>OX375768.1:8905370-10271370 GCA_947359385.1 Chesias legatella
GTATAAGTATACGTTGTGTAGTCATAATACCCTCGCAAGATTTATCTCAAAGTTTTTCTTCAGAAACTTATTTCCAGCTCGTTTTTCTCAGAGTAAGAGGGTAGTTATATTGACGATGTGCTAACCTGCGGCAAGACCTTGCTTTCATATGGGAAGGTAGTTTTATTTCGAATTTGTGATAAGAAACAATATTTAGGTGGTTTGCTCAAAAAAGTTAAACATGATCTCGCTAAATACAGTGTTTTTTTTTCTAACTTTGGTTAGACTTCGTGGCAATAGCGTTAATATAATTTTACGCATATCAATAAATTAAACAATAATCGTATTCATGTATTCTTTCAAAATTGTGTCGGAAAATATTCAAAAAAGAGTTATGACAACACACACATACATATACAAATATCAATTTATTGTGTTTTGAAAGGAACAGAACTTAATTCCATTTTTACGATAATTTAACAATTCACGAATCTTAATTTGGTTCAGTTTGTTGGCTAGTGAACTGAGGGGATTGCGTTGCGAGCCCAAATTGCCTTTCAAAATAATGAGGAAATATATACGGCCAATAATGCTGCGACCATACCAAAAAATGGCGCATAAATACCTACTACTTCCGCCGGTCCTTTCCCTTTTTTCGAAGAAATCTCCACAAGATCTGTAAGGACCTATTTTCAGTCAGGGTTGTAACACCACTAGACATTTTAATACCCTATAAATCTTAATGAGACGCAAGCACTAATAACTAGTAAATGTATAAGTTCGATATTAATCATAAAATAATTAACGTAGATAATTAACTTTGAGGCACGTTTCAGCACATGTCGTGCCCAGATATATATGTTCGGTTGCTATGCAAATACTGTTGCAGCATGTTAATGATTTTGTTGGTTATCTTATTAGCTCAAATTCGCATCGTTCGTTCAACCTGGACGCATGTAAGCATGCGGATTTTTCCGAATACCGAATAAGTAAATGATTTCCGGCGGGGACTAAGTAAAACTCGACGATAATATCTAAATACCCAAGCTCGAGGTCGATTCCTTTCACCAGAATTGCTACTTAACAATAACACGTACGTAATTTAATAGAAAAGGTCGACTGTTGTTTTAAGTGACAGGGTTGTTTTCATTGCTTAGGTCAAGAGTGAATTGTGCGCCCTGGAGAGGTTTTCAGTTTTAATGGGATTTGTTTTCTAAATTATAGGATTTAATGTCAAGCTTCGTTTTGGTATGTTTGAGAAGAATAAAATAATTAAGACAAATAAAATCGTTTGTGAATAAAAGTCTGTGCTTCAGATGCAAGAAACGCACAGAATATTCCGGCTACTCACTACTTTTCATAGAAATAACAACAAATCCATTTGAATACTTTTTTAAATTTACATTATTTTATGTAACATAAATTATGAGATATATACCTACAGATCATTTTATTTTATTCTGTTCAAACAAACAAAACAACGCAGACATAATCCTATATATTATGTAGTACCTACACGTAAACTATTGGAATTTTATATAAATTTTATGTAATACGTACGCTCGGTTAAGGAAGTGTTTTATTCGAATATTTTCTATGGTTGTAGCCAACCACGTATGAAAACACTGCAACAGTGCAGAGAGAATTTAATATTGGATCGATGTTCAAGTTCAACAAACAAGGGAACTGCAGATAACAGCGATCACATTTCTACGTAACATGTGCTCATAGGGAATGGTTCGTTAAGGTATGTAGAAGATCATCAAGAAAACTCAGGCGACACAGGCAGTATACGAGAGAGGTTGCTGCGGCTATGTCACTAGCAGAATATGGCTATTTGTGACTCACCAGAAGAAGCGACGTGCACTAATCAATTCCTTCCGGAAGTAGAATATAAAGATATCGCTCCAGTGCATCTGTTCACAGATATATATCCATAGAATTAATAAAAATATCATGAATATTATACACGACCATATAATAACATATAGCCACAGAATTAATAAAAAATATCATGAATATCATAAACGATCATATAATAACATATGCTTACGTTACAATTCAGTTTTTTTTTTTTGTAACGTATTGTTTTTAGAATTGTAATGTGTTCTATGCGAACAAATAAATAAATAAGTAAACGTACAAAACAACAAATATGTCGTCATCAATGTGTCCGAGAACCGTATCAAAACGGGGATTAACACAATCTCTTACCAAATGACATCCCAGAATACATTTTAATAGCAGATCATCGTTGAAGTGTTTTTTTTTGCATTTCAAATACTTTTGTTTTATTGTTGCGTCATTAAAAAGAATTGTTCCAGAAATAGATTGACTAGATGCAAATGGGATATTAGCGTTCGTAGTTTTTTAATGTAGATTTAAACTGACAAACTGCCAGATATGACGTTTGCACGGACTTTTGAGAGCGGAGGGCTCACAACCCTACAAAAAGTATTTTATGAAAGACAGTACTTAGGTGCGGACCTCAGTTTGGTCACTGCTAATCTGGAGGAAAGGGAGGCGGGGTAGGTGCAGTGTTTTCTCCGTTACGACTTGATGATACAAATAACTCCAGATAAGCGGCTGTTATCCGTCTTGGGTATCACCAAGTACGTGTCTTGGTCTACGGAGAGAGCGAGATTAACGTTCGTAGTCAGAATTAATATTTGCAGATTGTTTTACTGTACATACGCAGAAGACAATTCGTTATGAGTGGAAAATTTATAAAATTATTAAAAATAAAAAAAAACTTGCTATCAACTAATTCTACTATTATCTATTTCTTTTATCCCGGCTACATAAAGGTTAGCTAAAGCTTATTTGAATTGAGGACTGTCACATATTGACCAATATGCGCTCGTCCCACAAGTCAAAACAAAAAAGGCAATAGCTTGGCGTAATTATTTCTTATAGCTTACCTACAAAGTTGAGCTTTTGTAACTTTAGTACAGATAGACACATTAATTTAGATAGGGTGTTCCGCGGTGTCCAGTGCTCGAGGCTGACTCGTTTGAATAACCCTTATTTCTCGTTAGAAGGCTCTTTTGATTGCAGAGTGAAATTGTTAAGATCGCATCAATTGTCTTTCACAAGTGCTAGTTTCATATTGTTCCTTATTGAAATAGCAGGAGTATTTCGTAGCTCTCGGCTTCAAAGAAAGGGCGCTGAACTGAGGTAGCGTCGAGTGGCACGGTACTCAAGCAATTGATCGTCCTTTGAACACGGCAAATAGCAAGTGACAGCAACTGTTGCTATTTCGAAAAGCATTTGAATCAGAATCAGAAACTGAAATGTAGGTTTGAAGATCTCAAGCACTTCAGATAAATTATTCTGATGTTTTAGCTTTTAGCTAATGGTCCATTCCATTTCAGCGTCTCAGTCAGTTTTCTTTACAGATCCCAAATATACACCTATCAATATTAAATGAATAATATTTGCCTTCCGATTCTCAAATACATTTGAAAACGCCGATCAATATCACTTGCAGTTAAACAAAAACAAACATGACAGCCAATCTTTTTAATTGTAAAAATATCTTTACTTACGCACTAAAAGCGCCCGTTTCGACGGTAACTTCATAAAATTCGTATTTCTTTCGTATCCCCTTGCAATCAAACCTCACTTCGCAATCAATTCGTAGATTTACGACTGCACTTAATGCGAGATCGCCGGGTAAGTGTCTACCGATAGAATATATTTGTGACCGAATAGACTTGTTTCGACTTTCACTGAAACGGCTACAATAAAGTGGTTAGTTTTATCATAGTTTTTATGTGCCGTTATTCTTTAGTATAGCTAAGTTACCACCCTTATATGGACGGAAAAACCCATAAGGTAACGCATGGGTTTTTTTCGAACCACCGTACACAAACGTAAATGTTCTCACTGTAAGGACACCGGACATTTCTTAGTAAGGTCCAACGGAGGTCTATTCGGTCATAAGAGTATAATTAAAGTTTTGTAGAAGTACTGGTGTGTCGTACTCAGTGTTTTAATGGTCTAAAGCTTAAAACTAGATTCAACAAAGTAAAAATAGAGCCGAGTGCCATTTTAAATCCTTAATTGCACTGGAAACTATAATTGATTTCCGGTGAAAGTTTCCAAAAACGTCAATGTATGTATTTCAAGAGAAAAGGCTTATTTATGATTTGCTAAAACATGTATACATTTATTTTGTTTGAAAAATCTTCACGTAGTACTTTACGGTTCTACGTGAATTGGATTTAATGAAATTAAATTGAAATTGAACAGTTTCCGAAATATAACCAGTTTCGGTTCACGCTACAGTTAGCTTTTTAACCATTGAGGGGTTAACTATCCAAAATAACTTCCTCATGATGCTCTTACGCCTTACAAAGAACACACCCCCAAATTAATATCACAGCACGTAGTACGTCGATTTCAAATAAAGTTATAGTAAAGTATATCTAGTCACAGTGTTATTATAAGTAACACTATGGAACTTCTGTCACCTGCGAGAGACATCCAGATGGGACTACGTAATTAACAAAATTATCCATGGGATGGGTCCCAAAGGAACATTAAGGAAAACGACTAGGAGTGGAACTTGTTACTTAAGTTCTATCAGACCCATTGATCGTCTTGTGGCGCCATGATTTAAAGGATCGACTGAGCCGAGGGTCGAGGGTTCAAATGCCACGCGGGACAAATGTTTGATGATCTGAGATTCTAAGATCGCCCTCCTGGGTCTGGGTGTTGTAACTCAGTTCTACTGCTTCTGTACAAGCCATTATTGTATCAAGACAATGTCATGTCTCGATACAAAAATGGCTTCTACAAAAATGGGTAATCAGGACTACTTTTGTCAAGATTGAGATTGTATGAGAAAAGCATACTGCTAACGTCACTGGATAACTAGAAACAGCGCGGTGTAAGGGTTAAATTTGCCTCAAAAATAAACCTTTCGTGAACTAGACCACGGTTATGATAACGATAACCATAACGACAAAAAGTTCCCACCGCTCAGTAACGTGACTCATTTAAGTGTCAGCAAAGTGCACTGTGATACTAAACCATTATAATTTGTTTGCATATATTCGCGTTGTCATGAGGAGAGTGCGTAAAGATACGCCAAGCAAAAAACCTCTGGCAGACAATTTGCAACTGTATTCGAATTGGATATCAACGATATCTACTGGCAGCGCAACAATGCTCGAGCAATTCTCTGCACATTCTGAATTGACCATAACTCTTAATGCGAAATACAAGCACTATTATTTATTCTGTCGCAAAACGAAGCTTTTGTCCGTACGTATTTGGCCTCAGTGTTAGCAGATGGGACGCATTTCTATACAGCTGGAGTAAAACTATATTTTCCAGAACAAAAACGAGACAGGTACTCTCTTCGATCGATCACTTTCTGTTGTAGAAAAAGCATTTTCCGACCACTCCTATAAGTGGATGTACGGACGCTTCAAGGACGATCCGAACGTCATGAGACGTGTCTTGTTTCATTGACTAGGAAGGAAGAGATGCGTGAACGGCAAATAAGTTTTAGTTTGCTGCAAACCGAATTACCGCCGAAAAAATTTTTGCCGGTGAAATTACAGCCACAAGAGACATTCCACCTACACGTCTCAGAGTTACGGGCGCATACGTTGCGACTTGGGTCTTGTCGTGCCTAGTAGGGGAGGACCCAAGCCGCATCGCTTGTTATGGGCTGAGGTTACCACTTAACACCAGGTGGGCCGTCAGCTCGTTCTGTAATTAAATTACATTAAAAAAAAAAACCCGAATAACCACCACCGTGTGGGTAATTTTATGAAACAAGTGTGAAGCTGGAAAATAGGAAATTGTCTTTTTCACCATGGTTTTTGCTCTTCGTTTCACTTATTTTTATGGAAGCCAAACAGTCAACAAAATGTTTTGAAATCAATAATAACGCAAATTAAAGCCGACTTAATTTCAGAAACTGCCACTACTTTTGGAAACGCCACGATAATAAAATTTAAAGGTATTTAGATTGAGACCCGTCTTATTCCTAATAATAATGGTAACCGAATTGCGAAACTTTACGAAATACGATATACCAACTTGTAGCACCGAATACGTTCGGATTCATGTTCTAACATTACCAATCGTATCACATTCACTTCATTTATAATTCTGTACACGTTACCGAAACACGATACACTCTAAAATGTTTGGGAGTATTAAAATTACATTGAACTGACGACTCCCTCGATCCGTAACAGAGCTACACCGAAATCAACATCCTTAATATTTTCGTCGTACAATTCACAACGAAATTAAAACACTCCCGTTTGAATTCGCATTCAGGGACGCGAGTTTATCATAAAGTTCCCGTTTGCGTGCGACAGCCCTAAGTATTATCAGGACTATTTGGACACTGGAACTCATCCGTGAGGTGTGGTATTTGAAAAGACTTTTATTTCGATGGATTTGGATTCAAAATGGATTACGTTAACTCTGGCACGGCGACGGGGTAGCGGAACAACAGGCAAGCGAATAAGAGTTGTAACGCTCGGAGTTAAGAATCAATATTGTTCGCATATTTCATGGGTTCATACACAATGTGAGTAGAGACACTTCTGCAACATAGTACTATTTAATGTATTCTGTGGTATACACGAGAGTAATGTCTCCCCCGGGGCGATACGAACATCCGAGGACAACTTTATCGAGTACGCATTTAGGAGCGCGATGTTTAGGAGTTGTTTGAACCACAGCAAGGAGCAACTTGAGAGCTGTAATTACGGACGAATTGGTCACTCCAAAACATGTATAATTTTGTTATAGTGGCGTAACGAAATATCGTGTAAATGTTTTTGAACGGTGCCTAATCAGATTTCTCAAAATAAACAGCAAATAAATATTGGTGGACATTAATATGAATATATGAATAGAATACAAGTTAACACTCAGACAGGAAAATCATCGATGTTCGTAACACAAATGTTTGTGCTGGGTGGAAATCGAACCCACTAGCTGCTGCCCTTTAGGTAGAGTTACTACTAGCAAGTGAGCTGTGAGGCCTGTCGTGTCGTTAATACATTTTTTTTAAGTTTTTCTAAATCACATAGAATATCACTATTATTCCTATTTATTATTGGCGCATCAATCGGTTTTATGACATTGCAACGGGTTCCTTAATTCTGACTTTCCGACGAATAAAATGGTTGGCTGTCTTATACTATAAGGCAAGCTGAAGGTTAATCGAATCGAGAAAACGAGAATGAATTTAGAACTAAATTGGTTTTCCAGTCTAGCAGATTTTCTATATATCAAACGTAGGTACATCTGGCAGCAATTTAATATGTAATCTGACTGATCTAATACGAGTGATTACTTCATAAAAATCAATCTCGATTTGAGCCAATTTCCATACAATCTATATTTTTCTATGTATATGTTAGCAGTGAGTAGATTTGATGGTTATTTGGTGGATTTGATGTTACACGGTAACTTTTGCCCATCACAACACCTAAGTATACGAATTAGATCCTTCTACTAAAGGGCCTATGGATAGACTAAGAATATGTAACTCTCGGAATACGACACGCTTTTACCTTGTGGAACTGAACACACTGCGTATGCTTATTGTTAGACGGCAGAATTGAGAATTAGATTTAAATTCAACGTTTACATCAGTTGCTCACATTTTTGGTAAAAAGGTAGGTAAAAGATAACCTAAAAGATAAAGATGACCTTCTGAGTATTAAGCTTCCGCGCTTGTTTCTAAAACTGTCCGTTATTCAGTATGTTGTTTTGTTATCGCCTCAGGCAGCACTTTTTTGCTACTTCGAAAATTGTATCTAGCATAAGCAAGTTTCATGTAAAAGAAAGTACAAACATTATAAACTCATATTTCAGCAAGTTTCCTAAAAGTAATTTTATCGTACCTCGCCTTAGGCTAAAGGAGTTCTGGTATGCACGCCTAGTTTAGAAACGCTTCGGGGCTCACTATATTGGTAAATATGATGTCACAGAATTTGTATGCTATCCCTTAAAAAGATGATTTAACCATGGATATGTACAGTCGATATATTGATAGTAACGCTGTTTGCAAAGCGACATTCCTGGCCGCGGCAAACATGTGTGCTGTGTATATGCTTGTCATCTGCGACACAGCGAATATTAGTGTTTAAGTGATACGTTTTTGGAGTTATTACACAAGATCTCAGAACTAGAAATAACGTAGACACGTCGTATATAAAGCTAAGATATGTGGTGTGGTTGCCGGTGAAATTACAGGCACAAGAGACATTCCACCTACACGTCTCAGAATTACGGGCGCATACGATGCGACTTGGGTCTTGTCGTACCTAGTAAGGGAGGACCCAAGTCGCATCGGTTGTTATGGGCCGAGGTTACCACTTAACACCAGGTGGGCCGTCGGCTCGTTCCGTAACTGCATCACACAAAAAAAAAAAAGATATATTTCTAGAATTTGGAAGTATGTAGGCAAGAATTTGTGCCTTTGATATTTTAACATAACACAATAGTTTAGAGTTGTATTATGGGCCGTTTTAGACTTATCACGAATGATGAAAATATTAACTAGTTATGGTTTCTATTTTTATTCAGCATATTATCAGCTTAAAAGTGATTATTCCTATACGCTTTCCGTGGGTTCTCTCGGACGCAACGTAATTCGTCAAAATTAACGCAAATATCCTAATCTTAGTTTTTAAGATAACAAACACGATGATATAATTAAAATTATGAACAATTTTTCCAGATCTCAGTTTAACTAATTGTAATTCCAATTAGTTATTGCACATGAATACTTCTATAAATCCTTACATACTTTAATCAAATTAGACCCATAGCCTATTCGATACCATTCGTCGCATTTTACGAACCGAAAACAAATCTTCGCAAGTGGTTTCAACACTTTACAACTTTCCCTCCTCAAGTTGATGATTTGTATAAAACAGAAATACTTCCTTCCGATAACCGTATACAAGCCGAAGTTCTTGCGATGAGTACAGAGCGGCAATTTCCTTCTCTAAGTACGTATTCTCGGACTATATTCGACGCAAAAATGCGAGCCAAGGTAAAAAATGTCGCCTCAACGAAACCATGATAAGTTTTTATATTATAGGTGCTGAATCCTTGAAGGGTTGAGAAATCGACGGTCGGATTCACAAACAGTACATAAAGATCCGGCAATCTCACGGCTTTTTCTGAATTAAGTCGTGAAAGGACACCCGGTCCGACCCCTGCTATATCCAGCTACACCCGCCGCATTATTAAGTGATTCCACAAAAACAAATCCTAAGGAATTATTGCGCGAATGCCCGGAGGAAATATTCTTTTCATTTACGTAGCTTTTTATGACAACTGATTTGCGATACTTACAGAAGTTCATACTCGATTAATGTTCACAAAATCATTTGTAAGTGCCATGCTTAGTCATCATAGTAAACGATATCTTCAAAATTGGGGAAATAATTCACATTCTTTACAAATTTTATCTGGAAAGCGTCCAGCAGCCGTTTCGAAACAAAAATTCGGTGTACCCCGCCTACATATTCATCTCATTTTTACTATTACTTACTCGTACATAAAAAGGATAGTGCTTGTTTTGTTAAAGGACGCTACCTCATACTGAACACAGACTACCGCTGAAAAATTGTAACAGTGAATCTTTATTTTATTATTTGACTAAGATGGATAGCGCTTTTAAAGGACACCGCTGCATAATATTATACTATTGTATTCTAGAGAAATATTATGTTATGCAGAAATTATTGCGTGTGTAACGAGAAAATTTTATTTTAGACCGTAATAGGTATCATTGCCTCACAGCTCAATTGGAAATAACTGTGCCTTCTGTTGGTCGTAGGTTCGATTACGACACATGACGACATTTGCGTGACGAACATAAACGTTTATTCTGTGTTGGTGTTAATACGTATTTATGTGTAAGTATTTAAGTAAAAACAATATTTAATCAGTTGTCCCATACCTATCTTTAGTTAGGGGCTAGATGGCGTTGTGTGAAAGGTCCACCAAAATTTATTTATTAACTATTTTTTTTTTCATATATAGTGTTAGTGCTTTTCGCTCACTGCTCTTACTAATTACTGTACGACAGGGACTAACATATTCGATTCTTAAAAAGCCTTTGTCACATGGTGCCCCCTGTTTCCTTTTAAAACTGCCTGTACTTAAGTCCTACTTAAAGAATGTACTACACGTACTAAGTCGCAATCAAGCACGAGTGGCTTGTAAACAAGTGTATGTGGCCGGCTGATTCCTGCGGCTCCCGGGACCAATTGACTAATGCATATGTCGTGTCCAGGAATCTGGATTGCACTGCTGGGGAATGTATTGGCGCAATTACCTGTCCGATCGGGGAATTAGGAACAAGCTTCTTCATCTTTTGAAGATAGTAATAGCTATATAATGCGTCAGAAATGCGGCGAAATTCTTAAGACGGTTTTACTTTAGAAGTACTAAGCGATTGATAGGCTGAGTAGTTTTTAGTTTTTTGTTGGTTGAGTTAAAGACTATTTGTTACAAAACTTATGTTACAAAATACGCTAAACCACTAAGACTGAGGTAAGGTCCAAAATGGTGATAGCGGTGAATAACGGAAAAATATATTGTTTCTAATCTATACAAATAAATAAAATTGGAGCGTCTCTTTGTAATATTAAAACAACCGCTTTCTACTAATTGCATATGGATGTATACACGGTACATATACCAAAACAACATTTTTTACAATTTTTGTCTGTCTGTTGTTCCAGCTAATCTCTGAAACGGCTGGACCGATTTTGACGGGACTTTCACTGGCAGATAGCTGATGTAACAAGGAGTAACTTAGGCTACTTTTCCGAGGCGTGCGTGTAAAACCGAATTCCACGCTGACGAAGTCGCGGGCAACAGCTAGTTTTAAATATTTTTATACTTGAGCGAGCATAAACACAAGATAAACAGAACAGAGAGACTAAAGAATAAAAAAAAAAAGTTAAAATGTTCTTAGCAGATTTTCAAATTAAGACAGCAGAAAAAATCCATTTGGTGTTGGTAAAGTCTCAAATTCGCTGACAAGAGATCCGGTCGAACGATCCCGTTCCTCCCTGACAGTCTGATTACAAAGTTTCAACAGTATGGATGCCGAGAAAGATTTTTTAATGAATATTAATTCCTTTGGAGTGTAACAAAGTTTGCCCTCAGTAAGAATCGGTAATTGCTTCGTTTTGGGCTTGAGAACCTTAATACCTTCAAAAGATTGTCGAAATGCTAATGCAGCTGACTTTCAGGGGTGCGCCTTTGTGTAAATTGTCGATTGTACAAGTTGTTCTTCTTAACGGGTTTAAAGTTCATTGACCTCTATTATATACGTTCAATTAAAATCGATTATGGAGCTTTGACACAGAATCGATATTAGTACGAATGAAAATTGGAAGATGCAATTATGTAGCAATGTATTTATAAAAACAGTTTTTACAACAATTTATCAATTTACATACATTCAAGCCGAAACACTTGGCTTGAAAGTTATGTCTCTTGTTGAATTAATTATTATTAATTCACTATTAACTAATTAATTTTTGAGTGAAATTACAATAATTTCTCGGCTTGCCTATTGGAAGCTATCTTTAATTGTCCCGGAAACGGGCGTTATTATCACTGCATTGCCTCACTTCGATATTTTGCTGTAAATGTGGCTAAAAGGTGTAAGGTCTAAGGTAAGGGTAAAGGTCTGCAAAAGTATCACCCGCAATTATTAAATCCAACTGTCAGATTATACAAATATATTTCGTCGTATGGCATTACTAAAGGCAATGTTGCCATCTACACATCGAATTGTAAACATTACTCGTTTACGGTATCGTATTCCACACAACTGAAGTATCTAAATATAAAAATGAAGCTCGACATAACTGTAACAGTATGATAAAAATATCTAACGGTAATATGAAACAAGATTGATGAGTGAGATTTCTTTTTATACCTACATCAAGTACCTATCATATTTAGACAGGGAACCCACACCTATCACATTGCTGCCGTCCTTTAACTAAAAGGCCGTTAAGACCAAATTGTTGTTTTTGAAATATGTTCAGAGAACTCTTTTTAATCCCTTTTAAATCCTTATCGGCCTAAATTTTGTTTATATCTCCGGAACTAATTATAATTTACAAACGTTTCTTAGACAGCTTTCTGTCGGGTTATAGAGAATTTCAAACTGTATAGCTTCCTATTAAAAAGTCAAAATTGACCTTTTCAAGATTAACGGCTTTCTAGTTAAAGGATAGCAGATTGTCACAAGGACTCTCACAGGTTTAGTTCTATATACTGGTATATTTATTGAATACTATATGATTTATTCTAGTCTTACTATTTACACTATTCTACATGATTGTCTGGTGTCACCTATTCACTCATGGACAGAAAAGTGAAAATTATATTAATTAATAATAATTACTAATATTAAATAATAACGTGCTTTCAATATTTTTAAATCAATAATTGCAACAGTGAAAAAGAAAAAACTTGAGACAATCATGAAAAAAAAGAATGAACACCTACCTACACGAATCAGAATGGGTCGATTTGAGGAAAATTTACACGTTTTCCTGTTGTTAGTAAAAAAAACAATCCACAATTTTTTGGTCTGAGGGACAAACTCACTCCTTAGCTTTTGCTGTCTGAATTGAATGTATTCGTTTGGGCATGTTATTAATTTAACCATAAAGCTTTATGGAACATTGCCTACATGTGAACCCATTCTTTCGTGTACCTCTAAATATATTCATGTATTTATTTTGTAACCGCGTTATTTATTTGCATGTTGTGAATGATTAATAAAAAAAGGCGAGTCCATCCAAAACGGTTACATTATCCAGCCGCATTATAGAAGCAAAATGATTTAACATTTCGTGTCAATTCGAACGTCGTTCTGGAAAAAAGGAGTATAGAAATGTGGCTGCGATATCTACATATATACGAGTAGCTACGGATGCCAACAATTGAAGCGCTCAGAGTAAGTTGCATCCAGCAATTAACACCCCAAGTCGATCAGCCCGCCCGTAAATCCTATTAAAACTTCACTTACAGTTCGTAGTTACAAGGTTTATTTATATTTAACACATCACACATAGCAGTCAGTTCCAATAGGATACAGAATGTAGTTTTGAGAGAGTTCTGAATTTAAGAGACCTTCACATCTATATTTTTTCCCTATTTTATTGATGGACAATTTGTAGACATAGACACTATGACTTTGATCATCATATTCACATTGCTCGTGTCTATACTTTAACGGATGATCGCAACGTGAATTCGAGGTATAACTGCAATACGAGTCATCAGGTACTGAGCTCGTTTTGACGTCAACCAAATGATTTGCAGTGTTCGCGAGTGCTGCCGTTATTCTGTGAGTTATCTCGAATGGTTAAGGTTTGAAAGCGAAATTCCATTGGAACATTACTTTGATGGCTCCGTTTTCTCACATCACAAATTAAAACTCTAGCTTATATTTACAGAGGTTAAATTTAGAGGCAATTTTGAATTATCAGCCCGATAAATGATTTCTGTGACGTGATGTTGCTTAGCTAGGCTTGTTATTACAGAAATAGTATTTCAAATAACTGTGAGACGGTCAAGACCATTTCTCAATTCCATACACCTAAAACACCTAACGACTTAGTTTTTCCTTTTCATACAGAACTTCTCTCATGTAACAAAGCTTCTTATCTCTTTATTGGAAAAATGGCGTATCTTTTCACTGGTCTCACGAACGAGAGCATGCTTTCAACACTCTTAAACAAAAGCTCATTACGGCTCCTTTGTTACACTACCCCGATTTTTCTCAACCTTTTATTGTAACTAAGGATGTATCTTACTACGCCGTCGGCACAGTTTTATCTCAAGGGGAGATTGGCAAAGATAAGCCCATTGCTTATGCATCTCGTACTTAAATAAACATGAAGGAAACTATATCACGACCGAGAAAGAACTTCCCACTATTAATTTTAGCAATAACACTTTCCGTCCCTATATCTCTAAATAATATAAAGTCAATTTCTTTGTCTGTTTCTCCGCTAACTTCTAAACCAGGCAATGGATTTTGATACGTTTTTCCCTAGTAGAAAGAGCGATAAATGAGGAAGATTTGTGTATATAATTTGTAAATTTCAATTTGCAATTGCACCGAAGCCGAGACAGGTCGCTAGTATTCATGTATAATTAAGTCAGTAAATAATTAGAATTTTTAATTGAATAATTAATGATTAAATTCACAATAGATCACTTGATTACTTGACTCAACTCCCTTGAATAATTAATGATAAAGGCACGGATGGACTTGAAAACATGCTTATTTTTTTAATTTTAATAGCTAAGTAAATAATTCTGTCAGTAATATTGATACTGTTATAGGCAAAGGCGCTTTACACCAGAAAAACCATCTGGCCGTTCCGTCTCACTATCCCATGAAAACATAACTGTTTAGACAATGAGCTGAACACGATCATAACGTTCAGTTGGAGTGGTTCTAGAAGCGACAACGATACTATTAGGTTCCAAGTTGGTTCTATATTGTTATAGTACCAAGTAGTGCTGCGATTGCTATCCCAGCTGGTCCTCCGAGAAATACAATCCACGGCGATATCATTACAGGAAATGCATTTACACAGGACAATTCTGCATTGATTTTATACTACGTAGTATTTCTGTTGCAATAAAAGATTTAGTAATCTACGAATAAAACAGCAAATACCTTTCCTGGAACAATTTGTAGGACTCGGAAATTCAAAAGTTTTTTTTTCGAAAATATGCTGAAACAAAAATTTGGGTCTTTAAGATTTGCATTGTTTATCGCAATGTTTGCGAATTGCGACAAAGAAATAACAAAGCACACGTCACATTTTGAAAATCATTAGTATCTTAGGGTGTAGTATATTAGGGTGTAACTGACTGAAATAATTTCTAGTGGTCGAAGCTTTAATAACACTTGTTAAAAGGAGATAGCAGAGTTGAACAATAGACAATAGAATTGACGTTTTCTCATTGTTCGTTCTTGCCTGGTGAATATCCAATCGCATTTCATAAATGAGGGAGTGTCTCAAAAACGCAATCAACTTTATCTTCTCTCTCTTAAATATAACAAAGGACATATCGTCCATTATAAAAATAATTTGTAAAAGTTACGACATTTAGTATTTACAAAGCAAATTAACACTGCACGTTTACCGGCTTTTCTTAGTACACAGTTTATCCGAGAAGAACATACGTATTATATATATTATACCCTGAAGGGATTGTAAGCATACTATAAAAAATATTGGAAAGATCAATAACTACCGGAAAAAATGGTATAGGGAGAAATGGTTGCCAATTGAAAGAATTGTTAGTTACTCTGAAGGAATAAGCTAAGTGTCCTACCTCGGCTTGTACCGATTTTTCCGACTTGTCCGTTGTATAAGGGATGCCTTAGTACACCATATACTACGTCTTAATGTTAAAACTTAATAAATCTGCTTCTTCTATCGTTTTAACATATGTTCACTAGTAGTGTTAAGTCTAGTCGACCAAATTGCTCCGTAGCCAGTGAATTCGTTCGCTGGATTGGAAACCAACCTACATACTGAAAAAAATATTCGAACGCATAAACCTTTGACAACGGCTCGATAGAACGGCAAAAGTCTGGACAACATCGTTATGAAAGCGTCCATTACCATCTGTTCCAATTAAACGTACAATAAAAGTGAGGAGCCTTTTGTTTTGCGGAATGGGAGATCTGCATTGTGCAGTGGAGTCCATTGTGTGCTATCTATCACAGCACATCTTATCTGGGGCTCAATTTTCTGAACAATGAGACGAACTTCGGATACTACCCCCGTTTATACTGTCCGTTAATATTTTGGAAGGATTTGAAGCAATGTTGTCTTTTTAAATGTTTTGTTTGTAGTTTCAAATAAATGAAATATAAAATCAACAGGAGAATTGAAAAAATCGATCAGCGCCGCCGTCGGCTACGTCCACGAGGCTAAGAAAACTGCGTAAGCTAAAGCTTTTTGTTATTCGTTTTTATTTATTTAAATGACAACGTGATTGTATGAATGTCGTATTTTTTGACTGGCCTCGCAGCTCAGTTGGTTAGTAACTCTGCCTTCTGAGCTGTAGATCGTGAGTTCGATTCCCACCTAGGACAAACATTTATGTGACGAGCATTGATGTTTGTTCTACTTCTGGGTGTTTTATCTTATTATTGGTCTACGCATGAAAATTTTGACACCCCCCCCCCCCCCCACCCCCCCCACCACAATAACTACTGCTACTGTAATGAAGTGGTAATTGTTTATTAGAGTGGAAATTGTATTTTGGTTATTTCTATCTGTTATTAGATAATACACTGTTATTAAATAATACACTGATATTAAACTCGTTACCAGTCTTTTTCACTAGACAAAATACGTTTTATTCATTAAATAACTATGTTAAAGTATCATCCTCAATTTTTCAGTCAATAAGGCACTGTTGTTGAACGCTCCTCAAATCGGTTTAATTGCCTACAAGATTCCTCGGTAAAAACTCTCATAAACATAATTACGGGTGTAATGGACCTGGACGTTATAAATAGTCTTTTGGTGAGATGCCGCCTCAAATGAACAGCCTCGCCACTCTACATCAAAAAGCCACTTTTAATCATTCCTACTCGAAAAAAGCGGCAATGGTACTTGAGGTTGTGAAAATTTTAGAACATGTTTATTAAATTATTTACTACAGAAAATAATCTGTAGTCTATCTACAAATTGCTCGTACTACGTATTTTTTTGCCATTTTTTGTATAATATTGATATCATATTTTTATATATATACAATATTTTATAATATAATAAAGGTAGGGTAAGGGTAAATTCTATTATTTTTAAAATCTTGTTTAAAATTTCGGCTATTATCCTCCTTTACCCATTAAACTCAGACAAAAATCCTAGTGTTCACAATTTCACAAATATCGAACTTGGTTCTTTATATACCTAAGTACAGATGGACCCAAGTCATATTGCTTGTTATGGGCAGAGGCTACCACTTAACATCAGGTGGACCATCTGCTCGATCCATATCTTTATAACATAAAAAAGGAAATAAAGAAGTTTAAGATTAACGTCAGAAAAATTACCTCCTAACAAAAAAACGTTGTAAAGCAAGCAAATATATTTTGGTGTGACTATGGTTTCTCGGCTGTGAACTTGGTCGCTAGTGGAGCCGTCGAAGGCGAGCTGAAGGGTCGCAATTAATTCGGCCGCCATCTTATTACGCAAGTAATTACCTATTAATCCTCATTTCCTCACGAGTATTTTCACAACAAAAGCCAAAACTCGCTTCTTTGTTTACGACTTCACCGTAACATAATATAGTTACTAGTCGACAGAGAAAGAGAGAGGAGTAAGAAATATTTTTAAATTAAGTGTTAACCAATTCTCACAGTTTGTATTAATTATGAAACATAGATAAATATAAAATCAAATCTGATCTTAGAATGAAAAACAGTTATCGTTTTTATTTAATTGCGACATATTTTATTTTATATTACTAATACACTTAATTACTTCATTATGCTTTGTGAAAAATATTCTCATTGAACTGGACTCGCTGTCCTAAGAATTCATCTATCCAATTTGTTACCCAAGTTGAGCTGAAAGGATTTGCGAAGTTCATAACGAGCCTTTCAGCAGATTTTATGTCACCTTCAGAGAATTATATTTATGAAAATTTTTCACAGAACTTTCAATTACGAAATAGCAAATACTAATAAATAAATATTGGTGGACATATCACACAGCGCCATCCAGCCCCAAACCAAGCTGAGCATAGCTTGCATCATGGGAACCAGACAACTTATATAATACTTAAATACTTTTTGTAAATACATACATATGAACACCCAGACACAGAACAAACATCTGTGTTCATCACACAAATGTTTGTCCTGGGTGAGAATCGAACCCACAACCTACAGCGCAGAAGGCAGGGTTACCACCAACTGAGCTGTGAGGCCAGTCAATAATGTAAAAGGTAATTAAAAGCTGCATTATTTGTATTACACGTTTATTCACTTGAGAAACAGGTTTCGATCCAAGGCTCCACACAAGCCTTTCTTTTGACAGTCCAAAGTCCAAATAACAGATCGCTAGAAATGATTGTCTTTATTTCAATATTATTTATTTATCATCTGAAACTTCCAGAACGAATCTTAAAATATAAAAACTACATTTGGCTAAAATTGTCCATTCCCACGTTTCGAGGTTTACAAAACTCGCCAAATCGTTCGAGTGTCGTGACTGTACGTGGACCATTCAACCGAAATTGAGTTAGAATGCGACTACGAAATCTTCGGCATTTTGGGCATTTCGGCATTTTCCCGATGTGGCGAACCGAGCGGTGCAAGCTAAAATTTTCATGAATTCTGTGTGAGAGAAAATATAGAATAGAGCGCGGACTAGGATATTCGGCGATACATGTCTGGAGAGTTTTTGTAACAGAAAGTTCATACAAGTGGCCAAGTGGAGTATGCTTTTGACTTTTATAGCTTTGCACATTATTATGTGTTCTTATATGTATTATTATATGTTCTATTAAGATAATTGTCAGCCATTGAATGCTATATGTGTTAGGTAGTGAAGCTCTCGTGTTAAGAGCGCGAGTAGACAGACGTAGCATTTCATTTATTTATAGTTCTTGTGACAGAAACTTTGCGTTTTGCGCGGTAGGACGTGGGTTTGATTCCCACCCAAGAAAAACATTTGTGTGTCGAATATGTTTGTCCTGTGTCTGGGAGTTAATATCTTAAATGTATGTTTTTACAAAAAAAAATAGGTAGTATTCTATGACTTGTCTGGCTCCCATAGTACAAGATCAATATTTATTTTTAGAATTTCAATGTTAAATATCCTTAAATATGATATATTTATATGTTAGAAATGAATAATCTAAATTTTAAATATATTAAAAACACCTGTTAAAGCAAGACGTAGACTTCTGTTTTTTTTGCGTGCTCTACATGACATTTCTCCTCTCAGGTGACAGAACTACACAGTTCCCACCCTTCTTCAAAAAAATATGCAGAATGAAATAGCGCATGCTTCCCACCAGCATTTTACTCGCTGTACAAAAAAGAGATATCTTACCTACGGATATTCCCGCAGGTTTATCACGTGTTTTTCTCTGTTACAATCATAAAATGCTTCTGCCTTTGTGGTTGTACGAATGCGTTGGATAAGATACAATAGTAAGATAAATCTAGCCTTTAACCACAGTGTCATTACACTGTCGTTAAAGACTTTATGTTATTACAGATATGATTAGGTTCTCATGAAGATTTCATGATATCAACAGCAATTTTAATTTGGTGAGCTTGCATAAAATAGCCAAAAACACCTACTCGTTTCTTACAAAGGGAAGATGAGGTCAAATGTAAAACTCGCATAGAAGTAATCCATATTCATTATAGTGAGGGATAATATACGATGCGACTTGGGTCTTCCCATACCTAAGTCGCATCGCTGTTGTTATGTGAGCCATAATTGAGTTGTTATTTTTATAAGTTTCCGTCCCCGCACTCAAAATGAAATGATGAAATGAAATGAATGAAATGAAATAAATGTTTATTGGGACACAAGTACACAATAAAAGTACTGTCATGATCTAAGTAAACAGATACTTTAGTCTTCAGATAGTTTAGACTTTAGTGGATTCCAACGTACAATTTTACATACGCCCACGAGAGGAAGCATTCGCATTAACGAATAATGTATTCAGTTATATCACCGTTCATGTTGCGTCTTTCAAAACTCAAAACTTGGTAATTCCCCCGAAACACCGAAGACATTACCAGCTAGTTTATAACGTAGTTAACCCGGTCGCTGGTAATATTTTATTAATATGTGAAGCACGCGGCGTGTTGTCAACTTGTTATGCATTCCGTAATCGTACTCTTCCCCTACATTACATACGCACCCTTTGTTAAGTTTATATATATATATCGTCTTACTCGTAGAACAAAGACGGTTTTCGTTTCTTTAAAATTTAGTTTTTATGTTGTAATCGTCCTTAAATATCATAGAAAATCTTATTACAGTTTTACATATCCAAATTTGACGATGATAGGACTGATGACAGGACGAGGAAAAAAACTTTAAAGTGCTCTACTGTAAAGTTACTGTATTGCAGATCCGCCTTTGTTCTAAGACTACGATGACATGCATGGTAATATATACCCGTATATCTATATATAAGTATCACAATATACGATGGTATAAGCAAGCTAGTTCGTTATTATTAACGACGTTATATTTTTTACGTGATACAATTACGTAATGAGCAGATGACCCACCTGGTGTTAAGTATTTTAAGAGCAGTAGAACTCTCGCCAAGTTCGTCCGGGGAAGTACTGCCACCATGCCCATTTCTGCCGCCAAGCAGTAACGCTTTCGCGTTACTGTGTTCCGGTTTGAAAGGTGTGGTTGCCGGTGAAATTACAGGCACACGAGACATTCCACCTACACGTCTCAGAATTACGGGCGCATACGATGCGACTTGGGTCTTGTCGTACCTAGTAGGGGAGGACCCAAGCCGCATCGCTTGTTATGGGTTGAGGTTACCACTTAACACCAGGTGGGCCGTCAGCTCGTTCTGTAACTGTATTACATAAAAAAAAAGTGGTAACCTCTGCCATAAAATAACAGTTAATATTACCGTATTCATTGAATTAAATTAAATAATGCTGCTTGTCGCCAGAAATGGGTATGGTGGCAGTATTTCAAGAAAAGGAAAGACTATTAGAGATAACACACCAATATAGCTGCTGAAGTAGACAATGCTGTAGTTAGATATGGATTGTACCTGAAACAAAATAACGTTTACTTAGTTATAATTAGTATAGGTGTATCGCTATACTAAGATAATAATAATAATTATAATATTGGTGGAAAATTCACACAGCGCCATCTAGACCCAAACTAAGCATAGCTTGTTACTATGGGAACAGACAATTGATAGAATACATATATGCTTTTTTGTCGTACATATAATATCTGCATATTAACACCCAGACACAGAACGAACATCTATATTCGTCACAAATTGTTTTGTCCTGGGTGGGAATCAAACCCATGAGCTACAGCGCAGAAGGCAGAGTTGGTATTAAACTGAGCTATGAGGCCTGTCACACGATGAAACACGATCGTAATATCTAATCAGGCGCCCGATTAAAAAACATTATGGGTTGAAGTTAGCTCGTCTCGCATCCTTTAGTATTTGCGTGTGTGTCAAACATAATCCACCAAAAAGTCCATAAAAAAGCACGGGTCAATCTAGTAAATCTGTCGTCCGTTGGGTGCGTTGTTCCAAGCTAAGTTACTGACGTCTATTTATTTTCTGTGTCTACGTTCCTGCTAAGATTTATGCGCCACGAACCTGCCCAAAAATAATTGGACGAACGAAAAATAAATCGCGCCCAAAGTTGGCAGCGGCTGACCGCTAACAATTCGGTTCGAGAATAACAGTTGGATAAAAAAAAACATCCGGAAAAGTTTTCTAATGGGAAAGAAAATAAATCGTAGATTTTCAGCCTAATGGAACTTTGTTTATTAAATAAATAAGGAATTTTAATTAAAGTTGCTGTCGTTTTCGTATTCAGGGCAAAATAACAACTATTAGCTATTAGCTAAATAAGCTAATAACAACCAATACATATATCCTAGAAAAGAAAATACCTGCACATTTCAGAAGGTTATTTTCAGGTGAAAGTCAAAACCAACGTTTCTTTGCAATCCTAGTGAACTGGAAACGAAACGGCAAAGGATTCGTTTAGAACATTTGCTTTCGGTAATGAAGCGAAAAGCACTATTAGTGTTCAAACGAACTTTAGTGTACATTTGAACTTTTGGATAGAAATACAGTAATTTTTCTTCAATTGGAATCCGATCGTGAGCGTGAATTATACACGTATCTTAGTATTTTTGCGTTTTGGATTATGCAGTTAAGATTGTTGAAAAGATTAAGTGCAAATTTTTCCGAACCAGAAGATTAATGAAGCTATTTGAATCTATTAGTTTATTTTTATCCATCTGAGAATATTATTTTTCTGCTACTGATAGGGTTGCATTTGACTAAATATTATCTGAAGTTAATAATAATAATAATCTTTTTTATTCTCTCGAAAAAATAGGTTTACCTTAAAAATAGATGCAATAATGTAGGATGAGCAAAAAAATCTACTTCGTGCGAGACTGGTGCCTGAGATAGGTTTGTTTAAAACCTGTGTTACAAGTCACCAGGGCTCTTACTTCGCGGACATTGCTGCAGTCGATACATATATTAATGACACTAACGTTTATAATATTAACAAAATAAATTAAAAAGTTATTAAAAAAAAGTAATTATACAAAAGAAATGATATAGAGATATTAGTAACTATGTAGCCAAATGTGGTGGCATGTAACACCTGTATTGTGAAATGGCTCTCAAGTGAGCCTAACGGAACACATTGTTAAGTCCTTGGCAGCAGATTTTCATTTGGGTAGTAGCTAGCCAGTCGGGCATTTGCCCTGACACCTCAAGATTTCCTTACGATTTTTTCCTTCACCGGAAGCTCAAGCTGTTTGTAAGATTTGAACCCATGACCTACAAACTAGTCAGCCGACGTCACTATACAGGCTAGTTTCTTATCTTGGTGGTCAAACGAGGGATTTCAATTAGTAGCACAAGACGGCTCTCCTGGTAACTATTAAGAGGTGGCCCAGCGCGGCCTATTTACCCTTCTGTGGTCGTAAAAATACAGAAGTGTATCTTCCGACAGCGAGCCACACTTATCGGCCAATGAATTAGCAAAACTAAAAATTACGTATCGAGACCAATACCCATTGACTGGCCTCACAGCTCAGTTGGTAGTAACCCTGACTTCTATGCTGTAGGTCGTGGGTTCGATTCCCACCCAGGACAAACATTTGTGTGACGAATATAGATGTTTGTTGTGTGTCGGGGTGTCAATATGTATTTTTTGTATGTATTTATTTACAAAAAAAAGGTATTTGAGTATTATAACAGTTGTCTGATTCCCATGACACAAGCTATGCTTAGCCTACTTTGGGGCTAGGTGGCGCTGTGTGAAATACCAACCAATATAAAAAAAAAAAAAACGAATCGTACCTTCTTATAGCACGTTAGAATTCTCAATAGATATAGGACTCGCGATAGATATGTATTCAGTACTCGGAATAGTAAAGTATTAATACCTTAGCATTCTCGATTCCGCTCTCTCCTAGCCAATAAGGCCTTTTACCGAATAAAACTGTTCGAGCTTCGACTTAACGGAGTATGATAAAAGACATCAAAAATGTATGAAAAGATTACTAAATGCTCTAAATCCGAAAGATTGGGCACCAGTATTGATATTCATTATAAAAATATACTATTTTTTGTTGTCTAAGTAATAAATATAACATACAGGTTGATTTGATAAATCCCTAAAATCAACTTAACAGAGTATGATAGCATACATTGAAAAAAAAATACAAGTTAGCTGTATGCCCTAAATCCGATTGGGTGAGCGCCAGTATTCATTGCCATTACAAAATACGCTAACATTTTTCTCAGAACGTAATGAATATAACATAAGGATTGATTTGTGAAATCCCAAAAAGCTTGGGCATGTAGCCTTAAAGACAAGTTAAGCCATTATTACACGTTGAAAGGGTTCGGTAAGAAAAGGTTACAGAAATAACAAACGTTAGAGGCTTATTCCGCAAAACTGAAGCAAGTTTTCCTAGTCCTTTGCCACAAAGGCTGTGAGTTTAACGGTGACGAATCCCCGACTTCAAAGAAAGCAACCGCCCTTGACAAAAATAAACATAAAACACGTAATGAACGAGGATTGGAGCGGCTTCCTCGTTTCGGGGCCAAAAATTTACAATTTAATTCTTTGGTTATTTCAACACGGGCAAAAATTTACCTTTTTTTTATGGTGGACGGGAACGATCAAAGCAAACGGAACATGTCAAAAATGAAGAGGTTTCTCTCGAAGGCTACGGTAGAAAACAATTTAATTAATCCCTAAGGCGCTATTTGAAATGATGCAACTAGGTACTTGGGCACAGAAAACAATACAGCACCAGTATAATAATAGTTTCAGGACACTGATGGGGCTGCCGCGCTTCTGTAGCGCGTGGGGTATGTTCGCAAATGCACGCGTTGATGACTTTTACGCGATCATCCGCAACCGAACGGCATCCCTGATGCGCCGGGTGCGAGGTGCGGGGCAGCACCAACACCTACCTGAAACTCATAGCGGGAAGGCTGGATGTGGACTCCATTTTTATGAGGCACTGGACACGAATACATGCTGTGCACTCATGAAGTTCATTTTTTTTAGCCAATGATTGTTTTATTTTCGTGTTTTATTTTAGTGTGTATTATTTTGATTTTATTTATATTTTTTACTTTAATTTTAAGTTGTAGTAATTGTAAGTAATTTTAAGTATGGCTGTAATATTAATGTGTGCAAGCTGAAATAAAATTTATTGATTGATTGAGTACACGTCGTGTTGTTCGTAAGCAAGCGGCGACTGTGGTATAGCTGCTTTAGTACATGAGAAACTAAGAAAAAACTCTTGTTCAGCGATGGTCTGAAATGTCTCTCAAGAAAGCAAACCTGGGGAGAATAAAAAAAAAATGCGAACGAACGTGTATTTGAGTAGTCAAGATGAAACTCTTTAGCGATAAATAGCACATTTTTAAGGTGTTTTGACGGATCAAGCAACTGTGGCATGTGAGTTATTACAATAAAAGTTGAAAGGAAAATCTACTTCAGGCGTCAAACAAATATGATGTATATCATGAACAAATTTCAATAGCTACGTCGTCCCGTGACATCAAAGCGATATTAAGAATCCTTGTTCAAATGAACAAAAGGTACGTTATGAATTGAGGAAGACGAACTCTTTAGAATGAAAATAACCCAAATATATACAAAAACATATAACAAAGTGCGAAATTATTTTCATTTCATTTTCCTAGAATGCGAGTCCCTAATTATTTGCTGCTTGGATAGAGCGGTTGAAATATTTGGAGCAACGAGTAGTACCGTGGTAAGCGCCGACAAGTAAAATAAGTGAGAAATATTTCTAGTGCTTAATTGTGGCTTAAGAGCGATAAACCTCTAACATCAAAGAAAGCAATCCTCCTTACCAAAACAAAAAAAAAAAACAAAAAAAAAATGAGTAGGTTTTAATGATACCAACTCTAGAGTATTGCGTCAACAGTGCTAGTTGAGGTTGGCTGATTGCACCATGAGTTAAAAAAGAGGGTGATTGATATGGAAATAATGTTTCCATTTAAATTTATTTCAGACCGTACAATATACGCATACAGTCAGTATATAGCAAAACAAGAAAGAAACAAAACGGGAAACAAATTCGTTAAAGCTAGTAAAAAGCAGCGTAGGATGCACAGTGCAGTCGCTAGTCCGGTGCAGTATCAATAAGAAATGGCTATGGCTATCTTTGAAATCAGTTGCACATAACTTTACTTTTGGCATTATCAGCATCGTCATTAGCCTTTATCAGTCCACAGCTGGTCACAGGTATTAGTAGGATTATTAGTGTGATGATACAGTTAAAACCGCAACACGCATCTTTGTTCGCGTTATCACGGAATTAAACACGCGTATCTATTCTAGAAACACAACTCAGGCAAGAATTCGACGCGGTCACGCCTAATCTGTTCCTGCCACGCAAAAATGTATTCAAAACAGTAACAGAAACGTAAAACAGTAGCTGGAGCTATGTGGCGGACAGTAAATATATCAGTCTGACAAGGGCATTCATCTTGAGGATGGAGAACGCCCAGCCTTTAAACGATTTACGAGGGGCAGTGGGCTCTACTGGTAAACACCAGCTTGAGTTGACGCTCGTAAATAACGCCATTTCTTTAATCAGAACTCAAGTAGCAAATATTGATACATCGACCGCAACGTAAACTCAACGCTTTGTCATAATGCCATAACTATAAATAATACACGATAATACTAAACGTAGACATGGAATAAAGCCACAGTTTCAGGGGTTTCGAGAAATGTGTTGTTTCAAGTAATATATTCAAGTATATTATAAGTAAATAGATTTTACAAATGTAAGATCATCTGCATCATTGGTTTCCCATCATCATTATTTACAGTAAATCATCGTAAATATGGCTGGACAAAAAAATGCGTTAGATTTATGATTTGTGGATTTTTGTGATTTAATGGCTCCTGGTTTCTTCTGATTGCAAAACAAAGATAATGAATGCAACAACGCTGGATGATGCAAATGCGCAGCCGAGCATCGGAAACAAAATGCAAATGAAACGGTCACACTCGGCAAAGGCTCATGAATAAAGCATGCCCTAAAATTTCACATTTAAGGAAGGGACAAACAGGATCGGACCGATGTACTTATTTAATTTGCAATCTGACGGGCCTTTGTCGACTGACGGCGGATATAATGATGGTTGGATCGTTCGGACCGCACTTGTGGGTTTACGAGCTTTTTGTCTTAACGTCCTAAAGAGGTTAATGAGAACGCATGGAAAGGTTTCCTGTGTCACATCGGGTAAACAATATTCGTCGGAATGGCACATGAAGGAAAACAGCATGAATAATGAATAAGACGTTCTTGTATGTGAATTTCGCAACGTAATTTATTTTTATTGGCAGTTGCCCATTAATACGGATATCGGATATTTTTACATCAAATATCGGATAGAAAAAGCGGTCATTGTTATTGGAATGAAATATGAGTGAGTAGCTTATTCCAGGCTATTGTCTGCCGGATAAAAGGTCGGCGCCGTCGATGCGGGCGAACTTCTCGAGAGATACAAAATTTAATTTCTATGACTTCGACGTCGTTTCTTTCACGAAACGCGGGCTTTTGTCGTCGATGCCCTTTATGTGTCTCGAGTTGGATTCCAGTCAATGGAGGCGCAATATTACGGAGCATTTGTACGAAATGACTAGCACATCTGCAGTGCCTCTGAACACTCGGAGATATAAAGCGAATTTGTGGGGCTCTGTGCAATATGGTGAAACTTCCATTTTTCCGTTCGGTCCCAAATATATTGGAGGCTGTAATAATGGATTAATGCCGCTTTTGTATTCAGTTGTTATTGTTATAGATATACAAAATTTCGCTCACTCATTTGAGACAACTGGGCTTATATAGTATCTATTGTATTACAACAGACCATCGTCCACCCAGCTCGGGCATAACTTTAAAAGCCATCCATCGAGTGAAGTATACTTAAGTTAGCGAACCTGCAGGAACCGCAAATTTACGGAGGTTCGGCTAGCAGTTTGAATCAGTTAATAATAGTTAAGAAAATTAAATATAAAGAGTAAATTAAGCATTATTCTTAAAATATATCAAGTATTATTATACATTATTATCACTACTACTACTACATTTATTATATAGCAGCCCAGCAAAAATTAAGATTCTATATAATTGGGTTTCGGACTATGTCTAAATGCGGCATATATACAGGGTTACAGGAAAAGTCGTGCTAGATCCGTTAAGGGCGTGGAGTACCCATCATTTCTGACTTATTTCACTATGAAACACCCTACCCTAAACTTAACCCTTTTCGAGATATTCGACTTTTAATTTTTTATTGAATAATGCCGATTTTTAGGCTACGATATTTATTTTTGTTTATTTTGTGTATCTTATTATTATTATTATTGCATTTTTACATGTGTAATAAGATGCTTTAGGACATCAATCATTAAAATAGTGCATAAGTTAATTGAATAGACCGTAGTAGACAAGTGAAAGTAAAAAAATAAAAAATATATTAGCAAGCTTATTTTTCTCTAAGGGATATCTAAAAAAAATATTATGACACTTGTTCGGCAGATATTTTTTAAAATATCTACGTTTCATCAGCTATCTAACGAGGTATAATAATCTAGGGTTTTATTCAAATGCATTGGAAAAAAATTAGTTTCATAGGCGACAGTGGAGAAGAAAATTTATACTTAGCCCTAAAAAGTAAAATAAAACATTAGGTATGCATGAAATGTCATTTATTAAAGGTTTTCACACAACTTTTTCTTATTCTACAGTTCATGTTCAACATGGCCGCCTCTATTTCTGAAACATTGTCGCATCCTTCTACGGAGACCAGTCTTCACTACTCCAGTGGTCAACGTGGTCCTCATTTTATTTGCTGCATCCACAATCCTTTCTCTTAAGTCTTCCACAGACAAAACTGGATTCGGCTCGCTGTACACAAGACTTTTCATGCACCCCCATACATGAAAATCCATGGGAGTTAGGTCCGGACTTCTTGCTGGCCATGGCAACGGCCCACCTCGTCCTATCCATTTGTTTGGATAATTTGTGTCCAGCCAGTCTCTGACACTTCTCCTGAAATGGGCAGGGCAGCCATCGTGTTGGAACCACATGTCCCTGATCAGGTTGAGTGGCAGATCATCCAGCAAATCACTCAAGTCTGCTCTCAGGAAATTTTCGTAGCTTTCCCCATTTAGATTATCCGGGAGAAAGTAAGGTCCAATCAAATGATTAGAGATAATGCCCATCCACACATTCACGCTGAATCTTCGTTGGGACCCTTTCACTCTTTTCTTATTGGGATTCCTTAGTTCTTTTGGGGCCCAGTAATGGACGTTGTGATAGTTGGTTATGCCATCTTTATCAAATTTGGACTCATCCGTCCACAAGATATTTCTTAGAAAATCTGGGTCTTCTACGTCAGCATTTAGCATAAATCTGCAAAAGTCCAATCTTCTCGCGGGGTCTCCTTCTTCAATAACGTGTACCGGCGTGTAATGGTACGGGTATAGGCCAGCAGTATGCACTGTAAACCACACTCTCCATTGCGAAAGTCCCAGATCACGGGCAACAATATTAGTGGAAGTAGTCGGATCCGCTCGAAAGCGTTGCACTATCTCATTGTCCTGTTCTTCGTCGTCAATTCGTGGTCTTCCCATGTCTGTATTTCGTCTCAAAACAGAGCCAGTTTCTTTAAGTCTTCGATAAACTCTGTCAAAACAGGCCACATCCGGCACTCGACGACCGGGGTAGCGAGTTATGTATTCGTTACGAGCTTGCGCAGACACAACTACTTTTTTCCACGAAATGTAATACAAACCCTAGATTGTTAGACCTCGTTAGATAGCTGATGAAACGTAGATATTTTAAAAAATATCTGCCGAACAAGTGTCATAATATTTTTTTTAGATATCCCTTAGAGAAAAATAAGCTTGCTAATATATTTTTTATTTTTTTACTTTCACTTGTCTACTACGGTCTATTCAATTAACTTATGCACTATTTTAATGATTGATGTCCTAAAGCATCTTATTACACATGTAAAAATGCAATAATAATAATAATAAGATACACAAAATAAACAAAAATAAATTTCGTAGCCTAAAAATCGGCATTATTCAATAAAAAATTAAAAGTCGAATATCTCGAAAAGGGTTAAGTTTAGGGTAGGGTGTTTCATAGTGAAATAAGTCAGAAATGATGGGTACTCCACGCCCTTAACGGATCTAGCACGACTTTTCCTGTAACCCTGTATAAGTATAGGTAACACACAAAGGCTTAGACAACTGCTACAGCCGAGCTCGCGTAGCATCGACTTAGCTTCACTTTGTAACATAATGGGCATCTCCATACCAAACTTTCACGCAACTAACGTAACACAATGTACAAATCGTGGGCTGTTAGATCGCGTGTCGCTAGTTATCTATGCGTAGCAATGAACAGGATCTTAAAGGTTAATATACTATTTAATAGAGGCTCTACGCTAATGCTTCTCCTGTGAAGGGATTAAAGAGGCGTTAAGTAAATGAATAACAATACAGGTAAGGTACAACGTATATTCTTTAAATAAAACAGATATTTTGTTGTATGAAATTAGTGACATTGTTATTCACACTGGTATAAAAGTTGTGAATTCTGAAAATCGAAATGGATTTGGCCACTTTTGTATATATTGTTCAGCGGAGGAAATCTCCACTGGGCTAATGTTTTCAATGGCCTTTCAAAGAGAACAATAGCTGTTCGGGCTACAATGGACGTATATTTAGGAACGAATCCCGTTTTCGGGGTACATAAGGTGAAGTGAATTCGTACATATAGTACATCTGCATAATCAGTATCTACGCACTGATTGGCTGACCTAATATTGGAATTAATAGATTTGCCTTTCAGTTTGTTCTAAATATGATTTGAAGTTCAGTCGTTTTTTACGGCCATCAGAGATATAATTACTTAATCTTTCTGATTTCAGGACTCTTAAACAGTCTGGTTCATTGTAATGAATTAAAGTGAAAATAAAATACGGGATGTATGTGAAAATATGTCAAAGATTAACTAAATATCACTGTATTAACTGACTTAATTATCAATGTATAATATAACAGAATAAATATAACAGAAGCGGTCTTTTGTAACCAACGAATACATAACGAATCGTTAGTGACGGAAAATGTTCCAAATAAGGTTCGATGAAAGGTGATCTGTAGTGAAAGAAATAACATATTCATTCTCTGAGAAATAATATACACCGGCAAGCTTTGTCTATTTTTGCTCACTACAACAATATAAAACACGTATAAATTCACCTCCGCTATCGAGAATAACATTAGATGTAAGAAAACGATATAAGAAACAAAAGCAAATCAATGAATCCCTCTCCCGCGAGGCATTCTTGATTTCTTTCTAAAATATTTTTCTGTTTCAAGAACTCATAATAATGTCGTATTTGTAACTCAAATCATATTCTGTTTCTAAGCTGGTTTCAAATCAAGCCCATGATTCTCAAGTCTCATGTGGTGTGAACGCTTCGTCAATGTGGTCACTTAGTTTTGTTATATTCACAGTTCAAAACATTTGTTCAAAAGTCACCTCAGCATTGCGAAGATGCTTTATCTAGCGAAGCAAAAATGTTACTTCTATACAGAGAAGTCAAATAAATTCCTAGAATATACAGTCAAACACACAAAGCAAATTGAAATAAATTGGCACACACATTTCGAGAAACAGGTAAAGTTGTTTAGAAAAGTGCTATTTCCTATTGGAAAAATCTCTCCGTATATTTACACTTCGCACTTTAGCGGGTGTTTTATTTAGGACTGTGGATTGAACTCATATTGGCATGAGATTGGATGCATAAAATTGATCGATGCAGTCGCGTTTAAGCGAAGCATTGTTCTGCGGACCGAGTACTCAGAGTCAAATTCAGTACATCCCCAGAATGGATAGAAATGTAAAAAGTATTCTTATAACAAGTCATTATTATGTAGTTTTGTAACTCTGTCAATAGTTGAAAAGCTTAATTATGAATTCGGTAACATTTTTACACAATCTTGTTATCAAAACATATGGCCGCTAAAGTGTGAACCGAAAGCAGCTGACATAAAGATTACTTTGTGAGAACTACACTATAAACGCAGAATAAATAATACTAACTACGAGTGAAACCTTGAAATTGAGGCTTTTTGTCTCAACTTTACGCATTAGCTGAGGAAGTTAAGGCTATTAACATGTACTTAATTGCTGTAAACTAATGTTTATGCTCGCTTTGCTAGTAAATGGCTCACAAAAAGCTCTATTTTAGCTTAATTGAGGGGATTATTTAACCGATTATATAGGTGAGTGCAGTGCTAGTTTTGGTGTCGACGATTGTAGACCATTTGATCCATCGGCCGCGAGAACTGCCAATTTTGATAGAAAAGAAGTTACTTACTTACCAGGATTATTTCATTTTTGTTTAGGCTCCAGCTTATTTCGAAGACTATTATGAAATAAATATGAAATCAAGTGTATTAGTATTGATTTGATAGTCATAAACATTATTTTCCACTGGCTTCTTTAGAAAACGATTACGCGGCACAATTGCTACGACTCGGAAAAGCTTACCCCTAATTAATATGGCGAAAACACGATAGCAGTTTTGAAATTAGTTCCGTTTAAAAATTCACTCGAATTTTCTTCGTTATTGCAATATTTGTCATGGCTGTTACTTATACTATGACTTACTTTGAAATGGGAAAGAAATTGTTAACCTATTTATACGTGGGAAAACAATCGTAGCCATGAACTAAATACGTATCACGTCTATAGTCCTACGATGGTGTAACTTACAGACAAAAATACTTTGCTTCAGTCTAACCCTTCGGTGATAAGTAGGTATGATGCGTATAATTAAATTAATTTTGAATAACAACCGATTAGACATTTTCATTTCCACCAAATTATGCCTGGTTTGGCTTAACACGAGAGGACATGATTAGTAGGTACTGCTGTTGTTATGGGAAGACCATACCGCTTTCAATGAGATGGAATTCGTGCCAACATCATCGCCACCCTAATACTACGTCGCCCAACACCGTGATCGGTGTGTCATTGTCCTAAGTATTGCCAGTAACACTTAGAAATATAGTGCAGTATACTCACTACTTACTATTACGTACAAAATTTGATCGCTCTTCGGACAAAATGCTAAAATGTAAATGTCAAAGGATACAAATATGATTAAATATACACGAGTTATTTACTCACAATTTAGGTATCTTCATATATTTGACGCATTGCCAAAAGCTCCCGGCGATAAAGTGTTCGAGCACAAAATATTCCCCCTGAAATCACGCTCTAGAAAAAGGATTTGCCACTTGAATAAAAGAAGCTCACTCGCGAGCCTTTCCATATTTAATAAAAACTTCTACAGCCGCGTAGCCCGAGATATATCTTTACAAAAACAGAATTTAATTTGGGACTTATTCGAGGGAATGCGTTTTAATTTGTAGAAAGGCTGGGGGTACGGTGTTCCTAAATGTTTTCCACGTCCCGGCTTATTAGCACAGTATAAAGCTGTATAAAGCAGTAAGGAAGGGCACGTAATTGATGAATTCTGTCCCGTCCGACCTCACTTTATTTTGTGCCAAAGCGCTGACTGCACATTGAGTAAAGAAAGAAAGTTATGAGGTTTGTCCATAAACCTTCCATTTTATCGACGCAATGTTGGTGTTGTCTCTATCGTATATAACTACAAATTCAAAAGAGATATGATTCAATATTATGCTAAATTAGTCGCTACAGTTTTTTTACATCTCATGTTTGTGTAACAGTACGACTGAGTTGTAAAGTGATTCTGAAATGAGGCTGAGGTAGACACAACGTTAGGTGCTTGGCTGCAAATGATTAAGTCAAGGGTTGGTGGCTAGGTAAGCAATACACAATATCACGCGCGCGTTTCGTGACAAATGATACCAAGTTTTGTCAAGAATTTGGTTACCTCCTGTCTATAGCCTTACAGTTTGACATTAACTAAGTATATTGTAGCACGGTGTTGCTAAATGTTTCCCACGTCCCAGCATATTTGCAACCCCTGTTTGCGAAGGGTTAGCGAGATTCGTTACAGCAAGCTTATTGTCTAACTTTCGCCTGTAATGGAAGACGTCTCCATTTGTAACAATTACAATGCTCCAGATTAAAATGCAAGCTATTTTATGGAATGATAAACACTCAATGGGATCTTTGTAATGTTTGAGATTGGAATTTCAGGATTCTGAAATAACATTTTGCGAAATGTTTATCCAAAATAGAAAGGTGACAAATTAGAAAGGGGAATCAGAAAATAAAGTGGTTTAGACGGGCTGGTCGTATTTGATTAGGCAGCTTACCTTGCAAGATCAATTTAATGTGAAAATTGTTTATTTAAAAATCATTTATTATTAAACAATTAGCATTGCATTAAGTAACAGTATTAAAAAAATATCATAAAAAAACCTTTTTTGAAAATATATAATGTAGAGAGCACGAATTTGTTTAATTACCAAGTGGGAAGATTCATAGGAGGAATTTAACCGTACGACTATCGAAGCTTTCACCACTGCTATGTTCACAGAGATTAGGGTCATTCCTGGGCAAACATTTTCTTAACTCTACAGGGGAATCATTTCATATGCAAATTTTCTATTACGTAAATAGTTTCAAAGTTACATACTCTGCATCCCAATTCCAGTATACCAATTCGACCTTTTCAATTATCATCGAATATTGGACAACAAGCCGGAGAATTGCGATTCAATTTACCCTCGAAGCGGACGTAAGGGATCATTTGTAGTTCCCATATCGAGCCATAGTCCGGCCCACATGTTTATGCAATGAGGTAGACAATTGGCATGTAGAACGGAACTTGGGCCATCTACTTGTAAACGCGAGTATAATATAATAGAGAAGCGTTTTGAATTACCTACGGGTCTACTGTTACTATAGTCGAGTAACTTTTTTTCTTGAACCAGTGTGGTGATTATAATTGCGTCGCAAAGAGGCTCACTTCGTGAACTTGACACGGCTTTGAATTTTTTGTTCTGAGACATGTCGGTCCTCCTCGGTATCCTTTCACCACACTGGTGAAAAGCGAGAGTGGAGAGCGTGGTGGTCTAGCGGTACTGACCCCCGAGTTTCAATTCGGTGGTCGCCGGTTCAAATCCCGACGTGCACCTATGAGTTTTTAGATTTTAAGATTTATGTGCGCAATACCACGTTCTCAAAACGGTGAAGGAAAACATCGTGAGGAAACCGACATGTCCTAGAACTAAAAATTTGAAGACATGTGTCGAGTGCACGAAAGGAGCCTCTTTGAGGCGCACTTACAATCGTTTCACCACACTGGTTCGATAGAACCGGTGACTCGAATAGAATAGAAAAACTCGGTATAATCATTGTTTTTTTTATAAACTACTTAATGCGAATTTCTCTGCAAAGCTACTTGCATACTAAAACGTGAGACATTGACGCGATGTAACTGAATTTAAAGACTTGCGTAGTTGGTTCGCTTCTATAGATTTATTGTTCGTTTTACTATCCAATGATAAGTACTGCCAAGTCAGGAAATTCTTGACCGGAGAAACTATGTCACTAGCTTTGAAATTTATACCCCACACAGACATTTCCTAACTTTTTATGTTACTTTATCAGGCACGACATGAAACTAGGTATTTGAAATGACTGTTACATATTATAGTTACATATATTTATTAAAGGAGTCGGTATTCAGTCCAATCTTACTTACCTATATAAAGTCGAAAGTTTGGATGGATATATGTTTGTTACTCAACCCGCTGGAACAGCTGAACTGATCTGGATGAATTTTGATACAGAAATATATTATAGTCTGTAGGTAATACCATATATTATGCTACATTTATACCGGAAAATTGCAATGTTCCCATGGGATGACTTGAACATGAACACCGCGGGGCGCAACTAGTATATTAAAAATCTAGATTCCATTATCTTTTGCGTTACAGTTCAGTAATTGTCTCGTTCTATTTTGATAAAATCTTGTTAAAAATGCGTTACAAACTGATAAGAATTTCAATTAACTGACGGTGAATTACTATTTTTTTGTTTTATCATTGGAACTAGAACATGTCACTTATTTCCCTATATTTATTTTTAACTTGAAATTGTCAACTAGCTATCATATTTATATGTAAATAACTGACTAATTTAAAAACACAGTATTCCTTATAATTACAATCGCTACCAGCAAACGAACTAACAAAGGCCACAGAACAGAATACTTATTAAAACTTTTACCCAAAGTACAAATTTCCCTGGGCGTTTCTTATAATTTCTTAAGCAGCCGTGGTCTCTAACATTCAGTAATCACTACTGCTGGCTGAATGTTTTATTTCCTGGCGCGGCCCGATAGCGCTGGGCGGTATCGGAGCGATACCATCGCCTCTAGTCACGCGACCGCTAACTGGGACGTCGCTTTCTTCAACCTATCGACAACCACCATTGCAGGGTCAGGAACGTTGGCTCTTTTTATGGGAATATATAAATATTGGTGGACATTTCACACAGCGCCATTTTGCCCCAAAGTAAGCTAAGATTGTATCATGGGAACCAAAGAACTGATATAATACTTATATACTTTTTTGTAAAAACATACATATATAACACTGAGACACAGAAGAAACATCAATGTTCGTCACATAAACGCTTGTCCTGGGTGGGAATCGAACCCACGACCTACAGCGCAGAAGGCAGGGTTACTACCAACTGAGCTGTGAGGTCAGTGTATCAGTCAGTCCAAAATTATGTGCTTGGTAAGTAAATAAAAGATTAGTTACTTTAAAAGTAATTAGTCTTTCCTAAAACATACTTATTTAAACTCCCATATGCTAAGTTTCTAATATTTTTAAACTACCCGCACGCATGTGAATAAATCGACGGGGGTATCGCGTTTCTTATTCATCGTGCTCTAGAGGGGCTGGAAATCTTAACTCCCCGCAAAACAACCAACGCGTTTCATACATATTAATGTTTTATCTACATTTCCTAACGGGGGAAATATTTCCTCTAATGTGTTTGAGGGAGTTTTGCTTTCACCTGTCGAAATTGGGAGGCACATTTTCGACACTCCGCAGTGTCGGATACGTTCCGTAACCCTTACTCTCTGGGTGGCATTAATTTTAATAATGCGCCACTGAAACATGTAAAAGCGCTTCCAATGGAAAATACTTTTGTGTTGAATTAGACTTTTACTGAACTTTCTTGAAAGCACACGAGTTATGCCAAAAATATTGAGGTTTAACAATATTTTGCTTTTGTTTTAAACACCTCTTTAGCTGAAAGTTCTCGGTAATCTTTTAGGAGTCTGTAATATAATTGCCAGGTTTCGTATTGGTCTTCACTATTTTTGTAGTCTACTCACATTTTCAATAAATAAATATCGGTGGATATCTCACACAGCGTCATCTAGTCCCAAAGTAAGCTAAGCGTAGCATGTGTCATGGTAACCAGACAACTGATATTATACTTATATACTTTTTTTACATACATATAATGACACCCAGACACAGAACAAACCTCTATATTCGTAATATAAAATGTTTGTCCTGGGTGGGAATCGAACCCACGACCTACAGCATAGAAGGCAGGGTTACTACCAACTGAGATGTGACGCCAGTCATATTTATAAAATATCTAGATACATTTCTAAAAGATTTATCTAAATTTTAATATCAATATTTTCTGCGAAATTGACAACAATTATAGATCTTAGTAGATTTAACATCATACTAAAATTATTTTCAGAACCTAATGTACAGTTTTTCTTAAATTCATCACCCTTAATACAGAAGAGTGCATCTCTTAAGTGACCTGAAGATCAGAAACACTGATAATAAGAAACAATAACTGCATCAGACAAACGACAACTTCAGAACTGCACAACTCCACAGCCAGCTGTAGGATTTATGCTGCATTGCCCCAATTCCCCAACAGCCTAACTTTAAGACGGTTCGCAGAGACATCGGCGCGAACTAGCCGGATAATTGAACTCGGCCACTGTTTGTGTTGGCGTGGCGCCTGCACCATGTTTGTGGAAGAATTGTCGCAAGCCAGCCAACTGTTAGCTTATCGCTTCTACATTAACATGTGTCCAAGTCGTACTTGTTTCTCATTTTCTTATAGAACGTTTAATATTTAGGGCGTAACTATACAAATACAAATACAATACAAATGTTTATTTTCATTAGCTTAATATTTAAAATGACAACAATTTTTGTAACTATGAAGTTTATTAGTTTATACATGTTTTCTCCTAGAATTAGAATTAAGTAATCGTATTTGGACACCCGCGAGACAGGCTAGCCCTAGTGCGGGGTCCACAGGCATATTATCTACACGAATTTTTTTTGGAAATAAATGATTTTGATTTTGTGTTTGATTTTTTGATTTTTGATTTTTGATATACTAGCTGTTGCCCGCGACTTCGTCCGCGTGGAATTCGGTTTTATCACGCACCCCTATTTTACCCCTCGGAAAAGTAGCCAAAGTTACTCCTTGTTACAATCAGCTATCTGCCAGTGAAAGTCCCGTCAAAATAGGTCCAGCCGTTTCGGAGATTAGCCGGAACAAACACACAGAAACAGACAAAAATTTAAAATAATGTTGTTTTTGTATATGTACCGTGTATACATCCACTTAGTAAAAAGCGGTTATTTTAAAATGACAAACAGACACTCCAATTTTATTTATTTGTATAGATGTATAGATGTGCTGATCTTTGTACTATCGGAATAAACATATTTAAATCTTAACTTATTCATATATATTTAATTAGGAGCGGTACGATATGCAATTAATAATAATAATAATAATATCGGTGGAGATTTCACACAGCGCAATCTAGCCCCAAACTAAGCTAAGCATAGCTTGTATCATGGGAACCAGACTACTGATATACATACATATAATACATACACACCCAGACACAGATATCTATATTCGTCACACAAATGTTTGTACTCGGTGGGAATCGAACCCACGACCTTCAGCGCAGAAGGCAGGGTTACTACCAAATGTGCTATGAGGCCGGTCGTAAATACAATTACATACGTAAATATAGATAACTGTATTAAGAATACTGGCGCCGGATAACAATGTTCCATCTGCCGAAGATCTCTATATCAATATCGATAAATAATTAAAGCGAAAAAAATTAAAGTACTAAAAAACAACAGCAATACATCTGTTAGCAAATATTTATTATCAAGTCGAGTAGAAACTTTATATGTTCGCTGTGACACACTTGAGTCTTCCGACTGGCTTTTGGCCAGGGTATATTGGTTCGGATGCAAATAATAAATAAAAGTTTGGGGTAAAGATTCGGAATGTATTGAATGGATTTCATTATATTTTACAGGAAGTAGAACTTGTGTCAAGTTTTTCTGGGTAAGTGCTGCCACCACACCTATTTCCGTAGGAACTGACTGAACCAGTGCTGTTTTCATCTTTTGTACAATATGTTGTGTTAAATGCAAGCAATTTCTTTCAATTTAGAGTCCTTTTCTTTAATGTATATAATATATAACAGTTTCAAACATTCAACTCTTTTTTAAATAATTTGAAATAACTTTTATTTGAAACATTGTGATTGTCAACCAACTAAATTTATAATTTTAACTACGAGCTGTTTCACACTAGTGTTAATTAAGGTGTTTTTTTTTATTGGAATACATAATACATGCTCTGTGCTACAAAATTCTGCAAGAGTTTTGTAACCGAATAACAAGGTATTATGGTTTATTTTTATGTATCTAAAATAACTCAGTAAACTCTGTTTTCACATCGCACAGCTTGTTGCAATCGGGACAAGTTGAAACGCTGCAGTAAGACGATGCCAATATAGCAAGCAAAATACTGTGTCAGATTTACCAATGAAATGCACAGCCAAGTTTCGTATTTTTTCTTATTTGCTGTTTTGAACACACCACTGTGTTATTGTCTATCCGTTTCTTTTTCGTATTGACCTCGCTCACTGAACCAACTTTGTATCGAAATTCATTCAAAACTTTCCTAAATTTACATTTTCACAAAGACATTTGTAGGGAGAAAGAAAACTTAGGGCTAGGTAGAAAAAAAAAATCATATCCTTCAAACGTTTCGTCGTGCAAATGAGGCCTTTACTACATTTTCCAAATGGCTGATAAAACTGCAATCTACCATCAGAAACAGAGCATGAGTTACACTAAAACGGAGAAATGCAATATCACTATTATCACTCTTTAAATTATTTTTATTTTATTTCATATCTCGATATATTATGTAGCATTTCCTTACAGGTACGTTACGATCAGTATGGGAAATATACAAGAACAATGAATATGTTTTAAAATTTGCATGAAATAAATATCCTAGTGTCGCTATACTTGTCTCGAGACTTGGTCTTTCAGCATTTTACACTTTAAAGTTATATGAAGTAGTCCAGCAAAGTCGGTGGCGTTTGGATGGAATTAAATTTGGAAAGATTCAAACGTTCAACTTTTTAAGTTACCCGCCGGCGGTACTTCCATAGCTTTAAAAATCTTGGCGTTTTGTTTTCTTGAGTTAAAAAATATAAATTTAATTTTGTATAATCGAAGGTTCCATATTATTACTTTAATATAGTATATTATCTAAGAAATATGAAGTTTATAGCCAGTTCAGATGGTTGCGTGACCTGGAGCGACTTGCCATTGCATATTTCTTAGTTACAAGCGGTCGCAATACTGGCGATGTATGGAATTTCTAAAATATTGACATCATATTAAGCGATCGTAAAATTGCGTAAACTCGCTCAGCCATCTAAAGTTACCCATCTTCTCGACAGATCTTGCTCTCAGCCTAAATCTGTTCTTATATTGGTATATGAATCAATCCGTTTTGAAAGTTAGAGCAAATAATACAGAGAGCCCTGTGCCTACAACATGAGAACATTGAAAGAGGCGGTACCATTGTTCTCCCGGCGACGAGACGAAACGTAAAGGTAATCTACCTTTCGGAAACTGCATTGCGGTTTTCCGAGATAATCTGGTCCGCAGCCATTTTTCAGCACGAAGTCAAGTTTGGGAAAATACATGGCCTTTTGGAATGAGCTTGACTTTTCTTATTTGTAAAGTGCCAATAGTGTAGTAGTGGATGTCCTAGATTCTGGAAAACTTAGGTTTTAAGTTATAATTGTATATATTATTAACTAACACAAATATAGAATGTCGAAATATAGGAATATTATTTTGACTGGCTTCAAAGTGCAGTTAGTATAACTTTAACTTCAGCACTTTCGATGTGAGTTCGATTCCCGCTCGTTCTTAATAGGCTATATACTAAAAAGTAAATATAATGCGTATTTACTTTCTATCTTCTATCAATTATCTAGTTACCACAGTACAAGCTTGGCTAAGTTTGGGTTTAGATGGCGCTGCGTGAAATGCCAACCAATATTGTATATTTAGTATGTGTAGCATCAGTTTTCGAAACTGATATATTATAGACACATTTCAGTATAACTATTTCGTTTTAATCAAAGAACATTTGACGTAGCGCTCTTTGATGCCAACCTCGCTCACAGCAGCCGGCAACAAATAGTAAATATTATATTTATTTAAGTTTAATTACTTCATCCAGAGATTCAGCTACAGTAGTTTTTAGTTGCTACGACCAAATACAAGTGTTTCGTGTAATAAACATGAAACTGACGAATAACTCTACCTAACTTGCAAATTAATAGCGAAATTTGCAGATTTCTCATTACGAAGGTCTAACTAACTGTAATACACCAACCTTTTTTAGTTCACGTGTTAAACAATTCACGTGTGATTAAACCAGTATCATTAAAAACTCCGAATCCTTATGATAGAGTAAAAAAACAGCATTTATAAAAGAGCTTTTGTTTTCGTTTAAGACAATGAATTCGGGCATGTATTCTCGCTATTCAGAATGTTCAGGCATTTGGTTCAAAGGAGACGAGTGCTATGTTTAAGAGCTCAAGAGTCCAATAATTACATACCATCACGTCCCCTACGAAACTAAACAAAAGACTAGCTTCCCCAATTAGAACAATGGAAATAACAGTGAAAGAAGCGTTGTATTAACAGGGGACCTTTCATTAATACAAAAACTAATAGCCTACTTAAATGGTGGGCATTTGTAGTACAATAGTATATACTTACGAGTAATGAATAAAAGGGCATATCGGCCATAACGATGGTACCTAGCGCCCTCTCTCCGACATAATGACTATGATAGGGGAGTAAAATCTAATAGGGACTTGAACAGAAGTTGCACGGGGATCCATTTATCTACGAGGGTCTATCGAGATGTGGGTCGCGACCTCCATCGAGCCAAACAAAAAAGGTGCCGAGATGGTTATGATGGATTCTTAGCGGTATTCGAAGTTCTAACAAAAACGAGGAGTCCGGATGTTGGAGCGCTGCCTTCAAAACAATAGGAAACCCCTTGTCTATGTCAAAGTGATACCAACTATACATATCGTTTGAGTTCTCTGAAGACAACCCATAAATTTTGAATGCCGCAAACTCGCAGACGTCGTCTCAAGGGACTAATTGTAGTTGCGGAAGTAAGGAATAGTTTAGTTTGATACTGCATTAAGATAAATATTGAAGCGAAGCTGGGAAGCCAGCCAGGGATAATTCATTAAGCCCGCATTTGTCCGGGCTTAACACAATAATTGCCTAGTCCAATATATTCCTTAAAGTTTGCTCTGGTTCTAAATCACCTTTTTTTATGTCATATTAGTGACGGAACGAGCTGACGGACCACCTGATGTTAAGTGGTAACTGTCGCCCATAGACAACAGCAATACGACTCAAGTCCTCTCCACCAAGTTACGAGATGACTCAAGTCGCATGCATTGCGTGCATCACCTGGAGACGGGGATGTTACGTCTCATGCGCTTGCAATTTCCCCGGCACCCACTACCTTCCACCGGAACACAGCAACACGAGTGCATCACTGCTTGGCGGCAGATTACCAGGTGTGGTGGCAGTACTTCTCCGGGCGAACTTAGCACAAGTTCTACTGCTACTAAACAAGTAAGTCAGTAAGGGTAAAAAAAAGATCTGTACGAATCATTTTCGTTAGTTTTTCTTCGGAAATGGTGTCAACCGAAGGTGTGTCGCAGCTCTGGTTTATAAATAAAAATGAGAAAAAAATGGGAAAGTTGCTAGTTTGGCAGTTGGCAGTCTTTGTTAGCGAAGTTTAATTGAAGTTTAATGGAAGCCGAGATCTTTTTGTCGTATACTGTGGAGTTCTAATCTAATTACGTACAGCCGTCGCAGTTTGCTATTGTTAGAACTTGGTAAAGCTTTGATCACACTCGGTTACAGTTTCACCATTTGCCTTTATATATTCTTTTTTTTTATGCGATATAGTAATGGAACGAGCCGACGGCCCACCTGGTGGTAAGTGGTAACCTCGGCCCATAACAACCGATGCGGCTTGGGTCCTCCCCTACTAGGTACGACAAGGCCCAAGTCGCATCGTATGCGCCTGTAACTATGAGACGTGTAGGTGGAATGTCTCATGTGCCTGTAATTTCAGCGGCAACCACACCTTTCACTGTTACACAAGTTACTGTTTGGCGGCAGAAATGGGAATGGTGGCAGTACTTCCCCGGACGAACTTGGCGAGAGTTCTACTGCTCTTAAAAATTCAACTCGTATTTGTAAATAGGGCGTTGTGTTCGATAACAGACATCGTATCGAATGGCAGTAGACAACTGTACTCATGACAGTCCAATACCTCAAGAGTTTTAACGCCACCGTGGCGACACGGCCTTTCCTCTAGTGCTTCCATCAAAACGAACTGAGAGCATTTGTATCGCGAGCACTTCAGATCGTCATTCATCCGTCAGTTTCAATCAAGTGGGAGGTTCGGTCCGCGAAATTCTCAGAGAAAAATTCCGTTTTGACAGACATTTCAATCTGGCAATGATCATCTGCCATGTTACACGTTATGGAATCTATACTCATAATAAAACTGTAACAGGTCCAATTATGTACATCGAATTTAATTAAAATTTTTTTTGGAAGGTTACTTTATGATGTTTAATAAAGTTGTAAAACGAAAGTTCTAATAATATCTTTACACCATGGTTATTGAGGTAGGTAACAACTGTAACCAAAAAGTAAATAAGAAGAGGCAAATATGACGCAAAAACCAGTTTTGGAAGTCAAAGTCAAAACTTTATTTCCATAGAATTCATAAAGGAAAGGCTTGGAAACGTCAATAATATTCATTCAAAAAAAAAGTCACGCGTACTTATCTATGACTATGTAATTATAGCGAACCGTTTTAAACATTTGTGTTATTTATTCCATAGAATGTCCCTCTGTAGTTTCTAAGGAGAATAAAGATCCAAACGATACAGAAACAGGAATATGCACTGCATGAGACTAAAGCTTTATATTTTCCTTCTGTACATTATTTCTGTTTTATCTCTTTAACTTAGTGTGGCATTTAGAATTGCTTTTATAACGTAAAAGCATTAACATGTAGTCTGCGTTTGTACCAGCATTTGTATATGTTTTAGTGATCTGTGGATGCAATCAAAATACAAAATGATTTATTTATTATCGCCGTGCATTTGGAAACAGAGATAGACAGGTAGTATAAATCTCGTAATACTCGTACCACGATAAATTGCTGAAACATGTTCAGTTCAGTTAAGTAAGTAAATATAAATATTACAGGACATTTCACACAGCACCATCTAGCACCAAACTAAATATAACTTGTGCTACGGGAACCAGACAACTGACAGAATAATCACATACTTTATTTTAAATACATACATAATACATAATAAACACCCAGACACAGAACAAACATCTATGTTCGCCACACAAATGTTTGCCCTGCGTGTTTTTTTTTTAACCCACGACCTACACTGTAAAATACAGAGTAACTACCAACAGAGCTATGAGGCAGTTCAAGTCAAATTATTGGGCATTATTTTTGTTATTAATACTTATTAGAGACCGTAGATTCTAATATTGTTAGGCCATACTTATTTTTCTTTAAATACATGCTCATACCTGATCATCGTTACTTTTTGTAATAACAACTATTTATTAGTCATAAAGAGCAAAAATAATAAGGAAGTGATTTGCGGCTGTAGAAGAATACATGTATGTAATAGAAAGTTTAGTAAATTGCCGCCGCGCTAACATCTGAACGTACTAGCGTTAAAGCACAATTTTAAAGTGATTCTAGCGACTCGCTATTCGAACTTACAACTGCATTGTCGACAAAACCGACACAAATATAACAACACGTTTCCTATCTCATCAAACTTTTTCCATCAGTGAAACTAAATTACTGCGACCTGCTAACCATGAAATGATGGCATGGCAATTTTTTTTGGCATAAGCTATTCCGCCTATCCAAATCGCTGTTATTGTTTGTTTGTGTACCTAATTATAAAATCCGTATTAAAACTGTTGGCTTTTGCACTAAAAGAATATTTGAAGATGTGGGAGTGTTGTATGGAAATAAGTTATTAGGTAAATAAGTTACGGAACGAGCAGATTGCCCAACTCATGTTATAAAGTAATTACAGTATTGAGACTGGTCGATAAACTGCGGTTAGAATTATATTTATATCCTTTCTGTTTCCGACAACTCCAAAACCAGCTCTGCTCCATTTCTAATGACCCCTTGCTGTTTAAGGGTCGTTAAACCTTTCACTTCGAATATAACAGTTTTGAAATAATTATTCATAAGTATTATTATTGTTTCACATTGCGTATTTATTTTATACTAGCTGTGCCCGTGGCTTCGCCGGCGTGCAATTCAGTTTGTTTCTATTAGTAGCTACATGGTTTATTCATATTTTATCAATTTGTGAATTGACCTAAATAAGTAGATTTACCTAGGTTCGCGAAAGTTTCGCGAACTATATATATCAATTTACCTTTAAGGCAGCGTTCGTAAGAAATGCATTCACTGGGCCGTTTTTTCGATTTACGTTGCATAATTGGTCTTCTCGTTAGCAGTCTTCTGTGGCTGAAAATCGCTAAATAGTATGGAATGATGTCTACTTTATTATAGTAAACATATGAGCAGTCTCCTAATATCGGCTGAAAGTGTACCCCGCGCACTGTATTATTCAGTTCCGACATATCGAAGCTGATGTATCTGTGAAACTTTAATATGATACGGATATACGGGTAAGTTTTTCCTAAAACATGGGTTGACTCCTATCTTTGAGATTTAGGATACAAATGTAACTACACTACGTGTAGCCTTTCTAAAATTCATCTCATATGTGGTACGAGTAATTCGCTTACAAAGATTTCTACGAAATACATTAAGAAGGGTCTTTTCGAATCTGAAGTTGGCGGTAAATGGTCAAATATATCGTACACCTTCTTATCGTTTTCCAAACGGCTGAACCGCATATCAGTTTTGCTTACTGTCGGCGGAAGGGAAAGGATTGCCAGTGGAAATATTGTTATGAAATAAAAAGGTATAAAGTCGATATGTATAATCCCTGGTAGCGGGCGGATAAACGAGGTTTGGTGATTATGTGACTGGCCTCACAGCTCAGTTGGTATTAACTCTATCTCCTACGCTGTAGGTCGTGGGTTCGATTCTGACCCAGGACAAAAAACTGTGTGACGAGCATTGATGTTTGTTCTGTGTCTATGGTACAAGCTATGCTTAGTTTGGTGCTAGATAACGATGTGTAAAAGGAACACTAATATTTATTAGTCTGTCCCAGATTTATTACATTTAATTTCTGTTCTATTCCAGTTTTCTAACCGAGTTTTTTATGTGACTGTTATTCTCTGCACATAAGATACAAAATGACTTAGATCCTCCTCAGCTTAATCTTATCGGAAATAATCGGAGGGAAGCAAATAATTTTACTGGCACTCACACCTTCTATACTAGAAAACAGCTACGTGAGAGCGAAACTAAAGTGGATACAGTAGACGAATAAAAAAGACTAACAAGCAAACTGTGGAATACAAACTAACCAATAAATATTAGCCAAGCGCAACTTCGTCCTGATAACTGGAACTTGTGTAATAATAATGGAATAATGCACACTGAATCGTAGTAAATGTGAGTTAATAGGAAAACTTTTTGTTCGAGACTGGTGTGAGTTCACGTTTATGAGAAGTACAGTCGCGACAGTGGCGCAACATCTGAATGACCCTTTTCCAAGACTTTTCTAAATTTAAAGAAATGTTCGAACAAATGGCCTGCCGTTGATGGCTATAACTGAGAACTGCGTAGGTGGCGGTAACTGAATTTTTCATGTCTCTTCTCCAAAGTAGTATTTCAGTTGTTACGGATAGAAGATAAATAAATAATAAATAAATATCGGTGGACATTTCACACTGTGCCATCTAGCCCCAAAGTAAGCTAAGCATAGCGTGTATGATGGGAACCAGACAACTGATATATATAATACTTATATACTTTTGTAAATACATACATAAAATACATACTGCCTCCCAGAAACAGAACAAACATCTATATTCGTCATACAAATATCTGTCCTGGGTGGGAATCGAACCCACCTACAGCGCAGGAGGCCGGGATTGCTACCAACTGAGCTGCGAGACTAGTCAAAACATTAAAATGTTACTTAAAATCGGGTCACCTGATATAATTATCATTAAAAAAGCACACGTCGCTGCTACACAAAGTGAATAGCGCCAAATAGTTATTTCGCCGTTGTTAGAGTATGTTTATAACTAGAGCTTTCGAAATGAACGCGCAACTATGCGCCAAATTCGATTGACTTTAACTTTGCACTCAACGCACGGCCGGCCGGGGCCATTCAGTTTGTATTCGGTTAAAAAGCTGGTTCATTGTTTATGGTTCGTTGATTCGGAACAATTTATGCGCTTTGTCAGGTTTGGGAGAGATTACCGCTGAATATCGCTGCGACTGTGTTCATATCGCGTGAAATTGTTATGAGAATGCGCAGTCTGCTTTTAATTTCGGTTCGACGTTTCCAGTTTAGGCTCGACTCTGTTTGTGTTCATTGCAATACTTATTACTTTCTGGGCGGTTTTCCACACTTGTGCGTTTGCATTTTTTTTTATTAAACCTTTACCGTATCAAGAATAAAATGCGCGAGCGGCTTACGCGTGTAGGCCTGGCTATCGTCATTATTTATTGCATGGCATGTGGAACTGAAAGTTTGATTAAAGAAAAGCGAATGTACTTGCTTTGTGTGATTTGTGAAAGGGAAAAAACTTCTACTTCTTTACTTCCAGACAGTTGTATTGCATTTTTTTCGTAGGATGGTTGAGATTCCAACTTTACGCAATTTAGTGGAATGGTCGTTAAGCAACTGTTTCCGTGTAAATTTTCAATCACTTTCCTAACGCTTGACCTATATGGTACCTACGAGACTGACAAACACTTTACCAAATACAACGCGAGGACACCAATTTCAGTGACGAATTAGGCAGCGTGGTAGATTAAAAGTCGTTTCACTCTCGCTTGTTGATAATAGGAGGTCCGTGTAATAGTGGGGATAATTGATGCTGGTAAAGTAATACGATCTGGCAGTAAAGATAATTTTAAATCATCTAGGTATGTTAGTGACCCAGTTAGGAATAAAAGGTAAAACTGAAGAAAACTCTGACTATTATACAATTCTACTACCCACTTCCCTATCCTTTCCGAGCAATAAGCCTCCGCGTACAATAAATCATTATGTAGGTCGGGTTGCCTCAAAAATTTTCCACATTTGAAAATGGTTAACGTTCCGTTATCCGTGGAGTTGACGGTTTGGCAGGCGGAGGCAGCGGCCGCCCGTGCCAAACGACCGTATTTGTTCGTTCGGAGCAACAAGGATACATAAAGTTCAGAGTCGATGAACTAAAAATTGAAAATCATACGTACTCTTACCATTTTGCTGTTGTTGGCGACAACCAACCGATACCAGCGTATATAATTAATTGGTTTGGAATTTATTAATTTTATTAATTTCCAAATATTAAGATCATTTTTTGTCTGACAATCATCTCCCGCGTCGGGAGAAATGATTGAAAGAGATGATTGTCATGACATGCTCTTATGCTTTGCACTTACCGAAATTTAGTAGTTTACCTACTATATAATAAATTAAATTTATTTCGATTTTACTGATTGTTCGACGAAACACTGGCGAAAATTAACTTCTGTAGTACAACGGCGTCTCGGTCCAGTTTTTAAAGTTAGACGTCGGTCAGGAATAATGAATTGAAGCCAAGCCATGTGCTTATAACTTAAGAAAGCTCTTTTATATGACCTCATCTGGTTAAGTGGCTTTTACATTATTGACTCAGCACAGCATCACTCTAACGAAAGTTTTACCAATTTCCGTTTCCGATGAAAAATTTATATTAATAATATTTAGTTAAGTGCTATTTATTTCGTTTTTCATGTAGTGTGTAAGCTTATTACCGAAAATAAAATTATGTTCTTTCTTTCATGGCGTAGGAGAAAAATCCTTGTATTTACCTGCCACCATGCAACTATTATACAAAAGAGACGTAAGAAAAGAGGTCGTCGATCTTTTTATCCCCGCTGCATTTCCATTGTTCGTTTTTCTATCACCGTCCATGTCTCAATATCGCACAGAAGCAATACCCACACGTACGCCCTGTCGGAACGTTTTGACTATTCTTTATTTGTGTATATCGTGATATCGAGTGCATTTATTAACGTAAGGTGAAAGATTAGTTCCCTGTGTTTTTAATTATTTGTGTATTCTGAAATATTAATGCAATAAGCGAATCAGCACCAGTCACGATAGATTTTTAGGTAGGAGTTTATTTTCGAGTTAATTTCTTCTTTTGAAGTCTGTTTTTGTTCTTTGCTAGATATATTTTAAGTAATTATAAGTAAACCTTATAAAATTTTATGCGGTTGTGTAAACTCAGTTTTAATTACAAAACATTTGTTACCTGAAAGTACGTACCAGGCCTATAAAAACTGCGCGTCACAGACCCCGAAACGAATATCTTAAGGAAGTCATCTTGTTGGTAATTTAATAAATAAAACTTTTTCCGCACACCCCTTGTCATGTCTACGTTTCCTCGATGTCAGTTTCATCTTGTGGCTTACCCTATTAAGTCACAACCTAAAACACTGGGGTAAACTGCCTATATCTTCGTCAAAAAATTTGTGAATCGATATCTTTGAACACAATTTTACTATCAGCCTATACTATGAATACATCATCTTTCTCATTCTGATGACTCAGGGAAATTCTTACATTTGTTTTGTGTTTTTCTGATGACAAGACGTTTTGAATAACAAATACTTTTTCGTTAAATGATTTGCTATTGAAAACAACAAAACTTTTTAAAGCAACCTCACTGTTTATGGAGAAAGTAGGCATCGCGTCAGCAAAAATATGAACTGCTAAGTTGTTATATGTTTAGGCTTTTCTAGGTAATATTGTCGCTAAGTTCTTACGCAAGAATGTGTGTTGGCGGCATAAAATTCCGTTTTTATCTCATGATTGATGGACCCTCTGTTCTTGCTCTTGAATTGCCCACTGACAAGCGAGATCATCGGTGATCTATCTAGGTTGGTTGGTAATTCTGGGGATTTTGTGTGAAACATGAAGTTCAATTGAGATTATAACGGGCAAGACTGTTTGAATTGAAAACGGCTTAGTTAGTAGATTGGCGTGGCGTTGGCTTGCTGAAAGTCTTAGTAACAAATTATTTCCAATAGAAAAATGGTTCACAAAACCGCAATATATTTTACAGGGTTCACATATACTCACTTAGTTCACTTAATCAGTCCAAGGTACAAACAATGACTTTGGTATGTAGTCTTGAACAGGTTATTAACTAAGTCTTGAAAATATATTTACAAGTTCTCATTCCTAAGGTTGTATATAGCGGGCATTCGACGTATATATGTCGAGACAGGGTAAAACTATTCCATCATATCGGGTCCGAGGCGAGAACGCTAGGAATTCAGCCCGAGAGTATCCGTAGTGACGTTCCAACTCCGAGGTAAAGTCAATAGAGGTCCGAATAATGGGTAAAAAATGCCAAATTTCAATATTCACAAAACTTGACAGCATCGTCAACGTACAGAGTGTGTTCGTGCGGAAGGTTTCCGACCAGACTGCCATGTCATTTGTGACGTTTGTCGTCACAAACTAAAGGGATTCACAAATGCTGAATACTGTCTTTTTTATTTTATTTCACGAACTATTGCGTAAATATTATCGAAAAGTTCAGCGATTCAAACAACGGTTTCCGAGATACAGAAATTTTTGTGTTTCCAAATAATTTTAAAAGGTATTTTAGACTCGGTAGAATGCGTATTTTAAAATTTCCGTTTTTACTTCGTATACCCATAAAATATCAATCTCTACGTCCAGTTCTACAATTAAAATAAGATGTTTAGATTTTTCGTTCAAAATTGATTCTTTTATCATCGCCATCACGATCAAATTCAGGCCAGTCTTCTGACTATACCTGTTTAAAGACGTTTGTTTTGAATAATAATTTGAATAAATTTAGATCTTTGTTTCGTACATACGGGGAACATCCCTATTTCCAACTATGTCCCATAAAATATTTTAGATTTCGATTTATTAAGGCCGAGGTATATTTGTGGCCGAGAAATATTTGCGGAATCTCACTAGATAAAGGTTAAGTTTTGTGGTCTCGCTTCTGTTCTTCCAACTTACTAACATTGAAATAATATCAAGTGAAGATAGTTATGAAATGTGTAACTTGTAAAATATTTCTACCTACTGAAATAGGGTGTATACCTAGGTTTCAAAAGGTTGAATATATTTCAATGCCTGTTATCTAGTCGTCAGAGTCCATAGTCCTGAAGTCAAGATAAAAATCAATTGAGTTTTTTTTTTAAAACGTGTCTCCGGTTTTTTGTTGCCAATCACGCAAAATAATGTTTTATTTTCCAGAAGTTTCCTTGATGTAATTCATACCATATGTTTGATACTCCCGCACTTCTTGAATGAAATCATACCTGAAACAAATTAGAACTGTTAATAAAATCACTGCAATAAAAATTACATGTGAAAAAATAATACCATAACACAGTAATATCAAACCAAAATCATATGCATGTTATATCGAAAAATAACATATACCTAGGTACATTTTATATCGAAAAAATATATAAATGTTATATCGAAAAAAAATCATATGCATGTTATATTAAAAGAAATTCGATCCCCTTTGTCAACCCCTCGTGTCATGTCACGCGGCAATAGAGGACTCGGATAAATGGTACGTTGTGTTATTTTCTACTTTTTCAAAGGGACCCCGTTAAAAACAAAAATATCATGCGAATAAAACTATTACTATAGCAAGAAATTCTCTCTGTTTAACAAAATTTGTATAAAATATCAGCATTACAAGCCAAAGTAACCCGCTGAGCTGAAACTTAATTACCTCTATTATAAACTAAGCTTTTGACAAAATTCACACATCAAAACATATTTTGCCGTAGAATAGACGGCTCAGCCGCAAAATTATGCGGGTGAGTCAAAACAGAAACCCCGTCTAGGTAAATATTTGCATGCACCACAACAGCCCGGCTTAGACAAAGCGGATGTTGTTTTGCAAGAAACAAAAGGCAGAACATAGCAAATGGAAGCACTAAGATGAAGCGAGCGATTCCTGCTTGTTTTGGAGCATGCTCCAAGTTGCCCTCGTTCTGTACTGTGAATATTTAGATACGATAAAGTGCTTGTATTTTTAGACGGAATGAAGAGATTTTTCAACAACACAGTATCGAACACGTATTTTGTACGAGATAAAGAATCATAAATTTCTTGCTTATTGCAGATTTGAAAATGAGGATGTCGTTCGTTGTGAATAATCACACATAATACCTACGAGTATAACACTGCAACGATCCCAGAATAAGCTTAAAGTACTACTACTTGTATCTTTAATATGGTTTGAAAAGTGTGGTTTCCGGTGAAATAACAGGCACATGAGACATTCCACCTTCACGTCTCAAGAGTTACGGGCGTATACGATGTGACTTGGGTCATGCCGTATCTCCTGAACTGGATGCACACGGACCAAGCCGCGTAAATTTTGCTAGTTTAACGATAAGAACTAGTCATAGTATAAAGCCAAAACACACCAAATATTCACACATAAATAACAAATAAATCCGCATTAATTTTGACGCGATAAAGTGTTTGTCACTGAGCGACGGCACAAAATCACAGAGGTTCTAATGACTGATACATAACTGCTGGAAAATAAATAATACATGCGTAGATAATTAGCTACGTACACGATACTCGAGAAGATCACATGAAAGGGGTTAAACTCATACAAAAACTCAAACCCTTTGAGGGTTCGACACGCGTTGAACATGACTCTTTTGCCAATTAGAATGTTATCAGAGGCGCGGAGGTTATATAGAGCTGTCACCCACAGGACGCTCGTTTGAGGCTAACTGGTTACTGATTATTGGTGTAGTGTAACCTTGGACGACCCCGGGCGAGACGATCGAGTACACTGTTTTCCCAAATACATATTCATTTTGTAGACCTACTCTATTTATATCTAGTTCAATAAAATGCGATATTGCAGTGATAGCAAATAATATTGTAATTTAACACGTATGTAATTTATTGCTGTTTCCAGTTTAAAGTATGCCAAATACTCCATAATGGCGCCCATTGTATGTCAATTTTTAAGATATTATTAATACCTTTTACCTTTTTCTTTGGTGTATAAAGAGTTTTCTATTTAGAAGTATCTATACCAGCAATAGTTTCTACTTGTGGTGACACTAGCTTTCCCGAAAGCAGAGGTGAAATGATTATACTGCGCCTCGTTGAGGCTTCTTTCTTGAACTTTAAATGTGTCTACGAATTCGTGGTTAGAACCAGCGAACCGACATGTCCTAGAGGACATGTCGGTTCGCGAAGTCATGCTATTCGACTCGGATGTTCTCAGACTGTAGATATTTGTTTTAAATCGCGTGGGCCTCATAAATTTAATCTATGAGTACTTGATCAAATGAGTAAAAAAGTGTCAAAAGGAGTGATCAAATAATCACTTTTGAACGTAACTTTATACTTTTTCATATACTTGATGCTTGCAGTAGCCAGGTCATAATGACAACTACACATACCCTATATACGTAGAATACTTGGTCACACTATACACATCTGGCTTATGTAGCTAATCCAGTCTCATCGGAAATTGGTGGTCACGATCATCTATCGCTCGAGATCCCTGGTCAATTAACCTTAGCATAAGTTCTATACAAATCAGAGTAGCTATTAATTACTAGCTGGCTAAGAAACTGACAGTTATATAGTTACGGAACGAGCCGACGGCCCACCTGGTGTTAAGTGGTAACCTCCTCGACCCATAACAACCGATTCGACTTAAGTCTTCCCCTACTAGGTACGGCAAGACCCAAGTCCCAACGTATGCGCCTGTAACTGTGAGACGTGTAGGTGGAATGTCTCGTGTGCCTGTAATTTCACCGGCAACCACACCTTTCAAACCGGAACACAGTAACACGAAAGCGTTACTGCTTGGCGGCAGAAAAGGGCATGGTGGCAGTACTTCCCCGGACGAACTAGAAGATGAGAAGAGCAGACTGTGTCTGGGTGTTAATATTTATTATATGTATGTATTTACAAAATAAAAGTATATATAAAGCTATGCTTATTTAAGGGGCTAGATTGAGCTGTGTGAAATGTTCTCGAATATATATTTATTTATAAGCACAGTTCAACGCACACCAAATGAGCCATCAATTGTTTCGTTAATTCAATCAAATAAAACACTTTCCTTGTTTTATCCAGTGGGAAATCTGTCACATTAAATAGCGGATTTTTACTGCAAATTAAAGAGTATAGCAATTTGATTAATGTAATCGATTTGGACAACGAAGTAAATACATTTGGCTCGTAACCCATTTTGGAGGAGCACTGTTCGGATTAATTGAGTTTGTAGCGTTTGTGAAATCCCTTGATAGTGGACCACCCTCAGGCAAAATGGACCAATTTTAGGATAAGGTGAAAGTAGTACTTCTATCTGGTAGTAAATGGTAACCTCGGCCCCGATGCGACTTGGGTCCTCCCCTAGTACGTATGACAAGACCCAAGTTGCATAGTATGCACCCGTAACTCTGAGACGAGTAGGTGGAATGTATCATGTGCCTGTAATTTCACCGGCAACCACACCTTTCAAACCGGAACACAGTAACGCGAATACATTACTGTGTTCCGGTCAGAAATTGGCACGGTGGCAGTACTTCCGACGAACCTGGCGAGAGTTCTAATGCTGTAAAACGTACCGTCAGACAAGGAGTAAGTCCTCATGTAGGCAGGTGTTAGGTAGGTAGGAAGTAGTTCAAATTACGTAACACACGACGTAAATAACACAAGCCTTCATAGGGTAAGTAAAGTAGTTAATTATAATCGGTTTTAGTGAAGGGAGGGCCGTCCCTAAGGGATGCCGTGATGTTATTACTTTTAATGTAGCTTTAACTTTCAAAATAATTACCGTCGTATGAATTGGGTATGATAGTGGAATAAGTAGCTCACAGTTGGTTGTGGTTATGATTTTGGGTATAATAAATGACTTGACTGTATCTATTAAGTTCATTTACATCCTGGTGTGAATTACTGACTGACCTAACAGTTGGTGACCTAACTGTGCCTTCGGCGCTGCAGGTCGTGGGTTAGATTTTCACCCAGGACAAACATTTGTGATGTGTTTTCTGTCTGGGTGTTAATATGTATGTAATTGTACAACAAGTATATCAGTTTATTAGTTCGTCTGGTTCCCATGTACAAGCACAAATACAAACTATGTTTTATATTTAATTATAATTTAATTTAAGTATTATGTTTTTTTATTTATTTAAGTATCTGCAGTGCTATGTTATTTTTTTTTATAGCTACAAATTAAGTTTTCTTTCTTTGTTTCTATAAGGGTCTAGATGGCGCTGTGTCAAATGTGAATGAATGATGAAAGGAAAACGAATCTTGTAAAATCCATGGAAACAGTAAATGCAAATATATAAAAAATACTTTCGGTCATACATATTTTACTTTCACCTATTTCCAAATATATTCCACGCCAGTTTGGAAAGGTCCCATTCCTCGAGTGCCTTGAGGATGCGAGCTTTTTTCTATATGAATGAACGAAAATTAAATTTATGCGAACGCTCCAACGCAATCCCGTACAGATATGCACATACAAAGGGTGGATTCCTTAAAATTAGGCGGCGGTACGGAACGTAATCCAAGGCGAACACGTCGCCTGCCATTAGCCTCGCAGTTTTTGCGCAGCGCCATACAACCGACTCATTGTGTCCCGGAATAAATTTACATTTTCACATTCCTTTCTTTGGATGAAAATCTTTTTGCTGGGGGAACAGAAGGCTAAAGCTTCAAAGAACGCAATTACTTCAAATTTTTCGCGACGCATGCCTCGTGCAGTGAAGCTTCTATTTTTAAATTCATTTAGTTATAAGTCCAAAAACGTGATAAACGGTCTTTGTCGTGCATCAGCGACAGGTTTTCGTTAGCATCGTATAATACAAAAAGAATTGGTACAAAACAGCCAACCATATATTTGGAGTGTTAAGACCTTTATGAAGATTTAGATATACTTTATCGATTACTACAGCGAGGATTGAGAATATAACGAAAAACAAAATTCCTAAGTTGTCCTATGCTTAATTCTTCACGATGATTTCCAGCACCACAAGATAAATTAAATAATACCTACCGTAAAATGCCTTGTCTTTAATAGTAAATAATAAATGTCTAAAAAAAAAATTTTTATTTTATTAGTTATTAAAAGTAATTGGTAATCATTTATTTCTTTATGGAGGTTTTATTGCGTGTTGAATGAAAACGTGAATTCTCTCTTTCTACTAAGTTTTGCATTGTTAAAGCTCGTTGAAGTTGGTCGAATCAAGAAAAACAATATCGTATTACTTTTTTCAAAGTTCGGCGAAACTTCACCAGGGGGCCAGGACTGACTTTTTAGGTTTAAATAAGACTATATTGAATTTCTACCGTTTCAAATACTAGAATCTTACTTTAATAATACTTAAATCTTTGAAAATAATGAGAATGTATTTTCGGTGCAAGCTGATTCGTGCCGACAATATGTTAGAAAGGTTATTAAAAACTGCAAAGTTATCAAGTCAACGCAACGATACTTTTATCCAACGGTCAATTTTACAAAGATTATTTATACATGAAAATCCTTAGGTAAGTCATGTCTTGTCTGTGGGAAATTGAGGGACGGCTCATAAATATTCATGTCAATTCAAACATCGAAAATTCATCAGTAAGTGTATTTCCAATAAAGGGGATGGTTGTAGGATCAGCGAAACTTTTGGGCGGCTGATAGTGCATCTGCCCTAAACTGTTTACAAGTGCTAGTAAATAAATATTGGTGGACATTTCCCGCAGCACTGTCTAGCCAACTAAACATACGTTGTGCTATGGCAACCAGAAAACTGATGTAATACTTATATACTTTATTTTTTGTAACTACATACATTTAATACATATCAACACCCAGACACAGAACAAACATCTATATTCGTCACACAAATGTTGGGTGGGAATCGAACCCACAACCTACAGCGCTGAAGGCAGGCTACTACCAACTGAGCTGTGAGGCAGTTAACTATTCCTACTACGATGAAGCGAGAGATAACAACAGAGCTCATGAAGTTCCGGGCACCAGACAGTCGGCCATCTAAAACCAACGAAATTAAACACCACTCTCTTTCACCCCAACCTTCCTATTTGAATAATGTTCGTGAATTATATTTTTCCATGTCGAAACTTTTGCGCATTAATTAGGTGGGCTGTATAATTTTTACCAAGGTTTTGAACTCAATTATTATTCTCCTCAAAAAGCTTTAGTAGAGAACAAATGTATAGCCCATATTACAAGTGAAGTGACATTTTGTACAAACGACAAGATTGAATTGATTACCTATTGTTATTTTTTCGATTAAATATTTATATGTGTTAAAGTTACGGAACAGGCAGATGGCCCACCTGCTTTAATGTGGTAACTCTGCCCACAACAAGCAGTACGACTTTGGTCCTCGCCTACAACGTAAAGCAAGACCCAAGTCGCGTCTTATGCGCCGGTAACTGGGACGCGATAATACTGGGAGGAATACTGGGCCTGGGAGGTGATATGTCTCATGTGTGTAATTTCATCGGTAACCACCAAACCATATGTTTAAAGTATGTAGGTTTTTTAAGCCCTTAATAATTTAGTTTTAATTTATCTTTACTATGTACACATCCTACCTCTATAAAATCGCCTCTCTCTAGCCTCAAAGGTTTGCTGGAAGAAAACTCTTTGTAGGGTTAAGCTCGCCTTTGTACATGTATCACTTATGACTTTTTGTATATTTTATTTTCTGTGTACAATAAAGAATAAAGAATAAAGAACCACTTTTCAATCCGGAACATAGTAGCGCGAATACTACTTGAAGACAGAAATAGGTATGGTGTCAGTAATTCCCCGGACGAACTCTGCTTAAGTTCTACTGCTACTAAAACTGCTAGTAGTGTAATCAATTCAAAATACATCACTGGGACACGTGGGATATTAGATGATTTCAAAAATACTCTATTCATCAATCTATTGTATTATATCTTCATACATAGTGAATAAGGAGCGATGAAAGGGAGTAGTAGTTGAAAAGCCTACCTACTCGTATAACCGAATCCATTCAATAACTTATATTCATGGTGCGTATAATAGATTTATTCAGGTCTAACAAAGTTATTCAAACTTTGTATGGATCCTTTAATTAGCTTCACGACTATGCTGTAGATCATTGATTATTAATATTATCTTGGTTATAGTTTGGTTATAAACACTGTGACACGAGAATTGTATATATTAGATTCATTAAAAGTGGGAACTATCTTGTAAAACAACAAAACAGCGTCCAAGCAACGCGTTTAGACAGACCGATTACTGCGAAGATCGGCATCTGTTGAAACGCCACAAGAATCTGTGTCACGTAATCCCAAGATGGAGTATTCGGTGCCTGAGTTCAGCACAGGCGCAGAATATATAGTACTGGGGCTTTGTTGATAGATAGTGGTGAGCGAGATATACACGCTGAAACTATTACTCATTCTGACCCTTATTTAGAATGTTTAATACATTACCGCCCCTACTAAGTGCTCTTTAATACATAATATAGATTTTATTTTAGGCACACATATAGTACACAGTAGTTTTGAATGAAAAGATGATTCGATTCATAGGTACGCGTTTTATAACGGTACCTTTGCCATTTTTAGTTTAAATTAGGCATTTTGCTTCTATGTGGGATGAAACAACAATTAAATTGGTGTGGTGAAAAGCAAAAAAGGTTATGAGTTATCGAAACACTAAAAAAATTATAACTTTATGCTTTTGGTGAGGAAAAATGTGGTTTGCAACAACAAAACACCGCTATAATATTTCTTAACCTGATTTCCCAAACATAGATATAAATTATTCTAATAAATCATCAAACAACATTCTACAGCCCTCTTCCTTCACAAGGTGAGATATTTGAATAAGTATTCATTACGTACTGTTGAAAGTATATCAGAACTCAGCTCGTCTTTGATTACAAACGCGTTTGCGTGAAGGGCAAACGTGTATAGATTGTTAAAATTATGAGTAACACACACGTAGAGCGAGACATGCGAAACGTATATAATGTACAACCAAATTAGGCTGAAAGGTTGTATTCATTCACTAATTGAAACAGATGACTGAAAATGTTGTTTATCACAGTTCTCTACGTTATGTTTTAGGTTACCTTTTGTACCTTTTGAGTGAATGTTGTATGATGATAATGCTCATGTCGTGAGTGGACCCTAGCTCGAACCGAAACAGATATAGACACTTCACGGTGATGATCGAGACGTAGTGTAATCGATAATAGAAGTGGTAATTGTCCTACATGATAGCCACGGTTTTTTCACCAACGCGATAGGCAGAGCCTCAGCTAAGCCACTTTTCACCTTATCGTATTTGATTTTGAACGATTCAAAATACAAAGTTTCCAATTTTAAGGTCCATTCATTCAACAAAATATCAAATATAAACGGCCACGCCATTAAAGACCCTTAGTATCGATGAAAAGTAATTCAATTAGCTATCAATTTTTATTCTTTGGGAGATCGAAGCGATACCGAATTCAATTTCTGAGACAGTGTTTGTTTTCTTTGAAGTAACTGAACATAAAAATTAAGGATATATGGATATTTTTCATGATATTGTCGTGTTATAAATGATTAAAATTATACCATGTTAGCTTTTAAGAAACGGAAAAGTGAAATTCTCTAAATCGACTCGACTCCTAAACACGGCGTATGAACAGCTGAAAACAGAGATTCCAGTTTTAATTCTCAAAATGTAAATGAATAACTAGATGGCGCTGTTGGTTTTCATGAGTATCTTTCTGGTGAACCACTAGTAGTAAAACACCGGATTTGGTCCACCCTCCCCAACTTAGTTACATAGTACGTGTAGAATGATCCAAGTCGCATCGAGTTGCGCCCTTTATTATGAGTCAAACTCTTTCTTCTTCTTTTTCAATACCTCTTCCCATTATTTGGGGTCAGGAAATATATAAAGCAAACTCTTAAAAAAATACTTATTTAATAATATTAATAAAGTTAATTTGTTGATTAAAAAAATAGCTTAGCTTACTCAGTTTTTTATTGTTGGACGTTTAAAACAGCGCCATCTAGCCCCAAAATAAGCTAAGTATAGCTTGTATCATGGGAACCAGACAACTGATATATAGTACTTATATACTTTTAAGAATTAGTTGTTAACATTACAGTATGCATTGACCATCTTATCGTATACATTTATAATTTTAATTAACAAACACTGTTTGTTCATATCGTGACAACAAAAAAAATTACAACTACCCTGCAGTAGACTAGCTTCACCGTTCGTAAAAACCAACTTATCTTGATAAGTTATTGTTGACATTATTCACACTTGTACAGGTCAGTTAAAAATGGTCCATGTTTTGAACGATGTTCTTTAATTTATAATTGCACTCAACGGTCAATAAAACTAAAATCGGATGATATTAATTTCGTCTACACGCGATATTTTATGAACCGCATATTTTGAAAGCAGCTGTAAAGAAGCTGTCAGTTTTGATGTCATGATATAGTAGAGGGTGTGTTAGTATACATTGAATTAGCAATGAATGTATTCGCAGCTGAGTAAGCGTGCTTAGTGTTAATATTAAAACCAAACTGCGGACAGCTGTGACCATAAAAGACCACCAAATTTTGTCGATTTTTGATTCCAATTTGCAGCTGATACAGGTGTTATAATTAAATTATAAATGCATTGCATAACATCCGATTAGTCCAGTTATCGCTTCGTCAGTTTATATGACTTTTACCTATATTTTATACCACTTCAATATGTTTGTAAATGGTTTGTAAGTCTTTCTAAGGCATTTTGTTACTTATGGGAAACATAATTGACTGGCCTCATAGATCAGTTGGTTAGTAACCCTACCTTCTGCGCTGTAGGTCGTGGGTTCGATCCCCACTCAGGACAAACATTTATGTGACATTTGTAATATTGATGTTTGTTCTGTGTCTGGGTGTTAATATGTATTATATGTATGTATTTACAAAAGAAAAAGTATATAAGTATTATATCAGTTGTCTGGTTCCCATGATACAAGCTATGCTTAGCTTACTTTGGGGCTAGATGGCGCTGTGTGGAATGGCCACCATTATTTATTTATTTATAATTCATAATATTTTTTCATATTCATTCACATTTGCACAAAAAAATAAATTATTGTCTGAAATGCTCCATTTTGAGGAAATGATTAAATGGCCCGCGTGGTGGATTTTAGGCAGTTTTCAAATGTCTCTCAAAGTCACTACCAAATCAGATAATCTAGAAATTTATTTCCATTGTTGTTCATATAAACACAGTACAAAATGACTTGACTAAAGTTTGGCGACACAAATCGTACCTGCAGGGTTACCGTATATAAAAAAATGACAGACTCAAAATTTTCGAAGCTACGAATATTGTAGCGTAAGTTAAGTACGAAGCAACTCATATTTTATCCGTGGTTTATGAGGTCAAAAGATGCTCCTCAATTACCGAGATGATCCCCAGTGCACTGAGCTAGCTTATTGATTGCGTCCTGTCCTCTCGGAGCGAGTAACCAAGTAATCTTCGGATTAGTAAGGGACGCTCTAGCGAATGCTAGAGATTGTAGAGCGAAAACTTTATATGTCAAGCGACGACGAAAATAACTTGTCTAGAAGTAAAAGCGGTCTTTGTTCCAATTGTGGGATTGTTTGGCATATTGCTTAATAAGTTAATTTTCGTATACTTACTACGCCTTTTGAAATGTTACCCACAGAGGAAAATAAAGGCATATTGATTATTAAAAAAGAAAATTTTATTATGTATTATATTTTTATAACAGATAAGTACTACTATGTGTTATAAAAATTATTATTAAAATAGTTTTCGCCAATCAGCGTTCGAGCCGATTTGTACATTAAAATAATAGTAGGTAAGGCTTGTTCATTATTAAAGCTTTTTATTATAAAAAAAGTCGAAGTATACGTCTAAAAAGGTAATATTACTATTATTAATATTTTATTAGCGATAGGCAAGCATTATTCGTTATGCCCGAATACAGTACGAAATATGGCTAAGTTACCAAATCTATCCGACGATAACTGATGGGGTACGAAACTTACCATTTACCATTAACCGTGATAAAATCCCATACTTACATGTTTGTTTCGTCGAAGTCCGCAATGAAACCGCCGTGTCCTGTCAAATCCATTGTCTTGAAAATATTTGCGGGACGCCACAGTATAGGTAGACGCATCATTCGAACCAGAGTTCAGGACCGCAGCAAACAATCCCGCGCTACTCGACATAAACTTTGTTGACAATGACTGATGCGGTCCGTTCCCTACTCACCACATGTGCAATTCGAACGTGCCATTGAAAGAAAGTTTACCCCTTCACCAACACGTCTAACTCAATTTCGAGACAGACACAATGCACGACCCACTTCAAGTTTAGCAATGTATTTTGATATCAAGTTTGTAGTTTGGAACGTGTATTCAGTATTATTGAGCTCTAAATAATGTGTATTGTACATTATTGTGCGTGAATACTTCTATAGACGTCGCTTGAAGAGGGTATCTTCAGTGTGTATTTTCGGAACAAAATAGAGATCCTTACCTGAAACAATAAGAGATAATGTTACGTACATGTATTCATTTGCAACAAAAATACATTTCCCTCATTACCTTCTACATTTGAGTACCACTAGCCACTATAAACATAATACAATATCAATGTTATATTTAATTTAAATCTGATTTCATGGTATTGTATTTTTCATTTTATATCTGTGGAGCACATAATTAAACAAATAAAAATATATAGGAAGTAAGCGGTTGCCTGCGCTGAATTGATTTAACTACTGGATCAAATGATCGCGCGACTTTTTCAGTCATAAACATAATTCCATAGAATTCATAAAAAATGGCTTTGAAACGTCAATTAGCAAATGATATTGAAACTATGTGGTTGCGTACTTATTGTTAAGTTTGAAGACTGCTTTAACCCTATCGACCCTCCATGGGGAGAACAGACGAGAAATCCCTAAACGAACCCTTTAGGGATCCTTTCTTTTTAAGTATGACAAAACAATTCAATTATCTAATAATACGGTTTACATTAAGACTTTGACAACATAATACATACATGAATTCTTAAGATATTTTGTGTATCGTGGAGCAGAGCAATACACTAGACTATGTGCACATAGAGATTCCAAACCGTCAATACGATCTTTTATATGATCACCTTTTTTTTTACTACTATAATATTATAAACGTGAAAGTTTGTACGTATGGATGTTTGTTACTCTTCACGCTCAAACAGCTTAATGGATTTGGATGAGATTTGGTATCACGATAGCTTATATCCTGGTTTAACACATAGGCTACTTTGATCCCCGAAAAGTGCAGTGTTCCCGTGGGTTGACTTACTCACCGCGGGGAATACCGCGGGGCGCAGCTAGTGATTTTATATGATTACATGTCGGTCGTCACACGTAATCCGACGACTGTGAGAGAGCAAGAATATATACAGGGTTACAGGAAAAGTCGTGCTAGATCCGTTAAGGGCGTGGAGTACCCATCATTTCTGACTTATTTCACTATGAAACACCCTACCCTAAACTTAACCCTTTTCGAGATATTCGACTTTTAATTTTTTATTGAATAATGCCGATTTTTAGGCTACGAAATTTATTTTTGTTTATTTTGTGTATCTTATTATTATTATTATTGCATTTTTACATGTGTAATAAGATGCTTTAGGACATCAATCATTAAAATAGTGCATAAGTTAATTGAATAGACCGTAGTAGACAAGTGAAAGTAAAAAAATAAAAAATATATTAGCAAGCTTATTTTTCTCTAAGGGATATCTAAAAAAAATATTATGACACTTGTTCGGCAGATATTTTTTAAAATATCTACGTTTCATCAGCTATCTAACGAGGTATAATAATCTAGGGTTTTATTCAAATGCATTGGAAAAAAATTAGTTTCATAGGCGACAGTGGAGAAGAAAATTTATACTTAGCCCTAAAAAGTAAAATAAAACATTAGGTATGCATGAAATGTCATTTATTAAAGGTTTTCACACAACTTTTTCTTATTCTACAGTTCATGTTCAACATGGCCGCCTCTATTTCTGAAACATTGTCGCATCCTTCTACGGAGACCAGTCTTCACTACTCCAGTGGTCAACGTGGTCCTCATTTTATTTGCTGCATCCACAATCCTTTCTCTTAAGTCTTCCACAGACAAAACTGGATTCGGCTCGCTGTACACAAGACTTTTCATGCACCCCCATACATGAAAATCCATGGGAGTTAGGTCCGGACTTCTTGCTGGCCATGGCAACGGCCCACCTCGTCCTATCCATTTGTTTGGATAATTTGTGTCCAGCCAGTCTCTGACACTTCTCCTGAAATGGGCAGGGCAGCCATCGTGTTGGAACCACATGTCCCTGATCAGGTTGAGTGGCAGATCATCCAGCAAATCACTCAAGTCTGCTCTCAGGAAATTTTCGTAGCTTTCCCCATTTAGATTATCCGGGAGAAAGTAAGGTCCAATCAAATGATTAGAGATAATGCCCATCCACACATTCACGCTGAATCTTCGTTGGGACCCTTTCACTCTTTTCTTATTGGGATTCCTTAGTTCTTTTGGGGCCCAGTAATGGACGTTGTGATAGTTGGTTATGCCATCTTTATCAAATTTGGACTCATCCGTCCACAAGATATTTCTTAGAAAATCTGGGTCTTCTACGTCAGCATTTAGCATAAATCTGCAAAAGTCCAATCTTCTCGCGGGGTCTCCTTCTTCAATAACGTGTACCGGCGTGTAATGGTACGGGTATAGGCCAGCAGTATGCACTGTAAACCACACTCTCCATTGCGAAAGTCCCAGATCACGGGCAACAATATTAGTGGAAGTAGTCGGATCCGCTCGAAAGCGTTGCACTATCTCATTGTCCTGTTCTTCGTCGTCAATTCGTGGTCTTCCCATGTCTGTATTTCGTCTCAAAACAGAGCCAGTTTCTTTAAGTCTTCGATAAACTCTGTCAAAACAGGCCACATCCGGCACTCGACGACCGGGGTAGCGAGTTATGTATTCGTTACGAGCTTGCGCAGACACACAATCGCAGTATCCGTAACAAACGTCCCAACTACTTTTTTCCACGAAATGTAATACAAACCCTAGATTGTTAGACCTCGTTAGATAGCTGATGAAACGTAGATATTTTAAAAAATATCTGCCGAACAAGTGTCATAATATTATTTTTAGATATCCCTTAGAGAAAAATAAGCTTGCTAATATATTTTTTATTTTTTTACTTTCACTTGTCTACTACGGTCTATTCAATTAACTTATGCACTATTTTAATGATTGATGTCCTAAAGCATCTTATTACACATGTAAAAATGCAATAATAATAATAATAAGATACACAAAATAAACAAAAATAAATTTCGTAGCCTAAAAATCGGCATTATTCAATAAAAAATTAAAAGTCGAATATCTCGAAAAGGGTTAAGTTTAGGGTAGGGTGTTTCATAGTGAAATAAGTCAGAAATGATGGGTACTCCACGCCCTTAACGGATCTAGCACGACTTTTCCTGTAACCCTGTATAGATCTCGACCATTTCGAAAGTAACGTATTACATTGTGGAGCAAATATACAACCCCATGCATAATTTTCTCTCCCCTAATGTTCACGTGGCTTCACTTAAGTAAGAGAGCGGCACAGTCTATCGATCATTGTCATATCAAACAATATAACATGAAGATGAATTATACAAGAGCAGTAGAAGTCACGCCAAGTTCGTCTGGGGAACTACTGCCGCCCATTCTGCCGCCAAGCAGTAACGCATTCGCGTTTCTGTGTTCCGCCTTGGAAGTAGTAGTTTCCGGTGAAATTACAGGCACATGAGACATTCCACCTACACGTCTCAGGGTTACGGGCCCATACGATGCGATTTGTGTCTTGTCGTACCTAGTAGGGGAGGACCCAAGGCTCATCCCTTGTTATGGACCGAGGTGACCACTTAACACGAGGTGGGCGGTCGGCTCGTTCCGTAACAGTATAAAAAAGAAAGAGATATTAATAATTTTACTAAACGTCTAGTGATAAGCAACTAATTACTATAAAAAAAGTTGCCCATCTGCTACCCACGCAGCCCTAAAATGTCGTACGTTAATCCGAACGTAACGTAACGTTTAAATGTAAATAGTTTCGGTACATTTGTATAGTTGCTACCCATTACTCTGCGGCATTAGAAGGTTTCTCTGCTCATTAAAGCGGTCACGCCAACTTGGAGGAAACGATAAAAGCTGAGATGGCTTGTTGGTAAGCTTACTATTGCTATGCTCATTCGTGTTATCATAATGAGAAGGTAAGGTTATATATATCACAGGATAATTTGAAACAAATTATACTGATGGTTTCAATCAAATCGCTTCGTAATAACTAAAAAAATATAGCATAATATAAAGAATATCAATCATTTTACCCAATACAACTTTTTCTCTCGATGCACATTTTTTGCTGTAATAATGTCTGCGGAACCCTTTCGAGGTTATCATTAAAATGGTTCTCATGTTGGAGATACGGTTTGATGGATTCAGATTTTGCTCAGGCACTTTCCCCATAATATTTTTGAACGTACAAATTCATTAAAGCATGCATTAAAGGGAGTGGTGAAATGAAGAATAAAATAAATAAGATAATAATATGTCCATTCGGCAGGTTTTAAAGAATTTTGTACTGACCAAGAATAATCTCAAGCATAATATAAAATATAGGCGTATACCGTAACGGTTTCAATCGTACATAATCTATAACAGGTAGGTTTGCGAAGGAATGGGACAGGTAGAGGATATTGGACATCATACTCGAACGATTCCTGTGATCAATCTAACCCAACCGAGAGAAAACAGTAGTCTAAAAATGCAGGTATCTTAAACTGTTGAAAGGACATGAGTAATTTATATCTTGTCAACAAGTTTTCTATCGAATGACCAAAATAAGATATGTAAATTATCCAGAACGGGTTAATTCTCAAATGTAACCTCCTTGTTGAATGTCGAAGGTTAGAAAGAGACAGATTCCCGAAGCGAAGAATATATTACAGAAGAAGGGCATTGACGAATGCACGTATCAAACAACTTCATACAAACGATATTGATACTAATGTCCTTGTGGGACTGCTCATATTTGACAAATCAAGATGCTTGGAGCAGTGTACGATAACGCGAGAAAATTTGTATCTTAAAGCAAACGCGCTGAGTTTATTTTACTTTGTATTTATTTGTTAGAAGAAGCCTGGCTGAGGTCTCAAAACTCGCTTGGCATGGCGCCTTGGCACAACAATATGTTTTACCAGAGCCGGCGCCAGCGAGCGGGAGATTTACCCCATCCGAAATGGCGCGGCTCGTTTATTAATACGAAACGTTGTGGTTTGGTAATGTTTTCGCCAGTTAATGGGCGAAACATGATTTTGATAAATCCACAATCATTTTTAGCGCTCCTGGGAGCGAATGGCAGCCATTATTCCCTCGGATACGGATATAATCGAAGTTATTGGCAAACCATATTAAGCAATTCTTTTGTAACATATGCGGGAGAAAATATTGCCAGATATCGGTAGTGATGAATTAATAATATAGTTAATAAGTGCAAGAAAGGAGCCTCTTTGAGGCGCACTTAAATTCTTTCAACACACTGGTTCCAGAGAACCAGTGAGAGGGTAGTAGTATTAAGAGCTACGTAAATCAAGCTCATCTATATTTTACCGAATAGTTTAATGTCTCAATGTAAGAGAATTTTAGTAATCGACAATTTGTTGATCAAACTTTAGTCACGAAAGAAGCCTCTTTAAGGCAGATTATTTATTTCACCTTACTCGAGAAAGACAATAAAATATTTAGAGTATTAGTTTATTCTTCACCATCTGTTACTAGTATCACACTTACCAACAAGCTAAAACAAAAACGTAAAAAGTATTTTAGTACCTATTATCTCTAGAGTCGCCATTCTGAAATACCCTGGTGGCTAAATATGCGAAATATAAGTAACCACATAACTTTCGGTAGACGACATATTATCAGAAGATTGAAAAACCGCTCCCTAAGACTTACAAATTCAATTTCAGGCCAGTGAGTCCCGTCGCGCCAAAAATAAACCCTTACCGAAACATTTTATACGAAGGCTCTCATATGAAAATTACAATCAGCCGTGATCAATTCAGCAGCGTCGCTTGATTTACATGATTCCAATTTACCCACCTGCCTCATCAAATTCCAAGTAATCAGTATTCCGTCCTTGATGGCTTCAATAAAGCTATGTGGTGAATCTCACCCCCGCAATGTCTGAACCAGTCAGAATTCTAGTTTGAGTTACGATTATTTTATGAGGCGATTTGCGAAGACGAGCCGTCCATAACCGGAGGTAGTGAGCTTGGCATCGGTCATCCCCGAGGGGCTTGCCTTAGATCACGCTCGAGTAATCGCGCGAGTAAGCGTAGCGTTCTTAAAATCACAAGTATCTAGTACCCATATCGTACGAATCGTATAATATTCGGAATACATGGACACCTTGCTTCAATAAGAAATGAGCTATTAGACTTTTGCAGGAAACTGTTCTGCTATCGACCAGAAAAAAAAGCCGAATCCGATCGGAATAGTTACTTGTAAAATTGTCAGAAATCATGGTTTTCACTTATACCGATTATTTGGCCCAAGTTTTTTTATGAATAGTGATCATTACATGTAATAAATGGCAACATAACATCAAAGTCATATTCAAATTCTATTCAAGTTCAAGTTTAAAACTAGATATTGCGTATACAAGCATTAAGCGAACAACTCATTGGTTACGCTTGTTCGGATTTTAATCGTGACCTTCGGCTCAACAGATCGGTTACCGCATTCAGTTAAAAGCTGTAATTGTCTGTTTGTTCGGACATCTAGCTACCGGACTAATTTGATAGAACTTTTGTGTTTAATAGCTTATGATTACTCTTAAAAAGCTGTGTGGTGAGAGACCCAGTAGTGGCCAGTTTAACCATTTTAACTTTAACCGTTTTAAGTAATGGTTAATGTTACTTATTGCAGATTTTGTACATTACAGTTCTTATAAAAAACAAGTTAAATATAAGTAGGTAAGTCACATAAGTTCTAATTATTTTGTTTTTTTTCCTGACAAAAACAGTTTGCTCAGCCGTCACACTCAGGCCATGGCCTAATGTTATATTGTATGCGGCAAGTTTCTAACACCTCTGGTTTGTAGCGGTTATAGTGTTTGAAATTCTGATTTATGATGTGAGATGGGTAACAGTCTAATTCGGTGCTGCGTAGGCGGGTATTGAGAATATTTCGATATTGAGTCTTATGCCAACCAAATTTAGTAAGTTTATCAAATGTTCGCAGAGAAAAGTCGGTCACAAATATTAAAAAAAAATATATACCATCATATCGCGTTGTCCACTAACAATTAAAGATCCAAGTGAGCTGTATATCAAATCTTCTTTCATGTCAAATTCCAATACTTTATTTCCATAGATATCATAAATAAATGGCTTGGAAACGTCAATAAGTAACATTCAAAACTTGAAGTAAAATATTTTGTCTTTATTTTTGTCTTTATCTTTGTGTCTGTTTGTTCTGGTTAATCTCCGAAACGGCTAGACCGATTTTTAAGAGACTGTCACTGGCAGACAGAAGATGTTATAAACAGTAGGCTAAGCTACACTACTTTTATTAAGGTTCATTAACAAACTAATAATAATGACTAAGCCATGTAGCTATACTTTTAGTCACAAACTGGATTCATCGCGGGCGAAGCCGCGGGTAGAGCTTGTTGTATATAACAATTAATCAAATAAATTAGTATGTAATAAAAAAAAAAAATTACAGTAGTAGGTACTCATTTATAACGTCATGATGAAATTATCATTTTCTTTATTCTTCAAAAACTTTGGAATCGTCAAGTTCTACCTAAGAGATCGGCGTAAATATTGCAAAGTTACAAACCTGGTCAGACCCAATTCGACCCTCCACAGGGCTGCTTTTACAATTAAGATGTAATCTGTATTGAGTTAGTTCTATTTATCTCAGTGGCATTATTGCCCAAAGTATTCTATTGGATTTGAAATAATGTTTATTTTCATGAAATTGAATAGCTAAATTGCTCCTATAAAATTATTTACAGACGTACTCGAGTCTAATTAAGAAGGTACCTACACTTAATTAGCAATCTCAATTTATTTACCGTCAGCTATTTCCCGAAAGTGCTTCAAATTATATTTTATTTAGAGGAAATTCCACCACTTCCTTTTGTAGACTTTTACCGCCGTTGTTCTTCAAAGAATATAAAGTCGGTACCTACTTAATTGTTTTGTTGCCATTAGTGTGTAGTAATCCAACGCCGATAATTCTTCGTTATGGTAAATAGTAATAAAACTACTCTCTTTAAATGTGGAGTGTAAAAATAAATATGTAATGTTTTAGTGCACGAAAGGAGCCTCCTTGAGGCGCACTTACAATCCTTTCACCACACTGGTTCGACAGAACCGGTGACTCGAAGAAGAATGTAGAGTTTCATCTAGGCCCATTTGTCTAGATGGTAATTACAATCTCAAAGGGCGGTTTAAGAACCAAACTGACTAAATGTGATACATGTCAGGTGACAGAAAAGTTTAAAGACACTATGTCGACTGTTAAGTAAGACCAACTCAACTCAAAAAGTGAAGCATTTAAATGTGAATTGTCGGTGACTACTAGGCTCGTAAATGCTTCTATCAAACCAGTGTGATGAAGGATTAAGATGCGCCTCAGATCAGAGAGAGATCTTTCGTGCATTCGACTGTGTCAAGTGTGTCTCCGAATTTTTACTTCACCATTTGAGAACGTGGTATTGCGCACATAAATTGTAAGTTGATAAACCCATTGGTTTCCGTCGGGATTTTAACCAGCGACCAACAAATTAAAAATTGGGGTGTGATCTTTTTAATACACGATGCAATTTACTCTACGAGACTTACCCGTCTTTCACTAAGATTTAAAAACTGCCTTTATGTGACTACAACATAAAGCCTACATAACACTGCTAATATTAGCAGGGTTCATGTTGAATTTTTAAGGTGTGCGATGGCCTTAAATACTAAATATGACAGAAATGTCAAATGTGACGGAAATGTCACATGTCACTGTAATTTTAAATGTCAATTTATACGGTATTTGCGTTAAACGTAACATAATTATAAAATTATAATGATAAAGCAATTCGAATATAATTTTAGTTATTAGGGCGAGTAGTTTTGAAAAAAGTTTGCGCCTTTCTGCGATGCCATCAGAATACACAAAGCTATGAAAAAGTGGGCAAATTTCTATCGATCCTACGAAAATTTAAAATAGTTTCCAGTGTGCGATATTGGGCATAGTGCTAGATTATCGTTTTTCAGAGACCGCGACGCGGCTCGCAGTACTGTACACAAAAAAAAAGCTAAAAACACCGAGTGAACTTTAAGTGCATCTAGTAGGCGTTCTATGACAAAATTGACACTCCACAACCTACACATTTTAGTTTAAAAAAATAATGTTATCTGCATCGGAGTTTTGAAACTCTTTCTGGAGAACAAACACATTAAGGGATCTGGCGTCCGCAGAGTAAGGCTGGTCGGGGGAGTTGGAGGCGAGATAAACTTGTGCTGACGTTGATTTATGTCTCCGTTTGTTTGTCCCGGAGACAGCCGGCTTGGAGTCCCGGTTCATCCGGAATACCGGTTAAGATAAGGCGTCTCTAATGCATACTACAAATTAATACGGAATTGCTGTTTACGCATACATGGGGGAGGACTGGTACAGCTTACGAGACTGGCAGCTGGGTAACTATTTTATGTATTTATATCAGTTTATGGTCTCAATGTAGTTTTACCTCATCGCTGTATTGACTTAGCGATAAGTAGCGTGACCTATGTTTTGAATATAATTGACGTTTCCAAGCCTTACTGAATATATTTTTTTGACTTTCGACTTTATGAAGTCATTGCATGAGTTTTTCTTTTACCATTTTCGAAATCGATATTTTGAATTGCGAAATTATAAATTTAAATATTGTAATTAATCAACTGTGTTTATTAATATACAACGGAGCTATAACCAGTCACATTTTCGGCTGCCACCACAGAGGTTACGATTTACGATTTTCCATTCGTCGTTCGTGTCGGCATCAAAATGTGTTTGCGCGGAGACTTATCTATACAAATAAATAAAATTGGAGTGTCTGTTTGTAATATTAAAATAACCGCTTTTTACTTAGTGCATATGGATGTATACACGGTACATATACCAAAACAACTTTATTTTTTATTTTTGTCTGCCTGTCTGTTTGTTCCGGCTAATCTCAGGAACGGCTGGACCGATTTTGACGGGACTTTCACTGGCAGATAGCTGATGTAACAAGGAGTAATTTAAGCTACTTTTCCAAGGGGGTAAAATAGGGGTGCGTCGAATTCCGCGCGGACGAAGTCGCGGGCAAGAGCTAGTAGTACATAAACACAAAACAGATTAAGTTTAGGGAGATTCCAACCTTGTGTTATTATATTAATATACTAGCTGCGCCCCGCGGTATTCCCCGCGATGAGTAATTCAACCCACGGGAACGCTGCACTTTTCCAGGATTAAAATATGTGTTAAGCCAGGATATAAGCTATCTTGATACCAAATTTCATCCAAATCCATTCAGCCGTTTGAGCGTGAAAGAGTAACAAACACCCATACATACGGACTTTAACGTTTATTATATTAGTAGGATATAGAAGCCACGCGTGCCTGCCGCTGATTAAAGTTGCTAAATTGCAATAAAAAAACAACAACAAGCTAGCCTGAGCTAGTCAGTCCTGATTGTTAATGTCAGATTCATAAAATGGCTTCATAGCTATGTTTATAGTAACTCTGCCTCCAAAGCTGGTGTCCCAGGTTCGATCCTGGGCCAGAGTAACCATGTGTGATGAGCGTAAAGTAAATCCCGGGCTGGGTGATCGGGTTGTGTAATTGAGGGTATTTAGTTGTAATTTGCAGAATTTATTATCTTATTCGTTTGGTTTTTACAATACTGAGTTTTATAAATACCCATTTATATTTTTAATAATGTCAATAATTAAAAAGAGTTACAATGATGGAGTCAAAATATTCACTATTTCAGGGTTGTTGAAGATAGAAGCCGTATTTCAAGCTATTCCAAGCCCCAAATGAATTTCATGAAAAGGTCGTAGAAATTAGAAGTTTACGTGAGTGTCCGGTCACGCAAGCACGAAACCCTTTGAACATTTTACCTCTTTGTTTTATTTAAGTTGCCAACCGCAAACATAGTTCAGGTAATTTGACCACGCATACCTGCTAAAGTATTGATTCGAGAATAATTATCAAAAACTGACGTAAGCAGGTCGTATATGTTTACACCACACACGATGTTGCCAGTACGTTCTCTTTAAAAAAACGTTCCAATTAACTCGATACTATACATTTTATGCGGTTTTGATAACTTTAGTGTTAAATGCAGCAATATTATTGCCTGACTTAGCAACAAAAAGTTGTGTTAAGTGCAGCAATATTATTAATGAAAATTGCAAAATTAACTACCCTACAACTTGATTTAGCAACAAAAAGTTGCAGAACTTTTCGATCCGGTTCGAGACAAATATAAAAAAATCGAATGGTAAATATTATGAACCCATGTGATGAAGCTAGTTCGTTCTTTCTTAAGCGTTTGCGTAATTCAACATTTTATCTGAAATAATGCTAAAGGGCTATCTAAGAGAGATTTACTTAAAACGGTTTAATCACCGCATTATGACCGAACAAACCGATTCGGTTCACGAATAAAATTTCAATAAATGACTGGTTCATAGGTTCCATTTATGTAAAAACAACATCACATTAGTTAGGCAGTTTTGAAAGCAGAATTACTTACTGCAGCAATATTATATTATATATTTATATAATACTCTATTCTCATATCCGACTCGGACGGGCAATTTGTGAATGTCGAGTGTGACATTTGCACACGTTGACTTGACATTAATTGAGCGGACATTAACGTGTACGTCCCATCACTCGGTTGCTGTTTAAAAGTTAAAATCGATTTTACTACAGTAATACTACACTTCGAACTTGCAAGCGCATGAGACGTAACATCTTGAGGTGATGGACGCAACGCAGTGCGACTTGAGTCATCTCATACTATGGAGAGGATTTGAGTGGTATTGCTGTTGTCTATGGGCGGCAGTTACCACTTAATATCAGGTGGGCCGTCAGCTCGTTCCTTCCCTCAAATGCCAAAAAAAAAAAAAAATTAAAGCGTCCATTAATATGGTGATAATGGATGCTTTAATTTTTTTTTTTTTGGCATTTGAGGGAAGGAACGAGCTGACGGCCCACCTGATATTAAGTGGTAACTGCCGCCCATAGACAACAGCAATACCACTCAAATCCTCTCCATAGTATGAGATGACTCAAGTCGCACTGCGTTGCGTCCATCACCTCAAGATGTTACGTCTCATGCGCTTGCAAGTTCGAAGTGTAGTATTACTGTAGTAAAATCGATTTTAACTTTTAAACAGCAACCGAGTGATGGGACGTACACGTTAATGTCCGCTCAATTAATGTCAAGTCAACGTGTGCAAATGTCACACTCGACATTCACAAATTGCCCGTCCGAGTCGGATATGAGAATAGAGTTGAGCGTCAAAAAACAACTGACGAACGAGGGCCCGTAATAAATCGTTCGGGATAATCGATCGGTCGGGTGTTCGAAGTGGCGCCATCCCTGATATTTCCATGAATAACCTATATAAAATGTACCAGCCTCCGTGAATAATTTATTCCCCAATTGTCACCCCGATCCGACCAAACTTTGTACACCAGGTGTTCGATCAAGCAATTACCTACATCCGAGTATCATGTCAGCCTCGATTGGATGTCGGCTTGCATAAACTATTCAGTTTTTATTTTTCATGCAGTGAATATACGGTAATCGAACTTGTTATTGAAATAAACTTAACAAGAGTCGTCTGGGAGATTTTGGTTACCATTTAGTGGCAGTACCATATTTTTAGTAGTTCAGTTTCGTAGATTTTTACTATTTGTTCACAATATAGTTAAACTATGACTAATGTTAAAGAATATTCAAACGACTTTTCCATAATGTTCAAACTAGTTAAAACCTAAATACCCACACACATACTACTTAAGGTAATAATAATTAGCACGCAAAACGTTTTCATGTATTCTATTTTAATATAACCTAAGTATCCTTTAAAGAAGCAAAACGTCTCACGAAACCGAGAATACATTTATAAAAAGCTTTTATTTTCACCAACACTTTATCTTTGTTACATTGTATGAATTAAAACAATTTAAACTACGCACATTTATTTCGACAATTATAAATTTAGCCGCCATACCATTCCAAAATGGCGGCAAATTCCCGGCGCCCAGTCCACGGCGCGCAGTATTAATCAAAGCAGCACAGCTAATACTTTAAATGACACCGGCTGAAAGTTTGTAAACAAAAACAGAGGGCGAAGGCATTGACGGAACCTCCGAAACCCGGCGAAAAACTTGTTCCACCGACATTGATGGATGTAGATGGCAAACGCGCTAACGCGGACCGTTTTGCTAAAAGGTAAACCAAAAAATTGCGAGCACGTTCACCTATTTGTTATTCTGTAGCAATACCTTGTACGTTGTTATAATTGAAACGAAAGCTTTGTTTTATCACTTGTATAAAGAGTTTTATGTCGTGCCGGAGTTTGGGGATATTGATAATGTGTCCGAAATATATTCACGGGTGAGTTAAGGGCACAACTTGAAATTAATGTCACTGTGGAAGACATTGACGTAGGTCTGTTCGTTACGTATCCGATTAAGTCAGACTAGTAGCAAATGGAACAGGCATATATATTAAATAATTGGTCATTTTTTATATGACTAGCCTCGTAGCTCAGTTGGTATCGTAGTAACCCTGCCTTCTGCGCTGTAGGTCCTGGGTTCGATTCCCACCCAGGACAAACATTTGTGTGACGAGCATAGGTGTTTGTTCTGTGTCTGGGCGCACATAAACCTTTCAATTGAAAAACTCATAGTTGCACGTCGGGATTTGAACCGGCGACCTCCGGATTGAAACAGTACCGCTAGACCACCACGCTCTCATAGCAGTTAGTAATGCTTATGCATTACATTTGTATTAATATCGTCAGTTTATTTGCACGTGGAACATTACTCTGGATTTGTCTAAAGCCGACATGTGACGGTAATCTCGTATCGACCCCCCGGTCTACAAACAGCGGTCGTTTCACACTCAACTTACTTTACTCACACGTTTAATGAAACAATTTAATAATTCATAGAAATTCGTGAAAATTTTGGATTACTAATAGGGAATTATGATAAAATTGTTCGTGGTTTTGAATGATAAACCAAACTAAAATAAATTATTATTTTAAATTTTGTCATTATTTTTTATTAATGGATCGAGATAATAGAATGCAGCTTTTAATATTGGAAAACATGGTAGTTGGTCTCGAGAAGAAATGCCATCACACCGATTTCTGCCTCCATGAAGTAATTACTGTGTTCCGGTTAGAAAAGTGTGGTCGCCGGTAAAATTGTAGCCACTTGAGATTCCACCTTCAAATTTCAAAATTAAGGGCGCGGGCTATACGCAATACGACGTGTCTTCACGTAACTAAGTAGGGGAGTACCCCAAGACGTATTGTTATACAGATTACCGCTTTACATCCATTGACTGGCCTCATTGGTAGCTCAGTTGGTAGTAACCTTGCCTTCTGCACTGTAGTTCGTGGGGTCGATTCCCACCCAGGAAAAACATTTGTGTGACGAACATAGATGTTTGTTGTGTTTCTGAGTGTTAACATGTTTATATTTACAAAAAAGTATATGAGTATGTATATCAGTTGTCTGGTTCCCGTGATACAAGCTATGCTTAGCTTACTTTGGGGCTAGATGGTGATGTGTGAAATGTCCTCCAATATTATATTATTATAAATATTATTATTATATTCGGTGGACCATCTTACACGATACATCACATAAAAAAAACAATTACTTAGCTAAATTAAGACGCTTACGCTAAGAAGAAGGTAACGTCGCAAATTAGCGCTGATCTCTCAATCAGCATATTTTTCATGATCTGACGATTTATTTAACTCCCATACGTTTTTAGAGTTAGACATGTTTTAAGCTAAAAATATGGCATTACTTATACATTGCATTATCATCAGTGAAATTAAAAAGTTTCGAGCATTTCTTGCAATCAGACGCTATTAGTCGAAAGAACTCATTTGAAACTCGTCTTAAATAATCCAATAAAAACTCCGTTTAAGATATACAAATGGCAGCAGTTCATTCCCTAGTGCTGCCCAAGCTATAATACCGTAGCTCATTACTGTGCAATTCCTCTCTGTTGCCTATTTCATAATTTTAGAACACTTCACTTTACGATCTCGCTCACTAATATTATACAGTCCTTATATAGTTCGTCAGATATACATTATGGCTAGTTTTTTTTTTATGTGATACATTTACGGAACGAGCCGACGGCCCACCTGGTGTTAAGTGGTAACCTCTGCCCATAACAACCGATGCGACTTGGGTCCTCCCCTACTAGGTACGACAAGACACAAATCGCATCGTATGCGCCCGTAACCCTGAGACGTGTAGGTGGAATATCTCATGTGCCTGTAGTGGCACCGGCAACCACATCTTTCAAACCTGAACACAGTAACGAGAATGCGTCACTGCTTGGCGGCAGAAATGGGCATGGCAGTACTTCCCCGGACGAACTTGGTGTGAGTTCTACTGCTCTTAAATTATTGATCAAAATAGTTCTCAACACTCATTAAATTTATGAAATTGTGAATTAATCAACATAAGCCGATCCCTTATCCCAATACAGACGTCACGTCTCCTCCCCAATTCATTTCCTAACGACCAAAAGGGTGCTCTTACGTGAGGCCGCTGGGCCGCTGCGAGATACAAAAACTTTGATTACATAATTAATGGGATTTTTCAAACTTCATTAGTTTCCGGGTTAGTATGTTTATCGTGGAGTGTTATTGTAAACTAGCCACAAAGGTAATATAAAAAAATATAGTAAAGGTGGGTATCGTAATTTGAATGCAAAATTCAATCTTTATCTAATAGATTATAGTAGACTGCAATAATGATAGACATATATATTTAATTTTATAAAAACTAGAATTTATTATCAGGTTTAAATGAAATGTTGAGGCTAATTACTACTTTGAGATTGAGAACCCGTTTGTTAGGGATTTCTGTCTGTTCTACCCCAAGAAGAGTCGCATAGGGTTTTAACAGGCGCCAGATTTAGCTGTAACGCGTACCTTTTATTTCCAACTAGCTGTACCCGGCATGCGTTACAATGCCACGTTAAGTATAAATAAATAAAGAGAAATGAAGAGTATAATAAATAAATAAATATAATAATATTCTGTCTATTGAAGCGCTTTTTTATACACAAGATTTTTGGGTTTTCCGTCGGGTGCGTATACGAATAAGTGAGACGGTTTTCCTACACGTGAACAAAAGTTTCATTAAAAAGAGGAAAAAAAAAACATTAAAGTGTAGAGGTATATAGATTTTTGGACCACTCTTGAACACTCAAAGTTTCATTATAATCTGATCAAAGGTTGCGGAACGCATAGGCAACAAACATACAAATATTGATTTTTATTTATATTATAATATACTCGTATATTACCTATCTGACGAACGTGTTAAAGTTATGCGGAAATACTCATCATTCATATTAAGATTTTGAAATATTCTGTGATGGATTTATTTTTCAGTTTTAAAACCAGTGGCTGGATTTATTAACAAGTCACGATAATGGATGAATGTAAACGAATCGAGCTCACGCTGCGATTAAACCCATAAATCTGCATGCGAGCAATTTGTTGATTTATGTGTCCATGGACGTTCTGTAGTTGCATACAGTAGAATGGTCTCACAGCTCAGTCAATAGCAACTCTGCCTTTTGCGCTGTGGGTCGTGATCGTGAGTTTGATTCTCATCCAGGGCAAACAATTTCGTGATTAACACAGATGTTTATTCTGTGCCTGGGTGTATTATACGTATGCATTTACAAAGAAAATATCTAGCTTATTATTCTATCAGTTTTCTTCTTTCTTTCTTACTTAGTTTATGCCTAGGTGGCAACTGTGTGAAATGTCCAAAAATTATGATAATCATTTACGTACTTTATTCAAGTTCTGTCTTGATTATACCGAGAATATTTTTTTATGAACGGATAACTATGAGAGCATATTTCTATCTTGTTCATACCTATCTTCGCTTAAAAAATTGTAATCACAAGTTATGATTATGAAGAAGCATCAAGTTTAACGAGGCTTACGATAACTAGTTAACTAGTAACTTAGTTTCTATTGTTCGTGCAGCAACTAAACAAAAATATAGCTTCACACAACGAATTTAACAAAATTTTAGCTTCACTTGAGAGACATTACGATAACTTGCAACAGAATTAAGTTTAATTAAAAGGGGACGAACCTAGGACTTATCTTGTTTCTTAATTCGGCCATAAACGAGCCATTTAATCCGTGATTAATTAGTTAAGGAGTTGAATTCATTTAAAGTACTACGAGTGACGCATTGGGGCAACAAATAATTTGCGTTCAATTTCGTTAACCTCGTCTCGGGGTGGTTGGACGCAACGCAATGCGACTTAGGTCATCTGATACTTTGGTGGAGAGGACTTGAGTCGTATTGTTGTTGTCTATGGGTAGCGGTTACCACTTAACATAAGGTGGGCCGTCAACTAGTTCCGCCACCCGAATCACATAAAAAAATATAATACCATGAAACATTTCTTGAAAATTTGCGGAAATCTGATCACTTCTGATCAGTTTGTTGACCAGATTCGGTTTTAAAACTTATATTTACCGGGATTTTAGCATCCACTAACTCTTTCTCAATAGCCCCTCAAATTTAAATATATTAAATGTATAAAGAGATTATTATAACGACAAGAATTATCTCGAATCATAAATGCAGGCAAACTTGTTTACTATTGATGTCTTGATCTCAAGGCATTAGTTACTTCTTTATTTATCGTAACTTGTAGATATGTCTAAAATTTCGGCGGATAGTTAAAAACCCATAATAGCTAGAGACACATCTAGAAACTAATAAAAATAAGTTTATTCGTTCATTTACAAAAACAGCTTAACTTACTAAGAAATTAGACGTTTACATTACATTACTTACATTAAGAGAAGTGTTTATTTCCCTCAAAATGTCTGTATATTTTTATTTTTTTATTATTTATATCTAGTTGCTATTTAGTTTATTATTCCATAATGTAGTAATTCAGTAAATATATCATGTAACTAAGTACCTATAAATCACAAAATAATGGATTCGATTCTTATTTGTCTATTTTTCTTGCACGCTGTAATTAAGTCAAAGTTAAGTAGTAAGAAGATAAAGCCCGCACGTTCATTTAACGAAAGCTTACCTTATGAATAGGGGTCCCCCAGAAGTCATTGAGGAAGATGTTCGAAATAGGAGTTTGTGGTCTCAAGTCTCTGTTTTCTTTGATGGCACTTATATCATCAAAAACGAATCCGCAGTACAGACAATTGTGATAAACAAGAACACAAGCAAGAACCAGGATGGCTCCCAGGCCTCTCCTCGGCGCTTCTGGCACACCGTCACTCAAGTTATTCTGGCCAGGAATACGTCTCCGACTCCTACCGGCCCTCGTTCTGACTGCAGACACCATTCCACCAAATCTGCAAACTCCACTCACGCGGTCCATCGTTTTAATCACTGTATACTACAAAAACACGTCACACCGAATACTTATGATTAAATATCAAAAATCCATTATAAATGTCATTTATCCATTCAAACCACCTGATCCCAGCTAAGACGTCGAAGTGGCGAAAACACAATCACGCAAGAGAACCGCGATGAATTCGCTACACAATATCAGGGTATAGTTACACCGTTATGCTGGATTCCACTGGAGCATTATAACAACTGAACGTTCGGGAGAATGTGCGGGTTAATTTGAAGCACATGTCACTTTATTGTTTCGATATAATTTCATTTGACATTTGTGTGTAATGTGTTTGAGAAGCGCGCGGACACACCCGGCCGCGGTGCCGAAACGCCGATCACTGCCGAAGTTCGACGAGCGAGTGCCGTGTCGGGTCACGTGACCGGTCGTTTTACTGCGGGTCGTTCTGAGACGGCGCATGCGCGCTGCGTTGTACGGGGCACTGGCGGTAAAATATTTTCTTGCACACTATTAATTGGATCCCCAAATAGATTCGGGTCGTGATAACGTGATCCACCTGTGACATAGGTAACTTTATGAGATTTGGTGTTACTTGATTCAAGTAAATATGTACACGCTGTATTATATGTGTAAATATATAATTATTGTTTACGTAGGTAATGTGTTAAACGTAAATTAGGCACCTACAGTCTACAGTATTAAATAAGAAACTATTGGTATCCAAAAATATGTGTTTTGTTTGCTCTCCACATTATATTATCTGTCTTTTTCGAAATCTACCACGACTGACTACACGCCTGATAAATCTTATAGGTAAACAAAAATTTCTTTATTATTTATAAAAAAATTGATATAAAAGAGTTCTTAATTGTTCTCTCTCGGAGTATTGTACAGAACGAATTGGTTGACATACATACATGGTACCCCTAAGGAAATCTTTACGCCCTTATCCCCGAATGGATAGGCAGAGCTTCAGTGAACCTTGTTGGTAACACTACCAAAAAAATGAAGTCACCAAATCAAAAAACCTTATAGCTTATGGTCTAAAAAAAATTTGTTCTAGACTCGTCGCTTCAGTTACAGACCTATTATCCAAAGATAACCTCAAAAATATACAATTAAAAAAATACGCACTAAAAGACCATACCACAAAGTTGTGAAGCGGTCGTCTCCCACACGCGGCGCCTGCCAGTTACCAAATTGTTGCTGATTGCGTAAACACAGTTATTTACCCTAATCCACCGCCCACCGCCCCTCGTTGCCTTCAAATGGCCTGGAAACATTTAGGTTTCTAAAGCGTGTCCCGAAACCTATTTATATTTTAAAGCTTTGCGCCATTTATATTGAAGCATCATATTTCAGCAAGGTTTGAGTTTGGGTCAACTCGTGTTGATGTTTTTAATATTAATTACCGGATTAAGCTATTTTATTACGAAACAGTAAATCAATGGGTATGTTACAAGCTTTTATTTAACTTGAAATGGATGTAACTTGTTTGTTCGGGTGAAATCTTGCAACTCAATTTTGAAGCAGATATCTTCAACCAATTGAGCTGAAATTTTGTATACACGTTTAATTTGGATGACAATGGATGGTTAGCTGCATGTTTGTGACGTCATTCTAAATCCAACATGGCGGAATGCCCAAAATGGCGGACTAGCTATTTTTAATGCACTCCTACAATATGGGTATCAAATGAAAGGCTTGCTGAGAATAATTCGAAAAATAACGTTTTTTTTTTATTTTTTTTTATGTGATTCAGTTACGGAACGAGCCGACGGCCCACCTGGTGTTAAGTGGTAACCTCGGCCCATAACAACCGATGCGACTTGGGTCCTCCCTTACTAGGTACGACAAGACCCAAGTCGCATCGTATGCGCCCGTAACTGTGAGACGTGTAGGTGGAAAGTCTCTTGTGCCTGTAATTTCACCGGGAACCACACCTTTCAAACCGGAACACAGTAATGCGAATGCGTTACTGCATGGCGGCAGAAATGGGCATGGTGGCAGTACTTCCCCGGACGAACTTGGCGAGAGTTCTACTGCTCTTACAAAGTGACGTCACTCTAATCCAATATAGCGGACTTTTAAAAAGCTTGTTTTTAAAAAGTTTTTTTTTTTAATTTTGTCTTTTTTAAAATATGATTATATGCAAAACACGCAACCAAAATATCTGCCAGATTCTAATGTGTATACATAGTTTGAGAACTTACTGTCCATTGGTATGTTTGGGCTAGACCAGAAGTGCTTATGTTGAGACTAGCTTCTGCTTCATCTTCCCGATACCAGGATAAATGGAATCTGTTGCATTGCTTGTTAGGCAGAGGTTACTATTTACAACCAGGTGGGTCATCTGCTTAGTCTTAAAAAAGCTATACCTCAGCGGGAACATAATTACCGCTTATTCAAAAAGTATTAATTGTTCAATCTAAGTTATTAATTGTAAGTATTATTATTATTATTTTTATTTAAGTATCTGCAGTATTCATTCTTTTTTTTATAGTTACAAATAAAGTTTTCTTTCTTTCTTCTTTTCTTTCTTTATTATATTATTACTAATTTTAAATAAAATACAGTTATTAATTGTCATTACAACCCCATGTCATCCCGTTCTGCGTCTCGGGATTCTTAGCAAATAACACAATTAAAAACATTTATGATTGCAATTTGTCATATCTGCGTACATATTGTGATATCTTAAAGCAAGATGCAAATATTAAAGCTTTTTGAGATGGCAATGGACTGCTTGAAATAGTTTCTTTTTCTTCATTAATGCGTTCATATAATAATACAAATACAATCGAACATACTTTATTATGTATATGTGAAAGAATTTCTTTGGGCCGAGTGTACTGAACGCTTAAATATATATATTACATAAATTTATAATCTTATAACCTTTTTAGTACTTAAAACAAAAACGAAAACGGAACATAATCCGCTTTATTTATTTATTATTGGGTCCTCTTTAACTTGATTTAAGGCAAAGATTGGTAATATTCGAATTACACAAAACGATTCAGTTACTTTTGTTTTCAGCTCCCAAAAATATATTGGTCCCGTAAAGTACCAAATCACGTCGATTAAGGTAACTGCAATTTACCGCTGCCCACAAACATGCGGGGGTTCTAAGCTGAATTTTAAGTAATCGAGATAGCCCCAAGGGCGCTAGGGTATTTTTAGGGGTGTTCCCACAAAATCCGAAGAATTAAGAGCACGCGAACAATTCTAATTATCAATAATATTAAAATAACAACGTTGGTATAATAGTATTTATATACACTATTGGACACTTCAGCAATATTGTCCGTGTGGTATTTGGTTTAGTGCGTTAGCGAAGTTTTACCAATTGAAAGGCCTTTATGAACGAATTCGAGTTTTCGGTGAAGGAAAACATCGTTAGGAAGCTACAGCGTGGTGGTAAAGCGAACGTCTGGCTGGCTAACTCCCACCCTGAAGTTACCATAGGCATACCTACATACATAGATAATAATAAATAATAATATATATTGGTGGACATTTCAAACAGCGCCATCTAGCCCCAAAACTAGCATAGCTTGTACTATGGGAACTAGATGACCGATAGAATACTTACATACTATTTTATGTAAATGCATACATATTTTTTCCCAGAAACAGAACAAAACATCTATGTTTGTCACACAAATGTTTGTCCTTGTGGGAATCGAACCTACGACCTACGGCAGAAGTAACTACCAACTAAAATGCAGAACCACGCCAAGTAACTTGTACAAGTAACTGTCAACTTGACAAGGAACTTGGTAACGCGAATGCATTACTGCTTGGCGGCAGAAATGGGTATGGTGGCTTCCCTGAACGAACTTGGCCCAAGTTTAAACCAGTATTTTATTTTATTATTATTCAGCAGTATTTTTGTGTTTCTAATTTGTGGTGTACAATAAAATTCTATTCTTTTCTATTCTATTCTATTCCAAATGTCGTGTGGAACTCCTGCCGACCGGGAGCGATAACTCTGAAAAAGTGGCTACCGAGTGATTAATCACTCGGTAGCCACTTTTTTGGTATTTGGACTCACTCCATTAATGGAGTGAGTCCAAATAACCCTCAGGTGGTATCTGATTGTTTTGTATTTTAAATCCAGCACTGTCGTTGCCTGATGCTCATTACGTTGACTTCGAAATTTTAACCTCAGTTATGTATTGTGACCGCTCTGGGTGCTTGGTGGAACGGATCACAAATTTCAGTCTAAAGGTCACTGGTTCAAATCAAGAGTGTACCGAAATGTAAAAATTGAGTCGGTTATACTTTATAGAAGGAACATATTGTGATTTTTTTTCTTGTTTGCAATCTTTAAACGGTAGGAAACACAAATAATTTCACAATTTCTGTATATTTTTATTTATTGATTAAAGCAATTGGCAAATTGTCAGAGGTTTTCTTCACTTCACTTATATTTTCTCAACAATTCATGCCCATTTACTATTATGTTAACTGTTTTGGGTCGAACCGACGAGACGAAATGACAACCACAAAAAGCTCGTCGATCGTTGTATTATTTAGCTCGTAATTCGAAGACGTCAAAACTGAGCACCTTTTTACATTTACAAGGATACACTTGAGTTGGAATACCACTTTCTCAGATAGAAAAATAGTGTTTGATAAATTTGATTACACCACTGATTTACATTATCTGGAGATACTCAGCTTTGCTTACATAAACCTGGATCCCTGTTTTATTATTATAAGCTTTATTTAGTTTCTTACAAAACATTACCTTCAATACCTTATTCAAAATTATTCTTTATACAACTTTATTATGATAAATAAATTAAATTATATGGACATTATTTTAAGGGCTTTCAGGTTTGTTTGCAACACTTTCCTCAGTGGAGCATAATTTTGTGATGAATTCTTTTCCCAGTTGCCTCCACCTTTCTTTATCTCAAGCTTCCCACTTTCAAGTCTTGAAACTGGGTCTTGTAGTTTTGACGATATCGTCTCCATCGCTTATGAAATCTGTAAGTTAGATGTTTTCTGTATACCGGGTTCATGTCTTTGGGAAAATATTCGTAAATCATGCAAACATTCTTCAGCGAAGCGATGTTTGCGAACTCTGCATACCTGGCTACTCGCCACAAGACCGTAAATCCTTTTTGATTTAATCATTTCCCAAACAAAGCAACTTCGGAGAATTCATGATTAAAAGCTTTAGAGAAATTGTGACCACGATGTGCCCGGGTGGGCGATAAATCAAAACTTTGCCATTAAACCAAACGCGAGGTCACGACACATCGGGATCAACTATCCTACCGAGTACTGGACACAGTAAGGAAGGGCACAGTCGTGAACAGAAGGATTTTTGTCAAAATTAAGTCAAAGTCAAAAACTATTTCCATAGAATTCATAAAGAAATGGCTTGAAAACGTCAATAATATTCAAAATATAAGGTCACGCGTACTTATCGCTAAGTTTGACGCCTGTTCAAACCCTATCCGACCCTCTATGGGAAGAACAGACAACCCCTTAATGGAGGGCTTCCTTTATTTTCGCGAGCACGATCCTTGTAACAATCTGAGTTAACATGAAAACGGAAAATCTTAAACTTTCTTTTTCTTACACAGCTTCTAATGTTTACAATGCAGTAAATTGACATTCTAAGAGCAGTAGAACTCTCGCCAAGTTCGTCCGAGGAAGTACTACCACCATGCCCATTTCTGCCACCAAGCAGCAATGCATTCGCGTTTGAAAGGTGTTGTTGCCGGTGAAATTACAGACGCATGTGACATAGCACCTACACGTCTCAGAGTTACGGGAGCATACGATGCGACTTGGGTCTTGTCGTAGCTAGTAGGGGAGGACCCAAGTCGCATTGGTTGTTATGGGCCGAGGTTACCACTTAACACCAGGTGGGCCGTCGTCTCGTTCCGTTACAGTATTACATTAAAAAAAAATCGCGGGTGTTCAATTCTTGTATAAAAATGTGATAATTGTAGTGTGTTTTTATTTGTGTGGATCACTTACACTACTACGAGTAGGTACCCTAACTATGATTAATTAGTCTGTGCTAGTCATTAGTTGTTGCGAATATGTGTATATTCGACTCATTTTAGAAGTTATTATGATTTATGATTTCATGGTTATTAATCTATCGTTTAATTTATTAGTCTTAATTATTTAATATTTTTTTTACTTTTCAAAGTAATTTGAAAGGCGAAACTGCACAATTAAGGATTAGTGAAGAATGGTTTGCGCATTTCATATGAATCTGCAGGGCTTCCGAATACTTAAACTATCCTATTGAATGAATGAATCTAACATTAATAATAAATACTTCTTACTGCTAATTAATAATAATAAATACTTCCTACTGCTAGTTATCTCTCTTATAAATACTGTGACCAAGTTGTTTCTCCAACAAAGTTTCTTGTCTTAAAAGTTATATGACTCCAAACCCTACTCTTGAGAGGGTATCCTTGGAGGCTTACCTAGATGACCTTGAACCTCGGTTAATCTGAAAGTTGGGTGTTTTGAGTTAAGAATAGAAAACTAAGTTACTTAAATCCTTTACGAAAGATTTAACGGAAATATAATATAACTGACAGGCCTCACAGCTCAGTTGTAGTAACTCTGCCTTGTGCGATGTAGATCGTGGATTCGATTCCCACCCAGGACAAATATTTGTGCGACGAATAAAGATGTTTGTTTTTTATATTTATATATCTGTTTATTTTATCTGTTACTATATTATCTGTTGTCTGGTTCCCATGATACAAGCGTTGCTTAGCTTGCTTTGGGCTATATAGCGCTGTGTGTCTGCCAATATTATTGTTATTGATATAATATTTAACTATTATAAGGTCGTCATTTGAGGTCAGAAATTAAAAATAAGACAGAATTTGCGAATTGATTTGTGGATTGGCGTATCATAAATTAAAAACTAAGAAAGTATACGTCATATCGAAGTACTTCCAACTACTTGTAAAGGTTTAGAATTAAGTGTTCGGAATCTCTCTGAGTTTGATGTATTTACTGAGTCTGAATACTCCACCGAGATAAATTTGTTCGGAAACTTTGTGAATGTGAAAAGTTTGAAGCTCAATTCAATCCATTACACGAGTGAAATATTTCTTTGTTTTCTGCCCTCCGCTTCCGCGGGGAACCTTACAAATCCTGCATTTATCATTCGTTGAAATTTGTGGTAAAACCAATAAGTGCGGAACAATAAAACTTTCAATAACCAAGTAAGTTTGCAGCAGCTAGTGCCCAATCCTGTTACGAACTTTCACAAATACTTGAAATTTTTTATTTGATAAAGTTACAGAACGAGCAGATGGCTCACCAGTTGTTAAGTGTTAACCTCGGCCCATTATAAGCAATACGACTTAGGTCCTCATCTACTTAGGTACTACAAGACCTAAGTCGCATCGTATGCGCCCGTAACTATGAGACGTGAAGGTGGAATGTCTCATGTGCCTTAATTTCACCGGTGCCCACACCTTTCAAACACAGTAACACTAAGGCATTACTGGTTGGCGGTAGAAATGGGATGGTGTCAGTACTTCCACGGACGAAATTTGCATAAGTTCTACTGCTACATATGGCTTCCTACAACACTTATCGACTGTGGACACCTAGGACCGTTTTTTTTAGGAATTTTATGTGTTCTTAAAATTACGAAGTGCTAACCCATACGTCACCGACGTGAACGTTGCTTAAGCTAACCCGTAATTATGTTCAGACAATAACCAGACAAGCGACACCGCAAGCACTCAGTGACTATCTTTTATATATCCATAAAAACAAATGTCCGTTTCCCTGTTTGCATTTCTATACCATTCATACGCTTTTAAGATGTCAATTTGGCAAGATTATGTGCGCATGCCTGCATATTTATTATTCATTGTAAAAAAAATTACAGGCAACGAAAAAAAATGCCCGAATTTTCGTGCATGCCACACTTTAAAACATAGGCCAAGTCAAACAATCGATCACACATGAAAGTAAATATAATCGAAATATATCAAGAATATAATTGGCATTATGCATACTTTTACTGGAAACTATATAATGTTTTTTAGTGAAGTTCATTTAATTTTCTTTGTCGAATTTTCTGAGAAACGAATAATATCGAACAAAGACTTCCACGATGCATGTTCAATAAATCGACAACGGAAATAGTGCTCTATAAAACCAAATCCATGCTATAAATTAGGTCACACAGAAAAGGTAGGGATTCCGGATGAAATTAATTCAGTTAAGCGAATTTAATATCACAGGAAAGAAAACAGTTATACCGATTGCCAAGAAAAGTTAGTAGTTTAACATAAAATTCAACTGAAATTTTTGCAAAAGGAAAATCTTAGCTCGCGTTTCCATTACTTTAGTAACTGAAATTACTACCAATATTATTCTACCGCAGGGTGAAAAGTAATAATAATAATAATAATAATGGTGGACAATTCACACAGCGCCATCTAGTCCCAAACTAAGCATTGCTTGTACTATGGAAACCAGACAACTGATAGAATAAACTGATAAAAAAGGTATCCCTCCATTACGGGTTTCTTGCCTGTTCATCCCCATGGAGGGACTGATAGGGTTTGAACAGGCGTCAAACATAGCGATAAGTACGCGTGACCTTATGTTTTGAATATTATTGAAGTTCCCAAGCCATTTTTTTATGAATTCTATGTACATAAAGTTTTTGACTTTGAATATATATAAAATTATAATTTTTTAAATACATTCATTACATTCACCTATTAGTGATATGGATGATAACCCAATCGGAAAAGATAAAGCGAATCTACAATGTTGCCATTATGTTTAACTTTAGCTTGAAGTTGGGCTTCCTCAAAAGTTATTAAAAATCTGTTGCTATCACACTGCCCTCAGTATATTTCACTCTACAAAAAGACAAAAGGGACAATTGCAAATCAAGCCAATATGGCTACGAGATAATCCTCAAAGTTGCGGGTTCGTATTCCCGTATTTTTTTCTCCGAAAGAGGAACCGATTTTTATGTTCTTTCATTCAACTATTTTATTGAGAGTAGTTGTTGCTATGTAGTGATTTTCTTTTTGCAATACAAACTAGAAGTAGTTATGAACTATAGCAGTTTATGGAATGAGGGAGGATTATACTGTCGATAAGAACAAATTGTTAAATAAAATTAAAAACAGCGGAATACTATTAAAAGTAAGTCCATGCCCGTATCGCGGGGTAAATAATTAATTTTCAAAAACAATCCAGATAAGTACAAATGTACCTGTCTGTTAACGTTAGAGGAGGTCTAATGGTGTTGACCCCGAGTTTCAATCCGGAGGTCACCGGTTCAAATCCCTACGTGCACCTATGAGTTTTTCGCTTGAAAGATTTATGTGCGCAATACCACGTTCTCAAAACGGTGAACGAAAACATCGTGAGGAAACCGACAGGCGTCCTAGACAAAAAATTCGAAGACATGTGTCAAGTGCACGAAAGGAGCCTCTTTGAGGCGCACTTAAAATACTTTCACCACACTGGTTCGAGTCGAACAGAACGTTAGAAACAAAGCAGACGAGATAAAATTAATTGCAAAATCTTCTTAAATTTTTTATCTTCAAAACTACTTACTTAATGCCCAGAGGTTTTGGGGTCTTTTATATCAATGTAAACTACGAAGAACTATGTTTTCCCGCAGCCCGCTGTAATAGATTCAGTGACGTCAGCATGTACCTAGGTGACCGAAATTTGTTCGCCAATTGTGAGCGAGGTCAGACGATTCCGAAGCAGTCCTGAAATGGTTTTGTGACGATTTGGAAGCTTTCCAATACAGGGTCGGAGGTGCATTCAGGTTAAGATGTGTGGATTTGAAGATTTTGCACTGAAAACGTAATAGTATGCAGCTTACCTAGGGTTATAAAGAGTTAATTTAAATTCAAATCCGACATGGAAATGAAACTCCTTTTAGTAATATTAACGCTCTTTAGTCAAATCAGACTAAATAAGAGCCGATACGGAGAACGCGTAATGGAGCACAATTCTCATTTAGAAAACCCATGCTCACGTAATCGTGCGATTGGTGAATTGCGTACCTTCGCGCGCCTATCTGAACTTAGCCTGAGATTTGCCTGAGCTATGTATAATTTTATACCAAGCAGTACTAAGAATTGATGCAACAGATCAATCGATGCAATTGACGGTAGTTTATGTTTTTTTTTATGTAATAAAGTTACAGAACGAGCTGACGGCACACCTGGTGTTAAGTGGTAACCTCAGCCCATAACAAGCGATGCGGCTTGGGTCCTCCCCTACTAGGTACGACAAGACCCAAGTCGCATCGTATGCGCCCGTAACTATGAGACCTGTAGGTGGAATGTCTCGTGTGCCTGTAATTTCACCGGCAACCACACCTTTCAAACCGGAACACAGTAACGCGAAAGCGTTACTGCTTGGCGGCAGAAATGGGCATGGTGGCAGTACTTCTCCGAACGAACTTGGCGAGAGTTCTACTGCTCTTAAAATGATGCTCTTAATGATGATCTATCTTTTATTTTTATCTTATATTTTATTCTAGATCTTTATGATGATTATGCTGTTTCTCATATATTTTGCACTTTGTTTCTTCTGAAACTATTTGTGATACCTTAAAATACTTAACAGAAAAATCCCATACACATTATTGGCGTAAATGTATCGTATAAATAAAGGTTTACAAGTTGGTTGATCAGCAACTTCCGAGTCAATCTTGGGGATCTTGTTAAAACTTGTCCTTTGCAGAAATGTGTCGCAAACTTGCCAGAATCAAGAGACGTTAAATGGCGTTTTTTTTATAAATCTGGAATTTCATAATTGATTCGCAAAACGCCTCGGAAATTACAATTGTTCCAAGGCTTTACAGTCATTGTTAATTTTTTAAATGTTCTCGCTTTTTTTCAAAGCTAGCTGAGACTTTTATCATGGAAACTGGAAATGGAGATGATACTACCTTAGTAAGGTACAGTGGTAGTAAGAATAACGTTACACCTAGGCAACCATGCTACATCGTAGACCTCGTCACTTAACATCAGGTGAAGTTGCGGACAAATGATAGTCTATCACAAATAATAAAAAAAAAAAAATTACATTGCGCTGGCGCATTCTATTTAGGAATGATTTACTGTAAAAAGAGTTAGCGAAGTTATTCATGGAAGATCAATGCCGGTGATGAGGTCAACAATTTATGTCTATGTTACCACTGTTCAAACCATAGTGAAACGAGGCCCTAGTAGTATTAACTCTGTCTTCACACTTCGGAGTACAATACATGTTTTTTGTATGTAATACCTACTTGGCTATGCTGTCGAGCTCTACGCATTACGTAAGACCTAATTTTACGTTTAATGTATAATTTATTATGTATTTGTTATCATTCTCCAACATTAGATCCGTGAAGAATTATTACTTTTGCGTCGCCTGATAGCATCTAGGCCGAACTAAAAGCACTCTGAATAGTGTTTCAATTACACCGACTACAGCAATATTTCTTTCTCAAAAAAGTAAACACAATGAGATGATAAGACACAAACATACAAAATTCATCTTCAAAGTTGGGAACTTTTGAGTGCCTATTCCATTTGGTTCGGAACTTTTGATTCATTAGGCCCGATCCTGCTACGTTGTTCTACGTCACGGACTTACCAGCTTCTGGAGGTTCTGGAGGCTTCGAGGCTATAATACAGAGACTGGTAAGTAATAAAGCAGTATATATTTTAGTGGCAGTTGACCCTATCACTGTATGTGCAGCATGTTACTTTATTTTCTTAAACTGATCACTAACACAAAGAACACCAATTTATTTATATCAGACTTGTGTCTGATATAAGGTGATAAAAGGTTTATATTTTTGTTATGTTTGTTACTTCATAATTCCGTCATTCACGTCGGTTTAAAAAAAAATGTTTTATATGAAAGGACATTATTACATTTACATTCCGATTGGTCCCATAGAAATTTCATCAAAATCGGTTCAGTAATTTGGTTTTAAAATCAATATAACTGGAAAACATATGGCATCCATGTACGAGATAGGAATCATTCTGGTTCATTGACGATGAAGTGGGTTATTCTCGTTTTGCTGCGCATAATATGTTATTCTCATTTGAAACATAAATTAAATAAAAAAGTTAAGCATAATCGAATCGCTAGAATATCTCTAGTATTCTATGTAGATGAAGATACTATATTTGTTTATATGTACCTACTATTAGATATAATAGCGATACCTATTGCCCAGAATATTTGTTGAACTACGATCCGCTCAAGATTTCCACGTGTGAAATAAATACTGCGGTCCGTTAGCTGCTATGCCCCAGGCGAGGCTTCTGTCACTGTGGTGCCTACCTAATGGCCCGATGTCACTTTCAAGTTTCTCCATTTCGTTATTGTTACACATTTTTCAAGCTGATCCCATTTGTTCTTTCTTTGCGAGCTTTGCTAGTAAGAAACTTTGTAATAGACCGAGAGAGCTACACAAAACTATTACCCGACTTTGCGAGTTACATTTTATATTCTTGTGAAAAATTCATGTCACATAATCCTAAGTCGCTGCCGCACTCCGGTTTTCTTGGTTTTTGTTGTACTGTGATATTTTATCAAATATTTTACTTAATTTGACAGAGTGGTAAAGCCCTGAGTTCTATATAGAAGCGTAAAATTACGTTTTTCGCTTGAAATATGTGTATGCGCAAAACAACTGTGAAAGACAAGTAAAGAAATCGGCTATCTTGGAACCAGGCAATCAAACATTTGTCAAGTGTACAACAAAAGATCAGACATTTGTCAAATGCACGATATGAGTCAGTGGCAAGAGTAGTAATAATTTATGAATCTTTAGTGATCTAAGCTAACCATTTTTCTTCTAGACTTTCATAAACAATATTAATGATCCACCATTATTATTTGATTATAATACATTTTTATTATTATAAGAAGTACACTACCCCACATCCTTGGCCTGGCCAATAAGGTGAATTCAGGAAATAAAAACCCGAATCTATTTGAGGTAATTCAAAAACCGCTTTCCTCTTGGGGCGCTCGGTGAGCGATCCAAATCGTCGGTTCAGCTCAACCAAGTTAAGAATATTCATTCGATGGAGTTACATTAGATTTTACGTCCCCAAGAGTTGCCAGCAATAAGTTCGTTTATGTTCTGTAACGGCCACTGTTCACTGAATGTTTTGATTGTAATGCTGCATTTCTACGATCTTGTGATGCTTTGTGTGACCTACTTTTTAAGCGGTCAGAAATCCTTACAAAAGGTCATATTGGATTGTTTCAGTCAATTTTTTGTAACGCTATGACTCGATTTATTTTTGTATTTATATATATAATCATAAAATTTAAAAATTAGTTGACGTGTTAATAAGAAACTTGATAGTCAGTTAGATTTCGAATAATTAGATTAATTAATTAATGTTTTATGGGGTACTTTTCTTATCTTAGAAAGGTAAAAAAATATGGAAAATGGTCTGAAACCATGTACTAATATTTTAAAACAGAATAAATGAATTTTCAGAAGTTCTACACGTACTGTTTACCTCTAATGTAGAGGAGGAAACCGACATGTCCTAGAACTAAGTGTGAACCTATAGAATGAACCTAGAAACTAACCTTGAGCTGTACTTGACACATTTCAAGGTTAGTTCTAGGCGGAGCCTATTTGAGGCGCACTTAAATAAATCAGTGACTCAAATGTAATTAGTATCTACCTCTAATGTGCACTAAAGTATTTATTTATAATGACAATTTATTTATTGAACATAAGAAACTATGTCTATATCTATGTCTATATATATACACTAAATTTTCCTTTCATGATTACTTACACCTTGCAAAAATCAAACAAATATTCGGCTTGAAATAGAAAAGGCCCTAATATCGTCTGGGCGCGTGTGAATGGGGACTTCACTCTACAATGGAAGCGCTATCCAGATAGGTAAATCGCTTCATATATCATCTTTCGAACCACCCAACGTCGTCATCGCAAGTATTCTCATAACCAGAGTATAAATACAGCATGTATATTGTATACGAGTTGGAGATCGCTGATCGACAGTTATTATTCTGTAGTACGTTGATGTATTACATTGAAATTCTCGGCCAAATCGAGATGAATTGAGGATGGTTTACGGTGACCTAACTTATGGCACAGTATGTAAGCTATTAAGATACCTATTCACTTGATAGTAAGCCTGATTCGCAAGAAATGTAGCGCTAGAACTGCTGTACGTAGAGTGTTCGTTTATGTAAGTAGTTGTAATCATGTTCATTTCAGCCGCCTAGTACAGTGCTTTTGCATTTTCACTTGCAGTTGCAAGGGTGTGAGTGCCGGTGAAAATACGTTTATATATTTTTTAGTATCACAGCGACAATGTGACTTGCTTCTTCTCATATACTTCATAAGTAATATAGCGTTGTTGTGGGCGGAGAATACCACATAACATCACGTAGGCTATTTGCTATAATATTGAGTGTAAATAGCATCAACCAAAACATTGGGTGTTAATATATATACCTATTAGGTATATGTATGTATTTACAAAAAAAAAGTAAAGTATTATATCAGTAGTCTAGTTCCCATGATACAAGCTATGCTTACTTAGTTTGGGGCTAGATGGCGCTGTTAAAATGTCCACCAATATTATTGTTATTACTAATATCGCATATGCAAACGTCTTCTATTCTAGAGAATGCAGTAGCACAGTTCAAAGAGTTCAATTCATGCAACTGTCTAAACAGTTCAACCCGGATCCGGTAAGCCAGCCAATAGCGAACGGCTATGAATGCTTGAGGACAACGATAGTTCGACCGGTTTTATTCTATTACTCAGCTAAAACTTTAAAGAGGGTTCCAACTGGGACAGCTATAAGCACTAAATCAAAACTTTCGCGTAGAGGTTCGGTGCTCGACTATTTCAAGTGAATGCCGGGGATGGGTGGCTACCCCAAATGTTCTGTTTTCCATACAAACACCGTGAGGTAATTTTCCCGGAAGTTGGGAAACAATATTTTACCGAAATGTTCCGGGATCAAGATAGTCAGCGTGATCATGCAATTTCTGCGGCTTTTCGTAACATCGATAAGTTTGATGAGGTTTTGGCTGAAGACTGGAAAGCAAAATTTATTCTGGTAGTGCCTGCAATTTATCGTGTCCTTTGATCGGATACAATCAGTCGTAAGAGTAGAAGAGTAGAGTAAGGTTTCTATCAATATGTAGAATATTATAAAGACGGAATTTTGGAAAAAAAAACAGTTTCTAAAATCACGACGTTTCTGAAATAAAAACGTGCTCGTAAAGAAAAGGTGTCTAAAAGCAAGTCCCAGTTTACCAAACTGTGTACGCCAAATAAAATCATAAAGAGGAACATGATTAGAATGTCAGATTGAAAGAAGAATTAAGAAAGCACAACATTTTCAGAATCTTCCCCTCTGGCTTTCATATTATTATATGGAATACATAAATTTCTTAGCAAAGGAGACGAAGCCGCAGGCGAGTTTGCTGGTAAAATAATTACTGCTGAGAAGTACTACATTGCCTCGCTGGTGGGATCCGAATGCATTTGGGTCATATTGAATCTTAAGCCAGCAATGTAAATCACAGCTCAGTAGGTATTAACCCTGCCTTCTGAGCTGTAGGTCTTAGGTTCAATTTCGACACAGGATAACACACTCATATGTGGGACGAACATAATGTTTGTTCTGTTTTGGGGTCTTAATATGTATATGAGTATTATATCAGTTGTCTGGTTTCCGTGACACAAGCTATGCTAAGCTTACTTTGGGGCTGTCTAGATGGCGCTGTGTGAAATGTAAAGAAAAATACATTTCACATTGGTTCACATAATCCACATGTTAAAAAGAAGGTCCGCCTGAACCACTGGTGAACCCTACCTGACGTCCTCGAGTTCCATTACATATTTGGGTCACGTGTCACTGTCATTAGAGAATCTACTTGACATTAGGGAAGCAACGTAATTTTAATGTCATACCAAATGACAGCCCCAAATTACTTCTACAAAAGTTCATCGTTAAATAATAATTGTATACGGTTTACAAGACTTCCTAACTGGGTTTTTGTTATCTCGTTAAACTTAAGTTATTTGTTACTTAAGTTACATGATAGTGACATAACTAGTTTCACAGACTACTTTAGCAAACAAGATAGTGTTTTAATATTTTTTGTAACAGTTTAGTATAGATTTCATTCGGGGAATTACTGCCACATAGTGCCTACTTACTTTGCATTGCTCTATTCGGGGTTGAAAGATGTCAGTACTGGTGAAATTACAGGCACATGACAGGTTTCATCTTCATGTCTGCGGAATCAATGTGATGCGACTTGGGTAATCCTATACTTTAAATGGCTTAGTAGGGTATGATAAGAAATGACCGTGTAGGGTATTAAATAATGACCGTCCACTAGGATGGTCTGCATGTATCTTGAGAGGTTTTTTTCGGTTTGGTTTCAGTTAGTTTTTAACATTGAATAAATAATAAAAAACAAATAACATAATAAATAATAATAATAATAAACATCAGCAAAATATAAATGATGGAAGGTTTTCAGGAATCACAATGTTGAATATGAATGATTAAATAAAAAAAAAAACGCTTTTCAGCCATCCTCATGTACGAGCGCTTTCATCGTTATATGATGGTTTTCTAGCTCTTAACGAGTATAATAATGTACTTTTCAGATAATGCACATATAATTAACATTGTCTAATTACATTAATGTTAACCCAAAACAAGATTCTATGATTTTTTAAATATTGGAGCCCTGTCTACATAATTATATTTACCCTATATTTATTGATATAAAATATATGTCCCAACGGTTCCCGGTTCTAAGCGATTCCTAAAATAATTTGGCATATTTATGTGATATGATAACACAGGTTGCATACCAGTAAATTCTTAAAGCATTAACTCAGTATATGTTACAATACTTGATAGTGCTGTTTTTATTTATTTATTTATTTAAGGCACACAATACACATTACAAGCAAACAATATAAATATTAATCTAGAATACAGTTTTGATCTGGCTTGGAACATAACAGATGTGCGCACTGCAAAAACCACATTTAACAGTGTTAAGCTAATACAAAAAAATTAAATGTTCGGGAACTTAATACTAAAAAGAATGAAGTACTTCCCAAGAATAAAAATACAAACAAAAGGAAAAGGAAAAAGGTCAAATAAAAACTAGACAAGAATGAAATAAAATAAAATTAAATAAAAACGAGTAATGATATAAAATCAAATGTAACATAAAAAAAGCCAAAATCTTAAACTATAATAGAAACTACTTGATTATATTGGTTTAGGTGAACTACAATGCTCATCATCTGAACTACCGTTGAAATGTTTTACCGTTTTACAATGATAAATAACAAACTTCACATAGGACTCCTTGCATGGGAAAAATATAATAGAAATTAAAATAAGGAAACCGTTACAAATCCGTAGTAAACCGCAACACATGTTGCTCAGTGATCTGTCACCATCACGGCAGAATAGCGTCTGCCTGTGATTGATGGGCGGTATATTAAATAAACCACCCCCAATATTACGTTTCAAATATATTGCTTTCTATCGCAGAAGATTGATCGATGCGCTTGTGAATAACCTTAACATGCCCTAATTGCGAATAGCGCGACAACTTTATCTGTGACCAAAAACTGTATTCAAATGTGGCATCGATTTATACCGGCTTCTGCCCACGGCTTTGCCCACTGGTACCGAGATAAATAAAGTCTTTGTATTAGTTAGTCGATATATAATTTTATTCAAAATTTCAGCCGAATCGGTTCTGTAGTTTTGGCGTGAATGAGTAACACATTTACACTTATCCATACAGAGAGTTTCGTAAGTGTGATTATGTATCTTTTAAATGTGCAGGCACTTCATATATGCTACCCTCACATCTGAGAGTTACGGGCGCTATTCCATGCAACTTGGGCCTTCTTTGTTATCGATAGTATGACCGAGAGGTTATTTTGCATAAGGTGAGCCGTCTGATCGCACGGTAATAAAGCCCCATATAATTGCGATGAGAATTAAAATGTACAACCAATCCATATTAATAACACTTTCGGAAATATACTAGTAAATTTTTCGTTTGCCGATTACGACTTTAACCGAATCTCTTCGATAATGCAAATATTTATATAAAATAAATAACTGTCAAGCTTTTTGTACTGGAGTCTCTGTAATAAGAAAATAACGTGGTTCGTTAGGTAATTACGAATATTTCCATTTTTTTTTCATATTTGTTATAACAGTAAACGTGAATAGAGGAATAAAAAATAGACCGGAGTAAAACACTAGTTTCTGAGTGTTCCAACTTAGGTTTATTGCCTCGTCAATAAAATATTAACGCTTTAGGATATTCGGATCACGTCTATCTCCCTCTTACTCTCGACAAATTATTTAATGTTTTCAAAAACACGTACGTGCTCATGAAAAGCCACTGAGCCGAAAGGTCACGAGTGAATGTGAAGATTACGTATTTCGCGAATGAATCAGTTGTAAGTGATGATAAATCAATGGTGTCACGGTGAACGCCGGAGGTGAATAACTTTGTTGAAAAAATAGCCAACATTTTGGCCGATCGTGTGCGTGATAGTTCAACTAACATTTCAAGTTTAGGTTTTGTGTATGTGTTTTATGCGCCATTGTCAAAAATTTGAAATAATTTGTTCACAAGGCCGTTAACAAAATACTAATACACCTTTATATTTGTGATAGTAAGTAAAATGACTTTTAGATAGATTAACTGTCTTTTTGATCGGTTCCAATTTTTGTATCTACTGCATACAAGCAAAAGTAAACCAAAAATATAGCTTATTCTATGTTTTGTTGTATTTATAGTTATGTTATAGTTAAGTAATAAGAACACAAGTGTGTATCATTATATTTATTATAATGTAACCAATTTCTATCTACTATTGATTTTTAAAAGGTTCTACGCGTGTACAGTGCCGTATCAAATTCTCTAGGTAAACAAATACATATTCTTAATGTGGTCTATAGACTACTGAAGTATATCATGCGGTTGTATGCTGATTTGCAGCATGCACTAATGACATACGTTGGTCTCATTTATAATCTATCTATAAGAGGTTGGTACTTAATCTGTGTCTAGGTAATTGTCTAGTCACACAAAGTATTCCTGTTATTTTTTAACTTCATATCAATGCAAAACAAAAGCAAACATCACCTCTCGACATAAAGAGTCGATAAACAAAAAGCTATTGAAAATCAAAGGACACTTTCCTTTTATTGAACACCGCTGCAGCATTTTACCAGCTTCTTGACATAATTTACGGCAACGATTTTGAGACTCGAACAATACATCTTACATGCAAAAGAAGTTCACAAATGAGTCAAATGTGTATGTCTACAGTCAATAATCCCTGAAGAACAAAACTAATTCCACACGAGCGATGCCGCGGGCATTATTTCTAGAGATAATAAACCTGCGGGTTCAAAGTTATTCTCCTCATATTTTGTAGCTAAGGGGCACTTTGCACGTGGCGGCTCGACGGGTCACGTTTGAGCCACGTGTCTGAAGAAATATCAATAGGCGTTAGCTTTTAAATGCTGCGGTGCCACTCAAGTTGTATTTTTCTATTGAATTGGAATTAGAATTTAAGTATTAAGTAAAAGCTTGGCTGCTTATACTTCACATTACTGTAAAATGAACACAAAATCTCTGTATCTTTTGCTTGCTGAAATAAGCAGGTACAATTATTATAGAATCAGTCTAATAATTAAAAGTATATGTCCTTAGAATCCAAAAAGTTAGAATTTAAGACGAGAACTCCATCCAGTATTATGAATACATGCGTTCAGTTTTTTATTTTAAATAACTGTAAATCCCTGTTCGCCACTTGATTCCACTCTAGAATAGTTAAGAAAAACGCACAAGAAATTTTCAAGTGAAAATTCTTGATTCCTAAATAGAGTATCATTTTTTGGATTGTAAATAAAAAGGACGTACCTGTCGGCTACAAAGCTTTTTATTTTTGGTAGACATTTCACACAGCGCCATCTAGCCCCAAAATAAGTTAAGCATAGCTTGTATCATGGGAACCAGACAACTGATATCAGACATTATATACTTTTTTTCCTAAATACATTATAATTCATCCACACACAGAAAAAACATAATATATTCGTCATACAAATATTTGTCCTGGGTTGGAATCGAACCCACGCCCTACAGCGCATAAGGCAGGGTTACTACCAACTGAGCCAACGAGAAACTAATATGTTATTTCAGGCGTCGACAACGTCCGTGTAAACCGCCCATAAACACCTCACCGTTGCAACTTCACCTACTAATATAAACGTTGAATTTATTGAGGCTCCGACTCTGAATATGATAGTGTGTACTATTTTACTTGACATTATTACGTTCCCAGCTTCCCTGCACTTTATTAGTATTGAGACAGACACTTCCGTACCTCGTAAAATATGTAACTGATGTCGTTCTGATGCTTGACGTCTAGAATTGGTTCGTTTCGAGGTTTCGACTTCATTTTGTGAAAATATTTATTTTACTTTAACTGAATTCTGTTTCGTTCGTATTCATCGTTATTTTTATGGTGGACCTGCAGTGAAGGTACGACCTCACTGAAAGCGTACTTATTGAATGGGTGGTAAGAATTGCATCCTAAGCGTTGCTTCAAGTACCGACCAAGCGTGCACTGATGAGTTTCCAATCGGAAAATTGATAGTGCGCTATGGATTCGAAAAACGGAAAACGATGAACAAAAATATAAATGAAATGGCATGTCCTACAGAACTCTGCTAAAACAAAATGGGCCTTGGTAATAGGTATTAGAGGCCAAAGGTAAAAAGTTGTTCCATTTTAACCTTTCGAGCCACACAAAGACTGATGTAGTACGTTTACACGTTACTCATATTTTTTTGGCTCTTTTGTGTGACTAAGTTTAGAATTATATTTTGTAAGGTACTCGTAGCGTTAACTGATTTATTCGTAAGAAAGCGTTGGCAGCCACTCACAATTTGACACTTCAATGCGTATTTTCAGTCATTTTTTGTTTTTTATACTGTAATCATAACTCAGCTTAGCTTTGGGTATTTTTCGTGGTAAAAAAACGGCTTTGTAAAAAATACTTCTTTGAAACTAGCAACTCACCAATAATGTACAGGCAAAGCTAGGGCCAAACCTAGCTCCTATTATCTAGGGTCTCATGCCCGATGACAAAGCTGCAGGGGCTGCGGAAAAGTGCTTTGGTGTACCCGTAGCCCCAGCAACATGCTTCAATGAGGAATACTGAGGTTTTTAGCCCTAAGAAGTCCGACATAATCAGGGTGGAATCCACGATTAGCGGGAACCGAAAAAGGCTTACCAACACACAAAAAGTTTACTACATATTTTGTGGTTTTATTACACTTCTTTGTTTTTGGGGATATAAACCTTAAAACTCTGTTTTACAAATTGATAGATTCTCGTGGGTTTAAGTCATTTCTAAACGTTTCATGCTTTGGAATAGTTTTATGCTGAGATTTAATTGCATTATATTCTCTTCAGTTTAGCTTATTATTTATCACTGCTCATTTGACATTGCTTATTTGTATTTTAATTTTGTGTGTCATATAAATTAATATCTTCTATTGTTCCTTCTTCTAATCGATATTGGTTCATGTATTTATGAGATTATACAAGCCAACGAGTTGAGATTCATTCAAAAATATTGGGTTTCTCATTGGCACATCGTAAAATACAGAAGTGGTCGTTGAACAATTTAATAACATTAAAATGAGGAGTGTAAATGTTCCGATGTGTTTAATTAACTCGCTGGCCCTTTTCGGCAGCCCTTAGAGCGCGTGTGCATTGTTTCATTCGGGTACGATAAAATACTGGATGCAGGCACCTTCTAACTTTTAGTACGAATATCTGATCTACCGTTTTTATTTGTTTGCAAAATAGAATGGATTACGTAGCTATAACTAAATTAACCGAAAGGTCTATCACCTGTAGTATAATGTTTTATGTTCTTAGAAGTTAGAAAGTCTCATAAAATTTTAATTTCACCTGTCTACAGATCTTTCAGTTCAGAATTGATGAATGAGAATGCTTTGAAACTCTCGTCATAGAATTCAGAATTTTATATTACAAAGGCTAATTTAAACTCTTACGATTGCAAAAAATTAATATAATGAGGATCGCGAATAGTGCCCATATATTTTAAATAACTACTTTTGATATTAACAGAAAATTGTGTGCAATTGTGAAAAAAAATATAAAGTGTGAGATACTATAATGATTTCAATTAGTCACCGTTTGACATGTTTTGGGTGAAGACAAAAAGTAACATCCGAAATCTTTCCGGATTTTCCCGGACCACACACATCGGTTGTGATCAGAGGTAGTAAACATTGTTCTTACATTATTAAGGTAGAGAGGTTTACGCATGTTATTATTTTCGCAAATTGTTGCAACGGAGTATAGGGGTTACCTTTTTATGGTAGTCTGGATTGGGGACCGTCGTTAAATACCGTAATTTTAGAGCGGGTATTTCGTTCATTCAATTATATTTCATTCTAAAATTTTGCAGGTGAAAAAACGTAATTAAGGGATAAATTACACATATTATTGGTTGATCATCACACCAAATATTTTTGATGCCACTGAGTTAAGTGTGAAACGTATGCGTTTTTTTGGGAAGAAGAATTGTGTCTATGAATCAATATTTATCGGTTCAAGCTCTATATATTCATAAATTTTGAAACTGTAGGCCCTCAAAATTAGGTAATTAGGGTATCGTATAATGGTTCTATAAGCAAATTTAACAATATTAGGTATTCAAAGTGTCTTCTTAATCATTTGAAGGTCAGATAGAGAGACTTTGGAATAGGAGGGCCTTCCAGGGATTATGTTCTGACTACAGAATTATTGTTAACAATTTGTTTCATGTCTGGGGATCAGTATGCAACAATAGAAACTGATAAGTAACTGAAAAGTAGAATAGAATAGAAATATCTTTATTCTACACCAGACAAATACATAAAAATAAACAATTTTAAAAGAAATAGCAATGCTTGTGACATACAATGGCCTTATTGCTTTCAGAAATCTCTTCCAGGCAACCTTTGGATGGACTGAATGCAATAGCGTTTTATAAATGGAGAGTACACGCGGAAAAAGCCACGCTCACAGTATTAGTTACCGATAATTTATGTATTGCTTGTAAGTAGCAGAAACAATAAAAAGTTCAAAATGTTAAATCTCTATACTTTATTTGAAATTTTCAAACTGATGTAACCATATTCGGAACCGCTTAAAATTCCTTTACATACCGTTAGAATTTCGGCGTCTAGTGATTCAAAACGTCCTACGGACGGGCCGCGTGGAGGAAGCACGTATTTACAATTTGTGGTTCCATTTTTGTGCAGCTTATTGAATTTCAATTTAATGTAACACAAAACCCATATGTTGTCTTATCTTTACTTTTAGCGTCTTGGATCTCGTTCTTTTGAGATCCAAACAGAGCATCAAAGGGATCAGGGGTCAACACAGATTGTTGAAACAGCCCGGAAAAATACTTTTTTAATGCACAAGCTGCAGCACTGAAAACGTATCACAAAGTATCTAGTACATATATATCGTAAGTACCTAGTAAAACTTGAAATTAACACAGCCGGATAACTGAAGATAATTAATTAAATTGCTCAGAAGTAAATATGTAATAACACTGCCCTGGTAAATACTTATATACCTAATGACCATAAAGTTTGTAGTCAGCTCTTAGACGTTTCTATCTTTCATGTCAATGTCATATGTCACACACCAAATCTTAGTAGTACATCTGAAGAATTAAATCTTGAGTCTGTTAAAAAGAAAAACAAGAAACGGCCATATATAATCTGACCTTATTTTCTAAAAGAGACTGGAATATTTCATGTCTACTCTGTTTGACCACGCACGTAATGAAGAGTAGGTATATACTTTATTACGATATAACATCTCATGTAATATCGGTCCCAGACCTCAATCAAGTGATCAAAGGCGTGATTTTCGACATCCGTAAACCTTCAGAATATTCATGGGCAAATATTCATATACGGCCAAGGGGATGGCCCTTGGAGACAAAAAGAAAGGTACCTACGAATGATGCCTCTCAATACCACTCAAGCATTTCAGCAAATTTATCTTTCAAGTTTCCGTTTTCCGGCAAAAGGGATGAGACTCATCATTTTACATCTGAATTCATTAATTTGTTATCCGCAGTGTTTGAATTGGAGCATTGAATCAATACATTCGAGGCCAGGTATTGAGTTTGAATAGCTACAACTTCGAAATACTGGATAAACAAAATTATCTGTGGTAAATAGAACTTGTAGTATTAGATAACTTTGAGATAATTTACAGTTATGAACAAATCTGAGTAACTCAGCTTTGTACTTGTCTTCTAAAGTTAGTACCTACCTGAATTTATTATGGATTGAGATAACTATTCACAGTTCATTATTACGATTAAAACAATCAAAATTCTAGTTACTGGAAGCATACTTTCAAATTTATAATTTTACTTGTTTTATCTTTTCGAGACTATGTATGTTTGGCAAACAATAAAGTGATATCTGTCTATACTTTTTCATCATTGAAGCAAAATAAATTATAAGCCCGTTTTTAATTGTAATCATATTTATATAATTATTACACAATTTTATCAAAACTGTTCAGTAATTTTTGCATAATGCTTTCGAACAAACAAACAAGTTATCTGTTTTGCAATACTATTATTATGTATATAGATATAGAATAAGGGATCAGTAGGGATATTCTCTTGGTGTTTTGGTCGACCTTCCCACAAAGTTGGTTTATTTCACCCGCCCTACCTATTTCAGATGTAATAACAGTTTCCATTGCTAGTAAAATTTTAATCCAGATTACTTTGGCTTTTCTGACTCCAAACTTTCGGATTCGATCTGCATCGGTTCGAATTGTAGTCATTAAAGAAGATTAAGTGTACATTTACAGTTCAGAGGTGCTATTACCTTCGCTTTGCTTCACCTGTATTACTAGAAGCATTCATATTCTGGACGAAACAAATTCTTGTAAGGAATGAGTGAGTTTTTTTTTTTTTTTTTATTTCTATAAGTGGTCAGATTTAGACAGTAGTCTTCCACAAAAAAAAAAAAAAGGATATATTATGTATAAATGTGCACATAATTTTTCTGTACAACCATTTGCGTTTATGAAGGAATAATTATATACTTTTGTTACTTATTAATAATAGCGTAGTTTGATAGCATTATCTGTGCGTTGCACGTTAACTAGTTGAGTTTGGGCGCTTTCATGTGCAGATTAAGGGTTAGTCAGTATTTTTTATTCTGTGGCGTTATTAAACTGAAATATCTCGAGGTTATCACAAAACTTTTATTTCTTTTATGGTTGTACTGTTTGTTTGTCCAGAGAGTTGTCTATCCATGTTGAACTCGTTGGAATTAAAGCAATTACCCAGGTGCTAGAACCAAGGAAATTGTTCAATATCCGGTGTAATTGTGTTGATGTTGTATGGAGCAGACCGCAAATGTTGCATAGAGGCAGCTATTGTACAAATACATTGATTGGAAACTATAACGACTGTAATATTTGTTTCTAGCACTTTCGAGAATACTCACAAGCATTAAGTCCAAAAGTCGGTTCAGATGGTCGTGGAACGGTACGCGATTTGCCATAATATATTTCTTAGTTACCTGTCTCGGTGACCAACGCGCGAAGACAGGTGATCATGTCAACTTTTGTATTGGTTCTTTGTATACTTTGTCTGCACGAAGCGATTAGCAAATTACGCAATATTACGTCAATTTCTAAATTTGTTGTGTTATCGTTGCGGCTATTTTGAAAAAGGGGTTCGGTCTAAAAACGTTGTAATTACAGAACAAACTCCAAAAGTATAGCAAGAAACTGTGGGTGTTGATATTGTATTATAGGTTATTACGAAAAAGTATATAAGTATATATATCAGTTGTCTGATTCCCCTTGACCCAAGCTATGCTTAGCTCAGTTTGGGGCTAGATGGCGCTGTTGTAAAATGTCCTCATATATATTTATTATTATTATTAGTTTAATAAACTATAAAAATCGGTAAGTGTGAGTCGTCACTTGAATGAAAACTTGGAGTGCAGCTACACTTGGCCTTGTGAATAAATGAAGGGACGATCCGATGTCCCACCTGATGTTAACCCGCCTATATCCATACATTGATTCACGCCTTTTTTCTCGAATAGGTAGGAATAGCCCAAACGAGCAACGTTTAACGTTATCGTTTTCTCTTAAGTATAATATTTTTCTCTAATATTTTAGAAAAAAATATAATGTAAACGTACAGGGCCCAGGTACGAGACCTGAGTAGGTATGTGAGGTAGACCTATTTTCAAAAGACTGGGCTGTAATAGTCTAAAACAGCTTAGAATGAGCGAAGGAAAGCCTTGCCGAACAAAATTTCAGCCTGTTATAGATAATGGACACTTGACGGAGAACTAAACTTTATTTATCTAATCTATCTAACAAAAACTAGCATGAAATCATTGTCGTCATTAAAATTTCAAGATCAAGTGACAACTGAAGGTCGACGCCTGTTCAATCCCTACCTGACCTTTCATGAAGAAAAACAGAAAATTATCTTTTTGTGGATGAACAAACAAGTAACCATCGCCTAAATATATCCGCGTGCTGGATCATATAACTTGGTCGGACTGTACTGTTATCTCGTCCAGGCAGGCTAATGCATGTGAGATCAATTCTCGTATTATCATTAATGAGGTTATTATAATCTGTCTTAGCTATTATTGCTTTAGAATGGACAGTTACATCAAATCTTGTGTCTCGTAAATAAGAATAATATTTATAATATTGGTAGACAGCTCACACAGCGCCATCTAGCCCCAAATTAAGCATACCTAGTACGAGATAATAAAAAAATCATTCTGTTCAATTACAATAAAGTCATTTTTTTCGTTTTACTGCGCAAAATAATTATCCAAATCAAGTTTACGACGAGTATTGAACTCTTCGATACTCGAGTTGAGAGAAGTGAGGCTCTTCCCAAAGTGTTTATGTTTCACAACAATTTCAACTGTTTGCCCTGAGATGATTGTTCGGTTGGAACTCTACTTTCAGTTCAGTCTACAAACTTAACAATGTTTGATTACTTTTCTAGATGATTTACTTTTGTTAGCATATATATATGGGTGTTGCTGATTTACGAAACAAGAATTTGTTGAGCAGCTGTAGAATTTCTTCTTTCAGTCCGTTTTGTACCGAAATTTTATAATTGTGTAAATAATAATAGTAATAATATTGGTGGACAATACACAGCGCCCTTCCAGCCTCAAACTGAGCATGACTTGTGCCATGGGAACCAGACAACTGATATTATGCATATATACTTTTATGTAAATATATACGTACAGTACATAAAAAATACTTATGCAATATGTAATATTAACTTGGGTTGGTAGGAAGAAACTAATAACTCCGTTGGGGCTGTACTCCTGGGTGGTTGGCTCGCATCATCTTTGAGACAAGGTAATTTTTCCTGTCTGTGTTTTTTTCAGTGGTGGTGGTTGGTAATCAATTATGTGAGAAATGCCATCAGGCCCGGCTGTCTCGGAATTAATTTTTAACGGTTAGATGAGACATAATTTGTGGGCCTAATTTACTAGTATTTAGTAAGAAACAATAATAACCTACAATAAAAAGTAAGCCCTACGACCTACATAAAAAATCAAACATCTAGAAGAAACCAACGTGCCCTGGAACCAAAAATTCGAAGGCATTTATAAAGTCACTACCAATTTACTCTTCCCACATTTATATACTTGCGCTATTATAGGATGGTATTATAGTATTAAAGTATAACTCCATGGGATGATTGCAATCTACTTTAAATATGTCATAACGCTGGCTCAAAAATATACAAATGATAGATCCCATCAATCTTGTCACCAGTGACAAGATTACTAGGGCGCCTTTGCCTGTTTCGTCAGAAAATAATGAAAAATTTTACGTTGCTAAAAATGGACTACTACTGCTATTTAAATTCTAAGATACATTCTTCCTTACTGACGCCATACTTGGGCTTGATATTATATAACGCAGTCTGGGCTGTATCTCATCTTAACTCATTCTCCGAATTAAGGTATCAAAGCAAACTTTATGTATCGCAAACAGACAAAATTTGTTAGCAACCCCAATTCAACTAGCCAAACTTATCGATTGGCAGTTACTTCGAGCGTAGTTTTAGATAAACTCTCCATTTCCAAATATTTAAGGGCGCCAGGGGTAAGCCGGGAATAATTGCATTCCCCCTCAATTCTCGACATCCCGTCCAAAAGCGAATTAGGGACCGTTATTCAATCTACGGATCGATCTATCCGTCTAAAGTAGTTTCTGGTAAGTTGTTTACCGCGACATTTGGGAGGCTTTCGCATTTTCGTTTCGTCGGATATATATTTTAATGTGTTTGAACAGCGGCAATCTTAACAATGACACTAACTGATGACTGGAAACTGATTGCAATTTCACTTATGCACGATCTATCTTAGACACTTTGCATACACATAAAATATGTAAATGTAATAATGTGTCTGCGCGGTATTGAGATACGTGATGGTATAATAGAGGAATGGGCAAAAAAGAGTACACTTTTTAAATTGAATATTCTTAGTCTCAAAGACATGTCTAATACAGATATATAATAATACAAGCGGTTCAGCTATGTCTCTATAAAAGAATAAAGGTCGAAATTTCAAAATGGCAGTGTTCACAGAATTGAAAGACACGGGGTTCTAAAAAACACGTTCAGCAAACAAAGCTAAGAAACGAACGTTGACTGTAATGCTTTATTGAAGCGGTGGTCGTACATTGAGATTTATAGCTCGCCTTTTGGACTAACGAAGTTCTATTGGTATCCTACTTCTCCGCCTTAATAGAAACCATAAACAACAATTTCTCTGAACAACCAGTCAATACCTTCTAAGAAGTTTTATATTTTGTTCTGTAGTGGAAGCCGGCACCAAAATACAATTCGATTTTCAATAGAAAGAAGCTAAATAGCCCTAAAATATATTTTAGGTAAATGTATCTCTTTTTATAATGCCAGGTCAGTGGTTATTTTCTGGCGAAAAACTGATATAGTAATGAAAATAAAATATTGTAAACTAGTAATGAAAATTAAATATTGTAAACTACTATCGGATTTATTGACTCAGTGTTAATATAAATTGCTAGAGTAGCCTCGGTCTGAAACCAATGTTTGTGATTGGTACCTACCCATACATATTTTGACAAATGAATTGGCTCATTCGTGTACATAAATCATATTCATTATTTTATCAATGCAAACTACGATGATTAGTATTAGGGATGTTAGTTAAGTGCAACAGGTATAATTTAGGTTTATATTTGATGACTAATTACATTAATTATTCTCAGTTGGGATATTATTATCATAAAAAATTAGCTATTAGCCAGTTTTTGAAGTCTAATTCGTTTCGCTATCTCCATTATATTAAAAATTAACAGACCGACTTATTTCTGTCATTATTAAGCACAGGCAAGCAAGGCTATACATTTTTGAGTTATTAATTACGGACCGTTAAAAGTCTTTTAAGCTCTCAAAGGCAAATAAATGTAGATACTTAATTACTAAATTGGATCTTAATAAATATGAGACCTTCCAACGGAGACCGAAATCGACGACACTCACATTTCAACAGCGAGTCAAAATAATAAAATTTCCAATAATTAATTTTAATCAACAGAAATAAACCTTTATAAACTTAAAGAAACCGCAATTTATTTAAGCAAAGTATTAATTTCAGTGGAACCGTCCGACGCTTTGAATTGGTTTTTCTTGAGAATTTGCAAAATTGTTCGTTGTACGAATCCGATTAGTGGAGCAAATCTCTGGGTCGGATCAGAGTCCTACATAATGTATTCGTAAACTTTGAGCCCTTCATTAGAAATATTTTATCGAGTTAAACTTGGGCAATCTTAACTTTTTGTAATACCCATTTCATTGTATTTTTTACACTTTGTGATTTATTTAACAAATATGGAATAACTACTGTACCAGATCAGTGTACAACATTCATGATATTTTTTTTTCTGACATTAAGATTTTCTAGGGGTGAATACTGCAATATGAGTGCAATAATGCTTGGCGGCAGCAATCAACCAGTACGTCTCTGATGAACCACTGCTTACACTTTTTGGTTCTCCGCTGCTATTCAAATATATAGTAACATTGTCGTGTCTTTATGTGTCTAAATTACGAAACGATTAAATTTAATCGGTAACCTCTACTCATAACAAAATATACAGATAAATTCTTCCCCGACGTAGATATGGGCAGACCGATGTTATATCATACTGCGCACGCAACGCAGCGACTTGAAGGTGGAACAAACTGATGGCAAAAATTTAAAAAGATTCAAGGGTTGGCAAGGCATCAGTTATTCTCCCGGTGTTACTGACGTCGGACGCGGTGATACGGTCACCTTAATTTAATAAAAAAAAACTCACGTGCTTGAAATTCCAGCAGCACCTATAGAAAAAACCCAACAAATGAATTATTTAGATTTTCCGTTTATCACAGAAGTCCGAAGTATTTGTAGCAAAGCCGGCCGGCAAACAATTAGAGGGAGTTAGGCCGGTACTGTTTGCACTAACAAGTCGATGTTTGTCCAACATGCTGCCGGATATTAGTCCTTGTCCGGATGTGTAAAAGAACGTGTAGTTCTTTGTTTTTCGCCCCGGGTGGGGATCTTTTATCGCAGGGTGTTGCCAACTTTTGGGCAATATGTTCGGGTGTGTAGTTATGTACTCGTCAGATTGTTGATACGTACAACTCGAGACTAATCAGAACAGCTACGTTATATAAAAACTATTTTTAGAATGATAAAATGAAAGGATTATAATATTATTTTTTTGTCAATACAGTTACGGAACCCGCCGACGGCCCACCAGGTATTAAGTGGTTCAAACTGATGTTTAAATATCTAGCTAGATCCTGTCGTCTATAAGACTCTCAACATTAAACAAACCTTTCAGAATAAGCGTTAATCTTTCAAATCATCTATTATTCATTGCAGAAATATTCTACTTTGTTTTCTCACAACAGAAAACCGATCGTAATTTATTATACCGTCTACAGTATATTTCATTTCCTCAGATAAGTAACGTTTCAAACATCGCAAGATCAGAACTTATCACCTACTTGCACCGGCAAATGAACCGACGAACAGACTTATGTGTTAGTTTGTCTGTCCATTTTATGTAGAGCTGTTTTAATACTGAAATGTTGTAGTTCTCCGACTGTGGAAGAGATCTATGTTAATTGGTTTGTGAAGCGAAATTCATATAAAGATGTTGTTTTCCGTCGCGACAAGCGTTCTCGAACGGGGAAATGGTTGTGGAGCGGACGATGTTATGCCTTGTCGGTTTCAGCGCTAACGATCAGTCAATTTGTCTCGACATTTTAATAGGAAGGCAGGTAAAGAAGGGAAATCTTCAATTCTTGTTTGTAATAGCGTATAAATGAATTAGTTTATATAGTTTTTCTGTAACATATCTTTTTTACCTTGAAGATGTTTTTCTTGAGGGAAATACTTTTAAAACTATGTATAATCAAACATCTTTGGAGATTATTAGAGAAATATACTTTGTAATACTATTTTTTGTAATCCTTATGACAGTGATGTAATCTTTCGTGACAGGTATGAAATGAAGAATTCAGGAACAAGGAAAAATTTAGAAGAAATATGATTTATGGCATTATGGCAGGGAGATATTAATTGATTTATTCACGCATATAATATGCAAATGTCGGTAAGAATTCTTCAATTTATGCTGTGTGCTTACTGATTTTCTTACCTACAAAACAAGACGCACACACTAATAACAATAATAATAATAATACCCTGATTATTAATAAGTAAGCGCTTTATTTCGCTCTATTGGTTTATACAAACTAATTCTCAGGTGAATTTCTGTTTGTCGTAGTTCTCAACAACTATTATTGAAGGCCTCCAGATTATCTCGCCAAGGCTTTTGACTGACCTCCACATCTTCTATTATCCTCAGACAGCCAAGACGTTTTATGTTTACCCCTTTGATAGTATTGCGGGGTCAGCACATAATATAGCGATTGTCAGCAATAAAGTTATATGATTTATATAACTTATGTCGCAGTAGACATCCTACTAAGTTTGACCTGGGATAAAGTACCGTTATGCGGCTAAAGCACTTGCATTACTCTGTTCCAGCTTGAAATATGCGGGTGACAGTAAAATTTCAGGCACATGAGACATAACGGATGGCGGATATTTCTTAACGTATTTCTATCCCAGAATAGCGAATAGCTAAGAGAGCGTGTTGGTTTAGTGGTACTGACCTCGTGCGCAACACCACGTTCTCAAAACGTTGAAGGAAAACATTGTGAGGAAACCGACATGTCCTAAACCTCAAAATTCGAAGACGTGTCAAGTGCACGAAAGGAGCCTATTTGAGGCGCACTTAAATTCCATTCACCTTCGGTTCGAGAGAATGAATACCAGTGACTCTAATAGAATAGATCCCAGAATATAGGTGTAGTGAGCGTATATTTATTTATATTATTACAATATATTTCAGCAAAATGTTATATCTTCTCTCTGAAATAAATAAAACAAGTCTGTGAGACATCACTAAAGTCCAGTCATCGGTAAAATGAGCCACCGTTCCGTCAGAAACACATTAGCCGTGTTTTCCTACGGTTGATTTGTTTTTTGTGTGCTAGGGGAGACGGGACTTAATGTATAGCCGTCTGTTTGCACAATGTCATAGCCGTATTTACCCAGCCAGAACAATCAATCGCAAATGTGTTTGTATCCGGAAACACGGGTAAAGTATATTTTATTGTCGGCCGGTTATTTATTCGCTGGTGAATGAAAATGATAATTTCGTGTGGTAAAAGTGCAATGTTAATATCAAATCATTTGCAATATTCGGGCAGTGGGACTTGTGACAATTTTGTCCGGGCAAGTACTGCCACCATGCCTGTTTTTGAAGCCAAGTAGTAACTTACGCTTTACCATGTTCCGGTTTGAAAGGAGTGGTTTCCGATGTAAAGGGACAAGCTTTTTAATGCAGATTGATACATTACCATATGCATGCACAGTGTTTTAGATAAAAATTGTAAATTGTGCTCACCCGCTAAGAAAATAAGGGCGGTTTTGAAACCTGAAACGTGGAATTGATGACGCGTCATACAGTTCAGACCTAGAAGTCTGCGATTACTTTTTGTTGCCAAATATGAAGGGTAAATTTTTATGTATACGGTTCACAACCCCTGGAGCAGTGACGACAGAATTCTCAGAGGCCATTGAAGATACCAACCCAAGAACTTTAACCAACGGTTTCAAAGTAAAAAAAGGTTAAATTGTCACAGAAAATAGTGAATTACTATACTTTTACTTTATGACATTTCATACAACTTTCAGGAACGCTGAGGTAATATCAAAAACCTATAAAGCTGAAATAAACAAATTACTTGTATCGTGAAATTGAATATTAGAAAATTGTTATCCTGTATGTAATTAGTTTTATTAAAAACCTAAAGCTATTTCAAAACAAAGTTTTAATTAAAACTCTACTTATTTATAATTATGTTATAAAAATACGGTGGTTACTATGCATAAACAGAGCAGGGTAAGTAAATTGTATGAAATTACACCTTAAGACTAAACACTTATATCTAACTAATTCTTATAAACTGTCGCTTCCTCTTCTTCTTTTTTGACTGCTTGAATGAGAACCAACGACATGACTGCATTCACGACCTGCGAAGGAAAGCCATGTAACGTCGTATACATAATATTATTTGAAGCGACAACAATTTCCAAATACATAATATTTACAAAATACAATTAAATCAATTGAACTGGAGATTGAAAAAAAACAACATAACATTTAAGCAACAAAAAAGCGTGAATTTGTAAAAAGCTGCCAACTGCGATTAAGACATAAGCTACATTTAGGTATACTTTCACTCGACCCCTCCGGGTAAACCTTTCACACACTTTCCCACCACCTAGCGGTAGATTCGTGAACCTGTACGAATTAATTACTTGTATACTGTCTTTAACTGGCCTCACTCAGTTGGTAGTAACCCTGCCTTCTGCGCTGTAGGTCGTGGGTTCGATTCCCACCCAGGACAAATATTTGTGTGACAAACATAGGTGTTTGTTCTGTATCTGGGTGTTGATATCTATTATATGTATGTATTTACAAAAGTATTTAAGTATTATATCAGTTATTTGGTTCCGATGATACAAACTATTTACTTAGCTTACTTTGGGGCTAGATGGCGCTGCGTGAAATGTCCACTAATATTTATTTACCTTAGTAAAAATTATAAAAACTATGTTGATCGACATGAGGCTATAAAAACTGTTACTCACAGAAATCATGCAAGATGCAAGTACAATGCCGGCCAGCCAGCCGGTCTTGCCTTCCAGATACCAAGTCAGCTCATCAATGCACCCGTGGAAGTATGCGTTACCGGTCACGGAGTCGCGGCATTCTGAGGGCAGCGGCTTGTTCATGTTGAGGTAGTCCATTGGACCTTCCGCACCACAGCAGCCAATCTGCGAATTGCCCAAAAAAACGAGGTATAAAAACAAGCTTGTACAATATTTTTTGGAAAAAAAATACGTCGAATTGTTCTAATATTTTGCCTATTTGCCTTTTTTTTTTAAATCAATTAAAATCCGGATGGTGCTAGATTTCGATTGGTACCAGTAGCTTCTGACTTTAAACAAGATTAGCAAAAGCTTTTGAAGCACACAAAACGTTTCAACGTTGCATTCTGTGTATCATAATCTATGTGATCCCAGCCGTAATGATGAGATGATGACGACATTAATCCAATACCAACCACATCAGGGAAGATACCCTTTCTGTCACTTTATTCAGACAATAAAACACAGTACAGAAATAGCACAAAAAAGGCACAAACATTACTATGGGAATCAACATAGAAACGGTCAACAAAATCGTCAGATCATTTTTTTTTCCAATACATAGTCCATAGATTTGGTTTGCTTTAGTTGTGACCACAAAGTATTATTGTATTTATAATAGGTTTTACTTCGAATCTTCATGCTCAGCTAAGTTGTAATTACGTAGATGTGCCTCGAATTAATGAACGAATGAATGTTCGACTACATGAGAATGCGACGGCAAACCAGTACTTGAAATTTGATAAGGAAAGTAAGGTGAGTACTGAGACTAATTCGTTATACCTCGCTAAATGCATTATTTATTCACTATTTCATCATATTTCTACCAATATTTTTTATTTCTTTAACTTGTTTGTTGTCTGGCAAAAGCTAATGGCAAAAGTTCATAAAACCTTTATTAATTCACTTTATAATAGAAATAAAATATTAATGGTTGAAATAATGTGTCGCAATGCACCTCGGTGCTACCCCTATGCCTGTATGTAGAAGTCAAAGCCTTTTCAGTACTCTGTGTCATGCCAATGCCAAACGGCTGCTAGGCCTCACCCAATATTCCGAAACGCCGGTGATGTTTGCTTCGTTAGGCGTTTGGACGCGTTTTTCAAACTCGGTTCGACAGCAAGCAAAATCATATTCTTTTCAACTTCGCTGTTATGTTCAGAATGTTTTTTTTAAATCAAATTTCGCTGGACAATTCTAGATAGGTGACGAATGAAATTGACGTTATTGACGTTTTTGGATTTGTATCTTGTTTTTTTTTGTAGGAATTTCGATCTGGATATGGATGCGTGTAAATGAGTCTTAAAACAAGCACAAATTGTTATTTTAGCATCATTTTCACAACAGTTAATTCGTCTGTAAGTTGGTGTCAGACAAAAAAACTGCTATAAGTAATGTAGCATCTTGTGAAGATCTTGAAAAACTGTTTATTCTTAAGTTTTCTTGGAGACTATTATCTCTTATCTCTACTGGGATCCAAAACAAATTTCACATTAGTAAAGTTCATCAGAGATGGCTGAACTCAGCAAAATCAGCAAAATTAACCATTATAGTCATTGATGAGTCACACAAAGGCAAATAATCATGTTCTGGACTTGGAATGGTAGAACTTAACAAAAAACTATTAATCTCAAAATACAATAACGGGGTACACGATACTAGATCTGTGCCATCCTCCCCGCTGAACACCGACGCCGACGCTACCGGGGACGATGTAACTTTCAGATGGGGCAGAGCCACCGGGGTAGATAGGAGTAAGTCTTAATGAGTAATGAAATACTTTATATCAGTAAAGTTATGATTGGAAATGGCAGGCACATCAGGCATTTTAATTGCAGGTCTTAGAGCTAGTAGCTAGTAGTCGTATAGCAGCTATATGTATTGATAGATAATGCTGTTTTTTTATAATGCATTTACATAAATATCTCTCAGTATACTTACACCTTCCTGCACCATTCTCAGGATCTCCCGGCTGCCTTCATGTTGCGGGTTGTTCATGAGGCGCACGATGACGTCACGGATCAGTGGCTGGATGCTGGAGTCGTAAGTGGAGAAGTCCAGCACTACGCAAGCGCCCACCAGACCGAATACGAAGAGTGCAATCTGTGACGCTATGTACTGGGAACAAAATTAAAATCGTTATATCCTTTCATCGAGAGCTTGTGTTGGTATGGGAAGACCACGTCACATTGTATTACGCCCGTAATTTTGAGATATGACATTGAGTTGTCTCTTGTGACAGTAATACGTATGGGTTACTGCGTAACGCATTACGTCAGAAATACGTGTTGTGGCTATACGTCTCCGGACGTAATTGTCACAGTTCTACTTACTGTAAAATGGTGTTAGTGCGGTTAAATAATAATAATATTAAATAAATAATATAAAATAAAGCATCAATAATGCGATGTTCAATGGTGTTATTATGGAAAGACAGACTATGTTCGTCTCGCCCCTTCAATAATATAAATAATAATATAAAAAACTTACGCCATAAAGTAGCAAAACATTTTCCATAAGTGCGGACCCGCAACCGAGGAATGCCACAATCATGATGCCCAGCGCTCCGATCAGGATGATGTAGATGCCGATGAAGTACTTTTGCAGCTCCAGTATCCTCATCCATTCGTTGAAGCCTGGTTCGATGCATATCCATAGGCATAGCGCGAATATGGACACACCGAACAACTGCAAGTGATAACGGATATTGGCATTGACTTTTAGTGGATGTGTTTCGTCAAATTGGCTTCCCCTATTATTTCTACCAGATATAACTGGTAATATCTGGCCTGTGATCCCTGATACAATATCTTTCAATATATGAGCTGTTCGTCATGGGGAAGTTCTATAAGGCATCTGCATTAGTCCATGGCCAGTTGATCAGTGATTAGATATGTTACGTTATTATAGAAGTATAACATTTATTTTTAAAACAAAAAAGTGATTTCCGTAACAATAAATTAACCGCTACGATCTGTTGGAGTGTAAATTCTTACACTCCATCACTAAATCTTCATTTTACTTATAACTACCCTCGAAGTAGGTACATGGTGGAGAATAAAATAGGATCATCGCTAGACAACTGGCGGAGATCAATGGAGAATCTTCTTTTTCAAAAACTTAAAAAGTTCATTTTTTACCCCATTTCTAATCATAGTAATTATTTCTGGGAAATATTCTCTCTGACAATAGAAAAAATCTTTATATTCAACCATATTATACTGCCTTTTTGAATTTGCTATAGGGTATTATTATTTTCTGTATACTATAATAATTTTTGATTCGGTACTAAAGGTATAAATGCGTAGTAAAAGTATTTGTGGATCCCCAAGACCGATAAAACTACTTAGTAGTAAGATAAAAACGCAGACTACTGCTTCGAAGTCTGTAAAAGTTTTATAATATCATTAATGCCGTAAGTGTGCTGTCAAGTTTTATTCGCTGATGGAATGAGTCGCTTCAGAGTGACAATAAAAAGGTAAGCGAACCCCAAATAGAGTATGAACACTGACACCCAAATTACTTTCATTTCATGTAGTTATTAGTTACAAAGTATATATATAATATGCTGCTCTTCACAATAAAAAATAGAAATACAGAATGAACAAATCACTACGTAAAGCTAAAGTATTTTATTTCGACACTTGGAGAAAATTAATCCCGAAAATTCACTCAATTTAATGGGAATGAATCGCATTTACCCTAGATAAACACCATAGACCTGGAAGATCTACGCAATTTTTTTTTAAACTTGCGATGAACTAGTCTATAAAACTCTTCTCATTGTTCTTCCTGGTTTTCTTTGTATTAATAATGTATATTATATGAAATAAAGCATTGTGTTCCAGAAATATTTAAACTACGTTAAGGCTACACAACAAGGCACATGAATGGGTATACCTACATTCCGGTGAACACCAAAATTTGATAATAAATCATTGTTCAAAACCTGAATACGTAATCAAAATATGTCAGAGACACACAGAATCACATTAGAAAGTCAGAATAGCACACAGGAATAGTCAAAATACAGTTTTTTTTCTTATTAAACAGGTTGCATAGTTTACGGAATTTTTAAAATATTTAAATTTCGGAATGAAGTGTGTAAAACAGTGTATCCGAGCATTCGATTTAAATCCGGGAGTTTGTGTTTTCTGATATCATAACCAGAAATCCAAAACTAAACCGAAAAATGGAATTGGAATTTCGAATACGTGTAGCTGACTTCCGTACCCTATAGATGTGGACGGGACGCAACCCACTCTGCATTCGCAGCTATCACGGTATCTCTTAGTCGTCTTGTTTTTGTCTCGCAAATAGCCGAGATAAAAACGAAGCTATTGTACCGGTGATATACAAGATCTATATTTCGTAGATGTAATGCTTGTTTTGTTCGCGCAAACTGTGTTTTCCCACAGAACGGTAACAACGGTAACAAAGAAAATCTTGGAAAAGAAATATATTTTTCTTCGCTTACAATATTGTGTAATCTGAGTAAGATATAAATACTTGTTGTTGATATACGTTTCAGTTGGTACAAGTATAGGAAACATTGAATTATTTTGAAGGCGTTTAGCCCAAGAAATTATCGTTCAAGCTTTTGACCGATGCATCATAGCGGTATAAAAGACTTGTTACTTGTTCTAATATTATTTGGCTTCCTTTTACTGACCTAATTATTGTTTTTACATCATCTGCAAGGACTTTCAGTAGGTACTCGAGCATACTTTCTAATTAATATTATCGGGAAATCTTCAATTCATTAAAACACAGCGAATTATTTTTAAGGGGGAGTAAAGTTTTAAATAATGTATTGCAATGCAGGTACTATACAAAAATAAAATCTCAAACTTTATACCTATATTTTGTGAAGTTACATCACCAATAAATCAGCTGCCAAATTCCATTACCTCCCTCAAACCGACGTCCCAACTTCCATCAATATTCTGGTTCTTATAAATGAAACCTTAAATTAATAGCCGAACCAAATCGCTGTTGTGTCAGTTCGTGCTATGTTTATAGCGCGCAAACATAATACAAAGACAAATATCTTACTCACCCTGGCGGATTAATATAAATCGCCGTTCATGAAAATAAACAAAAGATACGTTGGCAACACAAATCTCTCCCGTTTTGTTTTGTTTTCGCAACTATAAAACCGACTTGTTTTTGTACATAGTGTACTTATACTAATCTACACAGTGTAGCCACTGTCATAGTATGATTTGCAGCCATATCCGACCATTTGTGAGAAGTACAAACTGCTCATAGAGGGATGCTTTTTAACCGACTGGTCAGAGGAAGAGAGTTATGTTTTTCACGTGTGTGTTATCTAAAGGGCTTGATGTATATTGATGATTGAGGTGACAATGGATTTTTCTTGATTGCAAAATCGAGATATCTATCAGTTATATTGATATCAACGATTTCTGTAGCCATAATAATTATAAAAAAAAACATACGCAGTTCGATAATAATTAAATTTTGGAATTTGTTTTGATAATTTTCATACATGTTTTTTTATTTTAATAATTTGTTCCCAGAATTTTTCTAACTGGGGATTGAATACTGGCTGTTATTTGGAACGTCTCCTTAAGTATATATATATATATATATATATATATATAAGATATATATTATTATATCATATTCATGTTATGCGCATAAGTAGGTATACGCTTAAGTTTTAAACTGTCAACACGCTCTTATAACACCAAACAAACGACGTTCAATGACAAATAAAAGGAAAACAATGTTTTTGAGATCTATTCCCATTGCAAATGAGCCAAGTAGAATTCCCAGAGTACCTACATATAGTGAAGTTTCTGCGTCATTTGGCGGGACCTTAATGGATTGCACGAGCTGTTGTCTCAATAGCGCTTTTTGCTGACAAAGTTAAATGCTACGGCCCAGTTCCTTAGTTTTGGTTTATATTTTGTTGTACATACTTAGTCCTTGCTAGGTTTAATTTACTTATAGGCCATACCTAAGGAATAGTATAATGTCCGCCATTATTTATTTATTTATTTATATATGGACTTTAAAACACGATGTCTTTCATAGTATTTGTTAAAAAAAAAAAAAATGTACATTTACGGAACGAGCCGTCGGACTACCTGGTGTGAAGTGGTAACGTCGGCCCATAACAACCGATGCGACTTGGGTCCGGGACGTCTCCTACTAGGTACGACAAGACCCAAGTCTTATTTAAAAAAAAAGTAAGGAACAATTATTGAGTATACATACAGGATGAATGTCGAGTGATTAATAGTCATATCTGCACTGGAAGTTGACAATCTGTTGGCTTTACAATTAATTTGTTTTCAATTCGTACTAGGAATTATTTACAGGAAGAAATAGGGAAGTAGCTGAGTTATTTGTAAAAAAATAATGGCTGCTTTTCTCAAGTTATTTACAAAATTAGATAGTAAATAACTGATTAAGGCTGTGCGGTATGGTTCCCTGCATTTTTGGTAACATGGTAACAGCTAAAACATTTTTTTAGTGTAAGTCTTCATGTTGTATTTCTATAATTGAACCAGCGACGCCCGGATTGAAACTCGGCATATGTACCGCTAGGCAACCACGCTCTTCATTGCTATGAAGAGCTAACTATCAAACCCATCATAGATAGATAGATAGAAAACTCTTTATTGTCACCATAAGATAAACATAAAAAATGTGACAAGAAATAACTGTCAAATGTGAAGTAAAATGGGCAGCCTTATTGCTTAAAGCAAACTTTTCCAGACAACCTTTGGATGACTGGACTAAAACAGGAATGATATGGGACGGTAGTTAGATACTATGTGAAAGTTTGCCAGGTTATTTCACGTGCCAATCTCATAGACATTTCATCCACAAGCAAAACAGCACATCCTCGGCAAGGATTCAGCAGTAAAGCCGTGTGAATTACTTCCTTACATTTAAGTTTTAAGTGCCCTACTTCCGTCGTTAATAGGCGGGCTGGTACGTTTTGTTTTGTTACACATTATTTAGAGATTGTGCAATCTCCCTATCTCAACATGTAAACGTTAAGGGAATTGCGTAGGTGAATAACCCAAATTGATAGCATAAAACAGAAGAGACACTTTGTATAATTTTTATTGGTTTTCATTTCAACTGTACCGTTGTGAATTTCTCAAAAACATAAAACCTTTCCTTATAACCTACGGTACCATGTTATGTAATTATATGAAAAATAACTGAATATCTTTCAAACGCTACATGCGTTTAGACAAAATGGGGTGTCCTACTAAAAACTTATTGCAAACTATCTTTATTGCCCGATGACGAAAATTTACACGATATTTATTAAAACACATTAAAAAGATTATTAATACCGATTTATTAATTTAATTTTATTTGCTGTTTTATAAATTATATATACTCTTATTGCTTGCATGTAAACAGTTAATTTTCCACTTTAATTTTGTTAATAATATATTGTTATTGCAACTGGATGGCTGCGAAAATCAAAAGACATCAAAAAATTATGATGTCGATACATTAGCCACTTTTGTATATGGTTATTGGAAGTTATAGTGTTATTACTGTAAGTAAATACTATCAATACTGTGAGTAAAGCGTTGAGACGAATTTCTCGGTGGGCATAGATAAAACCGCCGCCGTAAGATATTCAAATCCCTTAAGTGCACGTTGCGGTTGAAATGCGAGAAAAAGTCCCATTTTGAAACGTTGTAAAACTCTATTATTTCAGCCTTGCAGGTGTCTCGAAGGACACAATAGGCAATGGGAAGGTTTGACGACTCTCGGCACTCAAAACACAACAGAAAAATAATTTAGATGCGGTCGATTTATCGCTCTGAGTAGCTCTGGGAGATTATTTGTTTGGTCTAGTCCTGTGGCTCAATATTTTACTATTTCACGAATGACCTACTACCTATGACCTACTTTGGGTGAGGTTTTTAGAAACATCTATTTTCTCAGGTCATCTTATATATCAATAGTGCCAAATTAATTTATTCAAATTATAAAGCTGAGAGCGCTAATAGATTGTAGCAGAATAAATAGATATATGTATGTACAATTTATTACCATAATAACATATTTTAGTTTAAGGTATTTTATACAGGAACCAATGGAATGACGTAATTAAGGTCCTTAAATCTTTTTCTTCAGTTACTATTATATTTTACTTTAGCTTAACTAAAATAATTTTACGTGAAACACATTCGATCTGCCCACTGAAAAAATAATCTGAAATCTGTATAAAAAAATTCATACCAAAATACTCGGAAATAAACCGGAAATATTGAGCCATTATTCGTTACACAAAAAAAATTCAACGTTATACTTCACAAGATAGATTGCCAAATCTAAGATTATCATCATTCACTTGAAGTCATTATTCCGGCCCCATTACGATATTTCCACACTTTGTAACGTCATATTCGTACGAACATTCGCGGGCGGCAAACGAGCTTGATGTGAGTTTTTACGACCCTATAAATTTTTAACGTCTGAAAAAGTACCTCTTTGGCTCCCGAAAAAGAGCAAAACGTAGTTACGCGACGTTTCTCTGATGCGAATTCGTAAAGATGTGGTGCAGCAGATCGTAAATTTGGCGACGTTACATTAGGCTTTTGAACAGTTACATTCCGCAGATAATGATTATTTTGACTATTGGTAGTATTTTCCTCTAATAACATCATTTTTGAATTCAATTATTTGTCTAATTTATACACTGTCTTACAAAAAAATAAACTTGAATCAGAGCATTATTTAGTCTTTTTCATAATAAATTGCCAACTTTGCGTAACCATATTACGCTTTAAGACTTCAGATTTATCTTAAACTAAGTATTCAGCTCCGATCAAAGTGGTTTGTACTCCTCGAAATTCAGTGCGAGCTCAATTCATTTACTGTGTTTATTGTAGCTTATTTAAAATAATAATCAAAAATAAAGGCGTTGTATAACTCTTTAAGAAGATTTGCTGAGAGATTTATTTACTGCGTAAATTTACCATTTTTCTCAAAAATATAATAAAATGGTTGACTAAACAGAGCTTGAAGAAAACAACATCAAAGAGACAATCATAGACTCAAAATAAAGACATAATTAGCGAATTTTTTGCCAGTTCTGAACTCTACTACACGGTAATAAGGTTCCTTAGTGATAAACTATACTTGCCGACTGTATGTTGATCTCTGAGTTGAGTTGAGAGTTGAGCCAGCCCAAGCCATTTGCCAAATTATTTCCCAGAATCAACCCTGTAGCTAAGCTATATTATTATTGTTAAGCTAGGGCACAATAAAGAAGTCAGTTAGTCGTTACGAAAGCCCGGAAACATTTTGATTTAAATTATTTAGACGTGATTTTCACCGGCGGCGCTCACTCTTATTTGTTGTCCGCTTTCGTGGCTTCAAGCCTTCAGCGATCAAAAACTACGACGAAATTTTGGAACTCGGGGAGATACTGTACTTAATTATGTTCGCATGGCTGATCAAAAATATTAGTACTAGGACTATGTTTCTTTACCTACATACCTATGTAGGTAAAGAAACATTGTCGTTTTACTGGCCTCATAGCTCGGTCGGTAGTAACGCTGCCTTCTGCGCTGTAGGTCGTGGGTTCGATTCCCCCCAGGACAAACTTTTGTGTGACGGACATAGATGTTTGTTCTGTATCTGGGTGTTGATATTTATTATATGTATGTATTTACAAAAAGTATTTAAGTATTAGGTATATCAGTTATTTGGTTCCCATGATACAAGCTATTTACTTAGCTTACTTTGGGACTAGATGGCGCTGTGAAAAATGTCCACCAATATTTATTTATTTAGTTCAGATAATCTGAACAACTATATCCCCTACCAATTAGTTTCACGATCAAGCACACGTTTCCAAGCGGCGACTTATTAAACGCATTCGTCTAGCACAATTGCTGTTGGCCGGGGTCCAATAACAGTTATCGACTTCAATTATTCCTCATTTGTGCAGAAACACCTTAACGAGGATTCAGGTGCGGTTTGAATGACACTTGACGCCGGCGCCGCCGCCACGCCGTGGCGCGAGTTTTTGGCGCGAACTCAGCTCTCCAATTTATAATGACTCGGTGATTTCGGAGTTCAGAAGTTTTGCGGCGGTTTTGTTCTGGAATTGTTTTGAGTAAAAATAATTACAATTCCAATAAAAAAATATTTACCTAACAATATAAATGAGTATTCGAGATAAATAATAAAACGTTACTGTATTAGAAAAGTATCTATGTACAGGCTCTTTCGTTTGGGCTGCAATCTATACAGAGTCATAATATATAGCGAATAATTACAGTTAATATTTAAAAGTCGAATCAACCAGTTCTCCGACACAGAACTAGTGGATTTGAACACCATTATTATTTGTCGCTGTAGCTGTAGCTACGTAGCTGAAAGACAGCAACCCTGCGAGAAATACGGGGTCGATTCTTATTGGGGGAAATTTGTGCGATAAGCGTAAGAAACGTTGAAATCTTGGACTTTGTTTTGTATGTATGATTCTTCATGCAGCGAGTGCTAGTGCAGTGTAAGCAATTGTAAGCAAGCATGTGTAAGCAACTGATTGTATACCCGTATAATTTTCGCATCGAGCACATTAATTAAAGTTCTGTTTTGTATTCATCAAGTTGGAAAACATAACAAAAGCTTATAAAACCGCAAGCAAAACAAAGATAATTAAAGATTTCCAATTAAAATTTATGCAACTTAGCATTATTACCATCTATTCAAACTTTTGTGTAACGTAAACTTGTTCGGAGTAATTACTTAAGCGAGCTCAATAACCTTATGTACATTTTGCGGGATGAAAGTTCCCTGTGCGATTTACTGCGGACGCCGCGTGTCGCTAATGTCTGTACTTGCTTACTTACTTCACTCCTTATTTATGTGGCTCGCAACATGGAGAGTCCATGTAACGATCACTAACGTAACGGAACTTTCGTCTCAAAAACTTGTGTACATACTAACATATTTGTAACTGCAGTTTCACTAGACTGTAAGCCTATATTGAGGAATATAAACAGGTGACGCGGGTCTGTTAAAGACGTTTAAAATAATTATCGTTCATTTTTGTTTCCTAAACTTGCATCTAAATTATTTCTGCTACCGTTAGTTTTCATTTACTATGATACTTTTTAACTCAGCCTGATAAAGAATTGGATCAGTTGAGCTATCTATACATCATCTAACATTTTAGTATTTGTAAATTGTAAAATAAAAAACTTATAACATATTTTATACTTATAGACAGTATTTACTTTCTTGTCTATTTTTGCTGATTAAATGCGAATGTCCATACAACATGTCAGCATGTCAAAATTATGTGTATTGTTTGCGCTATCTAAATACAAACGTATACTTAATAGCTTCCGAATGGGTAATTCTACTTTACCTTCAGAAAAATCAAGTGACTGTCAATGAGACTGGTCATTTAGAGTATTGTACCTCTACAATCATGAGATTGAAGACATGACAAGCAGTGGCTCACCGGTGACATTATTTTCAGGAAATCAATTAATAATTTCCTTCATATAATTACCATAATAATAATGAATCGTGAAAAGGTAAGATATTTTATGAAAGTAGTACTAATGACTAACCCAATAAGAATGACTATTTCTTGTGAAAACGGAACCTGTCGCTATTTTCAGACAAAACATGACGTCGCTTAATGTTTGCGTGATTCAGACTCGCGTATTACTCGGAAAACAGGACAAGTGGCTTATCAGCAAGATAACGCGCCCGGCCCTTTATTTTAGGTTAGAATTATATGAAAATGCTTGTGTGATAAACGGAAACCGTTGTTAAAATAGTCATTTAGTTACAGTCTGACGTTTTTAAATATGTACTGGTCTTTATTTTACTGATATTGATTGGCCTCATAGCTCAGTTGGTAGGAACCCTGCCTTCTGCGCTGTAGGTCGTGGGTTCGATTCCCACCGAGGACAAACATTTTTGTGGCAAAAGTAGATATTTGTTCTGTGTCTGGGTTTTAATATATATCATTTGTATGTATTTATCAAAAAAAAAAAGTTGTCTGGTTCCCAAAATACAAGCAATGCTTAGTTTGGGGCTAGATGGCGCTGTGTGACTTGTCCACCAATATTATTGTTGTATATAAGTTTTTCCATATGTAATGATCATTGTAGCTGTATGTTACTACACTTTCAGTCAGAAACTAGTACGCAAGTAATGCCGCTACGTGTTCCATTTGCAAGTAGATTGTGAGGTAAGCCGCAGAGAATAAACCTCGGATTGCATTGTCGGCAAGATGCCATCAAAGCATTTACTATGCAACTCCCCTGAACATTCCAAATCGTCTGCAATTCTGTTTACGTGAATGCTTTCTGAGTACGCGGTATGAATAGAAGTTAGTATTTATATAGCGTGGGTTACCTTTTTCAGTCATTTGATGTAATTTAGAAACATAATGTACCAATCAATAATGTATACATAATTTGTATGTCAAGGCCATGAATCTGACACACTGAGTACTACGGAACCACTCAGATGGAAATGTTTGTCACCAAATCCAGCATTGAAATGTATGAAAAGTTCATGACGATTCTATGGGCTTTCCTTAAGAGTAACTTAGCGATTGATTGCCTAATAAGGTTAAACTATTCAAATAACCTATCTAATGTATATTATGACTGATTGGTCTATGTATAAATGCTAGCTGCGGTTCAATTCACCGCGGTTCTAACCGCGGTGAATAAGTCATCCCATGGTTATTACATGCACTTTACCAGGATCAAAGAAGCTTAGTATTATTTACACAGGATATAAGCTATCCTTCTACCAAAGTTCATCCAAATCCGTTCGGCCATTTGAGCGTGATGCACGCACAAACTGCCAAAACTTATTTTTTGCATTCTATTGTATTCCTAACGTATCCCAGTTTGTTATTAGCTAAAATAATTAATGTACACACAAGGTATGTTTACGATTTTATTATACGTACAGATTAGCGTTTATTGTATATATTTAGCTTGTTATTTTTATCTGTACAAGGCAAAGATGACGATGACGTCATCTTCTGTCATTTCTATGCCACTATATAAATGATTCACACTGGAAAAATGCCTGAAGATTTAGTAGCAGTAGAACTTATCCCTTGTTCGTCTGGGAAAATACTGCCACAATACCGATTTCTGCCGCCAGGCAGTGATGAATTCCCGTTACTGTGTTCCGGCATGAAAGTTGTGGTTGCCGGTGTCATTACAGGTACATAAGACATTCCACCTTCACGTGTTCCTTCAGAGTTCCGGGCACATCAAAAATGTATGTTCGTGAATTAAAGCGATGACTTCAAATCACGTTATTTTTATGAGTTTTCCTTTGCTTTCCACCTCTTTAAGTTAAGATCGACAGTGCTTAACTACGTCTCACTTTTAACTTATTTAGAAACTCCCCGATTGTGGGAAATACAGGTACACAACACAAGAATAAGTACTTAGTATTTCACCGTATAATCTCACCGATAATTTTAACTAGCTTGATAGCGTGAAACGACTCTCTGACTCACCCACAAAACAACGTTGAAACAAAACAGCGTGTACTTGATACAGTAGATCTGTGACTCCAGTTTGCCCACTGCTGAGCCCAGCCCTTCCCTTCTGCCAGCACCAGCCATCACAATAAACTATACACTTTTCACAGAAAAAAAACTATAGTCCATTCACGGTCTCGATCAAGTCATTACTACAGTATCTCTAGATAGAGCGTTACACATACTGGTTATCTCTGTTTGCCAAGATAGCAAAGATATGGTGCGGTGCGAGACTGGAATTGCCACACCCGGTGTTTGTACCTTTGTTGAACCTTGTCACACTTGTGGAACGTAACTCAATTATTTAAGTATGTTGCTTATATTAATATTAAAATAAATTAATATTGGTGGACAATTCACGCAGCGCCATCTAGCCCAAACTGAGCATAGCTTGTCAACCAGACAACTGATAGAATAAATATATACTTATACTGTAAACATATAATATATTCCATAATTCATAACTGCCTCACAGCTCAGTTGGTAGTAACGTAGTAGTTAAGTAGTGGTTGGTGGTAGTGCCTTCTATGCTGTCGCGGTCATGGGCTCGATTCCCACCCAGGAGAAACATTTGTATGACGAATATAGATGTTTATTTTGGGTCTAGGTGACAATATGTATTACATGTATGTAATATTTACAAAAAAGTATATATGTATTATATCAGTTGTCTGGTTTCCTTGACAGATGCTATGCTTAGCTTACTTTAGGGCTAGATGGCGCTGTGTTAATGTCCACCAATATAGTGGTCACAAAAGTAAAAAAAGGGGGTAAATCTAAGATAATGCAGATAAAACCATCCCATCGGACGCAACATTGCTGCGCGACCTCAGGTCACTGCGCCAGCCCATACCGCGTTCGATGTGTCGACCGTTCAGTACAGAAAACATTCTGAGTTTACTCCCCGCCGACGTCCTGTCACGCCCCGCCGACTTCCTGTCACACCTGCTGCGTGTTATCTACCTTTGTAGTTAGTCCTATTAGATCTCAGATCAGATCACTCAGATCTCACCTCACCTCTGAGCCTGTTGAGAAATTGTCGTCCCATTTACTACCGGAAATTTACTAAAAGTCAAGTGTTTTGAGTTTAGAATGTCACGTCGTAGAAATTTTTAGTAAATGATAATTCCATTATTTACCCAGTCACTCACGGTGTAATTAATTTGTTATAATTATTAACCCTTATCAGTAGGTACCTGTAGTACCCTACCTGCGCGCTAGCAAGAGACGTTTTTACATTACACTACTAAACGCAATGATTTCTGAGCTGCTTATACATCGACTTTCTCTTTTGTGTATTAGTTTTGAAGTTGTTACATAATAACTTAGCTCTTAAAATGTTTTCCCCCTGTAAGTAAGCTGTAAGTGTGAATAACTGAAATAAATTAAAACTGAAATGAGAAAAATGACACATGGTGGTAAAAAAAAATACTTTGGTATTGCTTTGCATTTATTGCCTCAAAACTTTGACCCTCATTTACTCACAGTTAAAGCATATGATTTTGACATTTTCCAGTATGTTTGTGTCTTCATCCAATTTCAGTAAAGCATAATAAAATTGTCTCATATTTTGTTTTAACAGATAAACTCGTACAATTTATTATCATCTGAGAGCGAGATTGTTTTTCGTCATTATGCTCCGATACACGACATCCATCTACTGAAATCCACCATTATTACATTACATTGAGCATTTGTGCTCACATTTTAAATGATAAATTCGACCCCAATCCTCGAAATGTACTAATATATGAGTACAATGATACAACATAGGACATAAACGGTCGCTTTTCCATATTCGTGTAGGTATCTGGGAAATTTGAATATCCTTTTTTATCCTCATTGGATTTGGTATTTGCGATTCTTTTTCCCAGCAATAATTTCTTTAGGGTATACAACCACTTATATATCAAGTCTCCAATATAGGTTCCGACCAAAACGTGTTCGAAATCCGATAAACGGATTCAAACTATATACGAGTGAATGCCGGTATAAGCTGTAAACATAAATAAAGAAGATGTACGGCGTTTTAGAAAGCCCCACGCACCAACCGCTCGCCGTAAATCTTTCACTAGCAAAATTATAAATTTTAGAATAACCGATGTTTATTTTGGAATATTGGCAGTTTTGAATGAAATGATTTGATAATTAATAAGAAGATATATATGATCTTACTAATTATCTTGTGTCATTCACGACCGAAGATTTATTGTTCATAGCAGATAAGCAAAAGAGCCTGGGAATATCCTATTCTCCATGACTACGCTACCGTACCAGTTTTGAATAAGTTAAAACACTAAAACAATACCTACATATACGAGTATGTGTGTGTGTGTGTGGCAATATTTAAACTTTGTAAATTAAACAGGCTTCGAGGCACAAAGTTTTCAACTTGTTTACAACTTATTCAAAATAGCAGCTTAGTTTTCAATTGAATTCAAGATACTCGTATATACTTTTAACAATATTACAATGCGAAGCCATTTCAATAGCATACCCTTACTCAAACTAATCTCCAAGATGCGACTGCGGTGGTGAATATTTGCAAAGTGTTCTACGAGCGCACTTCCCCTTTCTTTACACTACAGACTCCAGGGGTGTCTTATATGAAACCGTAATATTAAAATAGGGTAACTGCCTAAATAGCAGTTTATTTTGAGTGAAGTATCAGCCGCATTTTATAAGGATATCGTGAGTATGTTTGGTACTTACGCAATAGCTTCATCTCTGTTACGTTGCTGATTTTGGTGAGTATTGACTTAAGACTCCGTACTGCATAAAATTTGCTGATATAAGTAAATAGCAGACGCGTGCCAAGAAACATCAAATTAAACCATCTCAAAATTGTTATGACAGACTTACTTGATTGACAGATTTGACTGACTGACTTAATGACTGCATTGACAGACTGAACTTGACTGATTACAACGTACAGCCTAAACTACCGATCCTAGGGACTGGAAATTTTTTGGGATTCCTTACAGGGCGAATGAAAAAAATTGGAAGATGGCCTCTACGGGACCGACCCAACGCGAGTTTTAGTGTGAAACGAAGAATTCTGGATTTCGGAGACCGTTGGGAATAAATCCGATAAGTTTAACAAGAAGATTCCTCAAACAAAATAAAAAATACGTGTTTATGCATTTATGAAAATGTGCCTAATAAATATTGACGTTATTAGCGTATTTGAGACTCCTGAACAATTGTTCTATAAATGGTGCTAAAGTTTTGGAAAACTTAAAGGTCAAAACAGACATAAAAACTTAAAATCGAATTTGGTATCATTTAACAGGGTATCAAAATACAAATTAGACCTAGACGTCAATCATAAAATATTCAGAGGCTAAACAATCCGGAGGGACCTCTGGATCAAAAACTGGGTACTGGAAACTACGTTCTCAAAAAAAAAATGCTTGTCAGTTCCGACGCGCGACTAGAGTTAATGGGGTTAACTCTTTGTGCGATGACATTTATCCTAACGCTTTTTTGTTAATGCTCGATTATACTACCAATCAAATTTTCGTACCGGGGGAAATTATTAAGATTCTTAAGGAGAAAACTCCAAAAAAACATTTCACTTACCTACTCCGGGTTTAACCAGTGAATTTCATATTTTGAGTAACCGCACGCTCCCCGTGACAACTATAAAGCCACTTCAATAGCATGTTCACAGCAAGATGCGACTGCGGGGTATTTACAAAGCATTCTCCTAGCGCACTTCCCTTTTCTGCACTCTGTACACTCAAGGGATGCATTTTATGAAAATGAAAATTGGGAGTTATTACTTAAATGACTTATTTTGCAGGCTTTGTAATTGGAGTAGCAAATTGCATGTAAGCGTTTGCATGGAATGTACTGTCACCTACGATTCATACATACAATTAGGCCCAAAAGCTTTCGGGCCTAATTGTATGTGTCCCGATTTGAAGATTACGTATATAGATATGTATGAAGAATACTGTGCAATCACAGTGCATGACAAAACGATCCATCTTAATGTCACGGGAAACGCCATACGACTAGTACCTTTCCTATTAACTCTGAAAATTCTTACAACATGGTCAGCCTCGTACTCCAACAAAATACCACAACATTTTGCAACATGTTGTTGTTACGACTGGTGATATTTCTTTCTACATCTCAGACATGGTAAAATACAACAATATAGTCTTATCCTATCAGTTATTACCTGGGTCGCAAACATAATTTAAGCGTACAAGCGTATTTAGATTGAATTGTACCAGTGATGAAAAAAAAAACAATATAATTTTTGTTTTCAACGTTCAAACGTTCAAAGAAACCACAGTTTTAATTCACATTTGTACCTACTATCACTTGAAAATAATTTGCGAGAAACCACTCCGGTGACTATTTACAAACGTGCTCGGAGCGAATTTTCCCTTGGCTCTTTATACTGTGCAAAATTTTCAAGGGCTGTCAAACCAAAAACAAAATATATATTTTGTTATTTAATTATACAATGCCCCGGGCCATAATTCTCATTTATAAATACCACGTTACCATGCTAAAAGATGTAGCTTTCCGCATTATATTATTATCGCTTTCATGAGATTGTTTGGTGAAATCGATGAACCTGTTTTTATTTATTATTAATAAATTTAAATAAATAGAATAATAATAAAAAATAAATAAAAAAATAAATTTTATATATTCCAATTAGCTTTTCAAGTTTTAAAAATCACTATACCTCCTGAAACTCATTTTTAAACTGCAGATGACGCAGAATACAGAATGGTTTACGTGCTTTTTTCCGAGACGCAGTAGTCAGAGTTTCAATCGTCTTCTTTTCACTATGGTAATACTTGATAAGTAGTTCGATAATCACTATCGCTTTTATACAAATAACTTAGCGTTTTACTATAGATGTAACTCTTAATAAATCTTCAGCGAGCAGAAAATGCCAAATAACGCCAAACTATTTATTGTTACTATTTATAAATTCGTAATCAACACTGCGCCATGTTTAATAAATAAAACCTTCTTATGGGCCACATAATAGGATACTGAATCGTAAAATAAAGCAAATAAAAAAGTAATTTACTTAACATAATCATAAAATTTTCACAAAAACAATTTCAATTTGAAAATACATTACTAAACATATTTGTTACTAACTGCAATTCATTTCGGTAACCAAATAAAAATAGTATGTTGCACTGGACGTGATATGCAATGCCCTATTCTGACGAACGAGGTAAAACAGAAATAATTATGATTGGCCGGATCCATACAAAATGCACTTCCTAATTATTATGTTGTTTAATTACATCATTTAAAAAACAACAAAACATTTATTACTGTGAATACATATTGTGTTGCTTTGGCGCATATGTTTAACGAGAGGGGAAACTGTGCTTATTCAAGTGATAATAATTGCCATTGAATTATTCATCGAAAAGGGAATAAAAAAATTATTATTTTAAGAATACCCGATTACCCTTAATCTATTGACTATATATAACTAAAGCTATTAGGTAAGTGATAGTTAAAAATTTCACCTGGTTTTTATACTTTCTTGTTGCAATGGAAACCATTTAGCTTAGAGACGTAATATTGGATGTGTGACCTTATATATTCTGATGTCATACTCGTCATAAAGAGAATAAATGAATCCTCAATCATCCAAATCTAACCAGCTAGGCTACAGACAGTCACAGAGGAAACAATTCACACACAGCATTCTGATATATTTTTAGCAAATTCCTCAAATTATGAAAAATGTTTCGTGTTTCAAACAATCTAGCGATACTTGATGAATGTGTCTACACATTTATCCTAATTACAGCTGTACTACAGTGTAGTTAAAATTGGTTCCCATTAGTAAGTCCAATAACGTTTAATTGTTTTTATTTCATATCCTCCACATACAATGGTTTTTTCATGTCCATTCCGTTTGATCACTTCGCACGTAATTGCGGCGATAAATATCGTAGTTTTATTTTTAATCACCATTTATTGGAGAACAGCTTAAATATTTTTAAATAACTGCTTCATTACAGTTAAGAGTATAATTTTTGATTTTTATAATACATAGATTGTGTTACAGCTACGCTATATATGCTTAAGTTCGTTGTAGACATATTATGACTTTTTGAAAATATGATAATATCCAACACAAAGTCTGAAAAAAGTCTGAGTGGTGGAAGGATTTTAAGTGCGCTTCAAAGAGAGGCTACTTTCATGCACTTGACACATATCATCGAATTTTCAGTTCTAGGACATGTCGGTTTCCTCACGATGTTTTACTTCACCGCTTTGAGAACGTGGTATTGCGCACATAAATCTTTCAATCGAAAAACTGATAGGTGCATGTTGGGATCTGAACTGGCGGCCTCCGGATCGAAACTCGGGGTCAGTAAAAATAGACCACCACGCTCTCAGTAAAAAAAAAGTGATGAATATTTTTATTTATAATTTATGCACGCAGATAACATTGAAACAACCCTAAGCACTCCCGACGAGCCGTAGACATGAGTAAATAATTTTCCTGATTACCGTGCCCCGTCTTCGCGCTACCGTGAAGTCTGGCCCGTCTCACTTGACAAAATAAAATACGAGCTCGACCTAATGCTGGATGCAGACTCTCGGGGAGTAACGTTGAGAAAGTCAGTCTCTAGGCATCAATCTAATATTTTTTATTTCCAGTTCTTTTTTTTTCTCTTTGTAGTTTTTTGTGATAATTAGTATATTTTTAATCGTCAACCGTATATTTTCTTGTTAGGGTGTTCCCATTAAATATTGTTCTATTCCATTCCTATTTTTAAGCGGCTTTCTAACTTTCTGTCGTAGCGTCGAGAGTGCACAGCTCGTATTGAAAGCGAGCACATTACAATCGAAGTCTAAGTTCACTCGTCTCGACGAAGCAAATTGATTTCCCGTAACGTATTTCCCGATGCAGTTTAATATCACAGGTGGGTTTGCCGAGTAAAGTTTAATTTAGATGACGGTATCGGAGCAGTTATTTGATAGTAACAAGTAGGAAAATGTGTAAGAAAATCTTGCGCATGCCCGTCCGCGGGCTCTGGGAGAATTAAACAACATTATTTTTTTTATAAAAAAGGGTTTTGTGATTTTTCGAATTCCGATTTGAAAGGTGTGATTGCCGGTTAAATAACAGGCACTTGAGACATTGCACTTTCACGTTTCGAAATTACGGGATCAATACAATTTGGCTTATGACTACCCATACCTAAAGGCGGGAGCACCCAAGACTTTTAGCTTTTGTCATAGGCAGAAGGTACTTACCGCTTTAGATCAGGTTTAGCTCTGCTTGTTCCGTAACTTCGTCACAAAAATTTGTTATAGCGCGAGTTGGAAAACGTTAACATAAAAAAGCCGCTGTTGAAAATAGTGAATGCATATTCACTACTACTACTATTCTTATTACAACTGCGATACAAATGATTTAACTTTGGATGCTTGGAAGGAAAAATGTCATTTTCATAAAGCACTACAGTAGCGCTAAACAAATATGTTTTAAAAGGCAAAATTAACAGCCGCAAGTTTGCCCACGTCTATAAAAATAAACATCATAATTTAATTGGCAATGTTTGTACAAAGCAGTCGCACTGTGTAATTCAATAAAGGAGCTGACAAGCGAAGTATGAAATTGCAATTGTCGAGACATGAACCAGACACAGCTTTTAGGGCCGCCACATATTGGCGACTTTTTGTTGCTGCAGTCGGCGGGCTGTGGTGCTTATAAGTAGCTGGTTGATTGCGAAAGCGTTGTGTCTGCGCATGTATCACCATTAGACAGCTGGCTGCCAGTGACTCGTGTAACTGGCTGCGATCGATCACTGCGTTTAAGCACGCAGCCACGAGCAGCCAGAATTCATATTAAGAGTGAATTAGTTGTGAAAAAATTAAAAATTAATAAAACATAAATTTGTCACTGCACTACTTTTCACCCTTATATTTTATTTACGTTAGTTGATCTGCGATAATTCCAACGAGAATTCCCCGTACATGAAACTTTTTGATTTTGATTAGATTCTTAGATTCAAAGTTTATAACTATTTATTATTGGACAGTTTTGTCCAAAAAATAATAGTCTTTGTCTATCTATTAATCTTTAATATTCTTTATTATATTTGACTTTTGTTATAACCTATTTTTCATTGACTAGCAGAGTAAAGAAACGGTATTTAATGAAATGAACGGCAACGAATGGAACACCGACAATAATGAACGTAACGTTTGAAGAAATTTCTTTGAGGTATCGCAGGTGGACGCTGCAATTAAATTTCGGTTGACTGCTCCCGTAATGTAATAAACGGATCTTCCTCACATACAACCTATAGCGGTTCGCCCAGTTTAGGAGCGGACATAGTAATATTTTTTTTATATGAAAACCTGATGGAACGGCGCAATGGTAGCCCAGCGAAGTAACTGTCATCTGATACTAATGTCAATGGCGGAGAACTCGCCGTGGAAGAATGCCGGTGCATTATGTTTCTGTGTAAAATATAATATGCTGAATTATTTGTTTTTCTGAGAAAATCAACATTTTTTGCCCATTAATTTTGTTTTTTTTTATTGACAGTATAAATCCGAAAGAATGTTTGTTTGTATGTGTGCTTGATACTGTCACGCCAAAATTACTTATTTTAATCGAAATGATGAATTATTATATATTATTATTATAATGTACTTGAATTGGTTACTTTTCAGAAGTTATTATTTAAGAAGTGTAAATTTTATTATCAACTATTGGTAATTTGGAAAATGAATTTCAAAATTATTAGAATGGTAAGACATACCTATTTATAACCAAACAAAACACATTTTGTAGGTACATTACGATAAAACAAAACAATATCTCTTCGCATACGAAACGGTGAGTTGTGTACGTGGAAATTGGTTTGTTTCAAGTAACGTGTATCTGACTCGGATTCTGGATCGACCGCATACATTTTACATTAGCGAACGGAAAATCCTCAGCCTTGGGTGTTATTTTCGGAGTTACAAAACATTGTTTGCAAAATTTTTTTTATCTCTTATTAATTTCGCTCATATTACACATATTTGTGGTCGTTCTTTTCCCAACCAACTGACACTAATACTGTGTTCACGCACTTTTTTCGTCCTAGGGAAAAAAATTGATTATTACTGCAACCAAACACAGCACAAGGCGAGCGCAACAAAAGAGTTTGTACGAATAACCTGGCTGTACATTATCAGGCCGTGCAATATCTGTCTGGACATTACAGATATGTGTTGTTAATATACGGCGCACATTGCACCTTGGTTAGGAACGTTGCGTTGGTTGCGAGTTATTATTATCTGTGCTGTTATTTTAAAATGACATGATATTTAACCACGAGAAAGAAATGTTATTTAGTCTCCAGTTTCCTCCTCCATTGAATAAATGTTGCTAAAAGAGACTATGATAGATTATATTATTATTAATTATAATTACGACATATTATAAAGCAAAATGAATTGACTGCCATTGAGAATAAAGTTTATTTTACTTTTGGTATCAGTGAATCAAATCACACTACAAATGGGCAAATACCACATTTTTTCCGTAAAACCCTAAAACCAGACTGAATAAAAATATGACGATAAAGTAAAATTTAAAGGCATGAAAAATTTTGTTCGCTTTCTATGTTACAGCGGGCAACTTAAAAGTGCTCAAGTAATTAAAATGAAGCTTAGCATAAAGTATGGCAATTGCTCAATGTCGACCAGTCTACTTTTGTAAATTTATTTTCCTCTTTAAACGAAATAGTAAATTACTGTAGATTATATTTTAATTTCGATCGAGGAGCGTACATTTTTGGATAATATACTGCAACTATATAAATAATTTAACATAATTTTGATATATTGCGAAAGACTGAAGATAGCATGAGACGTAACATCCCCGTCTCGGAGTGAAGGACGCAACGCAATCCGACTTAGGTCATCTCATACTTTGGTGAAGAGGACTTGAGTCGTATTTTTGTTGTCTATGGGAAGCGGTTACCACTTAACATCAGGTGGGCCATCAGCTCGTAACGCCACCCGAGTAACGAAAAAAAAAAACGCATTTGATATGGGGTCGTTTAAACGGCGGGTTAATCTTCAGCTTAAAGGTCGGCAGCGCATCAGTGTTGCAGATGTCCATGGGTGACGGTAGCTACTTTCCATCAGGGAGCTCGTCACCTCGCTTGCTTGCTTTTCACATAAATAATGTATAGTAAGAATAAAGTTGTAATGTTTAGTATAATTATACTCATACTTAATAACACTTGTTTATGTATTTTATAATTTTAGACTTTAGATTGTAGTTATGTTTTGACCAAGTAAATAAATAATTGATGATTTTATAGGTATAGCAAGTTATCTATTACATATTTATGTAATAGATACCTTGTTTCTGATCTTTGATCTGAAAATTTTAAAATTTTACAGTCATTAAAAATAAATATGTAATTCTATTCTATCTTTGTATCTATTTCTAAAAATGTTATTTCCTGCATGATATGCAAATAAACTCACTAACTGACAATGAATGACGTAACTGAAAATAACGTAACATGGAACCGTTCAATCCCTCTATAGAGATAGAAACGTTAAACATACCTATTCCGTTTCCGTTTCAGTATCTATGCAAAACAAATCACCTCCCATCTATAGTCGAAAACAAGTTTTTCATTAATATTCCATTCATATTCAAATCCGATTCGACGGCGTTATCGTAAGCTTAGAATACAGAATAGTATTGTCGTACAGAATCTTCACTTAGTGTTTGAAATGTGAGTCTGTAGAATAAACACATACGATTTAGATACTTAAATCTATCGCGTGACATCTCATATCTGCTTGGGAGGTTCTCCGAGGATATACTAGCAGGGCATGCCCAGATCGGGACTATATTGAACCTACAATCAAAGCGATAGGGTGGAATTTACATTGAGGTAAAATCCAGACGGCTAATAGTGGAATAGGTGTACAGTAAGCCGTGGATTCTGGGCACGCGCCGAGTCTCTACCGCGTATCTGGAACCCATGATTGCTTGCATTATCAAAGTTAATACCGATATTATTAACATCACTTGTTTGAGTGACTTGAGTTAGGAATGAAAAGGGTAAATTGCGTCGCATCGAATTACGTCCTAGATTGAACGCGCCAAAAATATGCCAGCGCCTATATACATACGCATTGCTTCTTGTTTCTGACCAAATATTAATACTACCTGGTCTACTGCCATATAAAAGAATCATTATGGTATCTAAATGCCTTAGTATTCAGGCCAGAACAAACATTTGCAGAATATAAAAACGTATACCTCTACCGAGATCATTCTTTTGAAGTTTTTTCTTAATTCACTGTGCATCGAGGCACTTATATTTTTTATAAAAACAAAAATCAAATTAAACTTAGGATTTAAGCACATCGCAGTGTTAACTGAAATGTATATTTGTGACAGATTAATCAGTGAGATAAATTATTTATGTTTATAGTATTATACAATTTGAAAAAAAAATATATATAAAAACAATTTGTACAATTTACTAAACTTCTTAACAGTCTTGTACATAGGGCGACTTATTTTTCCATTTTGTGTTAGTATAAGCTTTTCAACATTAACGACTTAGCCCATAATGCCAACACAACTACAGGTTAAATGTACTCAGTCCTTTCCAGTGACACGAAAGGGTCGCGGGGTCTGATATCGTAAGAATGCACGTGAGTGGGAAGGTACATTGGCACCCGTCCGTTCGCGGGGACGAGTTATGCCGGATTACAACTGACTAAAAAATTCAAAGGTGTTCCTTCTGAACCGTTTTAATAGTGGTCAAAAACTCTTCTGCTACAGTGGCATATAAGTAAATATTTTACCTTACCAGCGGAGTTAAAATGTAAAATAATTTTTGTTTTGTTTTCCGAATATTCACCCCTCGTCTGGTGCACGGCGCGCCCTAGTTAAATATACAATACTATTAACATCACTTGTTTTGACGAGAGGCTAACTGATTTAGCGATGAAAAGGGTAAATTGCGTCGCTTCTCCCCGAGCTAGGCATGAACGACATTAATTAATCGTGATAAAATTGAGATTGGTAGCGAAAATTCAAAACCTCACTGGCTTTGAGTGTGTCGAACTGCTTGTTTGGTGTTATCGCTTTCCGACAGTCTGTATTTCTATCTCCGTTTTGGCTTTAGTTCGTCTGCGGACGTAAGCTCACATCGTTATTTCTATGTGTTTCGGTTCGAAAGTTATGGTTACCGGTGAAGTTACAGGCGCGAATAATTCAATCGTCACGTCTCAGAGATACGTGCGCTATACAGTGCGACTTGGTCCTTCCCATACGTAAGATAAATAGAACGCTTTTTTTGATACTGACAGAACTTACCGCTGACATCAGATGTATCTTGCTAGTAACGGTTACTAACTAACCAATGAAGAGGTAACTTAACCAAAAAATATACGAGTTTTTTTTACAATGTCGCGGTGTAAAGTCTAAAGCTTGAAATTTATTGTGTTTCATTTTGTAATTAGTAGCGTACTACAAGTGCAAAGTAAAAAGATGAGAAGGATCTTCTGGGGGCAGGAAGTTACCCCAGATAAATAAAATGTATGTTTCCCTGGGGACCGTGCCTGGGGCTAATTAAATACTTGCAATGCAAATTTGACTACACACAGGTTTAAAAAGTGAGTGAGCTGTATTGCCTTTGGCTTTGAATCGTATCGAAGTAATTTATATCTCTGATCTAAAAACGGAATCATATATCAAATACTTCTTAAAATTGTATTAAACCAATGCTTATACTCCGATTCATCTATACATCTATACAATTAAATAAAATTGGAGTGTCTGTTTGTAATATTAAAATAACCGCTTTTTACTAAGTGCATATAGATGTATACACGGTACATATACCAAAACAACATTTTTTAAAATTTTTGGCTGTCTGTCTGTTTGTTCCGGCTAATCGAATCGGCTGGACCTATTTTAACGGGACTTTGACTGGCAGATAGCTGATAACAACAAGTAAGATAAGTAACAAGGAGTAACTTAGGCTACTTTTCCAAGAGATAATATATAATAGATAAGTCGCGGGCAACAGCTAGTTTAGAATAAGATTTCTTGTTGATGCCACAAATACATTCAAGATTCAAAAACGAACTTTAGCTTACCACAAAAAATTTGAGTAAACAGCCCGTTATGCACAGAAATAATTTGCGCTTTAATTTTTCAGCTGTTACTTTACATCTGGTACTGTCACTATTCGTGTCACAGACTTTCTCGAAAAATTGCGGTGTAAGAATTTAAATGCGCCTATAAGAAGTATTTCATGCACTTGACACATGTCTTTGAAGCCGGTTTCCTTGCGATGTTTTCCTTCAAAATATTGAGAACGTCGTCTTGGTCACAAGCAACCTCCAGATTGTAACTCGATTGTAACCACCATGATATCAACGTATGGTAGTTAAACAAAAGCAATAGACGCATTTTTGAGGTCTATCTTGAATCTACTTGAAATTCAATGCGCATCAAAATAAAATTCATACTCTCTCCGTTCATGACATTCGCGCTGCGCTCGTTCCGTTGCAAGTAAAATACATAGTAAAATATTTTACAGCGTTCTTAAATCCAATGTTATCACGGCTAAACTCCCACAAGGCTTTGACAAGAGCTTCCTATAAAATTTTGCATGAATACCAGTCGTTTAAGATAAGGCCACAGCGTCAATCTATCTGGCACATAACGTTTGACGATTACGAAATAAGAGAGGCAACGCGGTAATGTTGGATTCCAGTTACGTATAAGTACATTTATCCGCTTAGTATCAAGATAACATGACACAGCTAGATTTATAGGACAAAAATATGTGTTTTTGTTAAAATTTCTGTTAGCCTTTTAAAATTACCTTTAAACAAGCACCTGAACTAAAATTATTTCAGGTGCTTGTCGCTAATCACCTGAAAAGTACTTTTCTACATTAATCAAATTAATTTAACATCAAGTTCGGTTACTTAACCCATAATTATCCCAGCACTTGAAAGTTTCAAAATATTTATGAGAACTAACCTAGAATAAATATTTTTAATTTATGTCAATTAATGAATTTTTTATTAAGCTCAATATGGATATCGTGGTCCGAAATAAAAGTTGATTTAATTATAAAATATTTTAATAATTTTCTAAGTTCTTCAACTCCAAATCACAAATGGGTGCAAAAATAAAACTTCTCACCACCTACTGACTTGGTAAGTTACTAATCCAGCAAGATATCCCTTTCAGATGGGAGTCTCAGGTCCAATTTCTGCAAAATATACCGGTTACAAAAAGTCTTGTAATTATTATCTAAATTAATGATGACCTACGAAGCTTTTGGGGTGAGACTAATATCGTGAGCCATGATGAGCATGAAATGGTATTCTAAACCCACACGCGCACCACTTTAATTCTTCTCCATCAGTTGTAGATAAGTTCAGACTTGTGTTAACGATATTAAAAAATATAGGGTTCATATTTGCTAAACGAAACTATAAGAAGCTTTTAATTAAGTAAGCTGGGATACAACATATGATTAAGAGAGAAAACAAATCTGAGACCTGTAATAATTTACCTCACCGTGCCAGAGTTAATCCCGAAAAAAAACGAAATATCCTCTCAGGGTAAATGGATTCTTATTTCAAAACAAATACAGGAATTAATGATATTTTATACAAAGGTAGGAATCAAGATAAAATAATATTAATCTAAGCTTAAGAGGAAATAAATTTGTTTAAGTGAGGATGTAGAAAATTTATACTGTTTTATGTACACAAGCCCTGAGCAACATAATATTCAGTATACATTGGCGCAAACTGTTAAAACATTACCACTTTTTATATAAGCTCATTTAAAAACAAAGCAACTCAAAACAGTTTTGCAGGTCAAACATAATATATTCTTCACAGCGCGAAGTTCATTAATCGAAAATGGAAATCGAATTTCAACTCAATGTTGGCATCCATAAGTAATTATCATATTTATTGTGAACAAGAAATCGTTGTCTCTTTTCTGATAGCCGCAATGACGTGAATCTTACGTTTTCACTTAAAATCAATCCATTGCCTTATATTTTATTGGCCTTGGCCCATGACACACCAAATTAAGTTATATCATTCGAAAATATTAAACAGGTACATCTTTGGTTCATACGCAGTTTTGTCTTAATAGTCAAAAGATAAAACACAATGCGACAAACTATTGTTATTATTGCACGAATGTTTTGAAACGGGATTCGCTGAAAGGCGTATTGATAAACGAGCACAGCTCCGACACGCATACAAATATTGCTGGGAATATATCAAGTTTAACGTCTCGAGCTCACATCGAGACATTTCAAATTCTAATATATCTTGGAGACTGGGTTTTATTTAAAACTAGCTGTTGCCCGCGACTTTGTCCGCAAGGAATTTGATTTAATCTCTCACCCTTATTTTGACCCCAGGACAAAGAGAAAGAAGAGGACGCAGAAGAAGAGGAAGAAGAAGAAAATGAAGAAGAAGAGGAAAGGAATAAGAAGAATAAGGAATAAAAAATAATAACAAAGAGATACAAAATTTATGATTTTCAGTTGGGATATGGGCGTCAGATAACTCAGACTAATATTCAATAAATTTAATAGAATTAGTACAGTACAGTATGAATTTAGTACAATAGGTACGTACATACTGTATTACAACGCGGTCAAAGCCGTGCTGCTAGAATTAGTTCTAGGAATTATTTATCTTATCTTTATTTAAGTTTATATGAATTCATGATAATAAATTTCAAGATTTCCCTAAACGTGTCAAGCGATATATTAATATATTTCATATATTTTTTGGATATTTTTATTTTATATATTTCACGGAATAAAAAGTGTCTAAAAACCTGTTGTTTATTTGCAGTTGAACTAACTTATACTCTGGGCTCTTCCATGGAAATACTGCGTCCATAACCTTTTCTGCCGCTCGGCTGGAGGGGCCTTACATTGCTGGATTTAAGTGAGGAGCTAAAGCATTTTAATAAAAAAAAAAGTAAAATAACATTTCAAAACGGAGCTTTCACTCGTAGATACACTTGTTTAAACATAATGACTCTTGTTTATGAAAAACACAACTCAAATTCAATTTAAGTAAATCAGTCTGCAGCAAACTTGGAAATGTTGAGTACGAATCCTTCGACCCTCGTCGTTCACCTGATTGCGGAATGCAAATCGTTCCCACGGGACCTTAGGCCTAAAATGTGGTAAGAATAAAGCCATTTATTGCGTGAACCGACTAGTTTACCCCACGCCTGCTGCTACCAGACACGTAGATGGTTGAAATGGTTCTGAATAGTTTATTTTGCTTTATTTCAATGGTTGTCTATTATTTATCACCGACAAAATATATACAAAATTAGTTTTTCTCTAGTATTACTGTGCTGTAATTTTAAGGTAAAAAGTGCCAGTGAAAATACAGGGCAACGCACGTTCTATCTTTATTTTCAGTAACTTGGGACTTCCCATATATAATCTAAAACTATCGTTGGTAGAAGTAGTGGTTACAACTTTTACACACACTATAAATTTATATAGGTGATCCCCTCACAGCTTAGTCAGTAGTAACTCTGCCATTTACACTGTAGGTAGAGAGTTAGATTCCCACCAAGGACAAGCATTTGTATGACGAACATAGTTATAAATAGATCATAATCAGCTCTGTTTCTGTGTATTAATACGTATTTATATGAATGCATGATAATAAAAAGTGATATAAAGACAAGTAAAAGTAATATTTGATTTATTATTGTACATTACTTATTGGTGGCAGAAATAGGTATGGTGGCTGTACTTCGCCACTTCCCCAGACAAACTTGGCACAAGTTCTGTTAAATAATTACTTAAATATATAAAAAGAAACAATATTATTACTAAATAATTTCATAATAATATTCAATATTTACATTTCTCGCCATTCGTAGTCTCAAAACGCACGGAAATACATTAGGGTACGTTTAGCTAAGCACAACGCGCAAACCTTCAACGCAGGTAAAACAGTGATTTCAGCCGGGCTATAAACAGACAACTCAATTTCATCTGGCGCAGGCATAATTGAATCGGAGAACCTCCCTCGTCTCCCGGGTACAGGAAACTGTTTTTGACGATACTAGAACACCCAGACTTTAATTATGGTCTACGCTTTTCTACTTTACTTGAATTAATCTGCATAAAAGCAGCGTAAATGCTTATAATGACACAGACAGTTTTCACGTTATTATTAACAAACTGTTAGGTTTTTGCATCTTCTCTACTGGTAGAGATATTATTTCGTTAGCGACGCAGTGGTTGCTACGAGCTGTTGTAATTTTATACACTCGTAGCATTAATCTTCACAGACCTTTTTTATTTTAGGCGTATAATAACAAGTCAAATTAAACTAAAAAGTCAAAGTAAAGTAAAAAAAAGTCAATTTAAGGTTAAGCTATAATACGCTCTTAAATTTTAGATATAGCTTATTTACAGCGGTCTTAATAGAGCAATTATAATTTAATTTCAAATTACATTCATAATAACTGATGAAAACAGTTTTAGACTAAGACCCTTTATATGTTTATTTTAACCCTAATGTTGGAAGGTCGGTGAAATTTTCTAAATAATCTAATATTTTTAAACACTTTGTTACGTGCTATAAGTATGTTTGAATTTCTAGATATCAGGACCAAAAATTAAAGTACATTATGTCGCTTTCGTAACCAACAATTAAAAACTACAACTATCAATCTTACGTTAAATTACTATGCATTTTTCATTCATCCGATTGACGTGACGGAGCTAGGGAATCCACTTTTGCGGCCCTAGAAAGAGATTCTGCACCTATAACAAGAGTCATGCAACTTGGATATTCTGATGCCTAAGTAGAGGGTCTGCCTAAGTATGGGGAGACCCAAGCCTCACTATATTGTGTCCGCCACTCTAAAACGCGGTGATGAAATGTCTCATATGTCTGTAATTTCACCGAATCTTTCATGTTTTGCAAATTATAAAATGGAAATACAAATAAAACAGAATTTCCCCTCTTCTACAACGAATATTTTTTCCACATTCCCAATCTCGATCTACCTGGGAAGCTAGTAAGACACGACAAAACTCTACCGTGAGCCCGAACAGCTGGTCCTTAAGAGCCAGTTGCTTAATCCGATAATGTGAATGTGACTTAAACTTCAAACATTTCGGGTAAACCTTTCTCTGTCACTTTTTGTCATGTATTAAGAGGCTTTTCGGGACACACGTTGTTAATTTTTCAAGGGTTGTGAAAATTGTTGAGCGTTTATTTTATTTTATTTTAAAAAATTAACATAATGGATGTTTTGTTCGATTCTGATTCTATTTCTGTATAAATTCTATAGAATTATAAAATAAAACGTTATCTATGTCGCAAGAAAGTAAAAACTGAAAGAACGAAAAAGATTTTTATCTACCTTACAAACTACTACACAATAAATTGAACTACATATAATGGCTAATGCTGTGTCATTTAAAATTTTGTGCGCACAGAGCTCAAGACAAGCATGGCTTTCGCTCAGCATTTTGCTGCACCCATCGCTGTCACAGGTACTGTTAACTGATAACTAGGATTAGCTGTGTTACTGTGGTATATACCCTGACAGTTACTAAATACAGGCATGTAAAACTTACTACCAAATATTATTGTATCAAACACGTTTGTCTTCTGAAGAATCGGCCCGGGATCGGATTTGCTTCAAAGTCAATTCTCAATTTTATTGTAGGTATGTAATAAATGTGGAACGTGTTTATTACCATCGGAGAAAATGAATGAAAAATAGTTCTCCCACTGTAACTCAGTGCAACTAATTATCCTTATGAACTAAGTCATCAAATTAACAACGAATACCCAAAAGAAGTCGTTCCTGATAACTTTAATTTGACCAAAGGATCCAAATATATTAAATCAAAGCCCCGTGTTTACAGATGCACGGCTTTCATTAGGCTAATTACGTAATTTCATCCCCAAAAGCCTTATCTATCGGGATGGTCTTTGTCCGAGCCAATTACAGTAACACCTTCCTTTAGGCCCTTACCCTTGTGCCCTACCCTGTCTTGGCAACGATAGTTGATCTGTGAAGGGTTTTCAACAAAAACGGGGACAGATACCGGGTCATGTGAAATGTTGACATTAGTGTAAAAACATTTTGGCTGTTTTTTTCACCCTAAAAATTTCGTAAGAGACAAAATTTAAATTTATGTTATGTTATAACAGGATTCACGCTAATATTTTTTTTATGAAAATACTCTACTTTGTATAATTATGTACTTAATTTTCTACTTACTATATAGATAGATATTATATAGATATTATATAGATAGACTTATATAGATTTTCATAACTGAACTGATATTTCCCTTGAGGCTTGAGGCTTGAAGCTAATAAATGATAGAGACGATGCCATTTGCGTAGCGGGTCACAGGGCAAAGTTAATCTGACGTTCTAACTGAATTTAATATTAAAAAAAATTATGTTTAAAGTTCAACGACTTGAAAGAAAATAAGTAGGTATAGCACGATTAGTATCATGTATTTCTCATAAAGGATTTAAGTGCCCCTCAAAGAGGCTCTAATCGTGCACTCGATACGTGTTTTCGAATTTTTGGTTCTAGGCTATGCCAGTCTTCTCAACATGTTTTCCTTCAACGTTTCAGACTGATATATATATTCTAATATTTCTAAGATGTTTCTTCAGATATATTACCAAAATCTGATTTTTTTTACCCATTTCATTTTGTTGTTATATTGAACCAAATGCTACAAAACACTAATTTCAAGATGCCTGCCGTCATTAACTGTTTGTATAAATATTTGGCAGACTTTAAACGTTCATATGGGTTTTGCTGGATGTGGAATCTAATAATTAGACTTATAAGCGTTAATGGAATTATACAAATCGGTTATTATATCAAAAGTTATTTCAATATTGAAAACATTATTTACAAAAAACTAGTACCTTATTTTATACACTTATTAAGACTTAACTATAGCGAATTGATTTGAAGGTTAAAAATAAACTACTGTCTACTAAAAATCTGTAGTTTATTTTATAACCTTTTTTCTATCAAAATTGGAAATCGATTTTATCAGAATAGTTTTGAGCAGACTGTTTAAAATACACCGAGATTCAAAATCTGATTTCGAATGAAATCTAACTGTCCAACGGGAAAAGCAAGGTGTAGAAAATATACAACTTTTAATAAGGTTGGGTCGAGTGTTAAGATTCTTAGAATACTAATGATGAATATTTTAAACGTGGAATAAAATTAAAACATTAACGTTTGGTAATCTCATATAATTTCGGAATTTCGATGTCAAGGCTGCACAAAATCCATTTCACAACATCGAATCAAAAAGTCAACCAAACAAATCATAACTGGATTTGCAATTATTACAAACAATGCCAATATTTACTTCTAAACATCGACGAGGAAAACCTATACACTGAATCGAAATATTACATCCATCAACATCGGAAGCCACCGCGGAAGTAATTCTGAAAACACAATCCGAGATTCCAGCGATATTCGAGCAAAGTCGACTTCGCTACGAGATTTGTGTTACGAAATGGATTGAAGTCGTCCCATTGTTGCCGAAACTGTTGACTAGAACTGAAATCCGATATGAGGCACAGAATAATTGTTGAACAGAAGCATTTCTGAATAAAAAATAAACTGTGCGTTATGCACTTTCGGTGGATTGTCAGTTTGAACTATCGATGTCAGTGGTATACTAGTCATTTACAGTCTACGCAACTCAATCTCACTATGTCACATAAGGCTTAAGACGTTAAACTTTTCTAGCTTTGATCAGATAGATGCAAGTAATTAAAGGAAATCTATGTTCAAAGGTCAAATTTTAAATATACCAAATTAGGCTTTGGATTAAATAACCCATGTATAATGGCATGTGGTACTTAATATTATATATTTTTTTACGCTCAAAAATGTCTAAGTAAAAATGTTTTATCCCAACACAATAAGTGACATGTAACCACTATTGAGCTGCATCCCATACATAGAACTTAGGGAGTTAACACATTGTCACAGGCTTAATGCACACACTAGAAGTAACATATATTTATATTTGAATAAAATATAATATTACATGCCATAAGACATAAATTACATGAACTAATATATAAATTATATATAATATTAGCTGTTGCCCACGACTTCGTCCGCTAGGAATTCAGTTTTATCACGCACCCCTATTTTACCCCTCGGAAAAGTAGCCTAAGTTACTTCTTGTTACATCAGCTATCTGCCAGTGAAAGTCTCGTCAAAATTGGTCCAGCCATTTCAGAGATTAGCCGGAACAAACAGACAGACAGAAAAAATATGTAAAAAATGTTGTTTTGGTATATGTACCGTGTATACATTCATATGCACTTAGTAAAATGCGGTTATTTTAATATTACAAACAGACACTCCAATTTTATTTATTTGTATAGATGTATACATAAATTCTATGACTTTCGATTACATTTGGCTAGAATAAATTGGACCATGTCTAAGCGCATGGCTTTTGACTGTACTTTCACTGTACGAGACACAACAGTACGGGGAGTGATATATCTTACACTGTTTTGATCTGAAGTGATCTCCATAAAAAAGGCTGGTGTCACCGTTGATTTGCTTCGTCCCAAAAATGACAAAGTAGGCAAATAATTCATCCTAGTTCGAGAAGAGACATATCTGACCTGAACATATCGCCTTGAATTGCAGCGGTGCAAGGCTAAGGCGGGCACAAACGGTCGTGCTTTGTTTGCGAAGTGATTAATCGTACTTGGGCCTTTTGTTCGCATGTTGTGCAAAGTCGTTTATCTGAGAAGTTTTTGAGTTTAAGGATTGAATATTTATAAAACAATATATTGACCGATAGAGTTGATCTTGTTAATAATAGGCTACAAATTTTATCCAGGTTTTTACTAATCTTCTGGTTAAAATAAATTCTATAAATACTACCCCGCTAAGACAATTCGTACAAAGCTAGCTCATACATACCAAAATTAAAGCTAATGGGAGTGACAATCTCATTGTAAGAAAACTTTAGACCGGGCTCACATCTCAGTGGGTAGGTACTGGTACTACAGACCGTGGTTGTAACCGTACCTTCTGCGCTGTAGATCGTGGATTTGTTTCTGTCTGGGTGTTAGTATTTATTTGTATCTATTTATTCACAAATAAAATGTATTGTATATATTTATGCCACTTTATCAGTTGTCTGGCCCCATAATACAAGCTGAGCTTAGTTTGGGGCAAATCGGTGCTATGTGAAATGTCCACTAAACACTTTTCTTGTAAGCTTCATTATAATGAATTCCCATTATAATGGGAAAAATAAGATGCTTACATAAAAAGGACGATCTTAACATTTGAAATTATGAGTGATACAAAACTAATATGAATACATGAGCTACCTTTTCTTATAAGCTGGACAATATCGTTTTCATAAAAATATTCCCATTCCACCCCCTTTCGGGTACCGGGAATAAATTTGGTGCTTTATATCTGGGGATGTTGACACCTACTTTTACGAGTCCAATAATATGTTTTGGGGTGAGGGACATTTGTTTTTATAGAACCTTGTTGCAGTGGTGAATGGAGTATTCTCGTATGAAATAACTAGTGGACGCAGCTTTCCCGCACCCCAGTCGTCCTGTCTCTCAAGAGTTGTAAAATTAAACCATTCGTGTTGAGAAAGAATTATTAACCGTTGTAGCTGAAAACAAATATGATATCTTAATATGATCACATCAGCTGTTAAAACCATCCTAACTAATTATTACATTACATTGTCTCGTCTTTTTCTCATCCTAAGAGACTTTGCTAAGAGACTTTGTTTAATTAAAAAGTGTCACGCATCTACAATTCCCACTTTTTTACTACTCAGTACTTCCATTTATCAGAGAAATGAGTCTTTAAGCCCAGAAGTCTAATTGGAACGAGTTATTACCGTGTTTTATACTCTTTTCATTTCGGCAGTAAAGCGATCGTCTGTGCTGAGAAATACGAGGAGTTATAATCTGGTACGGGGTCCCTGGAAGATAGTGCATTTTAATTTTGGTATGATAATTAAAATTATATGTCATAATTATATAAAAAATTTGATAAAATAATAAAGACTACTAGCTCGCCGCTGTTTATAGTTTCTGTTTTCATTTTCCCATCGATGAAGATATGACGACCAACATTCTATAAAACTGACCTAGCATGAACGTCATCGAAAGGCTCTCATTATGCAAAGTTAATGTAAGTTTCATAAAGTAAAATGTCAGATGTAATCATAATCGCCGCATAACAGCCAAAAATACACATTACTACATTTGAAATAATATAATGCATTGTTGTTTATTTTTAGTGCAAATTCATGTAGTCCATACAATATTTACACGTAATTTTTATGAAATTTCATACGGTATATTTTTCCATTTACATTTTTAAAGCATACTTTTTTTTTATTGTGGGTTTGTCAATCCCTAATGTTTACATGTAGACGTTTGAATAAATAAATCTCTAAAATTGCTTGTCGGTATTTTCTTGCCAATATTGAGTCTGCGTTGTATATTGTTACTCTACACGAATATCCATCAATCCGGACTTGATTTCAATGAAACGTTTCTCATTCAGCGAGTTTCGTTATATTAACGATGCCATTTTCTTACCGAACACTATTGAGGTCGGAGTTTTATATATTCTAATTCAATTGGATTCGTTTGAAATGTGAGACATAATTTGTAAGGCTGAATCTCATTTCAATATATTCACAAATAGATTGACATTTGAATCTACAGTGGCTTTTACCTGCGTCTTCGCATCGGAGGGTTGCATTGTACTTATGGGTACATCTGAATGTTCAGAGCTTTAGAGAATGATACCGCATGAGTTCACGGAACTATATTTTAAGATGGATACCGCATTTCGTAAGTTCAAATCGACAAGTAGAGTGGTGTGATAAAATGATAAAAAAATACCACGGAGGGTGATTATTAGAAATAGGTGCATGATATTTTTACAGGAGACGAAAGGCTGGGTGTGCTGTTAGGAAGAAGTGGGTCTTTGCTTTGGAAGATTTGCTCACTGGTAAGATTATGGTTGGGCACTTTTTACCATTATGCGAATTACGGGAATTAATTATGCAAATCAGATTAACATTACGATTTCAATTGAAACCAAAGAACAGTCAGTGCAGTTGTATGATTACGTCAGAATTAAAAAAAATTGGTTGTGTACTCTGTTCATAGTATACTCAGTTCAAAGCTAAAATGTGAATTCAATTTATGGTCATTATGCTCTTATTTAACTTTATTGTAGCGTTTTATAAACATAACCTCATAATTGGTTAGAGTATATTCCTATATAAAGAAAATTCTATCTCCATTTATAAATTCTTTTACTAAAGTGGAAATTTCTTTTAGGATCTTTAGTATAGGTTTTAGGACCTTTTCCGAGTATATTAATACTAACTGCGCTCCGCGGTGTTACCCGCGGTAAATAAGTAATCCCACTGGAACACTCAATTTTTCCGAGATCAAAGTAACCTATGTGTTAATCCAAGTTAAGCTATCTTGGTACCAAATTTCATCCAAATCCATCCAGCCGTTTGAACGTGAAAGAGTATCAAACACCCATACAAGCTTTCACGTTTACAATATTAGTAGGATATTTCGAATCAATAGACACCAACTCGGAATAGTATATTCAGCTCCTACGCTGAATACGTACGTTGTGTGTTTACCCGCTACGTTGTGTGCGTATCTCCATAAATTACGTCTGCTAAAGTATTAAGCTCATGCAAGAGCGAGCTGTTTGGTATTAACCGTCTCACCGATTACTTCCGCCAGTTACGTACTTAGCTACGTCACAATTAGACATGCCTGGATTTCCACAGTAATCGCATGTCAGAGACTAAGTGGTAATTTATTGTGATGTCGAGGGTACGAAGCGGCTTCTGCCGAAAACGCCCTTGAATCACGTTTCAGTCTAATCGGAAACGTGCTTTATTGAATTATATAAATCTGCTCCTTTGAATTATTGTTGGAGACTGATAGATGGAATTCAATAATTTAAATTGTACCAAATATAAGAACAGAGCCTAGGCGAGAAGTAAATATAATTATACAAAAATCATATGATTCTGTGGCTTATAGCTCTCGAGTGTGGCAACTTGAGTATATGAGGAAGGCATTGAGTAACATTATGATAGTTCAGGCTAATACTATGACCTCAAGGGTACGTAATTTCTATACATTTTAGTATCTGTGATTTATAGATTATACCCTTATTAATTATTATATAATTATAGATTATTACCCTTGCCCATAACAAGCAATACGACTGGGGTCCTCCCCTACTTACGTACAACAAGACCCAACTCTCATCGTATGCACCCGTAACTCTGAGACGTGAAGGTGGCATGTCTCCAGTGCCTGTAATTTCACCGGCAACCGCAAAACTTATGCGTGCTTGCGTACAAACTCTTTAAATACGAAATGTAGTTGTCACCTTGTTGTTGATACTTGAGACTTGGTTTCCAAGTAACAAAATTAGAAGTCACTGAAAATATTGTTCATCAAAAACTATGAGGAACAAATCTGCAGTGAGCACACATTTGGCACGGTTGCATTCATGTCATAGCCGGTTGCCACCATACTTTTCTGCAAACATTTAACCATATACGTCCGTGTATCTTGAATTTCCTGTTTATCAGATGACATCGAAGTATGATCAAGCGGAGCGGTCGCGCCACCAGTATTTGTCTTGTTAGTGCAAATCTATTGGAAAACAACAAATACAATGAGACTTCCCGAAGTCCGTATACAAACAATGGGATTTATTTGTTTGCCAATACTATTTTTACGGATGAATGTAATGGAATTATTCGTGTGAATTTATGGTGTACTCAACTCAAATCTTTCGTGTCGTTTTTTCTGGAATTGTTTTTGTCAACGATGATTGAGTGATAAAATTATATTGAATGTTTATTAATGTAAGTTTCTTAAGGAGAGGAGGGGTAGGCAGAGATCACGGTTTTCCACATTTTGGATCTATATTATAATGTACATTTAGCTCATCGGTTTGTATATACCTTTCCGGTTCCCTACACTGTATGATTGATTCGTTGTTTCGTAGTTCAACACTAGAAACCAGTCACTAGTTTTCATAGATGCCTACCTCCTAAAATAATACGCATTTGTCATACTAAACGTGTAGCCGATGTGATCGGAGATCATAATAGCAAATCGCCCGCGACCGAATAGCCGTTTTTTACTCCGAAAAGCAAAATAAATGCGCAGCTGGCTTTCAGTTTATGACCCCTGCGCGAGCCCCTAATCGCTTAATCAGAAAGGAAATGAAAGTTATGATTGTGTTTTTGCCTGCGGTGTTTTCAGAATTACCCAATTTTCTAGGCTATATTGTAAATTAAAAAGCTAGTTTAAGAAAGTAAGAGTAAGCTATGTGTTAATAACACACTTTCTCTACCAACAAACTAACATTTTTCACTTATTATTAAGAAAACTTGCCCCTTCAAATAAAAGCTTATGAGGCCTATCACACAGTTCCATGGTTTGTAAGGGCATTTAAAACAACACATTGTGTCTTTATGACGATAAATACACAGATACTGCAAAAAAAGAAATATATTTATTAAAAAAATAACTGATAACCGATCAAAAAATCACATCAAAGTTCTAAAATTATCAGCTTGTCTTAAATCAGGTTTCCACTACAACCACTGTTTTTTTTTTCTTAAACGTCTCAACAACTTGCAGCAGCGGTAAACACGTATTGTAATATAAATAACCCTCAGTTTGCAAGTCTGGCAGATCAGAAACTCAATTTACTTCCCATTCACTGAAACAAGATATCTTGTGTCCAACGTATTGCAACACAAAATATGAGTTAATCTCGCTAAACAAGAATGCTCCTGACATTTCAATTACAGTTTATCTCTGAACTTTGTTCCCTGGAAGCGAAGTAAATATGTCGGGGAGAAAGGAACCTTGGAATAAATTACTCTTTCTTGCCTTAGTCTGTAAATATCACGATAAGACTTGACCAAGAAGAAATCTCTGCACAATCGAATACAGGAAACTACTCAAAGTATAATAATAATAATAATTATTATTATTATAATAATAACAACAATAACAATAATAAAAATAATCTTTTTGTTTTTAATGTTCAAGTATATTACATACATACGTAAAATTACGCCTGTTTCCCTGAAGGGTAGGCAGATACCACGGTTTGCTGCACCTGCTACTTTCCTAGCATATCTTCTTAGCTTTATCCATTCTCATTAAATTATTCGTGCATACTCGTCAGTTTCTGGCCTTTTTCCAATACGTCACCGATACTAGACCAATCCAAGTACGTACGCCGAGGTCTTTTACTTCCACCGGTCCCTTCACACTTCATCCTATACACTTACTTCGACAATCTTCTTTCATTCGTCCTCTCTATATGCCGAAACCATCTGAGCTACCTGTCTCAATCCTCATCATTACGTCATTTTTCACTACAGTGGAGACTCATACCCATTTCTGCCGCCAAGCAGTAATGCATTCGCATAACTATGTTCCAGTTTGAAGAGTTGCCGGTAGTTGCCGGTGAAATTACAGCACACGAGCCATCCCACCTTCACGTCTCTGAGTTACGGGTGCATATGATGCGACTTGGGTCGTGTTGTACTTAGGTTGGGAGGACCTACGTTCGATTGCTGCTTATGGGCAGAGATTACCACTTAACAACAGGTGGGACATCAGCTCGTTCCTTAACATTGCCACATTAAAATAGACTCAAAAATATTATCATACACTCATTCATATCAGTTCGTACCGTTTTGCTTTTACAGAACATTTGTATCCTTACTGTTGCACTTCTGTACTTTGCTGAAATGAAAGCCAGCTATCCAGCGATACCAATCTCTGATATACGTGTAAAACTTTCATTCGTTTAAGCAACAAGAACACTTTGATTAAGAAAAACAATGGGATGAGCTTTTGGGATAGCAAAGCTTTGTTATGGGGAAAATTTACGCAGTTTCAAAAGTTGAGAAAAGAGGAAACTTAATTGAAAATGAATAGTTTATGCCTTTTATTTTATTTGCCAAATTTTACGTCTAAACCTTGACAAACAGTGACTCAATATTTCACATACACGCACGAGTATTTTACTTAATTAAATCTCGTTCCTGAATATAAAAAAAAATATGGATTATATTCCCGCCCATAGAAGTCGAACAGTTTTTACTACTTTAGGTAATCTCATTAATGGCCACAAATAACTTTCAATGGTTAAATTTATGGTGCGTAAATGTTTTACGTACATTTTTATAGTACCTTTCAAGAAAATAACAGGCGTTTGAAGATAAAGCGCTTTTCTTATATTTTTCCAAGCACAATATGGCGAATGTGTTTTCGAGACCCAGTTAATGGGATGGGTGCAGTGCAGACTGTGTACAACAAAAAGTACGGCTTTTGACAAGTTATCCGGTCACAAATACCGGAAAGAGGTTTTAGTTCAACCTTTTTTTTGTTTCAGTATTATGATTATTTATAAGTTCCACCTTGTACTTAGAATCCGCCTAACATATTAAATTTATCATAGATATTTATAGCTACGTCAGACAATTAAAAAACACTATTTCAAAGCATATTTTTCTATTAAAATCTAAATAAAATGAGGTAGAAAAAATTACCCTAAATAATATTATCTTGCTTTCCGGCTTTCCGGTTTTATGGTAATACACTACACTACACGGGTGTAAAAAGCCTTTCCAATCTGAACGTCTAAAAAGAATAGAATAAACAATAGTACCTTCGTGAAACTTTTCTTATTATTTAAGAGGCTTGGGATGTTTCATGCATGAGCTACGATTTATATTCGAGACTGATTAAAGAAGTGCGTCCACCAACTCAGCATTGGAGTCGTACGGAATGAGCGTACTATATGCGGATTAAATAATTACACATATGTGACATTTTTGCAATCCGCAAATGTTTTTCAATATTTATTTGTTTCATATTCGTATATTATATCGTTGTTTATAAAATTACCACTAAAAATATTTATTTTTAGTGATGGTTATTTTCCCTACGTGGGCCATTAATTAACACGGGCCGAAAACACCACCCACTTAAAATGCCTGGAACAGCTGTCTGATACTGCTTTGTTACTATAGAAAATGAAGGTCCATAAAATAAATACCAAGCAAGTATCTTATTATACTATATTAATATATGATTACTATGGCGTAAGCGATACGCTAAATAGTGGACGAATAGCTTAAATCTGGGTATAATACCCGTGATTGCGTTTCTGCACTCAATTTTATTTGTATTTATTTGTTTGTTTTTTGCAATGAATAGGAAAAATGATACAATAAATCTTTATAGAGCTTCTGAGTATTATATTAGTTTATTGCCTTTGTAATTTTTATATACATTGCTGGAATTACTTAGACTTAGTTTTGATTCAAGTGAAGGTATAATTAGAAGTTGATACGCATTTTCACTAATCAATTTTCAGAGTTGCAAAATGTTGCCGTGGAAAATGATTATTATTACTAAAAAACTGTTCAAAGATTTCGTGGCAAGAGTTCGCTTCTCGTGAAAAAAACGAAGCCCTCCATCAGGGGTTTCTTGTCTGTTCTCCCCATGGAGGGTCGGATAGGGTTTGAACAGGCGTCAAACTTAGCGATAAGTACGCGTGACCTTATGTTTTGAATTTTATTCACGTTTCCAAGCCATTTCTTTATGAATTCTATGGAAATAAAGTTTGTGACTTTGACATTGACTTTAAAGATAACAAAGAAATCTTCCAATTTCTAACAAAAACACGTTTCATAAATATAATACTCCCAAATAGTATCGCGTTGTTGCCGCAGCCGATAAATTAGGCTCGTTACTGCTGTATAACAAATGTCGAGGACTAGAAGTCACCTAATAATATATCACGGCGCGATAACACTTGCCGGGATTTATTTCTGCGATTTTTGTACGATAAAGGATATCGTAGCCGACTTCAGTAAAAATATAGTTTTCCGGTGAAATGAAAATGCTACAGTTTTTTTTACCTAAAGAGAGAGTATTCTCAGAGTATTTTCTACTGTAACGAATTAGAAAGAAAGAAAGAAAAATATATTTATTTGTAACAGGACAGGCAAAGAGCACAAGACATTGAAAATGATGAAAACCTAAAAATAAAAAATTACCTATCTGTATACTTTTATTTATGAACCCTTGTGACATTAAATATATTTATATAAGCAATGACGTAATTTACTGTGCAGAAGCAAATGAATCAATTAAAAATAATTGATTGATACCATTATAATTGAATTGGATTTTATGTTCCCCGGGTTGTTGTATTTCTAATTAATTTGGCTCTGATTTATGAATAGCTGATATTTTTTGTAGCGATTATGGTGGTCGGTGTCTATAGTAGGTCGTGGACTCGAATCCTATTATGAACACAAGCTTCTGGAGAAGGTACAAATGGTGATCATACAATTGCGTGGTAGTAAGCAAATGCCAGGCTAGGTACCATCCTAATGATATATATAAATAATACTTCATAGTCGCTTTACATCAGGTGACATGTAAATAAACAGAGCGCTGTAAATAACAACGTTTATATATTATATAACTTAACCTATGTTTTAGTTATGACAGGACTCACAGCTCAGTTGGTAGTAACTCTGCCTTCTGCGCTGTGTAGGTCTTGGGTTAGATTCTCACCCAGGACAAATATTTGTGTGACGAATATAGATGTTTGTTCTGTGTCTGGGTATAATATGTATATTTTACAAAAAAGTATATATGAATTCTATCAGTTGCTTGGTTCCCTTAGTACAAGCTATGCTTCGTTTGGGGGTAGATGGCGCTGTGTGAATTTTAAACCAATATTATTATTATTATATTATAGTTACTTCAGAAGTGAGTCATCGTTGATTGGCTTTGGGATCTAGACAACCAATGAATGATGACAACTATACATGGAACAAAAGCACGAAACCTTATATACCTTAAAAACAAATTAGAATCTATATTCTCGGTATTACCACTGCAATAATTAGAGAGACATGTACGACAATTAAAATTTAAGCAATGAGGATTTTGGTAAAGAAATACCTATTTCGTTAAAAGGCGATATGCGATCGAGAACGAAATGGAGTAACACATAGGCTACTTCATTAACCATAGAAACTCATTATTAACGATTATTATTTTTAATACATACAACATCAACCCGCTATCGTTTCCACTAGTTTTGACTGTAAGAACCCGCCCCTTAGCAATAACACCACAATCGTATCACTGTAATGTGTTAATCTTAGTTTGGTGTACAGAAAATTATAATTTAACTATACATTTGTTTTCATTTCCTTCTTCGAGTTGGGAATTAAAATATTTTTTTGAAAAAAGAAATTACGAATGTATTATCTCTTTTCTATAGCTTATCTATATATCTATATATATCTATCTATATATATCTATCTATATATATCTATCTATAGCTCATCTATCTTTCTTATCTCTTTTCTATCTTTTCTATATTAGAATTCACGTGCCATTACAGGGAACTTTTAAACTTAAGACTAGCTCGATATCGTCCATAAAACTGAACTTCACACAATTTACGACATGCTATCAATAACCTCGTTTGCCCGATAAATATTTTAAAAGTTCTTATACTACATGATCTACATAATTTCAAAGAGCTTTAAAAATTATGGCTAAGTCAATTATTCTATCAGTCTGAATTGATGGATTCTTGAAATTCGGTTGTATCTGAGTAAGAAGGAAGAAAGAAAGAAGTTTTTACACACACAAGCAACCGATACGGCACTCTTCCTTCCCTCGCGCCCTCCTCTGTAGCCGTGATCGCATCACTGCTACACTCAGGGAGGTGGCTTATTTATCTGGTTTGCTTTTAATGTTAATATGATGTCGTTTGTTTAAACCTTACCAAGCTTAGAAATATTGTAGCTGTAACAACTTCGAACTATAGAGTTAGTAAAATTTTCGAAACAAATGTCTAGGTAGTTACGCATTTTAATAAAGAAATAATTTTGTCGTGTTTAGCATAAGTTTCGAGTCACGATGCAAAGGTACGTTTTTCCTGAGTTATAGTTGTGCCAAGTTATTAGGGTGTGGCTATACTTTAATGAAAAAAGTCACGCAATTTTACTGCATCGTTAATAAGTAATACAAAATTATGACAAATCTAACAGTATATATTTGTTTCCTACAAATGTGTGATATTGTCTGAAAATTTCCAAAAAATACGCAATTTTTCTCATTTGAATTTACTAAAAATATTATTTTATTATATTGTTTACTACATGTTTAAGTCACTAGAATATAACTAAAAATTACAAATTTAGTAGTTATTTTTTGCTAGTTTGCTAGTAAACGCTATCGTTTGGCTATATAGATCTAAAACTAGGTCTTATGGGCAGTAACATATGTATCGCAATAATATTTTATATGAGCATACGAAGGATAGAGTTACTGACATTTTGCCTGTTCCCTGAGAAATCGATATTGAGAATAAATAGTATAATACTTATTGTTCAATTAAGCTCACTTCGTCTCGTCATCTCAAGAGTAATAAATAATTAATAATAAATACGAGAGCATGGAAGCTCAGAGGTACTGACCTCGAGTTCTGGCTAATACTGAGCTAGGTCCCATTAGCTAAACTGCAACTCACTATAGACTTTTAAATGCTTCTAGGATTTAATTCTATGGAAAAAATAAACATTTATTTGTCTTAACCGAAACAGCACACTGTGTATTATTGTACTGATATAATAAATATACACATAATGTAATAAATATACACACGTGTAACACACGTAGAGGACAAAAAAAATATATAATTAGTATCTAAGGGCCAAATGGCTACTGCTCTCAGTACTGTGCTGCACTTTAAAACAACATGATGCGCTTTATTTCAGACAAAGCCTAGAAGTTATTACATTATATAATATAAAAATAGAGAATCTTTCCTTTAGGGGTTTTTTTTTTGTACTAAGCGCTAAGTACGCGTAACCTTAGGTTTTAAATATTACTTATTGACGTTTCCAAGCCATGCTTTATGAATTTGATGGAAATATAGTTATATTGACTTTTATTAAGTTCGACCTAATTTTAACAACTATATATACGTTAGTTTCTAAATTATGCCAAACATAAGAAAAGTCAATCATAACTCAATTAAAAAAAAAGTGCCAGCGATGAGCTCACTACTTTACACGTTTACATTCCCACGATAGTGTGACTCACAGTTTGAAAAGTTGCACACTATGGTTCTGCCTTTGGTGGAAACGACATGAATTTTAATATAATAGATATACATTCATATTTTAAATAAATACACCAAATTGAATAACTCTGTATTGAAATTGAATAACAATTGTCTCCATGCGAAATATGCTGGAATTATGATGTTGCTGTATGGCGATTCAGTCGCGCAAATTGAAGTTTGTGTATTGTAAATATTGGCTTTAGCTTTCAGACTTAGAAATGTCTATTTTAGTTTAGATATTTCAATCCGTTTACGATTCCAATAAATACACTGAGAACAGTAAATGTAATAAAAGTTCATTGTTATTGAATTGAAACGAGTCTCGCAGAAATACCAGTTTATTTTGGTGTGGTAAATTTAGCTGCGATGCAGGATTTCAAAATCCTTCGACTGTTGTAAAAAAATATGACGAGCTTATTAAAGCCAGACTTCTGCTTTATTTTGACACAAGCATATTAAAATCGTTCAAAGCATTTTTAACCCAAGAAAGATAACATACGTTGAATGTGGCATAAACGTATAATGACAGAAATAAGGTGGCGACAAAATCAATGTTGTTTTTTAAATAACTACAAGATTAAATTTTGCAAAGATATTTTTTCGAAATATAGTTTTTTTAATGATGCTACAAGTTACAACTCAATTTGGATTCACTTACAGGAAAGTGAAAAGTAATCAAAAGTTTCATTCATATGCCGAAGGTACATATTGCCCTCAATATTTCATAGAGGTCGATGATCCCGTCCAATCCAATATCATCAGTAAAAAGCTAGCGACCCAAAATTCGCGGCAAAAATAAAGGCACTCCATGAATACATGTATAAAAATCCCATTGCTTACGATCGGGGAAGATGTACCATATAACACATAAAACGCAAAATATAAGGAATGAACACCTAACATTTTATTTTACGCGCTCACAGACTGCGGTAAAATTTTGTTATGTACCTATAGTTACAAAATATTGAATATGATAGAGCTTTTATAACCATAAGTAAATAAAAGCGTGTAAAGAAAGCTAAGCAAAGCTTGTATTCAATTAAAGTTTATTATGATATCATACTTTCTATTAACAAAACGTTTTAATTGCGATAATGCCTTACGCATAGATAAATGTCGTATTAATATATATTTTTTCATATGTGACAGTTAATAAGCAAGTGGTGCAATTAGCTTTGGCATTATAATATTTGCCGAAACGAAAGTAAACGAAAGTCATTTTGTATAATCTACGTATTTACAATCAAAAGAAATATGTAACACATAATATGGTGTGTAACCTCACTTAAGAGCTATTTCCTAATCCAAGCAATAAATCAATGTAAAATGTTAGAGCTTTTAGTATTTTGCAGTTGAATAACATTTTAACAGACTTAGCATGGCACAAAACAGTTCATTTCATATTTCGTTTCATCCGATTTGTTTTTCCAGTCGCCTTCAAGGTTTTTGTCTAGACATCTCAATTTAATCTCCAGCTTCAGTCATGCTGTTAATAACAGTTATGAGGCATAAATAAACAACGAATCACAATGTCGGATTCAATTAAAAGATTATATTGATGATAATATATGAAATCATTAATTTTAGTTGCATTTTTACTTTAAGGACTGACTTTAAGGAGTCAGTGTGATCACATTTATTGCAATTTCCTTGCGTTTCTTTTGCCTCAGGATTATCTTTACTATGCAAAATCATTTTGGAGACACGTGTGTATTATTCATTTAGAAATCTGAAAATGTTTTATTGTTAATAAAATAATAATTTAAAAGCTGCTCAGTGAACTACGGAGCGGGCACACAAGATGGCTATACATTTAAAACAAACTGCTAAAACATGATCCCTTAATTTAGGTGCACTTTGAGTATTTTTTTTTGCTATTTCCTCTCCGACCGCCTAATAGTAATAATAATAATAAACATTTATTTCAGACCAGTGATCCATATTTTGTTAATAGAAATTAATTAATTACTTATAAAAATATCAATGCGCGTAAATAAATGTCAAATATCCAATGCGCGTATTTGTATAGATCGATAGTGACCAATACCTTTCCATAGGTGGACTTATAATAAGCGCGCCAGTTTCTCATTCTGTGAATAGTGACTTTTGCCGCGTCGAAATAAACGCTATGTTAAATAGAATGGCTGAAATGAAAGAGCCAATTTCGAGATAAGCCCTCTCACGGCGGCCGCTCAATATTCGTCTGGCCAACAATATCCGATGAGCTCTCATCTTTATTCTATGACGTAGGCACCTTTATTTTGATTATTTATACACCAGTTATCCCCATTGATGAACGACTTTGCCTCTAGCCTGTAGAATCATATTAAATCCTAGATGAAAAATGAACGAATATCAGACGAGATGTGACACGGTCTTCCAGTAATTAATTTGCATATATAAATAATAAATAAACTACTGTGTGGCTCAAATTAGATTAAAATTTTCTATGAATTAAGTAAGATATGGTTCAGATGTCCAAGTGATGGCACGAGATTTTCCGTAGTATATTTTTCAGTTATTAGCAGTCTCCAGCTTATGCGCCACAGCGAACGATCATGTTAACCATTGCTTGATATCTGAACTGGCTCTTAACTTTATGTATAATTGGAATTTTATACAATCTTAAGAAGTAAATAAGACAAAATTCCGCAATATATTTTCATCACCGCTGTTTACCAAATGAATTCCACGTAGGCTGGTATTATGTCGAGAGTACTTACTGGTAACGATTATGGGTACCATTGAGCGAGAAAGCGAAACTTGGTAAAGTCAATTGGATTGCTTCCATTGATTTTGTTTGTTATTGTAACCTTTACCCTCGAGATTAACAACTTTGCTATTTTATAGTTTTACTTTAGCGAAGTTTTTGTTGCCTCTGTGTTATGGTTAAAGTTATTTTTATTTGAAATCTTCCTGAACTGTTACACTAAAACAAAATCTACAATCAACAAAATCTTTCTGTTATTTGAAAATAGAAGAGTGAATACCAATACCATTACAGATTTTATTGAATTCTCCAAGAAACTCCACTGATATCTTACTAAAAGAAAGAACTTCCAATTTCTTGCACTCGCCTGTATCCTGAATCAAGATTTTGCAATCGACTTAAAAAAAGATTTCTCGATTTTTTGTAATTTTTTATTCGATTCCTCCAATTGTCAACCGATTTTGATGATTCTCTTTTTAATCCGTGGGGTAATCATTCAGATTGTTTCAAACGGCATTAGGTGAAGATTTAATGATACGTACAAGATGGAAAACAGAACTCCTCGACAAATAGAAAATGCAATTTTCTGATTGTTATGAAAACTCAAAGAAATATTGATTTAAGGATCTATCAGTGGCCAACTGACCTGGCTATAAACTTTAAACATACCCTACATAACTCCTCAACTACAAAGAGCTTATGCATGCTTTGCAGTTGTCTGCAGGCGATGGTCACCACTTTCCATCAGGTGGCCTGTCAGCTTGTCTGCCTTAAAGATGCTTCACCTTACTTCTTAGCGAAAAACAGCTCATGTATCTCGATTAAGTTGTTGTATCGGAGATTACAGGCATAAGTGTTCAATGTACCAGAAACTAATCGCGTTCAGATATTTGCGGCGCGTTCGGCTATCATGTTTCTGTTTTTTTTTTTTTTTACTATAAATTGTTTGGGTTAGGTATCTATTTAATTTTAAATGCCTTTTATCTAGTAAGGGTATAATAATATTCAATTTATATGTTAATTTTACAATTTGGATTTACCACATTAGGTGACTATATTAGGTGGATAATCTTAGTGGCCTATTTGAAAGACTTATTTTAAAGCACTTTTATGCGAATGAGTGCTTTTTCATTTGTTATCAGGAATCAGTATTTATAAACAAACTATCTGACCCGGTAAACGTTATTCTGCCATATAAATTATCAAAGAAATCGAACGATGAAATATTAAATTTGAAACTGAAAGTGTGCTGTTGTTTTGTGTCGCAGTTCTGTTCTAGGAATTTTTCGGGCCCGATATTTAACAAATGCAGAATGAAACGTCAAAGAGACGCGACACTTCACGAGTGAACGATGGTTAAATTATTTGTATATTGTTAATACAAAAATACTAAAAGAGATTAAAAATTGAGGAGTAGGAATACAAAAAAATGACATAAAATCGGTCATGCCGTTTCGGATAAGTGTGACCACAAACACCGTGACATTTTTATATATTTAGATATACTTTGTTAATGCTAATTACCAATAAAAAAAATTACAAAATGTTTTTTTTGCATCTTATGTCTAACAACCGATTTAAAAACAGACATAGAACAGTTATAAATCAAATCACTACCAAGATTTCTTCGAACAAAAATGGACAGATACGAAATAATGAGGTATTTACTCAAGATGAGCAAACTTACTGAATGACCTTTATAGATCTATGCTGTGTTAAGGTACTGGTGCCTGGCTCGTTAGGATATTTCTTTACATTTTATAATTATGAGATACAAAGTGAAAATGTCACAAAAACATTCGTCAACTGAATTTGAGTTCTGCAAACAAGAGGCTCGCTGAATATCTTTGCGCGGCGCAAAATTTTATCGAAGACTCGTAATTCCTTTGATCCCTCATCTATATTCAATGATCTGAGGACCGAAGAGCTTCGCAAGCGCTTTCATTATATCTGTATGAAGCACACACGGGTACAGTCATAACTTGAGGCATATTTCTCACAATTAATAACACTAGTTTTTTTTATTAGTGGAAATTTCACCGCTGTCTAGTCCCAAAAATGTTAATTAAATGTGTTTATTATTTTAGTTAGTCTTTTATGTTACAGTAATTGATTTGGGAGTTTTGCTGGCTTAAACCCCACGGTGAGCTGAAATCCATCTATCTATTTTCTATAAGTTTAATGTACCGCTTAATGTAACTAGGATAAATTCAGATTTTCAAAAAATTTTACTATATTACCTTGTTGAGACGGGCTTTATGAATATGAAATTTCACTAATACTACTTACTACTAATGTCACTGGTTCTCTTGAGCGAGTGTGGTGAAAGTAATAAGTGCATCTCAACGAGGCTCTTTTTGCTTTTTCCTTTCTGTGCCTACTTTAAGAGGTGAAGGGGTATCGAATTTTGTATGGAAAAACTTTTTAAGCAGAGAATCGTATTGAGAGCGCGAAATTACAAGAGTATTTGAAATAAAGTAGCGGTTATTCAATCAGAAGAAGATTTTTAAAAAAATGCCTTTATGCATGACTTACATAAGTTAATTGTACTCTATACCTACTTAAAGTTAAAGAGTCTCAAGAATAAATGTGCAGAAGGGCACATCATAACGATGTTTTTGTTGCTGTCTTGCTATTATTAACGCTGTCTAAGCATGAATCCGGAAATAAGTGGGCGTAATATGATCAAAGGGTGTGCGTTGGCGCTCAAGACCCTTATCCTCGCTTGAGAATTGCACGAATTCTAATACAAATAACAAAATGAATGTTAAAAAAAAAAATTTTACGTTATTAATTTTGTAACTTCAAAAGATAATGCTTATAAGTGCTAAAAAAAATTACGGTGCATTTAGAAACCGATTTACTATTAAAACCGTATAGTGCCGCGTCCATTATGCGGCGCAGTTACCGTGCCGCACCGCACAAAATGGTGAAGGAAAACATCAGGTAATGTCTTCGAACCAATTTTTGAAGAAATTTAGGAGTACTATAGTTATTTCCCCACACTGGTTTCGGGAGAACTAGCGATACGATAAGTAGTAGTAGTACCTAGTAGCTGCTGTGCGTACGATGTGTGCAGCCTTACCTTTATATTTTATGTCAATTAGTATAATCATTTGATTTATTACCAGATACTAATAAAATAACGAAGTGAGTATATCGTACAAATTCAAACGTAGGAAATTTACTATCATGCAAAAATAACATTTAATTCACAAATTAAATAATTTAAAATAAATCATAAAATTACGTTCAGTACAAAATTATGCATATGGTGCTCATTGGAAATCAAATAAATATATTGTTAAACGAATACGCGACGTGTCTGGCATTTCAAGAGAAACTAAACAGCAAACTATGATGAAAAAGCAATTTACTCTTCAAAGAGTTTTCAAAACGAAAAAGGATCCCCATTATTTATTGGGCGTAAAGCTGACTACAAAAGATTAAAGTCACACGGAATAAAAATAAGCCCCACACCAAAATATGTATATCAAAGAACGTGACGTTACGTAATTTTATGTTCGCAAAAAAACTCCATATCGTTCTCTGAATCGTTTTTGTGAAAACAACGGGAGCAATAAAGGGTCTTATTGTTACCCTTTGAATTTATACCCAGATATTATCGCTCTCATAAATTGCTACCACGTACCAATTCGGATGCTTGAAAAAAGTGACCGCTAGCTTTGACACTTTATTTCTATCAATAAAACCTATCATCCCCCGGATTTATATAATGACTTTCCTATTTTCCCATGGGTAATTACTATATATATTATACATTAAATTTAATATAATAAAATACTACTAAATACTAAATTAATATTAATTAATACTAAATAAAATACATTAAATCGCCTTAAAAATTCAAGAACTGTTCCGTGGCAAAAATAGGTGAAGATATTAAATCATATGTAAGTTTGAGAACATTGTAAGACTACCCACAAATTATGAATTATTTGCACAGGCCCTCACTTGAACTAAGTTATATCGCTTCTTACCAATTTACACCTGCAATCCAGGACAATTCAAGAGTAAGCCGCTTTAGAAAACTAAAATGCTGGCCTGGTATAGATGATGATGAGTTGTCGATTAGGGATGGTGCAACATCTGTTTTCTAATTGAGACATTACACGCCGATTGGACGGATCACCTTTAATAACCGACATACATAAGTGATGGTAGGCCGTAGCATTAGAGAAACGACCGGTTTGGATAGGGCCAACTTCCACCAGAGTGTTGTTCCACTTACCAAATCAAGTATGTATCAGTAATTATGATAGAGAACACCAACCTTGGTTTCACAACTAACTACTGCTCTTCTTCGCAGTATTGATAACAGATAGCGATAAAAACATCTTTCAGAACAATGTAGTAAAAACTATACGTTGTAAAATTCCTTGATTGAATACGAGAATCCCTGAATATCATGAATTATAATAATATTTATAGCCTCAAATAGTGTCACGAGCGAAGTAGCAAATTTTTTTTATTATACTAAAATGATAGAATGTGTAATAGTGACTTTCTAGGTAATTCGTGGCATTCATACATCAAGATTAGATTTAATCTTGATGAGGAAGTTTTGAGTACTTCATACCACCTGAATGAGTATATACATAAAAACCTCGAACGGAGAACAAGAACTATGGTGGATAATTGCTCTTACAGAAACGTTCAGGCGGGTAAACGATGGCCATTGGCCGCAATCGTTGTCCGGGTAAATTCAGGATAATTGACGCGGATGCTGCGAAACGACCTTTGAAATACGATCCTGTTTCGTGTTTTGGTCTTTAGCCGCAGCGAGAAAACATTCCAATGGTTAGGCGGCAAATAGTTGACTATGGGCTGAGTGCACCCGTTGTTTGAGAACGGTGACCGGCGCTTTTCAATTTCTGCCACGTGCAACCGATAGCGGCAGACAGCTACTGGTTGCGCATAAAATACCACGGGCAATTGTCAATTGTCTGTCGATACGAAAATTTGTGAAATGCGAAAAGTTTTTTTATTACATCGGTACTTCTGTACTGACATACTGTAGTCATATACACTCGGCGTCACAAAAATCGCACCTTTATGTTTTTTTCAGTAAGTCGCTCCTAGAATCTAGCACATAAATACCACATGTGAAAAAAATATATCATTGTAAAGTGCACTTCAATACCTTTACATTAATAACCTGTATCATTAAAAACCAATTACCATTTCTAACCAGGGACCAATCAACAAAATGTTGGAAAAAATTGCCACTTTAGCGAGCGCTAGTTGAGCTACCTTAAAAGGGTATAAAAGGTCATTTCCAGCTAAAAAATGGGTCAGTCGCTACTCAGACTTTAGAGTGAACACACCGGAACAACATACGCAAAAGAACAATACCTGAAGATGGATACAACCTGTGATGAAGCAGCTAAAATCATTGCGCTATTGCAATCAGGACTGCGACAGGTTAATGTTGCTCGACAGTTGAACCTCAGCCGATTCTCAGTTCGACGAGTATACCAACGATTCCGTGAGACTGGTGGCTATACCCGAAGACGTGGATCCGGAAGAAAACGCTGCACATCAGAAAGAGACGACCGCTTCATTGTGTCGACGTCGTTGCGCCACCGCTTCAGCAATGCTGTTGAGGTGCAACAAGAGCTCCAATCAGCTCGCAGAACGTCTGTTAGTGTCTCTACGATTAGAAGAAAATTGAAAGAAAAGGAATTGAGAGCTCACAGACCTGCTAAGGGCTCAAAACTGACCGTGCAGCATCGAAGAGATCGGTTGCAATTTGCTCAGGAGCATGTCAACTGGACGCTTGACCAGTGGAGGGCCGTTCTCTTCACCGATGAGACACGAGTATGTCTTTTCTGCAACGACAGACGCAGAAGAGTATACCGAAGAAGAGGAGAGCGTTTTGCCCAGGCTTGTATAGAAGAATCCGTCGCATACGGAGGTGGTTCCTGTATGTTCTGGGGTGGTATATCCGTCGAAGGGAAAACGGAGCTTGTGTGCGTCTCTCGGACTGGCGATGGTCGTGGGCAAGGGTCGCTGAATGCTGGGCGGTAAATAACGGAGATCTTACAAGACCATGTGGTCCCGTATGCCGGTTTTGTTGGCGATGGGTTCATGTTAATGCACGATAACGCCCGTTGCCACACTGCGTTTACTGTGCGGGACTACTTGGAAGAGGTTGAGATCCCTGTTATGCAGTGGCCAGCACGAAGCCCAGACCTGAACCCGATTGAGCATCTCTGGGACGATGTAAAGAGGCACGTACGAGCACGAGATCCTGCTCCCACCACTCTCCAAGAGCTCCAGGATGCCGTGACGGAAGAATGGGAGAACATACCCCAAGAGAGAGTGGAGACCCTCGTGAGGTCCATGAAGGGTCGGATGGAAGCTGTGATCAAAGCAAGGGGCGGAAGCACTAGATTTTAAGGACTTATTTGTAATTTTTTAAATGTTTTAAATTTTATTTTTTGTAACTTAGTCAGTATTTATGTTTTTTTTTATTAAAAGATTTAAAACACATACACATGTTTTTAATTTCTAATAAGCAATTCAATTACCTTTCCAATGATATCCTACAATCATACCCTTACTATTGACAAAATTTGAGTAAAAGTATTCTAAAGTTGCTTTTTTAAAAGGTGCGATTTTTGTGACGCCAAGTGTATTATCTGCTAAGATTAATTTAAATCTACAAACAAGCATAAAATAACGGTTTTAGTTTTCTTAATTTTTTATTTATCAGAATATTATTTCAAATCGATAATAAAAGTTATTTCTTAAAAGGAATGAATTACTATAACACAACTTTGCAGCGTTGGCTTTACGTTTAATTTAATTTCAAAATAACTCAATTCTATGCTGAAAGTAGCAAAATATCTTGAAATCCTGTTACAGTAAGTCATTTTTCATATTCGTTCAATGGTGCATTGTGTACGTCTCATTTTATACATCAGAAAGGTTATTTAAGTCGAAATTCAATTTTCGTTTGTTTACTTTTTTTAGACTACAATGTAAGTCATTAAAAAAAAGGACACAATATTGTCACTGGTCGTTCAAAAACTTTTCAGTATATAGCCGCCGCGTAGTGGCTGCGCTCGAAGAAAATTACCGAACGTATTTCCGAAATCTTCGCAAATTCCAATTAGTAGAACAAAATTTCTTGCTGGTTTTAATTTACAGAAGTTACCTAAGATATTTTAAGTATATTACCAATTTCAGCCCTGTATACAAAAAAGTATTTGTTAGAGATATAGACTATGTGCCTCTATAGGTTTGGGATAAGTACCTATAAGTTAGAGCCTGAGTCACACTTGGCATTTTCTATGGTTTAAATTTTGATTGTTTCACTTTAGAACTTTCACAATAATACTAATTTTGTCATTTATAATTAATTATAACTGCGTATAAATGTTAGTAATAAATTATGGATTACTATCTTGATATTTTCTATAGTGTACCAACTGAAATAGATATGAAGGCATTCACCGTATAAAAATACAGAGCTCCAGTACCTCGCAAATTTTCCGGCGCTCAGATCATTTGGTTCATATAAAGGAAAGTCGAGCCATCTCGAGTCTTCAGTATCCATGGAGCAACGACCTTGAAATGTTCTCGACACGGTAAAATGCTTACCTTCTAGAATATTTTCGTTATACCGTGTCCCCGGTTTAGTTGAAGGCATTAGCTGGCGCTGCAGAGTGGTTGCATCATAAAGGACTTGCATTTCACACTCAAAATTAAAGTAGGTGCTATATCTGTATAAGTTTTAGCCCAAACCTTTCGGAAACTCTGAAATAGTTATTTATATATAGAATATAAAGAATTATAACAATAAATTATATAACAAACAAAATAAATTAACGGTATATATTGCGTTTTCTTAGAGTAATGTGGTTAAATTTATTAAATATCGAGGGCACGGGACACCTTTTTTTTTTACTTTTTTGAAGAATTTCCGTTCGGGGAAGTTCTGCCACCATGCCCATTTCTGCCGCCAAGTAGTAATGAATTCGCGTTACTGTGTTTCGGTTTGATAGGTGTGGTTTCCTGTGAAATTACAGGCACATGAGACATTCCAACTACACGTCTCAGAGTTAGGGCGCATACGTTGCGACTTGGGGTCTTGTCGGACCTAGGAGGGGAGGACCCAAGAAGCATCGGTTGTTATGGACAGAGGTTATCACTTAACACCAAGTTAGGCCGTCGCGTCGGCTCGGTTCGTAACTGCAACATATGAAAAAAAAAGGCTAACATTTCCCTCGATTACCTACATTTCGTCTCACCCACACACCTATTGCAAACTATACAGATTACGTCACTGGCAGGTGGAATAGAGGTGGCTTATGCTGAAATGTGCAGAGCAAGCGACCCAGAATGAATATAAACCGTTAAGATTGAGATACCGTTAACGATAGTGAAGGATCAAGAGGCGTCTGAAATTCTTACCCTCTGTAGAAAGTGAGATCTTTTATATAAACACCCTCATAAGTAACTGTTGCGAAGTTTGATTTGAATATAAATAAATATTGGTGGAAATTTCACACAATGCCATCTAGCCCCAAAGTAAGCTAAGCATAGCTTGTTCATGGGAACCAGATAACTGATATAATATGTATATACTTTTTTTGTAAATAAATAATTATAATAAGTACATATCAACACCCTGACAAAGAACAAATATCTATGTTCGACACACAAATCTTTGTCCTGGGTGGGAATAGAACCGACAACCTATAGCGTTGAAGGCGTGATTACTACCAACTGAGCTGTGAGGCCAGTATTGCTTGATCTTGCGTGAATGAGTCAGTCGTTTCCGACTCTGTATAAATCCCACTATTCCATCACATCACACTTAATATTAATGTTATATATGAGAATGTTTCTATTTCTACGGTTCCATGTATGTTTGTGACTTATTTCTACCAAACCTGCTGACCCAATTTGTCTGAAATTTGAATGCGAATTACACATTGGCTACTATATATATTTTTACAACAAGGCCGAAGCCAGGGGCATAAGCTAGTTATAACACATAAATTAAAAAAAAGAAAGTAAATGATGTTTTGAAATGGTATGAAGCACGGATGAAATTAAGGTCAAGTAGAAATATATTTAAAGCACATAAAAAAACTGGTAAAATTTATTATTCAAGCGCTCCCATCGTACTGTACTCCTTCTCCTAGCAAGCCGCAACGCGTTCGCATTATGACCTTGGGTTCCTGAGGTCGTCTTGTATTTAAAGTAACCACATGGGCGACTTGGATCTTCCCGTATCCAAGTAGAGAGTAACTACAAGTATTGACGTAATTATGGATGGAGTTACTGCTCCGACCAGGCGAACCATTTACTATAAAATTATAACTATACACTGTTGCGGATATTTCAGTTCGTGTAAAAGGTAATTAGTTTGTAGGTGAGCGTAATAGCATTGATATTTCAAGACTAAAGTAAGTCTTTTGGGTTTGGTCATTAATTAGATCACAGGGAGTAAATCTAGATAGCTCTTTTATCCATAGTATAGTATCCTATGTTCTAAATCAGAGGAGTGATCACTAAAGCATTTGTCAACGATCTCCCGTTTACTATACTGAGAATGCTTCACTCGGCAAATACAAAAGGAGCGACATTTTATATCTGGCCTCAGCCGCAGCATTGCGATGATTAATCGCTTCTAACATCGCTTGCTACCAACTCGAGTGCGTGGCAAAAACATTTGATTCTATCTAGCTCATTGCAAAATGAACAAATAAAAATGAAAAATAACAAATGTCTTTTAGCGTTTTCCGTTTCACTGTTTTCAGTTTAAACTCTAAAACGACGTTATCTTGTGCCGTTTGATATATAAAAGTAATTGCCATATGACAGATAACATTAAAAATGCCTCTAAATTTGTCAACTGATTTAACACACTAACTCAACTTTAAACACATTTGAGCGATGCACAGCTAAATGCCAAATGTCAAAATCGAGAAACCACGACGAATCAGTTGTTTTTACAAAATAATGGCATATTACTCGAAAATGACAATCCTAAGTTGTTCGCAACTCAAAAACATTTTGGGGAAATAAATGTATATCTTTATAACATCCCTGTCCATGAAAAAGACATAACCGAGCGTCGAATTTATTGTAGACGACCAAGACCCAGATGCCTTCTCTCATAAAATACAGCGAGTGGTTCTGTGGGTAGCACCATGGAATATGAAGATTATACTTATTATTTTGGAATTCGGTCGGTATATTCTTTTGGTATGCCCGCATGAACTTAATGTTTAGCTGGCTAAATAAATTATTTTTTTACATATACTGCACAGAAAGTAAGCTTTATGTTATTCGTGGAAAAAACATTAGTGGCGCTGTCTAGTGTCTACGTGCCCATGAAGCCACCCACACAGTGAAAAGTAGCATATTGACACTTGCCTACTCCTTCGGGGATATGAGCGTAGGTGAATAAATAAAGACATTAAAGTGAGTTCTGCCTCTCTTAATGGTTATCATTTTTTGATCAAGTGTTATTTTATTTTGACTTTCTTAGTTTTTGGTTGCAGTTAGCTAATCATTAGTATCATTTATAAGTACTTTTACATAACTAACTAAGCTGTGTATAAATGATGATGTGTGTGCATACATCCTTCAAAATGAAGGCAATTGAACCACTCTATCTCGTTGAAGGTCCAGCTACGAGGCGATATGAATCTTTCCATACTAAGTAACAAATTGCAAGTGAATGTTAGTGAAAAAAACCACTCTGCATCAGATTGGCCATCTGAACAAAAGTTCCGTCTAATAATGAAAGAAAGTTGCTTTCGAATTGAAATTTGAATTTAATGGTATATTAGCCTCACTGAGCAACTGCTCGACTGAGCTAGTTGGTATTGATGATGATTATTATTATTTACAATAAGTATTTAAGTATTCTGTCAGTTGTCTGGTTCCCACGATACAAGCTATGCTTACAAGCTTACAAGCTTAATTCGGGGCTCGATGTCGACATACGAAATGTCCACCAATAAAAAAAAAATTATCACTTCGCCGTAGGTTACGTTAAATCCGTTCGTTCCCCAAATACCATTTCTATATTTTTTTATTCCGCGGTCAGCGTTCACTTAAAGATAATCACAATTTACGGGTAGGGCCCAAAATACTTGTTTCAGTACGTGTGCGCAATTATATGTACTAATGATACTCCACCCAAGTCCAGTCTTCAACGTAATGGCGTGTCTAATCATTTTATTGGCACTTACAGTCGTAACTTTGGTGCTTCAGTAGTAACTAGCCACATTGAAAGGAATTTAATTGACTGTAATAGCTTGAGAGGTAGTTTATTTAGTTTGCAGTTTTTTTTATTGTAGAATTAGAACTATACTCCGATTTTCACGCGAGTGATGCCGATTTATTAACTGCGCGACTCGCACGCTTAGAAACACAGTTGAATGTATCACTTTTTTGTACTATGGGAACTAGATAACTCATAAAATACTTATATACTTTTTAATTTGTAAATATATACATACGTATACACAAACATATTAACACCCAGAAACAGAACAAGCATTACGTTCATCACGCAAATGTTTGCCCTGGGTGTGAATAGAACCCACGACCGAAAGCGCAGATTTATTACCGAGCTGCGAATGAACCACGACACATTGCAAAAACCATATTTACGGTAGCCGTTAACACTATCAACTACACGACTAGTACTTACAATAATGATCAATATAAATAGAAACACATAAAGTTGAAAACGTTCCCAGCCTGTCTTGAAACGGCATTATTACACTAATAAACGTCAAAAGCAACCGCAGTTTGTCGATCATAAAAACGTTAATAATATCAACATTGTTATAACATCAACACAACAAACTGGAGAGCCTAGTGGGGACCGTCGTAAAATTAAGGCCGTCGCGACAGACCCACGTTCAATACCCTCTCAAGAAGTATTACTCGTATTATGAAGGGGTCACAAAGTGAGGACGGGGATATTGGCAGCCCTTACTGAATATCGTGAGAAGGTGTGGAAACTTCTCATAAAACCTAAGGAGGCAGGTGCATACCATTTCTAGGGTACCGAAATGTGCCCGTATTTCACGCTGGGGCGTTGAGAACGCGCCGCGTTACAACAAAGAGGGTATAATAAAATCCTGCGCCGGGTGATGCGAATAAAGTAAAAATTCGTGTTCTCTCAGGGGGAAACATTTGAAAGAAACTATGTTAGTAAATTAATGGATATAGGTATCGGATGTTTATGGGCATTCACGTGAACTGTGTACATCCAAAGAGATAAGCAGTTTAAGTACATAAAAAAATACTAAACATAAATTAATACATATCAAATTTTACAAAAAAATATTTTATATCCTCTTGAGCTATGTGTAAGATTTCGTAGAAAATTACTTTTATGACCACAAAGCTCGGGTTCTAAACTTAAGCAGAACACTTATAATTTTGCAGGTACCTGCAAAATTATAAGTGTTACCTTACCAATGTTTTCGTCTTAAGCCAAGCCTTAGAATTTTACGGGAAGGAAGGCCGCGACAGAAACAAAAATAGGATGTTTATTTTATTGATTTCCAAGTGTTTCAGCAGCTTATTGCGTTTTAATAGTTGACAACATACTAAAATGTTAGTAAATTTACAATAAGGCAAACGTATAAGATATATTGTGTGTTAACTTTGAGACGACGATATTTGCATAAAATGAACTTCTGGATATATTCGTAAAGAATTGGTAAATAGGGAGCGAAACGGTCATTTTTCTGCTATTTTTTATAGGAGTCAGATTAAATAATTTCCATTAATGATTATTTTATTCTGATACATTGTGGAAAAGAATGGTACTGTTATAACTTGGCCCTGCACCCTATATTGCTGTCTCGACTTAGAACCTACCTAGTCAGCGGTTTTGCTCATGAACTCCTAGAAGCCCATCCATTTCGTCAGTCCAATTCCTACTTCCAAATCAGACGGTTGTCTTTTACTATTCATTTTTTGTATTTAATTTCTAAATCCTTTTTTTTTAAAAGACTCTACCCAAATGTCCTATAACATTTATGGTGGCAGCGTAAAGGGATTTTAATTATCCCCGGTACCGTCTCCTACCGCAGTTATCGCGAGTGATATCCCATAGTGAATGTGGAAAAGTTTAAAGTGCTACAAAGTGCACCAAACCCTGCAAAATCCAAGTCCGAGTACGGGCTACTTTATCGAGAGATCCTGCTATCCAGAGGCCCACCGCACTTACTGTAGTGCTGTGGTTGGGCTGTCTCCACATCGACTGTATACGCATCGTGAGTCCTCACTTGAAGCCGCGGCCAGTACAGGCCATTCGACAAGTCCAAGGTCAGCCGGCGCAGTCCCGGCGTTATCTGCATCGAGAAATTCTACGAAATGCTAGGCCCCATCGCTATCGCTCTCTCTCTGCTCAAGTAAGTGATTCACTGTGATTGTCAAACTTTCGTGTGATTTATTTTATAGGTACTATTTCTATTGTATTTTGTTCCATTTTATTTTGTTTTTGTACTCCGATTCATTTTATTTTGCATTGTGTATCTTGTGTATCTAAGTAAAAATGTCAGAAAGTAGAGCACATAGTCCTAAACCCGATATTGCTATATCAGATATTGAAGACGATAATCTTTGTCCTCCACCCACTGGCCCCACTACGAGGTCAGCGGCTAAAAAGAAAACTGCTATACCCGGTAAAATTGAGCTTGATCTCACGATATTACTGAAATTTATAAAACCATTCGATGGCAGCCGGGAGTCGTTGAACTCGTTCCTGGTGAATTGCAATAACGCGTATGATCTAGCATCCGACTTGCAAAAAGATATCCTCTTTAAATATATACTATGCCAACTACAGGGCAAAGCCCAAACTGCTTGCTCAGTCAAGGAGTTCACTAATTGGGCTCAACTCAAAGACTTCCTCAAAACCCAGTTCAGTGAGAGGAAGCACTACGCGCACCTGCTCACAGAACTCCAAGAGTGCAAACAAATAAACAATGAATCGATAAGCCAGTATGCTCTTAAAATAGAGACGTATCTTTCGGAACTTCTAACCGAGATTTCTATTTCCCACGGTCACAAGGGTCGTGAAATGATAGGACGCACCGCGGCGATGGAGGAACTAGCCCTCCATCACTTCCAAATGGGTTTAACACCCCGCATCTCAAACATAGTTAGGTGCAAAAATCCTAAGACTCTTAACGAGGCAGTCAATATGGCCATTTCAGAAGAGAAGATTCAACAATTCCTATTTAAAAGGAATGTACCAACTCGTCAAGACCGGACTTTTGTACCTAGACTAGGTCAACAACCGATGCGTCGAGAGCAAAATACGCGCTCCCCGAATGTCAACCAGCCTAAGCCAGGCTTTAATTTCAATCGTCCCAACGATTCTATTACACCAACCTGTCGATACTGTAAATCCTTAGGGCACACCATTGAACAGTGCCGCAAACGCGAGTATAACAATAATCGCTTCAAAGTTGACCAAAACCAAACAAGGACGCCCCAGCGTGTCCACTTTACCACCGATGAGCCTGAAAACGAAGAATATCCAAACGACCAAAGCGAAGGCTACGACGTCGTCGACGCCGAACCAAAAAACAAGTAATAGTCTCGTCCCGGTGTCGTACGGGACGAAAGGTTAAGAAATCGACACCTTATTCTAAATCCACTGTATCCGAGCAGAGTTGTAACCTGCCAAATACCACTGTATCCTCTTCTAAATCCACTGTATCCGAGCAGAGTTGTAACCTGCCAAATACCACTGTATCCTCTTCTAAATCCACTGTATCCGAGCAGAGTTGTAACCTGCCAAATACCACTGTATCCTCTTCTAAATCCACTGAATCCACACAAGCGTCGAATCTACCGATGCCCGTGATATCCAAACTCCAAGACCCACAAAACCCAAAATCCAATGTATTTGAAATAACCAACGACCCTGCAATAATGCTACTACCTCACATCCTTATTGAGTCCTCTGTGTCCGATATTCCTCTGTCTCTACTTGTAGATTCAGGATCTTCTATAAGTCTCTTGAAACAGTCATGCATCCAAAAATATCCTAAACTCATAAATGAAAAAATACAACTCAAAGGTATATCCCCATCCGAACCTATCCAAAGTAAAGGTCATTTCCAACTCAGACTACGATTACCTAAATCCAATATACTACACCGATTCCACGTAGTAAATAATGTACACTTACCTTATGATGGTATCATAGGTTCCGACTTACTAAATTCACATAACTGTAACATCAATTACACGAATGATATACTTCATATTGGTAAATCATCTGTAAAACTACATTTCCATGATCCTGCTTATCTGATCCCTCCAAGAACTGAAAGTGTTATAGAATGTTCAGTCCTAAATCCTGAAATAAAAGAAGGCCTAGTCCTTGATCAGAAACTCTCTAAAACCCTATTGATTGCGAATTGTGTAGTACGCGTTAAAGATAATAACAGAGTGAATATAACCGTCGCAAATACGTCAGAAGAACCCGTGACCGTAAAATCAAACCTAAATTTAAAACTTATCCCAATTGACTGTAAATTCAAAGAGTCTGAAAACCTTAATTGTTCTGTAAACCACGTAAAACAATATACCAAAACCGACTGTTCTACGAGAACTGATGACGTACTTCGACAATTGCGTACCTCGCATCTTAACGACGAAGAAAAGGAAGCCCTTTTCCAAGTATGCTCAGAGTTTTCTGATATCTTTCACCTTCCGGGAGAAGATCTTACTTGTACTAATGCCCTTAAACATGAGATCAAAACGACATCAGATGTCCCTATCCATGTAAAGACATATCGATTCCCAGAAATCCATAAAACTGAAGTCCGCAACCAAATCGATAAAATGCTCAAACAAAACATCATAGAGCCCTCTGATTCCCCATGGTCTTCACCTATATGGGTTGTCCCTAAGAAACTTGATGCATCCAACACCCGAAAATGGCGAGTCGTTATTGACTACAGGAAGCTTAACGATGTCACTATTGGTGACACCTATCCTTTGCCTCAAATCGCCGAAATTCTAGATCAACTTGGCAGTAGTAAATACTTCTCAACCCTTGACTTAGCATCCGGCTTTCATCAAATACTATTAAATGAAGCTGATAAGCCAAAAACTGCTTTCAACGTCCCTGAAGGCCACTACCAATTCCTACGAATGCCATTTGGGCTCAAAAACGCCCCATCAACATTCCAACGATTGATGAATTCCGCTTTGACAGGTCTCCAGGGCACTAGATGCTTCGTCTACCTAGACGACATTGTTTGCTATTCCTATGACTTATCAACTCATATACTAAACCTTACATCAATTTTCCAAAGAATTCGCGACTATAACCTGAAATTGCAACCTGACAAATGTGAATTCCTCCGACGAGAAGTCTGCTATCTTGGCCATGTTATTACAGAACAAGGAGTCAGACCAAACCCTGATAAGATCAAAGCCGTCACTAACTTTCCTATCCCAAAATCACCCAAGGACATTAAATCATTTCTTGGCTTAGTTTCTTACTATCGCCGTTTCATACCAGATTTTTCAAAAACCGCTAAAGCTCTTACCAACCTCCTGAAGAAGGATACCCCCTTTAAATGGGAAAACCAGCAACAACTCGCTTTTGACACACTAAAGCGCAAATTAACATCAGCCCCATTGCTAATATATCCTGACTTTACTAAACCCTTTCTCCTTACCTGTGACGCCTCGAACTATGCTATAGGCGCTGTCCTTTCTCAAGGACCAATAGGAAAGGATCAACCCGTTGCTTTTGCTTCACGTACACTCAATAAGAGCGAAATCAATTATAGTACCACCGAGAAGGAGTTATTAGCCATACTCTACGGTTGCAAAACCTTCCGCCCTTACCTTTACGGAAACAAGTTCAAAATTTTATCAGATCACAGTCCACTGATCTGGCTTTTCAATCATAAAGATCCCAGCAGTAAGCTCCAACGTTGGCGTTTAAAGCTGGAAGAGTACGATTACGAAATGGAATACATCAAAGGCAAATTGAATTCCGCTGCTGATGCTCTTTCGCGATACCCAGTAAATCCAATATATCCTGAAAATAAAAATAATTGTGATCCTAACCTAGATCCTTACCCTGAATTGTCACAAGAATCCATTCCCGAAATCGCCAGAGAAGTCCTTGACGAGCTATTAGGAACATCAAATCCCAATGATGATGAAAACCAAAATTTTAGCCCTTTTGATCCTTCCACACTCCTCGATTCCCACTCTCCTGCTGACACACTCCCTATTCCTGAAAATTTACCTTCATCCAACGATGTGCCATGTCCCGAATTCGATCCTCAGCCTTCTACCAGCTGGCAAAATCCTGAAACCTTACCCGAATCTATACCCGTACATCGTGACTCTGAAACTCCACCTTCGGAACCTGAAAACTCACCTTTATCCGACGAAACCTACGGTAAGTTCCTGAAATCTCCTTCAAGATTGTATAACACTCACATCGAAGAACACAATGAAAATTTATTGAAAGGAACACAACAATTAATAATCTTACCTACTACTATAGATTTGGATGAATCAATTCCCTATGTTCATGAAGTGCTCAATAACTGCCCTAATCCTGAGCGAGATGCTTTTCTAAAAACGGAAAGATCTCTACATACCTCTTCTCCTCTTACGGTAGGAAGTAAAACTTACCTCTTCCTTTTTACAAAGGTACACCATTTTGATGACCATTCATATCCTGATATATTCAAAGGTTTGAAATATACTCGTGATGAAATTATGATGACTTACCCCACAGTCAATGAAGTCGCCGTTTCCGACTTCCGAAACCCTTTCGATAAACATTCCTTTGCAAAGATCTATAATATGTTAGCTTATTTGTTCGATGGCACTAATATTAAAATACATATATACCATAACAACATCATTTACCCTTCACGTAGTGAAATCCCAAAGATTTTGAAGGAAAATCACGATATCCCAATCGCTGGTCATCTTGGATCTGCTAGGATGCTAAACCGCATTAAAGAAAGATTTTTCTGGAAAAATATGAGTGTCGATATTGAAGATTATGTAAAGAAATGTCCAGCATGTCAAACTAATAAAGCTTTGCGTAAAGTAAATAGATCTCCTATGGTAATAACATCTACTTCCACATCCCCTTTCGAGCGCCTTGCTCTTGACATCGTAGGCCCACTTCCAGAATCCGGCACAGCTAAATTAAAGTATATACTAACCATGCAAGATGACTTAACGAAATTTTCATTAGCTTATCCTCTTTGCAGTAACACCGCTGCTGAAACGAGCGACTGTCTTCTCCATTTCATATCATTATTCGGAATTCCTAAATATATACTCACCGATCAGGGTACCAACTTCACAGCAGAGTTATTTAAAAGAACCTGCGACTTCCTAAAAATTAAACAGTTGTGGTCGTCACCGTATCACCCACAGACGCAGGGTGCTCTAGAGAGATCCCATTCCACTCTCAAAGAGTACCTCAAATCATACGCAAATGAAAACCAAGACAATTGGCCCAAATACGTATATACATCCATGTTAGCGTATAACACTTCTGTACATTCGACCACACATTATACTCCATACGAGTTATTATTTGGACACAAACCTCATATTCCCGACTCTGTATACGACGATAAGTCTACCACTACCTACCCTGATTATGTGAGACTTCTTCAACACCGCATGAGACATGCGCGTGAAAAAGCTTTAGAATTTATTTATAAATCTAAAGAAAACTCTAAACGATATTATGACTCGCGTTCCCGTACTGTAGAGTACAAAGTCGGTGACTATGTTCTGTTAAAGAACCATCTTAGAATGCGTAAAGCCCTATCTCCCATATGGAAGGGCCCATATAAAGTAGCGAAAATACACGGGAACCACACTTTATCCTTACTGATAAACCGAAGGCATGTTAAGCATCATTACGATGAAGTCAAACATGCAAACGCGAGTGAACACGATGTTACTCACTCTTAGAATATTTTAGTTTAAGTAATAGGTAGTAATCTCTCTGTTCCCTTCATTGCAGTGTCCTGGCTCGAGGTCACCAGGAATATGTCCATCCGATCAACTCAAGCTCCGGTATATACTTTGATCCGATTGGTGAACTCAAAATTAACATCGGACACTTAGATGTAGTGACTTCATTTGATACTTCTTATATTGAACCCCATATTAGAAACATTAATTCGGTATTAGGTACAATACGTTTCCTATGTAATCAATTCGAAATCGAAACTACTGGCGCACTAGAATGTCATAATGTCCTAGAACCTCTGACTATCAGATATAATGACATTATTTCGGAATATTCTTCTATCTCTCATCTTACAAACACTAATAGAATCAAGCGTGGAGCCTGGATAGGTGGTATAGGCACCCTATCTAAAACTATATTCGGAACTTTAGACGAAGAGGACGCTGTTAGATACGACAACGCCTTACAAAACTTACAAAATAATGAGAAAAGACTAGCATCACTAATTAAAGAGAATATCTTGGTAACTACATCTTCTTCATCTAAATTAAATGAAACTTTACAAAACATTAAAATAAACGAAGCTAAGCTCAACGAAGGTCTTGACAGTTTAACGTTAAAATTAAAAAACGCGTCTTCAATTTCTGATACTTTAATTATAAAAAGTAATATTAATTCTATATTAAACAGTTTGGAAGCCACTGTACTCGTATTATCTTTCCAACTCGAGGACATTACTAACGCCATTATGTTTAGTAATCAAAACATACTGCATCCAGCTGTACTGTCGCCCACGCAATTGTACCGAAACTTGGTCGATAATTATAGATATTTACCTTTAGATTTAAAATTACCGGTAACTCTAGATTTAAGCCATATTCATGTATTAATGAATATATCTAGTATAGTTTGTTATAGTTTAAGCAACAAGATAGTTTTTATATTAAGGATTCCTTTAGTATCACCTAAGGAGTACAGTTTGTATCATAGTATAGCACTTCCTACTCCACATAATATTGTAAAACCGAACTCGTTTAGTTTTATAACTCCAAGCAATAAATATATAGCGATGACAAAAGACAATTCGGAATATTGTAACCTTGAGTCACTGAGAGAGTGCAGAGCGATAAACCCTAGTGAATTTATTTGTGACATCATGACAGTTTACCCCACTAGTGCAAACCCCAGTTGTGAGAGTGAGTTAATTTCAAACGTGATAAAAGTTCTACCAGTGCAGTGCAAAACCGATTTTATTTATGGACATTTAGATTTATGGAAACCATTGAATAATAATAACTGGATTTATGTACAATCCCAGAGTAATAAACTTTATATAGAATGCTCTAATCAAAAAATTGTTGAATTAAAAATCATCGGAACAGGAATAGTTAATATTCCAAACAACTGTTTTGCTTATTGTAAAAGCACGAAATTAATACCTAAATTTAACAATATAAAAATTAATGTCATAGTAACTCGTTCCGACTTTAATATAATAAACGACTCTTGTTGTACTTTAGATAAGTTTACGAAGGAAATAAGCAATGAGCCTCTTATTAAATTACAAAATGTTGATTTAGACTTTTTTACTCAAGAAACGAAATTAAAATTAAAATCATTGTCTGACAAAAGCGACGACATTATAAATCAACACCATATAGTTAAATACGGGACTCATTACTCAATCGTATTAATTTTAATTACCTGTTTTGCATTTCTTTTTTGTGTAACTAAACTTATATTGTGTATTAAATCACGCAACCGTCTTCCTCTCCATTTTCCGACATTTTCCCGATCTATCCCAGTAAATTCACCCATGGAACAGGTACCTAAACCTGAGCCGGTTATCCCTATTAAAATCACTAAACAGAATAAAGACCCGGAAGATGTTCCATCTGCCAGTACTAGAAGAAATATTTGATATCCTTATTTTCTTACCATAAACTTCGAAATTTCAACCCCGAAGTTTAGTCTCCCTGGGGAGGTGTTATAACTTGGCCCTGCACCCTATATTGCTGTCTCGACTTAGAACCTACCTAGTCAGCGGTTTTGCTCATGAACTCCTAGAAGCCCATCCATTTCGTCAGTCCAATTCCTACTTCCAAATCAGACGGTTGTCTTTTACTATTCATTTTTTGTATTTAATTTCTAAATCCTTTTTTTTAAAAAGACTCTACCCAAATGTCCTATAACAGTACGTACTTTGCCAAATTTGGTGTAGAAAATATCATCAAAATTGGTTCCGTGGTTTAAGCGTGAAAGGGTACAAGGCAGATAGACGTCTTATAGTCAATCAAACATAAATATGAATTAAAAATATGTTTATACATTTGTAAACAAATGTTGTATTTCAACACGAGGAAGAATTCGGCACGATGTAGGAATATAAAAACCATTCTAAAAAAACTACTCATTTGAAAGGATAAATATTTTTTGAATATTTGAACCATACCAGTATTTTTGAATAATCAAAGTTTGGATTGGAAATGGAAATATTCGCCAATATTGATTTGCAATATGATTTTACGAAAATAAATATTATAATACCTCCTTTTGAGTACTGTTTTTTTCCTAAACATCAATCAAATCTTCGCTTGCATCGCTTGGGTGGAATAAAATGAATTTTTATATCCAAAACGCTGATCATACATGCTAGATTAGAAGCAATTTTGTTCCGATACTATAATTTCTTTACCATGAACTTTCAACTTCAAAATGTCGTTGAAATGCACCATATAATATATTTGTAGATAGTGTAATTTCATAAATTTATGGAAATTTTACATGTGACTTTTACGACTCAGTTGGTTATTCCATCTACTGTACGCCCACCGTCAAATTCAATTATGAAAAACACAAATTTCAGGTTCATACAATTTACAAGTTTAGTTTAGTAATATAGTTAAGTTTCCTGTTGAAGCAATTCTCACATTGTTGCTGAAGTATAGTTTTAGCTTCCTGATGGAAGACATGGACACCAAAAATTCCCGTAATACAAAATATTATTTGAAATTTTGTGAAAGAGTTGAAACAGCTACAGCCTTTTTCAAACCACCACGAGACAGCTTTATCGCGGATTATGAATCGCTGTAGATAAGGCATTCAACGCGTCCTCATTAAAATGGTGAAAAATAATAATACGAAAAACACAGTTGGAAACCCGGTCTCATTTGTCAACTTCCTAGCTTTGCATGCAGCCTACTGTTTACACCTAAAGCAAACGAAAACGAGCGCATGTACCTCTATAGTCTGGATTGTTAGAAAAGACAAGAATAAGATTTTTGAACAGATGCATTACCATTTTGCGGGTTATTTATTGTCATACTTCCTTTGCAGTGTGCTTGTTAACGCACGCGAAACTAAAGAAATTGCAGTCAGTGCAGTACATATCACATTAAAAATATGTATGACATACTATATGTACGTACAATTACAAACAAAATGCATTTTGCTTGTAAGATACCGTTGTTATTTATTTTCTGTTTTGTAAATTTCGTGCATTAGTACGTTTTATCGCATGGTAAAAATTATATACTTGTGTAAACGTGCGTCAAGTGCAGAAAAGTGCAGGATGAGTCTCTTTTAGGTGCACTTTAGTCTCTTCCCGCCACTGGTTCTAGACAGCAGTAATATTATTATTAATTAATCTACCTTTGTAGAATCTAAGAAAATACTGTGTTATTATTGTATGTGTATATTATTAAGTGTGGAACCACTGCTTACTGGTTAAGGAGGTGGGCGCTGACTCTGCTACACAGCTATTCTAGCTTTTGCAGTAGTCATCGTACCTTATTGTTAAATGTATTCATTGTGTTCGTTCTAAATAAACTATTTGTATTTGTATTATTGCTTTACAACTATCATTTGACTACATAATATTATCATTTATTTAAAAATTTATACGAATTTTTCATGGAATGTGTACGTACGTTCGTTATGTACGCGCGAGAAACACTATGAGTGGCCGAGTTTTATTCATAGTCCCGTCCTCACACAAGTTTAATATTCAAAATTAACATACCCACATACATATAGCGTTACCATCGCGTTACTTCGTGTGGAAGGGCAATTCAGTTAATGAAGATAAGGAAAATGTCGACAGACTTACGAGTGGTTGTACTTAATTTGAGTTTTTATAAGCGTTTTTAAAGCTTGGAATGGGTTCAAGGGGCTATTGTGCACGGCTCAGTGGCAATAGCCACGCGAGTGTTCAGTTTGTTTATACACTATAACTATATTTGAGTGCAGTAGGTATGTATCTAACACAGCTTTGAGACTCCGTTTTACACCAGTTTAAATTTTGCTGAGTGGAACTACTACTAATGGAGTGACACCTTGAGACAGCCGTAGTGTCCATTCGATTCGATTCGGATTTGGAACTTAAACTTTGGTATAAATCTGATAACTACTATACCGGAATTCTTATATGCACATACCCATCTGACCAGATGTTACACGACCGCTTGCTCTTTGAAACTCTAGTGACTACGTGAAAAAAGAGATTCAAAAAGGTCAATAGATACAATTGTTTATATGACCAAACCTAATTTTAGTTGCGTTTTGGTTACAACGCCAGTCCACCGAATTTACTTCTAATCTGGCTAATGAAGAAGCTTAGAATAATGATTTTGCTTTATGTCTTATTTTTAATGCACAAGTTCCTTAAGTTCCATATAATTTATTCTTCTTGGGAAATTTAAAGCTCAAAGTAGGTAAATAAATGTAATTTTATGAAGTACGCTTTCTCACAATATATTTTTGCTTCGAAAGTAAATACGCAGGATGAATCTGTTAATTGAACTCATAACTGCATTTTCAGGAGTTCAAATTACATGTCCGCAGATTAAACTCAGATTTGATTCATAAGGTGCTCAATGCGTAAACTATAAAGGCCTTTTGAATTATGTCCGGCACTATGTTTACAATTGAATTATTTCTATATTTAGGACTTGTATAAACCTCATGCAGCACGCAATGGGCCAATTCCATAATTCAGTGTCATAATTGGGTAAAACATTAATTTGGAGCGTCACAGCCTACATAAACCAAATTAGAAAAGGTCACGATTTTTTATAAAAATGTAAAACAATTTGCTTTTGTTGATAAAGTCGTTTTTTATGTACGTGTAGCATACTATCAATTTGATAAAATCATTTTTCTGCATCTGTGTTTAAAACTATTCAAGTGAATTTATTATAAAAATACTATTTGCGAACGTTATTATGAGATAGACAACATATGATTTTTTTTCGGAAATCAAAAGTAGCACTGTGATTTCTAAAGAACAATATGAAAGTAATATGATGGTTGAACATTTTCAGAGTTAGGTATTGTTAATTTACTCATTTACTTGAACCCTCTCATGTCGCCCCGCCCGTTTCAATAAAGCCATCCCTTTAGTAAACAATAGCACCCCACATCTCGACAATGCTCCGATAGCTTAGAAAGCGTTCACAATAAAAATGTAAAAGACAATGAAATTGGATGGAAATGAAGATATCGTTTCTCTTCCTGTGGCTATTGTTACTCGTCTCGTTTAATTTAAAACTCCACAGCAATATTCCTTTGAAACAGAAATCGTATTGATAAAAATTTAATGATTATATTTGTATGTGACAATGGTATATCTGTTAGCTTTAATTTCAGAAACAGAATTTAAAAAGACAGCGTAGAAAAAAAACGTCTTAAATGTGTATATTTGCGACGACGTTGTATGATTTTAGACAAATACCTCAGCCTGTCAATGATTTTGTTCTCAAAGGACTTCCGTCTGCTTTTCTGAGTAGGAGAATTCTAATAATGATTCTAAGTACGAACGCACATAAATTTCACCTGTTGTTTGATTCTAATAAAGCTGGTCCATTATGGGTTCACTGCTGGCAGGGCCCATCAATTTAATTTACGGCACAGTAAAGAAAACTTATTCTGCTTATTAATTTTTCGAGGCGCACGTAGGAGCGGTTTCCTGCTTACACGATCGACTAATTACAGTCACTCTGCCAGTCTTTGCCTTATGCATTATAATTTCATATAGACTATAGGAAATTAACCATATATAAAGTAACCAGATTCTTTTGCTACGTAGTCAAATTCAATTATAGTTATCATGGTGATTTAGGAACAATATATAATTAAAAGTGAGCCATTTCAAGACTAGCAAATTGTAGTTTTCAGAATATACATAGGTAATGGACTCGCAGTGCATTAAACATATTCATACCGAACCGAATTATTTTATTCAACCGAAGACGGTCAGGTTTTGATGGATCCTAGGTTTGGGGTGTCTTCGCATACCTTAGTAGGGGAGGATCCAAGTCGTATTGCTTTGTAATAGCAGAGGTTACCTCTTAACAGGTAAGGTACCTGTTCACACGGCAAGGCAAGTCACATCATATGCGCCCGTAACTCTGAAACGTGAAGTTGGAATGTCTCAAGTGCCCACAACTAACCACATCTTTCAAGCGTTATCGCTCAGATACTAATAATTATTTTAAGAGTACGAACAAAAATGATTTTCATAACAAACTAATTCTAATTTGCCAAAATATCTTTGTATCTCGGAACATTAGTTTCTGATTTGGAAAATCCTTAGCGTAGTACATTAACACAGGAATGGGTCATTCAAGGGGCCGTTATCGTATTATTTTCTTTCCCCTATTCAATGAATGCTCGGTATGATCCTTGACTGGTGACGTGAACGCCCTTTTTGTTTCATTTTGTAAATAACTGAAACGGTTCTTCAAATGAAATGTGCTAAATGTAAAGGAGTTAAGGGGATTCTAATCTAAAAAAATTCAAAGTTTCTGGTTTGTTCTTCCTCTTTAAAAGTTTGATAGAATTTTGTTATCCTAAATACTTAATCTTGTATTACTTAGTTTCTGTGATCATCAGTTTAATTTAGTGTATTGCTTGACTCAGCTTCTCCTAGTAAGCGCTACTGAGTTCAATTTTAGGATATTCTAGTCCATTTTCTGCCAGCCACATTGCGCCATTGTCAATCATGAAGAGGACATTTCACACGTCACCATGTAGCCTGAAACTAAATAAAGCTTGTATGTAATCAGATAATCGAAAAAATATTTATACTTTTCTGAAGTGTATACTTTTAAACATTATAACACCGAGATACAGAAAAACATCTATGCTCATAGCACAAGTTATTCCAAGGTGGGAATCAAACCTACAAACTTTAGCGCAGAAGACGTATTAATAACTACGAGCAATTGCAAAGCCAGTCGAATGTTCGATTTCAAATCGGAGATAAGCTAACACAAGCGTCGCTCATGATACGATCAAAAGTTTATTTTCTAATAGAAATTACTGATTCATAAACAAACTAAGATGTTGTTATTTTGGTTCTGTTGTCTATCAGTGACTGAGCTAACAATAAGTCTGGCTCGTTAAATGTTTACGGTTCAGCCAAACAACTGCGATGAATTTCAGATTGAGATTGAATATTTCGTATTCAACAAACTTTAATAAAATTTAAATTTTAAAGTAATTTTTATTTGCATGATAATAAATTAATGTTAAACAAGTCTAACACTAGAGGACGCACCGGTGGCATCACAGTATCAAATTGTTACTTATTTATAAGTCAGTTTAAAACGCCTAAAATTTAATCGTAAATAGAACAGAAAAAAAACATTTCATCGAGAAGCTGGTTAAACTAATCGGTTTTATAATGTAACTTAAAAATTATGAGATTTTCATATTAGTTTTTAATAAACTTAACTCATTTTATTCCTTAAATAATGTCGGTGACAAAGCAAAACTATGGAAACTAGTTATGAAGTTGCAGAAAGAAACCTCATAAAAGCGTTCGAATTAAGAAACCAAAATGAAATGACGGAGAGTTTGAAGTATGAATTTCCCAACCTTAATAACACCATAAAATCATTTGTTACTAGTAGTAATAACAAGGTTAATTACTATAGCCAAGGAAAAAGCAATCGCGTGTTAGGATAATTGCGCTAGACGTTCGTTATCAACACACCCAGTCCATTACTTAGATAACATTAGCGTAGGCATGGCAGAGCTTAAATGACTATCTGCCTGACAAATTATTGACAATTTATTATACATAAACAAAAACATTTATATGTTATAATGTTTCAATTTTAATTAAGAACCTGCGTTAAGGTTTATTGAAATAAGTGTTATGGGACAAGAGTGAGTTGGGGACTTGCACAGCAAGGGTTTCGATGTCATAAGGCCCTTCGCGGTCGGTGTGACGCGCTTATATTGAAAACCTGATGATTTTCGGAAAGAGCTAAAACATTATCGATGCAATAACCAGCACTTTAAGTTTGGCGTTACTCTAAAGAAATAAACTCACAAACACCTTTCAATTACATCCCAACCAGCCTTCAAGCTTTTTTAAACAATTTATAAAAGCACATTCGCAAACCTTTGGAAGCCTGGAGTTTATATTTTTCCTGGTTTAAGTCCGTATGAGCAAATTCTAAGATTGTACCAAATGCCACGAAGAAACAAAAAAAATTCTGAGGAATGTGACAAACTGATGAACTAACATCGTAGTCTCACAATGGGTTGCTTTTGCAAATATTTTATTTAGTAAATAAATAAGTCAAAATACTTTGAATTTTGTAGCCGTCAAATGGATTTCTTTAATGGACTTTGCCATCGATAGGGATCCGTAAAATGACTGAAAGGAACAAACGTTTGAACGGAGTTACGTCCGGAATGGTGTGAGAGGTGTGATCAATGCCGTTTGCGTGTACATAATGATACAATTTCACATTGTGAACAAAATAGAAACACAAATAATACAGTCATGTTATATCATAAATGCTTAAATACGTACATTTCGTGGTCAACTTTTAATTAGTAGATTCAGGACTTCGGTGCGGATCGCGATAAGGCATCACGCGATCGTCGCTTTTTGTTTCGTGCAATGTAATTTTTTATGTAGATACTAGCTGACCCGTCAAACTTCGTACCGCCTCAGAATCTATAAATGTTTTGTTTACTCATTATCTGAATTAACTTTCGTTTTTATTTTGATATAAAGAATACTCTAAATTAATTAAGTTCAATAACTGTGTAAAAGTTTTTTTATTACAATTGATATATATTATGTAGTTTACGTGGCAGCAAGGCGTTTGCTGCGATTGATGATGCATTGGAAGCGAATCGAAATGATTGCTAGCTCAATGATATGCAATGAAAAGACCGCGCATTTGAATCAGCTGCCAGAGGATAATGAAAGGAGACCGAAAGAAAGAAAAAGTATTTACTGTCACAGAACTGTCAGAATTATAAGAAAGTAACTCCTTAAACCACATTCACTATCACATCTGATCATTTCTCATTGCTCGCATTAAACATTCCATGACAGGAGGAAGGTTAGCCTCAAATAAACTAAAATAAGTCCAAGACGGAAGGCACATTACGTGAAATCCTCTGGATTACGACGGGTAGAACATTGCCCTTGTTATCTCAGAAGCCCTACGGCCTTTAAAAGGGGTCACCAAGTTCCAGATTGTAGTAATCGGGTAGATATACTGTACATATAAAACTGGTTAATTATGCTTATATATAATTGAGTGTTTTTGAGTGGTGAAAAAACAGATAATAATTTCATATTTCTAATATTAGTGGGAATTTACATCAACAAAAAAAAACATTGGATTTGAATCAGTGATTAGTGAGACCAAAAAAAAAGCCTTGATTTACACAGTGGCCAGCAATCCAAACACGTGTTTTTACTCCCATATATTGAACGTCAAATTCAAATTTATTTCTTGCAAGCGTGGTGGTCCAGCATTACAGACCAAGAGTTTCAAACTGGAAATGACGGGTGCAAATTCAGACGTGCGCCATGGGTGTTTTCACAGAATAAATAAGAGTTTCTTGGGAAAGAAACAAGGAAGATAAATGGTTGTACGTTCCAATGGCCTGATATCAATATACCGGGTACCTGTCAGAAACCATCTCATTGTTCACTTACTGATGTTAAGATATCTATATTCCATGGTGCAATAAAAAGACAGGAATAATACACTTGATTATTCATACTTACTTATTATTTATTTAAGTTTTCATCATACCTCACCAGCACTATTCCTCATAACACACATCGCATTTTTCACAAATACTCTTCTCTTTGGATCTTTTCAGTCTTATAGAGTTTGTCATCGTATAGATTTTAATTATAGGCTTATACAGTTCGAATCGCATTGTTAGCAAAAAGCCAACGGTCACATTAAAAAAGTTTATGAAATGGTCCCTAACACATAAATAGGAAAAAACTTAAAATAACTACGTAACATAGATCACAGCCGTTAAACGCGCAACGAATGCGCGTTAGCATGTGAACAGTAACTCCTACACTTGACTCCTACAGTGGAGTAAAGTACTTCTGTAAGCTTGTTGTCACGAACAGACCATCTAATCCACCTTTCAAGCAGTCAATAGGCAAGGTGATAACGTGGCCGTGACAATATACCATGTTAACGTCGTCCGATGCTGTTTACGTCACGACTAGTGACTAGATTAATTGAGTGTTCCACCAGACGGACATTGTATATAATAACAACAGCATATGTCCGCGTGGGCTAAGTAGTTGAATTTAATAGGCTTTACAGTATACCTATATAACTTTACAGTTGTTAATAGACCGATTAGTTGCACTTCTGTCACTATCGATTTTGAGCTTTACATTGCAATAAGTAAATCTTTCATGGGTTACAATCAAATTGTCCTAGTTGATCTCTAGATAATTCAGTCACTACAAATGTTTCATTATAGCGTGCCTGTCAAAATTCATATTGTTATTGCATTTTTAAAGTACTCTGCTTTCAAAATTTTAAAGTCTCATTGATAATTTCAAAATTAATTAAATATGAAATTACAGTTTGACCGAAAAAAAATTAAGCCATTTATAAAACGTAAAATTAACATTTCTACTCGTTTTATCGAATTAAAAGTATTTGAAATCGGTAAATACTTCTATACCAGCTAAGTGAACTGAAATATAATTTGATACTTTCTATAACCTTTATCTTTCGATATCGAGATAAATCCATTCACCTCATCCATCAAAATATCTTTTCAAAAACGAATTGTTTTGGTATACATATGTATCGTATAATACAGATAACAGAAAATCCAAATCTAATCTCTGAGCATTCCGTTAGCATAACGTAGATAACTCTCAGTCAAAGTTTATTGTACCTCACCTCATCTATAGAATATCAAAGGATGCCACCCTTTCCGTTTCTCACAACGTAAGCAACTACAATATCAACAATAGTCATGTTTTCTTTGCTAATATCGCCTCGGTAATGTGCGACGACATTAAAAGCCCATAAATACACAATCGCCCTCTATAAATGTCACCGAGTTTCGTAGTTTGTCCTTGTAAATAAACTGCACTGAATGTCCACAGAATCTATTGATGAGAATGCATTCTCGAGGCAACTACACGTTTAGCAGAACACGTCTCTCGTGATCTTCTTTTTAATTTTAGTGGAAATCCTTGTATAATCTTCTTCCGGGTAAGTCCTGCCACCTTGCCTGTGACGAGTGGCAGAGCGTAGTGGCACAGATCATCATAGTTAGAACCCCCAACAAAAGAGAAAGAGAGAAAGAGAGAGATATATCGATCTCTCTGATCTCTCTCTCGAGAGAGAGAGACAGTAAATGAGATTTTAGTTTCACAAGGGTGCTAACGGTAAATGGCACAATGTCTCAAATGTTTTGGTTCCAGAACAAGACGGTTTTCTAACAATATTTTTCTTCGCTGGTTTGAGAATGTAGTTTAACCAAACAGATTTTTCAAAAGAAAATTTCTTATTTTTTTTTTCAAATATTGTTGTACTCCTCGGTTGGAGTCACTGTTTTTCGGATTGAAAATCAAGATCTGCACCTCTTTCCTCTGTACTCATCCAGCAAGCTCTCTTCAAATTTGCTATGAATCGTGTAAATCGTTTCTATTCCCGTACTTCTGAAACTTTATACTGTGGCACAGTTGTAAAATGTTGGTCTTTTATTACATTCGTCGTAGGTTCATTACCTCTCCGTAGGTAAATGTGGAATGTTCGTTGCATTGTAATTGCGTTAGCTTTTTAATATAGACAGATGGAGTGTTGTTTGTAGTGGTCAGCGTCATGCCTGTTTGGTTCTTTTTGATAGGGGAGCAGGTTAAGAAAAGGTCACAGTTGTTATCAGATGGATGGGTGATCCAAGTCTGATGTTTAAAAGATAAAATTCTGACCGACTGTACAGTACTATAAACCACAAATAGTATTTTGAGATGACTCGGTGTAAAACTCAAACTCAAATGAATTAAATAATAGAAAAGCAATTTAATTATAAAATACGATAAAAGCTGAGGGAAGAGAGAAGATTAATAGAGAAAGATATTTATATAAACATGGAAAAAGAAGACAAGTATGAGGTAAAAACTGATTTGCATAGGTTTCCTCGACAAAATATTGCCTCTTAAGTTTATAATAAGTAAATATGATAATCATCATCTTTATTGTTTTTACCATTAATGTACCATCAACTGTTTTGAAGCCTAAAATTAGTTTGTTGTCGTTAGAATGATCTAGCCAACTTTGGACCACGCTTTTTTACTTACTACTTTATTTTTTAACGACGACAAATAAAAATTGAAATTTTAAATCCCTTTAATATACGTATAATATACCTTACCAGCCAAATTATGTTAAGGAGCTTGTTAGTGTAGTTATGTACTAGTAGTGTAGTGTACTACACTGACAACCTAATCTATGTATTATTCTATCTACTTATTGTTTTCACTAGCTCCATAGTTACTTCGGTAATCTTTATCTTGTACAAAATTAAAAAAGATCAACCCATTCAAGACTTAGTCAAAGTAAAGAGGCTTTTTTTACTTCAAATGTTCTTAATTTTCCATCATTCGTTCTGTTGAATCATCTAATAATATTCTATCTATCTATCTATCTATCTATCTATCTATCTAATAATATTCGTATAAATATATAACATAATATATTTATATTAACAGAAAGCACAAAACATGCATCTGATAAGTATTTAGGGTTTTTTCTGATGAACACAAAAGGATTTGTGTAATTCCCAACAAAGTTTCCACGGGTATATTGCATCAGTCACAGCAATGAAACAAATCTCGTAGCTCTGTAGACGACTCTACGATAAATCGTAGCGTGTCGACGTATTCTTTATGTTTATGATCCTCGTAGTCTAGCTCTGGATATAAACAATTAATTTACATTGAAACTCTATTTACTAAATTATTTTCTTTTCATAAAAATACAAAAAAGATAATGGGTTGGTTATTTTAGTAACTTAAAAATACTTCTCTTAAATATGAAAGATACTTATACATTTTTACCGTGTAATCAGCGCGGGTAAGTAGTGATTCCGGGATTAAACGCGATGAAATTACCCTAAGCCAGGTGTGGGGTCGTCTCCTGAGCCGGAGCAAATTGAATTTTTTAATAAAATCCCTGAATAACGTGTATAAAAATTCCTATGCTATTTTTCATACTGAAATTTCGGAGTTTTTAATAGTCAAAAATGTATAAATACCGCCTTATTTAGAAATCAGATTTAGCGCAGTTGTAAGAAAATATTTCCAAACGCCCGGTTGGGTACATAACACCGTGAAGCTGCTAATCAGCCGCCTAACAATTAACGGTGAGTTTCAGTTCGCTTGAGTGGCAGTTTCTTATCCAGGCTTTGAGTTGCATTACCATCGGCAACATAGTCATCATCTGATATATATCAAACCACAGCCAAGTAAGAAGCCATAAATTTAGGTTCTGCTTATCATATCCGAGCTCATGAAACCCAATAAAGTAGTGATGGTTTTAGTTTGAAGTTAACTAACTATTTAATCTATTTTTCAGCTGTGCCCCCAGGTTTGAAATTAATTTGAGCTGTAGAATCTTTCGCGAAGATACCGATTAGCGGCTAGGAAGTCATGCAATAACGTGGCGCCATAAAGCCAAATTAATTAGTTTGCGATATTAAAGTCGATATTACGGGGTGAGAATTTTACCTTCAGGCAAACCACCTGAATAGTTTCACGGTAATGGTCATAAAAAATCGTTAATATATTGTTATATATATTGTATATTGGAATACATATTTTAAACAAAGGATTTAATATCTCATATAAATCTAATACAATAATTAACATTTTTACCCCAAAGCTTCTGCCATCCCGCACCTTGTCCAATAATGGTGCAAAAGAGGTTTTTCCCGGTTATTTTTTCAACCTATAATAATATAATATTTATATATAAAGTACATTGAACCCAGCAATTTCAAAACGTGTTAAACACGAGAAAAAAATATTTTAGGTTAATGTGTTTGTTATACATGGGCTTTACTGGATTACATCATTGTTATCATTTTAAGAGGTAAGTGGCAATTATAGCTATGTTTTTTCAAAATTTAAGAATATTATAAAATATGAGAGATCATGTAATTATTATCATATTTATAATTTGAAAGTGCAATTATTTTAAGCATTCCAATTGGAGTCATAACATTCCCGAGATATGTACTTAAGTTTAATCTGCAGACTGAGACAACCCCTCGGATTCAATCAGAATGCGCGGCGTCGCTCATTTTTAGGGTTCCTTCGATAAAATTGTATATAAGAATGAAACTTTTTCATTTCATACTATCAAATGTTTAAAGAAGCATGAGAAAATATGTTACAAAATGAGATGACCTATCTAAAGATTATTAGAAACGGGCTTTAGATAGCTCAATTGATTTCATTGAAAATCCATACTAATAAATAAATAACTGCTACGCAAAATAAATAATAAATCATAACATTGTCCAGATCGAATATGTGTGTTATTTTTGATTCCTTCCTTTGTATTTGATTCCTACACATAATATTTATATTTATTTTTAACCACAAACATACTGGCATGAAAATGTTGTTTTTGAGAATATGGAGTATATTGAGCATGTTCAAGTTTTGATTCATTACGGTTTCTTACGTATTTTACGGTTATTACGGTTTCTATGTTCCGTGTTCGACCAGTGTTGTTTGACAATTGTGGTGCCTGTGAAATAACTCGTACGAGATATTACACCATCCCACCTCATAGTCATGGTACGACAATGTGAATTAAGTCGTTCCATGGCCAACATAAGTTGTATTCTATTTTTTTCATGATCCTAGTTTTCTACTTTACTAGCGGTTATTTTGTCATGTCGAAACATATATTTATAATTAAAACATAAAAAAACTATAGCTATTATGGAGTTTCTTTAAGTTGGATCATAATTCACATATTTTCTTATTTTTTTTAGGGTATTTTGACGCTTTGCATTAAACGCATGAGACGCAGACATTGAATATTAAATAAAACGTGGAATGCCATTCTATTATTTAACTTAATATGTATAGTACCTAAGATTCACTTGTAAAATATATCTTTGAACGGAACCATCGGGTTGCATCTCCGACTCGCTTGAGCGATTTTTCTAGAAAATGCCTGCTTACGTCTCTCTTTTTATGATTGTTCTTCTTTTATTAGAGTACTTTTGTTTCTTAAGTGAAATTTCTTAAGTTGGAAAGACTGGATTCGCGATGGAAATCCGTACTTATTCTTTGAGTCGTAAAGATTTAAAGATTAATCAAAAAAAATTTACTTCTCGAGCCTGACATACAGGTATACCTAGGCTATATGCAACATATACACAGATTTATTTATTTGGCACCTCGTCCTATTTGTAGAAAAATAGTGTACCGCCCAATTCTAAAGCTGTATATCAAGTTTACGACTACGCGTACCTAAACTTCTGCTGATGTTCAACGCATCTATGTTACTGTTGCTTGCGACCGTTATAATTATTCGCCCAACGCCCAGCGCCCAGCGTTGAAAATACAACACTGCTCGATAAAAAAGCGTCGCGTTTTAAAAGCGCTGCTGTGTGAACATTATATTTGGGAATGAATTTGTTCTATTTCAACGCTTTTTTAACGGACGTTAAAAAACCCTCGTGCGAATGAGGCCTAACTACACAATTCTTTCAATAGCGCCAAAACAATACACTTTATATTGGATAGTGAACAAACTACCCCCCGTTATACATACGCGGTTTCTCTTATTGAATATTTACTTTGTGGGAAGCGCCCTGCATCGTGTATTGGATTTTAAACTTTTACACAGTGTCCGAAAATCTGTGAAACGCTGAAACTGGTAATTTTTTGGTTTTCATTGAAGATATATTTTGGTTTTGAATAGTGAAGATCTAGTTTGTATTTGTGACATTTAAAATCTGGCATTAAAATAAAGAGCATATGCTATGCATATGCAGAATTTCATAACAGAATTAGCAACCCTTTATAACATCAACGTGAATATCATTGTATAAATTTTTAATCAGTCGGTGGTGATTATTTATTTATGAACGGGGAAGGCCACATATAATACTGTACAATGTACAAGGCTTACTAATATAATAGGTTGTTCTATGACAAAAACATAATAGTTTCGTACTTTGTACACGTTCTTTATGTGATTTAAGCGACGGAACAAGCTGACGGCCGAAATGATGTTAAGTGGTAACCGCCGCCCATAGACAACAGCAATACGAGTCGAGTCCTCTCCACCAAAATTATAGATGACTCAAGTCTCATTAATTCACGTCCATCACCTCAAGACTCATGCTCCTGCAATTTCACCGGTACTCTGTCCACAAATACTTACTATATATAATCCACAGTAAAAATGGCAGATTGCACTCTGCCTACCGGATAAAGCCGCAATTCTATGTAAGTTTAACCAATAAAACTTTCATTTTATTTATTTAATCCCGTTTTCGAAAAGCTTCTAAGTACAAGAAACACTCCACTGCACTCGCTGAAATAAAAGCGCAACACATGCATAATACAACAGTTGCTAATTATGAAAAGCTATGGGTTAGCGTCACTGACCTCCATCAAGCTTTGCCTTATAGTAACTGGATGTACTACTGAGAGAAGTCCTTATATTTTTTTGATAAAATTGCCCTGTTACTGTTTGATCTAGTAAATATAACGATAATAATAACGAGTAGTACTATTTTATGATATAAATATTATTCAAAATCATTATAACTGCTCGAACAGCCGTAGAAAATACATTTTTACCCATTTTTGCTTGTGAGCTGTTCTTACAATTCTAGTAGTCATATTATGTTGTCATTCTTTTCTCATTTGCTTATGACCCAACCAGCATACATAAAAAATGAACTTAAGATAAAAATAATTAAACATACTGTTTTAAAGATAAAAATAGCTTTAGTACAAAAGTTTTTCTTTCAATTGTACGTTATCCCCAATTAATTAAATAATTTGAAGATCTAAGAAATTTAATTAGATGTTTGAAGTATCATATAAATTATTTAATATAAAAAAACTATTTTTATATGAACTCAAACGACAGAAATCAAGGCGTGCATAATTAAAATGTAAAATCAGTTTTAGGCAATCATCTGGCAATGCATAAAACAAAACAATATCTTGCAATCCTGAGCCAAATATGGCAAATGGTAGACTAAAAGCCCATTCGCTCTTGTTTGATGATAAAAGCCCTACGCCCGTAGTAAATATTAGAAGCTACAACTTCTTCTATTCGAGTCACTGGTTCTCTCGAACCAGTGTGGTGAAAGGACTTTAAAGAGGCTCATTCGTGCACTTGACATATTTCTTCGAATTTTTAGTTCGAGGACATGTCGGTTTCCTCACGATGATTTTCTTCACCGTTTTGAGAACGTGGTATTGCGCACTCACACTCACACTCGAAAACCTCATAGGTGCATGTCGGGATTTGAACCGGCGACCTCCGGATTGAAACTCGGGGTAAACCTTTAGACCACCACGCACACCAAAGCTACAACGATAACGTTAGACGCTGAAAAATTCTCATTGCATATCCTTTAGAATAAAGTTGACATCAACGCGTATCCAGTAAAACAAAGTTGAGATCAACGTTATATGGCGTGCAGTTGGCGAACGCAATTATGTTAATCTTATTAGAATATCCACTATAGTGGTGCAGGTTTTACTTGGCGCAAATTGTTCGGCTCAAATTTCATATTTAATTCTTGAGTAGCGTGACTGTAAATAGTCGCACCATGTATTAAGCGCAGTGGCTTATTAGTACAAAATGGGTCACATTTCCTATGTGTTTCTTGATTGGGCTTTCATAGTAACTTTTTTAAACACTCATATCGTATCGTACTTTTGCATTACAGTAAGGAATAACCGGCTTGTATAGCTTCCACTCTCAAGTTGAATATCTGTCGCCAAGCACTTGAAAATGTCTTCCTGTGTCTATACGTTGATTGGCACATTATCGCCTAGCAACAGTTGATATGTGGTAAAACGTAACTTCGGCCAGACGAGCACTTGATTTTTTTATTTATATTTTATTTCATACAGTTACGGAACTAGCCGATGGCCACCTGGTGTTAAGTGGTAACCTCTGCCCATAACAACCGATGTGACTTGGGTCCTCCCTTACTAGGTAGGATAAGACCCAAGTCTTATCTTATGCGCCGTTAACTGTGAAACGTAAAGGTGCAATGTCTCATGTGCCTGTAATTTCACCGGCAACCACACCTTTCAAACCGGAACATAGTAACGCGAATGCGTTACTGCTTGGCGGCAGAAATGGGCATCATGGCAGTACTTCCCCGGACGAATTTGGCATGAGTTCTACTGCTCTTAAAATATGTTATATTTGACCATATTCTAAGTTGAAAAATATATGCTTCTACCTTTTTAATTTCGACATAATTAAAGCTGTTATATAATGACAGGAATGTAATGGGAACATAAGTCTCCACGATTAGTGAGCTGAAAATCTCCCAGATTTTAAGACCGTCTTCCTCCGTCACACCCTTTGATATTTAGGACATATCGCAAGACGCAACCTATACAACCTTAAAATCCAGGATGGACTAGATACGCCCCAGTTTGGAAATCCAACTCCATAATGCTTTTCGCGTCGCTGGGGACCGCAACAAATTGAGAACCCTCATCAGACAAAAGATCATACCAGAAGGTCACGACTTTCTGCAGTGAGGAATCGATGCACAGAGAAGGAATAAGGATAGACCGAAAATTATGAAAGTTCATTTTTATGTACTATAAATGAAAGCACACACAAATACGTGGGTGTTTATGTTCGGCATAAAACGGGTTTCAATGAAATTAAAACACCGTCAAACCTAACATACTAGGACCCCAATTATTTTAAGAGGAAGTTGAATTTTATGGACGGACCAGATGGAAATGTCAGTGGGACGGTCTCCGCGGTATAACATTTGGATTTATTCAGTCATGAAATTAAACAAGTCCCAACGCTCCCCTCTATCTGAATTTATGTTCGCGCTAGTTTGTAGTCGTATCTATTGCAACGTTATTGTACTTCATTAGTTTCAGGATATTAAATACTGTTCGCATCTGAATCGTTCGATGGTTTGTGCGAGAAGTTTGAGCTACTGAACATTGGTATCGGTAGAAGGTCCCGGAATATTTAAGATCAGTTCAAGTGTGTCTTTTGTGCAGGGCGCGAAATGAGCAGATGGCCCACCAGATCAAAGTTGTAGTCGGAAAACAAACATAACATTGGAATATTTTTGGACTGGCCTCACAGCTCAGTTGTTGCTAACTCTGCCTTCTGCGTTGTAGGCCGTGGGTTTGACTCCTACCCAGAATAAACATTTGTGTGATGAACATATGTGTTTGTTTCGTGTCTGGGTGTGAATATGTATTATTTATGTATTTACAATAAAAGTATATATGCATTCTATAAGCCGTCTGGTTCCCATATTACAAGCCTAGTTGGGGTTAGATGAAGCCGTGTGAATTGTCCAACAATAAAAAAGAAGTTTTTCTGTGTTGGGATATTAATATGTATTATATGTATGTATTATGAATATATATGATTACGAAAAGAACAAAGAAAACCAATTTACTCGGACTTTACTTATAAACGAGTCTATTAGCACTTAAAACAAAAGGCATCCCAAATCTTCCGGCGCTGAAATCGAAACCTTGCACAAGCGGCATCATAATTTCCAACCGTCGCCAATATCCATTTAAGGTACCTTTAATAAAACGGCCTCGTGTCTAATGGCTGTAGAATTTAAGCATCAAAATTTTGTAGATAGACTGCATAAGACATTTTCATGGATTGAATGCAAATTCGATTTGAAATATCCCGTCGCCTGGAGTTGAATAAAAGTCACATATCGACCTATCTGGGGCCGTACCACTAGCTTAGATTGGCTTAGGCTCAACCACCAAGTAAGCTTGAATAAAGTGTTGCATGAGTGAGGAAAAATTACAAAAAAAACTGACTTTTAGGATACACTAATCAATATCTCTCGTCTCATGGACTACTGTTTGTTAAATTTTAATGATACTGATGGTAATGCGATAAGTAAGACGAAAGTATTTCTAATATAGGAATTATCTTTCTTTTACTTTAATCACTGAAAACAAAAGTCCTGCACAAAATGTAAATCACATTCTCTGCAGTCATTTTATTTTATTTATCCTACATATGCAAGCGTTTTTATTATTTGCTTAGTTTGTAATGATGCAAGCGTTTTTATTATTTGCTTAGTTTGTATGATCCAAATAAATAACTTAAAAAAAATTGAACAAAATGTATAAAAAAGCAATAAATATGCAACTTGGGTCCTTCGTTACTTTGGTGTGCGAAATACAAAAACACGTTTTCTCTGATACTTTACTACTGCTACAAAGATATTGCTTAAGTGCTTATGTCGTGGGTCCACTGTATTTCTAAGTCACAGGTACATACACCTAGTTTAGAAATCAGGGGTTCATCCTATGGTTATGCCATAGCCTACTTCTTACATCTCGATGTCGTAGTTTTCGATCTATGTTGTAATCTTTGTAAGCTTTTTTTGTGAATAAATCTTTTTTATTTATTATTTTATCTGATACTTTTGTCCTGTAATTTCTCCGGCAACCGTACCTTTTAAACTGGCACAAAATAATTCGAATGCGCTGCTGGTTTCCTTGGCTTATCTTTTCAAGAAGCATTATTATTTTTAAGAAACTATTGCAAATATACTGCCTGTCCATGTCGTCTTAAGACTGCTGAATCACATATTTACAAATGTTATAGTACCTAGTATATGTATTATTTATAAGTATGTATATTATTATTTGTTTATAATTATATATTTAACTTGTATATTTAGTATGTAGTTAGTTATTTTATATTAGTGTATTTTCTCTTTCATTTAACATCATCGCCCCCTTATTATTGTATATAATCTATCTCTCTATAACACAGTCCAAGATTTGCACAAGTTTCCAAATTTTATTGAATGTTTTAATTTTTTAGTTAGATACCATATAAGGATCAAAATGCTTTTTCCATGACGCCAACGGTGGTAGGGCGACAGATGTGGCTGAAACTCTTTCACCGAGTCTGTATTGAAATTTTAAGCAAATGGTGCTTTTGCGAAAATAACGACTTCAAATGTAGCTCGAATGTCTCGTTTCAATGGTAATGTTGTTGGTCTAAAACTGAAGCTGCTCATGAGCTGTCGCGAGAGGGAATAAAAGAATCTGTGGTCTCTGAGCGCTTGGATTGTGCTTTGTATGAGCATAATATGCATTTTGAATATATTGTGAACAATTTTCGTTTTAAACTTGTGAAATATTGAATTTGGCAAGTTTGTGAAGACTTGTGGTACACATATATATAGGTATATATATTATATATAATAAGTACTACTTCTTTTCTGTATTAAAGACGATATGCCATCTGGCAAGTAATTACGCTTGTACTCTATATTACGCCTTTTCATATTTGTAAGATGTCTATAAAATTAAACATCTCAGTGCAATGATTTTTTGTATAAAACAAAATAAATATTGATTAAATAACCATCGGTTGACATTTGAAACAGCGCCGAAAATCTAGCCCCGAAATAAGCATATGAGAAGGTTGTAACACGGGAATCAAACAACTGATGGAATCCTTAAATACGTCTTTTTATAAATAATTTAGTACAAATCAACACACAGAGAGAACAAATATGTCTATTTCACCACAAAAATGTTTGTACTGCATATGAATTACATCCACCACAGCAGAGATGCTAATCTGTGCTAAGCTATGGGGCCAGTCGAAAAGATAAACAAACATTGTTATTTATTTGAGACATAAAAGCACAACTATTTGACACAGTAAATAATACAATAAAACGATGAGATAGACGTGTTACTAACAAAGCAAAATGCATAATGATTCATTCGGTAACACTTCAAAATGATATTATAGAAACCAATAAAAACTGAAAACGCTTGAAAAAGCTTCTGTAACCAAAATAATCAAAAAACCCCTGATTTATGATCTAGTTTCATTCGCGTTGATTTACGGCACGGGCGCGAATATTAAAGATTGGTATTGATATATTATTCCTTTATCCCCATTCTCCTTGTGCTATTTACGAGACTCTCCCCTACCCTCATAACTTTCATCATCCCTTTTTACGGCAAGACTTGTAAAAACAGTCAGGGTTTCTTCGTAAGCTTCTCTTAGTTAATATTGGGAAAGACCTATTTTTATGACTTGGAAAGCTTTTACCTTACTAAGTAACAAAGATCTGCAGAGGCGTGTAAAATTCCAAAGTTAAGCTAGGAGGTTTCTAGAAAAATATGTGGTACTCGGGGCGGGTATATTACATGAAGTAAGACAAAATGTGCTTAGATGATTTCTCAAATGTGCTTGATTGTTTCACAATTTCATGGGATTAACGAAAAAAAAATCCATGATGCTGATTATATTGGAACAAACTAAACTGATTTTAGATTCATACATGTGTTTCAAACATAATTTAGTACTTTAAACTAAGTTTAGTGATTTCCTCAAATTGTCTCATTGTCCTATGTTTTCTGTTTACTGTGATGGTGTAACTACTGTGATTTTGAAAATTGTACGTGACGCCTCATGTTTGTATGATTTTTAGTTTGATATAACAGTTTGATTATGGACAAAACGAATTCACTAATGGTTTTAGAGTATTCAGCATGTCATGTCGATGCCTATATTTTCCAGTCCGGCATCTTAAATATATCCTACTTATAGGCTTCTAATTTTTGGATGCTGACGACAAAGCTAGTTGTATCTAAAGGTAAAAAATATTTGCTTTATATTATTTTGTTATATTACACTTTGCAGGAAATTATTCTGAGGCAACTGCGTAACTCCTCTGTGCAACGTTAGTACTGTCAATTGTCTAAATATGAAGTCTGAATTATATAAAAGTGCTATATTTTTTCAGTAATACACTTTATATATTTCTACACTGTACCAAGTGGGCACAAAGATATGAAAAAGCAATATTCGTGATTCTTTAGTCCAATGAATGCTGACTCATCAGCTCAGTAATGGGTCCGATTGTGATCTTTTCATTTGCAGTCAGCCACAAGTAATCACTCCGCCGATGAAGTTATAATGAAAACGAGAATCTTTTACTCCTAATATATAATAATAAAATTGTTAGTTTGTTCGTTGTTCCGCATAATTTATGGAAAATAATATAAGAATTAACAAGCAAGAATATATTATCTACTTTGTTTCATACAATTTATGTATCGACGTAACATAGGTTTTATGTTTATAATTATTTATAATTTATCTACATCACAATCATTGTTTGAATTAATTATGATATTACCTTATCATGTGAGTTAATAATAATAAATAAATCATAACCGTACGTAAGAAACGGACTTGAAATTTGTTTCTTCTTCATCAATAACTAGCGGATTCAGCGGTATTATTTTATACTGTCGAGTTTGTATACAGATTGTTCACGTCATAAGTACGAAAGAAAATACATTATGGAATGGCCCCCTATCATATTACGTGACTGTAACTTCAACATTACCGCCACCTTTCGCACGGAAACATGAATGCCTGGCGGCTACTTTGTTGGTGCCAGTACTTCCGACGAACTCAGCACAAGATTCACAGCTATGTATGACCATCACGACGACTCAGCCGCAATTTACTCATAGCCTCAATAATAAAACCAAAGTCACAGCCGTCAACTAGTATAGGCATTATTATTATTATTTCTGATTATGCTATTGTTCGCGAAGATTTTGATTATACGGAACTCAAAGTTATTTCATTCTAATCCCGGTAAATCACTCGGGATTAACGAGATTACTTGTATAATGCTGATTGTGGAGTTTAATTTGTTTTTATTAAGAGTTGCCAACAAGGTGGGGTGAAATTGTCTCGTTATTAAATAATTAGAAATTGAATTCGAAGGATGGCGATTTGTTACGTCGATACATTTTAGTTCATCTATACATATAATAAAATTGTAGAAAAGTGGTGTCTGTACAATGGAAATATATAAAAAAAAAGTAGCAGGGGTTGTTGTTATATCGATGCCGAACCCGAAATTGTAATTAATTTTTTTTTGTCTGTTTGTCTGTTTGTCTGTGTGTTTGTGCACGCTAATATCAGAAACGGCTTATTCGATTTAGATACGGTTTTCACTAATATATTGTAGTAAGCTTCACTTAACATTTAGTGTTTATTTCATGTCAATCGGTTCATAAATAAAAAAGTTATGTCAATTTAAAGAATCACGGCGAACATTTTTAACGTACAGAGTACGTACTACACGCCTCGCGCCTGAGCGTCCGTGGCTATATAAAGCGCGCTGAGAGCCGCGCCGCTGCGCTGCCATAAGGATTCAGTTATTCAAAATATGCTGCCCGAAAAGTCACTATTCCACGCGAACGAAGTCGCGGGCACAGCTAGTTTTTTAATACATTTGCATCCACACAAATTAAGTTGTACATGCATACTTGTATGATCACTTTTCTATCGCTCAAGAGGAGGGCAGAGAATATGAGATTTGATTTAAATTAGAATTATAATCTCGACGAGGTTGGCCCACCTGCCCCTGATTCGAACTATTAACATTGGAGTACAAACCACTCTAATCACGCTTGTATTGAAAACAAATTACATAATTTCAATACATATCGATCAATGATTAATCAATTATTGTTTTTAACTAGAAATACAGCAATTATAAGGTGGTAATACTAATCCAACGTCCATACCAATAGTGTGGATTAGTTATTCCGCAATCTTTTATATGATAACATTATTGGCCGACAAGAATGATGCTAAGCGCTTTAGCCAATTCTCCCCTGGTATATCTTTATTAAAATAATAATACACCTTCTCTGTTGTAAATTTTGAAAAGAATAATATATGTGTTTGCTATAAACAAGGTTTATTGCGACAAGGCTCCGCATTAAACGTACGTTTGACTTTATCGCATAATGTAACGAGTTTTGTGGAGAGCCCCCACATTCTTATGGTTATACAAAAACATTTCCATTCGCTAAGAGAGTTCTTACATATCTTGGAAAAAGGAAGAATGAAAAAAATTGGTGCGTGTCGGTTTTGACGCGCGATTGTAGAGAAACACTAAGACTTTTAACTCTTTAAGTGATATGTCATTTGTCATAACGTTTTTAATTAACGCTCTATGTTACTCATATACTGTTACTGTTACTCATATGTTACCCATCCAATTTTCTTACTGGGAGGTTTCAAAGAAATTGATTCTTAAGGAGTAAACTCCAAAACTGACTAAAACATTTCTTAAGTAACGTTTTCCGTTACACGATCCTTCTTGTAAACAACTATTGTTCTGAATTGCGCAAGAATAATAATTACAGAATTAATATAATTTGATGTATACACAACACAAATATTGATTTCGCTATTCAACTTTATGCTTGAATTGTCTAATGTATATACGGAGCGTCAAAATATAAGTTTGCCCGCAACCATCATTCTCTGCCGCTGCTAGTTCGAAACCGCAAATACACTAACAGATAGATACTTCACAATTTCTGCGGGAGATATCTGTAACTCAATAATCATTATAAACTTCCTCTTGCCACAGTTTATTGTATCTTGGGGAAAAGATCTAGAATTATTTACTTTGTTCGAACAATGTTTAAACTAGCCGCTTTAAGTTGGAAGAATATTTTTATCTTTAACTAGAGTTGCTGAAATGTTGAACCGTCAGCCTAAGATGGGAATTGTACCACACTTTTTTAACGATTATCTATATTTTTTGTAAATACATACATAAAATATATTAACAACCAAACACTGAACAAACATCTATGTTTGTCACTCAAATGTTTGTCCTGGGTTTGATTCGAACCCACTACCTATAAGTCATGGAGACATGCAGACCAACTGAGCTGTGAGGCCAGATTCATAATTATAGGGCTAATGCTAGGCTGGCTTGCTTCCACTCTCAAGTTGAAAATCTGCCGCCAAGCATTAATCCTTGTGTTCCAGTAAACTCACTTGAGAGCCATTTCCAAATCAAAGCATTGCGTGGTGCCACCATCGGCTACATAGTCGTTTAGCATTAGGTTATATGTAAGTGAAAGCAACCCTGTCAATAATAAAACAAATCTCTATCTAAAAATTGCAATCATACTTTATAAGAGAATACAATGCTTATATTTTGTTTGATGTCAAAAAAGTATTGTCCACTTTCGTCTTGGAACTTTTTTATTACTAATGTGCTTTCAGTTAAGCTTTAACGGTCAATAATGTCAAAGAAGGAGATGGTATTATAAAATTAAAACTTCGATAAAAGTTCTACGTTGGTAATGTAAATAAATTATGTAAAGAGAAAACTTATTGACCCTTCTTTGACAAGATAACCGCTAACTTTTGAATCCATTCGTAGACTCGTAGCACGTATTATTTCCGTACTATTCTCGACAGGCAGCAAAAAAATAGGCTGTGGGGACGCGGTACATCCAAATATCCCATGGAGTCTTGTTTTCCTCATTTCCTGCAACGACGCCAGGAAATAAAATCGCCATCAAGCCCGGTGCTGGTAATTTAAAAATAATGCTGCAAAAATTCGTAGGAATGCGAATTTAGACGCGAATTGCGGTCCGAGAGCGCCAGGCGCCGGGTGGCCGCTCAACGTTTTCATCCCTTGTTTTGCTCCTGTGTTATAACCATTGATCCTTTTTATGCGAATGAAATTAATCGCTGTGTACCTCTTTCTGCTGTCCTTTTTTTGACGTTTTTCATGTCCTTGGATCCTTTTTTATATACTGTATTTGTCTTTTTTGAAATGAACAATTCACAGTACTTCGGTGTATTTAAATTGTCTGTTTGTTGCGTTCCCGTACCCGTTTCTACAAATGGCCCAGAGTTGAAATTAGATTTAACGATCTTTGAGTTGATAATGTCCAAGAAATGCAAATCATGTTTTGCATACAAGTTAGTAGTACTCTTATAATAATGTAAATATTTCACTTCGGCAAAACACTTAGGGTTTTTCGAGTTTCCCAAATAGCTTTACTATAGACATTTTACGGGAAGTTTCTCGCACAAATTTTGGGCAGAATTCGATTACGGAATTCTGACAGGTAGTTATTAGAGGCCAGAAAAACTAGAACCAAAATCAATTTACCAGGTCCTTACCCGAAAATTCACTAACGTAGGTTGCCAGGATCCTAATAAAAACAAATTGCTCTCTGAGGTAGCCAAAACATTTACCTCATACCGTATAAAAATAACAGGGGGGGGGGGGAGATTAATGCATTGAGTACCATGGAAAATTCATGGTGCGGGCTTTGCGGACATTAATCATTATATTTTTAAACGGTTTTATTTAGCTCGACCCGTACGGAATTTATTTGGGTCAAAATTAGAAATTGAAATTTAAGCACCTTCCCGTTGTCAGATTGATCTGAAATTTGGTACACACATTTAATTTAGATGACAATACAATATAATAAAATCAATAACATTATAAATCTAAGATGGCCGCCGATACAAAATGGCGGATTACATATTTTTCCTTAACCCCCTCAATATGGGTATCAAATCAAAGGGCTACACTAGTAAAACACGATGATTATGTCAAAATTTAAAATTCAAGATGGACGCCGTTCCAATATGGCGGAGTAGGTACATATTTTTCCACAACCACCACAATATGGGTATCAAATAATAGGACTACACTAGTAAAACACGATGATTATGTCAAAATTTAAAATTCAAGATGGACGCCGTTCCAATATGGCGGACTAGATACATATTTTTCCACAACCACCACAATATGGGTATCAAATAATAGGACTACACTGCAGAATACTGTCATTATGTCAAAATTTCAAACTAAAGATGGACGCTGTTACAAAATGGCGTATTAGGTGGGGGCATGATTAGTCGTGTCGAGAACAGTTGCGTCCAAGATTGTGTGACGTTAGCCCTCTAACGTCACACAATCTTTTTTTTATCTGCCCCTGCAGATAAAAAAAAATACGTAATTAGATACCTCGTTAGTAAGCGGTAGCTATACCACCCAAGTTAAGGTAATAGGTTAAAACGTGCCGAGGACTGTATGGCATTAGGGTGGATAAAAATGTAATGTCGTAAGCGCTTCCCCCTCAAGATTGGGCGCATCTTGTTGTATATTAAGCCTTGTTCCTTTACTGGACCTCTGGGGAGGGGGGGGGGGGGGGGTCGACCGTCAAAATGCCCCTTAATCGTGGGAACAACATGGTAACAATAAATAAAAAAGCAAACAAAAATAAAAACGAAACTGCTACACAACGAAAAAGAAGGCTCGAAAAGGCAAAAGAAAAGTATAGAACGAAACGTGCAAAGGAAAGTGAAAATGAAACCCATAGTCGACTACAGAAACGAAGAGAACGGAAAGAAGAAAAAAAAAGAAACACCTGAGCAACATGATACCAGGTTAATAGCACAACGTGAGAGACAAAGGCAGCTGGTAGAGTCAGAAACACCTGAGCGTCATGAGTGCAGGCTCGCATCACAACGTGACAGACGAAGAGAGCTAATAGCGTCAGAAACACCCGAGCATCATAAGTCCAGGCTAGCATCACAACGTGACAGACAAAGAGAGTTGTTAGCATCAGAAACATCTGAGCGTCATGAGTCTAGGCTAACATCACAACGTGACAGACGAAGAGAGCTAATAGCGTCAGAAACACTTGAGCGTCATGAGTCCAGGCTAAGATTACAACGTAATAGACAAAGAGAGCTATTAGCGTCAGAAACACCTGAGCAACATGAGGCCAGGTTAACAGGACGGCGTGAGAGACGAAAGGAGTTAGAAGCTTCAGAAACACCTGAGCAACGCCACGACAGGTTAAATAACCAACGTGAGCGTGCACAGCAACGCAGAGCTGAAAATCATGTACAAGCGTTTGAAAATGCTATTAACACATCGTGTATACACGTTTGTGACATTTGCACGAAGCATTGTTATCCTAACCAAATTCATACTGTACGTTACAACACAGCTGCATTAGGATATCTACCTGCAGAACTGTCTTCAAAAACAACATTACTTTTATGTTCGCGCTGCCAAACACATGTGACCAGTAATAAAACAATAGCACCATCAAAGGCGTACTGGAATAATCTGGATCCAGGTTCAATACCAGATGAGATTCAATCGCTGACGCAAGCAGAGCAGCGATTGCTGTGTAGAATCATCCCGTTTGTTAAAATCGTAAAATTTACTGGGCTATACGGGCAGTACCTACGGTTTCCGCGGACAAGCAGTGTTGTTTGCCCAAGATATCTTTGAGGTCAGTGAAAGATTACCTAATATGCTTCCAAGATCTTCCAGCCATGTAATAATGATGCACTGAATGAATTAAATAGAATGAGGAATATTCGGTAGACTATTTCACTAAATACTAAAAACAAGAAAATAAAAATCGGTAAAAAAACTTTTAAGTTAAACAGTTTTATTTTATGTGCACTGAAAACTACAAAATAAATAAATAGTTACTTACCTATCAACCTACGTAGGTGATCTCGGTCATTAATATCTCTGATGGTAGTGGTTGTCATAACATGAACCATGTCAGCGGCCGAAAGGCAGTTCATGAAAGAACACTAACACCAGGGTTTGCTTGGTAGGTAAACTAAGCAGCGTACACTATAACAAGTAGGTATTTTGACCTTCTAGTTCAGAAATATTTTAGTACTAGGCAGAATAGCTTTTAGGCATATTAGACTAAAATAAAAACGTGGGGCCCATTAACTATTTCTATATTACTTTCTACTATACTAAATGTGGATTGCATCGACTTATTATAATCGTCATCATCATCATCCTAGCAGTTTATCCCGGTCGCATCCGAAACCTCATAGCTCCGGAGTCCAGGGTCCGCTGAATCGACTAACTATAATCTAAAAACTACTATAATCGTAACTGGAGGTTTTGACCATCAATAACCAGCCGTTACGGCTTCACCAGCGAACGCCGCGCCGAGCTCATGATCTACCAAAGTATAAGATATGCTCTGCCATAGGTATGATTTCAGAGGGGCCCCACGTTTTTATTTTAGTCTAATATGCCTAAAAGCTATTCTGCCTAGTACTAAAATATTTCTGAACTAGAAGGTCAAAATACCTACTTGTTATAGTGTACGCTGCTTAGTTTACCTACCAAGCAAACCCTGGTGTTAGTGTTCTTTCATGAACTGCCTTTCGGCCGCTGACATGGTTCATGTTATGACAACCACTACCATCAGAGATATTAATGACCGAGATCACCTACGTAGGTTGATAGGTAAGTAACTATTTATTTATTTTGTAGTTTTCAGTGCACATAAAATAAAACTGTTTAACTTAAAAGTTTTTTTACCGATTTTTATTAAAGGTACATATTACAGGGATACAGTGACGCATTTTCATCGAAGGGAGTTAGGGAGCACAAGTTTCTGTCCTAATGGTGGAGTGAGCATGATTGGGGTAGTTATCCTATAGTAATACCTACAGGTAATTTTATTATCTGTAACTAGTTTGTTTATTTATGTTATAAAATACCTAATTAAAGTTTGAAGTACCTCCCTAACTCTACAGTATTGATAGTTCCAACATAACATTGTATAGGTATACACACTTAGATTGCCAATGTTTTTCCAACCAAAAATGTCAAATGTACTTGTATGCTACCTATGTCATTGCATAAAAATGGTACAGTATAAAAAAAACACCATTTTAAAAAAAACTCATTTCATGATAAGTAGTGAGCTTATCGTTTCCGATGATTTCCCACGAATAAGTTTCCCCAGCGGAAATATTCAGCGAAGCCAATTGGTAAATTAACAGTGATTAAGCTGAAAAGTACTGCCACTGTATAATTAAAAACTGATATTATTTACATAAATGTGAAAGTCTTTTTACATGGTTGTCACTCTTTCGCGCGAAAACTACTAATCTGGTAATATTCATGTCTAAATTCTTGAACGCAATGTGAATGAAACTCTTTTTAGGGTTAAGCTCGCCTTTGTACATATTTTTTATATATGTTTTATGATGTTTATTTTTACTGTGTACAATAAAGAATAATGAATAAAGAACGCATTTTTTTACATTTATGTCAAAAAACATATTATAACAAAGTGTACCTACATTCCCCTAGGTTTCCAAATCTTCAGAAGTGCTCAAGCAATCTTTCACATAACGTTGAAGTGGATTCTGTGTACGACGCGCACTCAAACTTTAGCACGTGACTTTTTCCAAACTAGGTCAATATAACTAAGTATGTACCGATATAAATTTATTATGTACGTCCTAATATGTTTAATTCATGACAGATTCATACCAGTGATGGATACGATGTGATGGTTTTCTTTTGCTATCATTTTAGAGTCATTTGTGGAGTTTCCCAATCATGCGACCTGGACTAAGAGAATTTAGTATTTATACGCACGTAATGTCTCAATCGTTTAAAATAAATCACTGATAACCCGTCTTCGCAGACAATGACTCACGCGCGACTATCTGAACCTTCTCCTAATATCCATTGCCATTAGTTGCTTTTAGTAACCTAACACAATCGAGACTATTATCTCTGTAAATCAAACATATAAATAAAGTAAGAGAACAAAGGATAAGAATTTAGGCTACACATTATCTCCTGAACGAAGTATATTCTTTCGTGTAGTCGCTTGTCTAAACATACATCGCACAAATCATGTGACAGCGGACCAAACAATGGGAAACTTCCATATATCGTATATTCTGTTGCAGCATCCACACCTCTTGAACATAAGTGAACGAACGCTGCAAATATGAGGGAACATTATGGTGTGGACGGTTTGAAGAGAAAACAGACTCCGCAAGCACGGTTGAATGAGTATTCGTTAGGTATGGTCCCATTAATGGAACCATGGTAAACAAAAGAAAGAAAGGACAGGAACAAATCAAATGGGAGTAGTACTTAACGTTATTGGTTGTAGGGAACGTATTAATTTCGTTGATGGGTATTAATGAGGGTACCTTACTTTGTAAAAGTATACTTTTGTCATTAGTTGCGCTGTTTGTGTGCGTCTTTTCGGAATCCACAAAGATTGTGGAGCACCACAAGATTGGTTCGTCTCTTATGTGATAATTATTGAGTGGGTATGGTAATAATGTGCCTACTTGGAGAGTTGAATAGATATTCAGTATTTTTAGCAAGAGTGATCCACCCTGATCACTATTCCTTTAGCTAGCTTGTCTTTGGCTTGAGAAAATTCCTACATGAGATCCAAATGGCTGGTCATGATATGAAGCTCGTGCAATTATAAAAAACTTACCAAATCAACAATCAGAATTATTTATTTATTTATTAACAAAATCCACAGCTCATAATAAATACATGTTATCAGTTTATTGAAAAAATTACCTATTCATGTACCTAGGTATCCGTATTAATCTGTTTCATAGAACATAAATCACAGATGTAGAAAAACAGAGAAAGGAAACTCATCCCAATGACCCGGTTAACAGAATTGCCATTTATTGTGTATAATACGGAGTCAGAAATGAAACGTAAGGCTTCTTCAGCGTTCGGTAAAACAGTGATTTATTATATTAAAAAGCCTGCGTTATCCCGGAGATGGGACACAATGCTGACGCAGTGCTCGTAAACCGTTCTGGGATTTAATAAAATTTATTCAGCACCGTTCTATGGGGACCGACAAATCATAATATTCTTTGAATACGTACTTATTTAGTTGGGTCGGGAATTTTAGAGCCAGTAAAGTTTATTTGCGACTATGCTTGAGAAAATTTGAGCGGCCGACGGGATGAATTTCGCTGTTTTACGCTTCAGGGTTGGCTGCCGATAATGCCATTTAGCCAGGCACTGTTTATAAATTTGCCTTTCCCGGAGTTTGTAGATGGAGATGGAGCTTTATAACGTGATGAGTAAAAGTGGGAACAAGTTTATGTTTACACTCCTATCAGCTTATACGTTGTTTTTTTTTATGTGATTCAGGTGGCGAAACTAACTGATGGCCCACCTGATGTTAAGTGGTAACCGCTACCCATAGACAACAACAATACGATTTAAGTCTACTCCATCAAAGTATGAGGTGACCTAAGTCGCATTGCGTTGCGTCCATCACCCCGAGATGGGGATGTTACGTCTCGTGCGTCTGCAATTTCACCGGCACCCACTCCCCTCCACCGGAACACAGCAATACAAGTTCATCACTGCTTGGCGGCAGATTATCAGATGTAGTGACAGTACTTCTCCAAGTGAACTTGGCACAAGTTATACTGCTACTTTGGTTTGCTCCTTTCGCACCACCCGGCGGATACAAAGGGTAATCACTTACGCGAGCAACTTCTGCTTCTTGAAACATAGTGTAGGTATTTGACTTAGTAACAATGAATGAATAAAATTAAAAGCACATTTGATAGAAACTTTGTTTCCATTTCGTTATGTGAGGGACGTAGGTTTCACGTTCAAAATCTCGCAACAGGAAGGCAAGTGATCACACATCCTATAAAGCATGATTGATGATCTACGGTAGAGAACCTAACCGCTTTCCGGTGCAAGTTAAACCCGGTGTGCACTAATGAGTCAAATGACTTATGCACACATTTATCACTCGCTACAACAAGCTTGGAACTAATGGAAATTCTAAGACGTGGCTCGGCAGTCTCAAATAATGAACGGAATCTAGGTAGCTTTTTGGATGGATAAATGTTTTGTATTTTTAATAGGGACTACCATTGATCTAGTTTAGTGGTACAATGACTTTCAGTCTGATGTTGTTGATTGAAACAATGGCGTAACCAATTAAATTTTCACTTGAAGGACGATGCAATCCACGTTCTCAAAACGATGGATGAAAATATCGCAAGAAACATGTCAATCAATGCCAAAGTAAGTTTTTTTTTAATTCTTGCTGGTGCTGGAAGAATTAAAACAAACTAGTCTAGTGCCTAGTGGCAAAAAGCAACATAGATTTTAAAATCCTGCGTGTTTAAAATAATTTTATTAGTCACTAGCTTACCCGGCAACCGTTGTTTTGCCATAAAAAATATTTCTAGTTAATATTTATCGCATCCAAAAAATAGGGGTTGGTGGTAGAAGGGTGAAAATTAAGTATTGTATGTATTTTTTAATGCTAAATCACAAAACAATTTAAATAAAACGTTTTGTCCAAAAACACAAAAAAAATTTTTGGGGTGGACCACCCTTATCACTTAGGGGTATGAAAAATAATTTACATCCTATTCTCAGACCTATCAAATATACACAAAAAAAATCATAAAAATCGGTCAATTCGTTTCAGAGGAGTTTGGTTACAAACACTGTGATACAAGAATTTTATATATTAGGTTTTTACTACTTTCCTATTAGCGTACGTTGTACCGAACGTTATCGAGCAAACTTCACTCACAACATTGTTCAGTGTCATTATGTTTGATAGAGGGTGTGTAGGAGTAGTAGTACTAATTTTACGCAAACTAGCTGCAAAACAAAATAGTTGTGCGATTTAGTCGTGTATTACACACTATTAGGGTATGTTAAGATGACGGGCGTTAAACAAGTATAATAATTCTACTCCTAAATAGATGTGATTATCACATGGACATGCTGGTTTTGAGAACTTAATATCGATAATTATTTAAATGATAACTCTCATGGTCTACTAATACTTTAGGTACTCCACGACACACAAAATAATCTTGTAATATCTTAAGCATTCCAGTATTGGTAGTCAAAATCTAAATGAAACAGATTTAAGTACTTGAATTAATAAAAGGATTATAGAGAAAAAGAAAAGGGAACCCTAAAGGAGGGATTTGTCTGTTTTTCCACTTGGAGGGTCGGAAAGGGTTTCAACATGCGTCAAACAAAAGTGGAATAAGTACGCGTGACTTAATATTTTAACAATACCTACTAATGGACGGGTTCTAAGTAATTTCTTTATGAGTTCTTTAAATATCGGTGGACACTTCATCGCTATCTAGCATAGCTTGTACCATGGGGACTAAATGGCTGATACAATACATAATACTTTTTGTAAATACATATATAAATACATATTAACACCCAGACACAGAATATACATCAATGCTCGTCACATAAATGTTTGTCCTGGGTGGGAATCGAACCCACGACCTACAATCAGAAACTTTAAAACTTTTTACTCGTGTAGCTGTAGGTTTTCAACGCGCGCGTTTTGAGTACGTAAGGCGCGCTTGAGCCGCGCTTAACTCCTGTCATCCGAACGTGTTCTTAAACTTCAGTTTGTTTAATCATAAGTTCTCACGGCTGCGCGTAAATATGCGATGATTACGTAATCGCCTTCATTAGAACAACGCCTTACACCGACGAAAACAGGACAAGAGGTGAAATGAGATACAACTTAGTTACTGGGTACGAAGACACCCAAAATTTATCTCCTAGCTTCTACGCCTTAATTACAGTGACGTAAGATGTGTAATAAAGGGCATAAGGCTGATTTATTGAATCATTTGTTATAAGCGGTTTCGGGCTAATTGGAGCTTACTGTTCTGGAATCAGGAGTTTCTATCTGATGGTTAGTGGGTGAGTTATGAAAACGGGGGAGGCTGATTAATCAAAAAGCTCAGGCGATAGAAAAAAACATAGCTGTGTTTGTAACTGAATTCTCTCTGATTCGCAGTTAAACGATCAGTATAAATGAAATTGGAATATAGAAGAGAATCTAGAAGCTTAGAACAGTTTTTTTTGTGAAAGGAAACCATCGTTTGAAAATCAGCTTGCCTTAGAGTGAAAATTTGAAGACATATGTCACAAAAGAAGCCACTTCGAGGAGCACTTTATTCATTTCGAGTGAGAACTAGTGACACGACTAGTAGGTATTTCGGGTGCTTTCTTGAATACCAAATTTGTACCTATTTATTGCGGTCCGTACACTTATTAATTATTCGCATTATTTTGTACCGGGTAAATTAAGCTAGCCCCGTTTATTTTAATGTTTGAACCATTTAACGTCTTAACTTCTATAATTTGAGCTGAAATTAAGTTGTAAGCTCATTGTTTTTATTAATGTTGGTCATAATGATACAATTTATGCATAGAGTGCGTTCAATTTATTTTCATTAGACTCTTTCATGAATTAATATTAAAAAAAAAGAAAAGTTATTTTATATGTTTAGTCGGCTATTAGCTTATTCGCGCCGCGCCGCACCGCCCCATCACAATGTGCATGTGAAACTTGCTCACAAACCGTACTTATTCTACGTGAACGAAGTCGCGGGTAACTGAAGTTATTTCCCTTGATCTTTCGAACAAAAATATGCGGAAAAACGTTAATCAGATTCGGGGAAGGCAACGTAATAAAATGCTTTCAATATTCCTCTAACCACTTTTTTGAAACGGATTTGGAACTTACACACGTCGCGATCAAACTTCTATTCGGTCGATTTAATTTACAAAGGAACATACGAGTTCCCGCTGACTTTGACCAAAGATCTAAATTTATAAAGCTTATCGTAGTGAGTGGCTCTTAGTTTGTGTTTATCTGAAATATGTGATAGAGTGCTACTGATACTGCATTAAAGTTAAATGATTTTTGTCTCCTTTACTCCATGTCATACAAAATGAGATGGGTATCTTAGTTTAATTTTACTCCAGAAAAAAACATGCTATCTTTAATTTCTAATTTTGGTATTAGTAGTGGATGGAAAATTAGGCGCGTAGAGGAAATAAAACAAAAAAATAAGTCTTTTTATATTTTTCTGCAGCATCGTCTGATTTGGAAACGGATCTTTAAACGCAGTAATAATTAATTTATTTCTTTGTTTAATTACTTTATTTAGGAAATAATAAGGTCAATATTAATATAAGATAATCATACTGACACCGTGTTGTCTCAGCTTCACACGGGTAGCACTAAGTATTTACGGAAGAGATAATTGTAGCTTGTTTCCTTCTTCGTGAATTGATTTATATATTAATGAAAGGTTATCAAAAACCCTCAGGTATTTTTTTATTATCAGCCTATATAGACTGGCAGAAAAATGCAACTAGGAACATAATTTATTTTAATATAATCATAAGAAAAAGTAAAAAATAACAAGAACACATTATCAAATATTTTTTGTAATCACATCCATAAATTTTAGTTCCACAATTTGACCCTCTCTTGCATAGTTGAAAATATCTTTGAACCTCGAAATTCGAATAAAACTTGTGAGTTCGAGTTAACATTGAGCAAACTAGGTCTCCAATATTCGAACCCCAACCACTTACCTGATACAAATTCGGAACTTACACGCTCTCTGATCGAGGAAGTTTCCTACATTCGTGCGATTTACAAAGGGAACGTGTTAAGCAAACCCTTTACTGTAAGTTACGTAACATTTCCACGATATCCTACTAATATTATAAACGTGAAAGTTTGTATGGATGTTTGTTACTCTTTCACGCTCAAACGGCTGAATGGATTTGGATGAAATTTGGTACAAAGATAGCTTATATCCTGGATTAACACATAAGCTACTTTGATCCCGGAAAAGTGCATTGTTTCCGTGGGATTATTATTAACCGCGGGTAACACCGCGGGGCGCAGCTAGTATATAATAAAAGCAGTAAGACAGCTGACTCACTTGTTGTTTGGTAGTTAAAGAGAAGTTAATAGATTTATCCACGATTTACAAAATATTTTTGATAAGCGCCTCGAGTTTATGGTAATTGTTCATACGCTTTTAATATTAACGACATACCTACTACCTGAGTACCTGTGTTACTTAATATTTTAGGTATATTAATTACTATAGGTATTTAGTTGTATCGTAGGTGTTTTTAATTTGTTTGAAACGCCCGCAATTATAATAATAATATAGGTGGACATTTCACAAAGCGCCATCTAGCCCCAAAGTAAGCTAAGCATAGCTTATCATGGGAACCAGAAAATTGATATATTACTTATATACTTTTTTTGTATGTACACACCCGGGACAAACATTTACGTGACGAGCATCGATGTTTGTTCTGTGTCTAGGTGTTAATTATGTATTTATATCTATGTATTTACAAAAAAGAAAAGTATGAATTCTAAAGTCATCTGGTTCCCATGGTACAAGCTACGCTTCGTTCGGGGCTAGATGGCGATGTCTGAAATGCCCACCAATATTTATTCATCTTTTTTTCACTTGTAGTGGTTGTTTCACAGTGGTTCTCAATTCGTGACCGGTTCAAGTGTCAGTTATCTGTAAACAAAGTTGTAAGTGCTTATTCCTGTCGCGGTCGCCGCGGCCTTAACTCGCTTAAAACTGCTCTTTGTCCCGCATGAGAGACTTTGTTATTCGAACACAGAGCGAAGTTAACATTTTAAATTTATATGCTACCGTTGTAGACTAGTGCGAAGTACGTCCAGGGAATCACTGCTACCACAACTATTTCTGTCTCCAAGTAGTATACATACTTAAACGTATAACTTTTGCAGTTAAAAAAGGGTTATTGCCAATTGCCATACCTAATTCCCTACTGATATACCATGCAATATCGACAAATAGCCCTTGAGAATCCCAAGGTGCTTTGTTTTTTTGTAGTTATGTTTTTGTTATTGTTGTGTTATCAGTTGTGCCATCTTGCTGTTTCAATAACATCCTACTAATATTATAAACGTGAAAGTTTGAGTGTATGGATGTTTGTTACTCTTTCACGCTGAAACGTTAGAATGGGTTTTGATGAAATTTGGTATCAAGATAGCTTATATCCTGGCTTAACACAGGCTACTTTGATCCTGGAAAAGTCCAGTGTTCCCGTGGGTTGACTTACTCACAGCGTGAAATACCGCGGGGTGCAGCTAGTATTAAAATAAAATAATGAGTTACGTTCCCAGAATGTTATTTTTCTACTATGTAATATAAATAGACACAGTTACACTATACGGTATCCTGCTTTGGGGGAAAGCAGCAGATATCCATGCCATATTTGTTTTACAAAAGAGAGCTATACGTTCAATTTATCAAATGAAATCAAGGGACTCTCTGAAAGAAAAATTCAAAGAAATAAATGTCCTTATAGTGTCATCACAGTATATATATGAAAATTTATTATATGTTCATAAAAACATATCTAGTTTTGAGAAAAAAAGTGATGTTCATACCAAGTACACTAGAAATAAAAATAAATTAAACATTCCAAGATTCCGATTGCAAAAAGTCAACGGATCTTTTATGGGAAATTGTGTACACTTTTATAATAAACTTCCTGAACAAGCAACGAAGCTTCCGACCCAAAAATTCAAGTCATACATAAAGAAGGGTCTGGTAAGTAAAGCTTATTACAGTGTAAATGATTATATAAATGATAAATCCCCATGGTCTGATGTCGCTCTGCTCAACGACACACAAAACATCCTGTAATAGTATATTATATAGTCATAAATGTAACATAGACCTAAGTACTCAATTGTTACAAGGATCGTGCTCGCGAAAAAAAAGGAATCCCTCCATTAGGGGTTTCTTGTCTGTTCTTCCCCATGGAGGGTCGGATAGGGTTTGAACAGGCGTCAAACTTATCGATAAGTACGCGTGACCTTATGTTTTGAATATTGACGTTTCCAAGCCATTTCTTTATGAATTCTATGGAAATAAAGTTTTTGACTCTGACTTTGACTTTGACTTTATAGAATAAAAATGTACATTGTAATCAATGCCACCGCCGACACAGACAATCTTGTGCGATGAGTGTGTAGTCGTTCATATTTATTTTATAGGAGAGTACAATGTGCGTTTATTGCCTATCACAATATGTGAAGCTCATAATAAAATTATATTAAAAATCTATCATATATAATTAAACATTCAATCTTTCGCTTTAAACCCTGGGGCGCTTAATTAAAACGTCCGATAATGAAATCCGTGTGAACCGTCATTTTGTTCGTATTTTAATTAAGGATAGCATGTTATTGCGGCAATTACGTAAAATAATTGTTACCCTATACCCAGTATAAATACTACATGGTATGTACAATCAGCAATGGATATGGATTACCACTTTGTGCTGTGCGAGTGTCGTGGCCGAGTAGTACGAGCTCCGACGAAAGTTCATTACCCGACGTTTGTCCCATGACAAATTTGTGTACAACCCAGGTTTTTTACGTGATATCAAGATCAAAAATCGTGAAGAAACAAATATACTGAAGTTTTTCTGATCTTACTGATCTCTCCAATAGTAAAATAACGGATGTGACGTCTACCAATCTTTCGAAGAGAGTAGTGTAATACTTTCCAAAGATTTTTAATTTATTTACCCAGGAAATTTTCGCTGTAGCGGGAAAAAAAAATGGTAAGGTACCCCTTTATCCTATATTTGATTGAAGCAATTTAAATAAATACCTTTTGAGAATGTTTATGTTAAGAAAAAAAAAGGTTTACCAAACGAATATCAATTATTAGTGTGCATCAACACGTTTCAAATTATGTTATGCACTCAAATTGTAACTTATATCTACTTGCGTAGCTGACTGAACCGTAGACTTCGTTTACGTTTATTAAAACCCATAGATTTTGCGGGTCGCTCGGGCAAAATTACACGAACATTATCCCTAAATTATTACTGTTAATATGTTGGTGAGGAACTCCTTTGCTGGCGGTGCAAATTTCGAGAGCAGCAGGTATACTACAAACATGATTTTCATGCAAAACGCGTACGTTATGATATGAGAAAAAATATCTTGAACCAACAAAGAATAGTTAAATACAATAACACTTTATTGCAAAACCACAATACAAATTACATAAATAAATTAAATACATTTCTATTGTCGACTTATAGGTACCTATAGTAGATTTAAAAATGAAAGTATATAATAATGTAGATATAATAATCAACACAAAATATAACTAAAGATATAAAATGTCAAAATAAAATATTTCACATTTAAATGACGATTTCTACGGGAAATTCCATACCAAAGTTTTACAATTCTAATATTTTATATCAAAAACATTGTCCCCTGGCAATGTTTTTGATACAATTGGAGTGGTTGTCAACGAATATTTTTACAATTGTCTTTGAACCATACCGTCAGGGTTTCATACTCTACATGAATTCGTATTATTTTCAGAAAGGGAAATCTATACAAATAAATAAAATTGGAGTGTCTGTTTGTAATATTAAAATAACCGCTTTTTACTTAGTGCATATGGATGTATGCGCGGTACATATACCAAAACAATTTTACTTACAATTTTTGTCTGTCTGCCTCTCTGTATGTCTGTCTGTCTGTTCCGGCTAATCTCTGAAATGGCTGGACCGATTTTGACGGGACTTTCACTGGATAGCAGATGTAACAAGGAGTAACTTAAGCTACTTTTCGAAGTGGTAAAATAGAGGTGCGTGATAAAACCGAATTCTACGCGGACGAAGTCACGGGCAACAGCTAGTTAATCATAATATAGAAATTAACCGTCCACCATCATAACTGAACAAAGCTCTTTTATCTGTTTGAACAGTGGCATTTTTAAATCATATTTGTGTGAATAACTCCAAAACAGATTGAATATGAAGTTTATAAAAAGTAAAATACATTAATATGTTACTGGAAGACTCAATTTAGGTATATATTACCGAGATAACGTCGAGGAGCTGGATTGGTAAGAACAGTCACTGCATATTGGTTCTACGTAAACATTGGTTTTGGAAAAAGTTCGTGAAATTATTATTTGTCATTTAACACAGCGCCATCTAGCCCCAAAGTAAGGTAAGCATAGTTTGTATCATGAGTACCAGACAACTGATATAATACTTATATACTTTTTGTAAATACGTACATATCATATAATCATTACCCAGACAACTATGTTCGTCACACAAATGTTTGTCCTGGGTGGGAATCGATCCACAACCAACAGTGCAGAAGACAGGGTTACTACCAACGGACTGTGAGGCCAGGCAAGCCAAATGGTCTGCGTAGCAGAGTAGCACTCCATGAATGGAATTTTTGAAGGCCTCATAAATAAAATTACTGTTTCATCTTCTATGTTTTGTCAATAATTATTGGTAAATTTTGAACTATACGGCTCAAGAAACGATAAGTGGCGGCAGATGGAGACCTATTTTATAAATAAAATTACAACTATCGAAGAATGATAAAAATTATAAACTTGGAGAAATGCTTTGAAAAATGTAAATAAATATAAACATTTATCTAAATCCAGACAGTTTCACTTTGACCTTAGTAATCAAGCCTAAGTTATCACGAAACATTTATGTGACCCCCAATTCGGACATCACTCAGCGATTGCAGATCCAAAGCTGCGGTAGCGCTATTTTTATTGATATTTTTTCTATTTTTTTATTTATTTTTTATTGACGCATGAGAGAGGAATTTGACATAAATTGTAAAGACTATTTGATTACAATTATACGTATATAATGGTTTTTCTGTATGCAATGAACCGTGAATCAGCTGTTCTATTTGTGCTGTGTCTAAATGGCACGAGAAATACTGACAATCTACATTCCTTTTTTGCTCAGGGGCAATTGTGATTGATGTTGCTCAATTTAACGTTTAAATACTTTCTTTTACGTGAAGGTATGCTTAAATGGCACATAAGAGCATTCTTGAGAATTTTTTCTTGAAAATTAATCGTTTAAAGCGGTGTTCACAATACCTTACAGTTTTAAAATACATGTCGAGCTGTTGACTTTTAAATATCTCTCAATTATTTTACTAATACTAGGTGACGGAACAGTTGGCATTGACGTCATCTTGCAATACTACGTTTTAAAAATAAAGTAACGTCTAAGTTTGGTCTTAATATCGTTACAGATAAAAAAGATTTATTTTATTTTGAAATTATGGAATTAACTTAATTTAACAATTCCGTACATTGTTCGTTTCAGATTAAGTATTATTTTATTTAAAAATTATGGAAATTACTTAATATTGTACAATTCCATATTTCGCTCGCTCGGTTATTCGTAAATTACTTTCGAGAGAAGCGTGAACCAAGAAAATGAACCCATAAAAATGAAATCAGAAACTCGTACGGAACATATTCGCTCCGGGACGGGGTGTCAGGGCAATCCTCTTATTTCATTTGTCACAAGATGGCCGCCGCTGGGGTCGTCGACGCTGACAATGCGCCCTGTCACGAGCTCAAGATACTGATGTGTATATTACTGGTTTTTATGATGCCGGATACTGTGATATGATTAAGGCACGTTCAAATGACAAGCGTTAGTGCCAAAACACCTATTTTCGCGTAAGCTTATTTTATTTGAAGCACAATGAGAATATGGACAAATATTTTCTGAATACCTTAATTTCTTCGTTCCAATTATCAATGAACGGACAGTTTATTCACGAAAGCCATCGAGTTATTACTTTTGTCTATTCATCAATGCGGTGACCTCCCCTCGAAGCAATACCTTATTTCGATTTCCCAATAAATTTTGTTCAATCTCACTAAGAGCCTGGTTTATTTCATGATGGCAGCCAAAGAATAAATTTTCCACTCCGAATATTAGAGAAGTTTCATCAAGTTTCACAATAGTCCCCTCTCGGAAACTCCCTTCCAAATGCCGTTATTCAAATTTTACTTTTGATAAGAAATTGAATAGGTATCTGAATCGGGTTGTTGCTAACTTTAATGGTAGCAATAAAAAAATATTTGCGCTAGCAAATTTTTTTCGGAGTTGAACTGCTTTTTTCCTTTTTAATTTTGATTCGATTCACATTGTATGAAATAAAGTTGCCAAATTAATGTAATAATTCTAAGGTTATTTTTATTTGTACACAGGCGGACTAAATGTAAAAAGTTTAAAGGACAAAAATTGGTAAACTTAAAATAGTTTTCTTACAGTCCCCTTTCACGGCCAGTCACTCCCGCGGGATATCGAAAATACATCTGTAAATTGAAACAGAGAAGGGTCGAAACTCGTAAAACTATAAGTTTTGTGATAGTAGATCGAACGTGACATACCAATTTCAATATAACATATATTCTTGTAATTTGTCTTGCAGTTCAAAATGTGTAGATAACTTTAATATATTTTATAGCAATTGAACTCATGCCAAGTAATTTCTTGGAATAACTATTATGTGGTTTACTAAATTAACGAACTCCTCTTTAAAAATTTAAAATATTAGGTACTTTTAAACTAAACTGTAAATAAGGCAAAACAATGTTTTACTTACAAACTGTTTCCAGAATAACTTCATTATTGTATGAGTTTTACTACCGAATAATGGTATGTATAATTGGGTTCACCTACATAAAAATGCAGAACTTCAAAAATTTAAATCAAACTCGCGTTTAGTCGTCCTAGGCACAATTAGGGTTCCATAATAATTATTAATACGACCCTCAAAGTATATTGAACAATAAAAGAACTAAAGTGGCCTATTGAATAATAATCGTATTGAAATCACTGGTAAGCAAATATGTAGCAGACAATTGAATATCTCTCATACAAGCACTCGAATTTACGATCGTAACAAATTGAATGATAAACTCCAATATGCGATACTTGCGCTACGGGACACGAAATTGAAGACCTTGTTTTCAATATAAATGTGAAAATCTTAATTGTGAATTTCAAAATATTTGCAATATTATAACAGGTCCCATGATATATATGATATTGCAAATATCATGACTGATTATTTAATTGTTAACGTCTCCAGCCTCACACGCTGAAGCGCTTCTTCATTTTTAATTCAAAGTTCAACTGCCTATTAAATCATTAATAAAAAATTCATGGAATTCTTTCTGTATATTTTTCAAGCTTCTTGTGAAGCTGTAACGACAACGCTCAGGATCTCACGCTCATAAAACCCCACGCAAATCAATAAATTTAGTTTGATTGACCTCAAATTCAGTGTGTGGCTTATGTCAATCGCTTTTCATTCGCGAGGTAGAAAAAGACCAACAATTTGTTTGTTTGTTGCACACAAAATCAGAACCAGTAACTGTATCCCGCATCCAGAAGGTTACAGTCCCATTTCGTTGCGGAAAATGACGCTCTTGAAATCCGATTCAGTTCGTCTGTATGGCGTCAATTGTTCGCTTTTAAATGGGCATTTATCCATGAAACAAAATACGTAGCTTACATCCCTCGGTTTTTCATGTGAGTTATTTATTAAAAAACTCCCGGACTTGCGGGTTGTTCGTCTTGACTGCCGGGTTAATAAGGTATGAAACTGGAAGAACGTGTAAGCTGAGTTATTCGTGGAAAAAGTTCACCACTTGTTTCAAAGTTACGTCTGTTGCATGTTACGTCTACGTAACGTTTCACGATGATGTGACTCGATGTTATATTATGTATAAGTCAGTGTATTATGTAGTGTCGAAACGAATTTGTCTCTGCATTCACTGAGGATAGAAAAAGATGCGTGAATTAGCTTTAATTACTTAATTCATACATTTCACTGGCCTCACAGCTGAGTTTGTAGTAACCCTGCTTTCTGCGCTGTATGTAGGTCATGGGTTCGATTCCCACCCAGGACACAAATATTTGTATGACGAATATAGATGTTTGTTCTGTGTCTGGGTGTCAATATGTTATATGTATGTTCTTCCAAAAAAGTATATAAGTATGTATATCAGTTGCCTGGTTCCCATGATACAAGCTATGCTTAGCTTACTTTAAGGCTTGATGGCGCTATGTGACATATCCACCAATCTCTAATTATGTTTATATTTTCCGTGGAAGTAAGACTGGCTGGCTCTCAAGATGGAAATTTGCCGCTAAGCACCTAACGGTGTGTCCCGTAGGCTTATTATCTAATATTCAGCAATCAGCAATCACTGCGCTGTAATCGCGCGATCATCGCACAATCGATTGCTATGTGTCAAACCAAATTCGAATTATCTAAGGCGATCGCTCGCTTATTGTTTGCTTCTGCCATTGCAAAACAAAATGCACTTCTTTCAAGTTTTGGAGAAGAAATATAGCGCCACAATGCCGTGCGGAGCAATCGAGAAATCACTTTAAATTATTTACAATTTGTAACGAAAATTTGGTTTCACCTACGAGCAGAATGCACTTTTTAGTTTTGTGATTGATCGCTAGAGGCAGCACCGTCGACCGATTGCTATTGTTTCTTACGTAATACGAAATCAGCGTTTGACAGCGATAATTGCGCAATTCTTCCAATTGTTCTTCTAACTGTTTGCAAGTTATATAATTACTACAAATTCAAGACAGTCGGCAGTCTGTCAGCCATTTTGACTTTTTCATTTTACGAAGAAAAATAATATTCCAGTGAGATTGACGCAGCCCGTTGTCGGAATTATGGTTTGTTTTGGAAGCAGACGACGCCAGTGAAGCGTACGCGTGTCATGTCCACTCTTGGCCTTCACAATATGAGCAAAAATCAATTTAGTCTGTTCGCGGCTCAGTTGGCCCTTTGTGTGACAGTGAAAGGTTATCGCTGTTCGTTTTCACGGATCACTAGAACCAGAGGCACTTGGATATTGTTCGGTAACAAGTCTAATGCTAATCAGTCAGCTATAAGCTCGAGAGAGTTGAGTGAACTCCTTGTTGAAAATACTTTTTATGTCGTATTGAAAGAGAACATTTGATGAGGAGGTGCGGATAAAACAGTTTTTTTTCAATTTCGAGCGGATCGAGCGTAAGAGTGCACTCTTTCATATTATGATTGTTTGTGTGAACTAAATAAATGCATTAGACTCGACAGTTCGAAGTTGTGCAGGTTCTAATGGTTGCATAATAGTAAGCGAAACGAAACGCTTCTTACATTAAATTGCAAGAATGCTTTCTTAATATATTATTTCCCTAAAGAATCGGGGAACTCTCCAACGGGGAATCTAGTCGCTGCGTGATACGTCTTAGGTATTATACTCGTAGACTGCGCTTAATTGGAGCGGACTGACGTAGTCTACTAACTGTCACGCCATACCTATCCAAGCTTACCCCTCCATATCTTCCCATGACGGTGTTAATAGAGTTATTCATGGGAAAACAATAGCGGCGGCGAGCTCACTACTTTTCACGTCTATTTCCCCACTTAATATTACCCACATTGTGAAAATCTCCTTTTATACCTACCCCTGGGTGAGGAAGTGGTGAATATATGCGTGTAGAGTAAATAAAACCTTTACATTAAAGGTTACTCTACCCTTTATAATGTTAGAAAATTCAATAGATTAAACAATTACTAAGATTTGCAATAAATTATAATTTCAGGAAAGTTTAATATTCTTAAATTGAGCTTGAAATGAGAATCTCGGGATCTCATCGCAACCGGTAAAGAGGTTACAGCGGGTTACAGAGGCAAATTGCATTTCAGGTGAGATCGCAAGTTTTCGCAGTTGGCACTTAAGCGGTGGCGGGCGGCGTTAATATTTCAAACGTCCAACCACGCCAGTCTCGTTAGGTTGGTGGTAAAATCTTTTTATCAGTATTTCTTGGAGAATGTAAAGATGATATGTTCAATGTAATGGCTGGGACACATACTCTCAAAATGCGAGAATTCCGCCTTTTGCACCAGTTATTGGTAAAAGTACTGGGAAATTATATCAAATAATTTATATATGGAAATAACAATATTTTAAAAAGCTATGACAGATCAATGGTAGGTAAGAAAGACATAATGCAATACTAAACAGACCACAGTTATGGACAAAACCCTAGAAATACGTCAAATATTAAACAAAAATATGTTTTCACTCGGCTAGATATGGAATTCTGATTACTCTTTGAGATATGGTACTATAAAACAGTTGCCATCAAATTCTTTTAAAAAACCAGTCTTGTTTTATTTATATTTACTTCTATTGCGAGAAATAAACGCTGAAATATTCTCGACATAACGTAATAATTTGAAGCAAGCAAATAACAGCGGTGCATCCGACTCTCCTTAATCAAAGTTGCAATAACGAAATTTCCTTTGTTACGAGTTTTATAAAAGTCTTCCTTGAAAAATATGATCGCATTGCTCGCTTGTCTACCAATTAAGAGCCCAGCTAAGAATTTTGCAACTGTTCTTAGAAAAAAAAACATAATGCGATGTATCGATTTAAAATAATGTTTTGTTTTCTGTTTTTGTGAAACTATAGAGAATAAAATATCCGTAAAATTATTTTGGAGCTCAGTTTTGCCTTTTAATTTTTTATGTGATAAAGTTATGAAACGAGCAGATGACCTGGTGTTAAGTGGTAACTTCTGCCCTAGCTAGCAATACGACTTGGGTCCTCCCCTACTGAGGTTCATCAGAAAAAAAAGCCTCTTATGCTCCCGTAATGCTTCGACGTGAAGGTGGAATGTCTCCTGGGCCTGTTAGTTCACCGGCAACCACACCTCTCAAACCGGAACACAATAATGCGAATGCATTACCACTTTGCAGCAGAATGGGCATGGTGGCAGCACTTTCGTGGACAAACCTGGCAAAAGTTCTACTACTACTAAAACTACGGTAGGTACCCCATAAAGTCCAAACGGTAAGCAACAGTCGACCCGACCAAGGTGATCTTGCTGGTTTCCAATCATGTAGACACTCTGCCGCCATTACTCTTTTTACATATAAACTGAGCTTGCTTCTCCAAAGTAAACTTCTATCCCTACAGTCGAAACATTAAGAGGGCCATATACCTCCATTAATACTGAAATTCACACTGGACTGTAAGAGAAAGCATTCAATTCATCATGTCCGAGGCGGCTATAGTAGATCCTAGCCGGTTATGAATAATGTGCTCTTCGTGACACAAAGATTTTGAGACAAATGTTTGAATAACATTGAGATCGAGCCGTGCGAATAATAAATATGTAGAAACAAAACTATTATAATATCGCGAGCTGCAAATGAATATAGTTTGAGATTAAAATAGTTTTCTAAGACATTATCGACCGCAAAATTGGATTTTTTGACGTTGGAAATTGGATTTTTTCAGGTTTCCCAATCAATCAATCGTTTATTTCCAAGGAAACATACACAAAAATTTCAGGTCTTACCTATAACTATTTTAATAACTGCATTCAGTCTGCATGCAGGCGTGCAAATATTTTGTGAGTCATATTATTTAATGTACTAGTAGATTTAAAAAAAAAACACCAAAAATCTAAATATACTTTTACATTATAGAAATAATTTGTTATTAGCGGAACGACTGTTCCGCTGTCCGCTCCCGCGACATATCCCGCTCCACGTGTACACTTTGTTTATTTAGCGGATGTTGTTTGTTTAACACCAGTTAATTTCGGTGATACCAACCAGACATTTTCACTTCTATTGGATAATAATTCTTACAAAAGTCTGTGTTTAAGACGTTCATCCGTAGAAAGGATGGCGCCTCTGCACAAACTTCTTTGATGAGGGTGTTAGCATCGTAAATTAATACGTTAGACCATATGCATAAATTATGGCATTAAACTGTCGACAATATGTGACGGGTATTTAGTTAACGGCACACCTGATGACGGTAGTCTATTACAACTGACCACATAACGAAAGCATAACTGGTCGGCTTACCAGGCATAGTTGAAATGTACGAAATTACCCTAAAGGATATTCTGGAGCTGATTGTTTTTATAAAACTTATTTATATAAGGAGGTTAAGTCTCCTATCCCGGTCCTCTCAAGTGCCAGAAAAATAACTATCAGTTGCAAAATTAAATTTAGACATATTTTTGTTTTGATAAATACTTCTACCATACATATTTGATGACGCCAAATAAAATCTTAAAACAATGCTTCGATAACAATTAAACACCCCGCCAACGAAGAAAGAAAGAAAGAAAGACAATATGAACTGACTTTCTTTCTTTGTTCTTTCTATCTTTTAAATGAAGACGCGAAAATATGCACAGCCAACATAAGACAAGAACGAATTCACATCGTATGCACCCGTAACTCAGAGACGTGTAGGTGGAATGCCTTATGTGTCTAATTTCACCGGCAACCACACCATACAAACCGGAACACAGTAACACGAATGCCTTACTGCTTGGCAGCAGAAATGGGGATGGTGGCAGTACTTCCCCGGACGAACTTGGTGTGGGTTCTACGGTTCTTAATTGTGCTTTGCTCCACTGTCTTTCACATACAAGTATATAGACTTGTTGCACCCTTTAGAGCAATAAAAATAGTTTTCTTTGTCGAACTCCGTGCACGCGTGTGTGATAGCAAATCCACATCAGTATTGCTTTCCTAGCCCGATATTGAGTTTGTCCAGCAAAAACTTAAAATAATGGACTGAAAATACATTTTCATTCTGTAATCCACGTTGCCATTCGCTGCGCCTGATACATTTATAATGGTTTGCCTTAAAATAACTTTGTCGTAGCTCGATTTTTTCCTGATCTGAATCTGATCAAAAAGCAAATTTTAGAGTACCAGTGTTTTTAAAAGTAAGAAATAACTTAAAAATACGTACAAAGTGTAATTACCACACCAATATCACAAAAAAAAAGTAAGAGTGCTAATCAGGTACCCATTCGCTTAGTCAAGAAGAATGAAGCTGGTTTGCTAATCATATTTAATTTTGTACAATTTTGCCAATGATAAACAAATTTGAATAGATTTTTTTTCATTGAAGTGCTCAAACATCTATACCATACATTACCGTACCGTACAATTCATCGACCAGTCAATCAGCTGATCAGTTGTAGAATAAGTAGTCAGACTTGCATATAGTGGTATGCAGTTCTGACGTAGGCGTCAGTATTTTGTTTTAATGATCAGAATGCTCAGTGCCTGCAGCAGAGCCCCACTGAGATTCCTTTTGAGATCCTAGCGATACCAATTAACGAACGAAACGCTTGTTAGCATGCAAATGCAATTCTGAAGATTCCGGCAATATTCAAGTCATTAGTGTTTGTGGACAACTGCAAAAACCGCAGTGTAGATGGCATTTTAATAATAGCACTTCTTAGGCACTGCAAATTGCTAAAACATGCTTCGAGCATTTGTAATTTCTGTTTCAGGGAAATACACATTGGGAAGGTTTTGTCAAATCGGGAATTGAGTAGTAAGGCAAAACTCTTATAATATGCAAGAAAGGTCTTTCATTTAAATCATCGTCACTAACCCCTAATCCAAAATATGGTATCATTTTATTTTAACGATTCACACTCTAACTGCACGAGGACTTTCTGTATTGCAGGTGGTATGAACAAATAAGTATACACAACAAGAACATAAGAAAAAACATTCTTTTGATTTAACATCGAGCCTGTCTCCTTTGGGGGTCTATCTCGGGATAGGGTATATAACTACATATATACTTATAGAAGAACTAGATACTGATGAAGCATAAATAATAAATCATACATATTTTATTTCGGTAAACATCAGGTGGTAAACACATTATGAAACTCATTATTTCTCATATGCTTCGGACATCAGCCTCTACCGTTCATATTGAAAGCCGAAGTCAGTACTACTTCACTGCTTCGCTTAATTAAACCTGATTTAAAAAACGTAAGCATTTTTATAAAACAGATTGAAGGACACTCCAAATTTTACCACCCGAAAGTCGCTGATAAGCAAAATGCGTGATTGAAGGCTCAAAACGATTTTCCTTAGACGAATGTTACACAAAGGGATGTAAAGGGATAATTCAAAAAAAGGACATCTCCGAAACGCCCAATTCTCCGCTTCATTTCACAAACCCCTCTATCTGTGTTAAAAAGAGTGATTCGCCGCGCCCAGTCAATTTGTTCCTCCGGTAAAATCTGAGTCAATCATGATTTGAATGTCATTAATCAACAGGACTTAGTAGGGATGATAATGGGGTACTTCATTTGTGTCGCGTTATTCAGTTTCGTAACCTTTCAATTTCTGCTGTGATATTTTACAACTTGGTAGTAGGTTTTAATACAAAATTATACAGAAGAATGGTGCTTAACCGTTTAAGTTCGCCCGGAGAAGTACTGCCACCACACATGGTATCCTGCTGCAGAGCAATGATGCACTTGTATTTTTGTGTTCCGGTGGAAGGGCCGGTTAAAGTGCAGGCGCATGAGACGTAACATCCCCGTCTCGGGGTGATAGGCACAACGCAATGCGACTTGTGTCATATCGTACTTTGTGGATAGGACTTGAGTCGCACTGCTGTTGTCTATGGGCGGCAGTTACACTTAACATCAGGTATGCTCGTTCCGTCACTTATATTACTTAAAAAAGTGGCTGCTAAAAATAATGAAGATTTTTTTTGAAATTCTATCAGTCATAAATTAAAGCTTTTTTTTTTTTTTTTTTTTTTTTTTTCTTTTTTTTTTTTTTTATTAAAGCTAGTTTTTTAGTTGAATGATGAGGAATACAAGCTGACTGCCCACCTTACGGTAAGTAGCCATCGTCGCCTGCAACGCTCAAGGAATTGCCATCGCGGTACCTATCAGCTAATAACCTTTACTACACCATTTTAAAATGACTCATTATTCAATCCCAATGAAAGACCTCCAACTGAAGATCAGATTTGGTACTAGAAGTCGCAGGGACTTAATTATAAAATTCTTCCGAACATTCGCCGTTATAAACTAATATTATACATAAATTAAAACAAATATCAGGTACCAACTTATTTTAAAATTAAGTAGTATAGTAGTAGTAGCTGCTAAGATAATTCTAATTACTTCCGATATAAATAATAATAATAAAACTTTATTGGGAATAAACAAAGAAAAGACACGTTAAAAAATATTAACACGATGGTAACTGCAATAGTTATAGAAAAAACTGTGGCGCAGTCACCTACTCCTACCTCCTAGGACAGATATATAATTGTGTAATAATGTGTAATGTAATAATGTATAATTGTATGAATAAAGAAAATAATTGTTGCAAAATGCACGTAGGTACCATTACGTCTTAAGAAACGTTTACAGAACTAGACTTTGATCGCAACACGCTCGTTAAATTCTCGGCAACGATTCAATTTCTTTCCAATTATTGAAACAGCATTTTTACTTGGTAATTATTTGAGACAACCCAGCGCCCTTTTTTAAACTCGCAAAGTGTAAAGGATGAAGAAAAAATTAAGGGTTCGCTGACGTCGTTTCATGATACACAAAGATCTTTAAACTGATTATAGCTCAGCCGGATTTTAAGCGCAATCTAACTTAAAAGTTAGATAAAAATAATTTTTTTTCGAAATTTATCGGTATTACGAGATATATTTTATTAAAGTATTTATATAAATTTGATTTAATAAAATTTACTGAATAAATATAGTACTACTATATTTTTTTAAATAAACTAACATTGAAATCGAACGACTCGTAACAAAATATGAGCAAACAAAAAAGCGCGTATCATTTTCAACTCTGTTAAAAATACCAGCAACAATATTCTCTAAGCTTGAAATAGCGCTATAAAAGCACATAAATGCGGATAACATTTAGCATTGCGGCTGGCTTTTAGCCTGCACTAATCGTCTAAACGCTTTGTATTATGATTTTCATTAGAAAGAGGCTTTAAGGCTAGGAAACATACGGATATTTATTAAGTACCTCTTTAAACAAAACAATTGTATTTATTAGATTTGAAGAAATAAATTTGTTAAAAAATTAAATGGCGCTAAATCAACCATTTTGTTTTATTTATTTTGTCCTTTTTAGGTTACGAAATTATATTGGCCTTAGGTACTGCCAAAACCATAGACATCTGAAAGGACACCGTTATCTTGAAAGTATCTATCCTACAATATGACTAAAGATACGCTGGAAGGGGTTGTCACTGCAATTAATCAGTGGAGAAATAAAAGAGCGATGGGTATTTAAAACTTGTGCGGAGAATTCATGAACATAAATTTGGTGGCGATAATCTACAAAACATTCTGTGTAAGTTGTTTATTTGCATGTATAATGAAAAACAATTACCTAATGTTATTGCATGTTTTATTCAATTATTCAGTGACAGTGAAAAACAAGCTAAAGTGTTGGAATTCATTATCACAAAACAATGTAAAATTATACATAAGAATAGAATTTCAGAAAAATATTGAGTTAAGGGACTTATATCGTAATCATATATAGTGCTGAAATTTTATGTGCAGCGTTGTGTGACAAACCATGACGGGTTTTGCTTAAAAATTTGACTCTGGGACAGCGTTGCTTGTCTACAGTGGTAGCCACTCAAATTTACACCGACGAAGTTGCGGGCAACAGCTAGTGAAGCTACAAATTTTAAGGTAAATTAATAAGATAAAACCATCAAAGTACATTAGTACTCTAATGAATTCAAATAAGTAAGGTAGGCTTAAGCGCTATAATCGAATGAATCTTCAAGGTAACTTTGTAATTTTCAAGAATTTGCCACCCCGGGTACAGATAAAATCCGAGTTTCCTTGGATTAGGTACCGTTATATTATTTTGGTTTTCTTGGTAGTTGTTACTACCAAGAAAGAAGCTGTAATTACTGTTAACTCAGTAATTACAGCTTAGATCTGTATTTAAAATTCAGTTATATATTAAATCGCTACTGCAGTGTTATTCAAAACTTGATATGAGTAACTTATCCATTCAAAAGGTTCGGCATCCTATTATAACTTTAGAACAACAAGTAACTTATCAAAACTGTAAATTGTAACAAAAAATAAATAAATAAATATTAACTTTTAACTGGCCTTACAGTTGGTAGCTGCCTTCTGCTCTGTAGGTCGTCGGTTCGATTCGCACCGCGGACAAATATTTGTGTGACGAACATAGATGTTTGTTTTGTTTCTGGGTGTTTTTATGTGTTATACGTATGTATTTACAAAAAGTATATAAGTATCTATTGTGTCAGCTGGCTGATTCCCATAATAAAAGATATGCTTATCTTACTTTGGGGCTAGATGGCGCTGGCGCTGTATGAAATGTGCACCAATATTTGTTGTAATTTATATTTTATTCATACAACAAAATAATTATAAATTAATATACACCCAAACCTTCTTATTTAACCAGACTATTCGTTAGTGAAAACGATACCAATCCCTAATGTTTTAAGTCTAAGACAGGAAAAACACAAAAATTTACTTCATAATTTCATTCAATAATGTATCTTTTGTAATAGATTGTAATCCACAACTTAATTCACTATAGATCTCAGTTCACCATAGCACAGGTAGATTTTATTGGAGAGCTTGATCCCTAGAATAGCGAATAAATCTAGATTTATAGCTGTAGAGTTCTTTCTCCTTTATTGCGAACGAGATTGGTTCGTAAAAATGGTGAATCACTTGCTTTTGAATATGAAATAAGTGAATCGCAAGTTTCTTTTGAAAAGATTTGAAAATTAGCAGTGAATTCTAGACATAAAAATATTTAATTATAAACCTTTTTTTCTGAAATAGATTTCTACAAGCAATTAAGAAAACCACCTTAACGATACATTCAAACGTGTCCTTAACTTGCATAATAGGTACATTGTAAAAAAAAATATGTTAAGTAACGAAATTCAAAGAGAATTGAAAGAAAACTACTTAGTTATACTTTTGCTAGTTATTGACTGGCCGCACAGCTCAGTTGGGAGTAACCCTGTCTTCTGCTTTGTTGGTCTTGGGTTCGATTCCCACCCAAGACAAACATTTGTGTGACTAGCATAGATGTTTCTTTGTCTGGGTGTTGATATGTATTAGCCGTTTGTATTTACAAACAGTACATAAGCATCAGTTGTCTGGTTCCAATGATATAGATTATAGACATAAACAGTAGAAAAAAGCCTGATGGAATCCCCACTAAAACTCTATATTTTCACTATGGCAGCAGGCAACTAGATAAATTGCCACAAAGCGAAGCACTAGATAACTTTTAATTACAGTATGTAGAATAAGCGATCGTAAAGAGCTTTGTGTCCCGGTATATCGGCTCTAAATGTCGAATGAATTGGAAAACAGTGCAATACGATACAGTTAAATTAGTAACGAATGCGCCCACTTACAATAATTGCAAAAAAAACTGTTTCAAACGAAAATATTTAAACCAAACCGCAATACAGTGCCTTTATAAAATTTTACATCTAAAGTCCTTTAGTAGTTGCTTTAGAATAAATAGCAGGGGTTAATACTAGACTCCATTAATCAGTTTTGTGAAGTTTTCAGAACAGTTGTTATTTATGGTTGATACCCGGCCGCTTAACTTTATTTACTACATATAAACTAAAGCTCACTCTTTCACTCGCCTTGTAATAGCTAAGTCAGATTTATAGAATCGCATTTCGGATTCGTAGAAACGTATAAGCGTAGCATAATTCTATGTCTGTGGCAGGTTATATTCAGTCAAAGCTTCAAAATAGTTTGAAACCTGTCTTTCATTCATAGTGAATAAGACGTATCCTATCCTAGTTTGTGTCGGCACCGAACACGACACATGACTATGTTAAGATACGAAGCCATTATGTTCCTTTAAGATATAATACCGTTGCTATGTGTCAGGTATTAGCGAGTAATAGTGAGGGTAAACACACCAAGATCATTATTGAGCGTGTGTGTCTCATAATTGAAACTTAAGAATGGATTTTAAGGAGAAATCATTATATCTTTCTATGGAACATGTTTGTTAGGTCCCGTCATTTGATTGGAAAACTAAAAACATAAATAACCATCATAAATAAAAGGAAGTTTGCATAGCGTTTAAGATGTCTACAATTTGTAGGTATATCATATACATTTATTTTAATTAATGTTTCTTGTACACAAGTTTGATACGCCAGTATTATGCAATGTAACGAATGGTTGAATAAATACCTTGATTTGTTTTGTTTTGATATACCTGAAACTAAATAATTATATAGCTTGTACTATGGGAACAGACAAAATATTATATACTTTTTTTTTGTAGTGCCATGAACACATTTAAATACATAATGTAAGACCCATCCAAGACCCTAAAACAAACTTAAGACGTATCATCCAGCACGCTTGCCCGCACTGAGAATCAACGAATCCCAAAAAAAATAAAAATGTATACTTTTCAATTGCCTAAACCACCAATTCCAGGGTTCCCTCTGGATTAAAAATCGTGGTCTATTGTTGGGCCATCAGCTATCAAAAACCTCTAATGTGCAGAACAAATTGGACATGCATGCAGATCATACAGGTAAATAAGCTAACCAGTCTAATCCAATCAGTGCGCTTGGTAATCAATTATGTTGAACAGAGCGCGCTAACTAAACATCACGCTACGGGCTCTGTATTACATTGATTTGATATAGACTATGGTAGGTAGTTATGTTATTAAAATGGATTGATTTGTTCTATGATAGAGCATTATAAAGTAATTTTAGTTTACTTTTAGGCTGGCCTCATAGCTCAGTTGGTAGTAGCCCTACCTTCTGCGCTGTAGGTCGTTGGTTCGATTCCCACCCAGGACAAACATATATATGACATTTGTAACATTGATGTTTGTTCTTTGTCTGGGTGTTAATATGTATTATATGAATGTATGTATGTATTTACAAAAGAAAAGTTTTTAAGTATTATATCAGTTGTCTGGTTCCCATGATACAAGCTATGCTTAGCTTACTTTGGGGCTAGATGGCGCTGTGTGAAATGTCCACCAATATTTATTTATTTATTTTATTAAAAAAAAAAAGAAACTTGGTAGCATTGATCATATAAATGCTTTAATTTTCATATTTCTTAAATTGATTAGTTAGCCACATCACACACTAATAATAATTATGAATTCAAATTTAACTTAAACATTGTATAAAAACTTAAACATTTAACATTAAAAAAACATCATGTTTTAATGTTATTTCGGTTTTCGATTCATCGCGCTTAACATTATAAGTGTTACGTAGAAAATGACAATAATCGGAATACTGATAACCATCATACGTGCATATAAGTATTTTACGTGGCTATTGTATCAACAGCTCGGATAATAACGTATTTCGTGCAGCAAATTAGAGAGCAATGTTTAAACCTCCATTATACATAAACACATGTTTGTAACGTTATCCGAGCCTTTGACAACACGGCTGCAATTTTGTTGATTTCAACCTGCTTTGTCATTTGAAATTACATTTGTTTTGGCTTCAGAATTTAAAACCCTAGTTACTAGCAGTATTTTCAGTTCCCGGACATGTAGGATATATTCAACAAAAAATAAATGATTATGTTACCCGGTTATGCGAGGGTACGAAAAATCGGGCAAGTTTGTACAATCCTGAGTAATGGGACAAACCCATACAATCAGTCACATATAAGAAATTATGTGCCCTTTAGCTTGACTTCATACAATTACTTGCTATTGAACTCAGATGATGAATGAAACATTGAAAAGGTATGTTCCATTCATCATGAGGGTTTAATAGCTGGACGAATGAATGGTTACAATAACACTTAGAAAAACAGAATAATGTAAATAAAGTATTTATATTATATTATTATTTATTACTAGCTGTGCCCGCGACTTCGTTCGCGTGGAATAGTGACTTTTCGGGCAGCATATTTTGAATAACTGAATCCTTATGGCAGCGCAGCGGCGCGGCTCTCAGCGCGCTTTATACGGACGCTCAGGCGCGAGGCGTGTAGTACGTACTCTGTACGTTAAAAATGTTCGCCGTGATTCTTTAAATTGACATAACTTTTTTATTTATGAACCGATTGACATGAAATAAACACTAAATGTTAAGTGAAGCTTACTACAATATATTAGTGAAAACCGTATCTAAATCGAATAAGCCGTTTCTGATATTAGCGTGCACAAACACACAGACAAACAGACAAACAGACAAAAAAATATTAATTACAATTTCGGGTTCGGCATCGATATAATAACAACCCCTGCTACTTTTTTTTTATATATTTCCATTGTACAGACACCACTTTTCTACAATTTTATTATATGTATAGATATAATTATAGTTAATATTTTAATGGATGGAATATTGGAATGGTTTTATATTTGCTCGTTTTGTTTCAATGTGCATATTTATACGCCCGTATAAATATATAGTAGTAAATATACAGAGTGAATACTCTTGTGATATTAGAGTACTATTCCTGTTATGTTTTTAAATCGTTGACGACAGAACAAGTAAATTTTCTATTTTATTTATTGTTACCATTATATTCTGTGGATACCCTATCACCCCACTGTAAGAAAATTGGATTTCCCATATTCATTATTCTATTACCACTGGTTTACGATTTTTGAGGTTTAACCCATTTATTTGGCTTAATTTATTTTTTTATTAGTCATACAATATAATACGATAATAATAATTTTTCAAATTTAATCCTGTTTCCAGAGATTACAACAGTTTTACTAAAATGTTAATTTATTTACTAGTAGATATAGAATAGATACTGCTGGCATATCTTGAGGAGATGGTAATTGATACATTTTGACGTGTCAACGTCTTATAATTCGATAGAGCCGGCTGCACGCACGAAAAAACATGACTCATGCGGCGTTACCTCGCTCTGAGGCGTTCCATGTAAGGCTTGTGCAAGTGCAAGCGAGAGCGCGGAACGAGCGACAAAGAAGCACAATCGGCCTTTGCGTTCGGCAGCGTTCGACATCCGTCTCTCTCCTACTTGAGTGAGCGATGCGTCTGCGTGGACAGCTGCTAATACTTACATTTACATGTTTTGATCGAGTATCAAGTGCATATATACATAAAAATCTATTAAACAAATGAAATTAAAATTTTCTTTTGAAAAATGCTACCATTCCATCAGTATTTTCTTAAGACGTTGACACGTTCAACTATCGTCAGTAAACCGACTTTACAGACAACCATTTTTTTTCATAAGAAATCGGCGTGGATTAAGAACAGAAGAATGTTTCTAAATAAATTAGACTTAGGTATTATAGTAAGATGATATTTTTTTTACTTAAGTTCCAGTTTTTACCAATTTGCCTAAGCTCCATAGGCGTCCATAACAATATATGCCACCATTGAATTCTATCTCAAACAACAATTGCCGATTCTAAAAGTATCATTTACGCTTTGGAACTCATCTGTATTGGAAAATACTTCTGGAAACTCACAGTAAAGTTGTTTTTTATCCAGACTTATTCGAGTTCTACAACTGCTTTTTGTGGTATTTATATTGTTGCTTTGTAAAGTATATGGATCACTGTTCATATGAAACTTTAATCTACGTTGAGGCTACTTTTCATTTACGCACAACACAACTGTTAAGACCATTAGACAAGAAAACTTAGTTATTTCAAGCTTCGGGCACGAACAATAAAAAAATTAAAAAGGCATTATGACGTCATGGTCTTAAAATTCCATTACATAGTTTTTTTTCGTTGGAGTTTGAACTATTTGGAAAACATTTTATGTATACTCAACGCAACCGACGCGCAAATTGATAGTCTCGCAAAATAAAAGATACAATTTATTGACATAGATAGTATCGATTACGGTTTTTAGTTTGACCGTGACAAATTATTTATAGCTATAAGAATTGAATGGCGCATAATGCTACCGTTAATGTTTGAAATTCATAACTAAACGATATTTCTGGGGAGTAACCCACAAAATTCCCACAGATGAATAAAATATGAAAAGACATTTTATATAATATACAATAATAATACACAGATTATATCAGTTTTCACTTAGTCTTAGTTATTAAAACGTGCTTATTAATTGAAGCTTGAAAATTTTTTGGACCTTAATATCCTCTGTTTGTCAAATATAAGTTTGTTTGTCTAGCTAGGAATGATTTGAAGATGTTTGACTTGGTTCTAAAACTTTCCACGAAGAAGATGACATCATATGTAAAATATTGGGATGATACTCGTACCAAATATATATATATATATGCATAAAACACTTGGAATACCATATAATCATATAGGTAATCATCCTGTAACCTATATTTCGTAAATAAATGAATTTGAATTTGAAAAATTTGAATTTGAATCAAAACATTTTGATAGATTGGAATTTTTTACGAAATGTAATTAAGTAAATAGTAAATGTAATTTTCAGTTTGCCTACAACATCACAATATCACTGGGTACTTCAACGGTCGGTTGATTGAAATAGAGAATTAGTGCGTGAGCATGTTAGGTATTGTGTAATTGCAGTAATTTATCAATTGACTTTCGGAAATGAAATATCACTCGATGTAATTGTACGTTGGCGATACTAATATATTTGACGAAATTACTGTGATTAGTTTGCGACTTAGTGGAGCGTGGAACGTGCTAAATATACTCTGGTATGTTGAGCAAGACTTACATACTTTACATATACTAGAATATCCCAACATGCATTGTCAGTAGTTTTAATGTGTTTGACTGTGAATACAATGTTAACTTAACTTCTTGGCTGTTATATTTATGACTTAAGCTGTGATGATAAATAAAATTAAGTAATCTATGGAGGGAGAGAGAGGAAGATCAGTGGGTTTGCCCAAATTCGGGCAATTTGATTGAAATACTTCGATGGAAGCTCACAATTTATAAAACAAACACAGTTCCGTCATACAAGAGGACGGCAAACCAAGCTGTTGCTTTTGTTCGCTAAAACTGCAAACTTTTCTGGAACACTTAGCAAATGCTTAAGTTCCATTGTGCTGGCGGTGACGTTTTAAAGTTTCTTTGTTCTGACTCTCTGTACATTAATGTTCACTTTTAAAAGGAAGGATCGAGGGGTTTTGAGCTGTTGACCTGACTAAAGGTCGTGGATAAATGATTCGGACACCAGATATTCAAATCAAGTCTTGCACCACGTCGTCGTGAGTTGGCGCAGTACCACGTGTTCAAAAGAAATTTTGTGGAAATCGGCATGGCGTAAAACTAGGTTGTCTGGAAGAGATCGCTTCTTAGCGATAAGACCACCCCTTGTACGTGTATCTTAAGTAGTTTTAACGTTTGTATTGTATTTTAATGGTGTACAAGAAGGAATTTTCATTCATTAATTATTTCTTCTTGTTACTCTTTCTTTCTTCGAATTTACTTTGATATCTTCCTAATGACCACCATTTCCAGGATACCAGACTTGGCCGCACCATTACCACATGTGACACATATATCTGGAACTCGTGCTCAATCAAACATATATTCAATCTAAGAATAGAAACCGTTCCGTCTCAGAAGACCAAACTATAATCCCAACGAAGTCGCCAACTCATAGGAGTATTGACGTAATATTCTTAGATTTGACCAACCAACCAATGTGAATTCCATTCAGTGGGAGAATCGTAGTAATTGATCTTGTAGCGAGCGATATATCGATTAAGTACATTCAAAGTTGGTCAATAAAACTTGTCAAGTAACTCAGTAGTTATTGTCCGTTTGGACGATAAATAGAACTTTTATGACCGCATTATGGGGTCCGTAACAGCTTGTAAATCTACTAAATGATGGTGAAAGAGACCGTATGACCCATCAGGTTTTATCTCTACAATATCATATCAAAGTCATAAAAATGAATAGCTATTTTGACCTTTTGTCCACTAATATGTATTTCAGAAATGCCGCAGCCATGCATATAATAATGATGATAGATAGCTAACGAAAGTTACATATCTCACTAAAGGCATATCTCAGTTATGTCGTGCATCTTACCTTTTCCTTCCACTGCTGAATATTGTCAACGTGTAATTGCGAATAAACTACAGGAACCATCCACATTAAGCTAACTTTTGTAGAGAACCGTAGCTTAATTAAAACGACATATCACTTGATGCTGATGTACTGTACTAATTGATATACATCTGGGAACCGGTAGAGATCAGATCACTTTGCATTTGATTTAACAATTGTATTTTGATGTAAGTCAATCAAAGTTTTTTTCACTTCCTTTGTAGATGTAGATAACGCTTCGTAAAGAATTCACGTTTTGCATGTTGCCTATAGGTAAGATGGTATTTTTTATAATAAGATTATAGTTACATAGTTTTAAATTGAGTTTGTTAGATTTATATTTACATGTTTTTATCTTAATGGCTTAGGCTTTATATGACATCTTCAACATTCATCGTCATATTTCAACAAATTAACTCAAAACAATATTACGTATAACCCTTCCTCTTGAACCACTCTTATCTATTAATGAAAACCGCATCAAAATCCGTTGCGTAGTTTAAAAGATCTAATACAGACGGCGGGAAGCGACTTTGTTAATATTATTATGTAGAGATTCATAAGCAATTTGTCGACCCGGCAAACTTTTATTTTAACTCCCACGATCCAACTTGATACATGAAATTTTAGTGACCCGCATAAATTTTTTGGTACATAGACTAACCATCTCGTAGAATAAATCAAAAATCTGAAAAAGCCCTCATGGAAAGGAAAGAATTTGCTGACAAAGCTCTAAAAATTTAAGTCCTATAACAATAGCCCACGATATTTGAAATACGCTCGACACTCGGAAAGGTTCTATAGTGCTGGTAGCCAGTAAGCATTTTGTGAATGCAAGACCTATTCTCAATACAGGTAAAACATTTGGTTTATTTTTGTTTACAAATATATATTATTCGGGGAAATACTGCCACCATACCCATTTCTGCCGCCAAGCACTAATACATACGCATAACTGGGTGTGGTTGTCGGTGAAATTACAAGCGAACGAGACACGTCTCAGAGTTACAGGAACATACCATACTACTTGGGTCTTGTTGTACCTAGCGAGACCTAGACCCAAGTCGGGTAACCTTTAATGGGCAGAGATTACTACTTAACGTCAGGTGAGACTTCAGTTTCCGTAACATTGCCACATAAAAAAAGTTCGAATGTAGTTCGACTGAGAATAGGACTCGGTACATTGGGTAGCCATACACGTGACGACGATTTGCACCTGATTGGCTGTCATATCGAAAGATATTTCTGTGCATGCCACGTGGCGTGGTGGCGAAGGTACGGAAATGTTTATAGCTTATTGGGGTTATCGAGTTGTTGAATTCTATTGTCGCCGACTGTACACTTACAAATGACTGGTTTGAAATTTTATGAACAAATTTACGCATCGTCATAATTTTATTGGTCTTATAAAGATTTAAGAAAATAAATATATTTATTTCGTAAAGTTTTTAGGAGTAATAGAGTTTGATTACGTTGCTGTACCAGAATATCCCGGTAACGAAAATTAATTTGTAGTTCGCATGAAAGAATAAAAATTAAAAATTGCCAAATGTGAGATGGATTCGCGATAATCGCGAACTGAACAATAATAAAAAAATTTGGTGCTGAACTTTCGGTACACTAATATAACTCGCACTTGCTGATTTATTTGATTTGATCCGCTTTTCTGTAACTAGCTAATTCCTAATTGCACAGCTGTGTTGAAGAGATAGATGTGATTAAAAACTCCAATTACTACTTTGTCAGTGTATTCCCAAAAGCCCATTGGATAGTCCAAAATTAATATCTAAGTATTTCAAACAATGTAAAGGCTTTTCGATACCGATCCAATTATTTCTTACCTCGCTTTTATTATCCTTCACGTAGGGTATTTTAATAGGGTCAGCGCATCATTAATATTTTAAATTGAATTCAAAACCTAGTATCTGCGATCAATGTGGGATTCTCTTCTATAAAGCTTCATCTTGTATTGAATATGAAAAGAAGTTGCGATAAGAATTATATTTTCATTTGAGTAGTGCCAAGAAGTATGCGAAAGAAATATTCGGAATTTCGGAATGATTTTACCTATCTACAAAACAGAAGCAGATATTGGATTGTCACTCCATTAGACCGCCACAGCTGAGCCTCGCATTTCATTGTGTCACATTCTTTCATTAACTCGATATTTTATTCTTTCCCAACCTACTCGTGATATATATTTTCATTCAACAGAGATTCTTTTGTAGTTAATATTATCCAAAATAACTGAAAAGAAATAATACAAATATCTCGATATGGATGGATAAATGTTTCGTATTTTGTGAAGCATTATTCTACAATATATTCCCATTTTCTGAAAAGAAAGTCTTGATATGTTTTTTATAATCGTATACGGTGATATAAATCACTACAGCAAGTTTAATAAGTCGTTTGGTAACCTTACTAACTTACTTTTAACCATACCTAATAGAATTTTCTCTAGAAGACAAACACTTCGAGTTTTATAGTTGTTTCATTACTATCAAACGCTTTGTTTGTAATGAAATGGAATGAATTATTAATATATAACATAATTTCAACTTTAATTATACTGATTAAATACTTTATGAATATCGATAGATACTCAAGTATTCAAATAAGTATAAAATAACTAATACATATAATCTAGTGCACCAGAATGATCTACAATACAGTCTAGGATATTAAGCAATGCCACTTCAACTAGGCGAAAAGTAATTGGTGGTCTTTAATTATAAAATCGAGCGGAATATAATGTGTTCATGTCTAGACCACAGGTATTTGAAAATTTATAGGTGCCAGAATGCCTCGCAGCGGCAAATTGCAGTTGACTTGTGCAAGGCAATGTGTATATTAATTATTTACCTCAAAGGTTAAAAATATCTGTCGCAAATGAACTGCAGAGGATAGCACCAGTAAATACAAGATCAATTATGCAAGTCCTATTTTAGATTGGTTTGTATGTAGCTTGTAGCTTTTTATACCTTACTTACAACTTACAACCCTAAATTAAATGGCCCTAATGCGCAATTAACATCAAATCATGAGTGATTATAACAAAGCAAATCTTTTATTATAATTGTTATATTTTTTTATTATAATTTAAAATCATTATTTAAAAAGCCTCTCGCTTTGGTATTGCGGGAGTTATATAATATCATGCGCTAGATAAAATAGATGCTGTTGCAGAGAATATTATTATATTATAAATATATAAATACAAATATTTAAAATACAATAAGTAAACATCCGCTGACCGGGGTTATGAACCTTCTTACCCGCATGGCAGGCGAGCACTTGATGAAATTTTCAATCTTTCAATCTCATGACTCGGGATGCTTAGGCGAATCAAAAGACTCACTATTTAAAATAATTCAGAATATCCAAGATTATTAGAATAAAGAAAAAGAAGAATATTCAGAAAATACAAAACGTTTAATATTTTTTATGAGATTTAACATAAATATTTCTATTTCATTGCGAATTTGACACTAGCTGGAAAAAATGAGCCAATTCATTACAGAAATAATAAACTTCTTGCACGACAAACGCTAGTCAATTACTCGACTTTTAAAAGTTGCTCCGTATAGCTGCCCCTTCACGTTGTCTCCGATATTGTATCTACAAAAGAGATTCAGTGTAAAAGTAAAGTTGGTAGTCTAGAGACTCCATGGAAAAGTTTTCTCGCTAAAGTTAATCAGGAAGGTGTGATACAAAACTGCTTTTATTCGGAAGTTTAATTTAGGCAGGAAAAGTCCTATTGTGTCTTGGTGTCAACTTTTTACTTAAAATGGTGAAACTTTTTATGAAAACATCGCCTTAATAATTGATTTATTCTTAGCTAGAGCGGGACTGAATGAGTTTTAGAAAAAATAGTTAATTTATTTTAAGCTGCTTCACACATACAAAATTACACACTACTTTTAGTTGGTTCAATAAGCGTATATAGTCGATATCTATAGGGTTTTTAAGAGAGTTTTGTAAGAGATTACTTTATAACGATAAGACCGCCCATTGTTTCACTCTTTTGGTTAGTGATTGTTGTTATTTTGATTTGGTGAGCAATAAAGTGTCATCTGTCTGTATATCTATCTAAATGGTTCAAAATATACTACTATTAATCGTATTTATGGGTCTGTCGAATCAGTGTGGTGAATGAAATAAAATTGCTCTTCAAAGAGTCTCCTTTCATGTTTATAACACACGACTTCGACCTTATGTAGGTTCATGAACACACGGGTTTTTACACATTTTTTCAGTATACCTACAGTTCAAATAAAAATCTCATTGGTGCTCTGTTTTGGCTTACGCAACCTTTGGAATGCAAGTCAGGTTCCGTACCACTGGACCATCATTCACTCAAGTCAAGTTAAAAACATGAAAATTTGTTCTTATTTTAATCAGTGACCTTCGATGTCTATCTACCAGCGCATACATCGAACTGTAACGTTCCTGGAATATAAAACGGAGCGTTCGAAATCTACAACTAAAATATAATAGGAAAAAGTAACGAATAACCGACAACGTTTAAACAAATATTTAAATGTCAGAAAATGTATTCTTCAGGAACAATATAAATCGCTTAATCTATTTCCAAATATATTTTAAAATATGTTAATTAAATTCTAATTATAAGTTTTCCTGGGTACAAAGATAACAATCGGTAGCGGGGCAGTGTCGTACCTAAAGGTTATCGATGTTATCAGTGATGGAGCGTTTTTGTACAAACTTAATTACAACATGGCACTAATTAGATCAATATGAGATTAAAGTCTGGTTTTCAAGTGCGAGGAAAAGGTTGACACTGAAACGGTCTTCTATTTTTTATGTCATTTAGATGATAGAACAAGCTGACGGCCCACCTGATGTTAAGTGGTAACCGCCGCCCATGGACAACAGCAGTACGACTCAAGTCCTCTCCATAGTACGAGATGACTCAAGTCGCATTGCGTTGCGTCCATCACTTTGAGACGGGGATGTTACGTCTTATGCGCCTGCAATTTCACCGGCACTCACTCCCTTCCACCGGAACACAGCAACACCAATGCATCACTGATTGGCGGCAGATTACTAGGTGTGGTGGCAATACTTCTCCGGACGAACTTAGCACAATTCTACTGCTACTTTGGGTATGTCTTGTGGTTTATATTTATGAATAACAAGGATGAATGCTATACAGTATACAATGAAATTACAGATAACTTCAACCAAGCGACTCTCTGAAGACGAGTAATCGCCCTGTCTCATGCTACCAGGTTACAAGGCAAATAAGACATAATCGGTGAATCCACACGGTGCGACTGCCGGACATTAACATAAACCTTGCCAGTCTTACAATAACAGAGCTATTTGTGTAGTAAAAATAAACAATAAGGGTTCATCCACTCCAAAGAAGATGAAGACCAAAACTACGTTGCTCCCTTAGATATGGTTCAATCGATTTATGCCTTTTATAATCAGCCTATCATTGTTCAATGCTGGAGTTAAGCCTCCCCTTTTTAAGTCCCACTGTGCTTGGTGGTGAGCTCTCTGCATCCACTTTTTGCCAGCCACGTTAGGCATGTCGTTGCGACCTGGCCAGGCCTAGTCCACGTATGGTCTCCACTCGAGAATTCGTCCATCCTAACGGTTAACGGTTCATTGACAGATGTGGCCCACCACTTCAGGTTACTAATCTAGCTGCTGTGCAAATAACTTTGATTCTCTGTCGAACATCCTCCGCTGTCAAGGCCATCTGCGGCCAAAAGCTAAAAAGTCGATTCATAAAAAAAAACGAACATCTTCGTTTCGAATTATAAATCCCTACAGAACCCGAGCATAACCCGCTCATTAATTGCTTAGTGACTTCAAATCGGTGGTTTATGTCCATACGATACCATAAGTCTTAAGTCAGCTATGTAATAAGTTCACCTTTAAAGTTTATAGAGTTCGTACTTTTTAACAAATCACCGTCGCTGCCTACATGCGCTCGCATGCGGATGTTTGGCCGAGTTTTACACGCACCGGTGGCTGTACACGTTCCTGTCACTTCGTTTTAAACTAACTAACCGCTGTAACGACCACAAAGGCTCATTATCGTGGAGTTTTCCATACAGTTTTAATTAGAACGCACTAATTTAGACCACCGCATATGTCAATCTAATTCCTCGTATTACGAAATACGACATTATTACACTTAGATAATTAATCTACAACTAGAAATTATTGTATTTTTATTAGAATATTTAGGAATAACCACAGTATCAGTAATATTATATCATGGACTGAAGCAAAGTCATACATCACAAATAATCTAAATGATTTCTTAGATTTTTTTTAATGTATTAACGAAAATACCCGCCTGTTGTCAAGCGGTACACTCTGCCTATTTCAAGTTTACATTTGCGTGAACTGCAAAGATTCGTTACGATACGTAGGTATTGTAAGGAATCTTTGCAGTCAATGCCAGTGTTTTAGTAAACCAATACAATAATGTAATGTGTTTTTATTGTATGCTGATTTCGAACATGTTATTGTCCAAGTTTTTATTGATTCAGATTGTATCAATTATAGTTTCTAGATAGCAATCACAATTGGCGTTTTAATACAGGTCGCACGCAGACCAGACGGAACAGACTAACCATTAATAAAAAGTAAAACCTGTCGTGCTATGCTAGCTAGCCCTGGCCAGGATCCAAACCGGGACATCAACTTCGCAGGCAAGACCACCCAAAACTTAGCCACCATGATTGTAAAATTTTTACTTTCTGATTGAGGGTAGACAGGAATTCACTACCTTCTCTAAAACTCACGACAAGCGCTGATTGCTGTAGCGCGCTGAGTAGAATAGACGTTCTGTCCGTAGCCTTTCATTTCAATCATTATGGAAGCCTCATTATACCCAGTTGTTCAATTACTCTCCTGAAGGTCGTAGAATTGAACTACCGTAAATACTGTGCAGTGATTACTTTTTTGAATATAAACTAGGCCACCAGTATTAATCATAAATATTTGGTGAAAATTGTATAATAGCGGTCAAAACTATAAACAGCGACATAAATCGTGATGAATTACAATGAAACTATTTGAGGCATATGGGCTCACGAAATTTTATCTAAATTGATACATAAGCTGTCGTGCGCACTGCGGCTTAATCACTCACAAATCATAATTATGCAAATAACTTGCAATTTGTTGTTATCACGACCACATAGTAAATCCACGCACTAAATTGACTCTCAATGTTTATTGCAATTTCATTTAATTTCAGCCATCCGTTGATAAATTTTGGATGCAATCAGTACTAGATAAAGTTTGTTTGCTTTTTATAAAAACATCTATGCTCATCAGTTCAGGGTTGGTACACTTGACCTGGCCTTTGCCAAAACTTCACCAATTTGCTCTTAAGTATGTGCGCTGAGGTCGTCTTCTTCCAACGGTCCCTTCACGCTCGCCTTATGCAGTTGTTCCGTCATTTATATTTTCAAATATTAAAAAACTTACCTCTGTTTGGAACCAAAACGTCTTAGTTTTAGTCATTCTTATTTCATTCATCCGGTCTGCATTGTTTCGTCTTGTGTGCGGTCGAAATCAAAAACAGTTTCTGGGTAACACTAACATTCCATATGTTTTGCTGAGGAAATAATAAATTGACATTACAGTTTCTTTGAACCTTTCCCCTTTCCGGTGATGTCAGGCTTAGAAAAATGATCGTGAAAACCTCATGATATGATGCTGAAAAGAAAATATAAACGATTCATAAAAAAAACATAATATATGTAACCTTAGCGAGAACCGTTTAAGATATTAACCAAGAAAATGCAACAATTTTAGCGTATCCTTAAAACGAGCAACCAGTACATCGGTGAGCATCTATTCAAGTGTGACGAGAATGGCGACCGTATAATGAGCAGGTACCATATGCACCGTGTTCGAAAAATGCCATCAAAATAAATGCACTGGCTAAAACTCTGCATACCTTATGTTGTTGCAAATTTTTTATGGAAAAGTATGGTGTTCAGAGGATTGCTTGAAATCTGGTATCTTCAAGTCCTGTTTATTGTAATACAATATGGCACGAATCATCTAATTACCATAAATAAATACCTGCTATACTAATTATCTGTACTCGAATGAATACGATCTGATACTATGCATTATCCATTCGATAAAAAATATTAGCACTCCGTACAAGAATCAAATCAGAATCTTAGTATATTTATTTTTTATTTGTCTTGTATACATCAGTATCAGTATGAACATACTCGTACATCATTTTTCTTCTCGAAATAAGGTATGCTTATATACATTAGGCACATAATCGATTTAATCATTACGATATAAATCATTCACATTACGATAAGAATGTTGATTTCTTTGATATATATATTTTTACACATATTGGCGTTTCACTCGGTCCACGCGGTCGAAGCCGCGGGTTGTTTGACTAGTAACATACCAAAGCGAATCTTTGCATAGTAAAAATTTACATATGATACATACGGGCACGCGGTGCAGTGCAGAAAATAAAAGTTTATCTGGGATTGGTCTGGGATTCACGTGATTCAACAAACTTTTATGATTTGCAAATTTTTGATTGAGCCTGGATGGTTTAAATCTCCTCGTATAGTTTTTATTAGTAAACGATAGAGTGCCTCGAAAATAATCGTAAATTCTACGCTTTTCATTCCGAAAAATTGCATATTGCGAACTCTATTCAAAAAGTATGACACAATTTTCATTGTGTTTGTTGACGTTTTCGCTTGATTAGTATGCATTATCAATATTAAATTCTTTTTCTCTAATCTATGTAATTTTTCCTGTCAAAGTGGGTATGGAAATGGAAATATAAGTAATCAAATAATCAGAGGTTGTTTAACCAACATCACTACACCATTTATACATTAATAAATAAATATTGGTGGACAATTCACACAGCGCCATCTAGCCCCAAACTAGCATAGCTTGTATTATGGAAACCAGATGACTGATAGAATACATATATACTTTTTGTATGTACATTATAGCCAAAATATGAAATAATATCCTTGGAAACAACGAATATTGTAATATTTATATAATCCGGATAGGAAACAGTTCAAGCCCATAATTATCAAACAATACAGAGCCCAATCATCAATTTTTTTAATTATACAGTAAGAGAAACTGTTTGTGTCAGTACCAGTGATTGTAACACGACTTCTCGATCAATCATTTGGATTGTCATGCCTTCGAAATAATGGTAGCAAGGTTGTGTAGTTATCATTGGTAATGTAAAATAGGAAGAATTCAAGGATATAATATCCGATCCGAACACGTGTTAAATTTAAATTTCAAACTGTGTTGCATCTATGAGACGGAACGTATTCTCAAATTATAATAATTAAAGTATGAAATGCTGAGGCAAGAGTCGACCTGTTAGTAAAATAACTTTTATTTCTTTTATTATTATTGGATATATACATAACGGAGCAGCTTCTTATACTGTACCAAGGAAAAGTAAAATCGGGTGTAATATTATATATAAATAAAAATTGAATATTTCAAACAGCGCCATCTAGCGCCAAATTAAGCAAACGTACCAAGGCATTCAGAAAACATAAAATATACGTAAACCTTTATTTTTAAATAATTTTATACACTCCAAAATCTATGTTTGTCACACAAATGCTTGTCTTGGTGGAAACCCACTAACTGTTAAAAAATAAATATAGCTATATTTTACTATTTACTTATGTAAACTGTCTGTGTCAAACTTGACGTTATTTTTAGTTTCAAAAATTGCTTGCTGAAAAATCTATTCCCGATAAATCTAAAAAAGCTACACGCAAAATGTTTTCGATAAATTTTAGTGCACGTTTTTCGTCACCCTCGTTTTAGAAATTTATTTCGTGAAACTTTTAAAATTTCATGCTAGTCCATGCTCATTTATAACGTGTTTCTTCTATAGAATTCATATGTAAGAAATAACTCGATATATACTATAATATAATAATAATAATTCTAGTTGATTGGCCTCACAGCTCAGTTTGTAGTAACCCTGCTTTATGTGCTGTAGGTCGGGGGTTCGATTCCCACCCAGGACAAACATTTGTGTGAAGAATATAGATGTTTGTTCTGTGTCTGGGTTAATAGTATATGTATAAAATGTATGTATTTACAAAAAAAAATACATAAGGTTTATATCAGTTCTCTGTTTCCCATGATACAAGCTACGCTTAGCTTACTTTGGGGCTAGATGGCGCTGTGGGGAATATCCACCAATATTATTATTAATATTATTTTTATATTTCTTAAAGCTGCCTGTAATACCTTACAGGCTGACTGTGTCAGAATTCTTAATGAAAACTTCGTATGTCATGATGTTATACAAGTTTTTCAAAGCACTTGCGCACTGTACCTACTACACTAACATCAAAGACCAGAGAACAAATTATATGATGCTCATGCAACTTACAGGGAGTTTATTATTTCTTCCATGTTTGTGTTTGACCACATATCACTTTGTTACAAATAAATCAGCCAAGTGCGAGTCATATTAAAGTCATAATAAATAAATCAATAAATATTCGTAGGGTACCCACCACCAAACTGTATAGAGGTAATATTTGAGTACCTACTTAGGGGTAATAGTTGTCTTTCATTCGGTTTGAAATTTTAGAGTTAGAGATGTCGCAAGTTCAACTAAACTAAAAATTATTTTTTTTTAATAAATGTTTCATTAACTTAATGTTGTATAATTTATTGTTTCAAAGGATACAGGTTCTTTAAAGTTCGGATAGATTGGCAGACTGACGAAAAGCGTAGGATTAATAACAGGGTACCACCATTTGAGTACGGAGCCCTAAAAACCATCACCAACCAGCTGACCATTCGTGACTCGAGTAAACTCTCAATCCTCCCCCTTTTTACCGTCACACCAAAATGTATCGCACATTCCACATCAAAGACGCGATAATGCATACCAACTCTTCTTATTCCGCCCAAATGTAATCCCTACGCCATTGCATTAAGGTCCAAGTTGATTTCATAGTGAAATGATTTGTGCAACTGCTGTATTTGACTTGGATAGACCGTGTTTGTGAAGCTATTGGCCGTGTTTGTGATATAGCGAGTGCTGGTACTCGCTTGGACGTGAGGGCACTTCGCGAGGGATGCATTATTGACTTGCGACTGTATGATAGTGAAGAGCGAGCCAACACATTGTAGTGAAAGAGTATCTTGAGAAACACTGAGTACGATCGCCTTTATTGGTTTAGATAGTTGGTCTAACTAAGAAGATGAGGATATGAGAAAAAGCCTTGAATTATTTATGGAACAATAACTCAAAACGGTGAAGATTCGCAGAAGAAGAACGGAGAAAGACTCACAGCTCAAAACGGTTTTTAACTCAGTTTCCGTCCCATTGTTTCGTGTCACCAACATCAGCTACCTATAATTATTTTATTTATTATTATAATTTTTATTATTATTTGTTGGCGTGTCGTCAAACGCAACACTAATTATAAAAGTACGCCTGTAGTGATATGAAGAGACTATGTATCTAAGCCTGGTAAGCTAAAACGCCTGCGTTATTACTTCCCTAAAACACCGCTTCAAATTGCACACCCAAAAATCATGTTCCATAGTTACCATTATTTTCTTAAGCATTAGCATAAACGCGGAAGTTTGTATAGGAAATGATCTTAAGCTTCTAATTACACTATTGTTTCATTGTTTGTGTAGCTGCAAGCTTTGCCTAATAACATTGGCTTAGTCGTTCGTATAATTAGGGGCGGCGCCCACTGTAGCGCATTAAAAGGCAGACAACGTAAATTACATTAACAGATGTGTAGACTTGAATTTTTTGCTATCAAAGTATATAAAATATACAGTATACCAACTCTATGGCAGGTAGCCAGTTATCTCTTTCTAGCCTAACCGATAACGTGTCTTGCAAGTAACATCAACACGTATAAAAAACAAAACACAGACATAAGATTTGGGATGAACTGGGTTATTCACATCTCCACCAATCTGACCTACGGTAGCAATTTATCACAATAAGTTAGATTCTGTAAAGCTCAGAACACTCGCATTATACGGAAGGTTACTTATTACTTTATCATGGAGCTATTAACGTTGATATCACACTAATAAATACAATACAATAACTCTTTATTGTAAACCACAATACAAAAGAATACTTACTGAAACACATTTTTGTGTACACTAAATGCGGTATGACAATGGGCAGTCTTATTGCAATGATCAATCTCTTCCAGACAACCTTTGAATGACCCGGAATTATGGGTACGATATAGACTAATATTATGAACTGAAATATATTTTTTAGCTTTGAATTCAGGTAATGGATAAAATGGATTAACACATAAGTGATTTTGTCCTGGTAACAATTGTATCAAGTCGCATTGCATCGCTCATCAGTAAGTCTTAGATACATATAGCAGGTAAGTCTCATGTGCCTGTAATTCCACCGGCAGAGTAGAATTTGTAACATTCCTGTTCAATTAAACTTACCACAATTAAGACAATTACGTCGATGTCAATCATAGTTTTTATAATGATAGGTGTTTAAAAATTGCGCATAAATAAAAATCTGAATAATAAAATCGGTTCACGTTATTGGTATGTTAATATGTCAATTCCGTATACTTGTCGTGATTGTGTATCATGACTCACTTCCTTTGATTTGTAATTTTTAATAACTGTATCAAATTTTTTGAGCATAGCACCATACAGCCTCATAAAAAATGGCGGCGCCCTGAAATCAGAGGAGTTATAGGAAAGAAAAGATACCTTACCCGAGATAAGGTTTTACAACCGATGAAGCTCCTTATATATAATTTGTATTAATATCCAACATTACATGGCTAATAAAATTGACTTACTTCCATTGGATTTTCACAGATAGGTAAGTATTGTCGAGGTCTATACAACTACAACAATGTCTTATTACCGGTAAATTTACATCAAAAACTTCCAAGTATTGGATAACCATGCCATGGTCACAAGTTCATGGGTTCATGACACCTCATTAGAATACTAGCGTGGGCGCGTATTATTCTCATGTCACAGGTTCAGCTAGAACACTAAAATTGCTAATATCTACCATCATAGTCACTTCAAAGATATGGGAAAGACTTTGTATATCGGTAGACACATAAAGGGCTCTTACGTCTAGATGAATACTTTTAGTGATAGATAATAAGCACAGAAAATAGACAGATTGTTACAAGGATCGTGCTCACGGAAAAAAAAGAAGCCCTCCTTTAGGTGTTTCTTGTCTGTTCCCCCACGGAGGGTCAGATAGGGTTTGAACAGGCGTCAAACAGCGGTAAGTAGGGTGACCTTTTTGAATATTATTGACGTTTCCAAGTCTTTATTTTACGAATTCTGTGGAAATAAAGTTTTTGACTTTGACTTGACTTTGACTTTGACATATGTACGGGTGAGACGTGCATGTCAAGTGAACAATTATCGAATGGAATGGACGCTTTCAGTTGCGTTGATTCGATAACTGCATCAAAGAATTATCGCGGTAACCCGACATGCGCTGTCAGGCTAAGTAAACTAGCTGCTTACTCTGGTTTGATGTCATTACAGTAGTAATAAATTATGTAAACCTTACGAGCTTGTGACTGATGATGTCAATAATGCTGGTATTAGATAATCGCAATATTTTGCACTATATGTATTACATATAGTGTAATTATACTATTTATACGTTACTGTGTAGTGTGTGTACAATATTAGGGTTAGCAGACGTAGTAAATAAGTTATCAACATGTACCTACCTAGTTTAGTTACCATTATGGTTTGTTAACTGCTTTTGAACCTAAACCATGAATTAAAATAAAAAAAAATATTATCATCCCGTCCCGATGTCAGATTTTCAGATTTTGAGAGATTTTTGTGTCAAACTAGAAAAATCATTGCAAGTTCAGACACTACTAAATAAGCTATTGAAGGAGCTTTTTATTCGCGTGCGTTTTACCTAAAACAATTGGATTTGGCAGAAATTCAATCAAATGTTTCTAGTGATGTCGGGTCGGTATCAAGAACCTTTCAAGATTATCAAGATCATTTCCTATATTTTTTTATTCGGACTTGTTAATTAATACAAAAAATATTTTCTGGCAGTACTATATTATACTATACTATATTATATATTTTAGAATCATTATTTTACTGGAAGAATCGGAATTTATGCACAATACATTAAAACACATAAATAACACACATTTTTGCATCTGCTGCGTCAGCGGTGTGGTGTATCCAGCGCTGGTTTTCTGTGAAAGTGAAATTCGTCTTTGCCTATTCCTTCAGAAAAAAGGGTAGATAAAATCTATGTGTCTATTTCAATATTTTTAATTATTACTTATGCTTCAACCTTTATATAGATCGAAGAAAATTAAATTGAATCCACAAAATGTGGGCTTTAAAATTGTAATAATAAGTTTATCATATTTCTGAAGAAAAGGGAAGGTTAAGTTTTAAAATAAATTAATTTAGAAACGATAATAATTGCTTTGGAGATGGCGAAATAATCTTTATAATAACTACGTTTAAATTCAGCTACCTACATCAAGTTTAGAATAATAGGAATAATTTCAATTCTGTATTTTTTTTCCTTCTATTGGATATCTTCTCTTACGTATTTCAGTCAGTTTTATAACAAAGTATGTGTTAAGATTCATTTTGACTGAAAGAGAAGTTAAAAAAATCTCGCTATTTTTTTAATTTTTTCTACTAATTAATCTACATAAAAATTTGGAAGAAACCAGAAAACTAACACGTAAACGATTGATCTTTTTTTATTTGTTATAAATTCGCCAGAAAATAAACAAAAAGATTTCATGATTGAAGTGAACTGAGTGTAAATGTGGCGTAACTTCTCAGTATTCCTTCGTTTACACTTTGGATCGGCGAGCTTCAGTTGTTGTAGAGAATGTATTAAATTAATTAATTTTCCTTCGGTTTTTGGGAAGCTCCTAAACTCTATTTTTATTGGAAAGCTCATCCCTTTTCTTGGGCTCTATCGATGTTGATTTTTGTGTCGGGGTTTGTTTTGGTAAATTGTTAGGGCGTATCAAAATATTGAGTAATACGAAAATTTTGAGAAGAACTTAGACATACTTTCGTTGGTAGGCTTATATTTATTCATTAGTTTTATAGGAGGTACGCGGCAAGTGTCTACAAGACAATTAAAACAAGAGATGAGAAAAAAGTTTATAAATCGTATCTCGAATATTAAAGTTTCAATTTCATATATCTCATATGATATGAGATTTAAAAAAATAAAACCAATCAGACTATGTCATACATTACTAATATGGTAACGAGTAAAAATTAATTCCAAGATAACAATAAAAGGGAAACAAAGGAAAAATTCTATATCATGCGAAAGGGATCTATTATTCCGTATTGATATATTGATTTTATTCATTCACTTACAATATACTCTGATGCAATATGTCTTGATTCTAAATTTAAACATGGGTACATTAATATATTACAAAGGTTTTTATGCTTACGTCAAAAGACCTGTCAAAAGTGAAATACAATGGTTACATTTTATATTCCGCCCAAACAGGATTCATTCTGAATGACACCGCAAACACAAACGTATTATTTTACTTCCTACGTCTCAATTTGGTGAGTGTGAATATTGTACAAAGAAAATACAGGCATAATGATATAATAAAGTGTTGACAGACAAGTCAATAAGACGTGTCATCGTGTGCAGGAAGAGTTGACAGTATAGAAAAATCAATTTGAGATGCTTGACAAAATGTCATTTCCTCGTAGTACAGGAGCTATCTGTTTAGAATACTACAAAATACACATGGACATATAATAATGTCCACAATATATACAGGGTGTGGCGTAATGAGTGGATAATAGGGTACCTGCGGGTAGGGGCCATTGTGGCGGTTCAGAAAAATATTTGTTATGCTCAGTAAAAGTGCCTCGGTTTTCGAGATATTCGACATTTTCGAAATTCGAAAGCAAGTAAAATTTTAGTGAAATCTTATTTTAAAAACATAACTGTGCTTGTGTTATAAAAATAATAGTTTCCATTCGATAGCACATCTATCCAAGAATACTATCCAAAAAACAGATAGAAAAAAAAATTTCATTTGCAGTCTGGGCGCCAAAAATAGTGACGAAGGGTGAAATATTTCTTAAATTTCGAAAATGTCGAATATCTCGAAAACCGAGGCACTTTTACTGAGCATAACAAATATTTTTCTGAACCGCCACAATGGCCCCTACCCGCAGGTACCCTATTATCCACTCATTACGCCACACCCTGTATATGCCTCTTTGAAGAATCAAACGAATAAAATCAATTGAAAATTAAAAAAACGGAAAGTCGTTTATTGTTTTTAATCAATATTCAATACTTTTTATGATTATTTATTAAGTATATAATAAATATATATTATATAATATATATTTAGTATGTAGTATAATATTAAATAATATTTATTTAATAATTTTTGCAGATTTGTTGTTCAGGATATTCAACCCGATATTTTCCTACCTACGAGGAAGCAGCTTGATGAACTGGCAGCGTGATAGATAAATATTTCACAATTGTAAATATGTTTTACACATACATACACGGTTAAAACTCAGTGTATTTGTGCTGAAAATTACACTAAATTTGAGCAAAACTTTATATTATTTCGTGGGCCACGCGGCCGGTCCATATTTATTTCATACAACAAATATTACACAAAAGCTTCAATGAGATAGAACAGGTAACAGTAATAATAACTGTTTATTTGAGTTATAATTTTTTGTGCCTTCTTTTAGAGTTTATGTTTAAGCAGTTAAAAAACAAAAAAAAGCAAATAAAAAACAAAAATTTTTTTGATGCTATACTCGCTTTGAAAATTTTAATATTCCGAAATAAATAAAGGCAAAATTTATAGGCTATAAATATTACGTTATTCAAAATACCACGCGAAATACAACGTTACAGCGCGACGGTAAGAGGGCTAATTTAACATTAGTTATAATAGCACATAGGTATTTCATCAAAACTGTCGCTCTAATAAATAAATTACACCAAATTAATAGTCGGGTAGGTACTATAATCAATTCTAAATCTTATTTCGCCCCATCTCCTAGCCTACAATAAGGATATGAATGCGATGAACTCACATCCTTGCCCTCATCCACGTCGTCAAGATTGCGAAACTTATTACCTACCTGCTATTCTCACCGGCAGGAAATTATGTATGCAGTGTCAAAACAAATAATAACCCATTAGTGCTTATGAGCTAAAAGGAACCATGAGGTGATGAATAAAAAAGGTGTGAAAAAGTATAGAGGTAGCTATAATTATAAGACATACTCTATTGCTAAACTTATTATAAATAAAATAAATGATGGCCTCGGTTCGATTGACAGGTCATTTCTTATTTATATTTTTTTACTAACTAAAAATATACAAACATTATTATATATTATTTTTTATATATTAACATTATCATCCAGACACAGCACAAATGTTCGTCGCACAAGCGTTTGTCCTGGGTGGGAATCAAACCCACGACCTACAATGCAGAGGGCTATTTATTTCGCACTACCAAATTGAGCTGTGAGGCCAGCTTAAGTTGTAAACAAAAACATGAATATTCATATTTTCGTTTTTAACTTCACACTAACGCTGTTAAAATGATACGTTAGATTACGTTTTAGATCCTCTTAAAACTCTTAGCCTTCATAAAACATAGTTTTATAAAACTGCAAAGCTGGAGGACAACATGATGTTGCTATTCTGGAGCAACATGCGCGGTGCGTTTGCCTAATTAAACCCAATCTCTATCGATTGCATTTCATTTGAATAATCCTATTTCCGTCGCTGTTAGACAAGAAATTAGAGTAACTGGATCTGTCCTGTTATACAATTTTATAAAAGACAGTGATAACTTTATCTTTGGGTGCATTTGAGAGACGGAAAAAAACAGTTTTAGCATTAAAAATAGATAGCCTCATTAAAAAGTTTGTTTCCCGCCTACGCCTTACGCCCCCTTAACTGTGAGATGTGAAGGTGGAATGTCTAATATGCCTGTGATTTTACCGGTAACAAACGTAACGATCCGTGTACCAATAAGCATTAGCTGTAATGCTAGTGGAAATAGATATGTTGGCAGTACTTCTAAATGCAAATAAAATGGAAACTGAACAAAATTAGATGTTTACCCCAGAAATTTCCAAAAGACATTTTCACACAATCGTGCCTTTTTGTCTCGCTTCGCCATCCGAATTTTGTTAATTATATATTGCTTTTGTTGAACATCGACAGACTGCCACATCTAGTAATTAATCTTATCTACCAAATCCAGGCCTTGACTTTGACGCGTGATTGATCTTTTTTACTGCCTATTCAAATACAATTACTGTTAATCATTATAATCTAAGTATCACACCAAAATGACCTAATCAAACATTAATTTGATATTTTTTATTGGAACTTTATCTAAATCTTACCCGTGCTTTGCTCTTGTTGTTTACTCCAGATCTCTTCCACAGGATCTGCAGGGATAAAATGCCCGTCACTATCTGACTCATAAGCATTCGTTTGCCGCAAAGATAATGATCTCCTATAAAGTTACTGCTTGAAAATAATATAAAAATATTTCTTAAAACTTATGACAATGACGCGTATATGTGTATACGCTAGAACGTCTAACACCTCACGTTTTCGCGGGAATGTGAGAATTTCTCAGCTGGATGATACTTCCGCAGCTGGATGATACTTCAACTTGCTTGTAACATCCTGAGATGCGCTTTGCTTGTGTCTTTTTACGTGAAAATGTGACGAGAGGCGGACATTTCTTTACGATGCTACATTTCTAGTTTACACGAACTAAAAACGGGAACAAAATATTTAAAAACGTACCAGCAATAAACTGGGTATAAAAATATGGGGTAAAAGCAGCTACGTTGAACATTTCAAAATTTCAATGAACAGCTTTGCTTTTCCAGTAAAGGGCTGTTTATATGTTTAGCTACATTGTAAATGTAGGGTGACGATGGGTAACAGTTACTTTAAATCCATTAGTCTGAATATATCGAAATTAATTGATTAATTCAGGTTGGATATGTGACGTATGTGAGGAGGAGCGAAAACGGCAGCAGCCGCCGAAACGTTACAAGAATACTGCTTTAGTTGGCCGCTATTTTTAGTTTATTTTGACCCAAGATTAGTCCCAATTCGTTATCCATTAATTTAATCAATCAATTTTTTTTTTAGATCCTAAATGACAGTCACTCTTTCGCTCGATTGGTAAAACGAATAGCCAATTTGTAAGATTAGCATTACCCAGCCGCATTGTAGAACCCAAACACTAAAAATAATAATAAATATCGGTGGCCATTTTACACAACGCCATCTAGTCCAAAACTCAGCAAAACTTGTATTGTGGGAACCAGACAGCTGATACAATACGTATATCCTTTCTGTTTGTACATATTAACACCCAAAAACAGAACAATCATCTATGTTCGAAATATCAATACTTGTCCTGGGTGGGAATCGAACCCACGGACTACAGCGCAGAAGGCAGTTACTACCAACTGAGCTGTGAGGCCAGTTAATGTGGCGTGCCTGCGTTTAGCCTGGTTACAATTTGCATGAACGTGAATTCGCAACATTAGAAACTTCGCTGTTTTGTAAAGCGGCTAGCCATAAAACAGTAAATGTTTTTATTCCAAATCGCACGTCTGTATCCCGTCATCAATCAAGTAAGACTCTGCACATTGCACTGCAGCATTATTTGCCCATGTTTGCAGTTAAATCGCAAGTTGGCGCTATCTTACACTCCAGTTTCGTGACATAAATCGAGCTGAGTCGCGCGACGCAGCCGATTCATCTGTCGGACGAGACAACCAATTTGTCCGCCGTGTGAACGCGACATTACAACGAATTTTACACATTGCTGTAAACGGAACGAGATAAAATAGATGTTTTTAAGAATTTACACCGATGTTACTTGCTTTTCAGCATTAATTATAATATGGTAGGCCGAATGACAGCATTGCTTTTTTAGTTTCTAGACAGATTTTAACGAAATTTTTGTGGTATTCTCGGGACCAAATTTTTGCAATATTTATGTGTACAATAATGATTATATGTGATTTTAAAAGTAGCGTTTGAACAGTCATTTTTACAGTGAAATCCTCGCCCCAGCACTTACCTATACAAAAAAAAAATATTTTCTTGTGATATATTTGTTTAAATTTAAAACACAGGTATACGAAGTTGGCTATTGATTTATGACAGTTATCATGTTTTTTATTTCATAGGACTGTAAGAAGCTTAATATTATAAATATAAATTACAATTAAGTAAATTGAGACGATGTGAACAAACCTCTCATACGAATACGATGTACGTCTCATATGTGTGTAATTTCACCGGCACCTCACCTTTCAAACCAAAATACCTTCTACTGCCATTACACGTGCACCAATGACCATATGCCTTCATATATAAACAGCTCTTCATTTATCGACTTAATCTTTGTGTAGTAAACCTAACAGGTCTGAAATATTTTTACCTGGATAATGGTGTATAATACATTATTTTGTTATTCCGTAGAAAATCACGAAAAATACAACAAATAGCTAAAAAAAATTCAAAATAAATGTTTTAAGTCAAGATCAAAGGAGAAAGGAAAACCGCAAATAAAAAACTATTTTTGCTTGTTAAAATCTTTAACTATTTTATGATAGTCCGAGAAAATCTTAAATAACATGGCCCAGTACTTTACATTATTTAACTGTAGAATTAGATGTCGTGAGAACAGATCGGCTGTATTTTTTCCACGGAATCCGAGATCGTGCTGCATACAATCACATTCTAATGAATTGACAGTAACCTTGTAGCATGCATTGGAAGAGACAATCACTGCATAGTTAGCGGACGCACCCATGGCTCGAATTCTGTATGACACTTGCAATATAAATCTAATCACTCCCAAACCACGTTAAGTTACCCTTACCGTGGTAATTATAAGATATATTAAGAAAAGCTTGGTGAATTCATATTTGCATTTTTTTATTGGTAATTCATATTATTTAGCTTTTCTTATCTCATCTTATGAAATAAATAACTTTGTCATCGTTTTAAATTAATTAAGAAATTTCCAAAAAAGATATTTACACACTCATACATATAGTGAAAATGATAAGGGTTTCTTTGATGTAGGTGGCATAAATAGACAAACACAGATACTAATCACTAATACACGAACATTCAAGATCCAAGAAATATTTATGCTTACCATCCAAAATCTACATAAGCCCGGAATTGAATGAGATAACCTCACTTTGCAGCCAGGGTTACTAGTGACTTAACTACGGAGCCACCAATATGTCCCGTTATATTTTACCAATCTTAGATGAACCACAAAGCCCTTATAAAGTCCAGTATTTCTTGTCCATCCAAAGGTTGACTGTAAGAGATAGCTTTATAGCGATAAGACCGCCCATTGTTTCACTCTTTTGTATATTGTACTGATTGTTGTTATTTTGATTTGGTGAGCAATAAAGTGTCATCTATCTTTCTAAAATCTTAATCAGATGACCATCATCTAGTTTTGGATCACATTATAAAAAAATGTCAAAGTGAATCAGGACCGAGTGTTGGAAAATGTGAATTATAGCAGAAGTCGACGGAGAAGGTCGACTCGTCACGTTACAGGTTAAGGACAAAGGGCTACCAGTGGGCTTGTTGTGTCGAGCCGAGATAATTATGTAAAGCTTCCTAGCAGCATAAACTTTTGCGAGTCATATAATTTTTTATAATGTGAAAAACATGTACTGAATTAATAGCTAAAATACACAATTATGCTTAAACGCGAATCGCGAGCGACTGTAGACTTTGGGGAGAATATTAAAATAGATTTTATTTATTTTAATTCCCCGCAGGGACTGTCAAAAAATTAGCTTTTTATATTTAACTTAGTTTAGAACAGCCATAACCAACATTTTTAAGGAACATACTGGATTGGCAAATATGTTATGTTTTAAAGTTCCGATGGTTCCGGATACGGCAAAATTACCACTTAATTGGTATCTGCATATTCTTTAAGTTAAATTTTAATTTTAATGAATCTTAGCTCAAGCACCTAGATATTAAGTTAAACAGATCATTGACGTTTGATTTGAATATATGGGAGTCCCTGTCCATATTACCTGGACTCCAAAGTAACGTAATAAGGACGTAGAATTGAGTGTTTAAGCATTTGTTATTTATTTTTCAAACTTCTATAATGAAACATACAAACAGATTTAACCACCATTCATCATCATTAAAAATATTTTTCAATCGATTTCGTTAGGAAAAATATGAAAAGTTTCATTCCCGCTTTGAGTAATCTCATTCGTCGTGTAAGTGGGGGATGGCCGAGATTTCTATGATCTACGGTCAAACTCTTCATAAAGTTCTTTCTCAGTGTTAAGATGTTGTATATCTGTGCTTCTGTCCGTGTCACGAAGGCAGTCCGTTAAATCTAGTATCTATGTAGGTGAATTTATTTCATTCACACTATCATTCACGGTCCCAAACTTAATTCCACTGTGTGTTCCGCGGGAGCGAAATTGGATATTCCATCACGCTAAACTATGCGCAACCAATTGAAAGCCATCCTGTATGTAAACAGGACATGAATGATTTCACACGCGAGCCATCATAAGGGATGACGGCCTTACGTGACGGTTGCCTCCAGGGACGTAAGCAGGTAGAAAATATCCTGTATTTTATTCTACAGCGGGTAACCAATCTAGATCTAGGTACTAGGACACAGTTTAGTAGTAATCAAACTTATTCCAAGTTCGTAGAAGTGCTGCTGCCATACCCGTTTCGTAATTTTTACGCATTCGCATTACTCTGTTCCTGTTTGATAAGTGTGGTTGCTGGTGAAATTACATGCACCAGAGATATTCCACCTTTTCCACCTTCGCTTGATGCGAATTGGGTCTTTGTTCTGTTTAAGTAAGGGAGGACCCAAATCTTATTGCTCGTTATGGGCAGATGATACCTCTTAACACAGGTGGGCCATTTGCTTGTTCCGTAATTTTATCATGTAAAACTAATTTTGTTTTGCTGTCGCCTCAATCAGTTTCATTTAAAAAAGCGATTCGTGTATTTTTTGTGGAAAATAAAAACACTCAATACGAACGCTAGTCACAAACAGCCTGATGTCAACAATAATAACTGTGAGATTATTATAGGTATCATAATAATTTGATAATAATATTTATGTCTATGCAGAAACTGATGAAATACTCAATATATTTGTAACCCAACAGCATGATTACAAACTTTCACAAAAAAATCTCCAGGACAGTGAGTTTCCAGGACATGTTTTAAAAAATGCTGAATAGTTTATTATTTTGTTCGAGGATTATTCGGTAGAGATTTTCAGTAAACTTGTTTTTCAAGCCTTAGAGGCTGAATTTTCAAATGTTCCCATGCGCTGCATCCTATGAAGATTCAAAGGATTCAAAATTTGAAGGGTATATTAGGGTGTACATATGTCAGCCAGTGAATGTTTGAATGTTAAAATTTGTTCAAAGTATCAGCCAAACCCACTTTCATTGTGAAAGTATAAACATAAATTCTTACTTTTAGAATGAATAAATTCCTTATTTTATCTCAATTATCGCATCAATATCAGTAGGTAATTCATGCCATAATTACTATTTATTTAATGTATCAAATTTAAATAAAAATATCCCACTTTCTGTGTTGTAGCCATCGATATTGCGACCCTGGAACCGTCCCCTATAACCAGCCCCTCTAACTACGACGGCCACTCCAACACACTACCCCCATACATTATAATAATGCCAAGAAATTTGTCCGGCGCCCTACGAATCTCGACGACGCACTGACTTATGGCATAACTCTTGGATTCCATATTTTCACGTCAAGATGTAGGCTTACGTTGAAATATAATTATATTTTAGTTCGCTGGACCTGCCTTGACACTGTAAGCATTTATAGAATACATACTATTCTTAGTTAATTGTAAAGTACAATACACCATTATCAAAGTTTTTATTGGATTTTAACTCGTTATTAACTCAGTTTTAGTGAAGTAATTTTTTCTTCTTCTATGGAACGCCTTATTAAATGATTTTTAACGTCAAAATAAAGGTAACTATACTGTGTACGGTGTCTTCGTTATATTTTTACTAACCGAGGAAAGCGTTCGTTGGCATTATAGAGAGCTCGCATGAATCATCTTTACTAGACTTAATCAGTACCAAACGCTGCCATGCTCCATAATAAGCGTGATAATTCTCCATACCACAATACAAATTGTGCATTTTACAGCCAGTATGTGAATATTCTGAAATGTGCTTAGTTTTAAAGAAAACTGTTCAATACAGTTAATTTTTTTGATAATTAGTTTTTTTTTCACCATGATTAATAAAGGATGTTGTTTTTAAAGGGATGTAGAACCAACATGTATCCGAGAATTAGAATATAAATTATGTATTCTGTAAACTTAAGCCCATACATTTGTCAATGGTTTTGAATTTCCCAGGCTAGAAAAAACCGTATACGATAAACTAAGTCACAAGCCTACCTAAAAATCTTTCTTCAAAATTTAACAACAGCATTACTCCCTATCTCATTAGTTGTCTAGCTATTCTTGTTTTGCTTACCTACCTATCAACTTCACAAAATGAACATGAATAAATTGTAACAACGTAATATTTCTATTTTGCTATAACTGGGATGACTGTCAACATATCGTAATATTTTCATCAAGATTACGCTTACAAGAAATGTCGCGTCATACCCTAGTCACATATAATATTCCGACCCTAATTTGTATTGTTTCGGTTATCCTTCTACACCGTTTGTTATAGAGGAAGTGATAAATTTGTCAGGTACAGTGCGTGCCGGGAATATGAGACTGTGAAAATCACACAAAATATTGTCTGGGGTCCTAATTCACTCTAGCTCGAGCATTTTGTTGCTAGTAGTTTTGAAAGCAGTTTTACTGAAAACTGTCTTATATTGGAACAATTGGAAATTGGCTGAGTCGATAGTGACCTTGTGTGTATAGAGGTCCCGGCTTCAAAGTCTAAAACTTTTTTATATAGAATTCATAAAGAAGTGGCTTGGAAACGTCACTAATATTCAAAACATAAGGTCACGTTATCGCTAAGTTTGACGCCTGTTCGAACCCTATCCCAGATGACAAGTCGGAGCAGGCTTTGTGTGGTAGACGTTAACGAGTAGAGTTAGAGTAAGAGTTAACTTTATGGCTTTTGCATGTTCGTGTTTTGTATCTGTGTTTGCTACGTGTGACATAGAGAATTACAGTGAAGTGAAGAATTAGCTTAAATATTATTCTTCCATCAACCACACTTTCCATTTGACATGTATGAAACTGAATAGTGAGTACCGACCCTATACAAACGAATTAACCAAACAAACGTGAGTGATCCATTATAAACATTAGTACATACAGAATATTGGCTCAGTATCAAATCAATGTGGTTTCATAGGAAACAGGGCTCTATGCTGTAGTTATAGGAGTAACAATTTGTGTGGCTTATTTGGTATTTATAACGCGCTTGAATATTGTGTACGGAATTATAAAATACAATCATATGGATTTGTGGCAAAAGTGTTTTAGTCGCGGTTAAAGCCCTAATATGATCATTTTCTTCAAATAATCATGATGAACTAGAAATACTGCTATGTACGGTGACAACATTGCAATATTGATGCAATACTTTTATTGATTGATAATAATAAATAACTGCCATATTTTCCGAAAAAGACTTATCGGTGAGATGAGTCCACCGACATAATTAAATTTATTTAAGAATTTTATTTCTGTGATGTTCTTTAATACTTGTTTAATTTTATTGATTTAAGAATAAATATGAGTGTATGGGTCCATTTTCACCTGGAATAAATGATTTATCATTATTAAATATATCATCTAGCATTTGATGTTTTTTAATTTCTCATCTCTTCCCTGTGAAACACACTCTTGGTTATATGTACACCATATATTACATATATATGACACCAACTGAACGAGTTCGACCAGTCCTGACGAAACTAGAAAAATGCTAAAAATCATCACTATGACTAAAGAGTGTACTCTAGTTGGGAAAACAATTGTCAACTGTATATTCTGGATTCGCAAAATTTTTAATATTCGCATGAATGAACCGTGAATTTTTACTGAATAGAACGCGATAAACCGTTCACGAGGCTTATTTCTAACGCGACTTTGAGTATGGGTGTTGTTGCGACTGCATCTCGTTTTGACATCTTTCTTATTTCTATTGTATCAATTTTCGCCAAAGAAATAAACAGTTCACCACGGAGTGTATCTACCAAGGAAGCCAATTCTGAATTGATTATAATCGCATCCTCAAATCTATCCTCAAAATATTAACGATTCTAGTGTATGTTATATTTTAGTATATACCTATTGAATATACCTATATGGTATTAAGCTTATAAAAGATTTTTGAGTGAACACATGACTGATTCACCCACTTGTGATTTTGAATCGGTTCACGAGCTCGGCGAGCGTAGCCAGTAACCCAGCGGTAGTTCTACGACGCTCATTGAAGTTAAAAGAAGTGTGTGTGCTTCGGCCTTTAAACTATCTGTGTGGCTGCATGGAGGTAATAAAACCCTTAACAATCGAAGTGGGGCGGCTGAAGCGATTTGCAGCCACTTACGTCATCGGAACGTTTTAGGCCGAGCGTTTATAGTTTTCATCTTTTTTTGGAATCGTTTGAGAATTGGAGGGTCATTTCACTTTTTGTTAGATAATACCAGCTTTAAAGACCCATTGAGGCACGTGAGAATGTAGACGAGAGTGCTCACTTTGCCTCGTTGTGTCTCTGAATTCTCTACTTGCATTTCCCGAGTTAGTTTTTTTTAAATCGAAAGGTTTCGCGGATTTTGTAATTGCGTTGATTTTCACTCTCTCAGTTTCTCAGTTTTTCTTGCGTCGATTGATAGAGAAGATGTGTTATTATATTATATTAAATTGTTTGATTTTTATTGGTTTTGTTATTTACATGTAGGTAAATATTTTAATACAAATATAAATGATTGTATTACTACAGGAAGTTATACGATTAAACACCAGATTAAAACCCAAACCAAACCACGATATAAACTTTGGCAAACGAACATCTTTAAAAACAATTCAATTTATAAGCAAATTATTCTGAAAAACTATGTTAAAATACCTCGTTAATGTTTTTGAATAAGTAATATACTCGGAGTTAAAAATTTTATACCAGTAATATAAAACTATTCCATTCGCCAACCAATTTCACTTGGCTCAAAGCCATACCCAGAGTTGATTACGAAATTTTGCATAACATTATCCTCCCACCGTCTATCCTAATGCCTCGTTTGTCTATCTTATTTAAAGTGATAGCTCTAGACTCTGTGGAACATCAAATCAAGTAAGTATACATTGATAATAGGATTATCTATGGTTTTGCATTAATCTACTTAGCCTATTTTCGAACGCAAACTAGATATTTTGTGACTTAGCACGCCAAACAGTTTTATTTTCATCTGTTGAAGACTAAAAGAATTATATCGATAAAAATTTAAGGACTTTTTTAAGCAATTTCAAACATTGAATGAACACACAGGTGTTTTTTAAATGGTTTATTGCATAATATCCATTGTTTGATGTCAAAAAATATCACCGGGACTAGGCATGACGTTTTCCTTAAAAGATTACTTAATATTAACAAATAATCATGCACATTACATATTTATTCAAGTAAGCATTTTTTATTGCTCATTACATAATAATAAATGTAGGTAACCTACCTACAATTAAATTAAAAACGGTTTCTTTTCATGACGTTATCTATGCTGACTGTACAAAACTTGCGAAAGAGTCTCGGTATCAAATATGCACTAAAAATTATAATATTTTATTTGACTGATCACTTTACTCTGAATGTATGGAACGCAAAAGTATTCGGTGACGAATTTCTCTTTGGATTGTCTGTAATAGACATGAAAGTCAATAATGTTGATTGTCATAAAGACGACTTTATTAGTTTTGTTTACTCCCTACAGTTAAAAGTAAAAGTAATAAATACGATAAGTAGGTACTTACTACAGTTAAGTTGGTAAGGGCACGAGCGAACAATGAAAGGAGTTTCAGCTCAAGTTTTCTCGGACTCCTTTTCATTACTGTTTTTCTGGACGACTTCACTAATTGATAGGAAACTTTGTGATTGTTTCCGGTAGATTGAAGGGCGGAACACAACAAATGTGTGTTGCGTACATGTAACCATTTTATCTTTGGATTTACTCTTTTGACTAGCTCGCTCAAATCGTGAACGAAACATGGGATACAGAAGCATTGAAAAACTTTAATTGCTCTCACTTAACTTTGGCGGGTATATAACCAAATGCACGACTTTGAACTTAAATTGTACATGATGCATGTTACTTACTACATGCATACAAATGCAAAAAGGGCGGTCCGGAATCTCGTGCGAGGCATGAATTACACGCGCACTCATACAAAAAATACTAATTGCAAGTGCATCGAGTTGCGTATTTCATAAATTGTGCATCATACCAATGTTGTACTGTACATTCGTTATTAGTAGATATGATGTAGGTAATCTATATACATAAAAATGAATGGCTAAATTTGTTGCTAAGTATAAAACTCGAGAACCAATGGACCAATTCGGTCCGTGGAAGGAAAAGTTCAGTGTTCCCGTGATTTACCGCGGGGCGCAGCTAGTTATGCATAAATAACATCATCAATCATGTCAACTTACCTCAAACTATAACAAAACCTCTTTACTCATTATTGTCATTTTACAACATTTAGATTTCCTTCAAAATACAACGTCGTATCAAAATTCTACGTGACCAAACTTATGTTTACTAATACAAAATGCTCGTGAAAAAGGAACTTGATGAAGCCACCACCCACAAAATTATAATGTGGGGCTCAATGATGCTATTGTTGCTTTACTTAATGAGATTTATCAATTACATGGTGACCCGAAATCGCCGGGACGACAGGAGAGTAGAGAGGGAAGCGCCGAGTACATCCCGCCCTCACACAACTGTGGTACCCTCTACTTCAAGTGCTTGTAAGGAAGACAGGAAAGCGAAAAGACAAAGGCGAAGGCGCCATCACAAATGCGCCCCTGAACAATGGCTGCCGAAACGTGACCCTTGTCATGCTCAAGATATCGAATATTATGAATAACATCGAAGGAAAAAACGATGTTGCATTCGTTGTTTTGTATTTTGCGTAGTTTGTTTTGTTGTAAGTATATTTTTGTGTGTCAGAATTAGAAACTAAGATTCTACAAAACAATTACATTTTAATTCTCATATTTTTGTTTGTTCTTTTTTGATTGGTAGGCGGATATTTCATGTGACTCCTAAGAATATGGGTTATTCGTTGAGCCCTTTGTAAGTTGGACCCAAACATGTCACATGGTTTTTCTGCCCAGGATAAAAAAAATAAAAAAAAATAATGGTGTACATTTCACACAGCGCCATCTAGCCCAAAAGTAAGCTAAGCATAGCTTGTATCATGGGAACCAGACAACTGATATAATACTTGTATACTTTTCTTTTGTAAATACATACATATAATACATACTAACACCCAGACACAGAACAAACATCAATGTTACAAATGTCACATAAATGTTTGTCCTGAGTGGGGATCGAACCCACGACCTACAGCGCAGAAGGTAGGGTTACTAACCAACTGAGCTATGAGGCCAGTCAAATGAGTCTAAGCTATTTTTTTTTCAGCATGAATATACACTCAGGTAATTGCAACTTTACAATTATTAATCAAGTTGCACAGTAAATAGACTGAAATCAAATCAAATCAAAAACAATGTATTGTTTTGAGGACACACTCGTATGTTCATTGTTTATTACCACTCCACGTGCACTCGCCAAGAAGTTCCTGAAAAAACTGTCGTCTCGCCGTCTTGTCTGATCGACTGATGACCCAGCTTATACAAACGGGCGACGAGAATAGCAAATTCTCCACAATTCGAATTCTGCGATTTTACATGAAAATTTGGCGTTTAATACCTCGCGAATGATGGCGTAGGTAACAGCGGTGTCGCCAGTGAATTCACCCACTTAACTGCAGAATAGCCTAGTATCATATTATGTTACCCTTAAAACTTAATGTTTATATATTTTCCGTAACCTGACCTTAGTTCAAGTTATTAAAAGTTTTTCAAAGAGAAATTGAGAGTAACGAGTTTTCAAGCGTTAAGTCAGCGTCTGGAGGGATCCTTTTAATTAAAATTTCTTCAGTAGTTCCACAATCTTGGCCGGGAGTTGCACAAGGAGAGTCATTCATTAAAACATTCATCGATTTCCTGATAATTCGCGCTGGCATTTGTAGATAGCTGAAGAGCTGGTAACTTTTTCAGTTAGCTTATAATTAGCTATACCGTACCATCCATCCACCGGTTTATTTTTCCGCTGTAGGCACACAAGATAAATGTAGATAAACGAAAGTTAGAAGGTAGATGTAGCAATATGTTCGAACTTTATGTTCAACGACACACCGGTTTTCTGAAAATGTACTGTTTTAGGATTGCACATATTGGGGATTGCGCATATATAATTTTCAAGCGACGACCTCATTGGGTTCACAACTTTATTAGAACCAGCGACCTTCACGTTAAAGTCAGACTCAGTACCATTGAACCACCAGATTCTCAGTAAGTTTATAATCTAATAATGGCTTATCATATTGATTTCAAGTCAAACTATGATAGTGGATTGATATAGGGTCGATTAAAAACACTCTTCAGTGAAATCCAGCATCCAGGATCCAGTGCAGGATTTGAACACTGGATTAACCAATGTATTTCGACCCTAAGTAAAAAAAAAAATAGCTTAACTTTTTGTACCATTTACCACGGTAGCCTAAAAAGATTGTTAGATGACATGCGTTCAGTTTAAGGAGTATATTTTTGATGTAGGTATCCTGCTTTGGATCAGAACTAGCAAACGTTGCCACCGCATATAAGTCCGGGGGAGATGGCCCACTAAAAATCTGCCAGGCAACCAAGTATAATAAAACAACCATATTTTTTTACCTATTTTTACCACTTGCCAACTCTCTTATACATCAAGTCCACTAATTCTTATATAATGAAAAAAAAAACCACGGCACACCCTAAACAAGCAAAGAAAGTTATTATTACTTTTCCCTTCGAAGCTTTTTGCCAAATTTTTCGATACCGACTTCCCATGGGGTCCCCAAGGATCCCCCTTAATTTGTCAACCTGTCACTTTCTATGAAAATCAACTATACAACACAGATGAAAAATTTATCATAATATTTAGTTTGGACAGATGAGAAATAATAATTTGGGGGTAAATATAAATTTAGGAGATTTTGCCGAGTAAAGTTATACATAAACTTATGATTGCATAAATTTATACAGCTCATTTGGTAGTTATGTAGGATTTACTTAAGCTAAGTAGTAGGTTTCAACCACAAAATAAGCTGTTAATCAAGCTGGAATTGAAGAAAAATACCATGGGAAGCCAAAGCACATCCGCTGGCTGGCTACCGCCCTCCGATTGCAAATCTTAGTACATAAAGAAATACTTAGTCCCTCTTTGAGGATCATTTTAATTATTTCACCACTGGTTCGAAATAACCAGTGATACGATTAGTAAAAGTATTGAAAATTTGCCGACAAGCATCATGATTTCTAAAAGATTAGTTTCTAATTCGACGTTGCATGGCGCCATATATTAAACTTAGATGACTGTAAAAAAGTCGTTCTCAGGACAATAACTAAATCTCGAGAACCCTGTCTGTAATAAAAACTGATAATCACTGATCTCCAATTAAAATTAGATGCCTTTGACTTACCTGGGATACTTTCATTTTATAATATAACCTGAGTGTGGTGCATAGAAGGTCGCCCGTAATTGCCTTACCTATTTAACATGAACACAGCTGGATTAGGAACAGATACGCCACTTTATGGTAGGTATTTTAAAAACAAAAAAAATCTTGATGTCAAATTTATTTAAGTTTCTATTAATGCTACGAATGATTTCCTTCTCGAAATCATACGCAGCTGTACCACTCAAGTTAAAACAAGTAAAATGTCATGTGATGGGCTTAACCAGCTGCGGAATCAAAATTAAATGTTATAAGTGATTGCAACTTTTACTAAATAAAGCATTATTGATGTAATTTCAGGCCATTTTGGTTGTCATGGGACAGAATATATTTCATATTCGCTGTGAGTCCCACCCCTTTTTGAAGTGAAGTGGGAAGGTGGTATATCCTATGAGTCTGTAATTTCACCAACAGCTTTCAATCGGGAACAAATAAATATGCTTACTGTGCTTATGCTTACCCGAAATAATTTGTTACAATTGTACTGTCTAATTTATTGATTAAGATGGCTGTTTTCTCAACGCTGTGGTGTTACTCAAGCTAATTAGCTACTTGAAGAATGAGGACGGGAACATGCAACACGTCTTAATTACCTTATGTTCCAGTCCTTAATCTCGGCAGCTGTTTTGTCTAAAAATATTTAGTGAGGCAATTTAAATAACGACTGGCCTCACAGCTCAGTTGGTAGTAACCCTGTCTTCTGTGCTATAGGTCGTGGGTTCGATTCCCACCCAGGACAAATATTCGTGTGACGAATATAGATGTTTGTTCTGTGTCTGGGTGTTAATATGTATTATATGCATGAATAAACAAAACACGTATTTAAGTAATATATCAGTTGTCTGGTTCCCATGGGAAGCCATGGGAACAAAGTAAGCTAAGCATAGCTTGTATCATGATACAAGCTATGCTTAGCTTACTTTGGGGCTAGATGGCGTTGTGTGAAATCTCCACCAATATTTATTATAATTTCAGTGAGCGTGCATCTAAGCGTTTTATTTGAATACCAAAATATTCACATTTACCTTGTTCTTACCTTGTTGTACCTTGTTCTTACATTTACTTCGGTAGGTTCTTATCGCAAAATGCAATGGTTTGTATACATACAATAGCTACAGGCCATATCGTAGAATCCAATTTATACATATAAATTTTGTAGTTATAAGTAAACATTACCAACCGAATCACGACTCGAATTTACCGACTAATTCTTCGTGAAGCGTTTGAAGCTCACGTTTTCCTCTCACGTTTATCAGATTCTTTGGAAATTGTGACAGGAGGTATGACACTTTAAAGGTTTCGCAATCAGGCTATTATATCATATGCGATGGATATGATATGACATTCTAGGATGGGTTTTGCAAGATTCTGCTTTTCCTTGTCAATAATTATGTAGCGTTACTTTGTATCTGCTACCCATAATATATTATCAGTAATAATACGTAATAATAATACTTCCACTAGTTTACGGGTAAATATAATTAATCGAAGATAGTTCAATGGTTTCATCCACCGAGACCACGGGTAAAAGGTCAAAAAATATTTTGGAAAGCTGTTTTTTCTTCAGACTCTAGACTAATAAAATTAATAAATGTTGTTGTTATTCAAATAGTCAATTATAGACTACTTCACAAAATATACTTTCTACTCTGATTTATATCTAATCTATGCGTGCCAATTTGGTAATTAGAAAATATCATTTAACAGCACAAACGCTTTCATTTGGAAGAGATCCTACTGCCTTCAGTTCAGTACCCTGATATTATAGATATCTAAGAAATATGCCTCATAAATTACGGCTGAACTGTTTCGTAGACTGTGGGAGGATGGGTAATTATCTTCAGAGGTTGTCGAAGGACGTAAAGGGCATAGACTTCGTAGACTCGAAGCAATTTTATTTTTGCATTTTGGAGAACGATTATTGGAGTAATATTTAGCTATCGAAGTGAAAAAATAGCGTATAACAGGCTATGACTCGGCAAACAATATAATAATATTTCGTCTTTAAAAGACAACTAGGACACTCGGTTTCATTCAATATTTTCTTTGCATTTTACTGTCTCGACTTGAAAAGGAATATTATTGATGAAATATTCAAAGGAGACTGCTTTCCATTATTGCTCTTTTTAGAAGTTCGCAACGAAATTGTATGACATACTCTTGGCGGAAAAAAGCTTTAGTTTTGTTTTATGTTAAAGTAAGTTTTAAAGCTTCGTCACATCTATCTCCTCAAGATCTGTCATCGAAAATTCACCTCACTGTAGACTCACTTTCGCATCCGGTGTTGCGAATCACCAACAACACCCAAAAACGCCACAACAACTTATTCGTTCAACAAATGATACAAAAACATGACAAGTGGACATGAATTTGGAAATAAAACGTCAGTTACCAAACACGCTTTTATTATTTGACAGTAATCAGAGTAAGATAACCATAATTTCCTCATAAACATAATGTTTGACAAGCTTCTTGGCTATAAATAGTATATAATGTCTATGTTCCAGCCTTACCATGGCATTAATTGCAGGAACTTAGATAGATAGGTAGAAAACTCTTTATTGTACACCACAAGATAAACATCACGAATCACCATCTTATATACAAGCATATTGTAAACATATACAAAATAAGTGGATCCAGATTTATTACTGGATCCACGAACCTATAATTATTTTGGTAATTTTGTGACTTTATAATTAACCTTTCATTTAAATTGTAATATGATTTGTTAGTTTTATTGTTACATATACATTTCATTTCATTCTATATTGTTATTTGAGTGAAACCGTTTCACATTTTAATGTATTTAAAATAAGTTATGATTAAAATGAGTAACTGGTTTTTTATGATTGTATATGGATTATTATCTGAAATAAAACTATTATTATTAAAAACACCTTTCTATTGGTCATTAACAAAACTGTCACACATAGTTCGACCTTTGCAAACACAGAAGTTTTGGACTATCCATATCAACACCAATGTCAGAAGCAGGCTTGCGGTAACTTAGCTCCGCCACAACTTCTCGGCTTTGACGTTTAGCAACTACATAGCTATAAACAGCCGAAGGACCGCATGTGTATGAAGGCTTTATATGTTCCAGATGCAAGTGGATATTATAACTTGATTTACAGATTTAGTTTCACTTGATATGTCTTTCATAGGCAAAACACTGAAGCAAATTTTTCACACAAACATTTACTCGACTCAGATAGATTGTAAGATATATTATAATTTAATTTATATTATTATTATAAGGGTTGATGGGCAACAAAACAATTTATATTGCTGACGGTACACTTTTTCCTAGATCCTGTATCTTGGAAAAGTGTATGATGATACAAAGGTATCTGCACTCACTGTACCGTTTCAAAAATCCACTCTGTTAGGAAGTTTGAGCCGCAGGAGAGAGTTTTAATTATTTCCGTTCAAACTACCTTCATTAGTAAATTACAATTCAAAACTGGATTTAACTCGCAGTGCATTTGATATAAATAATTACAAGTACAGTATGAAGAATTCTTTCATACCGGAGCAAAATTTTTACAAAATTACCTCATATCATTTTTGGAAAATACTTTTAGGTGCCTGTCAAAGAGTCTACTTAATCCACAGATGTTTCCGAGTTCCATACACATTATATTGGTATTCTGATGCATATGTTGTTAACATTACAACTAACAAACCAGTTCATATATTAATCATTGAAGTGCTCTCATGTTAGGTACTTACAAATATTGTTTTTGATATTAATTTTGCACACTTCTACATTCAAAACCCGACGCTTGCAATGCTAAATGTGAGTTTCCATTATAATTAAGCTAATGAGAGAGTAAGTGGACGGTAACACAGTGTAAATGTTCACTGTTATAAATTTTGAGACTAAAACATTATTTATATTCAATATTTATTATAAATATTATATTTAATTAAATTATAAATATTATATTTATAATAAATATAAGGTTATATTTATTATACAATAAATACTGCTCCTGATTTGTGTTACCCATTCTTTCTCGCTAAGAGGATACGCCTGTTTGTTATAAAGATGAAAGGATGAATAAACTATCTGACTAACTAGGATTACTAGGAATATAATATCCGTAAAATAGTTTTCTAAATATTTCGCAAGACTTACTCCTTGCCTGTCACCGGTCAGTCCACCATCGTCACCTCCCCGTTTGTAATGGGTATGAGCAGTCGCCATCCAATCAAAATACTCCGCAGTTGTTTAAAAAAATATTAATGATAATATTAGGAAAGAAACAACATAATAAATAACATTAACTACGTAATCTTCTTTGATCGGTCAGTCAAATAACATAGATTTTATGGTAATTTGCGTATTTCCATACAATTCACCAAATAACATCTTGCACAGGACATAATACAGTACCTACTTTTAGTATTTAACTGTCGATAATGTGAGGTTCTAAACAAAAAATTTGCATTTAATTAGAATTGTATTAACTCAAAAAAAAAAATAAGTTATACTAAATCTAATTCTAAAGAAGTTTACACTTTGCCTACCCACATTGTTTACTGTTTATTTAGTGCCTATCACCTGAACTGTGACGTCACTACATGCATCCTAGAGTTAAAGTCGACTTTAGTGAAGTCATCGACAAATAAATTGTAAGTAGTTGTAAATGCACAAGTTCCGTAACTGAATCGTAGTTTGTATGAGAAATATATTCACTAGCTATTTCCCGCGGCTTGTGCTTAGTTCCGGGATGCAAAATTAGCCTGTGTTATTCCAGTCCGTCGCCTAATTGAAATTGTCTTCTCGGTATTAAGCCTAACAGGCTAGACTAGGCATTGTATATTATGCCCTTCGTTTTAAGGCAATTTATTAAAAATGATTATATTTACTATATTATATCATACTTTCATAACTTATCCTAATTTCTACTTTGCGAACTGTAAATGGACTATTTGCAACGTATATTTATACATACTTGCCTAGGCATTCTTTGAGGTAATCTATGAAATGATATGCACAGAATTTTGACTGGCATCACAGCTCAGTTGGTAGTAACCCTTACTTTAATGCAGTAAGTCGTGGGTACGATTCCCTCCCAGGACAAACATTTGTGTGATGAATGTAGATCTTTGTTTTGTGTGTGGGTGTCAATAAATGTATGTATTTATAAAAAAGTATACAAATATTACATCAGTTGTCTGGTTCCCATGATACAAGCTATGCTTAGCTTACTTTGGGGATAGATGGCACTGTGTGAAGTGCCCACCAATATTTATTTATTTAGAATACCTGTACTATATATATAAATATATTATAATATAATAATATTATTTATGTCACATACATATATATACTGATATGCTTGTATATAATATAAGTGTGATATTCCTCTGACCCTTCATGTATAATGTGAATGGAACAAATATATGATATTTAAAAGCCAAGACGTGCACTTGTACTTTCTTTATTCTTTAACACTTTAAAATCAGCGATTGTCAAATGGAAATTTTGACTCGACTGCCAAATACTTTGACAATAATAATTGTACGTGCATTAGTCACGTGCTCAGCCATTCTGTCACGGTGTAATTAGGCAGGTTAATTAAGCACCTACAATTCGATCCAGGTCACCAGCTTGAATGTGTCTTTGTGTAGTGAGGGTAGAATAGTTAAGGGTAGGTATTATGGCTACGTTTGTTATAAGGACTTACATTGAGCCCGTTACTGATTTCAAATTCAAGACAGATCAGTGACTGGCATCGTGTAAAGTTATCGTTTTTAAGTACAGCAATGACACGCAGTGGTAACTTAATTAATCCGGCTGTTTATTATCAAGTCATCAAGCTTCTAGTGCCATTATTAACTCAGTGTAATGCACACCACGTATTAAGTCTATGGTAGACTAAGTATGATTACCTAATAGTGAATTACTTTAGCAAGCTGGCCTCACAGCTCAGTTGGTAATAACCCTGCCTTCTGCGCTGTAGGTCGTGGGTTCGATTCCCACCCAGGACAAATATTTGTATGACGAATATAGACGTTGTGTCTGAGTGTCAATATGTATTATATGTATGTATTTACAAAAAAGTTTATAAATGTTATATCAGTTGTCTGGTCCCAATGATACAAGCTATGCTCAGCTTACTTTGGGGCTAGATGGCACTGTGTGAAATGTCCACCTACATTATTATTATTATATTATTAAACTAATATACTTGAATCGGTGATGTACCCAATAAACGCACCTGCCTACGTTCAACAATTAGATGTCAATATCGCAATAACGTAGACGTAACAAGTGGTACGCACATTAGTGCATTTGCTTTATACGATAAACTCAGCTTACGGTTTCTTCCAGTCAATCATCCCTATTAACTTAACAACGAAAACAATTCTTATACAAAGCAAATATCTTACAAGTCTAGTATAAGAACTACTCGTTTTGAATATCATAAGTCTAGAAAACATCATAATATCTACCCAAAGCTCAAAAGCTTCTGTTCTATACCGCCATTTCACGTTATTCATCAATTCCACTCAATTTTTTTCAATAACTCGAAGGAAGTCGGGATGACAGCGTACAATTTCCACTTAATAAAATACCTGCTTGGATATAATAACACGAAGATGTCTGAGACATTAATGTACTGTTACGAATATTGCGTCCATAAATCTGGAAAGGTAAAAGAGCAGGGAAAATATAAATAAAATGAAGGACTGTTTTGACATTGCCCAAGCTTATTTACCAGCTGTTCTGTTTTATTAAAATGTATGATAAACTTGACTCTTAGCATTCTGCGTAGACGAGCGATTAAGTTGCATAACAGAGTTACAATACTTTACTATTAGCGTTGTTAACTGGTCTCACAGCTTGGTAGTACCCCGCCTTCTGCGCTGTAGGTCGTAGGTTTGATTCCGACTCAGGACAAACATTTGTGTGACGAACATAGATGTTTCACTAGTGGGTGCTAATATGTATGTCTAAACAAAACACGTATTTAAGTATTATATCAGTTGTCTGGTTCCCATGATACAAGATATGCTTAGCTTACTTTGAGGCAACATGGTGCTAAGCAAATGTCTACAATTTTTTTTATTTTATGTTACACAACAGTCCAAATTCGGTTTTGCTGTAACGGAAACACTGGATCAAAATTAATTTGCTTTCACATTTTGATTACTAAAATACAGAAAATGAAACATTTTGACTTAAGAGTAAAGTAAAATAATAAAATTAAGCAATTTGGGTTAAATCCCAACTCGTAACCTTCCCACAGCAATATTAATTTAAAAAATATATCAAACAAAATAATTAAGATAAATTCATTTAATTTACCACAAATAAGCTAATTTTCATTAATACTCGTACAAAATGTTCCTTTTAAATGACTTACGTTACTAAAATTTCTCAAAACAATTGCCCGTGGGGAACCACGGTAATGACCAAAAGATTCAAATCTGGAATGAGGATGACGCCTTACTTAAAATGGGAAAAGTTTTTTTGTTTTTTTTTTTATGTGCTGTTTTCATAATGTTTTGTTTATGATTCAGTGAAGAAAATTTTGTAATTTATTCTTAAGCATTTGTTAAATACAATGAGTTCCCTTGCAATAGAATTATTTAGATTTGTAGATAGATTTACTCTTTATTGCACACCAAAGATAAACATTTTCTAAAAAAAATTACAATTAAAATTAGGTAGGCACACAATGGGCGGCGTTAACGCTAAAAGTAATCTCTTCCATGCAACCTTTGTAGTAAGTACCATTACGATAGTAATGTGTCTGATAATATGTAGTCCTCATTAGTGTCTTGAATTATTTGAAGCCGCTGCTCAAACCAGTATATTTTTGGAATTTACTCCTTAAAAATCGATTTCGTTTAAAAGCGTCGCAAATGTCATCGCAGTTCGTCGAAGTTCAATCGCGCGTCGAAACTGCCATGCACATTTTTTTTATTATATGGTATTTCGATAAATAAGATCAGCTAATGTCGCACTGATGCATCACACTGAATCAAGCATTAACTGTAAAAACTTTCAGTTAATCATGGAATTGCACGTTTGTCAGCAATTACAAAGTTACGAAGCTACCTCACGACACCAGCAGAGCCATATTGCTGATAAATCAACATATAGCCGGCGGCCATGGTTGCAGTATTGACGGATTTGCTGCCGGTCGCCTCCGCTGCGTATTTGAATTACGAGTTTCCGGTCCTCCTGATGTGACGGATGACTTCTACTAGCTATTGAGCTGAAATGTATCTATACATCTATACAAATAAATAAAATTGGAGTGTCTGTAATATTAAAATAACCACTTTTTACTAAGTGCATATTGATGTATACACGGTACATATACCAAAACAGCATTTTTTTTAATTTTTGTCTGTCTGTTTATGTGTTCCGGCTAATCTCTGAAATGGCTGGACCGATTTTGACGGGACTTTCTGGGACACTGGCAGATAGCTGGTGTAACAAGGAGTAATTTAGGCTACTTTTCCGAGGACGAGTCGCGGGCAACAGCTAGTGGATAATAATTATGCATGACGTGCTTTTTATTCAAAGGACCTGTGTATTTGACTGCACATTGTATCAAAGCTGTATTAATACTATTAAAAACGATAAAATCGTGTGGACGTTTGTGATTGACTCACAGTTAGATGATGACGTAGGCAGAACATTTTTTATCCAGATACCACGGGGGTGAAGCCACGGACAGAAGCAAATTTCTACTGTGTATTTGAAGAGAGAAGAGAGCGTATCAGGTCCGAGTAACAACAGGTTAGTTAAGCAATGTTAACCTACGTCCATCCAAGGGGAGTCCGCCGTAGCTGAAATCTTTTATGAATCGAGAGTGCTTAACTGTCGGTCTTAGCTAAAACATTCGATAAAGTATGTTGAAATTTTCCAGTAACAGGACTCCGTATTCATTAATAAATTCTTTACTGAGTATTAATATATTAGTGGTGCTAAACTGCTCTCAATAAATCAGTCAACATCGCTAAAATGAGTGGTTAAGCATGTCAAACAATTTATTTTCACCCGCTAATATGATTACTTGCCACATATTCGGGGCGACTTCACTTACCAATGAATTCTAACTATTTACATCAATACAAGTATAAAAAAATTCAAGGCTTTTACTCAAAACGGTAGATCAGAACGGTAGAGCTCATAGTTTCTATTGTTTTCCTACGAATAACTGAGCACTTTCTACGGTAATTCATTATTTAATAATCCAACAACCACTGAAAATCTTATAATAACGAAATCACCAACAAGTCTGGGTCGAAGCTGGCAAAATTCTTGCATCGTTATAGCGAAGAGACTGTAAGGATTTCGGGATTAGACATTGTAGATGAGATGTCCACTGGAGTGCATTTCCTTGTTCGCAAACCCTCGACATATACATGGTTTCACCGAATACGATACCCAAAGTGTTAACCTACTTTACTTTACTTTTTACTTGTTTTAAAATGCCAGTGGGGTTTTTTTTGCCACAATTTTTGCTTCCAATCGTTTCTCAGTTCCATCACCCTTATTCTAACTGTTTTAGTGTTTAATTATCCTTCTTTTTTATGAAACCAGCTCATACCTAAGTTGAGTCACGTTGTTTTTCTTCACCGTTTTGAGAACGTGATGAACTACGCAATAGATTTGATGATACTAGCGTCTTGAAGACTGCAACTGTTAACTGTTCTAAACATTTTATAAAATACTGATGTTTACCAATCAATCTCAAGATAGCATTTCAAAAATGGCTATGCACTTTATTTTCGCCAAGACTTTTATGGCTGATATAAAATTTTCCAATTCGAATGTTGGCACAACTCACACGGCGCTACTTGCTAGAGCAGGTCACAAATCATATAACCTGACGTGGGCGACCATCTTGGTATTTTGCGGGCGGTTACCGCTCAAGATTGAATACAGGAACTGAAAAGAAGAGATAATAGTCTAAATATTTTAATTGTTTGATGGTGCAGAGAAGTTTCATGGCCCTTAAATTATTTCATATATATTTGGAGAAGCCCTTTCGTCTTTGTTAGTTGGATCGTCCTTCCTTACCACTAACTTAATTCGAAATATCCATTAATTATACTTGCCCGTAAAAATCTACCCACCCCCGCATGCACTCATAAATAAAATAAAATATAGAATAAAAACTCTGAGAAATAAGTATAAAAAGGGTCAGGTACCAGAAGTATACCCGAATCAGACTTGCGCCCAACTCTCCGAGAAATGAAAATGTGCTCTCAGAGCACATCAACATGTGGGATGTTGGTGGTAGAAATAGTTTTAGAGACAGTACTTCTACGAATGAACTTTGCTCTATATCTACTGTTACAGCGCACGTATCTACGAATAAAGAGGATTGGAAGCTGCATGAGAATGTTATCAAACCGTTTGAAACGTGAGGTGCGTCCACAAGGAAGAAAAGAAATCATTTTTCTTAAACTAGCTATCTAGTAGTAGCACATATATCATATTAGGTAATAGACGGGTATACTCCAGTACAAAGTATAATATAATAATAATAACAATAAACATATTAAAGACGGGAGAAAAAGCTAGTCTCAACAAAAAGCTGCTTCTGTGACAGCTCAGTTTCACATTCTTTCTGATTTCAGATTATAATATTGGCACGCGGGTTATTTTTAAGTAATTTTTGGCATTCGACTTGCTTCTGCTTGATTTTTCTAGAAGCTTTTATACCAGCGTGCATTTTATACATTTTGATATTGGAAGCAAATCAAATCCAATAACTTATTAAACTTCGTTACATTTCATAACATTGGCGTGTTACATTGGTGTACATCAAAATGAAATCAAATCAAACTAATTCAAATTTATCATTTCATATTTAGAATTGTCTTATAGAATGGCCTACTGGTTTTATTGGAAGCTTGTGTTGTGTGAGAGCATTTCCAAGATAATAGATTAACAATCATGCAAAATAATAGGATTAATAGACAGATTTGTAAGGCATTTTTTAGTACGCAATTTGATTGAAATTTGCGTGTTTTGTATGTGATGAAGTTGTCGAACGAGCAGATGGCCCTCCCGGTATCAAGTGGTATTTCTGCCCATAATCAGCGATACTTTATTTATTTATTTATTCATATTATTATAACACCGCCTTAACCAATACACCGTGATATACAAATGTTCAAAGACAATGAAAAATAACTTATAACTTGGGTCCTCCCCTTGCATAGCTCTGAGACGTGAAGGTGGAATTTGTCATGTGCCAGTAATTTCACCAGGAACCACACCATTCAAACCAGAACACAGTAACACGAATGTTCTACGGCTACTAAATATTACTATGTTAGCTGCGATATTTCAATGAAATTCAGCATACGAAAACATTAATAAGCATTAGAACTTGTGCGAAGTTCGTCCGGAAATACACCCCCACTATCCTACTCGTATTTCTACCGCCAAGAAATAACTATATGCATTACCGTGTTCCAGTTTTAAAGATGAGGTCGCCGGTGAAATTGAAAATAAGATATTGCAGCTACACGTCTCAAAGATATGGGCACAATACGATGTGACTTGGGTCTTCCCATAACTAAGTAGGGGAGGACCCAATGCTTATTTTTTTTATGGGCAGAGGTTTAAAGGTCCATCTGCAAAAAGGCCGTTCTGTGAATTACATTAATATTAAAAAAATTAAACACTATAATAATTCAAAATCAATAATGTAACAACATACACCTTCTGAGCTAGTGTATGGAAACTTAAAAAAAATACGATTACAGTTTTCAATTTCAGGTAAAATTTAAACTTATGAACTAGCCTTTAGACCACGAAACAAATCGGTAAAAGCCTGATCCATCTGTAGAAAGCTCGCGAATGCTTTCAGGAATAAAATATGGTTCCATGCAAATATATACTTGCAATGTGTTATATCCTTAAAGTAAGAGCTGTATTGTTTTTTGCGATCATAATGTGATTAAAGTTACATAAGATTAAGAAATCAAATGAAAATTTTGGCTATTATACACAAATTCGAACGGGTGAGCGAAGATCATTACTATATATATTAAATATATATATTAACATAAAATTAAGTAAATAAAAGTAACGAAATTTATATACTATGTCCAAGAAATATGGGTGGCCTTCCATGTGATCTATTCCAGACAATCTTTTGTACAGCGTTACTGGTACGGCCACTGCGAATAAAGATTCAAGTCAGTAGTTAATACAATCGTTCAAATGGTCAGCACCAGAAGAGAGAGTAGAAGTTTTTTATGTCATTGAAGTGACGGAACGAGCTGACGGCCCACCTAATGTTAATAACCACCACCCATAGAAAACTGCAATACAACTCAAATCCTCTCCATAGTACGAGATGACTCAAGTCGCACTGCGTTGCATGCATCACCTCGAGACGGGGATGTTACGTCTCATGCGCCTGCAATTTCGCTGGAATTACAGTATAACGAAAAGCTCCTGAAACAATCCCATGCCTAATACGATTATATATACATATTTCGTCTGCGCATTATAATACTTACGACTAAAGCCGAAAAACTCATGATCATATTGTAATGGGATTTTTGCCGTTCCACAAGAGACCCTTAAACCCTTCATAAATCGAATTTGATATCTGCGTATCAGATTTCCGTATGCTTAGCCCTTTTAGGCGCCCATAAACTTTGTAGAGATTACTTCGCAGTATGTACTTGTTATACGCAGATATATAGCGCGTTGTATGCCTGTGATTTGTCAGAGGAGAGGGTTAATTTTAAAGTTTTATCAGAGGTCATTTGAAAACGTACTGAGGAAAATCACAATAATATATTGTTCTTGAGTCATTAAAAAAACTGGAATAAAGACATGCATGCAATCAAAAATTACTTGTCTGTGTACCGATAAGTTTACCAGTCACGAATAACTTTGCAGCAACTATTAATTCTGATGATTGTCTAATGTATTCAGATTTTGTTCGCCAAAATTTCACCACGCGTGATTTTTTCTATATTATGTATGGTTTCCATAAATTTGAAGATTACTACGCGAGATAAACGGTTAAGTCCCTATGTAGAAAGGTAACCGTAAATTTCCATGGTAACAACCACCATAACGACTGAAAAGCGAATGAAACGTACAACTATGTAAATAAAATGTTATCTACATTGAGTTTTGCTTTGTTTAACTTAACTGGTTTGATGTGTGAGCCCGTGGTCAGTTTACACTAGTTTCTATTTGTTTCGTCGACACATTGTTTGGAAGCTTTGATGGGAGGTTTTTAATTAAAATGGACAACAGATTTCTAGTTATTATATTTCATTTCCTGAAACTTCTCATTAATTAGTATTGTTTTCTGTATGATTTTCTATTGGTTATTATAATTACGAATATTGTTTTGCTCTTTCCATAATTTCCGCTCGGACCAGTCATTTTCTATTAAAAGTTAGGCTCCATAGCTCTCGTCCAACATGCTGTCATCATGTGTTTGCAATTTTACCAAATCTTCCCATCGAACCGGATTCACAGTGATTATATTTTGAATAGCCTCACGGCTCAGTTGGTGTTAGATCTGAATTCTGCGCTGTAGGTTGTGGTTTCAATGCCCACCTAGAATAAAAATTCGTATGACAAACGTAGAACGTAAATGTGATCCGTTTGTGTGTGTTATATCTTCCACCGACAACATAGATTACTTAGTACAGAGTATATCACAACCGATGCTAAAGTGACCTAATCTAACCTATTTATGCAGGAAGATGGGTGGTGGACATGACAGTTCCGTGCGGCGGAAATGGACCGACCATTGTACTCCGTGCACTCGCACTTGACTCCATGACAATTGTTGGATTTGCAACTGAAATTCCAGACAGAAACGTGTGCAGAAGAATTCAATTTAGATTTTGATATCAGTAAATATTCATGGAAATAGATTGCAAATTTCATTGACGCCAATACTAGCTATTTAGTGGTCAAAGTCAAAGTCAAAGTCAAAAACGATTTCCACATAATTCATAAAGAAATTCCTTGGAAAGACTATTCAAAAAAATAAGGTCACGCGTACTTATCACTAAGTTTGACGCCTGTTCAAACCCCTATCTATACTTGTTTAACCGTATCTATATTTGTTTTTTAAACTACTTTGAATTTTTCATAAGTTGATATATGGCAAATAAAAAAAATAATGATGGTAAATGATTTTCTTCATAGTAATTTTCTTATTAATATGACATTCATTGTATTATTTTACCTAATTGATACTGCTAAAATATATAATGTTCAATATGATACTGTGTTCTTTTGTATTCACGTAGTAACAAAATTTACACACTAGTAAACGCTTTTCCCTTTTCTGTTATGAGAGTCGTAAAAATGAGACTTTACAGGTAAGTAAACTCTGCGTTCTTCACGCGTCAGTTGGATTTGAAGTTATTTGGAAACTTATATCGTAACGTAGTCTATTTCAAAGTTTTGATTCCATGTATCCTCGCAGGATATGAATAATTTTAGCTTTTATATTTTTAGTAGCTTGCTCTACAGTAAAATAAAATTGTTGGTAATTGGGTTGGTTTTAGCTAGTTAACGGGCGGATTTTTATGTAATGATATTGTAAAACAGCTACCAACTACTAACTCAGCTAACATCTAAATGTAAGTTAGCTAGCTAAAAGCTAGCTGAGTTATTCATCAGAAAACTTGATGGCGGTGAGCTCACCACTTATCAATATTCCTACAGTTTGGTATTCCATGGTCAGGTGGGGCCCCGATGTGACTCTTTAGACTCCTTGAAGAACAAGGAAGTTTTGATCTCTTATTTTTATCAATATATGCACTCGTATATTATAGTTATTCAGAAAGATTGACAATCGAGAATTCAGTATAGTTTTTTTTTAAAGATGACACAATAAAAAAGCAAGCTAAACATATCTAATACCAACAATTGAATTTGAAACAATTTATTAAATTCTTAATAAAGTTTTATTAAAATTAAAATGCGTGTTAAACTTTTACTAATATATTGCTGACGTCTTGCACGTTAAACTTTTGTACGGCAAAAACAAATTTGTTTTTAACATACATATGTAAAATTAATCAAAAACTTAGTGTTCGACATGTCACAGCGATATGAATTTAACGACATGTTTCTACCCGTGTCAAACCAGAGGGAGGAAAAATATTATTTGTACCTCAAAACGCTCCTTTCGCATACTTGACATGTCTTCGAACTTTTGGTTCTAGGACATGCCATTTTCCCCACAATGTTTTCTCCACAGTTATAAAATCGTGGCACGGCGCAAATAAATATAAAATTGACGTGCGTTTTGATTTGAAAACGGACTACGAATTAAAACTCGCCGGTCAGTACATCTGAATCCGTACTCTCAAATTCAGTGTCTATGAAATAAATATACAATAAAATTACTTGTCTAGGTAAATTTATTGTGTATTTATTTCATATAATAATATTTATTTTTTGTTCTAAATAACAGTCTTGAGAGCTCGTAGCTGAAATGAGTAATAATCTTCCGATCTCACCTCTGTTGAGAAGAGTAAGTGAAATAGCAGATTTAAGCCTGTGTTCTCAAATGAAATTGAGGGAACTGGTACAGAAAATCTACAGTCAGGTACAAGTACATAAATTGAATTATATTTTTATCATCAGCAACTGTAATTCCCTTTCCTTATTAGGTTTCCGAAAACGGGACAGTAATCCCGCTCCTGAACCCATTTAGCACGAGATAAAAGCCGAATTAACTGATTGTCATCTAAATTCTGGCGAAATTAATTTATTATGTGAATCCGCAAAGTAATGTGGGATTAAAAATTAATTACAGTTTGGAACTAAGCTTTTGGGACTCGGCTTGGATGGAAAAGTTTACCGGGGCTGGCGTTTGCAGGGATTATTTTTCATGTCGTAATTGGTAATGTACTTGCTAACCCATTGTTATAGTATGGAAATTACTGGATTATCAAGAATCAGTAGCAACTTACACGGAATACTATAGTTTCTATACAACTTCAAATACAGTGTGAAATTTTAAGATTTAGTTGCACGCGGAATAATTGATATATAGCATTATCAGCGGTTATCATAGATCCTCATACCCAGGACGGAAGGAATCTTAATGTACTAGATACTCGATAAGCGACAATGAATGGGCTTTAAATCGACCACACACATTTATGAACTTTTAGTTTTGCACATGTCGGCTTCCTAAAGATGTTTTACTACACCGTTTTGAGAACTTGGCATTGATAACAATACGTTCTTGTGCTAAAAATTAGAAACTAGCGACCTTCAGATTTCAAGTCGGATCCCATACTACTCAGCCACGACGCTGTTGCAAAATGTATAACTACTGACTACATAAGTAACCCTTGTATGGTTAATTTCGCTATGTAAAATTATTATACCATAATTCCAAAGTCTACATATTATGTGTATAAAAAAATGTGGCTCATTAAAATGCTCATTTCAAGTTATTTCCTTCCATTGACGTGACCCATTTATACAGAAGGGTGGTTTTATAAGCTGTTTTTACTTTGTCGCCTATTATTAATCATGTTTTGAAACTGTTGCGTGTTCAAGTACATGGAGTAAAGCGTTGGCCACATTAATTATCCTGTCAAATACCCGTAATCAGCTGTCGAAAATGTTTCAGTCTACAAGGAGGTTACGTTATTTACACGTCTTTCCTTAAGCACGCGTAATTGAATTTATGAATTGAGAACATGAATTTCTACGATGTTTATACGTTAAGACAACATATGGTATTTGACAAGTAATTTTACAAGTCAGTTGCTTGATAAAATATCTTTTATCTAATATAAAATCTCGTGTCACAGTGTTTGTACCAAAACTCCTCTGAAACGGCTTGACCGATTTTTATGATTTTTTTTGTGTATATTCGGTAGGTCTGAGAATAAGACGTAAACTATTTTTCATTCCCCTAAGTGATGAAGGTTAGCCATATTTAAGGTTTTTTGGCCAGCCCATATTTAATTTTATATTTTTTGGAATTTCTTCTTTTTTTTATGATTCAACATTAAAAAATAAATACAACCCGAAATTTTCACCCTTCTACCACCAACCCCTATTTTTACCCAATTTTTACTTTGGAAGAAAATTCTAATGAGCCAAATTTGACGAAGCAATCTTGTATATTTGAGGAGTTCCTACGGCCATATTTGGATTCCAATATTCAACCTCGTGCGTTATTAGGCTCCTTGTGAAAAGGACCACTTGCAAGGCTTATATCACTTGCTTGAACTTGTGTTATTGTTTTTATGCTATTCTATACAGGCCTTAATAAATCGCGTGCCGTAGAAACGTAACATTGTGACCGGGTGCAATAAGACTGGCTCATATTTTAGCCTGCATTTTAATCAGAACTTTCTATCCTGGACTAACATAAGAAATAACATAATAAACCATAATATCTTGATACAAAGTTTTAGTTAAGTTATAAGTTAAGTCACAGGGAACTATTTATATTGTCAAATGTTTAAATATTTTTGTAGGTAAAGGTATAAGTGGCTAACCGACAACGAAGGCGGAAGATCGCGGTGGCAGTTCACAGAAGATTCTCCCGATCTATGATATTACTCAGCTTGTGACATCTTATTGTGAGCCAAATTAATTCTAAGGTTAAAATAATAAATTTCATGAAAAGGAAGATCAAATAAAAGATTCAGTTATATTCGTTGTAAATGTAGATGGTTGGAACATGTAGAGAGGATGCCTGAAAGAAGATTGTCAAAACAGTGCATAAGAGTATTGTGATGGAAGGGAAACACCAGCTTACGTACTCTGACCAAATCTGTGACGTTATTGTATCTATAAGGCCAGGTCAAGAGTACCCTAAACTAACGAGCTTGCATGAATAATGTGACGAGAGTGGACGCAGCAAAGTATGTCAGGATCATAGCATGTGGAAAACCATGATTTCTGCCGACCCTTCCGGGAAACAAGCGTGATTCTATATATTCACCTATTCGACATAATTATTTATGTGCAGTTGCAATGAATCCCTGATTGCTGAATGTATTTTATCTTTGTTTGTATTCACTGACGCGCTGTACTCAGTCTTTCACGAGTTCTTTTAAAACGACGTAACGAAATTAAATCGAAAATACTGGCACCAAAAAGCCCCTTCATCCGGCCTTCAAAATATAAATTAATATCCCTGTATCAGCTTAACGTGACATGTTCACATGATTTATTTATTGAGGTCTTTTAATTTATATCACAGTGAACTGAAAGCAATAAGCCCATTTTTATGGAATCGGTAATAATAATAAATCAATATTCATAATTATTATATAAAATTCTTACTTAATTTTGCTACCTGAATCTGTTACAGACATAATTACTTTGCGCATTATTTTATTTCAGCGCATTCATTGAAATAACACTAAGGGTTAATATTTCTTTTGTATATACTCGTCGTTTTATTCCCATAGCAACAATAGAAACAAAACGTTAATAACACCTTTTTTATTATATTATGAATACTATAAAAAATCTAGTTCTGTGAAATTTCCGCCTGGATCAAAATTACATGTATAAATGAACGTTGGTAAAAAAAACCTTTATTTTAATGTAGCGATGGCTGCATGGACTATGACGGATTCCAATAGTTCGTGGATATAATCCGTAGAAACTTTATTCTGTTCTGTTACATTTCCTGCTTTAAAAGCAAATGAACAAAGGACTCGCTCAGCGAAAGTAATGCAGTCTGACTGCATTAATAATCTATGGTAAGTTTTTTGGCAAGAAACTTGTTTGTTACTTGATAGAGTTAAAACTTGCCTCGAGCACTTATCGTCTGTACTAAGTTAGCTGGAACAATAAATTACATTCGATTGTTTAGTTTTTCTTTTTATTCTGATAGTCAGTAGCTAAATTGTAAGACCTTACCCTGGTTTAAAAGCGACGAGTTCTAGGCTCAGTCCCGGCCGGATCAAACATTTTGTGTGATAAGCATAAAATATGATCATGTTTTTCAATGCTACTTGCGACTCAGGAAAATGGAATGTAAGCCTAAACACTAAAGAAGATACACTTTCTACTAAGTTCGCCAAATAATAGAATATTTTTTTTAGCATTAGTCGTAATTCAGAACACACGACTTGAAAATATAGCTTATTATAATATCAGAGCATTGCTTATTTGCTAACGAAATTCACTTAAAATCTTGTGTGTAAACTTGTAAAATTTGTTGTAGCTTTTTTATAGCAGGAAGGTCCATTCTCTTCCATCTATTGTGTGGCATTATGAACGATAGACCAAACAAATTGCCGGAAGTATTTGAATAAGAATGGGGCATTTTTGGGGACACTAATGTGCGAGGCGGGAAGCCCCTCGCTGCGGGTGCTCCTAATATCTGTTTTATTTTTTCCGGATTTGTTTGAAAGAGAACAAACAACGTCCCTTTACAGCAGACTGACATGAAAAAAACACGTTCGCGCCAAATTATATTATTACTGGTGAGTAATTTTATAGCTTTATTTGTCGACCCTGTTTCCCGATTAAGTTAAGGCTTACAATAAATAGGACAGTCTATAGCCGTCTGCCGTAATAGTTTTTGCTAGGAAAAATGATTTCCGGAATAATTGTGTTTATTTGGCAGCGACTTTCATTGTTTTAGCGTTCGTAAATAGAAAGAATTGTATTAGGGTACAATAATAAGTTTCTACTATTGCAAACATCATATATAATTCTATGTAATTCCGTTCAATTATTATTTTTGGGAAATCGAGCAAAGTTAATCTCCAAGATATGGATCGCTGCGAGTCGTGACGATACTACAGCGGAAGTAACATCGTATCGTTGAGAATTACTTAACGATGAAGGGCGGGATCACTCGCCCGTGAAGATAGTGCTCAAAAGTTATATATTTCAGGAAAACTAATACAATATAAATGTGAGTATTTTGTATGTTTAAGAGTAGTAGAACTCGCCAACTTCGTCCGGGGAAGTACTGCCACCATGCTCATTTCTGCCGGCAAGCAGTAACGCGTTCACGTTACTGTGTTCCGGTTTGAAAGGTGTCGTTGCCGGTGAAATTACAGGCACATGAGACATCCCACCTACACGTGTCAGAGTTACGGGCGCATGCGATGCGACTTGGGTCTTGTCGTACTTAGTAGGGGAGGACCCAAGTCGCATCGGTTGTTATGGGCCGAGGTTACCACTTACCAGGTGGACCGTTGGCTCGTTCCATAATTATATCACATAAAAAAAATACTGTTTAAAACCAGGTTACAGGTTTTAAATGTACCTACTGATCCGTGAAGACAAACGTTTGAAAAAGACAAGACAACACATTTCACCCTTGTGACTATTTTTGTCGCTATCGGCCGCTGATATCGCTATGATGCAGTGAGATTAATGTCCAACATTCGAACCATTCCTTCAACCTCCGATAGTGTAAATTCATGCTTTAAGCAGGTTTGTGCGCTTGTTTTCCCGGGGTTGGAAACGTAGAGTGAACGGGATCGCTAGAGCCCGAGTATGAGCGATAGACGATAGTCTAGTGCAGCATCAAATTTACCATCTGCTCTATTCTTAAAATGCAAAATACTTCTCCATTGACGCGCCAAACACATTTGAAACGGCCCACTGCACACCTACACACCTAAAACAAACTTGTTACCGAAACGGGTAACAATAAGCAGATCGCTTACCACGTTTTCATTCAATATTTCCCAATTTGACACGGCATTACGCTCTCACCGAGACAATGGAAAGTAACCGACAGTGACAGGGGAGGGGCTAAATTTCGTTAAAATAAAAGCTTACAGAAAGCGTAAGATATAGCGCCTACGTGGTCTCCGCGAGATCTCGAGAACACCTACAATGGAGAATTGGAAAAAGCTTTTATAATCCGGTACGTGACACACATGCTCAATCGGCCATATCTTAGAGCACCTACAAGGCCCGAGTCAGTGTTCGAGCTATGCAGCAACGGGATACGCAATAACGTACTCAGGAAACGACAGGATCTCAGAAGCTCATCCGCACATTATTGACAAATGAATTGTCGTAAGTCTCGCTTTAGCCCGGCACCTTCCTGCCTAACTCCTGGGGTTGTTCCGTAGAGTTACGACATGGGTTATTTCCAAAATAACATAAAGATGTTCTTTCAAGGTAGGTAACTCATTTTCACCCCCAAGATTGCAAATGTCAATAGGTGACGGTAACCACTTAACATCAGGTGAGCCGTCTGCTTGTTTGCCTATTACAAAAAAAACTTAATTATGTCTTAGAGTGGTATCTTACACATGGTTCTGTACAGTGCTCGAGCTATATAGCTTCTGGACAGTATGCTGGCGCTGTGACCTGTGAAATGGCAAAAGACATTAGTTATGTTTGGTTATGATTATATCGCTTGCGACGTAACGTTGACTTGATGTTTATAGCGATAGGTACAAGTTTAACGGAGTTCGTTATATGAATAAGTGATGATGAATATCATACATATATTTTGTTCTATGGCTGCTCTCGTTTATGTGAATACTGTTTAAAGTCAAAGTAGCGAACTTCGTCTCGACTTCGTACAGACTAATAGTCAGCTAATTTGCAAGAAATGTTTATAAATTATAAAGCGGACTCATGAATCAGTTTCACTTTTAGTGAAAACCGTATCAACAAATTCCTTACAGTAGTTTCTGAAACTAGCCTTTACAAGCAGACTAGACTTACACAGAAAATCTGCGGGGAAATTAAATTTATAATAAGTGCCTAGTTTAGTAGTATCCATACTAATATTATAAATGCGAAAGTAACTCTCTCTGTGTTACCTTTTCACGCCTAAACCACTGAACCAATTATGATGAATTTTAGTACAGAGATAGATTAGACTTTTGAAAATGGAGGACATGACTTACTTAAAATTTCATGTCAATTTGTAAGGGGAACCAATTATTTCTAATGAGATATAAAACAAACAAAATTATATTTTTGGCAAGAAATAAAGAATCTTTCTCCTTTTTTGAACAATCAAGTAAATTAGGCGATGAATTTCATTTTATTAAATACTTAACTACCTTTGTGTGGAGATTGATGAAAGCTTGGAGAAAAACATAGACTACTTGAAGTACTAATTCTACGCAGACGAAGTTGCAGGCAACAGCTAGTTTATTTGCTATTTCCTGTCCCATCACAATATGAATAACTGCGTCCTTTTGCGTATCTTAAGAGTGAAATATAAACTTGCTTGTCCTTTACTTGTATACTTCTATACCAGCGCATATAAACATCTCTTCGAAGTCAGGGACAAACGCAATTTTCCTCTCAATGTTATATTCTGTTTGTTCTATGTTACAAATTTTTCTATGACTAGTTCGATTTAGTAAGTTCAGAAAACCATTGTCTATTATTTTCGTAATATATAATACCAAAATAATAGACATATATGGCCCCACAGCGCAGTTGAACTCTGCCTTCTGCGATGTATGTCGTGGATTCAATTCCCGACCAAGACAAATATTTGTGTAACGAATATAGATGTTTGTTCTGATTCTGGGTGTTCATTAGTATTATATGTATGTATTTACAAAAAAAGTAAATATGTATTGCATCAGTCATCTCGTTCCGTATCGGTTGTTATGGGCAGAGGTTACTAATTAACACCAGGTGGGCCGTCGGCTCGTTCCATAATTGTATCACATAAAAAAAACTTCTTACCCTTGAGAAGAGGCTTTCCTATCAGTATTAATATGCTCGAAATCTGTATCTCGTCCATTAATGTCACACACAACAATTAATGTCACACACGATAATGGCAGTCATATCACCCCAATTTTCGTTAACGTTTCCAAGAAAACTCAACACGAAATACTAAAGTTCATTTTCATAATTACCTACTGGCAATTTGCAGGCGGTAATTCCCGGTTAACTTTGATAGTTCCTAAATAGTTTTTCTTACAATTGCGTGTAGTTAAACTTGGACAGTTAAACAGCAAACGTATAACTTAAGCGCACTCCCCAGTACTTTTTAAACTCGGTTGAGTTTTTATTAATCCGTTTTTAGGGTACCGTAGCCAAATGGCTCACAGTTCACAGCTGTTTGGCCTCACAGCGCAATTGGTAGTAACTCTGCATAACCTTCTGCGCTGCAGGTCGTCTGTTCGATACCCATCCAGGACAAACATTTTAGTGACGAGCAATATGTATTATAATGTAGTTAGTTAAAAAAATAGATATCAGTGTCATATCAGTTGTGTGGTTCCCATTATACAAGCTATGCTTACTTTAGGGCTAGATGGTACTGTGCGAAATGTCCCCCAATATGCAATAAAAAGCAAAAACGGTATACTAATATTCTCGTGCCGTCTCTGTCTTTCCAAATGTTACAGCTATTTTGCTTCAAGAAGAAACGTTTCAAAATAATAATTCTTGTATATAACCGTGTACCTATAACTAACCTAACCCATATGTAGCTCAGGCAAAATAATTATTTTTATTAACTAGAATCTTAAAAAGATGGATTATGTGTGACAGACAACTGTGAGCACTATATATATGTTATTGGAAGATGTATTGTCATTATATGAAATGAAATACAAAAAAAAATTACTACTTAGTTTTTCTTTTGTATATTATTTTGAGTTTAGCTATCGCAGAAATAATTTGGTGATTATCAGTGTGTCGTTCTAAATAAAAATTTACATCGAATACGACTGCGAAACCCTTCTCTGTGCGTTCAACACACTTGGCCGGTAATCCGCAAGCTGTCAAATTTGCAGATTAAAATTTATGTTATAAAATGAAATTTGAGATTTATGAGGCTAGTTTTTATAAAAGTGTCAATTTAAACCAACAACCCATAAACACACTTGAGTCAATTAAATAAATCGATTAGTTTAGGAGGTCTAGGGCTTTTTTTATGTGAATATGTTACGGAAAGAACAGTTGGACCACCTGATTTAAAGGGAAAATAACAAAGGCAATACGAGCCCATTTCTCTCCACTTAGTTATAGAAAGACCCAAGTCACATCGTGTTCCGCCCGTAACTCTAAGAAATGTTGTAGAATTTTTATTAGCTTAGGTTCAAAACATTTTGTATTCCTTTAAAAGAAAACTTTTTATTTTATTACTTTTTACTTTCTTATTATTTTTACTTATTAAGAAAACCAACAGAATACATAATACTTAAGAAATAACATTATCTAAGTATAATTATCTAGTTATTACAGATTTCCCTAAATAAGACTAAGCGAAGTATAGGTACCCGTATAAAACACGAAACAATCTCACTTGGTTATACGTAATCCCCTTAAATTGCATTAAAACCTGCAGCCACTGCTGTGAAATATTCATGGGTACCCTTTTAGTAAAAATCTCTATTTTAATACGTTATATTGAATACTTAGAGTAGTGCGTCCCATTTTTTATTTCATCCTAGTCCACTCAAAGGCTCCTTGCTTGACCACTGATTGAAACATTTTTAACTACACTTATAAGTATATTTTGCCTATGTCTTTTAAGTATCATTCTAGACTATTCGGAGCTAAACTTAGCGGTCTTTAGTTAAATGCTGACTCTAGCCACGGAGCCTGAGATCCTTTGGTTTCAAAATCAAAGACAATATCAAAAACTTTATTTCCATATAATTCATAAATAAATAATGATGAAATGTTTTGCTGGCCGTGTTTACTGAACTGGTCTCACAACTCAGTAGCTCAATAGCTCTGCTATCCAACTGCAGGTTTTGAAACCAAAGGATCTCAGGTTCCATTGTCAATTGCCAGCCTATACAAAAACATGAGAATTACATAGATATATATTCTGTGACTAAATATTATTATGTATTATATTTAAGCAGTCACATAAAAAGTTAGGTATTTATTCTATCAGTTATCTGATCCCAATAGTATAAGCCCTGCATAGTGTGATATTAGCGTGACGCTAAGTGAACCGCAAAGATAAACCTACAATCCCGCCGAGATGTAATCCGATGAAGCTTCCACGGGTACCAAAGTGATACGTCTGATTACAAAAAAATTACTCCTCGTAATCCAATAACATGCAGCTTTTGAAATATTCCCGGGATATTCATGTTCACACCGCGTCGTTAGTGGCGGCGGTCATTTGCTTTTTAAATTTATCATGCGTTCTACGTTTCTTTTTTTTTAGGCTACGATGTATTCTTACGTAGTCGTGGATCTAGCTAGCAGTGTTTGTCTAGGTAAGTATGGTGGTGGTGTGTTGGTATGGTGATACCTGTGTTTCTGGGTCTAGGTCGAAGGGAGCAGGTGGGCGCCAGTGAAATTTCAGAGAGATGACTCATCTCTACCTCAATTGTCAGAAAGATGTCATACTTTATTATATCAATTTTTACTCCTTTCGACAATCAGTAAGATTGATTTGGCAAATTCATCCGTAATGAGGTGAAATGGAGGGTTAAAACTAAATTCCATGCAGACAAAGTCCGGGCGTATGCATTAGTAATCTATAAATACAATATTTAAGTCTTGAAAAACGGTTAAAGGTGTTGACGTTTATTTCAAGAATACTTAAATGAAGTGCTAAGTGCCGCCCTAGGAAAACACTAGAATGTCTAAGCACACAAATTTACTTCCAAGCTCAACTAAGTTTTATGGCGTTAGCGTGCTCAGAAGCAACTGAAAGGCTCTATCCAGACGCTCCCTGCCTAGATATAAGCGTATAAAACCTCGAATTACTAAAGAACGTAAACAGGTTTACAACCCACGTGTCAACAGTTAAGAATTATTTTCCGCCGTATGTTTTAAGCAATAAGGTTGAGTTTGTATCTGTTTTGTTCACAAAAAATATTTTTTCCAAAATATTTCTTAACTGCAACAGCGAAGATGAAACGTGACTCAGGTTAATTTGGGACCATCGAAATTATATTTTAAAATGCTGTCTAAGAATCTGGAATTTATTCGCGTCAACTTCTTTATCAATTTTATTGAAGCAATTTTCTATTGATTAATTCGTAAAGGTTTCAAGTGTCAAGTTTATTTATTAAGTCACACTGACGCTTATATCCGCTTTGTATTTATTTTCTCTAATACCAAACGAGGCTTTTCCCTCCCAGGCTGAGTCTTAAGTTAGCTTTGATGCTTCATGATACCCTAGTAGTGCAGTAAACTTCGGAGACTTCATGCTCATTCTATTAATTGCAGGATTAGCTTGATACCGAGTTACTACCTAGTATAATTAAACCTCGTTTCGTATAATTGATATTCCTTGTAGTTGAGTTACTGCTACTTGTGAGAGCGTAGTAGCCAAGAAATTTGAATCTAGAATTGATATTCTAGATTCAAATTACTTGAACCAAAAACTTACGAATTGGATATTGGTAAATTTTTGGTTCAACACACAATGTTTACTGTAACTGGATAATGAACACGGGACTGATCACTTCACAGGATTGCTTCTTCTCAACTTAGATATGGAGCCATAAATAATCACGTTTTTGTTTCATAGTTCATAATCAGATTAGAATTTGGATGGCATAGCTATAATTTGGTGATCCAAATTTTTATAGAACTTACATATTCAGCTATATAGGTACTGGAAATTTCTTGATAAGTTAGATAAGTGGAAAATGTAGTCTCATTTTCCTTTGAAACAGTGAGATCATGTAGGTAAAGGTTCAAGTTAAATTAGATCACAAATTTTAATTAAGTGTCCTTTTTCAAAAGCTACGCAAATGTTACGGTCTAACAATATCCCCTGGTACTTACTTATTTTACTTACCTTATTTTTGTATGTTGATAATAATGTAATTTGTTGTTAGTTAGGAAAATATTCACTAAATGTTAGTCGATTATAACAAATATTCGTTTTGAATTCATAACTTCCGAAAACTATTCAAGAATGTGCTAGGTAAAACGGACTAACTCCGTGAAGCAGTGACCCAACTGTACGCCAGTATTCGTAGGGGAAGTGCTGCCACTATGCCCATTTCTGCCTGCCGTAGTAAAATTGTATTATCTTATTCCAATACAGGATGTGAGTGTGGGTGTAGTGCAATTAGCAACATAAAAATGTATATCCTTAGGTCTCAGATCAAGTCAGGATGAAAAACTCAGTGCGATGGACCTTGGGACTTTAACCCTATACTTGGCAAGAAAAAATAATCTTAAAATATTATAATTTATTGAATTCAGTAGGTTCTTAGGGGTATACAGAACAGGTTTTAGTGGATAAAAAAATTCTATTTTTAATAATTATGTTTTTATCACTAGTATCCCACAGGATACATTGCCAAGTTAACCATAAATTTACTTGAAAAATATTAGTATCTACATAGATACACTGCCAAGATAGCACTTTTTTTTTTAAACTTTTTTTGTCTAATTGAGATCAAATTTTTCATGAAAATTACAAAAATAAATAAATATACGTATAACATCTTTACATATTACTAATAGCATGCTGTGTTATACTTAAAAAATAATCAAATCAGGTACCTATCATACTAATTAGGACAAGATCTGTTTACAGTTCAGTCTTGAGTCTTCTCTTTATTCTTTTGATTTTGAAAGTGTTTCTTCTTCAACTTTTAAGCAGTAATGCTCGTGCTATTTGGAGAAGGGTCTAACTTTATAGTACCTATTTCTATGTCGTATCTACAATTGGTGGAGCAGTAATCGGTATAAGCTGGCATTTTCACAAACCCTATTAACACTATAATCGCCTGAAAATCATAAATATCTTCATTTGTTAAATTTATAGAGGATCCTTTTATCTATGTGCTATAAATGTTAGTTTGTTGCACTAAGAGCAAGATGAGGTCATCTGAGAAAAAAGCTTCAAATATTCAATAGGCGTCAATCTAATGTTCGAGGTTTCAAGCATCCAAAAGCATCCATCTTCAATTTCAGCTACACTGCTGAACTTTTTTCCGCTCCAGTTTGGTTCCAATTTCGTGACCTTTATCAGTTTTCTTCTCGTTGCCGCAACTTTAGCTTTCTTAGACCGAGTAGCAGTCACAGGTGACGGTACGCTTAGCGGAGAAGGCACAAGATTATAGGTCGTCATGATATGAGTCGCGGTGATGGCACAGATACGCTTTGCGGTGCTGGTAGTTGCTATTCATAGTTCGTAGAAGTGATGGGTTGCGGTGATGGCACAAGCCATGATATAGCCGACGGCAAAATCGATGAAGATACGGAGCTTGTTGACGGAGACTGGAAGGTTTGCAATGAAGTGGATGCCAAAACCACATTCCACTTTTTATCATCCTCATCAGGTCCAAGAATGTTCAAGACAACGGCAGTGATGGAGGTGGCAAACTGCCGTCCCATGCGTAATTTAGAAACGCACGATCATGGTAGTATGGTTGTAGATCGTCAAATGATGATTCGCTATCTTCAAAATCCCCGACGCCCCGACCTAGGGACAAGACCGATGATTTGGCGAGCACTATTTTGCTGCTGTAGTTTCAGTATCTGCTCCTCATCATCATCATCATATCAGCCGGTAAAAGTCAACTGCTGAACCAACCAACCCAAAGATTTCCATCGTGCACGGTCTTGAGCCACCTCCATCCACCGATTTCCTGAGATCTTGACGATGTCATCAGTCCATCGGGTAGGTGGCCGCCCTACACTGCGTCTGCCGGTTCGTGGTCGCCATTCGAGAACCTTTATCCCCCAACGGTTGTCGGTTCTTCTAGCAATGTGGCCTGCCCATTGCCACTTCAGTCTGCTTATTCTGAAAGCTATGTCGATAACCTTGGTTCGTCTACGGATTTCCTCATTTCTGAATCTATCGAGTAGTGAATCTCCGAGCATAGCTCTCTCCATAGCTCTCTGAGTGACTTTGAGCTTCTGTATAAGGCCAATAGTCAGGGAGCATGTATCTGCGCCATAGGTCATTACTGGCATCTGCTCAATGGTATCTACTACTGTACCTAACAAAATATAAAACATAGGCTTTACTCAGCCGTGGTGAAGCACCAACTCATAATAAAAATTGAGTGAGGTGTTTACCCAGCAATGGACATCGTTCGGTTGAGGTGATAATGATTTTAAAAGCAAATAGCAATAGTCATTAATCAAAAATTTCCATAAAAATTACCAGTTTCAAACTACTAATACCACTAATCATAAGCTTTCGATTTCAACACATATCTGGCAATGTATCCACTCAGATACATAACAAAAAAAGTCAAATCTGTAGGCAAGCTGGCAATGTGCACCTGTAGATACTAGTACAAAAACTTGTTTACAGCATGCAAACTTACAATGATTTCAGTTGTAAAACAGTTTTTAGTTACAGTAAATTTTACTGTTCATAAGGTACATAGCTTATTTTATCAAATTACAACGAAATTTCAGTATAAAAAAATATTTTCTTACCTTGCGAGAATTAGACGCAGGCACTCTTTGGCCATTTTGCATTCTACTGACAATTTGGGGTTGTTTTTTTATATATTACTATTTTTTTACTGTTAGAGCATGAAATAATCTCCCATTAAAGCATTTTATATTTGTCAATTAGGTTTCCGGGTACTCATTAGAATTTTTTAAAGTTACATGTATCTCTCTGTGCACAGTGCCAAGTATAGGGTTAAAACGACACAAGTTGTTCTCTAGTTTTAAGTCCGCGTAACACCAGATATTTCATCTTATTCCGTAAATTATATATTTTGTAAATCCGATGTCAGATGCAAGAACTAGTAATTAAGCATCACATAATGTTTTAAGATATGTAGATTTTGTGAAATAAATTAATAAAATAAATGATAGCGTAAAAAAACTCTTGAATTTCAAGTACTGCAAACATTGTATTAGACTGATGAATGGCAGGATAGTATAATTTTTATGTTGTGAAATCATAAGTGAGTCTCATTTTTATATTTAATTTCAAAGAGTTGAGTGCGAGGAAAGACATTGAGTCCCGTGTTCAGCAATGTACTAAAACAATTGAACAAATAACATTTTTATAATTTAAACAACAATGATACTTATCTTCTGTATGCTGTCTGCTTTACGTAATTTGAGCTAAAAATGTTTTAAAAATGTAATCAGTAGCCGATCGCTTTTCAGAAGCGTGTCAAAGAAAATTTCAGCCGCAGTTTTTAGATAAATGAAAAGTCTACACTTGAGAGCTAAAAACCAGCGGTTTTCATAACTTTTTTACATTAGGGTCGTATTTATTCATATTGCAAAACGGGGAAAAAGATAGTTGCACTGAAATTTTCTTTTCAAGTGGGTAAATCCTACTCTCACTTCCTCATTAGTGGGCGAGAAAACCCTTTGACTAAACGAACATCCCGTTTTTTATTTATTCACGTCTGCGTCATACACGTGTATGTATTTATGTATAACCCATACAATTCTTATTTGAAATTCACAGAAAAATAAAATTGCGTTTATTTCCTATAAATTAAAAATGGGTATAAATATGAAAGAGTTCTAGAGATGGATGGTCGCGGTAGCAGGTTATTCCTAGAATATTTTGTAACTTATGATGCTAAAGAAATGAAAAGGTATATAAATATGTTGACTTTTAGTAGCTTATTTCAGAACAATTATTAACTCTGCCATTTTTTTTGATTTGTTGGCAAGAGTTGTTACTCAGTGAAGTCTGGCCGGATCAGACGAAAGGATGCAAACCAGTCAACCTAAATTCTAATACAATACTACTTATTTAATGGCCATTAATAATAATTAAAAATTAAATAAAAATAAAATATTAAAAATAATAATAATAAAACTTATATTTTAGTTATTCACAGTTAAGGACACCTAGCGACCCATTTACCGAACAAGTGATGCTTTCTAGAAGAGGCCAATGCTGATGATGACGATAGGCAAAAAAGACTTACTTCTCCGCATGACGCATGTAACCTCCGAGTTTATAATTTCTGCGAATGCATTCACTCAAGTGCTATTAGACTTGCAATTGCCCAGAACTGGTCCACAGACATGTCATCCGTTGTCCTCAGTTCGCATCCTGCTTACCTCGTGCACGATTTTTTACCGAGGTATAGTCTGAAACATAACTTGATCAAATCATTTTTAGTTCATCTCATTTTTGTTTATATGTTGCGTTGTTTTGTTCATTTAAGTGTGGATACAATTTGTTGGTTTTGATTCAGTCCGTGGCATCACATAAACGGCACTGACAGAAAGCGTTAGTTGCTGGCCAATTCATTACACATTTACGAATCAATATAATTAATTAAGTGGAATAACCTCACATCTTTACGAAGCGTTTTGCTTCCACTTTTATAATGCGGACAGCACAAGACTGGAACTCCTTGCCTGCGTCCGTATTTCCTGATACCTATAATCTGGAAGTCTTCCAGGGGTGAGTGAATAGGTTCCTTCTAGGCAAGCATGCTTCATCGTAGACCACATCGTCACTTAACATCAGGTGAGATTGCGGTCAAATGCTTGCCTATCGCAAAAAAAACATATTTAGTCAGAATATGTTTTGTGGGTACCTAGAGTATGTATCTACATGATCCACAGTACATCCTAGTGATGTCTACTATTGATTTCGTGCTTATTATGTTTCCTTGTACATAAATACACAGCTTCGTACCATAACATACCATACTAAGATATTTTTCTTTCATTATATCATTTATTGTACTTTCTCATAGTTGGTGCGTAATAAAGACAGATTACGGATGACAACACGAAAAGTTACTAAGTTGATATACTGAAGTGGTATCCATTATGGGGGTTTCTGCTTCAACTTACGTGGGGTGATGACAATATCAGGCGCTGGTTTGCGTCAGAAAGTCACTTGTTTAACTTATTAAACAAAGGTGGTATTGAAATGTACTGGGAGCATTAATTTGTTTTTTTTTATTGGGGTAAACTAAAAATATAAACATTTAAATAAATTATTCACTGTGGAACCCATACCGTTTCCCACAGATTTAAATTCGTATTTCCTAGAAAATGTTATCGATTCACGATTTAAAGTTAAGCTTTTTTATTTAGATTTAGAACAGACTTTAGACTTTAACCTTATGGTGCTAACTGTCCTGGTCTAGTTTTTCCTCCGCGAAACTTGTTATTGCAACAGGATGTATAAATAGCCCTACCAAAGTCATGTTTACAACATGTTACGTGTACGGGAAAATAAAATGACCTTGACGATCTTATAAAATGTTTTCTTTTTTCGATTCGTCGTCGGTTTTTTTTGTGGTACTTTTGCGTTCCTTGCATTCCAAGCAAACTGGTCGTCCAGTAAAATATTATTTATTATGAGTATTGGACATTGGTTCCCTTTTGCAGGTTTTATACAGTCAGGTGAGAATTTTGTATAATTAAATAAAATCGCATGTATTCAAAATGTAAATAGTATATTTAAGCATATTTATTACTTACTTTGGTGTGTTTGGATGAGCTTCAAGACACATCTAATTTGTCTCGGGAGAGCACAGCGATCCTATATCCTAGTAATGCACTTTAGGTCCTTTACCTACGATAGAGTTGTACTTGATAAAATGATGTAACATGCAAAACCGTTAAATAACACTGGTTTGGACGAGATAACACGGATACATTTGTAAAAATACTTAAGACAAAACTTCAGGGCTCATTCCACCTATGCACAGGTGACTGTTTGATTGACCGCATAAATTAAGGTGTGTTTAGAAAGGTTTTGGGTTATCATTTAGGGCGACGTGTGAAGTGGTTCAAATTTTGTGAAATATTTTGATATTTTCCTAGTTTTGGTCATTAAATTAGCTGTTTCTTGAAACACAGGTATAAAAAAATGTTAACTTTACATGTAAATAACGTTATCGTTATTTACATATTTTATAAACAAACTTCAAATACAAAAAACAGTAAAGTTACAATATAATGGAGTTAAACTTCATTCCAATATTCTGAAATCTTAATAAGCTATCTCAGCTATGAGCCCAAAACATTTTCATTATCTTTCTAGACAGAAACCAATTTTCTTTCCCCGATTAGAATAGAACAACATCTTAACTAGAGGATTTTCTATTATGTCCTCACTATGCGCAAACAAAGGCATCGCCTAATAATATTTGACTTACTGCAATCCTAAAAAATAGCAACACATTTCCCCAAAAAACATCTCCTTATTTACTATGAATCTCTGATAAAGCCGCGTCCATATCAATCAAAGGAATTTGAACAAAAGCTTCGGTATCTGATTTTAGTACTAAAGTTGTAACCAACCACTGGTAACTGGCCACAATTTTATTTCCTCTCAGTAACTTCAAATAGGCACATTATTAAGAAACGTTATTAGTAGTTTTTTATTCCTTTCAATTGGAACATTTGAACATTTGCTTTATTTCTAAATACTGTGTCATGATTTTATCATACCTACTCGATGTGACTGATAAGTTCTGTATATGGGAAAAAACTGCATAATTGATTCCATTAAGAATTATAGATGGACTTTCCATGACGCAGCAGCTCAGATTAATTAGTTACTTAAACAAGGCAATACAGGAGTAATAATATACATACAACCATATTTTTATTTTGAAAAGTTTAACCGTAGCCGTGCGCTACCAACTACCCCATAACTTACCTAAGTTAGCATCTGTATAATCAAATTACTCTCCGCCGCAAGTTCTCCAACTAACAATTGTTCGGTTACGTTCAGTTATCGTGAAAGCAGATAAGACGCTGTTTTTCTATAGGAAGTCACGAGAACATTATCTTTAGCGGAGCTTCCACAAGATTAATGGTAATGGGTTCACGAGCCGCGAGGTGACGTCGGCCGTACCAACACCGTGAGAATATAACGTTAGAAGTGAAAACCATTTTTATCCATCTAGATCTTGTAGTATTTTATATTTTAATTTATTTTAGGCACAAAGATGAAACTGAATTGAAAGTAGGTAGTTACTTTATTCCTAATAGGTTTAAGGTGCTTGTTACACAAAAAACAAAAACTTTTTTATGTGATAAGTTACGGAACAAGCTGATGGCCCAACCTGGTGTTAAGTAGTAACCTCTGCCCATAACAAACAATAAGCCTTGGATCCTTCCCTATTTAGGTAAGACAAGACCCAAGTCGTACTGTATGCGTCTGTAACTCTGAGAGGTGAAGGTGGAATGTCTGATGTGCTTGTAATTTCACCGGCAACCACATATTTAAAACCGGAACAGCAATGCGAAGTATTACTGATTGGTGGCAGAAATGCGTATGGTGGCAGTAATTCCCCGGACGAATATGACATACAATTTACTGCAACGAAAAATATGAAATTGAATTGAAGGTAGGTGCTGTAATTATCGTGGCACTTATCAGCAGTAGAACGCATTAATATTGGTAAGTATCAATTAATCAGTATCGCCCAAATATAACTGAATTAACTAGATTACTAGAATTAACGCTCTGTCTATTTAAATAAGGTCATAATATGAAGTCTTTGTAATAAATAAATCTCAAATGGTCTATGTAGAACGTCGATGGAACCGCTTTTCTTTATAACACTGATGAAAAATCTACGGCCAAGAAGCAATAATGTTGCTTAGCACTAAACGTATTTTTATATTTCTCTTCTACGTGCATTTCGCCTTCTTCTAATACGCGATTACATCCCCAAGAAATATGAAAATATTAATATTTTCCAACACTCTGGTGAAAGAAATTAACTTGAGCACTTAACATTATTATATTCGAGTTTGACGTCACGTAAATAATCGACGATGTTCGGATATTCATGCGGATACTCGTAAGATCAAAACAACATTAAATTTTAAAGTTTTTTGTAAAAAGGCTTTTGATGTATACATGATGATGATGCTGATGTTATGTATATACATAAATAATATTTTGTTCGTAATAAGCTATATTCATTATATTTATTTTTTCTATACGATCCGGCGAACTTCATACCGCCTCAGAATAAATAAATGTTGTGTTTACTTATTATCCGAATCAAGTTTAGTTTTTATTAACATGAAATGAATATTCTAAATAAATTTACAAAACATGTGCAAAAAAATAAAAATGAAAAATGTTTTTAATTACCTATATAATTTATTAACTTCCATCGCATCGATTCCTTCACGTCTCAGGACTTAGGTCTTCTTTTACCTAAGCTGGGGAGGACCCAGCCGTATTGCTTATTACGGGCAGAGGAGACCACATAACGCCAGGTGTGCCATCAGCTCGTTCCGTAAAATAAACACATAGGAAAATATGACTCACCATTGGCTGGATTCATTATTTTTTTTTTTTTCAATAGTTACAGCAAAAAAATAGAAGTAAGTTTTAAGAAGAACATTAATTTATACATGTACACTTATGTTTAAATTTATTGTATATATAGATTTTGAAATACTTTGAAATATAGATTTAGTTATTTCGGCACTAAATAAATTCAGGGCAATGCCAAACACGTAATTTTTTCAACTCCAATGCGGAAATACGTGTTGGTTCCCTACTCGTCCAATTATTCGACAATTCAGTGATTCTGACAGTTTTATGGAATGCAATAACGATAAAACTATGCAATCCCAGGTTCCGATTCAAAATGTCATCGAAAACGTGCATAGTGGGGCTAGTTACAAATGTTTTTTTATCGCCAGATAAAACCTTTTATCCAAAGAACAAAATCATGTGAGATTTTACTACTAGATTTTACTTTACCTACTCGTATTAGAAGTAGAAACAGAATGATATGGAAAAAACAGTTCGTTAAGTTAAAAAACATTATAAATTGGTTCATCAACTTTGATTGGCCTTTGCGTCACTGAATTCAGATAAATATAAAGTATTACATGTATGTAATTATAAAAAAAAGGTAAATTAAGTATTCTATCTGTTTGTATCCCATAATATAAGATTATTTATATTGCTTAGTTTGACGTAGACACGCACACATATACACAGACATACAACACACACGCACACACATACACACACACAAAAGGAAATGTACGCAAATATTTACTTATTAACTAATTTTAACTCTCATTCTGAACCCTCTGTCAAGAACAAAGTGATGTTCTTCGTTACTTACTGGGGTGGTTGCGCTTCCTGGTTCGCTTATCGTGTAGCACCGGATGCTGTAACAGTGGTCTCCACTGAAGACTTGATTTGGTCAGTAAATCTCACCGGCAATCTGCCTCGAGCTCAAGTGCTCTCAACGTTGCTCTGAAACGGGCATACCTGTAATAATTTGATCAAGTACTACAAGTACTAGTATATAATATAGTATAATGCAGTAAAATAATAAAAATGCGACATAATCTAACAAACAATTTGCATAGTAGTAGAATTTTCATAGCGTTATGAACAGACTGGCAACATTACGAAAATTAACTAATAAACAACATTCAATATTTGGCCTCGAATAGAGCTTTTAATCCAATCACTACAACATTGGGCAGGTCAGCCTTTTACTGGAATAATATTAGTGAAATAATAACGATTGTAGCTTTAAGTGTTATCTACCTTGTTTAGTACAAGGTAAAGATTTGTGCGTATGTATTTCTATTTTCGTTTTTATTATCAGTTTTTTTTATTCTTTTTGCTTGTTTTACCACTTAAAAACAGGTGGGCCATCTGCTCCGTAACTTTATCACATAAAAGGAAGTTGGAAGACATAACTGATATTCTAAAAATAAAATAGTTATTACTCATTTTATGTACTAATTTACGTCAGCGGCCGCATTCTAGAAGCCATTCAAAGCGTACGTTCATTAGAGCAACAGTTATATTTGAAACCTGTAGCTGGTGGCCCTCGACTGAAGGGTTCTAAAAGCTGGAGCGACGCGCAAAAAACCTCCAGCTCTAATTGGATTGCCTTTTATTAGCGTAATAAAATTGGATTTACAGGGACTGGACGCGTTGCGGCGCATGTTTTGCTATCCCTGAATAAATTTCGTGAGGGTTTGCGCTGGTTTATAGCAAATCATTTTTAGTTCCGTACAAATTGAATTCCTTTTACCAATCATAGTGTAAGAATTTGTATAATTAGACGAAAAACAAACAATAATTTCTTCCAAACAACTTTCGAAGAATTCATTTTCGAATTGATTATATTTAGTAGAATATAGTTTTTAAAACTATGATTGATATAAATAATATTTCTACAAACAACATCATAACCTAAAAACTTAACTGGACTGTGCAACTGTGACCGAAATCACTAACGAGATACACTTAGAGGTAATAAAAGGACCAGTTTATGGGCAGACTATTTAATTCGTTTTTTTTGCGCTCCCGGTTTGTTGGTTGTGAGTTTCAGTAAGATTTACATATATTATATTATACTTTTTGCACTTGATTACATTAATTTCACCGTTATCTCCTTAATAACTTTTTCACTGTCAGGATTTTACTATAAACATCGGGTCTGGAGTAAAAAAGCGACGTAAAACTAACATCCTTTTGTGTACTTGTACCTACGTGTATAAATCAATTAAAAAAAAGAAAGCACTCCTTTAGTGATTTCTTGTCTATTCTTCCCCATGGAGAGTTGGATAAGTTTTGAACAGGCGTCAAACTTAGCGATAAGTTCGCGTGACCTTATGTTTTGAATATTATTGACGTTACCAAGCCATTTCTTTATGATTTCCATGGAAATGAAGTTTTGACTTTGACTTTGAATTACTTAATAAAACGCATATGGCCACTTAAGCTAAGGTCCACAATTCCACATTTAGTATTTATTTAACGTGTCCGACAATTTCACAGAAGTTCCATCCAGTCCGAATTGGTAATCAACCTCACTTTTGAGTTCGCTTAATCGTTAATCACGCAATCGTATCCTGCGAATAAAAAATGTAATCGTATGATTTTATAAATAATTTTTACCATGATTCCATAGTTTTCCATAATATCATTCCATAATTCCCAAGAGGTATTTGCGAACTGGAAAAATAACTTTATGCAATTGAGTTTGGATTCGGTATTAATCGAATTTGACCGACGGATTAATGTCGTTAATTTGAGCCACATTATTTTAAAATAATATACATGTTTAATATGACACAATAATAATTATTATGTGATATTATTTGAATAATAGTAATGTTTTGAATAAAAACAAGCTCATTATGAGCTTTTGAGCAATGAGCGGCTTTAAGTGAAAATTACAAAATAAATGCGTAATAATTAACTGTTTCGTATATATAATACGCCGTATGAAATTATGAAACCCAATTAAATCCTAAGAGTTATCAGCGAATAAGATTAACTCTTTGTTTTCAACTTCTAATGATCACAACAAGATTACGAAAAACAGCGGAAAGAAAATGGCGGACACTTTATTTATTACCAGATTATGACATAATGGGGAACGATTTTTTTATCTCAAAATTCTGGTAATGTCTGATGGCCCACATTATGGATAGAGCTTAACATAGACAACCAAGACCAAAGACTTTTGAATCCAGAACACAGTAACGCGAATGTGTATTTGCTGCCTACATAGGAATATGGCAGAACTTCCCCGAGTGAATTTGGCACAAGTATTACTGCCTGAAAATAAGGGTAGGTATATTTTACCAAAACATACTAAAATAAATAGCAGGCACGTTTCAAATCTGACACCGAGCCCGCCAATCGCAGGCGCTAATAATTTATACCTGGTCCCTAGTGCCCCAACCTGGAGTGATGAGTCAAGTTACCTAGCAAATTGTGTCAATAACTCCACAAGCTTAAAGCTTCGTGATAACATTGTAACCTACAGGGATCCCACGACAAATAAAAAAATTAAATTTAAATTTAAATAAAACACAATTTTCCCTGTACCTACATTACAGCTTCAGAGCCAACTTCCTCTATAAACTTCAAGATAATAATACAGTCAGACTTACAAAACCGGCGATAATCAACTGACAATAATTAAGAATCCAAAACTTCGCCGTTCGCGTTTCTTCCGTGTTAGTGGGAAAGTTTAAAATTGCTTTACCTGGGTTAGCGCCGGGTTAGCTTAACGCGAAAAAGATTCGAAGTGCGCTTCATTAAAACTGACTTGGGGGTTCGACAATGGGTGGATCGCAGACCTCGGAAGCAATTAGTGGGGTAGGAACCAGCGCCATAAGCGCATTATTCCCTTCCTGTTCCTTTCAGCCACGCAGGCGCAAGGGAGTTTAATGAATTGACCCGCATTCAATTCCATTCTTGCGTTGGAAACCTGAGGCTGTTTGTTATGGGCATAGAATGATGCCCGTCAAGCGTTACCCAAGTTTTAATCTTATTCCAATTCTGCGTTACGAAGGCCTGTACTGACGCATAGAACAGGGGTTTTTGTCCCTTTCAGGAGCATTAGTGTTTTTATAAACCACAGCTTCTGCAGTGTTCTTGCCAGGGAGTACTGCCATCACAGCCATTTCCGCCGCCGATAGTGCACTTTGATGGCGCAATTTGACGAGCGATCAGTATTTTCATATATATGTTTGTGAGAACCAAAGCATATAGCTATTTTTCATTGAAGGTCTCAAGGAACCTCTCATCATAGGGTTGGCCATAATCAGCTGCTCTTCACACAAGTAGTAATAAAAAAGAAAAGTAAAGAAATAAATAATGGTGAACATTTCACACATCGCAATCTAGCCCCAAACTAAGCGTAGCTTGTAATATGGAAACCATAATGACTGATAGAATACTTTTTTTGTAAATACATACGTATAAATGCATATTAATATACAGAACAAAGAACAATGCACGTCACAAAAATGTTTATCCCGGGTGGGAATTGAACCCTCGACCTGCAAGTCAAAAGGCAGTGTTACTACTTGACTAAGCTGTGAGGCAAGTAAAAGTAAGCAATTAGTAACGAAGTTCATTACGAAATTCAGCAAAGTAAAAACCTGCCGCACATGCTATAAAGCTTAGTTGCTAAGGGATAAAACACATATTGCGACATCCCTATTTCTTAAAAACCATAAAAAAATATCACATTTATTTTAGTTTACATAAAACTAAGAAAAAATGCTTTCAATAAAACAAAAATCACATTCATTTTGAGGCAGCTGAGTTAATTACGGATTCCGATTAAATATTTTTAATTTACGTATTTTGGCAAAGATTCACTCAATTCATTAACGAGGGTAATTTTCGATTCACATCCAGATTGACAGTTAAGTAACGAGTGGACGTTGAATATTGTATGGGCATAAACTGCGACACATAATCGATTCAATTAATCAGCTTGCACGGTAATTCAGGGAATTTAATTCAATAAGAACGAAGGCTGGATTAAAGAAAACTAATTATATTTGTTTTATAAATATTTTGTATATAGTTATTGGTATTTAATGAGTTCAGAAATTAATAGAAAGAGCCCCATAATTTTCATAATATTTATTTGTTTTCAGCTAAACCAGAACTAGACATGAAAAATTCAAAATAGCTATATTATAATACTCCTAGGGATTTTATGTTTTTTCATTTACACGAATGAAATGTTACGTCTCACATCAAACCATAAAAACCCATTTTGTTCTTAGTCTTCATTGTGATGCCGTGACCAACTTGTAATTAACTTTCAACTTTACAAGTATTCAAATGTAAAAGGAAAAGTAAGTGAACATACCACAATCGGCAATTTATTACACCATTACATCTTCTCATCAAAGCTAAAATACTAGCAACTGCTCCTAATATAACCGCTCAGCCGGAAAATCCGATATCTTGGGCCGGAACATTGATGAGCGCTTACATATTCATGAGAGACGCCACGAGTCGGTCTGCTATCAAATGACAGCCGACGATCAAACGATACACACATTGTGTCTTATACTTTCAGTATGTCTTCATTACTCAATCAGATACCAGATTTTCATATTTCATATTCATATAATATCACATATTTTACATGAGAAATAAGTTACAGAACGAGCTGACGGCCTACCTGAAATTAATAATAATAATAATATTGGTGGACAAATCACACAGCGCCACCTAGTCACAAAGCAAGCTAAGCATAGCTTGTATCATGGGAACTAGACAACTGATTACTTATATACTTTTTTTTTGTAAATACATACATATAGTACAACAAGGTGAGCAAAGCCACCCAAGTCCGTATTAAGTGGTAACCGCCGCCACAATATCACTAACACCAATACGACTCAAGTCCTCCCTACCAAAGTAGAGTTACGTCTCATGCGCCTACAATTTCAAAGGCACTCACTCCCTAAACGATTACACTCTTCTACTTCTGAATTAACTTTGTCACAGGTTGCATGGCCAAAAATCTAACACGGAGATCCATGATACTAAAAAAATCTTAATCCCCATCACATAAAGTCTGCCTTGGCCGGGGATCGTAACCTAAACCCTTTTGCAGGCAGGGTACTTATAATACTGTCAAAATTTTACATGATGCGCTACTGTTTATCTATTTACACTGTGTCACATGCTCATAATACAATATGATATACAGGGACCTTTATTCACTAAACATATCGATAGTTTTGTAGCTCATCTAGATTAGTCTTGTAGTGCCGTTAGATGTTGGATTTTATGTGCGGATTATCAGCGCTATATACGGGTACGCTATGCCAAGATGCTGTTACGTGATTATTCAAGAAATGTTTTTATCGTTAATCTTCATAAGAAAATAACGTTATTCATAAACATAAGGTATTAAAAACCGGTCGGATTGAGACCTGATAATGGACTACCTACTACTAATCATGTCATTATCTCTCTCGAAACCAATGTAGTGAGAGGATTTTTATGGACTTGACAAACGTCTTCAAATTTTGGTTGGACATGACTTCACGATGTTTTCCTTCACCGTTTTAGAATCTAGTATTGTGCACATATATTCCACTACAAAACCTTATTGGTTGCACGTCAGAATTCGAACCAAAGACCTTTGGGGAAAAGGTTGAATCCCATCGACTGTACCACTGGGCCACAACGATTTCTGATGACTGTAATAGAGCAGAAAAATTGTCAGGGAGATATATTAACGGCTCGTAATAATTCCCACATTATTATGATAAATTTCTGGTACGTTTGTTTTCAAATAAAGTTCTGTTAATAGTAATGTAGACCAGCGGTTAGTTGCAGTTGTGATAAGGCCAGTTAGTCCTAAGAAATATTCTGGCGAAAAGCTTGTAAAACACGTTTAAACTAGATTATTTAAAATTAAATTACACAGACGATCGACCTGAAATTTTACTTTTTTTTTTCCTTATATTTGGTTAGAACTGTTTATGTCGATGGTTTTGTAACGAATAAAAAACTCAATAATCTGAGGACTTGCGTCTTTGCGAAACTACTCAAGCTTCAAATCGTAACATTGAAAAGCGAGTCCACTATTACTGCCCAGGCTGGAAATTGGTATGGTGGCAGTAATATCCGTATCAAACGATGAACGTACATGTTTCTACCACCCATTAATGTTTTACTGCTACTAAGTAAAACTCAAACGATATATTATATATGCACTACGTTGTTATAAAAGATCTTTAAATAATTTTAGTCTTATTATCTTCTTATCTTATTATTTTAGTCATTATAGTTTATTCTAGTCGGATATATACTTTAATAATAGATATATATAATATATTAATAATAAATTTACAATATGAAAAAATAAAGATATATTTTTTTTTTTTAAGACAGCATGATTGTTATTTCGTTGCATTTTCAATCAGGGTAGCTTTTCAAGTACACATAAACCTTCTTATGTAAATATGTAGTTATTCTAAAATAAATAACTATATACTTGACTAAAAACAGACTATGAACCGATAGTTATAAATGCTAATATCTTCTGTTGTACAGAAAATGTATCTTTACTACAAAAATATACCGGTACTGAATTCGGCTGGCATAATAATTAAGTAACAGGCACCCCAAGGTTCAATTGGCTCAATTGGATACCCTAACTTATGCACAATAAACACGAAACAGTAAGATAACTTCAGTCAATATGTATTTTTATCTATTTAATTCTGTTAGTTTGGGGCTAGATGGCGCTGTGAGAAATGTCCACCTATATTTATTTTTATTAATTTATTTATATGTCATTATATAAGTGTATTAGTATATTAGTATCTATAGCTTTTCTAAAGAGCTGGGCAACCTAGAGATCTTATTTATACCAGCTCTTTACAAAACCCCTCGTTGAAAGCACGGAATATTAGACATACCATCAGACCTACGATTTTCATAGAACTAGAATATGAAACAGAATATAAGAAATCTTTCTTTGTGTTATATTATCTATCTAAATGTATATATGAAATGATTTTATTCAAAACATTAATACAAATTTTTGAATGCTATTCTGAAACAATAATTAAAGAACCTCTCAGCATCTACGGTATCAGTAGTTAAAACATCCATGGTTTTCTGTGGCACCGTAAATCGAAAACTTCATCCTTTATTGCAGCCGTTATAGTAGCAGTGCCTGAGCTAGATATCGTGTAATATGGTGGCCTTATGGTTGTCCCTCATGGTCCTTTTCAAAAAGTATTATATTTTGCGCAACGGTAATAGAATAGGCTTTCGAGTACATTTGGTTATTGAAGACACTGGTAATGACCTGCATTAAGTAACTTATTATGTCGCAAACACAAGCTATAGATGTATTGGAGTTCAGTTGTTACCCCGTTGAGAAACATTGGTTGCTTTCAGGCCTTAAGAAAATAAGCAAAGACTTAGAGGGCCAGATTTGGCGTTCATACACGTTAAAGAATATATAGTCTAATATATAATATATGTTATATAGTCGTCTAAAAATGAATTGTGCCTAAATTAAAAGAGTCTGTCTATCAATATTTTTTTTTTTATATTATTTGTACGCATCTGATTATGAACAAATGCCCTCTTAAGCTCGTAGAAAATTAATTATAGCTTTCAGATGTTAAGGTTGAGCTTTGCTGTAAATTTTTCGTAATTTTTGCTGCTTGTTAACATCCGATACACGATTCATCACTTAATTTTAAATGCGTTTTCATAAAATTAAATTACTTAGTGCAGTTTTTGCAAAAAGCCCTATTTAAACGCATTTCCCAACTTTCATCATGGTTACCACCAATCTTTTTTAACATACTTTTACACAAATAATTTTTTGTAAATCTTATTTTTTTTTTGCAAAAACTATATTTTGAACCAGTTAAAATCAGCAAGACAATTAACAAATAAAGCTTGAAAGATCTGGCATCGTCCTTGAAACGTAGATTGTAATGAAAATCTTTATTCAGACATTGAGTACCTTACCCTACTGTTTACTAACTACTTTGTTCCAATATGTTTGGTTTCGCAACGCCCAGTTCCAGTTTTGTGGCCTAAAGTCAAAGTACAAATTATTTAGGGCTTGTGTGTCACGCCGTCATAATATTTGATCTTATAATACGGGCACGAAGGCGTTAGGAATTTCGCCGTGAAACGGCCAGGCCGATTAGATAGGTACAGATTGGAGCTTGGCAGTGAATAAGCCCGTACATTTAGAACTTGGCTTTGATTTCTTGAATTGAATTGAATAGCTAATATTTCGCACGCGTGATGAGATTATCATATAAAATTAAAACAGTTTTCACACCTGCTTACGTTTTCCTTTGGCTATGTGTCATAGGCATAGTTAAATGAAGGTGGAAATTTAAGAAATTTGCATTTCAGTTCCGAAGCACGACTGTAATTGACTCTTTAATTTGCGATTGTAATTGAATAAAATAATGAGTCAAGCGTTCACAAAAATCGTTGCTTTTAAAACATAAAAACAATAAATTTCATACTGGGGATTTATATGGAATTGTTTCTTAGGTAAGAGAGTAAACTTCAAACAGGTTATTCACTTCCCATGCTCAGTATGATACAACTTTAAGATGATAATATGAATCGCACTTTCCGTCAATTGAGTCACAACAGCTCTAGTTGACAATCGGGTCATATTTATTACGGTAGCTTTTCACTTGAAAGCGCGTTCTATCCGGGAACTTTGTAGCTATATGGTCGCTAAACATCAAGTGATATGAAATAAAACACAACGTTGCAAGTGATAAAAATTGTGAAGTGCCGTGGCTCATAGGTACGACTTACACCCGACTCACAGACTAAAAGAATAACGGAGTCAAAATTTGAAATAGCAGTTTAATGTACGGCCTTCGAAATAGTTAACAGAAGATAGATTGCCCAGACGGATACAAGTGGTCCATGAATTGACGCATAAATTGGGACCACTTGCGCAACGTCCAATAAGGTGCTACGAGAATTCACAGCAGTAATATCCGAGGTAAATTATATTATTATTTAGCATAATTATCTAGATTTAACTTTATTTAAACTTAATTAATTAGATATTCACTGTTTTAAAGTTATTGACATATGTTCCATGGTATTAAAAATATTAAATGTTTTACGTTTCATATTATCATCTTAGAGCAAAATTATCTAAAAATTTCAATTAATCAACTACACTAAATAAAAAAAAAAACATTAAAATTACGACTATTTTGTTCTATTATTTTAAAACTTAAAACTAAGGAGATCCTGACATGATCTTGATCCGTGATTTAAAATGTTCCAGTACCGTCACAGAATCAGTGTTGCTGCCGTGATTGAATTAGAATTCAGAAGAGGAAAAATCTAGATTATACTCTAACATAAATCTATGTTGACTTCGCTAATTTCTATAGAAATAATCATAGCATACACTGCTATGATTATTTGTACTATAACTTTCTAGTTTAATACTAATAACTAAATACTATAAGGCCCGTTAAGAAGAAGCACGTAGCACTGTTACCCTTCACTCAAAATTCAATCAAACTTTATAAATAGCGCATAAATGGAGCTCTTGCACAAGAGACAGCGAGTCAGGTGCCGTAGGGAATTCGCCGCTGTATCGCTATAATAGCCAGAGTAAATTACTTTATCACTTAATTGCGATCGAATTCAAACAGAGCTGATTGTTTTTGCGAAACAATTTCATCCCGGTGCCGTTTAAAATCAATCAGAGGCCATTGTTATTCGGAAATATTTATTTGATACAAGGCGTTTGCCTGCGAATTCGTCTATGTTGTTTGGGTCAATTTTAAGATCATTGAGAACTTCATTTTACTTTTTTATAATTCATTTTCATTTGCTACTTTTGGTACCTGTTTAGTCAAAATTAAAAGTAGCAGAGAATCATATGGCTCACCCGATAGAAAGCGCGGCGGAATGCAGTTTCAACATAGACATATTTATGCGACATCAGATGCAATGTTGATGTGATTTCTCCTATTTCTGTAGGTCGTATATCAATTTATTATATTATATAATTAATTAAAGTGTGAGATATTTTATAATTTGCGAATATTTTCGGTGTTGCCACATGAATATTTTAAGCTAAATCTCATTGGTTCTACACTAGGTCTGAACCAGCAATCTCCGAATTGAAACTCGCGGTCATTACCACTGAGCAACCATGCTCACAGATCCCATAAATCAAGGCATATTTTTTTTTCTATTCTTATGTATATGGAATTGTACTCGAAGTAGATTATCCGCTGGGTAGATAGATAGATAGAAAATTATTTATTGCACAAGGTAAAAACAAGTACATAGGCGAACTTAATGCTAAATACCATTTTCTTCCAGCTAACTTTTGTGTCGTATGGAATAAATGTGGTAGTGCATTTTGGTTAAAGTTATTTATACACATCTATACAAATAAATAAAATTGGAGTGTCTGTGTTTGTAATATTAACATAACCGCTTTTTAATAAGTGCATATGGATGTATACACGGTCTATATACCATAACATTTTTTTCAATTTTTGTCTGTCTGTCTGTCTGTCTGTTTGTTCCGGCTAATCTCTGAAATGGCAGGACCGATTTTGACGGGACTTGCACTGGCAGATAGCTGATGAACAAGGAGTAACTTAGGCTACTTTTCCGAGGGGGTAAAATAGGGGTGCGTGATAAAACCGGATTCACCGCGGTCGAAGTCGCGGGTAACAGCTAGTATATAATAAATATACATAAACCTATATAAATACTGCTGGGTATGCAAAGATTCAAAGATTTAAACCCTTAAACTAAAATGTGTATGGTTGAATTCGACGAGACCGCGGACCATTCGTTACTCCAAATAATTGTCAATAACGACGCGTGCTGTCCGATCGCTACATAGAGTAAGAAATTGTGATCTCTTACAGAGACATTAAATAGTTAGTTGCATAGCAGTGGTTGTTTCTCACCGCTCGTGAACTCAGTTATTGTTTAGGGAAAGGTTACTAGCGAATCCGTCTTTTATAAATTTCTATGTTTATCGGATTTCTCTTTTGTACAGATTCACTAAATTACTGACGTGTATGTGAACTCACTATTTCTACATATAAACGTCAACATCCAAATAAAAACGGATGCGCTGCACAAACTTTCGGAAAAAGGGCATTAACTTGTATTCAGCGTAATCGCGATTACGAGTTTCTGTTGGATACCACCAGAATCGAAAGTTTATGTTTTGTATGTTTATGTACTATTGTATTTTCTTTCCTTCTTTCTTTCTTCCTAAATCTCCGATGTAGTAACCCATTCAATCTCTCGTGTGGAATAGCAGCTGAAATGTGGACTAAATAATATATTATGTAGAAGGTATTATGATTGGTACCGTAGGCATAACTACGAAATCGTAAAAATTTTCTACTCCTACGGTCACAACTAGCATTTCCGATCTGCGTATAATAATCGCAGTAATGGGAAATCTAGTGCTTGAATAAGTTCCCTTTCCAAATTGCAATATTGATAATGTTGCGAAACGCTACGCTGTAGGAGTACCGAGGTTGTCGTTGGTCTGCGCCCAAAAGAATGAGACTGGGAGCCAACGGGCGGGCAAATACATTAACTTCATTATATATTTTGAAATTTTGACAGTGATAATGGTGCTATGTGCTACTCTGTAGGACTAAGGTTAGTTGCAACCAAAGGTGGAATTAGAGCTCAGGGAAGATTAACTGTAGTAATTAAGTTTGACTAAGAGAAAAGGGTACAATTTCTATCATGTTTAACGTCAAATGTACGGAATTGACATTGAAATCTAAAAGAACTGACTAAAACAAATTGTTTAATCGACTCATGGGTGTTAGCACCGATAATCTCGTAAGTCTATGTCTAAACTGTAACAAAAAGGAAATGCTTCATAAGAACTACAGTACTATTTTGGTCGGCAAAATCATTTGTGTTGATTTTCCGGGATCAAAGTAGCCTATGTGTTAAGCCAAGATATAATATCTTGATATAAATTTCATCCAAACCCATTCGGCCGTTTGAGCGTGAAAGAGTAACAAACATCCATACTACAAACTTTCACGATTATTGGCTATTGATAATTGGCTCCCAGAATAATCCGTGCTTTTGGAGCAGTTAGCCTTTGATCGGACGAGTTTTGTGCTGGTTCGTGCTGGTAACCGATTACTTAGGTTTGGCATTCAATTAAGAATTAGGCCCACAGTCTTGTTATTCAAAATGTTAGCAACCAAATTGTAATATTTCGGGGAATTTCGCTAATTGCGTTGAATATATTTTATTGAACTTTTAATAATTCCAAAATTATTATTGTAAATATAGTGCGTATCTGATCACGCACACAGGAACAAAAGCTAAAAATATTTTCCGTCCAAAAATATTTTTATAAGATCTTGGCAACATTTTTTATTATTTCACTACACACGCTTTTACTGATTCTTTAAAATGAATTACACCAATTTCATTCACACTGTGCTAAAAGTCACAGAATTAATTGCTGTAACATACGGGCAGACAAGAAGAAATTAAAGGAGTTACGCAGCATATTTGTACTTTCTCTAGCCATAGAGAAACCCCAAATTAAGCATATCTATGTTTTAAAACTATCTCCCCCATTTCATTTCCCATCGAGTATCTTGAATCCCAAAATTTTGTATCACGGAAGTTAAGCATTATTTTACTTCCTGAAATTTTAGGTAGTATACGTATAATGTACATTTTACCTATTCCATTTAGTAATAAAAACAATTAAATGATTTACGAGCTTAAATCAATTAGAAACGACAAAACGTCGACATGTTTAACCGTTCGTATGTTTATGTGGCTGCGATTTAAGCCGATTGTGTATGAACCTGATAAGCCACCCCAGGGCATTGGTTGGTTAAAGAATTCATTGCTATGGACCTTTTATTACTATACCGGGATTTAAAAAGGGGGGGGGGGGCGCCTTTGTAGCTGATTACGAAGAGTCAGCAAAGACGATACGCGTTTTCATCTGCATTGCACCTGCGTCATGTTTTAGTTATAGTGTGCTGGTAGAAAATTACAGGCACATGAGACATTCCATCTTAACGTCTCACATTTACGGGCGCATACGATGCGACTTGGGTCTTGTCATACCTAGTATGGGAGGACCCAAGTCGCATCGGCTGTTATGGGCCGAGTTTACCACTTAACACCAGGTGGGCCGTCGGCTCGTTCCGTAAACATATTACATAAAAAAAAAAATTTTTTTCCCATATGCCTGTAAATATTTTTAGTAGCAGCTATAACTTATGCTAAGGTTCGTCCGTGGAAGAACTGCTACCATATGCTAGTTTTTATGAAGTTGGTTAAAAAAGGAAGACAATATCTTTTTTTGTGATAGTTACTGAACGAGCAGAAGACCCACCTGGTGCAAAGTTGTAACCACTGCACATAACGAGCAATATGAGTTGGGTCCTCCCCTTCTTAGGAAAGACAAAGCTCAATTCACATCGTAGGCGCTCCTTACTCTAGACGTGAAGGTGGAATGTCCCATGTGCTTGCAATTTCACTGGCGCATTTTAACGACACCTTTCGAATTGGAACACAGTAACGCAAATGCATCAATGCTTGGCGTCTGAAGTGGGTATGGCGGCAGTACTTGACTGTTCGAATTCGAACTTAGCTTAAGTTCTACTTCTACTAACGCTTAGCTGCTGCATAATCAAAAACACCAATTGTTAATGCTATCAATATTTTGTGCTGAGGAACAAAGACACATCATGTCGTTTTCATATATGGGATAGTAATTACTAGTGATGACTTTGAGTACATATCGTATCACCTGATTACAATTAACTAGCCAATGTGTCGTCACTCACGAGCCTCGATTGGGGTTATTTAATTAAGGAGGTTAAAGTTTATTTGTAGTTAGGTAGATCAAACTATTTGACTAGAACATAGTTTCAAAAATTCTTACCATGTGGAACATTAGTAAGTACCTACCGAAAAATGAGGGGTGGAAACTTTATTTTCACAACACAAATGTATGTCCAGCCAAACCAAGGACTGCACTCTTTGCAAAAAAGCTATCCACTTAAACAGGCAGCCGTACAAAAATAATACTTAATATGTTAAAATGAATACTTACAAATTATTTCCAGATTCCATGAAAATAGCTTTAATTTTCGCGAATAATGTTTTGCCGACATTCACAGAATCACAAAACGCCTCGCATACCCTAATAAGGCACTTTAAGCAAATAACCTAAATATTTTCGAAGGATTAAAGTTAACCAGCAAAATTACTGTTGTTTTTTCGTGATTGCGTTTTAATTGTGTTACAGCAATTTAAGTCACCTACTCCATAAATTTTAGCAAATGTTTATGTTTAAAACATTGTATGATTTCGGCTCGTTATTTTATTATAGTCCTATGAATTATTTATCGAGGTCTGTTCGGCCTTATCAAGTTTAAAATTGTATCAAGCCCTTGTTGTAACTACTATTGTGGCCTAAAAATGGCTAATGTAAACGGATATTAGGAACAAAAAATATTTTGATAACAGTTGGCTCGGACAATTTGGGCTCCATTTGAAAATCTAAATTGTCGAGTTTTTCTGCCTCAATACATTTGTGTTATTGGTACGACCCATAAACAATAATAAAAGTCAATTTACAATATCAAATGGGCAACGCAACTGATGAAAAAATTCAAAGACCTTTATTGCAGACAAACTACGATAATTTATCGTCTGTGATGAAATGAAACGAAGTGATATTTTCTCATTATTATTTTATTAAGGTAAAATGTCTATATAACCGGTTTCCTGCGACATACGCTAATCATGTGTGAGGATGATGTGTGAGTGAGAAGTATATATTTCCCTTTTAATGTTTTCCAGTTAAATAAATGAATTTGTATTTGTATCAATAAGCCGACGCTAACTGTTTTATTGATTTTGGTAAACCTTTAGAATGAGAGTTGATGTTGAACATGTAATAACTATTGTTTTCAGTTTTAGACTTTTTTACTGAGTCTGAATTAAACAAAATCTATTATTAAAAAACTTTACAAGTAGCCACCGATTTATCCAACTGTCAACGAACATCATACGAAATACATTATAAACATGTTTGCTAAAATGGCTACTCAGTACAATTTAATCCATATATACCTTAACTTCGTTTGTCAAGTAAAAAACATTAATATTCAAATATCAATCGGCAATCGATCATCATTCGAGAATATTGAATACAACTATAGGTATGGATAAAACCAAACTGGGGTTTTTAAGTTCGGCATAATAGTAGGTGTTTTTTATATTCCATATGTGATTAAGATTACGATATTCCTAAACCTCAAGAATCAGTATCATAAATTTAAATGTTCACATGGAATTAAATATTATACATTCTGCATTTCATTGTGTTCTTGAAAATAATATGTGTTCACCGGGGCGAAAATACCTTCTATCTATGAAGCTTATGGTATCTTGGTACCTCTATAGCATTTATTGTACGGCTTATAATAAACGATTTGAGGGAGACAATGAGTGTTGCCACCTACATCGTGAAGAAACCGACATGTCCTAGAACTAAAAAGCAAAGACATGTGCACGAAAAAAGCCTCTTTGAGGTGCACTTAAAATCCTTTCACCACACTGGTTCGAGAGAACCAGTAACTCGATAGAATAGAACTGTCTCGTTTTAAGCGTACCTGGACTGAGTATAAATGGGGAAAATGTGAAACTTGCAAGCATTTTAAGGCCATCATGGTCAATTTAGCCTTCTTTATACAATCGTTCTAACGTAGCATTGACAGGTTTTTCACGGATTACATTGTTTTTTCTGCTTCGTGACAATTTTCGCCCCAGAGTCCTCAAATACTAAAAAATACTAAAAAGAGACAACTGAACTTAGAGTTTATATTTTGTCCAATTAAGTTTATACTCTGTTAGTAATACACACCAAGCCAGCCGGCAGCGCATCATGGCGACGGTGACCACTTTCAATCAAGTGACCCTCAGCTCGAATGCAGTACAATATAAAAAAAAAATTAGGATAATGAGTTACCGAATATAATAAAATCAATCGATCTATCTCAAAAGCAAATCACAGACCGTAAGAAAAGCACGTACACATTTATGTAAAAAAAAAGTTTACACCTTTATAGTCTTCTTTTGTCAAAGAAATTTCAAAGAGGAGTTTTGTACAATAGAATTAATTATTTAAAAATTGTGACATCTAATCAGACTGGCAGAGTTGGCAACATTTATCCAGAAATTTGCATAGAGTCACCCCTTATCCCATTGCTACTGCATAATGAGCATTTACTGCGCAAACTCAGTTTGGATTAGGTTCATTTAAACTTGTATCGCGTTGCAGGAGTCGGTAATCTTTTTATTGCTAAACTTTCCGTGCCTCGATGCTTTGCTTGTTAGACGCAAAACGCATTGGCTGCAAGTCGTCCGGTTGCTTTAATGTTATAGGATAAGTTAGGTTACTTACTGCTTGTGGAGGCTTACATTTCAAGAATGAACATAGTGTTATATGAACCTAGTGATGATACATAGTATATCCATTTTTTTTCTATTATTTAAAGTAATAACGATTCAAATGGCTTTACGGATGTTTAAGAATGCAAAAACAGCCCTCTCGCAATATACAAATAGAAATTGTATTGCACAGTTTTTTTTTGTTTGTGAGTTATATATGTATTTGTTTGTTAATAATTGGTTCGTTTGTGTTATTATGTTAGACACAAATATTAATACGTGTATCTTTTAGTTATAGTACCATTATGTTTGAAATAACTATTCTTTTTCTCATTACTACACCTATGAAAACTCAGCTAATTTCACGGACTTTATGGACATTTCATACAAAAGTCAGTTCAGACTTTGCCAGTTCAAGCAAATTCATTGTCAACCCCAGTGTTACGGATAATTGTTCTAATTAATCTATTTCCCTAGTCTGATACAGAACCGACGGCGAAGTTACACACATGATTGGATTCAGTGCCTAGTTATTACTCAGACTACGAAACGCTATTTGATTAATAGAGAAATTGTTTGAGCAGTAGCTTAAGTTAATATAGATGCTCACTTAGAGTTCGGCATACAAAGTTTTAGGGACTAATAATGGCATGAGATACCTTTGAAACTATGCCGGTATATATTGAATGTGTAACGAAAAAAATAGGGTTAGTAAATTACCAAACTCTGTAAAATATAAAGAAGCTAGTAGACTGGTCCACTAGTATGATAGCATTCATCCCAAGGCCAATAACATTTTAAAATTTCGACTCGTAGTCAAATCATCTTTGTAGTTTAAGATTTTGTGAAGAGTTTGTTTATCCTTTCAGCTTATGAGGTATATTATTAGCATCTGTTGATCAATTTAAAGTGAACCAAAGTTCTTAATCAAATGTATTTTAAACTCGATAAAAGAGCGAATTCCAATTTTGGGTCAAAATATGTGTTATTCTGTTCGGTGTCATTTATTTAACGATATTATTTCGATAACAATACAATAACATCAAAACAAACCGAGGTGTTCCATTTAAATCTTGCCCGCAGGTAATATTCCAAACTATTTGGTGCCCGCTACAAAGGTGATTACGTTCCCGGGAACGAATTAGCTGTTTCTGCATGATATCTCAAACGGATCTAGACTAGCTGAATGTAATACAATTTAAATTAAAAACTAACAAGCATGAGAATCTGGAGTTTCACTGGTGTAATAAAAGCTATAATAGTTTGCTGAAATATCTCACACTTTTAAATATAAATCTTATTTTATTTAGGAATAATTCATATCTAACAATCGATAGGTTAATATTGTACCTGTACCTGGTCAAGTGCCAGTCGACATTAAAAGTAAACAGTTACAAAGTTTTTTTTTTCAGTTGAGCATAAATTTTACTTCGGAGATCCTCATCAGGTCAACGTTCCAGCTTTCGTAATGTCTCCAACGCCAGTCTGCTCTCGTCAAGCAAAAGTGACTTTCTACATAATTGTTATATGTATAAACAAATATGCAAGATAACAGACTTGGGTTCATAAAAGCGGTTTACCCAACATTTCTGAGACTAGAAAGACTTTAGTTTGCAAGTGCTTAATAGACAGTGATTTACTCGCTACGTGCCGGTTGAGCTCGAAAACTGTAATTGTCCGCGCATCACGACGCTTTGTGCCCTTACCACGAACTTCTCGAAAGGATTTAACTAGAATAGTTAGTAAATGCGGGTACCTTATCTAACCAACTAATATTATAATAGAGGACGTTCTGACTGACTGATAGACAACGTTTTTGTTTTTTTTTTGGACAGACATCGTGCATCTTAATTCGCTGATTGTGAAGGCGAAATTTTGTAGGCGTGTTGGTAACAGCACGTAGGACACAATTTTATTATATTCGAGTCACTTGTTCACTCAAAATTCTTTCTATCTTTAAGATACTGAGAATGGAATTTTGTAAATTTGTTCCCTAATTCAATAATTCCAAAATCGAGTTTTAGTGTGAAACGTGAAAACATTGTATTTTGAAAACCGTAGGAAAGTGTGAATATTTTATGGAGATTCCTCAACCAAAGTTAACGAACAAGTTTTTTAGCATTATTTAAATGTATCTAAAGACGTAATTGTGCTTCGGTTAAATATTTATTTTGAATCTTAAATTGCAATTATAGTTTTTGAGTACAGGTGTGCGGTACTTAATATTTGTGGGTCTGAACGCCAGAACTGGACTTTAACTAAACTGAATTTGGTCTATTTAAAAAGGCATAAAAAGTCGTAAGTATGTTTTTGTTTATGCCTTAATAGTTTTAACTGACCTACTTTATACATTTTAGTACACTTTGAAAAGCGGGACCTCAAAATTTTGAACATGGTGGAGCATCGTTATTATATCTAATGAAAATGCAAATTCGACAAGATTTGAATTATTCATGATATATTAAAACTGTCTGAGTGATCCGGAGGTCAAATAGGATTTTTAGGAAAATCTTTCATATGGTCTGATGAATTTAAAGGTCCAAACCGTAGCAGAAGATAGAATCTAAGTAGGAGATGGTTTAGTTTCTGGTTCTATTAGGTATGCGACGAATTAAATACAGCAAAGTCGTTGTATTTACTTACATTAGTCATGCGGGCAATGTAACACTGTCAAAACATCTCTGAATAAAACGGATTCTTGGAGTCTTTTAGGTCTTATTATTTAGTCTTATCAAGTATTTCCCTTCACTCCTCAATCATCTAAGACCTAAAAAAGGGGTATAACTGACACACAGTTGAAACCGTCAATCATAGACATTTGAAATTTGGTGGATAATTTTTTGTCTTAGTGCGTAGAGATGAACTGCGAAGAGCTTTTTCTTAGCATTAAGAGTAATTTATATCCACTAAATCTACCAGTTTACGTAAGTACCTACCTACTTGAAACTTTTTTGTTTTGTTTTTTGTTAATGTACGTTTGTTGTTTTTTCATATTAGTATGCATTTGTGTGTGGTCAAATAAGTGTTTATTCTTTCATTCATTTTTTTTTTATGTATTTGGAATCACGGGACGAGCTGACGGCCCACCTGATGTGTTAAGTGGTAACCGCCGCCCATAGGCAACAGCATAACGACTCAAGTCCTCTCCATAGTACGAGATGACTCAAGTCGCATTGCGTTGCGTTCATCACCTCGAGACGGGGATGTTACGTTGTTATATTGCAGTACTTTTATAAATTAATGACATTCTGATAATTTTGACTGTTGTATGAGGCCAACATTGAGTTCTATCAGACTGCCTGCTAAAGTTTATGGTAGTGGAAACGTCCTCAAGTCTTGGAGGCAGTTCAAAGGGTCATATCAAAACATTGTCTCAGAAGGCCACGTAAACCGCAGACTAACGTTTAAGTAATTTTCATATTTCTACTAAAATATAATTCAAAACGATAATGTAGTTAGTTTAATGAACAAAAATGACTGCAAGTTCCTTAAATTATTCGATGCTAGTGTGATATAAGTATACCCTGTATGTGCAACAGTTACATAGCTAGCAGAGGATCACAATGTAAGAGTAGAAATGATGACATAAATTAAACTTAATATCCATCTTTATGTAGACAGTTTTGATCTGTAGAAAACTTCACTATTTTGCCAGTTTCTATCGCTCTTATTAATATTATAATAATATCGGTGGTCATTTGACACAGCGCCATCTAGCCCCAAAGTACGCTAAGCATAGCTTGTATGGGAAGAAGACAACTAATATAATACTTTTTTTTGTTAATACTTATAATAGATATTAACACCCAGATAAGGTACAAACATTAATGATCTTCACATAAATGTTTGTCCGGGGTTCTTCCTCAAATTTAATCACAAAGATCGAAAATCTATGAAAACTATACGACTTAAAATACAAACTTTGATGTCAATTAAAATCCAGTACTCTTAATGAGTATGCTGGGCTTCCACATAGATCCCAAGTTAGTAGTTTTACTGCGGTATAGTTTCACTTCCACAAATTCTCTCGCAACCGGTAACAAAAGCCGTTGAACTTCCACGGGGGGCGATATTTCCTCAAGTTTCTGATAACTTCAGTTTGGATCCAACCGGCTGATACTATTCAGAGATCAAAGCAAGTCAGCAGCTTAGTTTCAATGGTTGGAAAATTGCAGTATTAGTTTGGCTGACAATGAATTATTTATCTGAATAGAGCATCCTTTATCATCTTTTCACGATACAAGCAAATAAATGTTCAGCGCGATTACAACTACTTAATCTTTTATAAGTAACGTAATAAATGACAATTTCATTTCATGTTGGAAAATTACGTTTATAGTTCTGCTGACAGTGACAGAGCAATACCTACCTACATCTGACAGAGCCTCCAACTTTACCTTCATTTCATGACAAAAACAAATCAATTTCTCAGTCCAGTGGTCATTGGTTCCAATAGAAGCCAGCGCAAAATCAGTTTTCCTCTTTTGAAAACTGTATGTATTACCACGTTCTAAACAAATTTAAAGAAAATTCTCTTAAACGTCCAAGAACCTTTAAAACAAGTGCAGGAAAGGAGCCTTTTTAAGGCGCGTCTTTTTTTTCACATTGCTGACTTTGTACTATTTATATTACCTAACGACAATATATAATAATATAAACATTATTTACAATCCATTGAATTCACTGAAAATTGATTATAATACGATTTTTCAGCGTCCTGACAGGGTATATGTAGTACACAGCATAATATCTATAGCAGGCCTGTTAATTGTACATGTAAGCAAATATGAATGAATAAATAAATATAAACTTGCTCTTGTATGGCAGCGAGCCTGCGCTGCTCCAAATTGTTATAAATCCATTTGGGGAAAATGCATACGAATGTTTATGGCACCAATATAGACGGCCGTCGAACCGTAAACTAAAATTTACTAGACTATGCTTTTTACTTTTTTTATTGGCAGTCCATTTTTATGCATGTCTATAAAAAAACAATTTGAAATATCATGAAACTGCAAAGTGGTGGTAGATGATCTTTTCTGCTTAGAAAGTTTTTATTAGCATATTTTGATATACTGTGAATATTATGAGTACTTTCCTTATCTCATGGAATAAACAGATGGTCTACCTGACCTAATACTTGGGTCTTCTCACACTAAAGTATGGGAAGGCCCAGTAATTTCACATTTTGGAGACTGACATGATCTGATGATGGTAATATTTTTCTAGACATAGCTTATTTTACTGCTTAAGCTAAGTTACTTCATTCTATTTTAATAAAAAAATATAATGTTCTATTAAAAAACGAAACTATATATAACAAAAATCAACAATTCCAACATATTCGTAACCCAAATACATGAATCAGAATATTTTTTAATATATCGTAATTTTTAAAATTATTTTGAAACGAATCCATGTAGTTCTGGAAGCGATACACGATAGAAGCGATAGTTAAATCGAACCTTAATAATAATAACAATATTTTTATTTCTAAACTTAATCTAACATAGACATTTTAAGTGTTAGTGACCCTCTTTTAAGTATGGAGATATCCGTGTTAGAGAGTAATAGAATAATAATAATTAGAGATTAATATAATAATTATAAGGATTTAAATAGAGGGCGGGTCAACCAGTATTTCAACAAAGATTATCCAAAATAATAACATTAAACACACTCACATTATAAACTAAATTGCCCACAATCCCCAGTAACAAACTAGAGAATTTGAATTTGCTGAACACACGTCGCAAATTTATACGCTCATCGTTCTTGACGCAACTTAGGTGTTGGACCGCTCTGGGACACTCGACAAGTAAAACTATGCATAGCAGGGTAGGATACATAATTCATACACATTTATGGTGATGGTCAAGTTTCGGAGTGGCATAGAGAAGCGAAACTTCGTACCTACCGCACTCCTGATATTGGGACCGTCGGGGTGTGTCCACGATAACCGTGTACGAAGAGGAAAATTCCTTTTTTAGTTGTATTTCCTTGTTTATATTTTATTTTTGAAACTTGTTATCTGAAAGAAAATTATTTGTATTGAAATGTTTATTGTATGTTTATGATCTTAATTTTGATTTGTACAAGCTGTTTACTAGGCAGGGAGGGATACATGCCTACATGGCTTGTATGCAGATTTTCCAGTTTTAAATTGACAAAGTTTTCTGCAGAGAATTTGCGATGATACTGGGTACTAGGATCATGCAAATTTAATTGTTGTGTACAAAGCCTAAAAAGGCATCTCCAAGTCTGTATAAACAAAAATTACAAATTCATGAAAATTATATATCAAAATAGCTTGCCCTTTCACTTTTACAAGGCCGCGCCTGCAAACAGGTTTTAATATTTTTATCTTTGGTTGATCTTGGAACATATTTCTACACCTGAAACATATTTCTCGTGGGAAGTTGGGTAAAAAGCATTTCATAAATTATAAATTAACAAATTAATGGAATAACACAGCCATGTCAACTGCCTTGATTGATCATGACATAATGACAAATGAATACGAAACGACTAACCTACAGAATTTGGTTACATTATTTTGAACATTATAGTTGTAAAAATATCATTCTTTGATATATCAAAAATGATGATTTTTTTGTTAATAAAAACATGTGAAATACGTTTCAGTTTACCAAACAACCACATAATAAAATAAAAAGAATTTTTCAAGATCTTAATTATTAATTAAACGTATTTAAGTTTTTACAATCATGGCCTTCACAGTGTGATTCTTTGCAGGTATAGTACGAGTAAGGGCATGGACTCAAAAATATAAACAAAACATGCAATAGTCTGTAATCAATTTTAGTTTATTACTAATATAATAATAATATTAGTGGACAATTCACACAGCGCTATCTAGCCCCAAACTAGGCATAGCTATGGGAACCAGACAACTGATAGAACACCTTTTTTTTGTTAATGTATACGTATAATACATATTAACACCGAAAAATCCTACCAGGTCAAGGTATTAAACTTTTTAACTCTCTCCCTGTTGAAATGACAGCCATATATCATTCAAAACCATGTATTACAAAAAAGGTTTAGACGAGTGGTTCTCTTATTCTTATTACGAACTTACAATTAAGCCTAGTCTTAATTTATCATATTTATTCTACACAGTTATTATTTTTTACAATTGGTATTTATTATTTCAAACTATTTAACTTTATCTAAGCTAAGTACATTCAGACATGATTCATTTTATAATATTTTATCGCAAATAATTGCTATATGATAAATGCAATACTACCTTTTTACTTAAATATTTGTATTTGTTTTATTACTTGGAGAGCGTGGTGGTCTAGTGGCACTGACCCCGAGTTTCAATCCGGAGGTCACCGGTTCAAATCCCGACCTATGAGTTTTACGATTGAAAGATTTATGTGCGCAATTTCACTTTCTTAAAACGGTGAAGGAAAACATCGTGAGGAAACCGACATGTCCTAGAATAAAAAATTCGAAAACATGTGTCAAGTGCATGAAAGGAGCCTCTTTAAGGCGCACTTAAAATCCTTTCACTACACTGGTTCGTGAGAACTAGTGACTTGAATAGAATAGAATAGAACTTGGTTATTTGTGTCATTAATTTTAGTAACAACTAATAGATATAACTGCGCTTATTATTAAGCATTGTTTGGAGAGAGAGGAAAACGATTTGCTTGTTACATTAAAATAATGAATGGAAAATTATTTTCCAATATTGATAATACATTGCAAAAGTTAACAACTAAAAAACAACTTACAAGGAAACTTCGAACACAACGTACAAACTGCGAGAGAAAATTGTAAGTATCTTATAAGGTGTTATTTTAATGTTATGCATTAAATTATGAACATGTTTTAGTAATGCATAAACTTCACCTCTCCTTCTGAGACATGTCTGCATTATTCAAAATGTTGAGACTTGTTATATTTGCACTCAAAACTTTGGTTAAACCACTCAAGTTGAGGCCGAGAAAATAATATAAGTTTCGTAGTTGTTTGACAATGTTACGCTGAGCCATACTGAGCTCTGGATTACCTGTCACGTGTTGATATGAAACTACATTGTTAAGCCTGGTTTACATGCTTTGCAATTGTGGAGGACTGAAACAAAACCGGGCTCGTCGAGTGTGAAACTAGTTTTGAGACCGAGGAAGTTTGTTACACCTGTGGGACATATAGCGTCGTGAGATGAAGTGATATAATATGGAAGTCTACTATTGAGTATATTATTATTACAGACTCAGTTAGGAAGAAAAATTTATTTTTCGTTTACTACCACGCATAGTAGCGGTAGAAAAAGCATTCAGCAAATGTCTTATGGCAGGTGTGCTGCCACCATGTCCATTTTCTGCCATGAATGAGTAAGGCCTTTTAAGGGCACAACCATAATCTATGACATAACAGATATAATCCATTTTGCGCACCGATATATATATAGACAGAGCTCCAATGTTATTCCAGGCATTAAAACATGTTTTTGCGTAGTGCTGACTTATGAACACTTCAATTTTCATTATATGGGTAGAGACCCATATCATCGTCTGTGGTCTCTATAATGACTAAAATCATTTGGTTATGAGTTACATATTGCAACTAAAATTATAATATTACAGCCAGTATTGACCTTAGGTCATGATTGCTACGAGAATATTGGGCTCCTTTGTGTTGCAAACGATTCAGTCTATCTGAGTCTTATCATGAGTAGGTGAACATTTAAAAGTGGAACGAAAATAGACGGAATAATAAAAAGTAAACTACAATTCGATCCAAATCGTTCCATTCAAAAAATAATAAAGGCAATCAATTTGAATGACTTACCCCAAAATCGAATCTCAATAAAGGCAGTTGCGTAAGTTCCCGTATTTACGTGCAAACTTTTCAAAGGGTAACGGGAGAACTGATATAAAAGAGACACGGAAAAGGTGGTGCGTAGACGCGTAATGAAAATCGTATTGTTTGGGGAGGAATTTCATTTTTGAAACTCCTTCTGTTTACTTTATCTACAATTGTTTAGTGCAAATGTGCGAGAAAAAAGAAATAACAGAACAGTGCGTCTCGTAAACGTAGATTACTTCAGGTAATTTTTTTGTGATGAGTATCTCGCGGAACGTCGAGGTGACATATTTGATTTGAAACATATTAACAGCTTACCTTTAACCACACTGAATCTCTCGAACCAGTGTGGTTAAAGGATTAAATTTATTAAGTGCACCTCAAGGGGGAATGTTGGGTTAGTACATTCGGTTTCCACATTTTTCAAGTGAAAGAATTCATTGGTGCACGGCTGAGTCTGGACCAGCGAACTCCGGATGCAAATTCGGGGTCACCAGTGGTCCCCCATGCTCTTCTATAACAGCAATATAGCGTAAGTTTTCCCCCAATAATAAATATAGGAGGACTCGAGTCACAAAGCGTGCGCCTGCATCATGAAGATCGAACGTCTCATGTGAAGTCATTTAATTTTTATCTATATTATTAAAATAACTGTTGTATGTGTGTTTATTCAAGCATCACACAAAAACTATTAGAGGAATTGTGAAGGAAATTTGTATTGTAATCGCATGTAAGACAAAGTTTCCTTACATATTTGAAATTATTTACCTTGGTCTGTCTATCATATTATCAAAACATGTGCAAAACCACATAGTTAGTCTAAACTAAAAATCCAATTTAACGAAATTTAATTTTATGTTTACAATGAATTTCACGATAGTTTTGATCAGTGACGCGTCTGTCACATGCCTAAGCCATTACTATAGTTATCTTATGTCATGCATCCCTATACCCGTGATTCTGAATAGCTTTAGGTATAGATTGATTGCTTGCTGCAGAAGCTGAAATCACAACAGCTACCGTCTGTTGTTATTTCAGCTGTCAGTTCAGAACGTGGAGGCTCAGTGGTACTGAATTTGGGTTTAAATATGGAAGTCGCCGGTTCGAATAACGAAGTGCAGCGATAGGTTTTTTCGCGTAAAATATGTGCGCGATGCGATTCTCAAATAGGATGGAAAACATCGAGGAGGAAGGAGGGAGAACTTATCACAAGTTCTACTGATACTTAAATTGAGTGAGAAAGTTGAAAATGAATGAATAATCAGGACTTCGATGCTAGGACTGGAATGCTAGCTTATATTTTATTTGGTGTGAACGCTGCCATAACATCAAGTGGAGTTTGTGCCAAAACATTTTCACCTAAAACCAACAAGCTTGCATTCGTATCCGTAGCACCTAACACCATTTGTCTTAGCTTACAAGTCAACAAGTTATTATGTCGTATTAACCAGGTTCTCAAACATCAGCTGTGAAGAATATCACTCATCGTATAATGATAGAAAATCGAAATACGAAAATTATGTATTGTCTTAAACATTATTTTACAATAATATTTATCATTAAGAATATAAAAATATGTTAAACTTTTGTAATTTTTTTGTAAAGCACATTATATAATTTTTAATAAGATGTTCTCATTTTACATATCAACGTTAAAGTTGATCCCAACGCTAGGACTAAAACGTTAAAAAATTGCCTGAAAGAATAATCAACCAAAGGTATTAATCAAACTTTTTCATAAGCGTTCTCATAAAAAAACACCGAACGTTTAAAGGGTAAAGTGTGTTAATTAACAACAGACCATTTCTCAGTCCCTGTGTTTAATTAAGAATACGGTTTTTTTCTTCAAAAAGAGTTTCGTTCGGCTTAATGATTGTTAATTTTGGTTCCCCTTCGTCATTTCAGATGAGTTTTTTTTGTGAACCAAATTGTGAACTGGGAGAATTGCTGAGGTTCTTCTATCATTTATCATGACTTAGTAAATAATAATTATAATCATAATCACAACTATTTGTTTATCAACACAAATAAAAGATAATTTTATCCCCTGAGAAACATTTCGAGAAACTTTTAATTCACAAACAAATGTCTTACATAGAACATAGAGCTTGGAATTCAGGCATTAGGCAAAACAGATCTTTACAAGCGTAGAAGACAGAGCGCTTTCCTATGAAAAATAATAAATTATCTATACCTTAATTTCGTTGTATATAAGTTAATATAAGGTTGCCTCGAAGAAATCGCTGTTACCGATAAGGCCACCCATTTTATTACCTTAGCTTAAGTATTAATCTTTACGAAATTTGGCCAAGTGGCCAATAAAGTATTATCTATCTATATAATAAGTTTCGTTTTTCGTTGTATATATAATAAATATATAATCTATATTTAATAAGTCCTTTATGTAGATATATCTATTTATGAGGATTAAGAAACATTCATATGCATGAATTATTGATAGATATTATTCAACAAACAAGTTCCAACTGCTGTGAAATCTGATTTCGATAGGTGAGATTTTATGGGCTTAAGCTTACCACGGGAGTACTATCCCCAGTTATTGAAGTTGTTTCCGGTTTATTTTTATCAAAACCATTTGGAAAACTTATCAATTACATCATCTACTAAAATATATTTATTTACAAAATTAAAACAACACATATATAACATAAAATGAGCAATCATTAATGTCATAAACACTAATTTGTGGTCAACTATGCATTTTAACACTCCACTTATAATATCTCTTTGTCTACAACTGCGCACCGATACTAAATTTCAAATAATGAAAATGTTAAACGAAACACAAAGATTAGCGAAGGGTTGCCAACCATTTTATGCGAATCTATTTTGAGGTTAAATACGAAGGCTGAATTCACATTTCGGATCCACCTCTTTCCTGTTTTTCTTAAAGGTACCACGACTTTTTGTTCAGACCATTTGTTTCTAGAAAAATCATTTGCATAAGTACAGTTTAGCAAACTGTATTCGTCCATTTTTATTAGAGCTGTATTATGCTTTTCCCAGAAATTCCTGGTTCATTTTCAGAATTTATTATAATGTTGGGTTTCAAACAACTGTTTTCCAGATAGTTATTTTTCTTAATGGCACTTGATACTTAAGGTTTAGTTATATGCGTCTTTTTCCCCAAAACAGAGAGTAGCAATTATGTTTTCAATTTTCTTATATAATCATCAACAAAAACTTTAATAAATGCGATGGTTAAAGTAACTCATGCTTATTTCCTAGATTAGTAGCAATTTGATTTCTCCACGTATCTGAAATTGATTGAGTATTAAAAGACAATTCTACTTATCCTCGGATTGTAACAAAAGGAAATCTGCTTAAGTTCCCAAGTAGGTAACTACTCATGCATACACACAATTTAAATATTAAATCCAATTTTTGTATTTAATATTTATTTAACTATGTAAAACTTGTTTTATGAAAACCTTTTTTGTACCGGTCTGTGTTAAAACAAAATTTCCATTCTAAACCCTCCTTAGCGGTTATTGTTCTAAATAATGTGGATAATGTGCGATTATCATAATGGAATAGCACGCATTTCTCAGGGAAATTGGTAGAAAAATGGTACATTTTTAGTCGAAAAATAACATCGTTAAGAAAAATGGGCAAAGCCCACCCTGTAGGACCAGCATTAAGCACAGAATATAAGAAAAACAGAACGAAAGCTTATGAATTTCAGGTATAACTCTCTTTCTAAGTGGAATAAAATAACAATTATTCGATCGATAAATATTTATGTAAAGATGACAGTGTTCCGTGGCTAAGTCGGTAGGTTCCGACGCCGCTATCGTTTTCATACGAAAAAGTAGAAAATTTACACTTCCTTGTAGTAATAAACTATTTCATAAAAATGCGATAGCCACTTATCTTTTTTTTACCAACAATAATACTTTGCTCTCTGTTTGTTTTTCGCTGCACCCGAATACTGAGATTGCAAGTCATATATTACAAGGGAAATTTTCAATTACGGCAATCCTGCGGTTTTTCATTCGTAATGTGACTTTAGGCGTCGCTTCGGTAATTCATAACTCCCACCATAAAATGACGATAGAACCATAGTTTCAATGGTAGTGAAATAATTTTGAAAAGAAAAAAAATTTGAAGGTATGAGTATAATAATAAATTTGTATAGCTTAATATTTTTGACTCTACACAATACGGCGTCTAACCATTATTAAAATCCAGAAACGCCCGAATGAAATCGAAATGAAAATGTGAATATAAAAAAATAGTAAAATATTATAATAATAAATATAGTAGTGTATGAAATAAATACAACATTAAACACACTTTCATAATTTTCAAAATTTTGTATAACCTAAGATAATATTTACAAAACTAAATATTATCAATAAATGTATTAACATAATTTTATGTATAACCTCAAAATACGTGCCCATAAGATATCTTTTCACCCTCCATATTCATATTTCATTCCATTATTCCTATTAAATAATGGCATTGAAATTTCACGAAAGCCGCTTTCAAACCGATCGCAAACCCGAAGGCATTCAATAAAACTTTTATTATAATGCAAATTGCATCTCTTTGTGAAAGAGTGCGCTCTGCTTACACTTGAATCCGTTCAGTGAATTCTTTGGCAATGTCTAGCCCGAGCATTAAATACGCCCGATCGGGCCAACAGAACATATCTCTTCTGCATATTTCAAAGATTTATAGTACTCTACGTTCTCAATTTAAAACATCTCTTGTATTGTTTCTATTGTTTACAACAAGGTCACTCTTGGCCATCGAGAGTCTCATGTTTTCTGTTCTATGTTAATCATTATTTTAGTCATCTGTTTATAAACACATTTCATCTCATCCATAATTAGAATAACCGGAAAAAGTTTTCCTGAGATTTTCGTGTAAAGTTCATAATCTTCAATTTCGAGATATTTAATTCAGTAGGCTGGACTCCACTGCTGTACTGAGCCGGACAAAAGGGAAGCAAGATAAATGAAAACGTAATTAAGCGCAAGGAAAACTTTAAGAGGAGCGTTGAAGTTTTTTAACTCGGGCAACATTATTTATTCTCCGAGGGGTAATCTTGTTATTTGTTTTGAATTTCATTTTTGAAACAATCTGAATGTTTTTTGTTTACTTTCCGTCAGAAAAATGCAAGCTGAATAGCATAAGAAGATTAGTTTTTTAACCACAATTGGACGGAACACTTATTTTGAGAGTTCAACTTACGTTTGGCAACACGAATTAATAACTTTATTTTCTAATATTTTGATTTTGGATTTGGAACGATAACTTAGTTGTGTCTTCAGTAGTGAGGTTCACATACGATTTGCACTTAAGGAAAACATTGTGAGGAAATCATAGCGTAGTGGTAAGGCAAATGATCGAGTGGCTAGCTATTATCCTCAAGTTGAAAATCTGCCTCCTGCTTAGCAGAGTATTTTAGAAGCCTCAGTTCAGAGTCAGTTCCATCATCGGCCACCTATCGACCATCGCGACTACCGGCTACATAGTCGCTTTACATCAGATGGTATGTAATCAAAACTAACCCCACATATGTTTAAAAAGCATGAATTCGTGCGATTCCTGAGTGGGTAGATCTTCTCAAAACTTTTTTTTAATACAGACTTGTTGAACTTATTTTACTATACCTATAAGATTTGTCACGGGGTAGATTTACATTGAAATAATGATAAATGAATGCATGTAATGTATATATGTGTATATAACTGCAAAAAAATATTATATAAGTTACTCAAGGAGTGTATTTGATTTCTCTATCTAATAAGTCATCAAACGCAAGCGAGTTAGTCGTACAAAAGGTATTTGTAGGATTATTTCATTATAATACGTTTTTTTGGCTGCAGGTTAAATTATTTACTAAGTGACTTATTCCTGGGAAAGCCATGGCAGTGATGGGCTAACGCCCAGTAACTTCTTCGTTCCCACAGTAATGTAACCTATACGTGAAACGAAGCCCTTTACTTGCCTATACTTGAACGCTTACATTTGTTGGATATAATTTTTTGACTAAATAGCCGTGACAAATAGACGAACGGACATGTTCTTTTGGATGGAGCCATAGAAATAAAAGACTGCATTTCTTTTGGAAATAGTTCTTATCATGACTTTTGGTGAGCGAATTTTGTAATGCTGTAGACACACTGTTCTGGAACATTTTTATTAGTGGATATTTTTAAGACGCCAAACTAAGGATAAACAAAGTAAAATTTAAAAAAAAGTAAAAAATAATAATAATAATAATATAAGATACATCAGCTCGGCTTTTACCTTCTATCCATTCGTTCGAAAAAGATGATTATTGATTCAAGTAAGGCATTTTAAAACCTTTTATTTAAAGAGATAAGAATTATTAGCAGGCAATTTGAACTAAGTAAAGCCGGATAACAACATTTTGGCTTTTAACCAGATTTAAGGGCATGCACGTTGATACAATTGCTTTCAAGAGAACACCTAGAAGTCAAAGTTTCATTATCGAAGATATTGTAATTATAATGTAAAATAGAATACACATTCCTGGGACGATAAAGATATTCGTTATGTTTAAAAACATATTTTTTTCCTTTGATTCATATTTTATATTCCCTATGGACTATGAAGAAATACCTGAAGATTGTTTAGATTTTTTTCCCAATGCCTATTATTTATCTACTAAAGTTTTCAAGCATATTCAAGCATTTCTTTATAAGTTCTATGGAATATAAAGACTGACTTACAAGAATATTTCTTCATTTTATCCAAGAATGCTTAGGCCAAACTAGACCCCATAATAATATATCATATCACCATAGCTCTTTTTTGAGCGGGCACATTGCCATTTATTTATTTATATTTTCGCTATGTTCCTGTTCGTGTACGGTGTGAACGGAGCCTTAGTCCGTTCGACTGATGCGCAACGAACACCTGGTTACTCTCAGCAAAATTAAAAAAGTTTGACTACAAGAACTTTTCAGGGCCCGTTCATTTAAATGCTAAAGTATTCTTTGTTAGTATTCATTGTGAGTTTTGTCATTCGCGAAAATGTGTTTGTTTTTTCTTACTTTTGTTTAGAGATTTTGTTGGACTCTAAAGAGGGTATGGGAATAATTCTATCTGGTGATAGATGAGAAGTTTTTTCTTCTGTAATGAAGTCAATTTTCACTTACTTTTGGTTAAATATGTAAAAAATAAGTTACTTAATATTCTCACAACTAAAACAAGATTATTTTATTCAAAAAAATTACTTATATAAGAAAAATATACTTTTACAGAAAAGATAAAGCAGGAATTAAACAAAAAGTGTATAACTTTATTTTAGAAACCTAATCCAAATTAAGCCTGATTATGAGCGTTAATTTCGTGGAATTATCTTCTGTTTTATCATACCGTTACATACAAATTAGCAAGTAGTTAATACATAGGTCAATAGTGATGTCTAGTTTATTTAGATTTTAGTCCAGCGATCGAGAGCAAAATGGTCAACTACAGAATCTCTTCTCCAATCCAGAGGTCACAGGTTCAAATCCAAAAGGTAACAAATGAAAAATTGATGTATGCAATACCATGTTATGAACACGGTGGATAATAATATTTTTAATGAAACTTTTAAGACATGGTAGAACCAAAAATTCATAGTCAAGTGTCAAATTGTTGTCAAGCGTTTTTGAGCCAGAAACCTTTAATCCTTACACCACACTGGTCTGACAGAGCGGTGTATCGAGTAATAGTAGCATGTCTTGAAGCGTGTTTATGTAAATCTTTCCAAACTGAAAGTGAATACCTAGAAAATCGCAGCAAAATAAAAGCAAATTCACAGTACAGGCTGAAGAGCAGTCTGAGTGCCTCGCGCCTTTTGATTGGCTCAACTTTTTCGTAATTAAAACAGGGTTTTCGAAGCTCAAGCACCTGCAGGCTGCCGGGAAACCGTGGCAAAACAAAATAAAGATTTATTGTAAGTTTTTCCAATTTAAGATGAAGCTTTCGTAACTCGTAAGCTATTTTTGCTTGCTTTTTAAGATGCATCAGGATTGATGAAAACTATCTCCGAATTCATTCGCGTATTATGGCAAGATTTAGGACATAATGCTTAGTTGTGTTAGCTTATGATAAAAATATTATATCAAGTTATAAATAATTTAAATGATAAAATTTGAACTAGAACTTAAGAAAGTCGAGAGATATCATGAACAAACAGCTGATACTTTAGAGTTCTAAGTTTAAGTTATCTGATCTCACTTTAACATCTGAGGGTGAAAGTTTGGTATATTTTCTTCCAACTTTCCAAGAATTGTAACGAAAGTAAGTAGATTGGACCAAAAATGTAACAGGATTGCTGTTAAATTAAGTAGGTTAAAAGTTCTCTGAATTTAAGATTAGAATTGTATGTCGCTAGAAATATAATTCAGGGACAAGCATGTTCACATCTAATGTTGTTTAGAAGTTTGATATTAATTTCAATAAAATACTAAATTGATTTACTTTATTTTGATTGAAGTATCCTCTGCTTATAAGTAACAACTTGGATTCTCCAGTACAAAATTATGACAAAATCCAAGTTGCTTCGCGATGGTCTATCACTCTGAGAATTGAAGAAGGAACGTCTCGTGTGTATCCGAAATATAGCAATGCACTTCTTCAGGCCTTGGAAAACTACAACGCTACTACAACTTCACTGCTGCCAAAACTGATTACATAGAGGAACAAAATGTTTGTATTGTTCCTCGTGATTTAGGATCCATCAGGACAGATAGCGTGCATATAAATATTTTTTGTTGCTGAACTGTCCCTAAGCGTTTGCTGTGCTTGGTATATAATAATGAATATTATTTAATGAATTATACAAGTCACGGAACGATGAGAAGGTTATGTGAAGTGGTGTCCGTTTACTATGCAAACAGCAAAATGAGTCAAGCTCAACGTTTCTTGAGGGAGGGAAGACAGAGTCGTATCACATAATAGAGATGGTATCTGTTGTGCCTGTTTTACAGATATGTGTATATACCCTTTTCGGACAATAAAACTCTTTGCAACAGTGGAATAGAGGCATTATTTCCCCAAATAAACTTTGCAATACACTTCTAATGATTTCTTACGTGGTATTGAATTGTTATTGCCAATAATCAATATAGTCCCTGGCTTAGTTTTCGTCCGCCTCATATGCCCGTTATTTCAATAAATTTCGTGTCCACTTAGCAAAAGCAATTTTCAATAGGCTATTCTGCAACAAATCGATTATGTTTTGAAACAATTGTTTTTTTAAGAACTAAGTTGATACAAAATCTCGGTCTACGGTTTCGTCACATAATGTGGCATTCAGTGAATATTTTGAAAGTAGAAATCTTGCTAATTGTAAAATATATTTAGTTGTATACAAGTTTCTGCCAGCGACTCTGAGTTAGTGAATTAAGTAGCAATCTTTTTCCATCCACTCAGACCCCAGAATATACATATAGTTGTACCATCATTTTTTATATCTTCCGATATGACTGGGGTCCTTTCCTCCTAGGTATGAGTCCTCCATCCCATACCTAAAGAAAAGAAAGAAAGAAATACATTTATTTGGGGGCTCACATTGCTCGCGTCCGTAGGTGATGACCGTTTCAATCCCAACACGTGTTCCCGAGGTGGTGCGAAAGGAGCAACCCAAAGTAGCAGTACAACTTGTGCTAAGTTCTCCCGGAGAAGTACTGCCACCACACCTGGTAATCTGCCGCCAAGCAGTGATGCACTCGTATTGCTGTGTTCTAGTGGAAGGGAGTGGGTGCCGGTGAAATTGCAGACGCATGAGAAGTAACATCCCCGTCTCGGGGTGATGGGGTAATAGTACTTTGGTGGAGATGACTTGAGTCGTATTGCTGTTGTCTATGGGCGGCGGTTACCACTTAACATCAGGTGGGCCGTCAGCTTCCGCACTTACAACAAATTAAAATCAAATTGTCTACACACAGCTAGGAACATAAACAATACGATAAGAAAAACCATATAGCATCGTATTGTGGAATGAAGGTCACGAAAGTGGTTTTTATAGGTGTTACATCTCTTGTGCCTATGAAAATGGGAATCTGGTTCCTTAAGTACGTGTTTTTATTTTTGGAAGAACGTGGTATTGCTCACATTAATTCTTCATAAAAAACTTACTGGTGTACTAACTTAAATGTGACTTCCATGGCCCACCTGATGTTCCTTGTACTCATAGCTCAGTAGTAGCTATGCCCTCTGCGCTGAAGGTCATGGTTTCAATTCCCGCCCAGGTTAAACTTTGGCGATAGGGTGTTTTTTAAACGGCATCTGAGTCATGTGTCATTATGTTTTAATAGTAGATACATATTTACAAAAATATATAATTCCATACAACAAACTTTGCTTAGTTAAGGTGTAGTGTAAAATGTCCACTTATTTATACACGCATCCCCGGAAAACTGGGCACTAGTTTTAATTCTACTTCTCCAAATAAATTCGGTTAAAAGTTGCGATCCACACAACTCCGCCACCTCGCTTTCAATTCCATCAAACACTTTTCGTACGTCAGAACTCACCAAATCGATCGATAGTGCGAGTTCTATCAAATTTCACTTATATTTACTGAGTAACTGTGAAATTTTGAAACATCAGTTACTTTTATGAATCGTGTGAACATTTTCCCACCTTTCTCCAGTTTTTTACTACCTTACTTATTTTAACATGAAATTTAGATTATACTAGCTGCGCCCCGCGGTGTTACCCGCGGTGAATAAGTAATCCCACGGGAACACTGCACTTTTCCGGAATCAAAGTAACCTGTGTTAATCCAAGATATAAGCTATCTTGGTACCAAAATAACAGCTATTCCCCTGCACTCGATTCAATGTGTCGCAATCAGAATATACGATATAAAAATCCATGAGTCAACAAACTCTGCGTGCATCACAGAAATATTTGCTCAGGAATTTGAAGGGCTACTACATACATTTCTGTATTTAAGTTACTACGTAGACTACGTAATCTACGGAGCCGTGAAATGAGGTTTTTTCCTATTATCTCTAAATAAATAAATAATAAATAAACTTTATTTATTTGGAATAATAACAATAATAATATAATATTAGTTGAGAATTCACACAGTGCTATATAGCCCCAAATTAAGCATGGCTTGTACTATGGAAACCAGACAACTGATACAATACTTATATACTTTTTTCTTGTAAATAAATACATATAATACATATCAACACCCAGACACAGAAAAATAACTATGTTAGTCACATAATATTTGTCCTGGGTGGGAATCGTACCCACGACCTACAGCGCAGAAGGTACTGAGCTGTGAAGAATGTCAAATAATTTGAATCAATGTCGATATCTGCCTCTGTTTGTTTCACCGCTTACTTTTTACAATGCAACGCAACGAATTTTAATACAGTTTTCACGAATAAAAAGGGCAATAAACGAGGAAGGTTTATGTAGGTATATCATTTGTAAATATTTTATACGAAATGGCTGCACTATTTACTATGTCAAAAAACTTATTCTTTCTTGTAGAGCGCACTCAACTGCACCCGAAGCCTACGCGAGTGTATTATAATGTGGTTTGTAGTTGTGGTGAGTTCAAGTGTCCTATGGGTCAGCTAAGGTGTGCGTGTTTTATATTATTCTGAGATTGTTCTGAGTATAGTCACCCCCCTGTAGGTGGAACCTGACGTTTCGACGCGCGGCATTTGCTAAGTCACGCGACGAAACGCTATTTCCAATCACCTTCAGTCACCCACCGTTTGAAACTGACAAACCAACTCTACTCAAAACTTAATTGAAATATTACGAAACGTTTAATTAAATACTACTAAATAAACCGTAATGGAATCAGATAAATTCAGTTGCATTCATATTAAACAAATAAATTGACTAAAACATTTTTATGTATGTGTTTAAATTTTATCAATTATTTTAATGCAAATCTAAAATCAATTCATTTTGATCGCGGCATTTGATGGATGATTTTTTTTACTCATGCGCCTGTATTTGGCAAATTTTTCAAAAAAATTATGTGGTATTTTACAAAACTGTCGCGTTATAGAGAAAAATAACGAATTTTTTTTATTGGACATTTATTTAGAGATTTTTCAACGAGTTTTTTTTGTAAGTAATTTTTTTCCATATTAATTTTTTTATAAACATAGAACTAATTATTTGTAGAGAAAGAAGTTTTAATATATGTTTTCAAGGTGTAGATATTATTTAAGATAAGTGATATTGTTATAGCTATTTTTTTTTAATTTATTAATTAAGGTACCAACAGCTACAAATTTATGATTTAAAATTATTATTATTATTGTAAAATTCTTGTAGAAATATTTCTTATTTTACCATCAATTATATTGTATACATAATCACAATCTTAGCTTGATTATTTGGTAAAGTTAGGTACACGACACATAAATAATACATCGAATGAAGTTACGATTTCTAGTTCTTCTACACATAGGTGACATTCATACTCTTAATCATCTAATGTCTCGTTACATACCCACTGGACTTATGACTGCAACCATTTCACATTTTCTATCTCAAGCAATCTGCTAATCACAGAATTGTCACGCTCGACTTGCTTACAGAAACGCAATTAGCATTTATCTATTATACGCACGATATATCGAATCGGTGTACGAATAATATCGACAGCTTTTTCTATCCTTAACCTTAATTTTAGGGTGTTAGATTGCAGGCGCACTTTTAGTTTTAGTGAGACGAACGTGCGCCTGAGTGTAGCCGGCTCCTCCGATTGACGCTCAGTTTAACCGAGACTGTGGAAGCGAACGAACTTAGAAACGAAACAATAACTTGCCGCATGTGTTGTTACTGCTGTGAACTGTTGTGTTGTGATTGTGGTTTTGATATATTTCTCAAACTGTAAGTAATATTTCCCATTTTTATTTTTTAATAATTCTGATGTTTAATTTTCTATCGTTACTACTAAATTGGATTTAAAAAATGATTAATTATTGAAAAGTGCTGAATTAAAATTGTCTTAAACTGATTAATGAGGATGCTAAGCTAACAGGTTTTATTTATTGGCGATGTTGTACCATACCGGATGAACTGTTTAAAATAAATAGAAAGTTAGAGAAACTAAGCATTCGTGTTGTGGAGATTAATTATAGTTGATGGAGGTATTTATGGATGGTATATTTGCATTTTAGATAAATTATTGTTCTATTTTATAGCATTTTTATTCGTTTAGCACTACAAAGATTTTCTAAGTAAAACAGTACAAGTAAGTAACATCAATTTATATTTAAATATTTTTATATAAACTGAATTTTTACTGTCTTCTTAGCAATAATTATTTCAATGCAATATATTCAAAGTGCGAATTGTCTTATCTGAAGTTAATTGAGTTACAAGCTATTTTAAACATTTCAGATGTTGCTACCTGTGATGCATTAAGTAGGTCCGTTCCATATAGCGTTAAATAGATGAGTTTAAAAAATGTTTAAATTCTGTAAAATCTTGTAATATCTGAAAATAATATGTTTTTGTCGGTCACAGTGCTAATAACATAATTTATTTTAATGTTATATTGCAAAAATCGATTTATCCACGTGGATGCAGATAGAGTTTAAACAGGCGCCAGACTTGGCTATAAATAATTACTTGTGATTTTGTACTTGTGAAATTTCAAGTTGACTGAAGACGTTTCTAGGCTATTCCATTAAAAATTTATGTCTATTTCGTCTGAACATTTTTGACACTTATTTATATATGTTTTGTGCTTACATGTATATAATGTATAAAGGATCACAAAAACATAAATTCACGAATTATCTCCAAAGTACTTATTAGAATTGCTCTACCAGGCCACTTTTCACCTTGTGGTTTACATAACTTGTCAATTTACTCGTCAAGTTGTGAGCTAATCGTCGCCATAGTCTAATATAACTCGGCTAAAACTTTCTTCCAGTAAACAATTGCTTGGTAATAAAAGACCAAGCACAAATGTTAAGAGTACAACAGTATAAGAAGAACAGTAAGAGTATAAATAGTATTTTTATCAATCTTATTTTAATATATACTATTTTGAGTTTAAATTGTTAAAAACTAAATGACAGAGTTTAGTATTAATATTTATTTTAAACCCACGTTTAAGTATCTCGTAAAACTGTCCCTAGCGTTATTTTAGTTTACTGTTTGTCTTTGCTTTTTGAACCATATTTCTACAATTTCACGACATCATTAGACACGCCAATTCAAATTGCATAAATAGAACAGAAAAATGTTATAACCAGAAACGTGAAAATTAGCATGAACTTGCCAATTTGGGCGGTATATTTTTTCCTACCCTCATTTCGTAACTTCGATACGGTTTGCGCAAAATGTGTAACATCGTTGGGCCATAACGGACGAAATCCTATTAGCAAGTTGGAAAATTACGAATTTCCATTAGAACTGAACCGCTATTACTGAAAATATCCTGTTACTTATTAGTAGGCAAATTTAAGGTCGTTTGAAATCTGATAAATATTTTGCTGGCATTTTGCCTAGGCATGTAATGTTACATGCTTTTATCGAATCATGCTAATGAAGTTAGCATCTTAGTGTTCTAGTTTCCACAAATAAAATGTACCCCGACGAGAAAATTGGATCAATGCAGGCGAGTACACGAGCGTGTGATAGATATATAGGTACAAAGTGTCTACAATTTGAAAATGTATACCTGTTTCGAAAAAAAATCGTTAATGAGTGTGATGCAAATGTTTACAGTCGCATCACACTTTTTTTAAAGTTTATACGCCGTATCCCTGCTTCGGAAACTTTGGAACTTCAACCCGTTACAAATTACTGAATCCTAAAATGGCCATATACTTCGTGAGGTTAGAAAAATGACGAGTGTAATTTATTAATAATTAATTGCTATAATTAAATTATTTACAAATGTGTACTCAATATGAAAGCTAAACTATAAAATACTGTGTTTACAAACATTTATGTATGAGAAACTCAAAGCTAGAAGCATTGCACGAACACATTTCACTGCCCCCAATGCCTCGAAATCATCGCGACCTAGTAACTACACTCTCACTGTCGCGAGGCGTCGACACACAAAAACAAAAGATGGTGTTATGCAATCACTAACTACAAACAAATTTTTTTTATATAATATTTTCATATATTATAATATTTGAAAATATAATAACAATTTAAATTAACACGAATGCCTGCACTTCGTTCTATCTTCAATGCTTCGAACTCGTCCACCTAATACTTACCTACTTTTAAAGCATTTGTTACAAGCATTTGTTCACTAACTACAAATAATTTTGTAATAATCATTTATGAAAAAATATTACATTAAAATTACGCGAATGCCTTCATTTCGTTCTATCTTCAATGCTTCGAACTCATCCACCTATACATACCTATTTGTTAAAGTATTTCTTAACATAATTTATTAGCATGCATTTGCCTGTTACCCTGAATATTTTATCTAATCTTAACCTAATAGCAAAACTGTCACATCACGAAGCATTTATTCACAAAAAAATGGACGGTATTATGCAATCAGGACAAATTTTTATTTGTGTTTATAACGGAGGCCCATATGTCAGAACTAGTTCAGTTAAAATTTTTAATACTAGTTAATTGAAATCTATAGTCATCTGTGCTATTATTTATTTCGTTCTCATATATGGGCATGTCCGCTTATGCGACTTAGGTCTTGTTGCACCTAAGTAAGGGAAGACCCAAGTCATATCGCTAGTTATGAGCAGAGGTTACCACAACACCAAATAGACCATATCTTTGTTCCGTAACATTGTCACATATAAAAAGTCTGATGTGCCTGTAATTTCACCGGCACATATACCTTTCAAACCGGAACTAATAAGTCAGTGCACTCGACACGGATTCTGCTGCAGTTTTATGAAACGCATCAAACAATTCGGGCAGTTAATATTCGCTAATAAACTGCGCCGTAAGACCTGACACCGGAAGTGACTAAAATATTACGATGGATGGATCGCTTCGACCATAAGTTCCAGTTATCAAACACGGAATGACCATATCCAAAAATTTGTAAGTTCGTTTGAAATAGTGGCCTCCTGTAGACAACATTATCCAGGGGATGTGCATAATACCACGTTCACAAAATATAACGGAACGAAAAGGAGTTTTTTTTTTCCTAGAACCGAAAATTTGAAGACGTGTGTCAAGTGCCCAAAAAGAACCTCTTTGAGACTCATTTAATTTTACACTCACTATTGGTCGAGAGGGCCTGTGACGCGATTAATAGAAGTAGTCAGAGAGTCAATGGCCTTAACTTTTTTATTTGCTATAGGCTAACATTTGACCGCAATCTCAGCCGATGTTAAGTGACAATGTGGTCTACGATGTAGCATGCTTGCTTAGAAGAAACTTATTCATTCTCCTCTTGAAGACCTCTAGGATATAGTTCTCCGGAAATAAAGATACAGACAAGGAATTCCACTCTTGGGCTGTCCGCATTATGAAAGTGGTAGCAAAACGCTTAATATACAAGAAACATCAAAATTGCTTCTATATGTATAGGTATGTATTTAAAAAACAGTATATAAGTATTCTATCAGTTGTCTGGTTTCCATATTACAAGCTATGCCTAGTTTAGGACTAGACGGCGCTGTGTGAATTGTCCACTAGTATTATATTATTATTCAATTAGCCTCTGGTATGAAAGCTCATTCAGAATAACGAAAGTCCTGTGAACAATAATGCTGTTGGTTATGATGTAGCATTAAACCTCAATTTGTAATCAAATTATCAATAACCCTTCAATTGCATTAGATTTAGCTAAAAGCAATAAACAGATATTGCACTAGTACATAACTTAATCTTGATTAATAATTATGAAACGCGCACCTGTTACGCATATCGATAAGCACTTACTGTGATGCACGCTTATGAAATGAAACAATTAAAAGAAATTAACCCTAATGGACTCGCATTACGTGTTACTTTCGCTTCTCTATTTCGTCCAATTCGTCTATTGAAGCGTTATAATTAATTGCGTCATATACCGGTGCCTTGGTTGGAACAGTTAAAGCTGCACTTCCAATGAGGTAGGGTAGTACCCTGCAGATTCGGTTAAGTTTCGGTAAAAAAAAAAAAGTTGTAGTCATTCGATTAATAATTAACACAACTCACGACTGAGTTGATAATACGCTAAATAATGTATTTTGAATCATTTTAAGTGATATACAGAGTGCTCGTTGCTTTAATCTCTTGTTTCTTTTTTCTTTTTACTGGCCTTATAGCTCAGTTGGTAGTAACCCTTCCTTGTGCGCTACAGGTCGTGGGTTCGATTCCCACCCAGGACAAACATTTGTGTGACGAACATCGGTGTTTGTTCTGTGTATGGATGTTGATATGTATTAACGAAAAAAAAGTATTTAAGTATTATAACAGTTGTCTGGTTCCCATGATACAAGCTATTTACTTAGCTTACTTTGGGGCTAGGTGGTGCTGTGTGAAATGTCCACCAATATTTATTTATTTATTCTAAATCAGAGTTGCGATCAATAAACGTAAAAATGACGTATTGATAAAATCAGCTGAATGACTTATTAAACACAAAACCGAAAAGACTATCCAAATAAATATTACGCCTACACTTTCTTTATTGCTAATTGTTGCTTTTCACTACGGTTTGCAAAAAACTATTTTTTTTCGGCTTCGGCTTTATATTGTAGCGGTCTCTAGCGTGATGTACCGGTGTGGAGCGGTCGCGTGTGGAATAGTTACGAAGCCACTTTCACATTCGTCGCAAATCTACCACCTCGACACCGTGACGATTTAGTCTTCTTTAAATGGGTGATAGCTGTGATATAATATCGTTGGTTTACATTATCGATTACGTTGTGTGATATATGATGGTGTTGCCATACGTAGATCGTCGATCGATGCCACTAAAGCGGGTTACAGACCTTTTTAGTTTTAACTAGTCAGTTATAACTGAACAGTTGAACTGATGATCTAATGATATTTTGATTAGATTATCATTTCAACCGTACAGCTCTCAGTTTTGCCTACACACATACATTTTATTATTGAACAAGAATTTTTAAGTGAAAATGTTTATACATTTCCTTTAAAGTAATCGGCATTTAACTGTCGTATTTTTCATAGCAAGAATTTTCAATTAAACATCATGATCTTTGTTTCTTGAATACTTATTTAAACAAGATTTTACATTATTCTTAAACTATGGTAATGATACAAGTTTTATTCATAAATTATTCCAAAGTAGATAACATAAAATGAAAATTATCAGTTATATAAAATTGTTCTTGTAATATCCCAATTTACAGAACAATTGCCAAAATATGCAAAATATTCTTGTTAAAAACTATCATCTGTTGAATTACTATCGACTTCTTATTATTCATGCACGAAGTTAGTGAATCGAGCTGCGTCGTTTAATATTCTCCCCGCTTCGAGCGAGCAGTTTATGGCAAATGGGTCATTCGGAGTTGCCAAGTCTTTTACTGTTTCTGTTCGCGATCGCGGCTCGCAGATTGAAATTTTTGGTATTGGATGATAAAAGTCAGTTTTCATGCGTCATAGGGAAATTTTCATTTCGATAAATTAAAGTCAAAGTCATAGCCAAACATTTCCCAAGAATTCATTATATAATGGCTTGGTAACGTCAATAATATTCAAAACATAAGGTCACGCGTACTTATCGCTAAGTTCGACGCCTGTTCAAACCCTATCCGACCCTCCATGGGGAAGAAGAAACAAGAAACCCCAAAGGAGGGCTTCCTTTTTTTTCGATAGCACAATCCTTGTAACAATCTGATCTGAAATCGTTTGCCTTTCAGGTAATGCGATTTAATATAATATCCTTAATTCAAATTGTATATAGATATAGTGTAATATACTAGTAGCAGTAGAACTTACGCCAAGTTCATCTGGGGAAGTACTGCCAAACAATATCTAATGCATTCGCGTTACTTTATTCCTTAATTTCATAAATTTAATTAAATATTCCTTAATACTACAAGACAGCACATATTTATTTGTGCTTGTTTATAATAAAATGGAACCGGTCGGACTATTTACAGAACCTTACAAACTATAATTATTGCTCAAATGATCCAAAACTCTCTTACCTAGGTGTGACTAATTAATCTATCGGTATTGCTTTGTGAATTGTAAGTTCAATTTCTGAGCCATAGAGGTGATTGTTTGTAGCAAATAACATGAATTATTTTAGTTTCAACAAGTTATTGATCACTACAATCATAAAAGCACTGCTGGTATAGTAAATTATTTTATTTAGGTATTAAAACGATGCTTTTACATCTAAGATTAATGCGACAAAAACACATAGGTATTAGAAAAACAGCAAATAACTTGTATTTTATAGCGAGTGGCTACTGAACAGGATCATTTTTCAACGTTGCAAAGTTTCGATCGAACACGTACCTTGGAAGATAATCCGATACTCCGCCGGTTGTTCACTTCGTCACAAAACCTTTTTAGTTGACATATATACTACAGTATACGCGTGTAGAGTCAATGCACCCGAAGGTTCACTGCTCCCCTCAAGATTCTCAGCACGTAGAATGTTAAAATTTATATAGAGATGGATGTGACAGCTGAGGTTTTACCGAACTTTAGAATTCACTACAAAAGTATTCGGCAAATTGAGTTTTGAAAGCTTTCTGACGTCACGTTCTCAAAGCTGCAGAATAGTCTGGTGAAAATTACAGACATGAGACTTTAATAACTATTCGAGGATTTAGTATTATGGCATGCATTCATACTTACAACAAGAAATAATACCAGGATAGTACCAGTAAAATGTGCTAAAATAGCTTTTAAGTATTGAACGCGCCTTAAACCGTATAACTGACTGCAATGGGACTGATGGTGCATATGATCAGAATTATTTTATAGGTACAGCTATTTAAAACTTTGTACATCTTTGCACTGAGCTGATTTATTTCATTATATTTATTTATTTTTAACGTCAATGTGATTTAACTTCATTAACCGAAACATATACTCACTCTTAAAATGTTAACTGTATAAGAATATAATTACTTTGTCCGCGATATCATGGCAACAAGATAAATGTTAGCTTGTGCTCTAAATACCACTCTGAATCATTCAATTGTCCACCAAACTAGTATTTTTCTTCAAACATAAATCATGATCCAATAAAACAATTTCACACGTTCTATTACTGCACAATTTACTATCAATAGACTAATTTATGAGCAATTTGCGCCATGACCAGTAAATCTTAAATACCCTTATATAACAGAAGTTTCCTTCTTGAAGAAGAAGCCAGTAAGTCGGTCAAGTTAATGGATGTATTCTGCGTTCATGACATTCGTTAAATATATTTTTAATCCATTAAGAACAAATGTGCTTATACGAACCTTTATCACTATTATGGATAGAAAACAAGTACCAAGATATATTAGTACTTTTATAGCAGAGAAGGTTATCGAGAAATAAAGGCCTTTGTAGATTGATGACAATTATATATATACTATTTACACAGCGATTGCTCAGGTAAGTAGGTAATTTTTGGTCGTTTTGGACTGTATTCAAAACTCGTTGTCACCAAATTGAGAGATTGGTTTGTCAATCGCTGATCTTTTTTAAGTACGGCCCAACTCGAGTAATAAACTTCCTACCGTGATATTGATTAGACCTTGTTTTATTTATCTTCATTTCAGACATTTTCGAATTCAAATAAATAAAATAAATCTATACAAATAAAAAAAATTGGAGTGTCTGTTTGTAATATTAAAATAACCGCTTTTTACTAAGTGCATATGGATGTATACACGATACATATACCAAAACAACATTTTTTACAATTTTTGTCTGTCTGCCTGTCTATCTGTCTGTCTGTCTGTTTGTTGCTAATCTCTGAAATGGCTGAACCGATTTTGACAGGACTTTTTGGGACACTGGCAGAAAGCTGATGTAACAAGGAGTAACTTAGGCTACTTTTCCGAGGGGTAAAATAGGGATGCGTGATAAAACCGAATTCCACGCGGACGAAGTCGCGGCAACAACTAGTAGATAATAATAATTTTTTTTTTTTTTTTACTTCGTCTATAATTTAGTGTTATTTTAGAAATTTGCGTAGAAGATTCTTTGAAGACGCTAATTTTCATTTAGTAATGATATTGAATAGGTTGGTAAATTCTCAAATTACCGTTATACTTGGATGTTTTCACGAAGAAGATGACAAAATAAATCTTTCCTAAACCGATTCCGAGAAATCTTGAAAACTGGCCTGAACCATCAATTGCCGTCTTGTGTTAGGCTTTTTACACGATATATCTTTTTGCAATAATCCCGTGAGAGATCAGAATGTACCCAAAGCTGGTCTTATGACAAACTAATGCTTTGGTGTGTCATCAGTAAGTACAATTATTTTTTTTAAACAAGCAAACATTACTCTAAAATATACGCTTTACAGCTGATATTTTTTCCGCCATGAAGTTAATTCCAGGCCTTGCGCAAAATTTATAAACTTGAACTAAAACAGATCCATTAAAATCTATGGGTTTGTTTTTCGAAATTCAACGTTTTGGTCGTGACCAAAACGAATTGATTTTTACATTAATGATCCTCTTTTTAAACAAATGTATTACAAAAATTGCTTGTAGTGATTTTCAATTCAAATATTAATTCAACGCCTTGTTATTTCGCTCGTTTTCTCATCAATTATTGTACAATTAACGTTCATCGATGCTGGTATCAGTTGATTGAGAAGTCCACGTATTAAAATAATTGCACCTTTACTGGACAGTGCATAATTCATCAGTTAATGTGGTCATGCAAAAGAGGTCTCCGTTTACTAATAATAAATGCAATAAATAATGAATTGGTATTTTTATTATTTAAGTACTTATATAAAACTATATATATGTGGGATATTTGTAAGATTTGAGGCGAATTGTTACTTTTAACACAGTTTATTTCAATTAATTCTACACCAGTCATACAATGTCTTTTTGCCACACACATCACATCTTGACAGTTCTTAAAAACATGACATTTCTCTAGTGTTGCAAACAAACAAAAACTTAAATTTTACTACGATACTACTAATCTATCCGACACGGCCGTCCTGTTTATTCATCTGTCCCGGATGAATTGTCTTCTGGAGCAATCCACGGCTTCATGAGATCTGCTGATGTAGTCGTATTAAACGGTCCTTCGTTGTTACCAATCTTTCTCACAGCGTAACGGTCGTTTCGATTGCATTTAACCACTTCATACGGTCCTAAGTATTTGGGAAATAATTTATTTCCTTGGGAGAACTGTGTCTTTTTTATGGCTACCAAATCGCCAATATTATAGATTCTTGCTCCCTTTCGCTTCTTATTGTAATTTTTTATGTTCTCTTCTTGAACTTTCTGTATTGCTTCTTTGGCCTTCTTTCTGAGCTCATCTCTTTTTTCATTAAAATTCTGTATGTTTTCTTCTTCTATCATTTTCTGAAGTTCATTATCTCCATCTCTCATTCTAATACCAAAAAGTAGTTCAAATGGTGTCATTTTTATGCTTCTTTGATAGGTTCCATTCAGACATCGTTGAACTCTGGACACACGGCGATACCATTTGGTCGGATCGTCAGCGCTTAGCTTGCTCAACACCGCGATGACGATCTGGTGAATGCGCTCAACCTGGCCGTTACCCCTGGGTTGTCCAGTGGTGATTGTATAGTGTGTTATATTCTCATTTTTACAATACTCCTGGAAGTCGTTAGCAGTAAATGCAGCATTCCGATCAGTAATAATTCTTTCAGGTGAACCAAATGTTTGCTGTTGTAGTCTTAGTTTTTCTAATGTCTCTTCAGCAGTTAAGGTCCTGACAGGGTAGATCCATGTAAATTTCGTATAAGCATCAACAATAGTAAGGATGTATTTGTAATTCTTATGAGTCGATGCCATCGGTCCCAGATGGTCAATGTGATATGTTGATAGTGGGACATCACCCTTGTCAATCGGATGAAGGAATCCTTCTTTCTTACCTCTTTTGTTCGATATGAGAATACATTCAACACAATTACTTATGACTTTTCTTATCTTCTCTGCTAATTTCTCAATGAAATAATCTCTACTAATCAGTTCTTCGGTTTTTAAAATTCCAAAATGTCCTCTTTCATGGTTTTTTCTGATTATCTCATACTGCATTTTTTTAGGTACAACAATTAATTTATCCCCATCTTTCCTCTTGTATAGTATTTCATCCTTCATGAAATAGTCTTGAAATTCTTCCTTTTCTAAAATTTTCTTAATCAATCTTACATAGTCATCTTCATTCTGTGCCTTTCTTATACGGGCAGTAGTTTCTGTTAGCATTAGACAGACAGGATATCTGCTTAGAGCATCTGCATGTTTCATCCGTGCTTTTAGTCTGTGTTCAATCTTATAGTTGTATTCTTCTAGAAGCAGGGCCCAACGAGCAACTCTGGGAGGTAAGTCTTTTTTCTGCAGTGTCATAGTAAGGGCAGAGCAATCTGTGATTATTTTAAAATGTATTCCCTGAAGATACACTCGGAACTTCTTAATAGCAGTAACAATAGCTAAAATTTCTAAATAATAGCTATGGTATTTTCTCTCAGCTGAAGTAGTTTTTTTACTCATATAGTGTACAGGGTGAAGTTGGTTGTCTTTAGTGCTTCTCTGTAGAAGAACAGCTCCATATCCATCTGCACTGGCATCTGTGTGTAATTCTGTTTCTAAATCAGGATTGTATATTCTGAGAACTGGTGAACTACACAATATTTTTTTCAGTTCTAAAAAAGCTTTTTCACAACTCTCATCAAAATCAAATATAGCATCTTTCTTCAACATATCAGTCATTGGTTTTGCAATTAGTGAATAGTTTTTAATAAACTTTCTAAAATAACCAGTCAGTCCAAGGAATGACTGAACAGCTTTAACATTGTTTGGTTTTTTAAAATTTGCAACCGCTTTAATCTTCTCTGGCGACGGTCTGACTTTGTTGTCACAAATAATGTAGCCAAGATACTGTATTTCTCTCTTTAAAAAATGGCATTTCTTCCAATTAAATTCTAGACCAAACTCTTCACTTCTTTTAAGTACTTTCTCTAGTTTACTTATTCCTTCTTCATCTGTTTTCGATGGTATAATTAAATCGTCGAGGTAGGCCAGCAGAATACCATCAATTATTAGGTCGCTGAAGACATCATTAATAAATCTTTGAAAAACAGATGGTGCTGTACACAAGCCAAATGGCATTTTTAAAAATTCATATTGGCCTTGAGGAGAAACGAATGAGGTGTACTTTTGACTGTCTTTGTTTACGTTCACATGGAAAAATCCGTTTTTCAGATCAAGGGAGGTGAATACCTTTGCCTCCTTCAACTTGTCTATCTGGTCTTCTATTACAGGTAGAGGAAATCTTTCTTTAATAACTTTTTTATTTAGTCGTCGATAATCTATGCACATTCTATGCGATCCATCTTTCTTATCAGCCAGTACTATAGGGCAGGCGAAATCAGATTTGCTAGGTATTATTATTCTGTTGTCCAACCATTCTTTTATTTGCATATTCACAGCGGTCATTTCTAAGGGTGACAGGCGTCGTGGGTTTTGGTAAACTGGATCCTCATCGGTAAGTATTATTTTCAGTTCAACATTACTTTTTTTCTTCTTTTCATTAGGCTGGTAATCTTCGCACATTTTATGTATCTTTTTTGTGAATTTTGAATCTTCTATATCATAATCATGTTCATTGTCTTTCTTCTCCGTTAGAAGTGTAAGATGCATAATCCTTTCCATAAAGACACCATCAGGAGTGAAACACACTTCAAAATCTTTAAGGATAGGATTTCCAATTAATATTGTTACAGGTATCTCACTGTCTTTCACAACATGAAACTTTATGTCTGTATAATACTGATCTATTTGTACATTCACTGTAAATATCCCTTCAGTATAAACTTTATTTTCTGCTATTCCTGTTAGACATGTCGATCCTGTTTGATAATCTTCAATTCCTTCTATCTTCTCAAATTCTGACTTCTTAATAAGGTTAACATCACTTCCAGTGTCTATCAGGGTTACAAAATCTTTCCCATTAATCTTAATCTTTTTGTAGGGACCTTTTTCTTGTTCATTTTTATGTTGAATATTCATTGTCTTTTTCTGTTTATTGTTTATACATTCTGTTGATTTGTGACCATACTCATTACATTTAAAACATTTGATTCCCTTTGGACAGGCTGGTGATTGATGATCTAAATCACCACAGTTGTAGCACCTCTTCACCCGAGTCATCTTACGGGTTGAATGATATCCAGATGTTTGGACAGTCTGTGCGGATGTATTACAGACCTTCTTTCTGAAGTCACTATAGATGTCCAACTTCTTGCGAAAATCTTTCATGTCTGAAGCACCATACAAAATAGTTTTATTGGTCTCAAGGTCACGGATACCATCAATAACATATTCTATCAGCGCAGCGTCCTCAATCTTTCCGTGGAGTGCCATTTCTTTCATAGACAGGAAATACTGTTGGTAACTTTCATCATTCTTCATCTTTCGCGAGGCAAGTTTCTTGTGTATGGTTGCGCTGTTAACCTTGGGTCCAAATTCCTCTTTTAATGCCTTCTTCAAATTCGCATAGTCTTTTACTGTTCCCATAGATCGTAAAAATAGCTTGGCAGTGCCATCTAAGAGCCTCTTCATATAGATCAACTTCTCGATTTTAGTCCACTTCATAATTTGGGCAGTATCTTCAAATTCATCAATAAATGTCACAATAGGGTAGGTGTCATCTCCGGTAAACATGGTCATCGACCTCTCTAAGTCCTTGAATGAAATCTGAACATCAATCTCCTGATCCTCATCTTCACTTTCTTTATCATCTTTCTTCGGTGGCATGGTGGCAGTAACACTCGTGTTATTTTTCAAATTCTTTGAATGACGTCTCTTACTCGTCGTACAAAATGATGGCTTCGTTGGACTCATTTAGTCTTCAGTCTTTAATTAAATCGTATTGTCCAATTTTCCATAAGCTATAATTCTTCACCATGAGGCGCATGACGTTGAGAAACAATCCTGGTTGCTCCCGTCATACACCACTGCGTCAGTAACAGGCGGATATAATGGCGTCGCGTGGGCATTTCACGTCGAATGATTTGCGTTGTAACTTCGTCTTCAGTCTTCGATTCGACTCATATTTTGTCATATCCCGGACGAGCCCCCAAAAGTTGTGGGATATTTGTAAGATTTGAGGCGAATTGTTACTTTTAACACAGTTTATTTCAATTAATTCTACACCAGTCATACAATGTCTTTTTGCCACACACATCACATCTTGACAGTTCTTAAAAACATGACATTTCTCTAGTGTTGCAAACAAACAAAAACTTAAATTTTACTACGATACTACTAATCTATCCGACATATATATCACTGACTGGCCTCACATCTAGATCTACATTAACAATTAACAATTGACCTCATAGCTCAGTTGGTAGTAACACTGCCATCTACGCTGTAGGTCGTGGGTTCGATTCCCACACAGGACAAATATTTGTGTGACGAACGTAGGTGTTTGTTCTGTGTCTGGGTATTAATATGTACTATATGTACGTATTTAGAAAAAGTATATAAGTATTATATCAGGTGTCTGGTTCCCATGATACAAGCTATGCTTAGCTTACTTTGGGGCTTATTATTATTATCAATAACAATTTCTTAGCTTCTTGAGCTGTATTGAGTTAAAAAAGCTTGTGTTTTGTCAAATTATTGTTCACTTTTCACTGTTGTATTAAAGGAGACATAATAATCTCATCGCCACCACAGCTTTCCCAAGAATAACTTAGTATTTTTTTCGGGTAACAAATTTTTTTATTGACCTACAGCCAGGATAAATCTTACACCAATTAAATATGTCAAATCTTGCAAGTCTGGGCGAGGTAGTTCTCGTATCTGCACTAAAAGTCAAGTCTTATGCAAAAGTGTGATATGAGTGATGACATTTTGCTTTGCTAGCAATAAAGATGGAAATAAAGATTGTGATTCCAAATTTCGTGACTATACTTGGGACAGTCACGCCATTAGTCAAACGCTTAGAGACAAGTGCATTGACTCTAAATTTCCGTTATGCAATAAAACATTGCATGGTGAATTTCATAAATGAAAGAGTTTATGTTTTATTCCAACAAATTCTTATTCGTTTTCGGGACGCGATTGCGGTCCCGGGCTGGGACTAACTTTGTGTAATAACTTTGTCACGGATCTGGGCACTCGATTTTCACTTGGTTATGTGTTAGCTCATGTCACCCCCGACACAGGGAACTCCAAGAGTAATGGGAGAGATCCAACACAGAAAGTAATGAGTTAACCTCGACATAAAAAAATAAAAATTAAACCCCTATCGTAATTTGGCTCATTGATGTGTTTGAAACACCAATAATAACAAAAAATAACTTAGTAAATACTGTGTACATAAGTAATATATTGTTTTCAATGTACTGTTTTCGACAAAATCAAGCATACTTTATGTTTTTTGTAGGGCGAGAAAACCCACTTTATGTCCACGAACTTTATTTTTAGGGTTCCGTTACAGAAAGATAATATTTTACGATAATCACTCAACACTTTAATTTGATGATAAAGTTTTTCATTACTTCTGATTAATATTACATCTAAATTTCTTGCTTTACAATTTATTACCTAATTTTAACAAAGAATATTTGTTGACACAATGATAAAACTGATTTTATTTAAGCCTTAATTTAATTGGTCTTTAAAAACAATTTTCATGTTAAACATATTCCATGTGATTAAACACAATATTTTGGGAGAACAAAGTGCTAGACAGACCTGACTCTGGCTTCCCACAACTTTAAGCCGATTTTGGGCTTTTCCCCTTCAGTTGTCGTGTGCAAATCAGCGAAAACGTTCACAGCTTACTCGTAGTTATAGATCGAACAATGGATTTACCCCAACTTACTCATCTGGTATATTGTATGGTAGTCTTATCAACGTCAAAATTAAGTTTATCATTTACTGCCTTAGACTTGAGATCTTGATCATCAAAGGACAACTTAAGGTTGTTCTTTTTTTTGTAATATTTTCTGCTAATTTCAGTGCCAATTTACAAACTACTGAGATATTATTTCGGATGGTTTAAGATATAAAAAAATAATTCATCGTTGTACTTATTATGTATGCACTTGTTGAAAATAAACATACGAACAGGTTTTGCACAGAAGGATTTATTCTGCAGAATCTATGTCATGATCAAGTACAAAATGATTTGTTCTTCTGTTAGTGACCAGCGGCCGTGTTCACATACGCGCTTGCGGAATTATAAAAAAACATTGACTGAATTAAAATATACAATATATCAAAATCAAAAAAATCAGTTTACGCACATAAAATTACACAAACAAATTACATTTAACTATGAGTAACGTGGATAATTTTCGACCTGGGATAAATCTTAAGTTTTTTTTTATCTTGATAGCGTAAATTTGTAAGTATAAAAATAATCTTAAAAACCCATCTCTCTTGGATACAGTAATAATTTTGTTTTTTGAATAACCCACCTGAGAAACTTTATGTCAACGACTAACATTGGATATTACCGTACTTGTATCTTTTATAAACCTATTGATCGTTAATAAATGATTTATATAATAAATACATAATATTATATCGCTCAGGTCTTGTGTAATAAATAGAACGCATCACACAAAGCTCCAAAAACATGTTTCTTCTATTCCATTCAGTGATTTGACTAGCCACTGTATGCATAAAGCGTCATGTTTATTCGTAAACATAACTGACCTACAAAAGGCACATTAATTATTTATCTGCAAAACGGTAATATCAATATGCGGTTCACTATTTATGTATCGGCTGTGTGGTTGTAATGAAATTTTATGACTTTTATTGGCGGTTTCCAAAATACACCGGAATAATACGCGAAATTAATTGTATGGCTACGTGGCTAGCAAGACCAATCTGAAGTTCGAAGCTGATTAAAAGATTCCATCCAATCTCATTTTGAAACTCGAAAATTGCTAGTTAGGATTTCGTAGCAAGAAATAATGCACCTCGGGCGTTCAATACGAACTTCAAACTTCAAGATTACAAGGCTTGTAGTTGCTGTCGATTTTGCAAGTAGTAACCAGGAGAGAACTTCCATGGGCTTTTAACGAAATAGTGGCAAAACTGGCTACTTCATGCCACGTATAGACTACGTTGCTTGATTAAGTCGGTTGTTGTGTGAGAGATTTGAACGAGTTTCACATAGCGCTGTCTAGCCCTAAATTATTAACCACAGCACTATTGTACTATGGGAACCAAACAACTGATAGAATATATTTTTTAGTAAATACAAGCCTAATATTAACACCCAGAAACAGAACAAAGATCTATGCGTCACACAAATGTTTTTCCTAGATGGGAATCGAACCTACGAACTACAGCGCAGAAGGCAGTGTCACCAGCCTAGCTGTGAGGCCAGTCGAAAGTTATGCGATTAGAAATCTCATTCCATGAAACAACTGGATGTAATTATTACAAATCTGACGGAATTCACAAACAAATTCTGTCTGAAATTTCACACCAGGTGGGGTCGAGCTTTCTGGTATTTCATTTAATCTCGCTTTACATCCCAACTGTGTTATCCTTTCACGAGGTTTGCAATGAATTCAAAAGGTTTGCTTTGAAATTTGCTTCAATTCGATAAGCACGCCGTTTGCGTTTACCTCTTTGAAATTAATATTATTGCATGCGTTTGCAAAAGTCAAAGCGGCTGGAATTAAATAAATGGATTTTATGAATGCTTAGTGAATATTATTAGAACACAGATTTTACTCGTCATTTGACATAGATCTAGCTGTAATATATTTACATGATTAACGTTCTTGGTTGACCTGCACCTACCTACCAGTATGATGTAATGTAGATATCGTAAAATGTAAGTTATTTTTTATTAAGCTCTGAGGGTAAAACTATGTGTGTGTTGCGTTCTGTATGCCTGCCTCCCACTCCTTGTAAGTACCTAATTGATGGTCTGAGTAATTATTGAAGAATATATAATTAAAATATATAGTTAGTTGCAGTAGGTTCGCCCGGAGAAGTACTGCCACCACACAGGTCATATGCCGACAAGCAGTGATGCACTCGTGTTGCTCTTCTCGTCGAAGGGAGTGGGTGCCAGTGACTGCAGTCGCATGAGACGTACTCGTAACATCGCCGCCTCGGGGTGATAGACGCAACGCAATGTGACTTGAGTAATCTCGTACTTTGGTGGATAAGACTTGAGCCGTATTGCTGTTGTCTATGGGCGGCAGTTACAACTGAAATTTAGGTGGGGCGTCTGCTCGTTCACTAATATCCCATAAAAAATGAAAAGTTTGTAAAAATCTTCCATGATCCTTAAACAAAATTTGTACAGCAGTTCAAAGAACAACTTTAAAGAATATCGTTTTCGGAAGTTAATTTTCGTTTCCGTTTAGATTAAAGGCAGCATTTTCATAATCGTATTAGTATTTGTATGTCACGATGTTGCTTTATCTGCCACCTATCCTTGACAAAGTACAGAAGTATTTACGACATGCACTCATAACCCTCGCGTAAGTAGCACAGCTTTTCATGTTGACCTAAAAAGAAATTTCATATCATCGCACAAAAATAGTTTTATTAAAAAGTAAAAGAAATCGATTTTCTTCACAACCAAATTCTTATCATAAAATAACTTAATCTTTGTCACAATTGTCTTTCATGGTTGTAGAACCCATTGCGTGCACACAGCTTGCTTCACAGCTCTTAACTTCATTTAATTACCACGAATGTATTTTATTGATTGGAACATGTTTACGATTGTATATCAATCGTAATATGCCGCTAATTGATACTATATATATATAGACCCATAAAGTATTTACAATTACTCATATGACAAGTACGTATTTATTTTAGTTCCAACTACTGCAAATAAAGGGTATTTATACATCTCCGTTTATATTTGATAGATATATTTTTATCCTTGTTTGGAGAAGCTAAGTATACCTACCTATTATTATAAATTTAATGTTACTTAAAGGTTTGCTATAAACCTGTCTCATATGTTTAAAATATGAATAGATGTCCCTATTACTCATTTTATTCGAAGACTGAGTCAGAATATTATGCTTACGTTTATTTTAATTGACAGTTACTTGAGTAATGATAGTAAAATGGAAACCATATATTCAGGCATGCTCCACTATTTGGTCTTATGTTACATTGCTAACGATGATATAATTATAATAATGATTAAAACATTATGAAATATATCATTCGTGATTAAATTGGTTTATCGAAAAATTATTTTAGTTTAGAAGGAGCTGTAGAAAAATATATTATTCAAGTAATTTATTTCAGAGTTAGTCCATTCTAAAGTGTGAAATTAACACAAAGCCGATTAGGCAACCCAAGCAAAAGCTCAGACAACTTTGCGTTATTTTAAACTGACCTCTCCAATCCTTTATGAGTACCAAGAAAAAAATGAACTTCTCGAGAGATTATTATTTTTTGCGTTTTTTTACTACTAATGTCAATTAGGGTCCTGGACCTGGGAAAAAGATCAGGTGATAAACCTAGAAGCAGGTGGCGAGAGTTTGGTTCCACAACATATATGTAGCAAATCACCTGCAAAACCTATGGCCATAGAATGATACCATTTAGGGAAAGTACATAAGCTTATATATATCACTTACATAATATAGAGGTATGATGATAAAAAACTTCATGTGCCTGCAGTGTCAACGTAAACTCTCTTGGTTAGCTAATATATAGACGTATCTACGTATGTAATCAGGCCGCTACTGATTTGTGTTAGGCTTTCTCACCAGTGTGGTGAGAAAATTGACTTGGACCTCAAGACACATCGACACATCTTAGATCTTTTTTGTAATGTACGGAACGAGCTGATGGGCCACTTGGCGTTAAGTGGTAACCTCTGCCAATAACAAGCAATATGACTTAGGTTCTCCACTACTCAGTTACGACAAGACCCAAGTCGTATCGTATGCACCCGTAACCCTGAGAGGCTGACACACTTTTCAAACCGGAACACAATAATGTAATTGCGTTCAGCTTGGCGGCAGAAATGGGCATGGTGGCAGTACTTTCCCGGGCGAACTTAACAGAGATCTACTACTCTTAATAGGACATGGTGGTTTCTCAGGTTTTCATTCGCTGTCTTATAAAGTGGTATCGAATACATAGATTTACAAGCTAGATCAAAGTTTGGTCAAGTCTGGATTTGAACCACGACTCTCCGGATTAAATCTCAAGGTCTGTGCCACTGGGCTACCACGATCTCAGTAATATGGCTATAGTGAGCTACAATCAAGAACGCAGTTAGTTCCGGTTACTTTCCAATGAAAGCGACATCGACCGGCCTTGTGCGGTTTAAGGGAATTCGCGACCTAGAAACGGCAACAGGTTCATTGATTATAAATATTTTATGTTGACCCTTGAAGATTATACTAAAATGTCTCCTCTGTGGCAACCCTGAATTATTATAACCCAATTTTAATATGACTAGTTTCACAAGAAATTTTATTTGTACATTATTTTCTACTGGGACTATTCAATCGTTACAGACAATAAACAATACTGGAACCAACTTAGCTACGGAATTATCAAAGCATTTCTATATTAGACGTTTATACCGGATTTTGTAACAATTAAATAAAATACAGCAAAGCATAGTAGGTATCGTGGTATGACAGGAAATCAGTTATTTATAACATGTTTTTAATTGTTTTTACAAATAGTGAAGGTATTATTTTCAACGTTATCAATCAATGTCAAAATAAATACATAATTAAATGTGTGAATTCACACGTGATAATGTTCTTTAATGTTAATGATCAAGAATGTTGTTTTACTAATTTGTTGCCATTCAATTTAATAATACATATATAATGTATTTGAGGGAACATAGTGATATTTGATGCAGTATTGTTGTGTTCCTGTTTATTTCATATAATTCTTCTGTAAATTAATATAAAAATAATGGCAGAAATATGAAGATTTACAAAACAAATCTTAACTTAATTTAATAAAATAATAACTAAATTTTTGAAACTTTAAAAAATAAGGTTTAAAGAAAGGAAAATACAAATAAATTATAAATTACACAATGTTTTTCACAATATAGGATCATAATTGGGTTTTTTTTTAATCAAGCTGATATAAAAACAGACGCCGGCCCCCTCTGATCTGTGTAACACTGTAACAAATTATTTGAATATAAGTTGTAAATCGATTTGCACTCAATTAACTACGTAACTTTCGTGGTAAAATATCAATTGGTAATTAGTATGACCGAAAGGGCTACATCACAAAATCGTAGAAAGCGTGTACAAAACCACGAAATTAATTAATTAAATTAATTATTTAGTTATTACTAATTGTCGAGTACGATTTGTAGTTTGGAGATACCGTAAAATGTTCCTGCATTTAATAGCTACAGCTAAAGTAGCTTAAAATACGGTGATGATTATTATATTACCAATGAATTTAGAGGCCCTTATCACATAACAAGGCTAACATCTAATACACAGTTTTTTGCACTTGACACATGCCTGTTAATTATTGGTTCTAGGACATACCGGCCTCTTCACTATGTTTTCCTGCAACATTTCAACATAAAATATAAAAATAAATTTAAAACAAATATTTTCAAATAATAGTTTAATTTTAGTTGGTATCTTGTACCACAAGTTTTACATCCAGAATAGAACAAGCCTGTAAAAACCAAGTTAGGAACTAAGTTCGGATTTCATTGATGTCTGCGCCAAACACGATGTGATTAAGCTTGTACTATAGTTGCTAGGATTTCGGTCGGACATGGAAGTGGACATTGGTTCTGGACGACTAGTAGCTATTTACGATGATAATGAATATTGTAGAAGTTTCACGCTTCTAATCTCAATAGGTGTTGGTTCGCACTGGGTCATTTAGAATATATAAAATATTATTTGGACAGTGACACTTGGCATTATTTTATTAAATGTGTCTTCTGAGTCTTCTGAGCTCTGTCATTAACTCAAAAGAAGAAAAGTTAGCAAAATTTGGACTGGTACAACAAACAGACAGTTAAAAAGCGAGTAACTTAAAATTGGTTTAAATTATTATTGCCAAAATGTGTGATGATCGACGATGACTTTCTGGTTTTTGGATTTGGTGACTTAAAACCATGATTAATATTCATCAATAGTTAAAATCTATCATACTCTAATGCTTTATTCCAAGAAGCTTCTAGATTATTGTTCTTATATAAGCAATAAGTAGGTACCAAAGATCTTGTATCCTCAATTATAAAAAATAGGTTTAAACATAGTTTTATTATAATTATTTCATACAATAAAGTCACGAATTTGGAACTTCTGTAACTACAAGTCCTATGGACGATCTATAATAATTACTTACTAAGATTTCAGCCGGACATCGTTGGTTGACCGGCCACTCAAGTTGGTCTCGGCCCAACTTAATTTCATTGTCGGACGCTAACTTAGCTAACTGGTCGGAAACAAACTCAGGGTTGGTTGGGGAAATCGTTCAATTGCTTTAACTTGCAGTTTACTGTTTAATGTGCGAATCGCAACATTTCAGAGGCAAAATGTTTCAAGACAAATAGTTAAGGAAAGTGTTGGTCTTTAGATTTAATAGTGAAAATCTGCTAGTTAAATAGAAAAGTTAGTGATCAATTATTTACCTCCATATATTATAATAATACATTAAATCCATAAAATTTTGAGATACAATGGAATCTCTTCGTCACTTATTTCTAATAAATTGAACAATATCTCAAAGAATCTTAATACTTAATATGTATTTCTTTTTATCTTGAATAAATGTACAGACTGTATAAAGCGTATATGTTTATGTAAACGTTAACATAAAAACTTCACAATATTTTAATTTTACCTTCAGTTCAATGGAATAATCGTTTGAATTTTATTCCAACACAGAAATGGTCATGCTTTCCAATACCTGCTGATGCCTTTTTTATTTTAGAAACTGGTTTGACCGGGTTCAGGCACATCCAGGTTTTGCCATACATTTAATGTCATTGCCCTTTTGTGAACTCCTTTAAACTCCTCGTACTCTCGTGCTTAAAATATAAAGTATATCCAATTAAACTTGTACGGCCTCATAGCTCAGTTGGTAGTAACCCTGCTTTCTGCACCGTAGGTCGTGGGTTCGATTCCCAGGACACACATTTGTGTGAGGAACATAGGTGTTTATTCTGCGTCTGGGTGTTGATATTATGTATACCTATATATGTATTTACAAAAAAAATGTATTAAATATTATATCAGTTGTCTGGTTCCCATGATACAAGCTACGCATGGCTTACTTTGGGGCAAGATGGCGCTGTGTGAAAGCTCCACCCATTTGATAATGTTCATAAACAAATATAAATATTATACATATAATATGATCACCTATCTGAATTCTGACCGCCATGATTATTGCTTATATTAAACAAATTGGTAAAAAAGATACTTAAAGCATCTCTAAAAGATATGAAGTATAAATTAACTGCCTATAATAAAGTGAAAAACTGTTTCTTAAAATATAATTCTTCAATATAACTAGGATTTAAAATGTTTCCTTCGGAGTAACCATTCCACCCGGCATTACAACAAAAAGGAATTTTGGCCGTGTCGTAGGGAACTTAATCAGCCGCGCTACGAGTGCACTTGACGTCCGTAAGAGCTCTTAGCTACACACGGGTTAAAAACACCTACGCTCTCCTACCAGAGAACCAACATTAAGTAGAAAGGCTTGGAAAAGAATTTATAAGCTTTTTAACTATCACAAGCAACAACATAGCAATTTCTAGCGTGAACAATATTAAATATTTTAACAAAGAATGGCGTGGTTATCATCAAGCGACTGAGATAAGTTCTAGGTTCAATTACTGTACATAGTCAAAAAATCAAAATCGTAGTTTCCATTTGTAAGCAAATCATAATAATAAAATAATCAACTTAACCTTAACCTTAACAAGCCTTATCTTAAAGATTGTAAAACATGGAAATGCATACCTATGTACCTACCTAGGTATGTTTTAAATTTATATATGACTAGACTAGAACGAAGAACTAGAACGAGTTATTTTATTTTCCACCAATTGTTTTAGAAAACAATTGGTTCTACCTCTTGAATCCTTCAAAATCTTAATAACTAACTTCCCACCCCTTTACAAATACCTACATGGTCCTGGATTCAGTACTATTCGGGCCAGTATATGACGAATCATTATTGACAGCTGGAAATTCTAATTCTAAATACTAAATCAGTATTTAAGTCATGCTATTTTATCTCGGTATATTTCTATGCTCTCGCCACGTTGATTAAAACTGGCATGCTGAAAGTGGAATAGCCACTTTATTTGAACAAACCACCATATAAGGGGGTTTTCATGAGCGCTTAAGCTTAAACGATTTCATTACTTGAGTTAAAATAAAATGTTCCAAAAGTAACACTTTCTTATATGGACAACACAGCAGATCCAAAATGTTGTTTGAGACAAGACTATGTGATGAATTTATAATTTGTATTTTTTTTTAGGAGGACTATTTTACCATACCAAATCAAAAGTGGTCCTTTCTTTCGGTACGAATCTTACAATAACGGTTTTGACTAACTATGAAATGGAAGCAGAAACAGCATATAATTTATTTTATTAAATCAGTCTTTGTTCCAATCGCATGTAACGTTCCAAACAATAAAAAAAAAGTATTTAAGTTAAGACCAATACAAATAAATAAGCGACTACTACGTTTTTAAGTCGGTAATAACACTGTCTGCGAAGTGTTGGGTCTGGGGATCGATCCTCAGCCGAGGCAAACATGGAAATTCGTTCTGATTCAGATCATCATCAACCTAGTTCAAAATTACAGAATAATCAATTGATATAATAAAATGTTTTACGTAAAGGAGTACATCCAATATCCATCCAAACAAACTGTCGCATACGAAATAAGAACGCCAGAAGTCAGCCATCATCATCATTAAAATATTTAAAAGTATTTATTATTATCACTCGTAATACTCTAAAACAATTTATACGTAAATTTTCTAATTGAGTAAATTATTCAATTCAATAAGTGCCTCGTAATAATTATATTTATTGCCTATAATTCCTACACTAAGAGAAACAGGATGACAACTATTAATTTGCATTATTTGTTCTCCGACTGAACTAACTGATGCCTTGACCAATATTATATAATACGAAGAAGCATAATAAACGCTTATTCACATTATGGTTTATGGTTTAGTATTATACTTGAGCGTCGCTGTCATAATTTTGCAAGTGCTCAAGTACAGCTGATGGTAGTAGGTATTAACATTTGATGTTCAAAGATTATTAACAATAATTTAGTAAATAAACAAATAATGGTGGATATTACACACAGCGCCTTCTAGCCCCGAACTAAGCATTAGTGCCGTGTCTCTCTTGAATTCATCAACTATATCAAACACCTTCCAGTGTTGATTTATAAAGAAAAGAAAACAATAGTTTTAAACAATTTTTTTTTTAATATAAAGTAATATTGGAAAAAACTATTATTGTTTTTTCTTTATAATATAATAAATAATATTATATACATCAACATAAGCTTAAGTTATCAAGCATAAGCTTAGCTCCAATATTTTTGCGATATTACTATACACAGTATATTAATTACACAGTAAATTAATATAAAATCAGCCATAATAAGACCTAGGCTGATTGTTTATAATAAATTCCACAATCCACATTTGGTATGCCATGAAACTGTATATGCTTTCACTAGACTTAAAAGAATGCATAGCTGCATGTTGAATGTTACCTATGCATTTTACGACTAAATTGCATAGACAACTAATTACTGGACTAGTAACAAGGAATTTTCCTACTCATCGGAGGTTATACAATAATTGCACAGCGACTGCTTGTTGTGATGCAAATGTCGACAATGACACTTGCATAACGGTACTTCGTTTCATAGTAACCGATCTAGATCGCGATTTCGAAGTTCAACGCACGCAATCATTCACGCGTGACTCTCGAGTGATAAACCGTACATCTGGGATGAACCTAATAATAATCATCCAATCCATGATTTTATTTTGATCTTAAAGGTGACTGATATATAGACAACACACAGCCGCTTTACATAGAAACATGAAATTCAGAGGATGTTCCCTTATTTGTCATGTATTGCGCAAGTGCCTGCTTAGAAAGGAATTCGTATTTAGAGGGGTCAAATATTAAGTTTACAGTGAAACATCCCTCTATTACGAGAAGGGTTAAGAGAAGGCGATTGCTTGATACTTGAACTTTTTATTTTGAAATGCCTCAATAAAATTAAACTAATGATTGAAACTTATGTTTTTTATTATTTCAAATAATATTTAAATATTTTTACTAACGTGACATGAATTGCATTCCAAAAACCGCAGGTGAAACGAAACTTCACTCGTAGATCACCATATTCGGCATCCACTTATATTTTTTACTTCAATCTGTAACGTTTGTTGAAACACACTACTGAATAAAAAAACAAGCACATTGTTTGTCACGCCCTGGTTAGCAAAAATGTGTTTTAATTTATTCAGATGCCCACTGATTCGGAACGCTAAAACGTCACCACGAAATACACGCGAGATTCATTGAAAAATTTCAATGCGCCGATTGCCCGATTTGTTCCGGTTTGCTTGTGCAAACGCCTACTTGGAAGTTAATGATCTTGATCTTAAAAGAAATCGCCTCCAAATACTCGTATTAAAATAAAAATATAAGTTAATAAAATTAACAAAAAAGCTTATTATAATAAGATGACACCCGAGGCAATCAGAGCACTTAGATTTCCATCTTTAGTTTATTTTCTTATGAGTCAGTCTGTGCGTCAGATAAGTCCCATCTAACCCATCAACTTCATATTCATTCAGTAACAGTTAGCAGTAACAACCTCCGAGATTTGTCAAAGATTCATTGAAAAGATTTCAACGCGCTTGTTCATACTTTCGGTATGCCCAGGCGCATGCGTGTTAATTTCTAATTTTTTATTAATATTTTTCTTTGCAGGATTGGACATCTTTAATCGATGATAAAAGCTTTCGTTTTCTCATTTAGAACAACATATCTTATAACTTTCGAAAAACTTATCACAATCCGATCTATGTCACCGATCTGTTTCTTACATTTGAAAAGAACGTATTGTACCTCTAGATAGTCTTGTCACTAATAAGATCTTAGATAAGCACTCGTGACACATGTCTCCGACTCTCTCTAGTATGTAGTTCAAAACCTACTGCACTCAGTAGATTTCAGATAGTGTTAGTACTCAACACATGCAATATAATACAATATTTCCTTTGCGTTTTGATGGATTGGCTTTAAGTGCATCTTTCTGATAAATGTAGCAGTTAAAAATAAAGTACTTTATTACTAGTTTCAGGATATATCCCATGTCAAAGGTCGTTAAGACTGTTGCAGTCAGTTTTTAGACGCAGCAATTTTCGAAAAATTTATGATTGAAATTATATATTTAATAATTAAAGCATTTACTGTCTAGAAACACATGTCTCAAATTACGTACAAACAAATATTACATATGCCAATATACTCACATAATTAAAGGCACGAAGGAGCGAACGAGTCAGTTGACTGCTGAATGACGCCTATTTTTATTTAAAATTTATTAAAATATTGAAACTAAACACAAAGTTATATTATTGCTGTATATTTTACATGACAGTTTTCTAAGTTTTTACCGTCCTTGAATGGCTGATATACTAAACATATTGAATCCGAACGTGGCAAGAAAAAATAATAATTTAGTATATTATTTATTATAAATTATAATAAAATAATACATTTAAAAAAATATTATTAGGTATCTACCCAGTTAAATTTCACCACTGACAGATAAATGTGATTATCAACTCTAACGGAACGTATACTACCGTGTGTTACGTGTCCAAAGCCTATTGATACGAGACGGGTCCACTTTCTTCCGCACATATGATCTTGCGTGCCAGGTTATGGAACCACATACTTGCTTCTGGTTTGATTGTGAACAACGATATAGTATTCTATGACAAGCAAGCTGTCCCGACTTCACAGGGGTAGCATTGATCTTCAGCCTTAAATATATCATATGTCATAAACTTTCTCCGTGAAATAGTCTATTTACTGGTGAAAATTTGACCAAAATACTTACAGCAGTATCTAATATGGGCTCTTTTTATGTTATCAATTTAAGGAAGGAGCCGATGAACACCTTGTGTGTGGTAACCTCTGCCCATGACAAGTAATACGACTTGGGTCCTTCCCTACTTAGAAAAATGCTCAAGGCGCATCGTATGCGCCCGTAACTTTGAGACAAAAGGATGAAATATCTTATTTATACCGGAATTACACCGGCAATCACACCTTTCAAACCAGAACACGGTAACGCGAATGCATTACGCTTGGCGGCAAAAATGGGTGTGGTGGCAGTATCCTCGTGCGAAAAATGACAAAGATAATGAACGGACTTAATAAAGATATATATTGTGGGTCGCATTCAAATCATTATTAGTGATTTGATTATTAACTTTGTTTTGTTTATTTATCGACAAAAATCAAAAATATTTGTCTCAGGGAGAGACTCGGAGATACAACACAAATTATAACACATCACCGTTTATGTTATTTGTTTTACCATGTAATACTTTTTTCCTCATCATTATTAATTGTTTACCATATACCACAGGAGAAATTGACAACGCTCGTAATGTATTCCTTATTATGTCTTTTTCGTCGTATATCTTTAAGATAATAATATCCAATAATAACAAAACTTATTTTTCGTAAAATGGAATAATATCAGTTACCCTGATGGTAGCTTATAAAGTTATGCTGATAACGTATATTTTTGTTCGAAAGGAATTAAAGATTGCATTTTTTAAGTAAAAAGGATGTAATGGTTGTTTTAGAATGATTTATGAAATAAATACGCTACATGAGTTACCCTTGTGGATGATATGAAGGACTATCACTTACCAATTAGCACCCATATTATGTTCCCATGCGAGGGCAACCCGCATTGTAACCCTTACAGAGCCAAAAGGAGACAGCGAAAAAAATCCCTCCTCTAGTAGTTCCTTGTTTGTTCTTTGCCATCGATGCTCGTGTAGGGTTTGAGCAGGCGCCAAACTTAATATGTAAGTAAAATAAAATAAGTACGCATGACGTTATGTTTTGAACATTACTTATTGACAATTGTCAATTTTCAAGCCATTTCCTTATGTATTCTATGAAAATAACGTTTTTTGATTTTGACTTGAGACACTATGTGTAAAACATTACAAATTTCTAGTAAAATATTGATAAAGCTTTGCTAAGTTGATATTATTTTCATAAGTAAGTAAGAAGATAAACTAGCATATTCAATTTCCTGATATTTGTAGTAAAAAAAAATGCTGTTAAAAACTACGTTTTACAACGTATCTTTCAATCACACGGAAGAAATATGTGACCGTGTTGACCATGTGGTGCATTAGAGTAATGGCAAGTCGTGCTCACCGTCTTGAAACCAGTGCACAAATATTTGTGTACAAAAAGCTGATACCTTCGTGAGGTCATGTCACGATCGTTACATAAGGGGCTAATAGATTTGTCAGAGTGTACTATGGAAACCGCTTCCTTGTGCCTGTCTGTGAATATGACATCATGAGTTTTTATTTTTAATTGGTGAGTGGAAGTTTCAATGGCAGTTATGAGTAATTATAACGAATAGGCATTTATCGATCACGCCCGGGCTTAATGTAGTTCGAGTTGTGATTTTTGTTTATCGATAAACTGTAGTACAAATTGCTATAGTAAACTTTGTAAAGATATTTTAGTTATTTAGTGTATCTCTGCCTTAAGCGTTGTACGAAAGTTGCACTATTTTGAACCGTTAAAAAGATTATTAATGTGTAACATATCGTTGGTGTGTCCCATATTAGGTAAGTCTACAAGGCGTGCACGATACAATTTATCTTACACGGAAGGTAAACGATATATCCTAAGGTCGTCCGCATTATAAATAAACAGGGCAAACTCAAAGGAAACAATTGTAAAAATTTAGAGTCACGCATAAAAGCAATTTATCATTGTGATTGTTGTCGGCAGCTGGCCACTGAAATAAATCGCCGAGTTTCGGCATTAGTTCACGCCCGGCCAGGTAATAATTTCAATCTGCACCACCGACAGGATGTCCAAACTTCCTAAACGGGCAAACTTCAACACTTATCTTTTAATTTGGGAGACGGACAGACAAATAAGACATACCTTAAACGAATTTCATTGAAACAGTCCAAACTTTGGCGGCGACAGAATAAATTGACGCCCTCCAAAGCGATGAGATACGAAATTCTCATTAAAATTTTGAATGTCGGAGTCAGCTTCCGTTCAATTCCCTCGTTTGAAAGTAAATCACAAGTTTAACGAATTGCTTGAACAATAAGGCGTTAAAGAGTTTAAGTTTCGTTCCTCAGTTGCAAACCTGAGTTGGTTGAAACTTCGAATAAAATAATGGAACGCAATCCGTCGCATAGCTGCGGGCAAACGTTTCCGCTAACTAATACGTTACAATCACAGCGATAGTTATGTCAAAGCTGTGAAACTTCAGCGATATTTCACTTGAATTGAATAATGTTTCAAAGTTGCTAAAGCGATTAGGTAACTGTGTTTTGGCTGACAAAGTAAACCACGGATCTTGATATGATGTGACGGGTCAAGTGAGCCCTTAACAGCGTAAAGCTCGAGTGAATTACTGATGGATGGTTTTCGGTTTTGTTCTATAACAAAATCATTATATGCGGTAATAGATCAGTAGGTAGTGACATCAGCTTGCGATTTTTCAGTCGTGGTAGATTTGAGTGCCGGAAAACATCGTTAGTAAATCATAGGCTTTTTCAGATGATCGCGGGCAATCTGACTGACGTGGTGTTTTCCTTCACCGTCTTTATTTCAGCGGCTTCTCGGCAACGTAATCTCAACTTTACGTGATAAGTCAACCCCGAAGTCATGATTGAATGATAAACTTGATTTAAAACTTTTCAAAGTCCAAATAATTCCCTACAATGAAATATTGAAACGAATAGCAAAATGCAAATGGTCTACGCAAATCTTCACTGAAGAAGTAACTCGGCTGAGGAGTGAGCGACCTGAGCTTTCTCATCTTGACTTGTATTATGTTAATCGGCTCTTCACAAATAGACTGAAATTTAATTCCTTCACAGATTTCTCTTTAAGAAGTTTCTTTTTCTTGGCTTATTCAAATAAGTAGCAACTTGCTGATAAATTTTGGGCACTCCGTCTCAGTTTCATCGAATAAAACAAGTTTAATTAATAAGTTCGCAGAGCGCTGCAAAGCTCTATGTTGAAATGGACTGTTTTGTTTCGAGGTCAATGAAGGATTCTGAAAGTTCGCTAGCACTCCACATTTTGATTAATTAACAACATTATTAATCTGTAATGAAGTTGGAATGCCTTGAATACTAATGAAGTTAAATGACGCCTACTCTGGGTTTCCGAGTGAAATTATGTAATAAAAATGATTTTAATATCAAAGAAACTAAGCGTGTCTTATATGCATTGTAAATCGCGTTGTTTGTTAATAAAACGAATCCAATAAATCTTTAACTTTTTACTGGCTCAAACGTGAGAAATATAATTTTGAAGCTTTAGCAACAAATCTGACTGGCCTCATAGCTCAGCTCGTAGTAACCCTGCCTTCTGCGCTGTAGGTCGTGGGTTCTGTTCCCCCACCCAGGACAAACATTTGTGTGACGAACATAGGTGTTACTTCTGTGTCTGGGTGTTGATATGTATTTATTTAGAATAAAAAAAGTGTTATATCAGTTGTCTGGCTCCCATGATAAATATATAAAAAGCTAATATTAAAAAGCTTAATAAATAAGCTAAATATAATAAAAAGCTTACTTTGGGGCTAGATGGCGCTGTGTGAAATGCCCACCAATATTATTTATTATTATTTAAATACTTACCAGATTGGCAGGTGAGAATTATTCTATCAAACTAACTTATTTTTTTATGACAAAATAGCCCAAAGGCATCTTCTCATGGCCTTTCGCTTCCGCTATTTTGTTGAGCACAGGTCGTCCGCAACTCTCTCCTGAACTTTGGCATCGCGTATTCTGCGCTTACGCAAGCATCATTATGAATCGCGAGATCTTTAGGCGTAGAACTCTGCTATCGAAACCAATATAACTATTCGTATCTTTGTCTCATGGCCTTTTACCCTAATGGTATGCCAGTCCCATCTTACTCTTAATTGATCGAATATTATTACTCTTAATAAATTACTAAAATGAGTATTTTATTTTATATCATAATTGCTGCCTGTATAGAAGGTGCTATGGTATATGATATATATACATACAAAGGTTTAAAAAGATTTTTTCCTCTATCTACTTAGGCGGTTAAGTAAATAAAGTATTAATCGCACACCTTTAATTATTACTGGTTCACGTCATTTATTAAGTTTATTTTACAGCCAATAAACAATATTATGATAATGTTTGTGATCTTACGAAACCCCTTAAATTATTAGTTCTAACTTAACCTATTAAGATAACAATACCGTAGTTACTAAATTATTTAACACTATTTGCTATTATAATATTACTTACAAATTTATTGTATTTTACTTAAAGCTCAGAGAAGGAAAAGCGAAATAATAATCTTTGAGAATATCTACAATGAGAAGGGCCAACTTGATTTGAAGCACTCCTTGAATATATTTTTTCTGCGTGACAGTTTTCGAAATTTTTACTGGAATTGTTGCTGGAAGGTAATGTTTATTACTTTGAATAACATATTATGCGTCAATTGGGCTATTTTAACCTTTTGAAAACAGGATAATAGTTTTATTACTACTTTTAAGAGCAGTAGAACTCTCGCCAAGTTCGTCCGGAGAAGTACTGCCACCATGCCCTTTTCTGCCGCCAAGCAGTGACGCATTCGCGTTACTGTGTTCCGGTTTGAAAGGTGTGGTTGCCGGTGAAATTACAGGCACATGAGACATTCCACCTTTACGTCTCACATTTACGGGCGCATACGATGCGACTTGGGTCTTGTCATACCTACTTTGGGAGGACCCAAGTCGCATCGGCTGTTATGGGCCGAGGTTACCACTTAACACCAGGTGGACCGTCGGCTCGTTCCGTAAATGTATTACATTAAAAAAAAAAAAAACTGCGGCGACCTGTGACTTTAAGAACGAAAGAAAAGGACCAATTTCAACATTTTACCACACTGATTCGAGATAACGTTGGACACGAGTAGTAGTTGTATTATTCGTAATATATATATTTTTACACATAAATTGAATTTGAAAAACCCGGGCATTTTTTGAGAGAAAAAAAACTAATTATTACCTTTATAATAAGGAAATTTTACACAGTTAACCAAAAGGCTGAAAATTGAATTAGATAACTACCACTTTAGCGCCATATACCGTTGCTAAGTTTATTCCGTTATCCGTCGTGAACGGCTCGTTAAATGCAATTAACGTGTCGCCATTATGCTTTATCTGAAAATTATTTTTCTTTGACCGAGTAATTGGGTTTAATAGTAGGCCCGACTCACTCCTATCATTCACCAGAAAACAATGTGGTCTTTCTCACTCACGGTAACATTAAAAGATTAGCAACGTTGTTATAGTAAGTAATCGTACGAAGCCACATCCAAATAAATGGATATTACTACTATTTGTGACAGTAGCTCTCTCAAACCAATTAGGTGAAACAATTACAGCGCGCCTCAAAGAGTCTCCTTTCGTGCACATACAGACAGATGGCTTCGAGTTTTTGATTCTAGGACATGCCAATTACCTTACAATATTTTTATCCACCATTTTGAGAATGTGTTATTGCGCACAATTTTATTTCAAGTGAAAAGCTCATTTCTGTTTTGTCAGGATTTGAACCGATGACCTGCGGATTGAAACTGGGGGTCCTTACAACTGGGCCACCAAACCCTCGAATATTTAAGCCCTATTGAATTGTACTAAAATATTTTCGTTGCAGTGACACTAACTTTGCTTCATTTGAGAAAAAAAAGATATATGAGTATAACATCATAATCACATTCCTTTCATTGTATCCTGTGCAGAGGGAAACAAAGCATTTATCAACATCTTTTAGTTTCCAAGATCCACCGCTAGATTTGTGTTGGAAAGACTGGATGTAAATTCAATGTGTAATAATAATATAATTATATATAAGAAATAATTATACGTCTACTTACCAGGTTGTATCAAACGATTGATTCATATGGATCATTATGTCTTGCTGCAACTTAATAATGTTTCCAGGCGACAGGTGAAATCGATGTGGTAGTCAGTTTCTGATGTATTTAAACTGAGAGTTCTCCAGTAACCCGTCGGCAGTTATTAATTCCCTACCCGCATTGCAATTTAAAGGAAAATGTGTATTTCGTATTATACAATATTAATTATATGTATATCAAAGTTTTTCATACAAAGGTAACTACACATTTTTTTCTTTTGTTTGATATATTTATCTTGATTCCCCATTTCTTGTAATATGGAGCTATATACGATAACTTTATTAGTTACTATAATATCAAAAAATCATTGATAAAGATCATGAAGATATATAAAACATGCGAAGTAAAAATTTATAACAAAGAACTAGTCCTAAAAAATAAGTGAAGAGGCATATTCCATTATCTAATCTGATAGGTATAATCTGTATAAATGAATGAAAAAGAAATAAATCTGGTATCAATTCGAAGTAACAGCAATTTAAAAATCTGTCGATTTATGCTTGTTTGAAATATCTGTTTGAAAAGGGTCCAAATCCGTGCCTCGACGTCTATTAAAATTTCAACATAATCTGCTTAAGAGGCCTAATGGATCAACCAATATAGGAAGGGATTTTTATACCTTTTTTCAATGCTCAAAGGAAAAGTTTCATTTACAAAGCTAGATAAGAGTTTCAGGCTCGAGCTACACACAAAAAGAAGGTCGATTAAAACTCTTTGGTGTTAGCAACTAGTCACTGTGGTACATACAACCGATTAAACTAAATTCTTTTTCGTAAATAGTTTCAAAAATTCTATGTATTCGATATGACATCAGTCATAAACGATGATCCAATACCGGGATAAGTAAAATCCTGGGTCACACTGTCCACTCCAAAATCGGACAATAAATTCTACTTGATCGGCGTCGGATATTGATTTCAGATTAGACACAATTCAATTGCTGTAACAGTCACCTATATACAGTTCCTATGAATTAAATGTAACCCAACTGTTCCCGTTGTCCAAAATGGTAGTTAAATTAAAATTTGGTTCACTGAAAACGTTAAAGCGTGAACTTTATTTTACTGTTGTCAGCGTTGTGGGTCGTGGCAGTATTGTGGTCTGGCGTAATGATCATAATTATAGCTTTGCATGATAATTATCACGACAGTTTTAGACTAATGACAGGCTTCGAAGCTCAAAATAGCTATTTAAGTGAAATAATTTGGGAATAATATGGTACGGCATATTAGGAAAATATTATTAACTAAATTATCTTTGATACGAGACGACAGAATAATGAGTAAATCTGAAAATAGATAACGTTCTTAAGCTCTATAACTTAAACAGATATTTTTCATGCATGTAAAACATATTCAATTGAATAGACTTTCCGTAAATCAAGGTTATACTAATTATTCACATAACTACATCGAATAGTATTTTTATCTCTTAAATTATAAAATTTATTTTTGTTACAGGTTAGCAGGTATTATTCTGACTACTATCATAAGGTGAGTAACTCTTGTATTGTGTTTTTTGTACCTGACCGATACAAAATGTGTGAAATTCCAACGTCATATAAGTACATAACTAGCGGGTCGACCCAGCTTCACCCGGTTAGCCTTAATAATTTGCGGCTGGAACTCGTCAGAATAAAAATAGCACTCTGGGATGCAACTTCCTCTTAGTGTAAGAATTTTCAGAATCGGATCAATAGTTTCACAGTTTACCTCTTAGATACAAACATACAAATCCACTTGTAAATTTATAATATAAGAAGCTACACGATTTTCTACTTCGCATGTGTTTATATACCTATTTATTTTCATCACGTCCGTTTTCGATAAAACCAATCAATTTTCGAGAGAAACCTTCAGGTACCAGACTAATAATCGGCGGGAAAATTAAAGACCTTATCTGGTTCTCGAACACGTGTCGTGCTAAGCTCGAATCCGTTATCGAGTACGACTCCCAAAGGATTTAATTTCCTGTCGGCGAAATGAAAATCGATTAGTTCGATTTCCGGCGGCTGCCCGACGCCTGAGGGTCGGTCGCAGGAAAGCTTCATCCTCCAGACTTTACATTGTTGGTACGATAATATTAAGCGAACTAAATAATAGGATGGATTTGACTAAACTTATTGAATAACCGTTATCTCGTGTCTTAGGTGCATATGATAATTCTTGCTTACAGTAAAGTCAAAGTCAAAGTCAAAAGCTTTATATCTATAGAATTCATAAAGAAATGGCTTAGAAACGTCAATAATATTCTAAACATAAGGTCACGCGTACTTAAGTTAAAGTATTAATTTAAATAGTCTTATAATATCAGATTGGATAAGCATTATTTGGTCTAAAAGCGATGCGTTGTGAGGCTATAACACATTGATTTCTCCAGATTGCATGCCTTATGGATGGTACATTGTCAGAAGGCAATACAATGTACGTATGGTGACGTAGCAACAGATTTTTCCATTAATTCCATTCCATCCAATTTCGTGTGACATCCTATACCATACCGACTGTGCAAATTTGCGTGTGAGCGTGGCCTCTTTTATCTTTAATTATACATTACTATGTGTTTAAGGTTAAGGCACCCTTGGCCAAATAAAATAAATTTCCTAAAAAGGGGTGTTTTTAATAAATGATCAAGTCCATGTGTAAACCTCTACGGCCGATAGTTTCCGAAGTGACTCGAGCCAAATTAAATAAGATGCAACTTAATCTGACTGGGACATTTATTTTGTCACCTCGTGTCGGCTTGACTCCATGTTATTCTTAAATTTATTTCTATTGAAATTTCAGTGGTGTTCCAGATCAAGCGATTCATTTAAATTTGGGCTTATTGGTTTACGCTTCTTTTAGTGGATAATGTTTACAAATATGTAGTAAAGTGAAAAAAATAACCAAATCATTCATACAAAATTCTGGTTTATAACTATTGTTTAAACTATTTTTAGTGTATTGTAACATCCTCTTGCATCAATCTAATCACTTTTTTATACTTTATTTTCAGTAACTAGTTATTTTTAAACAAAACTACCTATTTAAAATTTTTCTCTGATGTTATAATCTTTTATCTTCTTCGTGGATACAAAATGATTTCATTGAATAAATTTCATAAACATGATTGAATATTTTACTCAGGCTTACTGGTTAAACGGTATAGGTAGGGTATTATGAGTGGCATATTCAAAGATCAAAAGTATAAAGTTGATTTGATTCATAATTGAAACTTCGCTTGATAAAATGCGTAGAAAATATTGTAAAAGACATCTATTTATAAAGTAAATTTGATTACAATTTCTTAGAATTTTTCCGCCATTTTAGTACTCTCATAGCCTTTCACAGGAGGCTCGTACTTAAAATAGGTTAATAACTTATTTTCAATGTATTATTTGTATTGGTTTAAATATGTCCAAGTTATTTGTTTGTTAAAATGTAGGAAGTAGTAGTTTTTGTTCATATTTAATTTTAATATTTTGGTTGATAAAGTGGTGGAGAAGACAGACCCAGATTTTAATGCGAAGTCGCTTGTTCAAATCTAGAATTTCAAAATCTAGTCCATATGAAAAATAATAATTAAAAGGAGCCTCTTCGAGGCGCACTTCGTTCGTGTTACCATACTGGTTCAAGAGAACTAGTGACACGGGTAGACTTAAGAAAATTGGCACATCATGTTAATTCAATAAACTTGGAACAACACTTATCAAAATATTCGCTAACGTTTCAGCAGTAGTCTATCATGTTTAAGTAAATATGCATAGAGATTCCACTAGCGATTTGAGGATCCAATTTTGTTTATAAAAGCAATCTAGTAAAGGCTTGATATGACATACATAAGGGGCGCAGTTCGATTTGTCGTGCGTCCGCAAGGCGGCCTCCCGCGGGAAATTACGAACGGGAAACAGTTGACCACTGTACGTCTAACTGCTATACAATATTTTCACATTATAGCTAGGATTAGCTTGGCTTACACTGAACAGGTGGTTGCGGTGAAACCTTGCAATCTGTTGGTTGTGGGTTTAAGGAAATGAGCTTCAGAGCGATAAGGCTGCCTACTGTACCACTTTTAAGGCATGTTTTTTACTTATGGTGTACAATAAAGATATATTATATTCTATTCTATTCTTCGGCTTCCGGTGAAAACCATCATGATAAAACAGAGTTTCTTTCGCTAATCATTATTACATAACTCTCGGTACCAAATTCGGTACGTATAATTCAATTCATAAAACCGAAAAAATTATAATTATAAATAAATTTTCCGATTTGAGAGAAGGAATATTTTGGTAACCAAAACGATGAATGATTGAATATTTGAACAAGCACTATCAAATGGGTTAGTTATTGATGAATAAGATATAGATGTGATATGAAAACCAAATAACTCAGTCACTAGATTATATATAGATAGTGAGAGAGATAGAGATAGATTATTAACGAGTACTTTCACTACTACAAGTCACTCCTTGTCGATTATTTTGGTATGACTTTATATGAACTAGAAATGATGTCGAAATAAAAAAAACATCATTAAAAACATTTATATCTACATGGCTGTCTACAACATTGCGTTTCCATTTTTCCTTGCAAATAACTCAGAGGTTTTTCACATTTCATTATTGCAGTGGATAAAAATCTCTTCGTCGTTCCCACAATCTTAATATTTATAAATGGGAATAATGTTAATAGAAAGCTCTAAATCTTTCACTTTCATATATTAACGTTTGCATTATAATTTATGTTACGTTATCGTAGCGCAGTTTATATACAGGGTGCACATACTTTGTCTGCTAATTATTCTTGCTCGAACTTTTCATTGTTTCGTACCTTGAGGTGCAAATCGGACTATCAAAATGTCAGAAACATGCACTTTGTGTACCCAAGTGATCAAAGTAGAATTCTGTTGAGAGTTGAGCTAATTTAATTTGTAATTTTGGTTCTACTGCTAATAAAAATAAGCGACTTGTGTTATTCTTTCATGTTCTATGATTTAAAACAAGTTGAACTAAATTGTTTTTGAAAAGAATGTTTAGACAAGCACCCTGCATACTGAGTAAGGGCATAAAAGTGTCAGTTTGGTGCAGTGGATATTCAACTTTATGCGTAGATCATTTTTATCGTCGCAGTTTGCGCTGCGAGAAAGAGAAATAAAGATAAAGCATTATATTTTTATTGAATTAGTAATGGTCTTAGTTGTTCAAATGTCTTTCTTTCGGCTATATTACGAAAATATTGATTTCTTAAGAACATTAGCTGTTCTGGACTAATTATAATTAATTTTAATGTTAAGGCTTTATAAAATCTGTCTGTTACATGCACGCAAAGCCTAATCCACTGATTCGATTAGTACCAGAAAACTCAGTCCCCTCATCCCCTAAACAAGTGCGGATCAAAATTATGTCAGTGTCGTTTTGTATTTTGACTCCGATTAACTGACCATGTGTCTGACCAGATGGTGGCAAAAAATAGCTCACAAAACCAAGATCACAATTTAATTTACAACGCGAATCTTACATTATGTTTGGAAGTAGATACTCTTTCATTTTCAAGTAAACGTAACGCACTACCATTTTACGAAATGCCATGCGGAATATATGAATTCATATGAAAGGAAATCTGATATAAACATTTATTTTGTTTTTCGCAGTGTCACATGAGATTTTTTCCTTAATTTATGTGTTAAATGCAGGGTTAGTGCAGTTTTTATCTACATCTTTAACTGTAACCTCTAGAGTTTGCTAAGATTAATAATTGGTGCTCCGATGCGGACTAGAACCAGCGACATGCGAATTTAAAATCGAGTGTTCACCCCTCAGCCGCAGAAACTCTCCTCCGTACCCAGTTCGAACTAAATACTGCAGATTTCACGGAATAAATGGATTTTAGCGTCACGCCATTTTAACAGTTCAGTTTTAATAGTCGGAGAAACTTTCCCAGCGACGCAACTGAAGTTGGTTGATTAGATTGCGTTATTATACTACTCGCATTACTTGATTATGTTTAGATGAAATGAATTTTAAGTTTTTTCGAAGGATAAACGTGACATGTCAAAAAATAAACGAAGGATAAACGTGACGTGACATCACTGATTTAACTTTTCCAAAATATTATACAGCCAGAATAGGGTACGTTTAAATTGTAATTTTTGTTTGTTCGAATCTTAACTGAAGCAGATAATGTGAAAACATGTTATTAGTTGTTATTGTTAGATATGTGCTGCGTACCAATAGTTTTATAAAATATCAGTTTTATTATTTTTTTATTTCGTTCATTACGTATTTGTTATTTTTGACATTGTCTTAATAAATAAAAGCAATTTGTTCATACACGATTTGTCCTGGCTTACCCACAATAAAGGAATGACATAATGTATGACATTAAAACTTGACCACTTGTCACGTCTTCATTCCCACGAAATAAGTGGAATTTAATGTGAAAAATGGCGCTTGAAGTTTCCCAAATCTTAAGGCTGTATCTGAGTAAGTAAGGTATGTCTGAGAGGCCTCAAAGCTCAGCTGGCAGTAACTCTGGCTTCTGCGCTGTAGGTCGTGGGTTCGATTCCCACCCAGGACAAACATTTGTGTGCCGAATATAGTAGATGTTTGTTCTGTGTCTGGGTGTTAACATATATAATATGTATACATATGTATTAACAAAAAAGTATATTATGTATTCCATCAGTTGCCTGGTTCCCATAGTACAAGAAAAGCTTAGTTTTGGGCTAGATGGCGCCGTGTGAATGTTCCACTAACAATATTATTATTATTATCATCTCAAACTCTGTTGGAGAGGGCTTGAGTCGTATTGTTGTTGTCCATGGGCGACAGTTACCACTTAACATCAGGTGGGCCGCCAGCTCGCTCTATCACCTACATAACATAAAAAAAAGTAATGTGATTAACCTGTTTGCCACAATATTGTTATTTAATTACAATGCGTCGAAACGTGACCGTGACGTCATTAGGCGTAAAATATGGCGGCCGTTTGTTTGCTACTAGTTGACAGTTGTAAGAGTTCGCACCCAGAGTTGGGAAACTGACTTACGTAATTTATCGATAGCACGCATTGAATGCGAAAGTGTAATTATAAGCGGAACAGTCCTTAGGTTTCGGCTGTGAAATGATATTGCTGGATTCATTTTAAGTTGGTTTCTCTGGTTTTAATAATCTGAGTGGGTGTGCGCTACTCGTGATATGATTTTGGTTAATATTCTTATAATAAATAACGTTAAATGTTTCGTCAATGTGTCGCAAATATCTACCTCTAGACATCTATAACACAGGGAATCCTTGGGTCAGGGGCCAGTACACATTCTTGCACTTCTATTAAGTTTAATATTAAGATATTACTTATTACCAATCTAAGAAAGCAACTTACTCAAGGGCTTTAAATTTTTTTGTATTATAAATTTTTTGATTGACTTAAGTAATAATTATTATTAAAAAAGATTTTTTTTCTAAGTGATGATGATATAAAGTATGTATAACTATACACATAACCTCAAAGTTTAGTGCTCTAAGATAATCTATTATCAGTTTGTTTAAAATTTTAAAACGGGAGCATTTATTATGAGTAGGTACACTATTTAATGAAAGCGTTTTATGGTGTATAAAATCAATACCCGCGTTTTCTGAAAGGAACTAAATATTATGAAAAGGCATTCAATTATCCGGATTATATGCAATCGCGGTATTTAGCAGCAACTAGAGTGTGACCACCGCCTTGAAGTTCTTGTAATCGCTTGTTAAAAAGACTGATTAGAATTTCCTTGAAAAAACGTTTGACCAATAACAAGCCTTTTCGGGTTTTTTTCGTATTTACCGTTGCCGACCGCGCTCGAATCCTCTTAATCCTACTTAATATTATAAACGTGAAAGATTGTATGGATGTTTGTTACTCTTTCACGCTCAAACGGCTGAATGGATTTGGATGAAATTTGGTACCAAGATAGCTTCTATTCTTATATTCTTATAAGCTTATATTCTGAATTAACACATGGCTACTTTGATCCCAGAAAAGTGCAGTGTTCCCGTGGGATTACTTATTCACCGCGGGTAACCCCGCGGTGTGAAAATACCCCTAAATGAATAAGTTCCACAATGGAAGATGTTGTCCACTTATTAATAAAATCAAAGGTCGAAATCGATTCGTCATTACCCTTTAACGTTATAACAGTTTTTGCAACTTTTTACACTGTTCAATGACTGAAGCACTTATTGCACTGTTGAATGACCGGTTACGCGCAAAACATCATCATTGTATGACATCACAATTCGCGTCTAACACTCGTGTTGACATACACGACACGTAACATAAACAGCTGTCAATAAAATTACATTTGGCATAACTATTTTGTAATGATGGACTGTTAGAAAACAATGCCGAGTGTTGTAAAGTGAATTGTAATGAGCTAGTTCTGTTTCACATTGTTTTAGTTTTTCGTAATTTAGAGTAAAACTCATATATTTTTAAGTTTTAATTTTAGTGGAAAACTGTCAAAGTTAATATAAATAAATCTTGGTGGACATTTCACACAGAGTCATCTAGCCCCAAAGTAAGCTAAGCATAGATTGTATCATGGGAACCAGAGAACTGATATAATACTTATATACTTTTTTGTTTGAACATACATATTATACATATTAAATATTGCTAGAAATTAGTTTTCAGACTGTCACAGTTGCAAAATGATGTGAAGTGATACTTCCCATAATTGTAAATGCAAAGGATTAGTATCCCTAAGACTGAAAGATGAACTCGTATTGCTGTTGTTATGGGTAGAAGATTCTGCTTAGCATCGGATGAGACATCTACTCGTTAATTGTATCATTTAAGAAGAAGAAGAAGAAGAATATTTATTTTCAAACTTACGTGGTAGTTATAACTAAACTAAAAGATATACGTAATTACATTCAAAAGTATCACATTTATGCCAACCGAATACGCAATGTGGGTAGACGCATTTTAAAACATAAAAATATCTTTACCTCCCGTGCTAGTTGGTAACTGTGTTACGGCGGGGTAATAGATTCTCGTCCCATACAAATACGGACTATTTTAGCTTGCTTTGCGACCGCTTCAACCAAACAACAGACCCGAGCCGTCCGCCTGTTGTTCGGAGGGATAACATAAGGTGATATACTTTCGGACACAAAAATAGTATGAGTGATAACAACATAATGGTTATACAGAAAAGAAAACTTATGACACTTATTAATTATCACTTAAAATCTACAATAATTTTAATTGTTTATAATCATGCCATAGTGTGAAGTAGTAGTAGTAATAAAAATATATTATTTTACTAATATAAGGTTATTAAGAATATGTGAGTATATAGAGTGTGTGTATGTGTATATATAAAAATAATTTGTCAAATAAGTCAAAATTTTTTTTTAATGCAGTTAGGTATAACCTAGAGATAGTATGTATATTATAATGTGGGATATATATACAGGGTTACAGGAAAAGTCGTGCTAGATCCGTTAAGGGCGTGGAGTACCCATCATTTCTGACTTATTTCACTATGAAACACCCTACCCTAAACTTAACCCTTTTCGAGATATTCGACTTTTAATTTTTTATTGAATAATGCCGATTTTTAGGCTACGAAATTTATTTTTGTTTATTTTGTGTATCTTATTATTATTATTATTGCATTTTTACATGTGTAATAAGATGCTTTAGGACATCAATCATTAAAATAGTGCATAAGTTAATTGAATAGACCGTAGTAGACAAGTGAAAGTAAAAAAATAAAAAATATATTAGCAAGCTTATTTTTCTCTAAGGGATATCTAAAAAAAATATTATGACACTTGTTCGGCAGATATTTTTTAAAATATCTACGTTTCATCAGCTATCTAACGAGGTATAATAATCTAGGGTTTTATTCAAATGCATTGGAAAAAAATTAGTTTCATAGGCGACAGTGGAGAAGAAAATTTATACTTAGCCCTAAAAAGTAAAATAAAACATTAGGTATGCATGAAATGTCATTTATTAAAGGTTTTCACACAACTTTTTCTTATTCTACAGTTCATGTTCAACATGGCCGCCTCTATTTCTGAAACATTGTCGCATCCTTCTACGGAGACCAGTCTTCACTACTCCAGTGGTCAACGTGGTCCTCATTTTATTTGCTGCATCCACAATCCTTTCTCTTAAGTCTTCCACAGACAAAACTGGATTCGGCTCGCTGTACACAAGACTTTTCATGCACCCCCATACATGAAAATCCATGGGAGTTAGGTCCGGACTTCTTGCTGGCCATGGCAACGGCCCACCTCGTCCTATCCATTTGTTTGGATAATTTGTGTCCAGCCAGTCTCTGACACTTCTCCTGAAATGGGCAGGGCAGCCATCGTGTTGGAACCACATGTCCCTGATCAGGTTGAGTGGCAGATCATCCAGCAAATCACTCAAGTCTGCTCTCAGGAAATTTTCGTAGCTTTCCCCATTTAGATTATCCGGGAGAAAGTAAGGTCCAATCAAATGATTAGAGATAATGCCCATCCACACATTCACGCTGAATCTTCGTTGGGACCCTTTCACTCTTTTCTTATTGGGATTCCTTAGTTCTTTTGGGGCCCAGTAATGGACGTTGTGATAGTTGGTTATGCCATCTTTATCAAATTTGGACTCATCCGTCCACAAGATATTTCTTAGAAAATCTGGGTCTTCTACGTCAGCATTTAGCATAAATCTGCAAAAGTCCAATCTTCTCGCGGGGTCTCCTTCTTCAATAACGTGTACCGGCGTGTAATGGTACGGGTATAGGCCAGCAGTATGCACTGTAAACCACACTCTCCATTGCGAAAGTCCCAGATCACGGGCAACAATATTAGTGGAAGTAGTCGGATCCGCTCGAAAGCGTTGCACTATCTCATTGTCCTGTTCTTCGTCGTCAATTCGTGGTCTTCCCATGTCTGTATTTCGTCTCAAAACAGAGCCAGTTTCTTTAAGTCTTCGATAAACTCTGTCAAAACAGGCCACATCCGGCACTCGACGACCGGGGTAGCGAGTTATGTATTCGTTACGAGCTTGCGCAGACACAACTACTTTTTTCCACGAAATGTAATACAAACCCTAGATTGTTAGACCTCGTTAGATAGCTGATGAAACGTAGATATTTTAAAAAATATCTGCCGAACAAGTGTCATAATATTTTTTTTAGATATCCCTTAGAGAAAAATAAGCTTGCTAATATATTTTTTATTTTTTTACTTTCACTTGTCTACTACGGTCTATTCAATTAACTTATGCACTATTTTAATGATTGATGTCCTAAAGCATCTTATTACACATGTAAAAATGCAATAATAATAATAATAAGATACACAAAATAAACAAAAATAAATTTCGTAGCCTAAAAATCGGCATTATTCAATAAAAAATTAAAAGTCGAATATCTCGAAAAGGGTTAAGTTTAGGGTAGGGTGTTTCATAGTGAAATAAGTCAGAAATGATGGGTACTCCACGCCCTTAACGGATCTAGCACGACTTTTCCTGTAACCCTGTATATATAGAACTTTTTTTTTTTTTTTTACTCTATAACAAACCCAGAGCTCAGTGGTACAGACCCCAAATTCTAAAAATGTATATGCGCAATACCGCTTTCTCAAAACGGTGAAGGAAAACATCGTTAGGAAATCGACAGGTCTTGGACCAACGATTTTAAGACATTTGTTAAGTGCATGAAAAGAGCCTCTTAGAGGCGCATTTTAATTTCAACAAACTAGAGTTGTGTCGAGAAAGCACATACACACTGATACAGTTAGTAGTAGTAGTCAGAGGACACTACTTCGCATTATACATCTGCTCGTTCGTTGTGATACATACATGACCGTTTCTCTCTAAAGTTAAAAGGCGTAAAAAGAGACACTTTTAAACTAGTAATGCCACTTCATTGTCGGTTATTGCGTCGTAAGTGACATCTTTACCACTTTCACTGGTATGAGACGCACTTGTAAACAAAAGATATTTGTAGACCCATTACTTGTTACCTTCATTTCATTAAAACAAAAAAGAAACAGAAATGATTTCATTATATGATTATAAGAAATCTGTCTTTATACGTGTTGTTTGTCTTATATTAGTTCAAGTGAGTCATTTCGATATTGTACATATTAAATCTGCAGTTAAAAATAAGACACTTGATTAATAATAAAATCCGTTTACTCAGGCAACATAATCCATTGATATAAGTTACATAAGTTAATGATTTAAATGATTAATGATTTGATTAGCTCAATATTAGCATTTAACGATGAGGTAGATTTCAATGAATCTTTTAGAGCATCGGTTTATAGAGCAACATTTCAATCCTCTTAGAACAAGAAATATTATTATTATTCTAATGAAAACCACAAAAATTATGTCCACATAAAAAATCTTCCACTTTGAGCACCTAAAATAGAGAAGCTTATATGATAGTATGTCAATCAAGTATTTACTTTACAACCATAGTAGATTCCTTGACAAATAGCTTGAAAGTACTCAATAAAAAACTTTCACCCATGGGCGTTTGTCACTCCAAGAAAGTAAAAGTGTAACAAATAAATCCAGTTTGTCTTATATCATAAACATGGCGGAATCTAATATGTAGCAGTTTCGCAAAACACATCTAATTACGTAATGAAGAGGTTCTACGACGTACCTCATTATGTGACACTGTCCGCTGAGTAGTTTATGATACAGAAGTGTTAGTTTATTTACCATTTTTTTATGTTCTGTTGCTGATAGAACGAGGTAACGGCCCACCTGATGTTAAGTGGTAACCCGCCCATGGACAACAACAATACGACTCAAGTCCTCTCCACCAAAGTACGAGATGGCTCAAGTCGCATTGCGTTGCGTCCCGAGACGGGGATATTACGTCTCATGCGCCTGCAATTTCACCGGCACCCACTCCCTTCCACCTGAACACAGCAGCACGAATGCATGACTACTTGACGGCAGATTACCAGGTGTGGTGGCAGTACTTCTCTCTTGGCACGAGTTCTACTGCTACTTAAATATGACAAACATGTAGGTAAATACTATTTCTTCCGCACATTATGATTCCTGTTTATATGGGTATCATAAACTATTACCATGATACCACAACATCATGGACACAATAACTTCAATGGGTCCGCGGAACTCATCGTTTTTGAGACCTAAAGAATTCTGCTGCAGAATAATGCTGCCGAGTTAACGTAAATATTTTATTGTACCTATATGTAGGCACTGAGACAAACCTTAAAAGTTTTAACAATACTTATTGTTTCTTATGTAATTCAAATTTTTTGTCAATAATAATCAGTATGAAGGTGCTGATTTCATTAATCAATTATTTTTGTAACAAATTATAAAAGGAAATGCATGAGATGACAAATGCGCAGTACCTAGTTATATGGTTGTTCATGACAGAAAATGTGTCTATATAATACTAAATTAAATCATTATCCATCCAATGCCCAAAATTTAAAACAAAAAAGTTCAAAACGACGATATCCGTTAAGAATTTGCAATGAAAATAACACCAGCACGTTACAACATCTGTGTTAAACCGCATATCCTAAATTTTAATCTAAAAACATTGTCATATTTAAAATGCAGCAATTTTACGACAATGTGTCACTTTAAAAGTTCCTGCAAAATGAACGCGGCTCGTTTAGCCTCTATTTGCGCCCATTAACGAATACTATCTCACTACTGCGCCGCAAAGCACACCACGTTTCGTACATTAAGCGCTCGAAACCCTTGACAAAGTATTTTAGACTCAGTAAAGACACTAGGTCTTATATTTATTGGATTATTTTCATATAATGTTATTATAAACTCTAATTCTATAAAAGGATACGTTATTGACGTGTCTATTTTAATGAATTATCAAATTCACACGTATGTTTTTAAAATAATTAAATTGCTATAACCAATAACAGCTATAATAATTGTTTAATATATTTTTCGCAGTTCTTTTCAGATTTTTTTTTCATAATATTTATGAACTTGACGGCATGTCACTGAAATGACAGTACTGGAAATAAGTTTTTAAATCATTACTGTTTCCAGTAACAAGCGTCCTGTGCTCATAGTTTTGTGCTACATAATTAGCATTCAAACTGAGTACTAGGTCAATGTCCGTGAAGCAAGGGTCGCAGATTGTTGATTTGACCCTTTGCATTACAACGCATTAAATTTGGATTCCCTGTCACAGGTGGCATGATCACATACAGATAGATATCACAAATTTCCAAGAACTGAGTGCATTTCTCAAAACTGTTAACTTCGGTTAAATTTTGATTTGGTTATGGTTATAGGGCTATAATAGTTGACTACTTTAAGTTTCAACCATGTTTATTACATAGTAAGTATAATATTATGTTAACTGTATCGGTTCAATGTGGAAACAGGTCGAAGTAAAAGTAACCCAAAAAACTGCAGCGACAAATATGTATGAAAATAGAATAGAATAGAAAATGCTTTATTGCACAAGGTAAAACAAGTACATGGGCGAACTTAATGCTAAATAGCATTTTCTTACAGCTAACCTTTGTGTAGTGTGGAGTGGATGTGGTAGTGCATTTGATTAGTAAAATGTAAGGTTTCAAACATCAATAGACAAATGCGTCTATTGATTAAGTATCAAACTGAAATCGTTTGAATAATCACTCTACATCTCCCGCGAGAAAATGAAAACAGCGTGCAATTCATTAATTTCAGACATTGAATTTCAAAACGTTGCCCTACACACACGTTACAAAACATCCCCAAGGCTCAAACAACAACCGATTCGTTACCCTGTCGTGTTTCACATTACACAAATGAATTTTTGAATTTCATTAACATACAATTCGTTCATTCCAATCTGGGCGGTACACATTATTCTAGTTTTAACTGTGTCAATTTTATTATAGCATATATTCGCTAACTGGCCAGATATCAGCAACAAATATTTACTGACAATATGAATTTTAAAATTGAATTCCAAACGTCTGTTTTAGTGCCTCGTTTGGTTCCTATTTTGGAAAATGAAAAAACATATTTGACACAAATATTTCGTCTAGTCTATCTGTACTTTTAGTAGTAGTAGACATATAAAGTTGGATTTTTGTGATAAGATTTTTGAGATTAAGGTTTGAAACTTTATATTTAATTACGTCACGTTTGTTCGTGACCCTGGGTCATTAAAATTAACAGATTTTTTAAATAACAATACTCTTATGTCAAATGTCGTCAATAATCCTGTAAAACATTATACGTATCGTATAGCCTACGTTCAGCAGGTACTAAATATTAATCTATGAAAGTGTTATAAGTGTGGGTTTAACGGCTTATCTGATATACGGCTTATCTATAACACCTGTTCAGTATATTTAAGTGATTTGAATGTCTGTGAGTTATTTTTGTGATGAAATCGGTATGTATTTAATAACTTACGAAGACGTTTCCTATTGTTGCGTCAATATAATATGTGTTGTTGTGCTCTACAAATAAACCTCATATTTTTTTCTAAATGGTTTATTATTTTAATATAAACTCAAGGTATAAACAGCACTCGCTTGGTCAAAGTCAAGAAAAGTTAACCTTGACACGTTGTATGTAATTATACGGAGCGCTCCATTACCGCAGATTATTAAAGCGCAGGAAGTCGGGGGAATGACGGAAAAGACTCAAGGCATTTTGCTCCATTTTACAAAGACTTGTTATTATATCTTGGACCGTTTAAAGTGGTATTAATAACATAAACTGCAGTGCCATAAAACAACTTTTTTTTTTTTACTTTATCGAATTTATTGTTTTTTAAAGTTCTGAAAACAAGTTAATCCTATCTAAGTCCGCGACCAGGCTTTAGAGTGAGCTCAGCCATACGCCGATGGTATGTCAGGTCTTACGGAATGCTTTTGTCTCAAAACTCATCTCAGTACGATGTCAAGCATGAGAAGCAAATTAATTTGAGTTAAGATCAGACATAGTCACGACTTAAAAATTTTACAGTATTAATTAAAAATTGAAATATTAACCAAATATTGCTAAACTGGGAACAATACTTTCCGGAAACTTAATTGGAAAAATTCAAGACTAGTTCATAAATCAATGGCAAAATCAGAACATGCAGCCGTTCTTATTAGTATTGAAACCCCAAATTCATTACGAGTTATTAAGATCATAATAGTAGTAATACTCATATGGAGTCGACTACAACTATATGATTAAATCTGATAAGTTTTTTACAGTTCTATAATTTTTAAATCAAATTAGAGACAACATGTTATTAATTTAGTGTATGATTTTACACTTGAAAGTGATACTTGAACTTATTCCTAATTAGATGTCATTATCGCTTTGAAGCTAAATATTAATGTTATCTGTAGTTACGTCATATAATTGGTGCTTTAAAGAATATAAAATGTTGTAATAACCTAGACTAAAGTAGGAGACATACGAGGCCACAGTTATACAAAAACAAAAAAGTATAAGTTAAAATTAATTTGCATCTTTCAGCATAATTCTTGAACGCAAAGTTGTACTTCATCATATGTTTTGCCAAATTTTCGATTCCTTCAATAAAGTCAGAATTTAGCAACCCTACAAAATAGGTATTGAATTCGATCATGATCTCCTCATTGGAGCTATATCCTTTCCCATCCTGACACTTTTATGATTAGCCACGGGGCTAAAGAGAAGAAAAAAGAAAGAGAAGAGAAAATGGTGAGTTAGAAAGCAATTCATGATTTTGGACTTGACCTTAGCGCACTTTTTCATCTGCAGCCATGCTTTGTTTTGATGGATATTGCACAACTAAACGAGAAAACTGACTTAATCGCCAGTGAACCAGAATGATTCCTCGGTATCTCATACTTAGATGACATATTTTTTCCAGTTATTTTTATTTAAAAACCAAAGTAATAAAAGGATTTTTACGAATTTTCTATGGAACTAATCTGTATCTATGTATATCCTTACAAATAAAAAGGAATTTACTAAATCGGTTTATAAATGACGGAGATACGAGGTAACAAACAACCAAAGTCAACTCAAACCAGAGATTCATATCTCTGGTGTGTTAACGGTCTCAACAGAGCGTTCTAAATGTTCGTTATCTTGCTAGTACTAGCAACGACGAGTCGTACGACCACAACAAAAATCGATAAACGACTTAAAGCCACTAGAAATTTCCTTCTCTTCAATTGTTCTTTATTTTATTTGAAAAAATTTTTTCAGCTTAAACTATGATGAGATTATTGGCCTTTTGATTAAAATAGCAGAATGAGGCTAAAGAGTCCCAACTACAAATCCTATCAAGTAAACTAGTTTGATTTGGACCTTGATTTAAAATCGAAATAAAAACTTGAACTTGAACTAATATATAAAAAAATAAGTTATACTTTTAAATAGTGTCAAGTTACGATCAAAATGAGTTATTACTTTCTTCATCCGTCTTCGCGGTTAATAACTTTTACTACAAAAAATTATTCACTAGATTCTGATTACATCAAACCGAGTCTAATTTACACTAAAACACAGTTTTTGTCTAACTTTCCCTCATTAAGTCCATCGCAAATTGTCTTGCACGAATTATCTTCAGAACTTGCTAAAACAACGAAACCAAGAAAATCACATACGGGTCATTTCTTTATTTTGTTAGGTTTCTTGTTGCCTCCGTTAATTTCGTCAGTAAAAAATATTCGATAGTTTAAACATTTGGCTTCGATATTGGCTTTCAAGTTAAGCTACTGGAATACACAGTTACATGGCAGGGCATTTCTACCACCACGCACATTGACAGTAATAATAATAATATTGGTGGACATTTCACACAGGAAGTAAGCTAAGCATAGCTTGTGTCATGGGAACCAGACAACTGATATAATACTTATATCCTTTTTGTTGTAAATACATACAAATAATACATATTAACACCCAGACACAGAACAAACATCTATATTCGTCACACAAATGTTTGTCCTGGGTGGGAACCGAACCCACGACCTACAGCTCAGTTGGCAGAGTTACTAACCGACTGAGCTGCGAGGCCTGTAATGCCACACACTGCATTTCTTCCAGTGATTGATGATTCCCGTGAAAATAGAGGCCATTTAGTAGAGTCACGTACGCTATGGCCACTGACGTCTGCTATCGTCATTATATGACCATTGTATGATACTGACATTGCACATTAACACAAACAAACATTTCTCAAACGTAACTATCATATCTCGTAACAAGTAACACGCATGTTATACTGGATGCATAATTGCTAAAATAATATTACTTACATTTTCATGCTCCCGTGGCTGCGAAAATTGCTCGCATTATGAACTGAATAAGTTGCAAAATATAATGTTCAATGACACTAGAAAATTAGCTGACTTTTTACACTCAGGTAACTCGGTAAAGGCTGTGATTTTGTCAAAAGAGGATATAGTATAACAGTGGTAAAGACAAGATTATGTGTTTTTTTTATATTATATAATATTTTCAGCCTTCATGCTCAGCAGTGTCCTCCCCATACTTATACTTATTTACCAACACCGTACTAAAAGTCAATGCTTTTATTCGTTTGGTTTCTGATCGAATCCTCAGCGAAGCTACACATAATTTGTATTCATTTCTCCACGGACTTTCTAGCAATTGGTCTAAAATGATTGAATATTGTTTGAGTTATGGTGGTGGGAAAATAAGTTCAAAATGGATTTTATAAAATTTATATGGAGGATAGAATGGAATTATATTTATTTATCACAAAAAAGATTACAGAAAAACCACTTTCAAAATTTGTACAAACAAAGAACGGAATTCCTTGCCCGGTTATGTATTTTTTATAAACTATAATTTTGAATTATTTAAGGTGTAAATGAATAATACTCAAGTGTGCTACATCGTAGAACGTATTGTCACTTAAGATCAGATAAGATTGCGATCAAATGATATCCAAAGATGAATATTAAAATAAAAAGAAGTAAAGAAAATACACAGTATCCTAAATAAATTAGGTGAATATAATGTTCCACCTAAGGTTTGCCACGGCAAGGCAGGCGTTTCTAAATTTGGCAATCTTGACTCACTTCCACGTTTCCAGATTGAAGTAGAGTTGCTAGAGCGTCGCTGCTACCAACAACGTATCCATAGAACTCCTTAAAATGCCATAAAAAAAACCATAAAAACGCGTAAAAATTTCGTAAAGCTATTTAAGTGTTTTAATAGCTATTTCAAGTACTATGTTATTGAATTATGAAATACTCTAGTTACCACATTGCGCATAGTCAAGGTTAATTAATTGAAGCATTCGGCTGAAAAAAGGTTGTCGAAATTCGAGTCTCAAAAAAAGATTTTTACGTTGTTCGATATTAAATTATAAACTTTGGCTTTGCTGCATGTTTTTGAATGGATAATACTTTGAATAATGAACTGTTGTGACAGTTATATTTAGTTCAGAATGTCACCAATTAATATGACTCAGTGGAAGTATTTTTTTAATATTGAAAATTGCAGATTTTGTTTCTAATCTTTCATGAATTATGTTCATCAATATCTAGTTTTCATTATTGATTCTCCTTTAAGGAATTCGTATGCCTTCGTATTCTGAGGCTGTAATAAAAAATGCATTCTGTCCAAATATTCAGAAATGGATTACCGACTGTTTTAGCCAGAAGCGACATTAATCGTGCCTTCTGAATCACAAGATATGAGAGATATATGATATATGAGAGATGTTGTAAACATCATTAATGAATTCCCCAGCTAAGCCATGCTATTATACATTTTATTAAAAATACTAATCATGGTACACACAGCACGTAACTACATTCAAGAGACCAATTTCAGAACGTAGATAACAAGATGCGCATGCGCGTTGATGTCTTTTGTATGTATTGGACTTCCGTCGTACAGAAGCCCATTCCGAACTGAGCTATTATATATGTACGCACATAGAAAAAAAAACTCTTATAATTACAAATCTCATATAAAAAATATCGGAAATATATTTCAACTCAGCTGCTCGCATTTTTTTCTAACAGGATTTCACAGAATTTGACACATGAATGTTAATTCTATTTCACGTCTTTGGTACATACAAATAATCATAAGCCGTTGATTTCATTATATAAAGGTATATACATATCATAAACTCGAAGACACGGTTTGCTTAAATATTTAATGTTTTTGCCAATAATAAACTGGGATACTTTAGGAATATGTAAGAGAATGTATAAAATCAATTTGTTTGTTTGCGCGCGCATCACGCTGAAACGGCTGAACGGTTTGGATTAAATTTGGTACCACGATCGTTTATATCCTGGAATAACACATAGGCTTGTTTGGTCCCGGAAAAGTGCAATGTTCCCGTGGGATGACTTATTCACCGCGGTAACACAGCGAGGTGCAATTGTACGAAATAAAACACTCTCACGGTTATTTTTGTATTGGCTAATATTTATACTTCTAACTTTGTAGAAAAACGAATAAATTACGTTTGAAAGTACTACTGAATAGTAACTTAAGTTTTCCTGCGACCAAGAGGTATAAAAAGCCTTTATTCGACGCACGTACCCATAACTATTGCTGCCCTTTCCAAGAATTTATAATACGAATAATCCAATCCATTCGTGAATTTATGGATTCAAAGCGTTCATAACGAGCCCTCAATTTCCTTTTCAACTTCGATCTGTTCTGGATGCTAAAGCATTCCCTGCGCTCCAATCAGGGTTGAATATTACGTACAGAAATTGGCATGGAATGAATAAATGCCTCGAAAAGGAAATGATTTATCACAAACAAAATGTACGTTATAAGCAAAAAATATCCATTAGAGCTAAGAATATGTTGGTACAAAAGTAGGTGTAAAATGAATACAAATTTCAATTGGGAATAAAATAATATATTACTTTTTATAGTCAGAGAATTTGAAAAAATGTACTGAATTTTTTTTATATTCTCTGACAATTTAGAATACACAATAGACATAGTGAAAATTAGTTATTTTGTCTAGTTTGAATTTGTAGATGGTCACCGAATATTTTATTTTGTTAGATGATGTAATGTCTCATTATATACAAATTTAAAAAACTGAATGAAATAATGGATATTTAACGAAATACTCTTCAGTTACCCGCTCTGCAATGCGCCTGCAGTGTGACTTGTGTTGTGATCTTGATGATCCTTTGCCACTAATATATCAGCTAATGATATATTTTGCCAAGTTAAATAATTCATTATATACGAGATAAGAGCAAAAAGTCCGCAAAGAAGCATTGTAAAAACGGGATACTTAAGTTTGTACTAACCATTTTTTACTACTAAAACAAGTCCCACTTTGATACATTCAAAGTATCTACATAGGACACACACTCCACTACATTTTAATATATTTGTAATCCTTTAAATTCTTTTGTAATAATCAAAACTTATTTACCTGTTTATTTTTATTTCAGGTACGGTTCTAGAAAACGCTATCAATTTCGGTGAGGTGAGGAGTCGCTAAATGGCAACCATTTTGTGAAAACGCCACATATGTCCTCTACATTTTCTCGTTCGTTTAAGTACCGTAACGTTTAAGAGTACTCCAAATAATTTAACAAATAAACAAATGGGACTCAAGCTAGGTTCTGGGAAGGGTTAAACTTATCCCTTTAATATACCAACGTCTGGTTACTTCAGACGCGTCTTTGCCATTTCCTAAGCGACTAACTGCTTATTGCAACGAGAAACTCTCGTAAAGAGAAATTCCTTTTCAACTAAACAAGTCCTCTTGAAATTACATGGTTCGCAAAGAAAGTCCGACTGTTATTAAGGTTAACGGTGAATAAGTACGCTTGTTTACTTTTAGCTAGCTCTTATATATAAATATAAATATATACATACTTACATACACAAATAAACTTTTAATTCACGTCGTGGATACCGTAGTGGCGCAGTGGTACTGACCTCATGTTTCAAGCCGAAGGTCGCTGGTTCAAATCCCGACGTGCACCAATGAGTGATAAAAAATATAATTTCGCTTGATAAATTTATGTGTGCTATACCACGTTCTCAAAATGGTGAAAGAAAACATCATGAGGAAACCGACATGTCCTAGCTTGTAGATGTCCAACAATCAATTCGAAGGCACAAAAGGAGCCTCTTTGAGGCGCACTTAAAATCCTTTCACCACACTGGTTCGATAGAACCAGAGACTTTACTAGTAGTAGTACTCACGTCTTGAACCTCTCGAAACTTAAGTGTTATAGAATGTTTAGATATGCAATTATTGACGTGGCCGAATATTAAGATCCCGATCTTTATCGCGGAAGTTAAATGCAAAAAATTCAGAAGCAGGCGAGCACCAAATAGTTTGACATTCGTTCAAAAAGCAGCACAAAACATTTGTGTTGATTAATTAAACAGATTTTGCAGAGAATGTTTGCCTGGTAATGTTGATGCCCTGGATTTGAAAACAAATCACACATACACTCTTTTATCATACTCAGAAAAATTGTGGAAGATAAATTGCAACAATATATTAATTATTAGAATATTTAAGAAGAACATTCTTGTCACGAAATCCCAGAATGAGGGCTCTTGCAACATTTTGAACAACACAATTATTTATGTTCTAGTTAATGAAAACCGTGCACGGGTCTAATTTACTATGACAACCTGACAAATATGAAAACGAAACCACACCAGTTTATACCAATAAATTGGTCCGCCCACATGATTGTATTTAGGCCTTTCTAAAGCGCTACCCAATTATGAAGATAAATACTAGTTTAACTAATACAATTAATATGACTTAAAACATTCATAAACCACACAAACAGATAATATTATACAGCTTAATTGTGACAATTTATATACAAAGTGTCAGGATTTTTTTCTCGGATGTCTTTTTATTTTCATATTTAGATTAAACTAATGTGGTAACATAGACGTGTCAAATTATGAGCTTATCACTGCCTTTGTTTTAGCTTAAATAACTAAGCTATGTCTTTAAATAATTCCAGTAGCCATGGAGATCCTCTGCCGATGAAGTCTATACAAATAAATAAAACTGGAGTGTCTGTTTGTAGTATTAAAATAACCGCTTTTTACTAAGTGCTATGGATGTATACACGGTACATATACTAAAAAAAAATTTACAATTTTTGTCTGTCTGTCTGTCTGTTCGTTCCGGCTAATCTCTGAAATGGCTGGACCGATTTTGACGGGACCCTCACCGGCAGATAGCTGATGTAACAAGGAGTAACTTAGGCTACTTTTCCGAGGGGTAAAATAGGGGTGCGTGATGAGACCGAATTCCACGCGGACGAAGTCGCGGGCAACAGCTAGTACCTAAGAGATTTTACCTAGGGAGATTTTTCACTATGACGAATGTCTGAATGTATATTGAGTAGTGTGGCTTTCGCATGATGCGAGCGGTATATTGTCATACAGAATTGAGGCACAGGTATGGAAATGTGGTTATGTGAGGGCATTACCATAAGATTCATAAGCGTACGCGGACGCCTCGAGGACAGAACAATGCCACTTCCGGGAAATGTGAGAGGCGTTGCGAACCCGTCGAGCCCTTCCGGTACAATGTTTTTACACCGTCGTTTTCTCCATACATAAATTCAAGTATTGTGCATCTGTACAATGATGAAATATTAGTAGCAATGATAAAATAAAATATGATGGACATTTTCACAAGCGCCATCTAGCTCAAAACCAAGCGTAGCTTTGTACTAAGGGAACTGTCTTTTTTTTTTTTTTTTTTTTTTTTTATATAGATACAGTCCATATTAACACCTAGACAGAACAATCTTCCATGAATGTCCTGATCATCCGGTTTAGGAATCGAACCTACAGTAGGTACAGAAGGCAGAGTTACTACTAACTAATCTAAACAAAGAAAGGTGTGTCACTAATGGATATATATCAATTACTATCCATACTAGTCGCATTGGTTGTTATGGGCCGAGGTTACCACTTAACACCAGGTGGGCCGTCGGCTCGTACCATAACTGTATAAAAAATAAAAAGACAAAACGTTTTGCGGCCAAGTTCAGAGTAACCATCATCTGTCGCCACAACTGTATAAAAGTTTCGTTAGACGTAACGCGTCGAATCGTTTTGTATGTTCGCACTGTCAGCAATCTACTCAATTGTCAGTAGAAAGCAAAGACGAAGATAAATGTCTTTTTGTACACAATGGTAATGTCCGCCCATTACTTTGCGGTTAGTGTGGTATTTTATTTCTTCATAGTGTTGAAAATCGTTACCGGTTTTCCTAAAGAAAATGTCTTTCGTGAGCAATACTGTAATACTCATCTCCGCACTCACATTGATGTGTTTCGATATGAACTGTTGAAATAAATGCACATGAAACTTTTTCTGTCACACACCTAAGAAGTTGAATAAACTTGACAGTTTAAACTATAGTCAAAATAACAGCTTTTTACTAAATATACACGTACGTATATAAAAAAACAATGTTTGTCTTTCTGTCTGTTCATCTGTCTGTCTGTAATTTCCGCTGAATGGCTTGACCGATTTTCATTAACAGATAGCTGATATTATAAGGATTAACTTAGGCAACTTTTAATATGGTAAATTCGAAAACCGATAAAAATGACTTAACGAAATAGCTACTCTTTTAGTTTCAAACTTTATTCAACGCGGGCGAAGGGCCACAGCCCATAGGGCAAAACTAGTTCAAAATAAATTCAATGAAAGGGGTGTTTAAATGTATTATAAGTGATTTCGACCATACAATATATATCATACGAGATAATCCATATTATTTCATGACATCTTCGATTCGACTTCGATTATATAGGTAATCAGGAATCCGGTAATTTCATACATTCTACATAAAAGCTAGCTACGAAAATATTTTTTCCAATAGATGACCAGTTCAAGAACAAGAGTGTAACTTAAATAAAGAGAAATGAAACACGCTGTTCACGAGTTCAAAGGTGAAGGCGAATATTGTTTTACTATGTACAACTGTAACGGTAGCATTCTGACCCCAATAACATCTGTCCTCATTGATTTCTGTGTTGTTTTGGCTCGAATCAATTTGTGATCCTTGAAGAGACTTCCTGATGATCCTGACCTTGAAAGAGAAATTGTACTAATTTCAATCGAATATCTTTTTGTACGTCACACACGGGAGTTGTTGGGCTACTTTGTTCGCATAAGAATCAGATAAGTGTCGGATTGTTAAGGAAAAAATTGCGGCGCTGAGCTCACCACTTATCACGTTTCTTTTCAAAGATAATGTAACCCACCAAGTAAAAAATGACCCTTTTCGACCTTGCCTAACCCTTCGCATAAACAGATGAAATAAATCATGTATGTTAATAAATACACTCAGCTGGTATATTTGTTACAAAAACACCATTAAACTTTTGTCTCGAGTGAGAACTCAACCCGCATCCCCCATCTCAGATGGTTGGATTGGATGTAAATGCAAATGGCTTCTTAATCAATTTCGCCAATACTAACAAAATAATTGTGTATTGTTTTAAATCACTAGCAATGCAGTCAAATTTAATTTAGAAATTAATTACTATCGATTCCAAATAAGTCTCGGTGCTACAATTCGGCACGGTTTATCGTAAAATTTCAAGACTTGTTGAAATCTTTATGCTGTGTCACTAATCTGGTTCATGCAATTGATATCGTAAATCTTGATCTTTGACTTATTGCGTGAAATATGAAAAGAATTTTATAAAAAAAAATATAGTTTCTAACTTGCGTAAGTAACTGCCTATGTTTACGAAACTTTTCGTGGTTGCCTCAGACCGCAGGCTATCAATTTTATTATCCTTCTTCATTGTTTAAAAATGTATTTGATTCACATTTGGTTATTATCTCAAATCAAGTTACGAATAACAGCATTAAAATATTTCGGCCAATGGCGAAATAAATTCGCGCACCGCTCCTGTTTCCGGTCGCATTAGGAAGTAGGTATGTAGATAGATAGATTGAAAACTCTTTATTGTACACCACAATATAAAAATAAAAAATGATATAAGAAATAAAAGTAAAACGTGAAGTTCAACGGGCGGCGTTATTGCTTAAAGCAATCTCTTCCAGTCAACCTTTGGGTGGACTAGACTAAAACGGGAATGATAAGGGACGGTAGTGTTAAAGAGAGAAAATACACTAAAATAAAATAACTAAATACATACTAATAATACAAATAATATAAATGTACATACTAATAAATAATACATATACCTGTACATATACTACTATGACATTAGTAAATATGTGATCCGGCAGTCTAAAGAAGATATAATGTTCTACACTATTCCTAGTTCATTTTATTTGAGTGACTTATAACGAGCAATGGTCATATTTAGAACAATACATTACTGTTTTCTTTCAGCTTACCTATTTCATAAAATCATAAATCATCTAACGTTATACGCAGAACCATCACATTATAGATCATGATAATGATAAAATCCAATAATTATTCATTCATTATATTTGTACAAACAATAAAAATACCGTTAAAAAGTGTAGAAAAAAAATCGAACAAAAAACTTGTATTACACAATGACCATTAATCAAAAAGTTTGTAGACGCCGTCTCCGCGAGTTCTCTCATTATTTATTCATAGCCGTGAAGCCACAGAATGAACAAGAGTCAACCGAAGCCCGGGTATATTGATCATCAACAAACTGACTTTTTCTCTTTATCTTTCCGCATCGAAAACAAACCTTCGCCGCTGAACTTAAGACCTGTCGATAAACATTACCTAATCTTTCACCACCATCAAAGTTCCATTCAAGCGATACAGATACATTGTCACTTCGAGTTGCAAGTCTCCGTGACTGAGCGCACGTTGTAAATCACTTCCAAATGAACGCGTAATGGATGATGATTCGCAAAACTGTCGTTGTATATGCGAGTGAATACAGCTGGTATTGAATGAGGCCGCGGACTTGGTCAGCAAACTGGTTTCGTTCATTATCAAAAGTCAATAACTTTCCGATGCATACCGAGTCATGGCCGAATTTATGCCGTAATATAAGTAAACTGAGAGGTGGGTTCATGAAATTCACTACATTTGTTCTAGAAATAATAAATTGATGCTGATGTATCTATAAAATTTTAATTCTCCTAATGATTTACAATAATTTGTTGTGACTAATATATGTACTAAACACACTTTTATAAAAAAAAAAATGTATAGACATAATCACAAGGAGTTACCTAACAAGTATGTAAGTTTTTATATCATTCCGTAAAATCTGAAGCAACCCATAAATATCAAAACAATTATAGATCTATGCATATAAATCTAATGATTTATAATGCCATTTTATTGCTGATTGATTTCTTGGTAAAAGACAGTTAATTATATAACAAAAGGTGCAAACGTACCTCCGTGTAGCTCCGGTATGAATTTAAGTGTTAGTTTGGTGCCTAGCTCTCAGTCTACAATCAAGCTGTATTGTTGGATCGCGGAAAGCGGTATCTCTTGATGACTCCGATAAATTTTACAAAACAAAGTTGGATGGTTTTTACTTTCTTCGTCATTTACGCAAGCTACTTTCGCTTTTGCGATTATGGTGAAGAATGAATCCTGGTTAGTTTCTCTTATGATTCGTACGCCGCCGAAAGCGATTCGATGCGTTTGACTTTTGAAAATTAACGTTTTGTAAATACGATGTTTTATGGCAGTCGCGAAGCTTTGTGTGGTTTTAATAAGCACCCAATACAAAGTTCTTATAGCAGACCAGATTAGAACTAACCTATACGCAAAGTGTATTTATTATAACAATTTCAAAATTTATTTATCTACATATCGTTCCACCATATATGTAGATACAAAAATATACTACTATATATTGAATTCTTCGGTGACATTTGGTGAATGAGCACATGACCTACCTGGTAGTAAGTAAGAAGAAGTACGTCATGGGTTCTCCCCTACTTAGGTATAAACACGAAACAAATCGCATTGTTTGCGCCGTAACTCTGAGACATGAAGGTGTAATGTTTCTTGTGCCTGTAATTTCACCAGCAACCACACCCTGTAGTGTACGCAGCTTTGATACTGACTTTTCGGGTGAGAGGAGAAATGGTGTGCGCAGTAGTGATAACGTTACTGCTTGAAATTCAGTCTATTAAGGTTATTGTGACCAAAATTACTCCACCATTCTAAGATATAAACAATGTTACTTTAGCTCATATATTTACAGGACTCGTACCAGTAGTGAAATTACGAAATCACAAGTACATTAAGAACATAAGGTTCAGTACACTTGCCAACAGCGCTATCTACCTAGATATCTAGACCGATGTCGTCCTAGATAGTGCCTCTCACATTTGCGGCTTCAGCGGGAGTACTGCCAAGTAATTACTATGTATTCTGTGTACGGACCAAATTAGCCCTAAAATTAAGTCGTTCGGTACCAACTGTCAGTGCCACCCACTGCATGGAATTTATAGACGTGTCCATGTCAATTAGTCTTTAACTCGTGTCTATCTAGTTACAAAGTGGCAGCGTTGGACTTGGTTACTAGGTAAGCTAGTTCCGCTCTAAGAAATAATGAATACTAATAAACCTAAAATTCACTAAGTTTTTCTTTACCCACAGCACTCATGGTCTGTTAGCATGACCTGGCGACCAAGCATACGTCAAATGCAATGCCAGTTTTTTTGTTGTAATGTAAGTTACAGAACGAGCTGATGGCCCACCTGATGTTAAGTGGTAACCGCCGCCCATAGACAACAGCAATACGACTCAAGTCCTCTCCACCAAAGTATGAGATGACTCAAGTCGCATTGCGTTGCGTCTATCACCCCGAGACGGGGATGTTAATTCTCATGCGCCTGCAATTTCACCGGCACCCACACCCTTCCACCGGAACACAGCAACACAAGTGCATCACTGCTTGGCGGCAGATTACCAGGTGTGGTAGCAGTACTTCTCCGGGCGAACTTAGCACAAGTTCTACTGCTACTTTGGGTTGCTCCTTTCGCACCACCCGGGGGACACGTGTAGGAATTCAATGGGTTTTCACCTACGGACGCGAGCAACGTGGGCCCCTATAGTATCCACATAATTACTAGTTCGGTTAACTAAATAGTTATTATATTTTGACTGTGGTGTACGTGAAAAGACTTGAATGAAAAGCTATTTTCAGTAATAGTGAATGATGACCTTCAGCAAATAAATGATTACATTGTATTGTACCTTTTGTTCCAGTTTCTGTCCTCGCCCGGGTCAATAAACTAATCCATTTAGATAAAAGTTCATCGACCTTGGAAGTCAAAGCCATCAATATTCTGATTTATTTAGTCGTTCTATTTTGATGTTATTTTCTTTTGTCAAAGTATGTTGGGAGATTTCGGTTCGGTTTGTTTATCGTCAGTCACGAAATAAATAAATAAAATAGTATACACTGATCCAGGTTTTCTTGTTTCTAACGATAGCTAGACTTAAAATTCATTGTCTTTTTCAAAGGGAAGGTTTTCTAAACAATCCACTACTGAAAATTGCCATAGAAACTTTCAAACATAATCCTAGTTCACTGGGAAACAATCGTTTTTGATAATCAAAGTAAGTTCACTTTGGTATCAGTTCACGTTTCATAACATAGTTGAAATATGCACGTGATTACATTATAGAAACCTAACTACCAATTTTACTTTAGTTTCTCCACAATAAGTCACTTAGAAAATATATAGACGTCTGACTTATTTCGTAATAACCATTATAAAACTAGTATCCTTCTAGCTAATTGATAAAATACGTTCCATGAAACGTGGCTACTGAATCATTTCTGCAGTTATGAGACAAAGTCGACCAGCCACACGTAAATCTACCTAATTGCTATAATTTCCACTCGCAAGACATGCTTTAGTAGCGAACTTTCATTTTCCGAGCACGTGTTTCATGTTCAAGATTATACACTAACGGTAATTACAATATAATCTAAAATTTGAGTAATTTATTGAATCAATTTAAAACCAATATCTTTGAACTGAGTATCGCTTTCTCTCGATACATTTATAGAAATTACAATCACTTCTTAGAGAAACTACAGTTTATTAGTAAAAGCTAGTTGAAAACAAATAAACGGTAGACTTGTTTATTTATTATATAAGTGACAGTTAAAATGGATGTAAAAGTCGAATTGTCGAGTTACTGCCAACTAAAGCTTGGTTACAGTTAACAGCAAAGTAAATAAGTAGTAGTTTAGTTTTGATTACTATTTATCTATTACAGTGTCCAACCAAAGCTTAATTGAATCAATTATCCTCTTAGATGTCAAATAAGAAAAAATGCGCAAATTTAAAACTATATGTAATAGTTAAAGTGACATTGTGTGAATGACACCCAAGTGAGGTTTTATCAAATCTACTTAGATTACTGAAGAAAATAAAATAATTATTATAATTCGATACAGAAACATAATTATATTACAACCAGTAATGAATAATTTCGGTGATAAAAGGTTTCCAATAATTTGAATTACTAATATATGCTTGGGTAAAAAACAATATGTAGAACTTCCCACGAATCAGAAAGAAAATTAATAACAGGTTTACATTTTTATACGGCCAACGTAATAGTTACAGTATTATAGCTTATAAAATCATACATAACAGGGCATTTCTATTTTGCAATGGTATACATTGTCTAGTTCAAGCCAATATAAGACACCGCAAATCAAGAGGTGCGAGATGCATTCTATTTATCGATGCGTGATCTATATCAATATCAGTGATATGAACAGATTGCCGTGTGCCAAAGTACAGGTACAGGGAGTGGGAGGGCAATATTGGAAGTGATGTGACTTCGAAGACATAGATTTGTACTCGCATCAGTGGTTACTCATGCAATAAGCTCCAGGACTCATTATTGCTTCCGAGACGCGTTATTTGTTGATGCATGATATATCAGGAATTCGTTACACATAGAGACTTGGTATAAATTACGTTTGCGACATCGTAAGTTAGCTCAATTTTTTTACGAAAGAAATGGTTTCTATAGAATCATATCTGGACTTCAACTGTTAAGTTTAGTTTTAATAGGGTTTGATCCTAATAAAGTTGATATAAAATTAGTTTTAATTCCTAGTTTAATGAACCATAATCACTTCAAGCAATTCTCCCAAATTCATGCTTATACTCTTATAAATAAAATTTTGGAATAGAAAAGGATTTGGATTTAAATAAGAAATAAACTAACATTTTCAAACATGGCAAATATATCACCCAGTAGTTTTTAGCGATACTTAAGTAACTCTCTTAACGTTTAGAAAGGTAAAGAAAAAAACGGGCTTTATATGGTTGACACAGCCGAAAACACTGGCAGGTGAAAATTACCATGAAGATGTGATTGCCAGTGTTAAAATGTCACATGAGTGAAACCATCGTGGCTAGTATTTTTCCACAGATAAATTAGTTTTCCACTAAATAAATCACACTCCAATAAAATAAAACAGAAAAGTCGTCGCGAAGCTCTTTTTATAGATATGCCAAAACTTTAACGTCAAAATTTTGTCTCAGGCTAAACAAACTATCTAATTTTATGTCCAGCTGAACCTCATAAGCATAAAAAGAAGCAGAAGCAAAGAGTTTCCACTTCCTTTTGTTACCCACATTCATTAATGCTCGCGGTTTCAGCGTTACATGATTAAAAATATAAATGAAGCTAGTTTTAATTGCATGTGAGGTAGAGCTTAGAGCTGTATAATGTGCGAATATAATTTTGGTATGAGTCTCAAAATGTTTCTAGCAGTTATTAAGCTTTAAAGTATTTGTCCAGGGAAATGATGCCACCATACCGATCTCTGCCACCAAGCAGTAATACCCCCAGGGTATTATTATAATGCTCGCAGTTTGGTTGCTGGTGAAATAATGCTTGAAATAAGTCTTACGCCAACAGTTACAGGCTCAATGTGAAGTGACTTGCGTCTTTCATATTTTAGTATGGGCAAAATCATCTGAGAAATATGCCTGAGTCGTCTCTTCGCAAATAAAAAAAGAACTTTAAACGGACAAGCCTTTATCTTTGTTTTTTTATTTTGTATTTTAACCTAACCTTTCAATTTGTATCACTAATCTAATATGGACATTATATAGTCAGAAATAAATGCTTATTATTATTTTCACGGTCAAGTTCAGTTAATTTTGTGTCATGTCATCGATCGAAGAATGTGGGACAAATTCTGCATGAAAAGCTTTTTCCGGACACAGTTACGGATACCTCACCACATCCCTAACGCAGAACTCCAGGACATAAATTAACAGAAAGACTACGTCAGACTTTGTTTAACAAACGCATTACACGATTTAGTCTTCTGCAAACATTTTAACAAGGAAATGGGGTAAATTGAAGTGCTAGCAACGGGAAGTGGTCTTGCTGCAGCCGTGAATATGAAATAATAATTTTAATGTTTGTTTAGGTTTTACCAGTACTTTTTAAACGCTAGAATCAAATTAAAAAAAAAGCAATGCTTTGCTGCAATCGTTTTATGGTTTTTGATCAAAGAATATATTTATTAATAATATTTTTCTTTCTATTAAATTAGTACATTCTAGTACCTATTTACTTATTTTGAGCAAATGAAAGAGGCATCTTATATTTTTATTTTACATGTAAGTAGCCTAATACTAAGCTTTTACTGTTATTGTATTACTTCTGAAATGTTTAATTTGTACCTGTGGAACTTGTGTAATATTATTCGGGAGGAGTTGATGCTTGCGCGACACTGTATTTTACTCCTGCTAGTATGACAATGCTTTATATTATTCAGGAATTTTCTGAAAAAAGAAACTGTTATATTACTTTTATTTATTAAAAAGTTCAAGATCAAAGTTAAAGCTACTACAATATCCGTACAAAGATTGAGAAGACAATAATTAATAGCACCTGCTTGATTAAATAAAGGTGCCAACAGAAAAGCGTTTTATTATGATCTCGAGAGCTAGATTTCGATAAGATTGAGATGGAATTAAAATAAGCAACAGTACCTCAATTTTATTTCTTTTCTGAATACAAGATGTTAAGGAAACTTATAAAATAAAGTAGTTATGTATTCATTAATTTACAATTACCAAAGCGTTAGCGAAGTAACGATTTTCACTTTGTGACAAAATGCAAGACACATTTTTTTGTATCGGAATTATTTTATTTGAGTAAAATCAAAGTTTTTTTGTTAATTGATTCTAAGGTACACTTTTTAATTTTGTTGTTTCTTTCTCTGAGGTAAAATTTTTAGTTTCAAAGTAGTTGAAACGGAACGAGGAATTATAATTTGAACTAAACATAAAAATGTACAGAACTGTCTAATATTATACTTTTTTTGTTTTCTCAAGTTTTAAACCACGTGGATTTCGATTCCTGCAAGGAATACCGAAATAGTTTGCAAAAAAATATAAGTTACTTCTCAGTAATAAATTTAATAACATAAGTTTGAGATCGGTCACTCGTTAGTGTTTTCCTGTACGAATCCTCAACTTTAGAGTACCAACAAAAAATATTACGGAAACACTAGCCCGATCTAATTGAATTAAAATTTGTCCTGTATAATAAAAAAATCACTTAGGGAACAATAAAGCTGTCAAGTGAAGTGGAAACCGCAATTCATTCGTATTTTTTCACATCACAACCACTTACTTTTTAATTTATTTTAAGTCTATCAATCTTCGTGTTGGAATGCAGTGACAAGTGACTCAGTCGGCGAGTATTTTTATGTTTTTATTTAGCATGAAATGTACCACTCACGTAGTATTTTATATTATATAAAATAACAGACATTATAAAAAAAAAAAGTTAATACATTAGGGGGCTATAATATTTACTTACGTCAATATCAGGGACCCCGATCTAGACTGTGCCTAGTTTGGAGCCCATTACCAAACTGTTATCAGATGAAAAGTCTATAAATTTACTCTTGTCCTTATTGTTTGTTAAATAACATGCAAGTTTTTCTATTCTGTTTAACTATAACTATTTCAATTAGATAAATTTAAATAGGTTTTATCTATCTCTGAACGGGGTTTTTATGTATTTTAGAAAATGATTACCATTTTTTTTTGTAATACGGACAAAACACTAGACAAGATATATTTTAGTTATCTTTAACCTTAAACAAATTAAAGTATCGCAAATTTAAATAATGAGTGTTTATGATTTCTTCGTATAATATTTATATTAATTTTTTTGGAAAAACCAAAAATTTATTGGACACCTTGGGTTGAATCAGTTTAATCTGGCCGCAAACTGTGCCATATTGATTCGAGATGTCTTATAGTGAAGACTATATATTCAGTTTCCAGTATCCTGTTTTTACTTGTTACTTATATTATAAAATAGAAATAAACCTCAATCAGTTAATTGCTGAACTGCTCTAATAAAATCAATATTTATATGCGGAATCTACATGACTGCAAACATATTCTCACATGATTAATCATGTACCACAGACCACAGAATATTTCCTTTTAGATATAATTTATTACCCGTCAAAATACACAAAGAATTTGTCTGTAGAGTGAAACTTTGAATTGTATATTAATACAATATAATACTTGTAATGTTAGTAGATCATTTATCATCACCAAAATATACAATTGTTCAAGGATTATTTTATCAATATCCGTAACAACTTGTATTGTCAAACAAACACTTACAATTCGGTAAACTTTGTCACCGTCATGATATTATGATATCTATATAAATATATAAAATTGGAGTGTCTGTTTGTCATATTAAAATAACCACTTTTTACTAGGTGCATATGGATATATACACGGTAAAACAAAATTTTTTTACAAAATGTTGTCTGTCTCTTTGTTCCGGCTAATCTCTGAAACGGCTGGACCGATTTTGACGGGACTTTCACTGGCAGATAGCTGATGTGACAGGAGTAACTTAGGCTACTTTTCCGAGGGGTGATAAAACCGAATTCCACGCGAACGAAGTCGCGGGCAACAGCTAGTTATTAATAGTGTCATGTTCGGCTTACCCGCCACACACCAATTTTGCATAGTTTGATAAACTAAATAGATATTGAATCACGCCCTTTGTACTCGAGAGTGGAAGCAAATCTTCAGTAAGATTAATTTCAGTTGTATTAATGTCAGAACACAGATATAACATGATCGCATCGGCGCGGCGCCTTAATCTCCTATGAATAACCACGAATTAAATACAATATCTACTAATTAGGCATTGAAACTGTTGTTAAATCATCGATGCTTTTAGCCGAATATTTCCCCATATTTTGGTGAAAATTTGGATAAGTTTGTTACTTTACCAGATATTATTTTTATACTATTGTGTTCAGTTATTATTTCCTCAATAGGAGAGTCTACGTGTAAATCCGGAATGAGCTTTCATGAAAGTCAGTGGGTACATAAGTGGCTGCTGTGAATGGGATCGCCTAGACATAGTATTAATGGCGTCTTCATTATTATTTTTCCCTTTTTAGAAATTACTTGGAGTTGGATCAATATTTTCTTCCACTCTCAGTCAAATCATCATCACACACAATTCCATCAGTCATGAACATGTCAGTCTTCTTCCTCTTGCCTTCGCTACATCAAACAATATTATAACATGACATTCCCCAATCACGGAATATCGTGATGGATTCGTATTCATGAGTATTTGAGCTTACTGGAGAATGAGTCACGGCTGCTTTGAGCAAATGCCCTTCGTACTTCAAGTTGTTGTAGGCATTTATATAAAAGCAGTCGTAATGGATGCTATCTACCTACGGTATAATATAACGTAATCACGAATGCATTATTTACGTCAATGTTAAGGTAAGATCGTTTATGTATTTTGTTTTATTTTGTATGCATGAATAAAACGAAAAATATAAGTTTTTTTTTAATTATTTTTTATGCCATCTTTGTGATGGAACTGGCTGACGTCCTACCTGATGTTAAGTGGTAATCGCTGCCCATAGACAACAGCAGTACGACTCAAGTCCTCTCTAGCAAAGTACGAGATGTCTCGAGTCACATTGCGTTGCGTCGATCACCCCGAGACGGGGATGTTACGTCTCATGCGCCTGCAATTTCATTATTATATTATTAACTTTATTCTTTTTATGCGGTCATTAGGTGCCTAAAATCTGAGTACACATGGAGATGCTGGTCTGAATTGATTGAGCACTAAGTAATCAAGCCTACTATCACACATGCGCCGGCGAGCGGTCACTTCAGTCGCTCACGATTAGGGTCAAGCTTCAAGGTCCGACGTAAAATCAATAATAATGCTCGTTACATAACTCTTGAATCATTACGTCCGAGCTGAATCACGAATTGTTCGTGGCGGTTGAGTGGGATGCCTCCAACAGTAATATTATGCCATTATGCCCTCAGTTGGTTAGTACCCTGCCTTCTGCGATGTAGGTCGTGGGTTCGATTCCCACCCGGGACAAATATTTATATGACGAATATAGATGTGCATTGTGTGTCTGGGTGTTAATATGTATTATATGTATGTATTTACAAAAAATAAGTATATATAAGTACGATATCAGTTGTCTGGTTCCCATGATTCAAGCTCTGCTTAGCTTACTTTGGGGCCAGATGGCGCTGTGTGCGAAATGTCCACCAATATTTATATTTATTTATACCATTGTGATTTTCACATGAAAAATTAATGAACGAGATACCATGTTCTCAAAACGGTGGAAGAAAACATCGTGATGAAATAAACTTTGTTCATGGTAAAAATATGCTAAGATAGGCGGTATAAAAAGTGATTATTATAAATAACACTTAATTTCATTTATATAATAGATAAGTGGAGTTAATTATCTGTAATACCTGTAAATACTTCACTTTTAAACGGGATCATGGCACATACATACTCACACGCCTCTACACCCGCTAGAGTAAGCAAAGCCACAATAAGCCACTTTTCACTTGTGTGGCTTCAATCGTGGAAACGCATACATGACAACTGGTAGGCTTATCACCTTTACTGTTTGCACACTGAAAATTTCATCCACAATATTATAGCTAACTTGAGGCAGTAGAACTTGTTTCATATAGAAGATTATTTTCGGTAACGTATTTGCACAATCCCATCGTCCTCCTTAATTCTGGTATTCAAAGCTAATGTTTGTTTTAGAAGATAACTCATTCAAAGCATGACCTCAAATCACGATGCTCTATTTGCCAATGGCATTACAAAATATTCAAAAAACGCTTTGTACGCCTAAGGAATACTGTACACAATTCAATCCTTTTAAGTAGCGACCTTCGGACATCCACGCCAAAATTGTTTAAAAATTGTTACATCTCACAATGGCCGTACTTCGTGACCGACTTGGTACATTCTGGTACTCAAAGGTGCCAAAGACGATAAGAATCAAGGTGTTCGATTCACAGCGAGGATCAAATTGATTTGTTCTATTGTTGAGATACGGTCATACAAAACCGCTTATCGGAATAAACATTTTATATATAAAACCTTCTTAAAATACCGCCTTGATATTTCGCTTCTCATAACCTTTCGCTGAAATAAATATAAATTGTTACAGTAACAATAACAATAACTTTTAACATCCGATTGGCGATGATTGCATTCCATTATAGGAGGTTTGTTGGGTGTAGTTCATTGCCGCGACCTCTCGTGTACAATTTGAAAGTATTTAGGGCACATTATAAGTGTACAAGTTCAAGAAAAAGTAACGCTACGCACACACTTGCACGCAACTTACATAATAAATTGTAAAGTGAATTGAATAATGTCTCAGTCGAATAAAATCAATGTCACTTCTTTAAAAAAAACCATGTTAATTAGTTTCTACTTCAGTTTTGCCGTGACATAACTTGCCACTTCTTTTATTTACCACTCCGTATATTTTTCTAGTTATCTTTAACTTTTAACAAATACTTCTTGGTGGTCTTCCACATGAAGACTACATTTTTAGCATAAAATAATTAATTCCAATAATTATGCACAGACGATTGCGATCTTTAGCAATAACAGAATTAGGAAAGCTTTAAAAATATATTATGAAAATTTTAACAACAGATAAAATATAATTAGAACATAGAGGTACATAACTCGCAATCTCGCCTGAACGTGGCCTCTTGTGAAATATACGGTAAAACCAATTTTAAATTTCGAATGTTAAGCAAGTATTTATAATATCAACCCTCAAATAACTTATAATACACAAAGTAAGTATGACCGAAACCTTATTAAGTAATCAAGTTCAAAATTCGAACAATTAATAAGCAAATAAGCTGTCACACGACAATTGATTCATGGACTTAATTTATCACAAATGACCGACGGTAGCTCTTGTCATTGATATAAGGTAAGGTGTTTGATTAATTCTTGCTCATTTGTGTAGCGGACAATAGAACAAGGTTTTAATGGACTAATTACCTTTTACGAGAATAATATTACGCTCTAATACGAAAATAAATAGCCTTTAGAGATAAGATATATTAAATGGTTGTAATTATCTTTTTCTGAATGTTTATAGTAGACAGTAGTTTTAAACGTTGATACCTTGTTAAAACTGGACTATGTGTTTTATTATACTGTTTAAAAAATCGTAGAGCATAGTGACCCAGTGATACAGATCACAAATTTCAATCTGGTGGTAGCTGGTTCAAATTCTCACGATTAAATTTATTCGTTTGATAAAGTTATGGCATCACGTCATATAACGGTGAACGAGGGAATCAGCATGTCGTACAAACGAAAATTCGAAGCCATGTATCAAGTGCACGAAAGGATCCCCCTCAATCCAGAATTGTGTAAATTTGTATTTTTTTGCATCCATCATGTATCGGTATATCACTTAGTCTAATTTATAATCATAAATTTCTTGAAGTTTATAGTTTTTTACATTATAACCTTTGTATTTATTGTTTTAGAATATCACGTAACATTATTTAACACCCATTTAGAATACGTTGGCTGCCCAGTAATTAATTTAATTACCAGCACTAAATAACAGTGGAGTTATCTTACGAATACCCAATAAAATAATTATCCTGTAAAAAAAAATAGTAAGCAGTCCCAAATGGTTAAACTAACTCTCAAAATACAATGAAGACGATAAAATTTGTTATAAATAAAGGAGCTAAAAATCTCAAAGCACTTTCTGAACAATTTTTGTAATTCGACGTAAAAGCAAAGTAATTTAGATGTGAGCGGAAATTGAAGATAAATAGAGCGTTTCTTTTAACATTTCATCAGTGGTCCCGATGGACCTCAATTTAACTTATTTTGTTTCAATCTCTGGAAAAAATCTTTTATGGGCCCGAATAATTTCTTTGTCAGATGTTATTTTAAATACTGCTAAATAGCATTATTTGCAATAAGGTTGCATTATTCAGTGGCATTTAATTATTTACATAATGAATCTATATTCCTGCTATATTACTCTTTGTTCACACGAATTGCGATAAAAGGACTTACCTACTCAACAAAAGACTGATTAATAGACACATCTCAAAATGAAAATTATAGGTTTTTATTATCTCTTAAATTTTATACTGAAATCAATGTTATTCATATTTTAAATATACCTATGTATCTCGTGATTGCTCAATCGTACCGACTCCTAGTTTAAATCCGGAGGTCGCTAGTTCAATTACGTGAGTAACAGGCACACCCTAAAACGTAAGAAAGTTAGGAGACATTTATCAAGAAAGGAAGGAGCCTCTTTGAGGCTCACTTTAGACGTTTTTAACACACTGGTTCACGACAGTTACAACAAAAACATTAGTGGTTAAGACGTATTAAATTTATCAACGGCATATCATAGTAAACTTAACCTGTACCTACCTAATTATAAACGTAAGAATTGTTAGCATTGTTACTATATTTTTATTTTCTCTCAAATCAGTACCTATTTGAATTGGTACATGCTGAAGGAGTAATTTGGGTCGCAAGGCACTGCCAAAATCCACATATAACTACGTCGTGCTTACTACGTCGACTGCCGCGGCGGTACGGAAAGCAACGCAGTACGCAAAAGCTCTCCGTACTGTTGAGGGCCCGTCTTAAAGGGTCATCGTCTACCTTTAAAAGTTTCAAATGCTATATTATTGTGCAGATCTCAACGTCTATTTGTTACAGTAGATTTATTGAAGAACTCTACAGGTATGCCAAAGGGAGCGCCTCAAATGTCACGTTTTGCGAAGGATTGAACCTTGGTATTAAATTATTATAGTGTTGTGCTTGAAACATCGTTGTATTTCGGTCTTTGTTTCATGTTCTCACGATAAACCGTGTTAAAGAGCAGCTTTTGCAAAATCATTGTATTCATAACTCAATATCGAATACCTTATATACAAGTATCCATTAAATTTCTGTCTATAGTTTTATAAAGTTTTAGTTTTAAGATAGGTACTAGCTTAACGAGTTATTTTTTTATAAATTATCGTACTAGTGGGTAAGCAATGGCATTTGCCATGCCCATCTTTTTAATAGTAAGTCTGTTTATAGTTATAGTGTAATATGCAGTAAAAAGAGTTGGTATGATCTGGTAACCTCCTGGGGTAAAAGGTTTTTTTTAATTCGCCATTTACAGCACATGCAAACAATATAAAACATGTAGGTAAACATTAAATGTCACTCGTTACTATCTCATTTTATTCTTTGACGCGGATCGACAGCTTGGGTCAATGCCGTGCAATAAAATAAGTTAATTACTGGCGGTATGGCTCGCATACTACCGATCAAATTGCCTCTTTCACTGAAATTCACACGTATCTCAATGATCACAAGGCCATCTCATTCATTATTTATACTTTACCAGCTTTTACAGTTTCCTTTCTATGACGAATGCTATTAGACGAGCTTACGACCCACCTGATGGAAAGTGGTCACCGTCGCCCACGGACATATGCAACCCCAGAGGCATTGCTGATGCGCTGCCGGCTAACTACCGACAAATATAAATATTGGTGGCCATTTCACACATCGCCATCTAGCCCCAAACTAAGCATAGCTTGTACTATGGGAACCAGATGACTGATAGTTTTTTTTTTGTAAATACATACATGTAATACATATTAACATCCAGACACAGAATAAACATCAATGCTCGTCATATAAATGTTAGTCCTGGGTGGAATCGAACCCACAACCTACAGCTCAGAAGGCAGAGTTACTAACCAACTGAGCTGCGAGGCCAGTCATATGAAATGAAAATGAACTCTTATTTGTTGTTGTACTTGTTTTTTAATCCGAGTTTCCTCTGTTATGTCTCAAAATAAATGTCCATAGGCACTTATATAAAAAAATCTTAATTACAACTTAGTCTATCGCAAGAAAGCTAGAAGGAGAAACATTTGTGTGACGAATATAGATGTTTGTTCTGTCTAGGTAGTAATATGTATTATATGTATGTACTCGTATGTAAAAAAAAAACATAAGTATTCTATCAGCTGTCTAGTTTCCATAGTACAAGCTATGCTTAGTTTGGGGCTCAATGTATCAATTGTCCAACAATAAAAAAAAGCTATAAATCGCTATGCAAAAGTGCCTCAGTGACTTAGTTTGACAGACAGTAGGTACCAGAACCTTCTCATTGGAAGTTAGGAATCCGTACCACTCGACTACCGTAAGCAAGAGGGAATGCAGACCCTGTCACAAAAGCTCCATTCTACTACTGGACTTTTACAACGCGTCACGTTCCCCTGATTAATTGTTTATTATAACCGGTCTGTTATCTGATTCCTATCTCGATTGGACATTCGTTATCACCAACAATAGAGCAGAGATCGTGTCGGGCCTTGCTGACATTCGCTTAATGGCGAGCATAGCTGAGCTTTGAGATAACTCATAATCTTGCTACGTAACCCGTCCAAGGTCTACGGCAAAGCATTTGGATTGAGGTAAAGAAAGTGTAGATATTTACTTATTTTTGATTATTCTAACTACAGTGTTTTGGAGCCCACTATACCAGAGTTTATCCAGTCTTTTTTTACGTGATACAGTTATGGAACGACACGACGCGACGGCCCATCTGGTGTAATAACAACCGATACAACTTGGGTCCTCCCCTACTAGGTACGACAAAACCGAAGTCACATCGTATGCGCCCGTAACTCTGAGACGTGTGGGTGGAATGGCTTATATGCCTGCAATTTCACCGGCAACTACACCGTTCAAACGGGAACATAGTAACATGAATGCGTTACTGCTTGGCGGCAGAAATGGGTATGGTGGCAGTACTTCCCCGGAAAAACTTTGCGTAATTTCTACTGCTCTTAGACTACATTACAAGTCTGATAAATACTGCATCTCCGTATCACTTTTTTATCATTATGTCCTCTCTCCCCTATGTATCTTTGACAGATGTGAAAATAACCCATATCTTATCTTACTTGAAAATCAGAGTTCGTTCTGGGAAGTACTGCCACCATATTTATTTCTGCCTCAAGCAGTAGTGTCTATTGCTGGGTTTATTTGTGGATGTGCGTGTACATACTGCTTACATTGTAGGCATATGTTCATGATAGCTGCATAAAATGTGATTTGGGTTGTTCTATACTTTAGTAAGTGACTCATGTATTGCTAATGCCATCAGGTGGATCACCTACTCGTCTCTTCAACCACATTGAAGAAACTTAGTTCTTACGCCACAATAGGATTATCTTCATCGTGAGTTCAGCGGACGGTGTGGATCATAAATGAGCTGATAAAGGTTCAAAAATGGTTTTCCAATAAGTATTCACAATTCCACTTGGTAGACGATTGCATTAGTGTGCTATCTATAAATTTTTGTAAATATGTTCTTAGATAACTCAACTGGTTTTATTTTATATTTAAATAATAATAATAAGAAATAATAAATATTGGTGGACATTTCACACAGCGCCATCTAGCCCCAAAGTAAGCTAAGCATAGCTTGTATCATGGGAACCAGAGAGCTGATAATACAATACATAAACTTCTATTTTGTTCATATAATACATATTAATGAACCAGGGACAGAACAAACAAACAAACAACTATGTACATCACACAAATGTTTGTCCTGGATGGGAATGGAACCCACGACCTACAGCGCAGAAGGCAGGGTACTACCAACTGAGCTATGAGGCCAGTCGAGAGTACCTAAGACATCGAAACTTACAAACTTATAATTGTAGTATGGATGAATTATTTCCGTTCTTCCTTTCTTAATTAGTTTGAGCAATTCAGACGCACACAAGTTTCCAAAGTCTGCATGGTGTGCTATCATCAACCCACGCGCAGACAATTAACGTTAAGAATTGCACTTTCTTGCTCGCAATGATCTTGATAAGGTTATGCAATTCGTTTCCCACGGTTTAACTTGCTCGCGTTAAAATTTACATAACCCCATTGTTGCGCAGGTCAAATTAAACACATTAATTTGTGTTTAACTTAACCTTGTGTGTTTTTGTAAAATTTTACGGAATTCTATTTGGTACACTTTGTTTTTTAGCTCGGTGCTAGCTAAGGCTGTATGGCGTTACTTGCGATCTGTATGTAGATCGAGGGTTAATATTTAATAATACTTTGCTTCCAATGAAGAGAAACACCTTTAGGACTCTACAACTTGGTAAATAATTTACATACATACAAGCTAGACTGTTCAGATCTCAAATTAATTATTATTGAATTAAGTGTAATCCGGCAGACTCACTTGGGCAGTTAAGATAAGTCGTTGACACAATTGAAACATTCGCAAATTTCTACTTCAGAATTAAATCCTATTTAGGTTAGGTAAACTAAGGTACCTTACTTAGGTAAACTGCTTAGCGTTAGAATTAGTTTTTGTATGGATTAAACTAGATAATTCTGTTTTAGGGTGAGATGACAGAGAGAATGCGCAGGGGGAAGTGTCTTTCTCAAAGGACTCAGTTAATTGGTCCCCTTAACAAATAATAAAATAAAGATAGGTAAAAAATAATGGTAGTAGTGAAATTGTGTTCGGTACAAAACATTTCACTAACTTTACACATTACATATAAACTTGACATTATTCAATGATTAATTTTCAAATATAAAATGTCGGTAGGACAAAGTATTGGTTTTCACAGCTTCTACGAGTAAGTCCTCATGATACAAAGTCACAATAAATCACTGGTCAAACATTTGTATCTAAGTGTTAGCTGGTAGCAAGTCGTAAACTGGTGGTAACAATGAGTTTATTATGGTGTTGACGACTGGTTTTATTGCTTTGTTAGTTTCATATGAAACCGCTTGTATAAGTTACTTACAAAGTAACTATAATAATAATACTGGTGGACAATTCACACAGCGCCATCTAGCCCCAAACTAACCATAGCTTGTACTATGGAAACCAGACAGTTATAGAATACATATATACTTTTTTTTTGTAAATACATACATATAATACACATTAACACCCAGACACAGAACAAACATCTATATTCGTCACACAAATGTTTGTCGTTGGTGGGAATCGAACCCACGACTTACAGCGCAGAAGGCAGAGTTACTACCAACTGAGCTGTGAGGCCAGTCATCAGACTATGGATCTCATAGTCTCTAGTAAAGTACCTCTAAGTTAGTACTTACCATAAAGGCGAGGAGTAAGGAACCAGAGCACGCATTAATCATGAAGTTAATTCGGCTTACTTGAATGTTCAGGTTACGAAGTAGTGTTTACTACCATACTAACTTGCGACACATTTAATCCAAACACAGTCAGTTTGTGATGGCCGAGTGGTGCGCAATCCAAGTTACAATCCTTTTGTCGTCAGTTCGAATCAGGAGCAAGGCTGCATGGAAGAGTGAATTTTTCGTTCACTTTTTCTGGAAAGTTTTCCACAGTAATCAATACATCAAGAAACCATGTATGTCCTACAACAGCAAGTCATAATGAAGAGCCAGAAATTGTAAGGCATGTGAACTATAATACCTACTAAGATAAATAGTTTTTGTAAAGTCCTAAGATAAATAGTTTTTGTAAAGTCCCTTCACTCTCACTGACAGTGAATAGACTTTTGTATAGTTACTACTCGGTTTTCTTTTTCTTTTAAAGCTTTAATGGATTTTTAGAGGCTGGTACATTACAATAAACTCATAGCCATCATTTACCTTTTAGTGTAAAACCTACATATTACATATATATTCTAGACATCACCCTGAACATACCTAGGGCTCAGATATAAGGTTTCAAACGACTTTTGTAACCGAATCTTTAAACCGGAAAAAACAATAATCATGTCCAATGAAAAATGTTACTTATCTGCAGAATAAACATCCAAGAGACACAAACATTGCTCTAATATAACTCCTTTCAATTAATTATACAAACTAGTTATGAATGAACAAAGATCAGATAATGCATGTTTTCTATAAACACTTATGCATTGCATAAAACATGATACCATTATTCAAGAATGACATCAAGGGGCTACGCTATTCTACCTGCTCCATTCATTTGTGACATTTGACATAACCTTGACAGCAAATCGAAGGTCCGTCCATCTGTCAGTCCAATCGTGACCCGCATTGTGGCGCCCATTGCTCCACATTCCAACTATTGTTGTGGCTAACATTAATTACGTCCTATTTGATTTTAAGGGGCTACACACACACGCTTTTTTTAGTATCGGCTATCGGCGTTTTTGTCAATGTAGCTTAGTTCAAAGCTCAGTGCGATTTGTTTGGTGATGCTTATGCTCCATCAACACACATTCAACCAGCATAGCTAATACATGATTTTTCCGTGTATATGAGCAAAACGCGTTGTCAATCAATTTATTTTCGGTGGTTATGAAAATGCCATGAACATATTTCGATATACAACGCAGTGATTTCAAAGTTTCACAATTGCATTTTAAATAGAACTTCGGTTTTTAATACCGCTTGCGTGTCATCAAAATGAAAGATTACACCATCAAACATTCGCGAAGTTTTCGTACCTACAACTGTTTCATAGTAGCATGTCTGATTAGCCCCTAATTAGTCCTTTGTACTTTATATATAGCATGTAATTCGAATAATATAATGCAAGGGGCGTAAGCTATTTATATTTTAATTAAGAATTCAAGGGAATTTGGAACCTTTCGCTCATTTGAAATAGACTTAAAGTTTTCGTCATTAAACTCGGTCAAGAACAATTTATTCTCTGATTCATAAACTAATTATTTTATTTATAAAAATGATTTATTATTAATAAAACTTATTCAAACTGCTAGTAAAGGCTAAACTTTATAAAAGATTTGTCCTTACCAAACGAAACTCATTCGGTAAGTGGAAGATGATTTTATGTAAAGATTTTAACTTTTTCAATTAATCCATGCCATTTTAAGAAGAAACCAGTTACGAGCACATGAGTCGTTTTATCTTTGTCTCTAGGTGACGGGCACAAAATGTTTTCTGTAACATTATCACGAAATAATATCAGATTGATCATCAGCTCATATTATGACTTCACTCACATAAAAAAGATTTACGCCCAACACTATACGCCCTGTATTATAATGTTAGTATTTAAACGTATGAAATTGTAAGCATAATAATATGGGCTTCAAATAATCGGTAATGATGCGACGTATGATGGCATTGAATAAAAAAAGGGTTATCGAAATATAAAGATGTTTTTCTCCGAAATTCAACGCGTGATGAGTAACGAAAGATCGTTATCTCAGTTTTTCGAGATAATGACGTAATAAGGACATACCTATTTGAAATATGACTCCATACAGACGATCAGAAGAATGTTTTTATGAGACTTCAATATGTAAATGTTTATTAACATTACTGTGCAAGTAGGTAACTGTACACAAACCGAAACGAAAAATGTGCTGCTTTCCTGTGGCGTATGTATGTATTTGTGTTATTTTAAACATAATATATTACAAGTAAAAGCATTTTTGTTCATCTATTTTTACTAGGTGCAGTTACTCGAGCAAATTGCAATATCATATTAGTTCCTGGTTGTCAAAAGACATAACTTTTCCTATCGAATTCCTTAAACTATTTTGTTATTCGTGTTAGAAGTCCAAATATTTATTGTCTTTAACGGATATACATTTATTTAGAAAATTTATTTATTTCTTTTTATTATTTAGAAACTCCGCATATGATGTAAGAGAAGGATTCCCGGCAGAAATTAATATTTGCAAACATTTGTTCCAGGTTTAATAATTACCTAACCCTAGACTAAACTAAACTAAATTACCAACGTCAGTTTGGCTAATCCAAAACAACTTCGACAAGTTTAAAATTCAAATTCAAAATCAAATTATTTACTGCACTATGTTGTTGCAAAGATCTTCATATAGTTATAGGATACAAACATAAACCCTATTAGGCCACAGCAATTTTATTTTTCTAGGTCTTTTAATGATTAGTGTACATTTTAATTTACTATGGTAACGTTAGTTATATTAGATAGTTAGATATATTAATAGATAAATAGTACCTGCACAATACAATATAATAAAAATAATATAATTGTAATTTGTAATTTATTTACTTAGTCATCCAAATAAAGATTAACAGATTCCGAATAGACTTCTCTAAGACTAAACTTGGCAGAATCAGACAAAAGCTTTTTGACTCGTTCTCCAAAGCGACGGTAGCCCCTTAATCATGCTAAACAGAAGCTTTATAACTAAAAGTAGACTACCATCGAACGCGTTTGAACATTACCAACGGAACAATGGAGCATTAGAAACACAGTAAAACCCGGGTGTTATTTGGGGCCCCGAGATCAACGCAGATCGGCACGAATCAGCCGACAAACTGATGCAGATTGATGTTCCCTATTTCCCGGGTCGCAAAGAATGTATGTACATTCGTCGGTGACTTGTTTCCATGTGCGGACAAATTGAAACAAATCGTGCGTGTGTTATATGAATGAATGAAGCTTTTTGTGTACAACTTTATTTTACTTGATATTTTTTGGTTGATGTTAAGATACTATGTGGTCGATGGTAGCGCCAAACGACACCTGAATTAAACTGTCTCTCAAGTGAGGATGCGGGGAAGGCACCGTTCCATATAGGAGTAATATGTTTATAATAAAAAATGAGATTTAATTATTTTTATTATTATTTATATTAAATTACTACAACCTTCGACGATACTCAATCCTCACGATGTACCTTCACCGTTTTCAGAACGAGGCGTCAAATAAATATAAATATTAGTGGACTATTCACACATCGCCATCTAGCCCCAAACTAAGCGTAGCTTGTAGCATGGGAACCAGATGACTGGTAGAATACATATATACTTTTTTGTAAAAAATACATGTGAACATCCAGACACAGAACAAACATCAATGATCTTCACACAAATGTTTGTCCTGGGTGTAATCGAACCCACGACCTACAGCTCAGAAGGCAGAGTTACTAACCAACTGAGCTGCGAGGCCACACTAATAATCAAACATTGTTGTATAATCGAATACAGTACAAGTAAAGCTATTTGCTGCACGCCTTACATCGTTAGCATCGTGTTATTTGAACCATAAATTAACACGAGATAATTTCAATCCACATCTGGTCACAATTTACTATCTGCTGTATGTTACAGTCTAAAACAGAAGTACATATGCTTACATATGCAAAGTGATTTCACAATAAATTATTTAAAGGTTTGGGCGTTCATTGATGATTCTGCAAAAGGTCAGGACTGTGATTTAAGAGACGGAACGAATCTATTTATAAATAAATATTGGTGGACATTTCACGCAGCGCCATCAAGCCCCAAAGTTAGCTTAGCATAGCTTGTATCATGGGAACCAGACAACTGATAAAATAATTATAAAGTTTTGTAAATACATGTAATACATATCAACACCCAGACACAGAATAAACATCTATGTTCGTCACACAAATTTTGTCCTGGGTGGTAATCGAACCCACGACCTACAGCGCAGAAGGCAGGGCTACTATCTACCAACTGAGCTGTGAGGCCAGTCGAAAATCTAATTATACAAATGGATGTTCAAAATATATATGAAGTTGATAAAATCGAAGACTAATTGACTTATCATGAAATGCACACCTGTATTTTTTCATGGAGAAGTTTTTTGTTTTCAATTTGCCTATGGTATCATAACGTCTGCCTTAATTATAATTATGAGACAACATGATGAAGTGATAGGCAAACTCAAATCTACAAACTAAACAACACTATAATTCGTAGCTAACAGATTAATATCCTTATTATAACAATCAGTAACATGTGCGACAGAGCACCGCAATTGAGGCATTTATTAATAAAGGATTTCCGCAGATTGACATACAATATACCGATTACATACATGTTTACAAAATATGCTTAAGTTTTTCTTATATAGTTTATTTCGATGTTTATCATGTGTCCTGGATGTTTGTATGTGTTTTTTATATTAAAACTAGCAGACGAGCTTACGGGTCACAAAAATAATTGAAAGAAAAAAAATTTAAATAAAAACGAATAAAAAAATACATAATAGAAATATGTAACTGCGTTTTTCATAAAAATATTGGTAGCGATGGTTGTTGGTAATTCTGTCTGCCTGCCCAGCGACTGAAATATTATTAAAGACTAGCTGTGCCCGCGACTTCGTTCGCGTGGAATATTGACTTTTCGGGCAGCATATTTTGAATAACTGAATCCTTATGGCAGCGGCGCGGCTCTCAGCGCGCTTTATATAGCCACGGACGCTCAGGCGCGAGGCGTGTAGTACGTACTCTGTACGTTAAAAATGTTCGCCGTGATTCTTTAAATTGACATAACTTTTTTATTTATGAACCGATTGACATGAAATAAACACTAAATGTTAAGTGAAGCTCACTACAATATATTAGTGAAAACCGTATCTAAATCGAATAAGCCGTTTCTGATATTAGCGTGCACAAACACACAGACAAACAGACAAACAGATAAAAAAAATATAATTACAATTTCGGGTTCGGCATCGATATAATAACAACCCCTGCTACTTTTTTTTTATATATTTCCATTGTACAGACACCACTTTTCTACAATTTTATTATATGTATAGATATAACAAGGATAAGTTCATTAATGGAGTTAAAAATTATATAAATTCTTAAGTTTGTTTGAGTTTGTTTGTTTCGCTAAAATTACAGAATGGGTTGTGCTGAAGTTTTCAACATAGGAGAATGACTTGGATATAGAATTAAAAGCTAGGTTTCTATCCCGATACCATGGAAATGGAACCGCAGGCATAAAACTAGTTTATACAATCGTCTACGATATGTAGAGAGTTACAAATGTTTTACTTACAGGCAAACCATATATTCTTTATTAATGACGCTAATGCCTCACTATGTATGAGGTAATTCCACCGGCTTACGAGCAATGCTCTTACTTCAAATGGAATTACCTGTAATTCTGCTTGGCAAGGGAATACTTAGTTGTGGTGTTATTGAGAAATGGTTATATATTTGCGTCGCTAGATAATACACTGAATGAATAGTTTACGCTCCAGGGGCTCTATCCCCTGTTCGATGTGAGATGTACATTTAAATAATTTTCAATTGACTTCAGAAAAAGGCAGAGGTTATCAATTCCATTGTTTTTTTTATGTATGTTATCTACGTGATTTATAAACTGATTTGAAATATCTTTTTTTTATTGGAATGAATGTACTGGATAAAATATGTCATCCAATTACGAGATAACGAGAAATCATTCTCGTTCACTGGCGATAAATTCTGTTTTTTCGTTTTGCGGCGCAAAGTTTTTTTTATGTTATTGAAGTAACGGAACGAGCTGACGGCCCACCTGATGTTAAGTGGTAACCGCCGCCCACGGACAACAGCAATATTAATCAAGTCCTCTCCACCAAAGTACGCGATGACTCAAGTTGCATTGCGAAACGTCCATCACCTCGAGACGGGGATGTTATGTCTCATGCAGTTGCAATTTCACCGGCACCCAATTATCTACCAATCCAGAGTGTTGATTATTAGTAGGTATATCCAGTTCGCAGGTCATCCAGGTCTACAAGAAAAAGGCTTGACGATGTTCAGAGGATATATGTAGAACTTGTTTCGTCTTCCTCGTAAGGCCCGACTCATGTCGAATCCCTGAAAAAATACCCTCTCATTTGTTCTTCTTCTGTCATCCGTCCGTGCGTCATCTTAGGGGCCAATAACTAAAGTCGAAAAAGTACGCAACACAGAGGTTACACGTTAAATGTGAAATAAGATACAATTCCTAAAAAAAAACCATATAATTATTTGAAGAGTCGGTTCAGATGGTCGCGTTTACGGCGCCACTTCACGTACAATTTGTGATATTTCTCAATTACTATCTATTTCATTCCAAGGCGTACGCGTGACAATGGACAAACGTGTGAAGAATTGTATTGACTCATTGGAACTGGAATCACGCGATTGGCAAATCACGCGCTGTCGCGCGACCATTTGAACTGGCTCTCATGAGCACCATAAATAAACTCATAGGTGTTTATTAATATTCACCCGAATGTCTGGTAACTTCGATGGTATTAGATAAGTCCCGGCTGTCACATTATTAAGTAATGAATTGAGAGCGTGGTGTTCTAGTGGTACTGACCCCGAGTTTCAATCCGGAGGTCACCGGTTCAAATCCCGACGTGCACCTATGAGCTTTTCGATTGAAATATTTATGTGCGCAATACCACGTTCTCAAAACGGTGAAAGGAAAACATCGTGAGGAAACCAACATGTCCTAGAATTAAAAATTCGAAGACATGTGTTAAGTGCATGAAAGGAGCCTCTTTGAGACGCACTTTAAAAATCTTTTCTCTAATCTGGTTCAAGAGTACCAGTGACTCGAATAGAATAGACTAGAGTACATCATGGGAAAACAAAGACAAAAAATCTCACCACTTCTCATGTATACGTTCCTGTGATATTTTAACCCACAGGTTGAAAAGTGGCCTATCAACCCCTTTATTCAAGAAGGCGTACATTTATGTATGATTATTAATATGATGCTCGGTGATGCTGTCAGGCAGGAGACAGTTAAGACATGCAGCCCGAATTATTAACTAATTAGAGTGATACCGTAAATGAACTTAACATGAAATGATTAATGAATAATACATGATGTAATTAATCTCATTACGTTGTATACGTTAATAATATGCACTGATGTTAGTGAGTTCGATCCACGAGCTTTGCAGATTAACTGGGTAACATTGTATTTCTGTGTCAATTTCTGTAAACATACTCGCAAATATCTTCGGCTTTCTGTGATAATCTCATAAATTACCAAAACTAATTCACGCTATAATTATATCTGCGATAAATATTCTGAGATATGAATGTTTTGTTATATCTTCGAGCGACTATCAACTAAGTGCTTCGAACAACTAATTGACTTTCACTGAAATAAAATTATAAAACTAATTAATAATCATAAGATGACGACCTGAAATTACGATTATACGGTATATCCCGGTACTACATATGTGGGCAAAACCGGGGCAGAAGCTATTTTTATGAGATAAATAAGCTTTTTTTCAACATGTTTTATAGGTCCTGATGGTTTTGAATATTCTTGGTTAACAAAACCTCAAAATCTGTTTTCCTTAATTATAACTTATTATGAAAATTCTGTAAACTAGGTATCAAAAGGTCAAACAAATTTGTTATATAAACATGTTTGAAAAATGCAAAGAAAAGTGCCATGATCGTAGGTACATAGAATATAAACAACGAGAGCTAAGTAGGTATCAATATCGAAAATAACTAGTTTAAATCTAAATAGTAGATATAAGTATTAAATCAAATACCTATATAAAAAAATTACGTGCCATAAACAAATTTAACAACAATATTAGTAAAATCTAAAGCTTTGTAACTAAGCTTGTAAAAATGTTCATTATGCTTGAAAATGTATCGTTACCTAATCGTGGTAGTGTAGAGGAGGCATGAACTTAAAAGCATTTCTGTTCAGAACGATCATATTATACAAAATGTATTCTAACAATCCAGATTTATATCTTGCTTTGATATCTACACTCGCTTCAAAAGTTCAGTAAGTCGATTACAATGTTAATAACCTATTGTTTTAAGTTCTTATAAGACCTGGAACTTTACATTTCTGTAATAAAAAAGTATATTCATACGTACGATTACTACTGTTGACGCCTGTTATCGAGGAAGAACACACACGAAGCTTTCCATGAGCAGGATTACCGTGTTCTCGTGATTTCATCTTGTTTACGATAAATAAATCAACTTTGTAATTATATGCACCTGTTAGTTCCAGCTTTAGTCAGTCAAACTTAATTATATGTATCATCTTTGGAAAAAGACGCGAAAATGTTAGATCGTTATTAAAAACTTTTATTGGATATTCTCATTTGGTTTAAACTATGTCACTTAAGAATACTAGCACACATGCCATGAGCCCAAGACTCGATTCCCCTCGTTGATACACAAGAAAACATCATTAGAAAAACCAGATCAGACTAACCAGAAACTTTTCTTTTTACTGGCAAAAATTAAATTAGTATCAGATTTAACTAGTATCAGATAATATGAAAAACTTTCTTTTAATAAGATGTAACTAAAATCGTGTACTCGTTTGAGTTTAATATTACAGTTTGTTTATTTTCTAGAAAATAGATTGGTCTCGGTTCAAAGCCTTTAAATGTTTAGCTCAATATCAAACGTTATAGCTCATTTTATTACTTTTCTGTATATTTTGGATATGACCTTTCATCGCGCACTCAAGTAATTTATCAGACATGTCAGTAGTTAAATTCTATTGAAATCTTATCTCTCTCAAAGAGGGTAATCAATTTCCAAAACAGGCGATTAACCTTGAACATTTTTAAACCGAGACCTACATTCTATAACCTTAAGCACAAAGAAATGTAGTGCAGTAGACGCTAGAAACACCCGTCAAGCATAGACAGTTTTGCATAATAGTACTACAATAGTCGGTACACGACTGAAGAAAAGCGTTAAGATAGTAACAAGATTTATGTATGTGAAAGTATCATAAATATTATGAACTGTTTTGATCTTCCGTAAGTATAACGTTATATTCTGAAAGTTAGATGTTATTTTCAACTTCAAATAATGAACAGATTTTGAAGAAAATCTAAATGCTGTAAACTGTAATTTGACAGAAAATTTGATAAACATTTATCTCCTCACAATGACGGGGACCGAAGATATTACAATAATGTGTACAAAGTGGCGGGGAAAAGTATTGAATATGTTTTTATTTCTTTTTGTTACTAAATTAGTTTTAAAATAACTAGTTATTGAAAAATGTACATACGCAGTAAGAACATTGCCTCTTATTAACTGTTGTTGTAGTTATAGCATTGTACTGTAGTTATTTCAAATATACATGTATAAAAAATATTTTCAGTTATAATTAAGGTTTTAACTGTTCTGTTTTACGATAAAGTACATTCAGAACAAAACTGAGTTTTCTTCCTACATAAAAGTACGGATTCCATATTGAGAGTAATATATTAAAATATTTTCACTTCACAAAAGCACTTTTCTCGTCACCTGTTCTTGTGTTTGTTACAAAATGTCAAGAAAGAGTAACACCTTTGAGTACCGCCCCGCGTGGTTCATGAATAATTCGACATTGCGACACAAGCCGATGCCTAAATTCCAAGAGGGTACGTGTCTCTGTACAGACAATCGAAACATCTTTTGATTACATTTGAATTTTGAACAAGTTAGTGATTATTTAATGGTAAAAATTAAAAAGAAACAATTTATTATAATTACATACGACAGGTCTACTGCGCTGTAGGTCGTACGTTCGATATCCACCCAGGACAAATATTTGTGTGACGAATATAGATGTTTGTTCTGTGTCTGGATGTTAATATGTATTACATTACATTTATCTACTAGTATTCGAGTCAGTAGTTCTCTTGAACCAGTGTGTGAAAGTATTTCAGTGGTTCATAAAGAAACATTTAAATAAGAATACTGGGTTTACATATCTAGAAATGGATTGTTATAAACAAGAAATATTTTGGTCCAGTATTTAAACATTACACAACCAACCTTTACTTCGAAGTTTATCTTAAATTTATATGAATTTAAATGGAAAAAACTCTGTTGGATTATAAAACTTCGGGGATCAATCTTTTGTATGAGTTTTCTAATCCACAGTGTGGGTTAAGATAATTATAACAATTTCTTGTTAGAAACAAAAACAGACTCGAGGAATAAATTAATATTGAAATTCTTCCCCGCGGCGGGCGGCGGCAAAACGTTGCGCCTATACCGACGAAAAACAACTAAGGATTTCTTTTTTTTTACAGAAAACGTGTCTCTCGTCTGCCCTTCGAAACAACCTTTCCGCAAGGTGAGTTCTTTTGCTTAGTAGATAATATATGTAATCATGGCAATCCCGGAAACGTCATATTTACGCTCTATTTTTCCGTTTGTCTGTATACAGTATGCATTACGTTTTATTCTACGCTAATATTAAAATATATTACTGATACAATTTATTTTTTATATCATATTAGTGACAAAATGAGCTGACGGCCCACCTGATGTTAAGTGGTAACCGCCACCCATTAATAGGATCCAATTGACCCTGAGATAGACTATATTTTAATTCTGATACAGATATTTTTAACCATCTGTCATTAGTGTCCGGATTTCATAGGTATTCCATCATTCGTCTGGTTCTCATAGTACAAGCTATGCTTAATTTGGGGCTAGATGGCGTTGTGTGGAATGTCCGTCAATATTGAAAAAATAAAATGAATATCATGTGCCTGCAACATCATTTGATTTAATTTATGTATTGTTATTTGTGAACCTAGGAAGGTATACGTAATGGTGGTAGGGCTTAAAACAAGATCACTAGATTCTGCTATGTGAGCATATAAACGTTACAAATATGAATTAATACAAAAAATAATTGAACTCAATATAACATTAAAATAATCAAACACGTCACGTGTTACAATCCAAAAAAAGAACTAAAGTTCACAATACGATTGGTAAAACATCAATTGTCTATTGATTTCATCAATATTTCATTGTATTGGCAAAAGAAAACATTGTTTTGTCATTCCTTTACAGGTTTACACGTTACTAACAATAGTTTAGCAATATTTCGACGCCTACGCACTCGTGTAATAATACATTATTGTTCACCTGCTTACTTCAACGTATTTCGATAATCAATCATAACAATTTACCAGTATATTTTATAACTAACAATATTCCTTTCAGAATTTGAAGAGATTTATGGAATATTTCGTTAGACGGTGTACATTAAATGAGCGCACACAATTTTTTTATTTTTTTTTATTTATAGATAAAGGTTTGGTACATTCTTACTCCTGAATTTAATTTGGACAATCGAATAAAACATTCAGCAGTCTCTTATATTATTAATAATAAATTGATATTAATAATATTAAATTAATAATAATAATAATATTGGAGGACAATTCAAACATCGTACTATGAGAACCAGACAACTGATAGAATAACATATGTTCTTTTTTTGTAAATACATACATCTAATACATATTAACACCCAGACACAGAACCAACATTTACATTCTTCATACATATGTTTACCCTGGGTGGGAATCGAAACCACGACCTACAGCGCAGAAGGCAGAGTTACTATCAAATGAGCTGTGAGGCCAGTCATATTTGTGTTGTATGTTTCGAAAAACATAAACCTTCACACTACCCATTCAAGATACATTCATCAAACAAATAGTGAGGTCTTAAAATAAAAGAAACCCCAAAATGAAAAGAAAATAATGAAAACGAATAGCCGTAAAAACGGGATATCCGAAAATATTGCAAGTCCTCCGATCAATCTCAGTCAATTGTTATGATCGCATAAAACCCCTCTGGCGATCGACTGACGAAGCACTGCGTAGTAAATGCCTCAGATTGTTTCACACTAACTCTTGCCATCGGGTTTGTTCGAATAATATGTATAATATGTGATTCAGTTGCAAACTTATGCCGAGTTCATCCGGGAAAGCACTGCCACGATTTCTGCCGCTAAGCAGATTTCTGATGCATTTGCGTTACTACGTTCCGGTTTGTGAAATTATAGGCACACGAGACATTCACTGCCACTTTTGTCTTGCTTCTGCTTGTTATGGTTGCTTATTTTGTAACTTAATAACTTAAAAAGTTGTGATGATAAAAATAACTTATAATTAAGTAATCAAAATGCCCGCTTAGGTAGACTGAGCAATTGTTTCTTTCGAGAGTTGGCGGGTACATCTATATTGAAGAAACATTAAAAAACGTAAGCCAACAATCTATGTATATCTATGTATATAATCTATCTTTCTCAATTGACTAAAGACCAATATACATAGACCTTATCATAAATACCCAAAATTTCTTCTTCCTCATCTCTAATTGCCTGAATATTTTGTTATTAAGTCAAAACCACGGATAAAATTATTCAAGCTTATTATTTTAGGCAAAAGTAACCGCTAGGCAATTTAATTCCAGTGTGCGTACGAACAAACAAAACAAATGGTTAATCTATAAATTTATTAGCTCATAGCGTTCAACAGCAAATATAAACGAACATAATTAATATAACTAAACCCGTGTGCATCCATTAGCATCTATTACAATGTGGGTTTATATAAAGCCGGCACGGTTATATAAACCCTGGGTTACTTTCATATATATTCACGGTTAACGGAAATTCGATTGCTCTTATTGAGGTGAACCCGACGAAAAGTACCGCGGTGTACTTTTCCCGGCGACGCCCAACGCTCAAGCCCCTCACTCTCTATGACGAACCCATTCCATGGGCGAAGTCTGCCCGCTACTTAGGCGTCGTCCTTGACAAACGTCTTAACTTCAACGAACACATTAGAACTGTTCGTAACAGGGCGGCCTTTATACTGGGTCGCCTCAATAACCTCGTATGCAAGAAGAGTAAAATGTCCCTTGGCAACAAGGTGAGACTTTACAAAGCTTGCATACGCCCCATCATGACATACGCCTCCGTGGCTTTCGCTCATGCTCAAACCCGCCCCCTACAGCTTATTCAAAATCGTTTCCTACGGAAAGCCACGGGCGTTCCCTGGTACGTACGCAATCGCTCCCTCCACCGAGACGCGCGTCTCGAGTCTATTGCCCGCTTCATGAAACTCGCCTCCCAGCGATATTATGATTCGGTCGAGTCCCACCCGAACCACCTGGTTCGCACCATACCCGACTACTCGGTTGTCCCCCCTGCTAGGCGCTCTCTCCGTAGACCAAGACACGTACTTGGTGACCCCCCTGACGAGATAACGGCCGCCTATCCGGAGTTATTCCTATCGTCAGCCCCCCACAGAGAAAACACTCAACCTTCGCACCGACCCCGCCGGCGGGGTCGAAGTATCTCCGTAAATGCCCGCGCGGGGCGCATTTTCTCCAATTCCTCCCGACTCGCAACGCCCCAAGCCGAGGTCCGAACCTAAGTGGTGCCCTTGGTGACGTTGTGTATAATTTTAAGTTTTTACCGGTTGAGAGCCGTCTGCTCTCACCAAAAGCCCGTGTAAACGCTGTCAAGGCCATCTGCGGCCAACAGCTTAATGTCCATTCACAAAAAAAAAAAAAAAATTCGATTGCTCTTAATTGGGGAATAACTATTTTTCTTTACGATATTTTTATTGTAATGTGTGCAACTAAATTGGTATAAACGGGCGGATAATATGTAAAAAAAACATTTTACGATTCTAAAGTTTGTGGAAATGTTAGGTTAACTAATAATAATAAACATAAAATATATGGTTAATCTAATCTTTATATTTTTTTTAAAAAATGTAAATGTATTACAAAGTTTGACGCATAGCGCAATTTATTAAAAACGATTTACTATAAAACTGAATATATTAAGTGGAAATAAAAATAAAAGTTGAAAAATTTACATGATATCAATGTAATTGGAAGAAAGAAAAAAACTTGAACTATACTAATAAATTAACTACCGTCACCATCTTATTACCCTTAAAACTTGATAAAGTAAACTTGAATGAAAACGTTAAGAAATACAGAAGGAATCCGCCCGCCCAATGGCGCCGGGTCCGTTCGAGACACCCATATCCTGTCTGAAAATTAAATTACTTTTGTGTTGCGAGCCCGAATTTTAGCCTGATAAGGTCTAAATGAGCGAGTTGAAAGGTTGAATGTCACTCCGCTTCATTCGCCGGGCGAGATACTAAATGGATTAGGGTAAACAGTATAAAGAGCCTTTTGTATCCGAAATTAAATGTCACCCAATGTCATTATTCAGAGTCGGTTGACGCGCACACGATCTGCCGCCTCTGCCGGCTGCCAGTTTGAAGGGAGTTTTATACCTCACGACTTTACGACACATTGTTTAGGGCATTTTGATGTTTTTGTCTATGGGCACTTGGTTTAACAAACTGGTTACTTTATTGTGCTTGTTAAATTCTTCTCGTAAATACATACAATTTTTTAGTTGTAAAGAGTTTTTATTTGCAATTAAATTCTGAACATATTCTTGTACTATGAAATGAATAGATTTTTGATCTTTTTCTATTTAAATTAATATATTTGGTAGATTTATACGGCTAATATACCTAATTATGTATTTTTTTTGTCCAGTCTGTATATCGAATAAATTATATGAGTTTGGCAAAAAAATTGTCATAGATTTAGAACAACGTTGGTTTTACTAAAATACGAAAATCACCTTTTGCTATTAATAAGATGTGTATAAGGTTTAGAAAATTGAAAAATTTTGGTATATTTTAAATAACACAGTCACACCCACGGATTTGATAAGATGTCTATAATGCGACTCTGTTCAATGTAGTCACCCGTGGCTTCCGGTCTTGATCGTCGATACTGCAAGGAAATTAGTATTTAACCATTATAAATCAGTATTATTAAACGTGAAATCGGATCGGTAGGTTCTAAGAAGATTATTAGCTAACCCATTAATTATATCCGTAACGGCTGTCGAAGATGCCGCCAAACCAAACTTTGCTTACCAGTATTAATGACAACACTAGTACTGTCATTTGACTGCACTTGTTTCAACACAGAGTGATTTAAAAAATTACTATTTTTAACTTTTATTGTACTACAGAAAAATCAGTATTTATTTTGACTGAGTTTACGCAAATAAATAATATCTCAAAATAAACAGTAAAATCTGCTACAGCTATACCTTCACATTTAAAAAAACTATTGTTATTATTCATATTACCTAACATTTCAGTTTAATTAGACTTCTTGTGCAAAAGAGGGAACCATAAAATGTTGTTTTTCAGTTTTCATTTAACGTTGCGATAAAAAGTACTTTCGACGATCGCTTACCTATTCTGTTTGTGCGCCATTGTAATTCGAAAATATATTCAATAACTGTTATTCAGGAAAATAATTGAAAATGTATTGGATAACTGTTCTTCAGGACAAAAATATTAACGAATATTTATTATAATACATTAAAATAAATCTTCAAGTAGGAGTCGTTCACCCAAGTGGATCTTCCGGTATTGCCTGTGTGGGCTAAGTCAGTAAATGAAGTAGGCTTAAGTAGTGCTAACTTTACAGGTCAGAGACTCCAAAAATACACACTTCTGAAAACAATATTCTACTTCTCCCAACGATTTTTCCCTTTAAGTTTGCGAGACCTTTGAAGGTCTCTCCTATTCCGAGGTTTCCTATATTTCACCTCAAATAAATCTTTAAATAAAAATTAAATTAAATTAGTGAGCTCGTATTCATATCATTCCAATTTTCCACGGATGTAATTCACATGTGGCAATAACATTGCAAAATTATTGGATCACATGACAAAATTATACGGTCGCAAAGCACGGCTCAATTTCCATAACGACCCCCAATAAAGCTTGGACTACAAGCAAACGGAAGTTACCCGACGCGAAAATAATATTTCTTTGGTTTTGACAGATTTGTGTTTTAAATAAAATGCACATTCTTTACACTTATACTACTACTACACTACTACACTTATACTTCATACACGTTCAACCCAAGTCCTTGATTCAAAAAGTGGCAGTACTTGTGCAATATTCGTCCAGTGAAGACCACCATACCTACTTTGGCTGCCAAGTACGAACGCATTCACAGTCCTGGGTTCAAAGGTGTAGTTGCCTGTGAATATTGTTAATAATAATAATAAATTTTCTAGCTGTGCTTTTATGAAGTGCAGATGTTACCACTAAGTGATATAAATGAAATTTATTTATTTGCTAGAAGTATGGTTGTACAAATATAATAAATATTGAGTGTCATATTAAGATTGTCTTGTGTCTTTTCTTTTCGTTAATATGATATGTAAAATGTGTGTGTCAAATAAAATTAGTCTGTAAAACGTAACCTTGATATTAAATTTTATGGAATTCCGGGTGCTTATGGTCCATGCCTAACAAGAGTGCGTGACGTACGTTTTGCACTTACCTACTTTATCGAAGTCATTATGATTATCACGGGCTTTACCTCCCTTATTGCCACTCACATTTCCTTTATTATAAACCTTCTTGAATTTATTTCCAAGAAAATTACTTATTAAATTTATAAGAGAACGTTCTATCTTATGTGCAAATCGGGTCCTTTGTTCCAATTGTGCGATGCCTGAGGAATTTATTGTTCTTTTTAACGAAGAGATCTGTAATACAAAAAAATGAGTGTTAGAACTAATATTTACTCTTCGTGATTTGACCCCAGGTGGGACAATATTAGAATAAATCCCAAGCCGATAACGACAGAACAATTTCGGTTCGTAACATGTAAGGTCTGTTGTGCATGTAAGTTTCAAATACATACTTCAAAGAAACTATTGAAATTAGTGAGAATATGACCATATGACCATGACATATACCATGAGTTTGTTAAAAAAGTTGATTTACATCGTTTTATTACATAAATAAGCTAAACAAAGTATATAAAAACTAACGAATGTATATATGTTTCGGTTCATCTTATCACAAAATGTACATACGTATATATATAGTCTTCTTTTTTATTTTTCTCTACAACAAATCTTAAGTTCCAAAACTGTTACTACTAACTTATTTAAGAAATTACTTACCTACGAGTAGGTATCAAACAAAACACGTAACTGCTTACATATTGACTTGTCATTGAATAATCACAAAACTGCTTGACGTACTCATAAAAAACTGCATAGAGACCAAACAATCATTGTTAAAATAGCGGTAGTGCAAAATAGTGTACATTATTTGCACAAAAAATACAATACCGGCTGTCATTGTCAATATTCGTACAAGTTTTTGTGAGTTTTCGACAAATACGGGTGTACAACGAATAGCTGCAATGATGACATAATGCAGTCACCCATGACCGCAAACTTGAACCTACTGTAAAATGTTCTATAGCACTTATGAATCGTGAGCGATCATGATTTCTGAATGCCAATGTGTCACACGACTACATTTTCAAGAACACCGACTCAAAAGGTTTTTTTATTTAATAATATTACGGAAAGAGCAGACAGCCCACCTGGTGTTAAGTGCTCTGCCCATAGCAAGCGATACGACTTGGTTCCTCTACTTAGGCCTAAGCATAGACTTATCATTAGGTAAAATACATCAATAAAAATATTATTGAAACCTGATTACTGATAGAATATTAATTTCTGTAAATACACACATTACAATCGAGACACAGACATGAAAATGTATATAATATGTTCATCACACGTCCTGGGTGGGAGTCAAACCCACAACCTACAGCGCATATGTATATTTAAAAAATGTGCAAGGCTTATCACAAAGTAACTAAATTCTTTTTTTTGCACCTTATTTAAGCGGGTCGATGTAAAATTGACCATATAATACATTCGGTATCGGAACTCTAGAGATAGATCCTGTGATCAGAATTTCGAGAACAAAAATAGAAGATTATGCAAAGTACTGGGAACTAGAAGCTTTTCCCAACAGTTGTTTTTCCAAAAGTCAGCTTTTTGTCCAGAGATTTACTGACTCTAGGGGGCGCCCGTATACTTGTTTGTTGGCAGTGACGTAGAACTTTTCGGGTAGGGTTAGCTACTTTTGTGTTTACCTAGTTTCTTTGTTGGAAGTTTGTCCACAATTTTTACAAATCGCTGGCGCTGACAAACGACACGAATTTATTACCAGAACGCTTGACTGCATAATTTAATCTATATTCCATGTTTTTGAGAATATTTTTCAGATTTGATTATTCACAAATCTACGCGAACTCGACCGATCTCCTTCTCTCTCAAACTCTGACAAAACTTTCAGTTGAGTTTTAAAATTTGAGTCGTTATTAAATCCAAATCTATCTACATAAATAAAAAATTACAGGAAATAGACTAATGCAATTGATTCGTATATAGACTTGGTGGTGGTAAAGTTATTAATATTTTTCATATGCATTCAAGTATCTCTCGAATTTTCTTCGAGTAGATTAACAATATCGAGGTGACCAATTAAATAGATACCGGAGTTTTATTAAAATTTGTAATCTCGTGGAATAATATCTCAACACCGTTATTTGCTTAACGTTAGCGCTTTCGCTTAATTTTTTTTATTCGTCTTGCGATATCAGTTCGATTTTAAATTTCAGCGAGATCAGTTCTAGCGGTACTGACCCCCGAGTTTCAATCCGGAGGTCGCCGGCTCAAATCCCGACGTGCATCTATGAGTTTTTCGATTGAAAGATTTATGTGCGCAATACCACATTCTCAAAACGGTGAAGGAAAGCAACGTGAGAAAACCGACATGTCCTAGAACTAAAAATTCGAAGACATGTGTCGAGTGCACGAAAGGAGCTTCTTTGAGGCGCACTTACAATCCTTTCACCACACTGGTTCGACAGAACCGGTGACTCGAAGAAGAAGAAGTTCGATTTTCAAAAATACTATTGAGTGTTACCTACATTAAATATTATATTAAATAGTTTATTCCGCTGTTAAATATTACATATAAATTTTGCGGTTTTAATTTCAAATCTTATCATGCACCGGGATATTATGAAGTTCATAAGGATATTATGACGTAGCTTAAATAGTAAAGGGTGTAATGACTTAAGCTTACTTACTTATTAGGTAAGGTTTGCATAAAACTTAAGGTAGCATTATCGAGTAGATGACAGGGTGAAATTAATTGTATGTGTTATAAATTAAAATAAACAGACATCGTCTCATTATACACAGAACATACAAACTCGAACCATCGAACATTTTTTTTTATGTCAACTGGGTGATGGAGCGGTCTGATATTAAGTGGTAACCGCTACCCATAGACAACCGCAATACGACTCGAGTCCTCTCCACCAAAGTACGAGATGACCTAAGTCGCATTGTGTTGCGTCCAACCACCCCGAGACGAGGAAGTTACGTCTCATGGGCCTGCAATTTCACCGGCACCCACTCCATTCCACCGGAACACAGCAACACGAGTGCATCACTGCTTGGCGGCGGATTACCAGGTGTGGCGGCAGTACTTCTCCGGGCGAACTTAGCACAAGTTCTACTGCTACGAAATATACGTGAAATACATAATTTCAAGGCATCAAAGCGATGCCGTACACTGTTTTCGCATAATATTTGTGTTGTTATATCTTACGTATAAGTACTGAGTACAGCTTATCCTGGAAGCCCCAAGATGGACACTAGAATTACTGACCGTATTTAGCTTGAATATTCACTTTGACCTCAAAACCGTGCCCGGTTGAGTTATTAGCCAGCTTAAAGTATGTTGTATAACTAACCACAGAGACTCGCTGGGAATAATTAAATACTTTAAAATCTAACATCCCTGCAATCTGAAACTAAGGCTGAAGGTAAAAAAAAACCTAACAATGAACCAAAGTAACATGGCTTTACAGGTCAGCCGGTACTAACTCTACTTCTGTGTTGTAGGTCGTGGGTTCGATTCCCTCCCAGCACAAACATTTGTGTGACGAACATAGATGTGTCTTCTGTGTCAATTGGTGTATGGAGGGCTAACTTTTTATTTTCGCGAGCACGATCCTTGTAACAATCTGAGTACTTAGATCTATGTTATATTTATGACTACATATTGGTGTAAGGGTACATTTATTCAGCATACAATAGCTTGTAGCTCAAAGTTCATGGTTTACCTCTAGCTATTAGATGCACGCCCAAACAATAGGCTAACTAGTCATTGAATAAGGATGTGCATACATCTTAGTCGAACGCCTACGAACAATGTATAAATGCTAATTATTAAATAAAATGTAGCCTTGCTTATCCACCTAATCCGGTTGAGCAACGCTCATTGTAACGCCTCTAAATTGACGGGCTTCTGCAAACGAAGTTGTTTAATTACCCGCTGATGGAAAATTAGTGTCAATAAAGCCTTGACTGATTGGATATTAATATTAGTGGATTTGCGGCAGATTATACCCGTAACGGACACACAGTATTGAACTTGAAAATATCTGTAATAATTATTTCCTCCATCAGCCTCTTTTCCTTGATTGTTGTTACTAGAAAAAAAACATATTATTTCTTTTTGAGTGGAATATGTGTATAAGTGTAGATCTCAATAAGCAACAGTTTTATTAATCATCACAATAAATGTGTTAGGACTTAGAACACACTAACAAAAAAAAAATTGCGTGTCAGGTCCGACGTGCGACTTGAGTTTATTCTTTAAGTGCGAATGTCGCTGAATAAATTAATGAGCCAAGTTAACAAACAGTGTTAAGATTTTTAAAACATAACGCTTTTTGCTGGCGCTCGATTTTACTGCCCATCAAATTTCGTCCCCGCAGGATTTAAATTAAATCGATTCTTAAGGATTAAACTCAAGATATTCCAAAAATAAATACTATACCGTATTCAAAATAGTCAATACCCATGTTTCGTATAACAAAACCTTATTAACATAATGGCATTGAAGCAACCTAATGTCTAGCATTTACTGGAAACGTTGGCTCGAAAATCCCAAATTCCAGACGAATCTTTGATATGTCATCACGTCTTGTTACTTTGGCATATAATTGCCAGGTCCTTGGTACTTTGACATAAATGAGCTGCATCGTGCATGTTTCGGATTCGAAATAAGCGGTTTCGCAACATCGATTGTCTCTCCATGCATGCAGAAGCAGAATTTAAGACTAAGAACTACTTGGAATAAGGCACGACTTATATTTAACTCCGGGATAATTGAGCCTTGGCTAGAGCATTTCGATCAAAGTTATTTTATCAATCGGCTTATTTATATACTTTTAGTATGCTACCTTGGTATCTATTTTGAATCTTGAAACATGGGTATGACTTTTATAAGAACTAAGTACCCTGCAAAAAAAAAAAAAATTTGCCATTATTTTATTAACAAGTGCCTGATCGAATCAGTTTATGCGAATTAAAAATGCCAAAGAATATTTATAGAACTGACATAACATTAAAAAACATTACCAACTTACCTATGATTCGATTAATGACATCATTGCAACATCTAACATTAAAAACTAATGGATAACTACCGATTATTGTTACATAATAACATCACAGGAAATTATCTAGATAATCGTTTTTAATTGTAACTTTAATCAGACCCAAAATCTGTGCTCACAGAAGTGTAACATGAATTTGCCTTGAGAATAGGTTTCTATATTTTCACAGAGTGCGGAACGTTTGCCTAATACTGAGGCAATTGTTTGGAAACATGTTGAATGAACGTAGTACGCATTACATTGCACTCTTGAGTGGTTATTAATCAAAGAGTAGATATCAGAAGCGGCGTTGTGAGTGAACATAACGACAGTCCCATTGTGTTCGGGTGAGCATGGTAAGTTATCGCTAAGAAGTGCACTCGCTGAGACTGACAATGGCTCGTGGGAGTCTCTCATGTGCCTAGTAATTAGTTGGGCAACGATTTGCACCTTGTGACAGTAAGATTGTAGAATGGGCAAGGAGCATTACGGAATGTCTTCTGGTTTAATTTATATAAGACCAGAGAACATAGCTGTGATACAAACTCAAGTACAACTTACTTTCAATCAGTTATTGCTGGATCAAATCTGGAGCAAAGTTTAGTTCTATTTTCATGTTAAAATGCATGTTAAGTGCGGCTTACTTATGCGACATCTACTTATCCATCGAGTCTTTCTTCGGTACTTTAGGCTGCATGGGGTTGGGTTTAGCTGTGGAGGACAATAAATCTATGTTTCATATTAACTGGATTGAATCCTTACGTGCACTAATGCGTTTTTTCACTAGAACAGAATTTATGTTGGTACCACGTTCTCAAAACGGTAGAGGAAAAAATCGTGAGAAAACCGACTTGTTCTAGAAACCAAATTTTAAACTTTGAAACATGTATCGAGTGCATGAAAGGATCTTGTTTGAGGCGCACAAAACCATGGATCTTATATCTAAGGGTATAATAACTAAAGATTAACATTTATTTTTATGTTTATTCATGCTACGCGCAAAAAAGTTTGAGTTTTTTTTTGTTTAGAATATATGCTGCCTTGGAAACTATTTCATATCGCCATTGTATGAAGAAAGCCGGAGATACAACAGTAAATGACGTCGCGGGAAAAAGCTAGTTCATAATTTATATCCAATCAACATTGTCTACCTCCGTGATTAAGAGGATAGTTCTTGCATTACTAAGTTTGAAGTTACTTTTAGTTTCATTTTAGTTTTAGTTTAAGGTAGTCTGAAAGAAATGTATCATACGATAAGACCGCCTAACACAGCAAGTTTTGCAAACTATGTATCTATTATCACCTGTGTCTTTCCAATAAAGAATTATCAACAGCTGCTCAATTTATCTAGGTAATAAAAATGCGCTTTAGTTTTTAGACTGTTATTACGCAAATGTTCTGACAGTGCCTTTATTACTGACACCTATTTGCAGTTTCACAACCGGCTATTTGTCAGGTGGTCGTAACATTGGTCAAATTTATTGTCTTGGATTGACACTGAATCATTAGTGCTGCTGTGATCGATGAGCATTGTCGATAACTGACAAGGTCAGAGTATGAGAACATTGGTAATTTCATAGAAAACAATGGATTACAAAAAGTAGCAGTACAACTAAGTTCCTCCAGTACTGTATTAACAGCCACTATTCATTTATTTGGATATAAATAGCGTGCCAATCATATTAAATGAAAAATGTATTTTTAAATCACAATTTAATAAAGAATTTCTCATTTTACTAAAAAAAACCCTAGTTAGTGTAATATATTTGAGCTGCGCCTCGCTGATTGAAATCCGTTCAGCCGTTTGGGCCAAAAAATACGAGGTCTATCTGTTGTCGAGCACTGGTTAAAATTAATAGAAAAATTAGCCACATACCAACTAACAAATAAACTTTAATGAAATCTTCTAAAAAAAGGTTAGCCTACAAACTTTATATCGTGACTGTAATTTCAGCGCATTATCGCAACTGTATTGTTCCTACTTACACAATAAACACATGCTAATCTAATTCAGTGGTATGCATTTGGTACGATTGGAACACGCCCTTATGAATATGGAGAGGAATCATTCTTACGGCGCCATTCATAATTCATCAGCTAGCTTGTTTTCCTCTGCTTGGCTTTTATTCTGAAAGTAGCAGTACAACTTTATGTACCGGAAGGTACTGGCACCATATTTCTGTCTCTAAGCCATCAGTTTTGGTCTGAAGGCGTGGATGCCGGTGGAAATTGTTGTCAAGTGAAATGTTCCACTTTCATGTTTCAATGCAACGGGTGTTAATAATAATACCTTTATTTCGGATAACAAATTTACAAATTAGGTCAATAGAAAAAATGTCTTAACACTAACATATAAAACTATAATAAAAGTGTCAACATCTTGACTTCGTATAAATTAATTTAAACGAATATTATAATTGAAAAGAAATTTAATTAAAAAATGTAAATGAAATTGAAAAGTATATAAAATTACCTAAAAACTAAAAATTTGGTCAAATATCGGCAGGTACTTAGGAAAGATTGGTGTGTAATCTAGTCAGCTGAGACAGCGAAGTGCTGTCCCAGGGGTCGGCCAGGGCAGTGTTATTGCAATTAATACAGTGCCATTATACATTAGATTTCCCATACTTCTATACAGAACGACACACGTTGTATTTACTTTGGTTATGGGCAGAGGATACCGCTTAACATCAGGTCCTCAGTTGTCGCTGCAATAAAAACCCTTCACAAATATCAAAGTCAAAATCAAAAACTTTATTTCCATAGAAATCATAAGGAAATGGCTTGGAAACGTCAATAATTTTCAAAACATAAGGTCACACCTACTCATCGCTAAGTTTGACTGTTCAAACCCTATCCGACCCTCCATGTGGAAGAACAGAAGAAACCCCTAAAGGAGGGCTTCGTTTTTTTCGCCTATCCTACCTCTGTATTATTTAATATCTTCTCTTCTTTTCAATGCACTAGTGGGTTCAATGAACCCTCGAGCCTCAAACCGGGGGAGGCTGTACCGAACCACACAAGTATGTTAATAAATTATTCAAATTACATTATGCTTCGTCCATTACATACAATTAACATAACACGAGTGTTTCAATAAAATTAAACACAAGCAGACTGAAATGTTTCGCGTGATTAACTCTATGATACTCGTCGTTTGAACTGTACGTAAATCATATCATTGAAAATTATTTCGTTAACATGATTATTGGTATAAATAATTTATTCCATAGTAAATTGTACTTTTAAATAAATTACTGTTTTGATATCACTCAAATGAAAGTTACCATGATGAAAAATACGGATACGTGACTATGGGCTGCATAATTTACTAATTAGGGCATTTTATTACAAGGGTCATACTTATCAGTATGTTTACGATCAATCGGCTGTCATGCCACAAAGTTTCGTATAAATCCCTCAAGTTCATTATGAGACTACTTATCAAAATGATTCATCAAATTACATCTGTAATTTCTACTCAAAACTACCATTAGGAAATTTGCGGAATAACTATATTGGTTTATCTTGTTTTGTTTGTCTGTATGGGAATTCTCGTGGGAAAACTCACTACAACTTGAGAGAGCTTAATATACAAATATCAAACGTACATGTCTATATGCTATATCATGAAATGAAGAGTTAACAGTTAGGCAGACATTTTTTTCAGCTTTGAAGTTTTTTGTAAATGCCTCAATCTTTAGCAGATTTAAATGAAATATTACGAAAGAGGAGGAGATTATTGAAGGAGCAAGCAAAGTTCTATTAAATGTTTTGGACTAATCAGCATGGAGGTGTGTTTGTCTGACAAAAACTATCCATAAACGGTTTTATCTATTATTCCTGAAACTTGGTAGATAAATAGGTAATGCTGGTACAATTTGTATAGTGTCCGTTTGAGCTAAAAAGGTATGACGGTTGAGCTATGAGAGTCCAAATAGGAAAGTGATGTGTCGCATTCATATGTTTTGATTCAATATATCAAGGTTTTTTCGATTAGTGACAACATACTGCAATTGACACGGGTATGTAATTACTTATTTTGAAATTATCGCCGTCTGTCGTCACGACATCATCGAAAATCACGATTGTAAATGATTGGATAGTGTGTACTTGCAATCCAATTTCATCCCACCGCACACAATGCAATTTATGAGTAGTCGACGTGACGACGTTTCCACACCTCCTATTTCCAACTGTGCGATCGCATTCCGTCTGGCGGAATGGGATTATTTACAAATTGACACATTCAGCGCCAGCCGGGACAAAGAAACGAGATCGAAGCTTCAAACGTATGAGACAATCAGCGGGATAATATGGATATTCAATATCCGAATGTATACTTAAAGATAATAGAGCCTATTAAAATGCTTCAACGTAATTATGTTTTTGTTACAAATAAAATATCTTTTTTTTATTATTATTAATATAGGTTTTATTGGTTCTCCGAATTGTTGGAATTCGTAACTACCACGTGTGCTATCTAATCCGCAAATCCTACCAAAACAGCCTTAATAGCATATGCAAAATAGATTATTCATTCGAACTTTACTTTCTCATTATTATTAACAATAATAATAAGATTAATACTGGTGGACATTTCACACGCCCCATCTAGCCCCAAAGTAAGCTAAGCATAGCTTAGCTTTTTTTGGTAAATACTTACATATAATACATATTAACACCCAGACACAGAACAAACATCTATAACAAATGTTTGTCCTGGGTGGGACAAACATTTGTGTGACAATTATAGATATATACAAATATATACTTTAGCAATTCCGGAATTCAGTATGAATCTGGCGGATAAAAATTTATATTTTAATAAAGTTAAATAAAGCTGTTTGTCTATGTTACCTATTCCAAAATGTGTACTGTGTAGCCCATCAGTTTTGCGAAACGATCTCGCAAACCTGTCCATTGCATATTCCTCACGGCCCGGCTCGCGGTTTTCAAGTATCAAATTTATTTTTATGTTCATTTTTATTGTTTGCCGTGTGGATTGTCGCCTCCTTAGGGGCTGTTTGTATGCGGACCGAGAAGAATTACGTGCGCAACGAAGCGGATCCACTTTAGAAGTAGCGATAAAACAATTTGTTTAGAAAATGTGCCGTATAATGCCGCTGCATGGATCATACGAAACGGAATCTGTAAGCCGCTGGTTTGGTGTTTATTTTATCGGGGAACGTGTCTTCGGGGGCCTCTAACGGTTCACGGAGCGCAGGCAAAAATGCATTTTTCCCGCATGAAATATCCAAGTCAAGGAATGTCCTTTTATTTACGGCAAAATGCGCGAGAATTCAGTTTTATTTCTCCTGCGGCGTGATATGCGCGGATGTGTAATTTCGTTAAGTTAATCTCGCTGCGGTGTCTGCCAGTTTTCAATTTCACATTTGAGTGCTATAGCATTGTTTTCGCATAAATTGTTTTAATCGTGCACGCGGGTTTCCCGACGCCGGCACCGTCCCGCAACCGCACCGCACTATACATATAACGAATATGTATAACGTGTTTTTCAGAGCGTGATGGTCTAGTGGTACTGACCCCGAGTGTCAATCCGGAGGCCGCGGGTTCAAATCCCGACGTGAACCTATGAGTTTTTCAATTGAAAGATTTATATGCGTAATACCACGTTCTTAAAAGGTGAAGAAAAACATCAGGAGGAAACCGACATGTCCTAGAACAGAAAATTCGAAGACATTTGTCAAGTGCACGAAAGGAGCCTCTTTGAGGGGCATTTAAAATCCTTTCACCACACCGTTCGAGAGAACCAGTGACTCGAACAGATAGATAGAACGTGTCCATTCCGATTACTCGATAAATATGCCGTAATCCATAACTAATTAGCGCGTAAATTACCGAACCATTTTAACTACAACGTTTCGTGCCGTTAGTGAAATGACATGGAGGTCGTTCGGCTGTTTAATATCAGTCATAATAAGGCGACTAATCGCAGTCATTCGCAAAACTGGCCGCGCATTGAAGTTCAACTAACACGGAGTACGGAACTAATTGGTAGGTTGCGAGAATTCAGCTGTAGACAAATTGGATGTTCAGATTGTTCGGTACAGCGGAATCGGTAATTAAGGAATATAGGATTACTATTTGCATTGGAAGCTTGATATGATAATAATATCAATTTAGTAATTAAGGTCAGATTTTTACTATACTCTCGATATATAACTATCATTCATATACATATATTCATAACTAGACCAATTAAGTTCACCGCAATAGAATGCGTGGTGGCCCAGATTCCGAGACTCCAAATGTCAATCTGGAGGTAACGGGTTTAAATCCTAAAGTGCACCAATGAGTTTATTACTTGAAAAATTTGGTTGCAATAACATGTTCGCAAAACGGTGTGTCTCAAATACTTACATATTAACACCCATACCATTAACTCAAAGTAATCGCAAGTAAGTAACTATAATAATATAATAATTAGATATATACTCACTATAGCACAAATACAGAAACTGATAAAAATGATTCCGTAAAACATGACTGCACATGTTTTATTCATGCGAGCTAAAAGGCCAATTACGGCTTTGTATTTTACCTTTTTTCAGCATAAATTATTCAGTCACTTAAATCTGACTAGTCGCTGAGTCTTTGATGTTTTAGGTTTTCGGTATTAATTCTGTCAGTCTTTTGTTTCTGAAAATTACTTGGCCTAATTGCTCTAACCCTGAAATTTCTGAATATACCCAGAAATGTATTTTCCGCTAATGCTTTATAGGTTGCAGAGCAGGCAGGATAGAGCCCTTTTGAAGCGAAGAAGGCTCAGTCGTATTGACGTCGATTTGCAATCTGTAGGTCGCGGGTTCGAATACTACAATGAGCCTGACCTTATGCTGGAGGAAATCGTCGTGAAGAAACCAAAGCGTCATGGTAGGGCTGACGCCCTACTAGCTATGTAACACGCTGAAAATGAGCCGCCAAGTACCAATCCAAATCCTAGGTATCCTTACCTGACAGAAATAATTAATAGTTTAATTAATTTTTGATTTAAGTGTTTTGCCATATAGTCTTTAATTATCATATAAGTCGAGTGTTTGTCGTAATACTAAGATAGATAAAAAAATTGAATCTGTTATTGGCTGTATGAGTAATTTTAAGAGATCACTTATTTATTATAAGAGCTGTAGATTCTGTATGAAAAATAAAATAATAATAACAGCTGCATAGCTGAATCAGTTTTTGCAATTCATTGAAAACCTAAATAAATTATCAGTGTGTGTTGAGTCACGTTTAGTTGCATCCTGCGAAAATGTTTCCGACACTGAGCCCTTGCATCATTTACAGGCGAAGCGATGAACTAAGACGTATCAAGCGATTAATAAGTCATTTTCATGTAGTAGAACATTTATTTTATGTGATTCGAGTAGGAACGAGCTGACGGCCCACCAAATTTTAAGTGGTAACAGCCATATACAACAGCAATACGACTCAAGTCCTCTCCACCGAAGTATGAGATGACTCAAGTCACATTGCGTTGCGTCCATCACCCCGAGACGGGGATGTTACTTCTCATGCGCCTGCAATTTCACCGGCACTCACGCCCTTCCATCGGAACGCAGCAACACGAGTGCATCACTGCTTGGCGGCAGATTACCAGTTCTCCGGGTGAACTTAGCACAAGTTCTACTGCTACCAAAACATCTTAAAACTGCGATGAAAATGACGCACTGATTACTATTTATAGTTATTATTACTATAACCATGTAGAGTCCCACTGTTGGGCAAAGGCTCCCCTATTCCTTTAATTTATCCTTGTTCATAGCGACTGTAGGTCTGTCCCCCGTGTAGGCATCTATTTCATTTCCTCCTCTTCTCCTTCAAGTACAGTAAAACGATTCTTAATCTCTGCTTCAAGAAATTGCATGTTTTGGTATGGAAGTCGAAAAGCCATAATCTAGCTCTACTTTTTATTTCTCGGTTCTTCTAGGTACTACCTACTCTTTAATAGGATACAGCCTTAGTCCTTGCGTAGCAAATCTCGGAAGCTGCGCTTTGAAAGCAATCACCCCGGTGTTAACGGACAGTAATTTCTTTGACTTCCGTTGCAGATACGGCGCTATTACGGTAGAGGTAAATGATTCTATTCACTTCCTAACTAGGTGATTCAGACGTTTTGCTTGTAAATCCGTACAATATATCAACAAGATTTATTGAATAATGTAGTTTTGATGGATATAAGCATAATATTCAGTGCATTCGATATTGTTTTATCCGTTAATTTGGCTTCTAACTTACCTACTCGTAAATTCGAGTATATTCCTTTTTGAAAGTAAGTTTATCTTTGTGAAATCATTCATTAGTCCTTACACGGAGAGCATAATGATAATAAATTCGTGCAAAGCCCCAATAGATTCTTAACTAGCAAAAAGCAGTTTTAGAAATAGTTATATAACAAACCAATACCACCCTTTACCCCTTTTATAATTTACTTAGAATCGCTTGGTAACCCGGAAAAGGCCTGTTTATTAAGATGAGATGTAATTAAGTGTTGTATTATTTAGTTATTTTTAAGATAAACCTACATGGGAACTTTTTCATTTCTCAGGAAGTGTTTTTCAACATGTCTTAGCTCAAAGTTTGAACGCGCCTCTCGAGCTTAGTTACATATTTTTATTAATTATTAAGTAAATAAATAAATTAAATAAATAAATAAATAATGGTGGACATTTCACACAGCGCCATCTAGCCCCAAAGTAAGCTAAGCATAGCTTGTATCATGGGAACCAGACAACTGATATAATACTTATATACTTTTCTTTTGTAAATACATGCATATAATATATATTAACACCCAGACACAGAACAAACATCAATGTTACAAATGTCACAAATGTTTGTCCGGAGTGGGGATCGAACCCACGACCTACAGCGCAGAAGGTAGGGTTACTAACCAACTGAGCTATGAGGCCAGTCAGTGGAGTGTGCACGAAATGAACCTTTTTGAGACCCACTGAAGTGACTCGAATAACAGTAGTATTAATAATTTACTAGTATTATGTTGATACTTATCAAGAGTAATAAAACTTACGCGGACTTATAATATTCTTGGCGTTAATGGCTCAAAATGAGTGCAGTTTTTAACAAATTGGCCAATGTTATTGCTGTTTTGCAAAAGATAGTAATCATTTACTGCCTACTTTTGTCCTTGAACTACTAAATTATCTCTTAGATTTGGATTTAAATCCGGTTAAAATTCATGCCAGATTAAATTCTAGATTCAGTTAAGGTTGGTCCTTTTAGTCGGAATTTTATGCGTTTGTAAATTTTGGACACGCCCCGATTTAAGCTCGATTGTGGAAAACCTTCGTAGTAATGGCCGAAATAACTGTGGCAACTTGATCTTAAATAATTTCCAGGTGACAATCAATGGCACTTAAAACTTTTGATTTCAACGGAATTAGCTTCTGGTTTTAATAGTTACATTTATTTTGAAATTTATCGATAATGTGAGATAGCATTTAGAATATATGCATTACGGCGTTACCTGCCTTTTGTTACTCTTCACAATTCTATTTCGTTATTTTCAAAAGCGAATAGACGAGACGCTTGTGTTTTGAGTTGCTTATGCGTATTTACTGAATAGTGCTTTCTGTTTTGTAAGATCCAAGGCACGCCGGAGACGCAAAGGTAGTGATTATCTACATGACATAACATTTATCATAATATTGACGCCAATGACTACGTCTGTACCTGGGTAAGATCAGTTTCACAATCTTGGAACCGTTAGTTTCAATAATTTGATTAACATTGCGACAGCTGTAATGATTTATAAGATGACTGAACAAAGGATTTACCACCTCAAGAATATGCTTTTGTTAAAATTCCACACATAGAGTTTTCGGCAGGCATGACATTATTTTATTGTCACTCGAGCTTAAAAGCAGTAGAACTCACGCCAAGTTCGTCCGAGGAAGTACCATTTTGCCGCCAAGCAGTAACGCATTCGCGTTACTGTGTGCTGGTTTGAAAGGTGTGCTTGACCGGTGAAATTATAGGCACATGAGACATTCCACCTACATGTCTCAGAGTTACGGGCGCATGCGATGCAACTTGGGTCTTGTCGTACCTTGTAGGGGAGGACCCAAGTCGCATCAGTTGGTATGGGCAGAGGTTACCATTTAACACTAGATGGGCCGTCGTCGGCTCGTTCCGTAACTGTCTAACATAAAAAAAGTAAATTATGACAATAATATTCTTTACGTATTATTTCAAAGAAATTGCGTTCTATTTCCATCGGGCCGGTCGTTATTATGTATATGTACCTATACATCGCTTAAGAATATTGCAATGAAATAATTCTTGCTTAGATCCTAGATACATTAACAGCTAGCAAGAAATTGTTGCTCGTTGTTCTGTTTCTTGGATCCATATTAAAGCAATTGCTCTGTCTTATTGAGAAAGAAATGGCTGTTATGTTGTAAAACATATCAATTGTAGGTAAGCAAGCGCAATAACGATTGTTTCTACCATACAATCACAGCAATTTACACAGTTTGATATTACAACAACTTTTAAGTCATTTTTATTAGGTCATTTATGCATCTCCACAGATAATTTAATGTAGGTTCGTCAGTGAATTAGGTATTGATTACACAATTTTAAAATATTTTCCAGTTGCTTTAGAACAATATTTTTTTGGGTTTGTTTTTTTAGGTTATGCATAATAACGTAATGGTAGGGTACATATTTGGAAATTGTTTGAAACGAGAGTTTAGTAGTAGTAAGCGTTATTGCCATTTGCCCGGGATTTAGGCTGTTCCCAAGCCGAAATGAATCATTCTGCTATATTTATATTATTATTCAAATATTGTGTAAGATATTGGAAATTAATATGACTCACTAAAAGGTCACTAAAAGGAAAAAAGGTAAAAGTTACTAAAATCATTCAGCATCTAATGAATAAGCCACATCATGGCTTGTCATTTGTATTCGAAAAAACACTGGCAGTCTCTTTAATAAAACAAGCACGGAACACTCAGGGAATGACTTTCCAATTTCGCACGAATGAGTGACACCGAAAATCCTGTGGGTGCCGTGAATGTCCCGCGAAATGACGGGACGCGCGTGTCCCGGCTCAATCATTGCGACAGCCGGGGACGGACCCAGGTATCAATGGGAACAAACCACACCACATGATCTATACAGGCATCTAAATAGTCCACATAATCTATATACTCAAAGTCAAATTCAAAAACTTTATTTCCATAGAGTTCATAAAGAAATGGCTTGGAAACGTCATTCAGGCAAACAACACAACACAAAACTGACATATTATAGTAGGTGATAGAAAGCAAAATAATTGCCAAAGAAGGTGAATTCTGTGAAGGGGTAATAGATCATAGTCAAGCCAAAGATCTTGTTAACGTTATTTAAGTAATCATTCAATGAACAAAACTCAACATTAACATAATAACTTTCAACCTTCTAAATACCGATGAAAATAATTACTTATAATTATATATTATATGGCGTTAAGAGCTGCATGCGCGTCTACGACTTTTCTTTCCGCTATTCACATATAACATAAATAGTTTGGATTTTAAGTATATAGATAAAGCACATACCAAAAACTACAGACATCACGATTAAATTTCAATCTTTAATTGCGTCACTGCCACGCACTTCAAAGGATCCCTTTAAACACAGACCTTAAAACATTTCCAGAATTTTATAATTGGCATAGCCCTAAAGCTTAACTTTGAAAGAGATTCACATTTGTAAACAACAAATGAAATAGAATTTACACCCCAACAATTTCCTAAATCCATCACCAAACGACATATATCGAGCGATTGAAAGCAAATCATGACGCGTGTTAGGGATTAGATTACAATCTCATTTCCATAAGTGTACAGAACCACATTTCAGTACTGCAATTTCGAATTATCTCTGGTTACCAAAGCAATTTCATATGTGGTGACGGGCGGAATTATTGTTTACCGGTAATTCTGATAACGATGTTACGCTCTTCATGAAGAAAGTGGATTTGTGAGGGAAGTGAGACGTTTTCCGCGGGCCATATGCTCATTCAACCATCCTGAATATGAGATAAAAAAAGAAACGATGAAGAACAGTTTCGCTGGTTTTTTATTTGTAAAGTATTGTTATCTAAAATACGAGTTCGCTCTTAGTTTAGGTCTCAGTGGTCACAATAAAAAAAAAACTGTTTTTGTACTGTTTCTAATATGACAATAAACTATTATTATTATTATTATTTGAGTTTGTTGCCTATTTACAACTGAGTAACGTTATATTATAATGTAATAAAATAAAATTTCCATTCGTATTTTTTAATTTTATGGTTTTTTTCTACTAGTAATTAGATTTCTAGTAGGTTTTTAAGCTGTTACATATATTTCTATTTGCTGATACTATACTTGAGGAAAAACAAATGAAATTAATAGACAAAAAGAAAAAGATATCAAAATAGTCAAAATACACATATAAAACTACATTCCATTAACACTAAAATCTGCTAAGTTAATACACTTAACAACCAGCAAAGCCAACACAAAGTTTTGATTCAATTACTCCCTTTAAACCTAAGAGATTTACTTATCAATTATCATTACAATGTCGCTGAGTAAAAATCTTTACAGAAAACTGTTATGAAAATCATAGTGAGAGAAATGGCTTGTTTTAACCAATAATTTGAACGCATCGGTATAATAAAAAACATTCGCTTTAGAGGGAAGGCCTCCTGCCTTGAAGTATGGGCAACAACTTGAATAATTAATAATGCACGGTTATATATACCATGTGGAATTAATATTTCTTGCTCTACATACTATTTGCAGACAAAGTCGCGAACGCGTAAGTTAGTTTGGAACGTCAATTTGTAAGAAACCAAAAATATACGTTCCATATAGAGTTCTAATTCGCATAAAGGATGTGTTTGATTTCTGATGTGCCAAGTACTGATGAGATGGTACAGTCAGGACAGACCAACTCGTCATAACCAGGCTTATTCCGAGGTATTACGACCTAAGATCAAACCTTTTTTTGTAAGCTGTACAAAGGGTCGCCAATTTCGTGTGTCGAATGTATAACGACGACCCACATTTTGTTTGGGCTGCGGACGGAAACACAATCAAAACTCAATTCGAAAACACTTCAACTCATCGGCGCATCACGCAACTCGCTTGACAAATCGAAACTACGCGAATGCGATGATAAAACTACTACTGTAGAACTATTACATACTAAATACCTCCTTATAACGAACGATACAGAGTCGAGAGTTCCGTGTCAGGTGGGTGTTTGTCACAGTGTTGGGTTTTATTCGATTGGGTCTGTAGATGCAAAGTGCACCTACGCCTGAATGCCAGTACGTGGAATGGTTCTTGATTAATTACCGAGAGATAGATATGCTGTGCATTCGCTGTGTGAAGAGATATACGCGAATCTGCAAATTTTACTACGTTTTCAGACTGCTAAGTTGTCTTTACTGATTGCTATAAAACGGGAGGATGTTCGGATTTCGTATGATAATCTACCATTTGTTTGTACTACGTGAATTTTACTTTATATGTAGTACAATATGATAAAATTTTTGATCACCATTACAACATTACTTACACTTATGTGAAAGTGGCTATCAATATAATTTATTATTACTGAGCGGCGTAGTGATCGAAATACCTACTTTGTTCTATGATTTTATAACGATGCCAAGTTGTGTTTTTTGCAATATTCATAAACAAATCGCTTTAGTTTTCGTAAAGTCATTATCTTAGACAGACTTAGATATTGAATCGTGTTATTAATTTCAATGGCTATCATGCCCTTCAAAAACGAAAATAGTACACAAAAGTAACTATTTGGTCATAAAAATAAATCTTTTTTGTGCACGAGCCCTGAACTCATTCTAGACATATCCATCAAAGTTGATTTCAGTAATACAAGTTCAACCACGACATTAATTCCATTTCGAGTAATTTAGCTAGCGTTAATCAAGCGTTTACGTAGTGAATCCACATCACATAAATTCGTTTGGTATGATTACGTCCATAAAACTAGCGATTTCCTACTTCATATACTTTCAAGTATATTAACTCGCAATCTTTTCACATGTGTAATTTGGTTGCAATAGTTACCAAGTGAACCAGTTTTGAATTCTCAGCTTAATGGTATATATTTTAATGTAAAATATAGTTGGAGAAAAATTGTTTCTGCGGTCATTTAAGCATTATGTTTTTTATGCAGCAAAGACTTTCCAGTTATATTTTTGATGCAAATAGTGTCTACAAAAACTCATAAATACTTTTTATTTATCTCTTATATAAAAACTTTCCAGCATAGTAGATAAACTACTTGAGAAACTCTCCTTTTGGGTAACACTGGCCCTCAACTTTTTTATCAGGCCAGCTTAAAGCTAATAAGAATAAAAGTGAATGTAGATTTTATTTTCATTTTTATTTATAGATTATAACGCAATACAAATCAGTATAATAGCCCCTAGCACTAAATTAAGCATAGTTTGCACTATGGGAACCAGACAACTGACAGAATACATAATATACTTCTTTTTTGTAAACACATACAGATAATACATACATATTATTTATTTAAAGGTCTGGTTACCGAAATTGCAGGTACACGAAACCATCCACTTTCATGTTTCAAACGGTCTTCCCATACCCAAGGACCCAAGAAGTATCGCTTTTATAGTATAAGCAGACATTACCATTAACGTCAGATACCCCATCATGCTCTATCCGTTAAAAAACCTAACGCCTGTATGTAACAGCACGTTTCGTGGCCCGACTATTGAGTGACGTGTAGCGAGAGCGACGTGCCTCAGAATAATGCAGCTAAATGAAGCGCGGCTGACGCACATCCTGACACCAGCTCACAGCTCAGGCTAATGTGAACGAAATATATATAACACCATCTAGTGAAGTGCTCCGCTGATTGGCTTCTTGTCTCTGCATTTAGCTAAGAGGAACTAATTATTTGTGAGAGCCGTATCCTAAATGTTGATTTGGGTATGAATATCCTGATACACATAATTTAGTATCGATAATTGTCATAATCTGACGTGCTACAGACGTGATAGTAGATACATGAATCATGAGTAGCAGTACAGTGTCTTTGTTTTTGTAGGCACATCAATTTCTCAGTTCTAATTATTAGATCATTTGAAGTTAGTTTTACGTTTATCTAGTCTGTACGTTTCCATTTAAACCGATCAAAGCCAAAAAAGCCAAGTAGAACAAATTACAACATATTACAAATTATTGACGAGGATGTGAAGAACATTTTATATCCTCATTAATTATTATAGCGCGCCTCAACACTAATTATATACCCTGATTTAAAAGTCAATTTAAGTATTACATTGCTTGACTTTGAAAATGGTATTTGCTGCCACTTGTGATGGAATCCTTGTACCATGCCATTGATTAAACTCCATTTTTGCAGGCTGATATTCTGCATTAAGATTCTTTGTCACAGATGGCATGGATACAGAGTGACTAACATATACACACAAATACTCGAGACTCGAAATCATGCTCACGTAGCCATGAAAAATAATCGAAAAAAATCATCTGCAGCATTTTGTTACTAAAAATGTCATCAAAGGATTAATGTAGAATATTAAGGACGTTTTTCAACCATCATTCATCGTTCACTTAAATAGAATGCTGAGCGAATTCAAAGAGACAATTCTATAAAGACTGGCGGAGTCGCCATTGAAGCTCATTCGAATAAAAACAATATCTCCATTCGCACCGAGGTTAACAAACGCGCGGTCGCTGCACCACCCGCTATAGAATGCAGTCTTAGGGTTGCCATGAACCCCTACATCAGGTACAAAAGTTAACATATAGTTAGTCCGGCGAATAATTAAATTCACAATGTGCCCCTAATGTATACGTGTAAAAGTGTTGCCACACACAAACCAGTAGGGTTGACTACAGCACAAATTATCAATCGATCAATCATTTAATTCATCGCTCAATTAATTAAGTGAATTACCTTCGATTCGATGACATTAATGTGCGGAGCTTACAAGCAAAGCATATCAAATAATACTCCTCACGTTGCCGTTAAAAAGAAACAAAGATTTTCCAAAATATTACAGCTACATGTATAAAATAACTCCAAATAAGTCAATGTAATAATTTAAAAAGATGATAACTATACAATAGAAACAATACTCTTTGGTCAACCATTAATAGTCAATGGTATTTTATTGGTAATATTGTTTTAAAACTCAGTTTCTATTCTATATAAATTTAGCCATTAATTTTAGACACATGAAACAAGAAGCATTAATTTTAGACACATGATTCACATCAATAAATATGTTCGCGAACTACTCTTACTCTATGATACAACGCAAAATTTATAATTGACTCTTAATTACTCGGTACGGTATATTGTTCTTCGTATTTTTCTATATCGTGTATAGTCTGTGGTGATTCTAAGGTTTCACGAGACACGAGGTAGTCCTGTCAAACTGTCAGGTTCTATTGAACGTGTTTAATCTATGGATCAAGTATGCGTCGGCAGGCGGACGTCAGTCTCGACGGAGAATTACCCTGTCGGCTGATTCCTAATGGCCGCATGTGGAAAGTCATGTAGGCAGTGTGATTGTTTTGAGTAGTTTTATTTGAGATAAACGTCTTTCATAATAGTTTTACATGGTAATGATCGATTGGCATAATGTTTGAAATATATATATATACGTTTAAATATTGTTTTTTTGTCTAAAATGGTGCTCGGGCTAGATACAATTCAAAAATCACATGAGAATTCAAAAACTAGAGATATTTTTAAATAGTTCTTTATCTATTTTGGTCGAGTTCAAAACTGTCTAGCATAGATTAGAATAAAGCATTCCACTTACATCAATAGTAGTTTATTTATAATATATATACCAATTATAAAATAACAAGCAAGAAAATTTATCCAAAATTATTTCCATTAAAGTAAAAACAGCAAACATGAGAATAACATCCTGAGCATATATATACACAGTAACTAAGAACGTGGTAAAATGGACCCTTTTTCTTATTCCTTTGTTAGGGATGTTCACTCGGGGGAAAACAGGTCGTTAAAATCCCACACTAACTGAACTTAGAAAAGAATTATCGCGGAATGTAAGGCGGGCACAACATCATCAGAGAGGATATTCTATGCACAGTAGGGACCTTTCACATCGTAACAGGTTATCAAAGCCATTTTTTGTTGTATGCATTTATTAAGTTAAATAATTTTGTAAACACATACATACATATAATATATATCAACACCCAGACAGAACAAACACCTATTTTCGTCACAAATGTTTGTTCCGAGTGGGAATCGAACTCGCAACCTACAGCGCAGAAGGCAGGGTTACTACCAACTGAGCTATGAAGCCAGTCAAAGTTATATATAAGTAAGGTTTATTTTGTGTTGATTGGTCGTTTTACAAGGAATAAGACATTTACAAACAAATTAGGATATGATGTAGCTAAATATTGTAAAACACAGCTAAATATTTGCCAATTTTAGTAGCAGTAGAAACTGTGCTAAGTTCGCCCAGAGATGTACTGCCACCACACCTGGTAATCTGCCGCCAAGCAGTGATGCACTCGTATTGCTGTTTCGGTGGAAGGGAGTGGGTGCCGGTGAAATTGCAGGCGCGTGAGAGATACCATCCCCCGTCACGGGGTGATGGACACAAACGCGACTTGAGTCATCTCGTACTTTGGTGGAGAGGACTTGAGTCGTATTGCCATTGTCTATGTACGGCGGTTACCTACCACTTAACATCAGGTGGGCCGTCAGATCTTTCACTCACCTACATCACATAAAAAAACTGCTTGCATCATTGTGTTGCAGTTCCGTTACTCAAATCAAGTTATGAAATCAGCAATCATAGTAACAGGAATAAGTACGTTCTATGCTCAATACATCGCGACTGTTATTACTGTATGTTATTTACACAGTGACACGCCATAAACTCGCAATATGCGCGCTGCGAGAGTAAATGCGAGGCCACGAGGGCCCTTGCAACCCTTCAGTGCATACGTGTATCTGTGTACTGTGTAACAACTGCAGATTCAAAAATATAGAATGGAAAGTCCTTGGATTTAGGCTTGACTTTGCGGAAGTCCATCCTAAGTGAAATGGAAGTAATTTTTAAGGGGTAGAGTGGAAGTTTTATGTTTACTACTAACAGCGTGGTCCTGAACTGTACAAGGCAGAACAGGAACAATTTCAAATCGAATTTTAACTTTTAAAAAGAATAATACTTATTAATACCAATTTTTTTTGCGGGAACAGAACGTGTATAAAGAAAAAAATAAGAAAAACTAAAGGTGGAATACCTTTTGTAAAGGTGTATTTCCTGCTCATAAAACAATACGACTGGGTCCTCTCACGTACATATTAAGACGCATTTCACCCGTCACTCTAACACTTGAGAATTCCCTCTCAGGTCTCACCTACCCGCAACTGTCACTCCTCAGTAGAGGACCACATATTACGGTCAGCCTAGTACTGTACAGTTCACCAGTTCAATGTGAAAATTAACAAATATTGCAAGTGCATGAGACGTAACATCCCCGTCTCGAGGTGATGGACGCAACGCAGTGCGACTTGAGTCATCTCTTACTATGGAGAGGCCTTGAGTAATATTGCTCTTGTTTATGGGCGGCGGTTACTACTTAACATCAGGTGGGCCGTCAGCTGGTTCCGTCACTTCAATCACATAAAAAAAAAACGTTATGTCCAATGAACGGTATATAAGTAGAGCTAGTCTACTGATCAGAATAGGAGATTGAACGTTTCATGTGTAATTATTTCTTTACTATCAACTTCCTACTTTAGTTATCAGTATATTCTATCATTTCAATTCTTTTGTGTCAAACATCTCTTGAAACATGCATGCCGGGGAATAATGACGCGTTGACATACACGTGACGTTGAATAAACGCCTAGATTACAGCCCGAGCCCTAACCCTACCCTAGGCTTCATGTAAGTACCCGTATACTAACATTATGAATTTCGCTAAAAGGGAGTCGGACTTACCCTAAGTTGCAATTTACTACAAAATTATTACGTACATTAAAATAGGAAATGTTTTACAAATAACTTTAAGTCTTCAAGTAACTTATTTCTATCGTGTTATAAACAGTGAAATCGCACCACGGGTTCTTTTAAATTGGAACCCAGAAATCTACTGAAAATGCTAGAAACAAAATTAATAAATGTACTCCATAATTAATTTTACTTATATATATTTACAAATTAATAAATAAATTGTCCTTAAAATGTCCTTATTGCTCCTCAAAAATGTTGCCCGTGATTCTTTACAACGTTTTTTTCTATGACCTAATACGGAATTTCCTGTACAATTAACTAACATTTCGTCGAAGAGCAGTTTAAGGTAAATGTTTATTTTGGTAGCTACTACTACATCACTAGCTAACAAGCTTTGAAGAACTGCTACTAAAGCAAACATGATTGTCAAATCACATGATACATAATATTTTGCACTATAATTGCATTTTAACTCAATCAGTATTTCAACACGTATTGCCACGAGCTGGTTATTAAAATTACGAAATACTAAATTGAACTAGGATTTTCACCTATAGTTAGTTCTCTCTTCACTGAGTACAACATTCTCAGAAATATGGCAATATCACTGATTACTCTATTTCCAAAGATTTCTCACGACCAACGTCCCAATACCACACGGCGTTCTCGAATAAGGAACGAGGTCGAACGATTTTTTTTGCACAAAGTTCAAATTTGTTCCGATACATGAAGATTATCTAAAGAAATATAATGGTTCTAATTCTGAAATAGCCTGTGACTGTGGGAAAACTTTGTGAGGTAAGGGATTATCGCTTATCATCTGGAGTCATGAAGTTAAATGCAACTGTTTACTATCCAGTGAAAGCTAAGATTGCTTTTTATATCACTAGAAAAAAAAAAAAGTATTTTTCAAGATCAAATTGAAGTAATGAATAAACGAGACTTTTTTTAATACGTAACATGAAATAAGATTTCAATATGACGTTATGATGATTTTTTTTTGTATACTCGTGTTGCTGTTGGGCCGAAAGTTAGCATTCGTTCGCTATATGAGTCCACAGCATTACTTACGATGACTGCTGACTAGCACAGGTAATTCATATATCATTATTCTTAATGAATGCTGACCTAAATATATTATTTCAATCATGGTTAGTTTCATAAATATGACTCGATTATACATAAGCACCAATAATTAGGAGCCTGTTCTGAAATCAAAATTAACTTTGAATGAGCCTTCACGTGACGGGTGAGCTTGCAATAAACTAATAAAAGAGTGCTAATATTATTATGTAAAGTATTATTCTAAGTGTCCATGAATCTGTCTGTGGTGTAACTAAAAAAGTCATGTAGTGCGACTTTTATGAGCGTGTTAACAGTTAAAGGGTGTAATGATGCCATACCTTACGAAATCTCACTCAAGAAACGCGCATGCAATTTTCTCTCAAGCATCATTCGAGAAACTCTTCGTGTTTAAATCAGACTTGTTATATTGCTTAAAAAGTTAGGCTTGTCTCTAAACTTGGTAAGAACTATCGGCCCTATGCCTAAGTTGTCCTGGCGGTAAAGTGACTAATGCGTTCGTTTTCTGGCTGGAGCAAACATATGTGTGATACGCACAAATTTTGATAATGGGTCTTGGATATTTGTTGTGTCCCAGACAGCAGCGCCACTTAAGATATACTGAAACTAAATGTAGGGAGACTAAAATATTAGCAAATACATTTGCTATTCTTTTTATTTAATTAAAATAGTAACTACCGTCCTAATAACATTTATTATTAAACGAACAAACACTTTGGAATATTTGGTTTCTGGCATACACGTCCTCGTCCAATTTTGTTCAAACTCCCTAAAATGCTGCAAAAATAATAATACTTACATTTTTAGTAATTTTAAGACAGCAGAGCTCTCTGAAAGAATTGAACCCTTGTGTTATGGTATCATGACGGTTCAGTTTTAATAATTCAAACAATAAATAATTGGTTCAATTAAGGCTTATTATCTGCTGATAGACATTGAAAGGTAACTCAAGGAGGCTTCTTCAATCTTGAATTCTAAAGAGCCCAATTAGGTAATAAAGGATTCAAAACCAAGAGTTTTGATATGTACGGACAAATAAATAAAATATTTTTAATATACGTACGAGTGTTAATATTAAAAAAGCCGGTCAACTGCCGAACATTTATTAAAAATAGTTACAGCTATTTCAAATTGCGCGCGCAGTGTAATAATAAAATAATAATTTTGTATTGTGGAGTCAATAAAAACTTTTTCTTTCTTTCTTTCTAGTGATAGTGATGGTCTGGTAATTATATCAATGTTTATAATCAAATGAATTATTATATATTATATTATAAGGTATATATTTTTTACATATTCCCTACATATCCCTTTTTTATAACATTTCAGTTACCTGAAAAAAATTGTTTTCTTTTTATTAAAACCATAAAATTAATTCTATTTTATGTTAAAGTGAAATTTTCTGAAATAGTTATTAATATGACAATGAGGGTATAAACACATTGTATTGAGTTATCGTGCCGCACGAAGGATCTCGGCGGAAAGCCCTTGGGACCCTTTCATTTGCATTTCTCCGCAGCGATATCAAATAACGAGTAATACACGTCACAAAATAGGTAAACATTATTTAGTTATATTAGAAAAGAAAAATTAAAAGCACTGAAAATTTATAACGAAACAAAGCAGATTGTAAATAAGTTGGTGAGATATTAGCGACCGTTAAATTGTTCCGGAAGTTATACAGGTACCCCAATAAATAATACGTGTATTTTAACTCAGTCTACCTAAGTTTTACGGTTTTTTTTTTTCTAAATTAAAAATGTTGTTATGCCGCAAAATCATTATATTAAATATTAAAGCTACCTCGCGACAAAACATAATTTATAAAATATTAACCATAAAACAAGTACCTAAATCTAAAATGCCTGATGATATTACTTATTATTCTTATCTACATATGGTAAAACTTGACGAAAAGCATCCAAATAACATAATATCAAAAATACTGAATACCTCCCGGAATATCCACTAAAGTCTCACCTTATTTATTAGATAAATTTATAACGGTGGAGTTTTTCTTGAGCTGATGAAGCACAGATAATTGATATAATTGATGTTGATCCAGCACCCACTTTATTATTACCATTGATATATCTGAAAGTGGCATCAGTGAAAGTAAAAAGAAAGAGTATGAAAGCGTCTCAGTATATCTCTGGAAATGTATTATATGTTCAGTCTTAACGAAAAATATGAAACATCTAATTTGAAGATAAGAAAATGAGTGTTAGAATTAACATTAGAGATAAAATCAGATTGTATATAGTCAGTGGGATCATATCAAAGCTTAAATATGCCATATGCTCGTACCATAGGTTTGTTTTATTTGTTATATTTTACATTGTCCTTACCGAATTATATACGGACGGATCGGATAATTTTACGGGCGTCAAACTTAGCAGGCGTGTTACGATTTATATATTACCTACTAATTGATGATTCTAAGCCATTATCTTATAAGTTCTATGAAAATAAAGTTTTTGACTTGGAAATATGTTTGTCAGATACGGTACAGGAAAGATTCTCATTTCTCATGACTATTTTTGTTACTACTGTGTGAAATTTTACCCTTACATCTATTCTGTGCCTGCGAGGCTTTTCATAAGCTTATACCGGCTTCTCTTTAATTACACAAAAACATTACAAAATCACGCTGTTGATGCGTTATTCGATAACATAAATTATTCATGAGAGGAAATCACGATAAAAGTAAATATTGTGATACCCTTTGAAGCCTGTATTTGTAATTGTTTGAGAATCAAACTTAGTTAAAATATTTATCGCAACTTTAATAAATAACAACCTGAAATACCTTTGCTGCCAGGTTTCATGAAATATACATCAAGGGCAGGAAAATAGTATTCTTGGAACGTTTTATCCTCAAGTCATCCTTTTATACAAAACTACACAGTTAATTCGAAAACACAAATTTTCCATCACAGATTTGATAGAAATATGTAAATTAATGTGGCTGGAATAGATCTGCTAATAACAAAAGGCACAAAATTACATGCATTTTTTACGACAATAACTGTTGTTAAGTTAAATTATGCAGCCCCGTTTCCGGCCCGGTGTGATTATTATTCATTTTCTGCCAAACAAGAACAAGTTTGTAAAAATAAGGATATGAAAAAAAAATTGCTTTAATTTTTTTAGGTATCATGTTTTTAATTGTACACGAATAGTTCTGGTTTGTTTAAATGTTAATGCGTCTTATATCGGGGTATGATCACGTAAACAAAGAGGTTTTGCTTTCATTTCAATAAGGCGTAAATAGTTTTTTAATGGAACTCCTTAGTTTCTGACAGTTTAGAGTTCGTCTCACCCGCTAAATCGAAAAACATACGGGGTAAGTGGAAGCTGACGCGCGCCCTGAGGGTTCCGTTGGTATCCTAATGAAGGCTGCTATTCTGGTATCATTGTAACACAAGACAGAAAGATAACTGATCTACAATATACATCCAAGCTTACTGCACTTGACTTAGATATTTCTTTTACGTTTATTCCGCACTTTTATGCAAAAATTATGCATATGTTAACAAAACGACATAAAAATATTTTTTGAGCGGTTGGGTAGAAAATGGGATCATACAGCCGTAGTAACTAAATTTGGTTAAAATAACAACAAAATAATTATGAAGGGTTCACATTTGGGACGGGGTAGTGAGCAATAAACCGCATGTGTAATAATTCCTGCAAGTGCTGTAATTCTCCCTGGGTCCTTGGTCCTGGGTCCTCCTATTACGTGCGCTGATGAACTGCTACGTATTCTCTCGGACATTTGCAAGTAATAGTGGTTCTTACCTTCTCATTCATTCATAATTTCATACCATAAAGTTTATAACTCATCAGAGGAAATGTATGTTATTTATTTAAGCCAATGGAGGTTGTGCGTTTCTGATAAATAATCTAAGAATAATATTAGTTTTTTATAAGCCTATCTATCTATATGCCAATAGACTAAACTAAAAGACATTAAAATACTTAACTATTTTGCTTTCAACATGCTCGCCTCATGTCAGCCTAGGATTTATTGTTTATGGCTTGGCTCCAAGTTGAGATGGAAGGAAGGGACTCGTTTGTTCCTTACATCGTCTAGTTTACGTTGAGATTTCTTTAAACTGAATAACATTTCAAAATCTTCTACCTAACAGACGAAATGCGTGTGTGGCTGTAAGAAATAAAATTCTAAGCTGATATTTTAGACTTGCAATTCAAACTTAGCCTACGATACTAGGTACTAGTACTTTCATGGAGCTAATAAAACTGTTTCATTTTCCCATCTCCGCTATGCATCAAAAAAGGGATATAAAGTCGAAACCACTCAGATATCATAATAAAAAATATTATTATCTACAAAATGAAAAAATGAAACTTGAATTCAAACATTGCAGCGCAAAATTCACGTGCATTCGTATTATTTTGTTTAATACGACCCGGACTCGTAGTCAAATACTGAAAACTTGGTTCAGCTCGTTAACCGTACCTGTGCATGCAAATCAAATTTGTTCACATAAAATCTGCACTCTGTGTATACATTAAAACTGAGCTAACGTTCAAGTAGCGTTATATAATATTTTGTTTCTTTTACATGTTTTTAATTATTGTCTGTTTTGTTTACAGGTATGCGAGACTCCAACATCATTTAGGAGTGAAATATTATCTAGGTATGTTTAGTATTCCAATTTCATGACACTGATAAAAAAATGAATGCAGAAAAAAACGATTCGCTCTCTACAGCATAGTTTAAAGTCATTCTCATCTTAATGAGAATTTCTTTATGCAAATTTTAATTTGAAAAAATCCCGTTTTCGTTCCTGGCGCCGCAGCTTCAATGAAAAAATCTATTAGCCAAGACCATTGCAAAAGCAGATCCACTTTATATTTTTTAATATTACTTATTTCGATGAAAGTGCATAAAGCTTTCATCCACACTTAGGTATATTGAAATGAATGACTACAGTTTTTTTTATTTTTTATTTAAAGCAGTTGCTGAATACGCAGAATAACAGTTTAAGAGCAGTAGAACTCTCGCCAAGTTCGTCCGGGGAAGCACTGCCGCCATGCCCATTTCTGTCGCCAAGCAGTAACGCATTCGCGTTACTGTGTTCCGATTTGAAAGTTGTGGTTGCCGGTGAAATTACAGGCACATGAGATATTCCACCTACACGTCTCAGAGCTACGGGCGCATACGATGCGACTTGGTTCTCGTCATAACTAATAGAAGAGGACCTAAGTTGCATCGGTAGTTATGGGCCGAGATTACCACTTAATACCAGGTGGACCGTCAACTGTATACCATGAAAAAAATTACATTGTTACGCCTTCTAAATTAAAATAGTAAACTTTGTTTATATCATTTTATTTTTAACCAAACGATGGACAATTAAATCAATCAGTAACCTGTAATTTACACATCATTTATTTGGATGTCGTATCAATTAATCAAGTTCATTGAAGCAATCAACATATTGATTTTGTTATGAATAATCATGTTCCGATGTTTCACTCTAAATTAATACTGTTTGTATTACCTATTGCTTGTATCAAACCGTGACAGTATTTTGATAGCTTAATAGAAGTCGTGGTTCTAATGACTCCTTTTAAGTACATGAGCCATATTCATAACCCAAAATTTTATTCACGATTCACAGTAATTCGTGAAACCCAATACCAGGTTGGGACGTGTCAAATCTCACGCTTTTTGTGCATGGAGGCATTTAATGTGTACATAGCACAGTCAATAAGGAGACACAAAAGATGAACAGTTCGATGTTTCGATTTTGCTATGCTCCTTTAGGTATGTAATTGACAAATTCTTTCTTTATTTTATTATATATTAGGCACTGATTTTATTCTCAAGTGTACTGTGGGATTATATATTATTTTTCTATATCTATGGCTATCAATAAATTTCCTATCAATAAATTTGATTGCAATATTGACCTATTTTATTGTAGCTTGGCATTTTTACATATCAAACAATTTTTTTTTTATGAAAATTAAGTAATCCCTTCCTTAGTTACTTGTAGAACAGTTGTCTATAGTGTTTTATTAAATACTAATTTTACAATAATCCCATGGTTTTCGCAATGTGAGTTAGCATCACTTTAGCCTAAAAGCAAGTCACATGTATATGTACATGTATAGCGATTAAACCAAGTACCATAATTTCTAAAATTGAAACTAGTTTTCATGGAGCTACTTATTGAAAGTTTCTTACCGTCTAATCTTGTCCATACTGCAGATTTGTGGGCCCTGCCTGAAAACCAGCGCTGCGCTCTCGGCGTTTAGTATGTGCAGGCAGCACTATGCTGAGACAGGGACCCTTTTTGCCCACTCAACACATTCCTCTTACTTTATCAGTTGTGTCTAACGATATTGTTTTTAGTAATTAATATGTGTTTAAGTATATATACATTTATTTTGTGTTGTTTTTGGAAAATAAATACTTTTTATTTCTTTCGTTCTTTCTTGCTAGATTTTTTCCATCGCGTCATCAGTTTGTGCACTAGTGCTGCATAATATTTCTTATCTTTATTCTTACTCATCTGACCTCAGTCGTACGTAATTAATGACCGTATAGCCCACGCGAAACTAATAGCCATGTGAAAACACCAATTATAGCTTTCAAAGCGAAGCATCCATCATTCGACTTCAGTCATCACTAGCTTTTCATTACAAATTGACATGCCTCCATTTAGTAAACAATAACTGATCTCCTACCTTGAACTTTTTGCCGAGGCTGTTGGATAATAAATATTTATGCTCACTCAACGTATTTAAGGAACATTTATATAATAGATAATTCAATTAAACCTGCATTTTATTTGAAGAATCATTAATCAATGCATCTATAGAAAATATCACTTAATCTAACGAAATGAATAAAACGTTACAATACTCACTGAGTGACTCTTTACATTCACAAAACCAGATCATTTTTGCAAATTAGTGACATTGAATAGTTTATGTTGGATGACATTTGACCTCAACTTCACAGCTCGGCGAGGGTTGACAGGTCAAATTACAAATCAAGGTAATTAAACGTTACAATTGGTTTTTGTTTTAACACGACAATGACCTTTCATAAATTATCTGCCTGTCTCATTTCATATCGCCGACTCAGGCTAATGTTGATGCTGGGTACGCATATAACAAAAGAAGTCGAGCGTACACCAAGATCATACGATCAGATGCTCGACACCAATCGAATATAACTAATCAGTAGATTATTATAGATATATGCTTAATGTTTTTAAAATTATCTCATTACTAATATTGAAGCTAATCATATCGATGGAGCGCCATTTATTGAAAAGTAGTAAAAATCAAAAATTCCTCTGCTTCTGCTCGTGCCCGCTCGATAAAAACTCATCTGACAAAATTCCGATGAGAAATGGAGTCGTGTCTTGAGAATTAATGTAGACTAAAATGTCACAGTCGGCTCACTAATGCAATTCGGGCCTTAAAATATACAGAGGAACTTAGAGTTTCATAAATAATTTATTTGGTTTCCTTGATATTGTAATTCGAGTCGTGATAAGTCACCCGTGCCTTCCCGCAGGGGTCTGTATTCAATTCCCGAAAAGAGACCTTATCAGTTGGAACAACATTGAAACAAACGACTTTGTAATTTCGCATTACTTGAGTTTTGTTTACGTAAATATGTTTCTTGTTAAATCTGTTGTAATTTCCATTATTTATAAGATTTAGTGCCGAGTAAACTTTGGCCAAGAGGTTTAATTTGGCGTGCAATAATGAATACATATTGTCTTCTATTTCAGTTCTAATGCCGTACACGTCTTTCAGCCTGATGTGAACAATATGGCTAAAAAGTACTTTACAAATTTTAACGATATCTTTAGAATATAAAGTACTTACTGCCTTATTTAATGCGTTATTCTTTCTGCGTATGTGATCTCAACAAAGTGTTATGTAACTATAAGATCTAATTATACGAAAAACTCATAAATCACGAGTCATTTGAGCTATGAATCTCAAGATACTAACTTAATAATGCGTACTTATTACAAAATCTCGACGATCCCCGGAGTCCAAAGTAAGACGCTTTACACTAAACTGATACGAATTAGTGTAAATTAAGTTATTACATAAACTTTAAGCCTCGTTGTTTGTATCGTATAAATAGAACCTAAGATAGTTAAGACGGCGAGCCATGTAAGATTAAGTACGTTTTCAAACTTGGCAATGTTTCTGTGAATCACCGATAAAGTTAAGGGTTATTTCGTTCTGGCTCCTAGTTATAAAGCTCCACACGACGCCATCAAGTGTTTATTCACAATCCATGTTGGAACGATTCATCAAAAATCTAATTAAGTTGGTTCACTGTGAACGGTGACAGGGGATTAACTTCAACTTAATTACGTTGCACTATTCCAGGCGACTCGCCGTTTAAGTACTCGCACCGCTCCTAACGACCGTCTTCCACTAGAGTAACTTATTTTTTACACTTTTACGTCAATCCGGCTGAGTATCATCAGTATCAGTATTAGATCAGTAGTATACAATCAGTACTAGCTATCACAACAAATTTTTGGGGTGTCTTCCCATTTAACTTACAAATAAGGCCAATGAACTACCAATCAAATATTATTTGCAACATTAATAAATATATTTACAAATAATATTATTATTGGCGTTACGGGTTTTAGCTAGAATCCTTATTTTTCATTTACAGGTGTACAAACCAGAGTACAATGCGATGCCCTTTACTAATTTGAAAGAAATCTGCAAAACCAGTATACTTCTACTAAAACAGACTTATCGCGTGAACTATTATTTTATATTAGTGCTAGGTACTCATTTTCAGTACATCGAAAATCTTTTTTTTCTTAAATGTTTCATATTGTACCTGTGGAACTTGTATAAATTTCGGAGGTTGATGCTTGCGACACAATAATTTACTCCTGCAAGCATCATCATGTTTCATACTGCTGATAATGTATAGTTATGTTCCAAATAAATAAACTTATTCTTATTATGACTGGACTCACAGCTCAGTTGGTAGTAGCGCTGCCTTCAGTTCTGTAAATCACGGGTTCGATTCCCACTCAGGACAAATATTTGTATGACGAATATAGATGTTTGTTCTATGTCTGGGTGTCAATATATTATAATATTAAATGTATGTATTTACAAAAAAAAGTATTTAAGTATTATATCAGTTGTCCCCATGATACAAGCTATGCTTAGCTTACTTTGGCGCTAGATGGCGCTGTGTGTCCACCAATATTTATCATTTATTATTTAGGTATGCTTAGCTTCTTTTGGGGCTAGATGGCGCTGTGTGAAATATTCACCAATATTTATTACTTATTATTATTATTAACTCGTTCCATAAATGAAAAAATATGTTACACATTCCAATATAATATAAATAATAGCAAATAATAGCACACTCCAAATATCCCAGCAGAGCGTGCACTTTCATTCTTTCTACGGGAAAGCATAGGACAATGGCCTTCCGAGGATCCTGGAAGTTTGCGGCTAGTCGTGCGTGGAATGACACGCCCCCTCCTTTTCGCACTGTAAAAACAAAAAGTACATTTAGGCTAACCATTAAAAAATATTTACTTGAATTACAAAAAGCAATGATCTAATTTAATTATTACTATTTTTTTTGAGCTTAAAAGAGGGAAATTAGAACTTACCAGCTGGTTAATTTTCTATCAATCCACTATTATATATTATGTACCGATTCACAATCAAAATTGTATTTATAAACACTTTTCAAGATTATTATTTTTTTATTTTATTTTTTAAACAATTTTTTTATTATTTTTATTTTGATTAGTTTTACCTATATATTTGGATATTTATCATGTTGTATATATGCGTAAGTACGTTGGCCGTGATGTCAACACTTCAACGAGGCCTTAGCAGAATACCAGCGTTGCACTGCTCGCCAGTGTAACACATGCTGAGCTAGGTGCCTATTGACTCCGGACACTAGTTATAGCTTATATTTATTTGAGATTTGTTTTTATGTTTTTGTATAATTTTTTCTTTGTTTGTTTTTTGGTCTATAATTTGTTATTTTGTAAATGTATATTTTATTGTGGAGTCAATAAAAACTTTTTCTTTCTTTCTTCTTCTTTCTTTTCTAATATTTCTGTTAACTTTACAAACCGTCCGACATCGACCGTATTCTGTGTTCAATCGGCCGTGACTCGAGCTGTGTTCGAGCTGACATTATAAGTGGTTCGATTCGAGTACTTTTGACGTCGGCAAGTATTCGATCACAATGGGTCCGACCCGCTCGCCTGCACCCTCCCTAATACATTGTAACAACAGTATACAGACACTCAACTCCCAAAATTATTTCGATATTCGGTATCTGGTTTGTTTTGAACATATTTTTTTTGTGAATGGTGGAACGTGCAAATGACCCACCTGGGAATCTTTTCCCGGTCCGTTGTGGACGTAACATTTAATTGTAAATGTCATTTTTGTTACAAAAAGTATTACACATTTGATACGTGTTTAATAAAAACGTGATAAAATCCTTTTTTGTGTTCTTTTATGTGAATAACTTACGGAACGAGCCAGACGGCCCTGACCTGATGGTAACCTCTGCGCATAACAAAAGTAAAACGTTTTGGTATCCCCAATTAAGGTATGGGATGAACCAAGTCACATTGTATTTTTTGTGTGTATTGTGGAATATCTCACGTGCCTGTAGTTTCACCGGCAACCACACCTTTCAAATCGGAACATAGGGTAGATCTTGTAAGCCTCAGACATATGTACTATTAGTTAGGGGCTAGATAGCACTGTATGAAATAGCCACCAGTATTTATTATTATTGTGATACTAGTACTTGGTGTGCTACTTTTGTTGTACTATGTTTCACAGTCTTAGATAACCTTTAGCCCAATATTTTGATTGAATCGCTGTAACGCCAAGGCCGAAGTTATTGTGGGCCCATTGTGAACGGAAGCTCAGAGATCCTATTCACTCCCATAATATGGATCGGCGCGCTTAGAAATATCTCTCAATACTTAGTGATGAACAATAAATCGATTTTTATTGTTCGAAACATTCATTGTTATAGCCTATTTTATCTCACTTTATTATAGGTGGTTCCTAATTAATTCAAAGGAGATAAAAACTCTTTCAATCCGTTTTTTTTTACAGTAATTTACCACAACAATAAAATGTAACGAAAGAAGAAAGGAAGATTACTGTCATTAGCTCCGAACCAGTTGGGTGTATGGGGATTCATGTTATTAAGGCACCTCAAATAGGCTGCTTTCTTGCAATTAACACATTTGTCTTCAAAGTTTTGGTTCTCAGGACATGTCGGTTTTCTCACAATGTTATGCTTCACCATTTTAAGAAATTGGTCTACGCAATATTTTTTTATTTCAACCATACCTCCCCAGCCACGCATTCTCCCTGCAAAGGGTTAAACACATAATTATCGATACATAAGAGTCGTATATAGTCGGGCATTGATTCAGCCAATCATTTTTGATATATCATTCCGCAAACTAGTTCATATTTCATTGCTCGATGAAGAAACGGTTACGCTCTTCTGCCGTCTATGGGCCATTTAAATAAATCTACATCGTAACTAATATTATACTCAAAGTAATTAAGACGGAGATTGCCACGGGAATATCGTTATGACAGCAGCCAGTAACAAGATGCACGGTAAAGTGCACGGGAGTAAGTGACATCGTTATAACCTACAGTTAAGGGTGGAGCCACATGCAGCCATCGCTCTGAAAATAATTTAGGTTGTTAACCACGAGCTGATTTCAGTTATTTACTTACTTATTTATTTATTTACTTATTTACTCGATGGGCCTAGTTTTTGTCTGTCCTGAAGGCCTCAAGAGATACACTGGAACGTAGGCAAAATTAGGTTGCTGGAAATTTCTGTACACCTCAAAGTTTTCTGCATTATTCTGGAACATAAAGAAGTATTGATATAATAATAATATTTATGGACAATTCACACAACGCCATCTAGCCACAAACTAAGCATAGCTTGTACTTAGGGAACCAGATAACTGGTAGATTACTTTTTTTGTTATAAATACATATGATACATATAACACCCAGACAAAAACTGGGAATCGAACCCACGACCGCGCAGAAGGCAGAATTACTACCAACTGAGCTGTGAGGCCTGTCAAATTATTATTTAAATAATAATTTAAAACATTTATTATTTGAAGGTAAGTGAGACAAATTAACATAATGCAATCTCGTTCATATGTTTCAAAGTAAAATTGACAGTATTTTGTTCATATAATCATTCAGTCAGATTCAAAAATGCAGCACCGGACCAAGAACTATTTCTGTAAAAATATTATGGTTTTAATCTGCACGCTAAGGGCAAGACCGCAAGTTACTCTGCTCTCCTGAATAGCAAGCATTTTCTTTAACATTGTAAAAATAACGTTAAAATCTACGGTTTAGCGCTGTCGCGGCAAGTGACATTGTAATACGGCTTAAAGTGTTTCGCCCACACCAAGCCTGAAACGCAAACAAATAAACTATACACCTAATTACATTTTAAGTAACCGTAAGGATAGAATTTAAAAAGCAAACAAGTCAATGTTGGTGATTGATTTGGCAACGTCCTAAACTAACTCACTCATAGATTTATCTCATTACTACTCGAGTCTAAGTAGTACTCTAGAACCAGTGTGTTGAATGAACTAAAGTTCGCCTCAAAGAAGGTCCTTTCGTGCACTTGATACGCCTGTCTTGGATTTTTTTGTCGTAGGCCATGCTAGGCCACTTGGCTTGGTGCACATAAATTTGGGATTTGAACCACCGACCTCGGGGTTGAAACTCGGGGTCTGTACTACAATATGCTTTCCTAAACGAATAAAAAGAGACAGACACAGACTAAATTTTAAACTAAATTAAATTATTAGCGTCTTATGTCTCCGTCATATTTTAATCTCGTTGGTTTAGAATCACGAATAAAACTGTCAACGAATGCCTCATGAATGCTTACAGGTTTTGAGCTGATGTTAAAATCTTCTTGTAGGAGCAAGAGCGAGAGATGCGTGAATCTAAAATTAATTTTATTTTGTAAGAAACACAAGCATCATCAGTACCGTTATTCTGAGTCTGGGTGTTAATATGTATATATTTACAACAAAAAAAAATATAAGTATTTCATGAATTGTTTGGTTCCCATGATACTAGCTATGCTTAGCTTACTTTGGGGCTAGATGGCGTTGTGTGTAATATCCACCAATATTTATTTATTTATAAAACCGGATCATAAAAGACTTTTCGACATATTTTTCATTTCAGACTTCTGGCTGAAAATATTACTAAAATTAGTAGTAAATTTCATAAAGTACCGCAATCCAGGGTCCCACCGTGATCCGCGCCTTAATTAAAACGCCGTCAAGGATTAATAAACTATTACATCGATACCAGGTTCGGTGATGTTCCATTAATGAAGCCGGCACTCTCACTCGCGTTGTAGAATATCAAAGCTGAAAATACCCTTTTAATTAAAATTTTGATTTATGAAAGCAATATTTTTGCGTTCGGCGCCAATCGACCGAAGCGAACATATTGTGGCGATTTCACATGGCAGCGATTACATTTTCCGATGAATTCTTAATCATAATGCGGGGAATTATCACCTATTGTCAGTTTTAGTGTTCCGGAACGATAATGTTTTGGCTCTGCCCGAGAGGCAAAATACGTATCATTAAAATATAGTAGTAAATAGTAAATTGGTGTCGAAATTTTAACTATGTTGGAGCTATATTCTTCAAGGTGAAATGTTTTGCCTACCCCTTCAGGGATAAAGGCGTGAATCTATGTATGGATGTCTATATTAGATAGATGTTAAACTAAACATTACATTAGATAAGAGTTCAAAGTCAAAGTCAAAAACTTTATTTCCATAAGTGTTCATAAAAAAATGGCTTGGAAACGTCAATAATATTCAAAACATAAGGTCACGCGTACTAATCGCTAAGTTTGACGCCTGTTCAAACCCTATCCGGCTCTCCATGGGGAGGAACAGACAGAAACCTCTAAAGGAGGGCTTCCTTTTAATTTCACGTTAAAGTTGATAATGAGATTAAAATCTCTAATAACCAAGCTCCTGTTTTCATAGTTCAATTACTCTCAAGGAAAATTATATTGAAAAAAAACATCGTTGTATCAGCCTCATTCTCTAGATTTCGCTCTATAGGTTTGATACAGCATTGAACAGTACTTAAGATGATTTTGTTGCGTAGCTAACAATAGGGTAGTTAATGAAATTTCGGTTGAACGGTAAGGCTTTATTTTAATCACGAATGATAAATTTAACATTTGTAAATGTAACAGCATATTAAAGGCAATGATATTAATATTTTTTAGTTCAATAATCTTTTTGTAGATTAATTTTCTACCCAAAATAATGTTTCAAAATTACTTTCTCAGCAAATCGACCACTCTATATTTTAACAGTTATCGTCTTCGTATTTCAAATTCAATCGAATTAGGCAAGTGTTGGTACCCCTAACGTACTCTTTATTCATTTCATCCCCATGTTCTACGATAATTATTGTAAGGGTCCAATGACGCTCATAATAATAGTTTTTAAAACTAACAACGTAGATACATTGAATACGCATTTGGTAGAATTACAGTGCTTTGATAGGACAAAATGGATTTCTTGCATGGGAAAATGCCAAAATATACATAACATATATACATAATAATCAGTAATTTCAAATCTCTGTGTTAAGCAAATAGCTTTCATACTTAAGAAATATATAAATAATAACAATATTATAGCCTATATAATATATTTGACAGGCCTCACAGCTCAGTTGGTAGTAACTCTGCCTTCAAAGCTGTAGGTCGTGGGTTCGATTCCCACCCAGGACAAATATTTGTGTGACGAGCATTGATGTTTCTACCGTGTCTGGGTGTTAAAATGTATTTATATGTATGTATTTACAAAATAAAAATATATGTATTCTATCAGTAGTCTGATTCCCATAGTACAATCTTTGCTTAGTTTGGGGCTAGATGGCGATTTGTGAAATGTCCACCAATATTATTATAGCCCTTTTAAAACCTCAATGCGTTAAAAGCGGAGTTGCTTCGTACCTGTTTGGTCTCCCGTCCGTTAGAAACAACACGGTCCGGCTATGCGGCCCCGATAAGGGACGTCGCGAATGTTAATTCACGCTTAGTATTCAAGACGAAACAACAACTAATAAAATGACGCCACCGTTGGGAAAATTGAAAATATCCGCAGCCTTCGGGAAAATGAGGAGACTCTTCGTCACGCCGTGAAATTAGAATTGTCTTCGGATGCGTGTCACGTGGCGGAAATTTTGTTTACTTTTGCATTTGATTAGGCGACAATCTGCAAAACAAAGATATCATGCGCAAACATCTGTATTGGAATGTCTTCCTTGTCGCGTAGCTTTTCGTTTTTAATTAAAGCATGTTCAGATTACGTTATGGCGTTCTAATTAAGCAAATGAATTCATATCACAGCGGTTCTTGAATTTCAATACTACTTACCATGTCACCAGCTCACTCGAACCAGTGTGGTAAAAGTATTGCTCAAATGCTCCTTTCGTGCACTTGATACATGTTTTTGAATTTTTGGTTCTAAGACATGACGGTTTCCTCACGATATTTTCCTTCACCGTTTTGAGAATGTGGTATTGCACATCAGTATTTGAATTCCCTATCGAATGGTTTATATTATTTTCCTAATTGATAAGGTCTTCTTCCCCATGGAGGGTCGGATAGAGTTTCAAAAGGCGTCAAACTTAGCGATAAGTACGCGTGACCTTATGTTTTGAATATTATTTACGTTTCCAAGCCATTTCTTTATGAATTCTATAGATATAAAGCTTTTGACTTTGACTTTGACTTTGTCTCAGGTTTACTTGGAAAACTGATATGAAATTATAAGTTTAAAATGGTTATAAGTATATTAAGATACCGTATTTAGTCATTTTTGATAGACTAGTGTAAAGTCAGAATTATCCAGTCTGGTGTATTTTGTTTTATGTTGAAAAATTCAGGTCTTGAAAAGCTTGCTACGATTAATCCGTAGATTATTAATTCTAAGAACATTTAACTTCAGTAGCTGTTCATTCTTCAGGGAATTTTGATATTTTACACGCTATTCATTCTCTGTAATGAAATATTATCCAATAAAAGTGGCTCTTCGCTAGATTAAGTTACCGATCCTTTTCCTGAATTCACAAAGCTGTGTTGAATAATTAACAGCTGACTTGATAATTCTCATTTATACCACAGACCTTTTTTAATTTATGATTACATAATAATTTTAGTGAGAGTGAAATAAGCATTTGTTTCACATGGTGTTAAACGGTATTCTTGCACATAACTATAGGAATACAACTTAGATCCTCCTGTAAAATTGTGAACACACAGTCGCATGGCATTTCTGCCATCATTCGGAAACATAAAGGGAATGTCTCATGTGCCTGTAATTTTACCTCTACCGAAACCCTTCAACCAGCCCACAAGTCTTGAAAGTAACTGCCACTCTCTGTGTCAACTGAAATCCCATCTATTACTATGTTTACTACTCAATGTATTCACGTACCTACCTTATGAATTAAAACTTTATTTAATGCAGTCAGACGGAACTTCAATAGAATACATAAGATAAAATCTAACTGGCTGGCCTCATACCTGTTGGTAGCTGTCTCTGTCTTCAGCGCTAAGCTGCGTGTTTGATATCCATCCAGGACAAATATTTGTGTGGCAAATTTGGATATTTGTGTTGGGCGTTTTAATTTAGAATAACAATGTATTTACGACAAAAATTACATGAGTATTCTATCAGTTATCTGGTTATCTAAGTAATATTTTGTTGGGGCTACATGTACTGTACTTATTAATATGTTTATATATTAATTAATTAATATAATGTTATGGTGATACACTTCCGCTAAACTTCTACCCGTTTTAGTTTAATTCATTCCCATATAGCGAAACATATTCACAAATTAATATTATCTCTAAAGTGTATCAATATTATCTCTATCTTAAGAATAACTGAAACTATCTTAAACTATTTGGGACTATAGAGATATAATCATTTAGCCTCGTCAATACTCCAGTCGTTCGACAGGCCATCGTTTTGCGGTTGGCATGGCGCTCACTGGAATGTGGCGGCAACAGCATGAAATAAGCCTGTCTGCGCCAACAAACCACGTCTGCTAGGGCTGGCACTAATAATTAGAAAATCTAAAATCCATACAAATAAATAAAATTGGGAGTGTCTGTTTGTAATATTCAAATAACCGCTTTTTACTAAGTGCATATGGATGTATACACGGCACATATACCATAAAACATTTTTTTCAATTTTTGTCTGTCTGTCTGTCTGTTCCAGCTAATCTCTGAAATGGCTGGACCGATTATGACGGGACTTTCACTGGCAGATAGCTGATATAACAAGGAGTAACTTAGGCTACTTTTCCGCGGGGTACAACACATTTATCACACACCCCTAGTGTGATAAAACCGAATTCCACGCGGACGAAGTCGCGAGCAACAGCTAGTATACAATATTTTTTTTATGTTATTCGGGTGGTGGGACGGGTTGTTGTTAACTTAAAAATAACAACAATTTTGAAACCACCTTTTATAGAATGCTTGTATTAGGAGATTTCGGTCTTCTTTACATCTTTAAGTAATTTAATCATGCGGGTCTTAAGTCGAACTTCTTTTTGAAATGAATTCGATAGTTCTTTACAGCTTGACTTTTAAGTTTCCAAGTTTACCGCGGTTATACAGTTACCTTAACAACATTTCCAACTAAGCGCTTACTTACACCAGAGAACATTTTTAGTTGGCCCTACTGTTAGCGGAAACTGAACAACTTAAAGAACTGCCAAAAAAATCCTATTGGCTATAATTAGTAGTACCAAATACGAATTACACTACTTTTTGGCGGTGAACCTGGACATAGAGTAGTAAGTATAGGGCTAAAGTTATATTGCTATAATTTCCAAGTCTCTCGCATGTTAAGACGCTGAACCTTTTACAGTCAAATTCAGAATTGCCACAATTCAACCCCAGACTTTTGACTGTGAGAGCAATTTTAAGTTTGAAAATAAGTCAATAAAAACTTAACCATATGTTTTGATGCAACTGTGATCACCTGGCAACCCTAAATGGGAAAATACTCGTATGAAAACTAGCGATCGATGTTACCGCGACGCATCTGCTATTGGTCGCACAGCACAAGTCGTTTTTTGCGGTGTATATGTCATGAACTTAAATTATTTCTTGTTTAACATTTTCATTTTCACATTCTTAACGGTTTTCAAAATATACACGCACACGCACACGCACACACACGCACACACGCACACGCACACGCGCACGCGCACGCATACGCACACGCACACGCACACGCACACGCACACATGCACGCATGCACGCACGCACGCACGCACGCACGCACGCAACACGCACGCACGCACGCATACACGCGCGCTCGCACAAAACATTGTGCGGGGCGGTTCGGTAAGTGTGGCTATCGAATTTTGTATGCTTTTCCATTCGAGATGACTAGGGGCTGGCGCGGCATGCTTATAAACTTGGGCCTTTTCTAACCGCCCCGCGGCCGCCCCGCTCCGCGCTTTGTGTGTGTAACTCCCAGTACTAAGTATTCTCAAGTGTTTAGTTCAATGCTTTACAGAGATCATATATTTAAGAAAGTAAACTACACCAGAGATATAAGAAAATATAATTTATTTAAGTTAGCTTAAGTAACAAACAGCAAAATTATATTAAGGAATTAATATATCGTATTGGCACATAGCCCATTCAATGGCGAAGTTTGGTTGTATGTAAGGTAATGTTATGTAAGTTGGCAGCCAAATTGCGAAGCACACAGCAAATCCTAATCTTTCAGTATACATTAACGCATGCCTGATTTTTGCAGTGGAAAGGTATAATTAATTCTTTCAAATTCTGTGTACGGGATTAAAGGTATAAATATAACACAGCACATGTGAAAGGTATGCTCCATTACAAGCTTTTCCATTACTACTTCTTGCAACTGAATTTCAGACCAGTTCCCCAACAGACTGAGTTGACATTTTATATAACTTCATTGATGCAATGGTATAGTACCATGGAGAAAGACAAGGACTCTCTCATTAGCTCTCCTTGTTTATCTCGGTGTCCAGGGTAAAAGTTTGATAAAGAAATATATATTTTACAACATAAAACTCATATTCAATCTTCATACCTCAGGATGCCGGACGCAATATCATTTTGGTATACCAATCCATCATTTTCATTGTTTGACCAAAAAAAAAGCGTCCGAAAACACATTTCTATTTTATGTATTGGATAAAAAAAGGATCGCTTACAAATATTTTAAGTATAGATACATAATCAATACAAATTCATATTGAATTTATGTCGTTATTAATAAAAAGTAACATGATACGTGACTTAATCATTTAAATACCACGATTCTTTCATTAAAAGTCAATCAATCAAACATTTCGATACATAATGAATATCATAATTAACACTTCATAATCGTCTGTCAGCACAAAATTATAGTGATAATTGAAAGTGTTTACTTTTCAATTATCACTATACCTTAATATATTAACTAATATAATGTTAGCGCTATTATAGCGTCGAAGTTGAAGGATGACACTACAATAAAGTAATGACACGAAACCACAATATTGTTTAAATTATGTTAACTATAGGGATGTTTTTTATATGAAAAGCTTATTCTGAGAGCTTGGTGGCAAGGTCGTCTTTCAGTCTGAAGATTGTGTGTTCGAATCAAGAGCAGATGTGAATAAAATACATTTAGCATGAAGTGAAAACACAGTAACGAGCAAATCTTAACTGATGTTGAGCGGTAGGTACCTTAAATACTTGTCTCAATTCCGAGACAAAGATTAACGGTTTACTAAAAAGTTACTCAGCGACCGATTAGCTAAGAAGTGTTTTGTCTTTTTTGGCCATTTTCCAACTACCTGCCACAAAGAATTACAAAAACTGATTAGCTAATCAATGAGGTAGTAAGACCCTTAATTTCTTAATCGCTGTGTACTAAGAATGACTCAACAGTCAACTCTTGACGGGCAATTGGAGCAGTGCTTTTTGTTTCAAAAGGTAACATTCCAGCCTCAATAAATCACCTCAGTATGAATTATGAATAACAAAAATTTGGATTATAATGATAGCCTACTCGTATCCCATATGAATAATATAGCAACAGTTTACCACTACAATCAATACACGTTCGTAATAAAGAAATAATAGTGATATTATCCCAGTAATTTCATGCTATTCGTATCAATTTCCAGCCGGATCCAGTAATATAGGGTCATAGGGTAATGCACATTAGAGCGACCAAAATAATATCCTAGCTAATGTGCCCATAAACAACGACGTGATATGCCAGACATTGCTTTGTTAGATAATTATATCAATTCGCGAATTAAGCTCCATGAATAACCATAGATTAAATATATTTTATGATGGTATTATTTCAATGTCATCAGCTAATGTTGAATTTGACCTAGAAGGCACTATCGTCTGTGCTAACCTCATTAGTTGTCTTACTAGTCTTGAATAGTTTCCTCTTCAGCGATGCAGACCTAGTCTCGACAAACGATAGTGAAAGGGCTGTTGGACCACGAGCACCTAATCTACGTTGATTAATGTCAGATGATTTCGGATTTTTGGTTATAACAAGGCGTACGGCGTCATTTCTGCCGCGAAGCAGTCGTATTCGCGTTACTGTGGTCCATTTTGAAAGGTGTGACTGCCGTTGAAATTACAGGCACATGAAACATGCCACCTCCACCTTCACCTCAGAGCTACGGGCGAATTCTAAAAATATGAACATATTTTTTTTGTAAATTATTGTAAAGGTATAAAACACGCTTGTAAGCAAAATAAAATAAATGCTTCTTTCAGTCGCTCCTACCCTATATTACACAAAACAAGAGTTGGCATAAACCAAATTACGTTATGCCATGTCAAGTTCTAACAGCTTATTAGTTGCTAACTTCTTGTCTCGACAGTGTGACACTGTAGTGCCTATCTCTGAACTTTACATTATAATAAACAAGATGTCTGAACGTACTTAGATTCTACCTAACAGCGGATTCCTGTGTTACTAATTGTGTTACTAGCTCTCTCGCAATCAGTGTAATGAAAGGATTAAATTGCGCCTCAAATTGGCTCTTTTCGTGCACTTAAAACAGAATCTTCAAACTAAAAAAACTTTACGAATTCCATCCGTTACTCTAAAACTTTTTTTAGAAGCGTGTGTTTTGTTATTATTTACCATGATTAACAGTACAGATGCAACTGTGGGAACGCAGCCGTATTCCAGAGCCATTTTTTCCTCGACAAAATGTTTCATTCTCATTAGAATTTATATTAACATGTTGGGTGTATCGTGCACTGTATATAATAGTATTCAGAACTGTTACGTGGGCCAGGAGTTTAGTCTTAACCTGAACCTTAATGTATGCCTAAGTTCCAACACCAATTCCAGTTCACTTCTTCACCCAAGGTCACGTCAAGTGAACACGGTATTGACCTATAAACTCATTGTTCTAAAAAGATCAAGTCGCAATCTCTGACGCAAAATGGCGGGATTTCCACGACACTACAAAAGCATTCTGAACCGCCAGAAGTTACGAGTATTTTCGACAAGATAAACGATTGTTTAGACGCACAAACACTGGTCAAAAAGACCTATACGAATTCGGTTTAATTTAAAACGGGTGGTTTTTAAGGTTCCTAGGCGAAATAGTGAAAACGGAACTTACGTATGTTCCATTGTCTGTTTGTAATGGGCATAAAGCCAAGGAAATTATTTACGGTATGTTCAAACCGAAATAATTATCTTTTTCTCGTTAAAATTATAATGTTCGTGCTCATTGGATTTGATTCGATATTTTTTCTGTTCTTTGCTCCAAAGCCTATTTAGTATATTATAAATATGAATAAAGTTCAATTAATGTACCAGATACTGGCTAAATAATGAGAAATTTTACTTACTAGCTGTTGCCCGCGGCTTCGCCCGCGTTGAATTAGGTTTTATCGCGCACACCTATTTTACCCCTAGGAAAAGTAGCCGAAGTTACTCCTTATAACATAAGCTATCTGCCAGTGAAAGTCCCGTCCGGTCCAGCTTTTTCGAAGATTAGGCGGAACAATCAAATATTTCAAAAGGTTTTATTGGTATAAATACCGTATATTCGTACATAAATACGTACTTTCTTATGCAATTAGTAAAAAGCTTTTTGTCATTACAAACAGACAGTTCAATTTTATTTATTTGTTTAGATTAATGCAACAGGCAAGCGTGTATCTTCGTATATGCTTGTCAATACTGATTGTTTTTTGTATGCTAGTCGAGTCACTGGTTCCAGCCAGGTTCCAGGGTTCCAGGTTCGAACCAGCGTCCTGAAAGGATTTTGAGTGTGCCTCAAAAAGGCTCCTTTCATTAATTTTGTACGTATATGGATATATCTCCGGAACCCTAGCAGAAGTGTGGCTCGATTCGATCTTGGGCAGTTTTATTTAAACCACGTTTTTCAGCTGTATTGAGAGCCGACGACGCGCCAACAGGAAAAATGTAACATGCGTTTGTTTGTCCAGTTCCAGTCCAATATTCGGCCACGTACGAGCGCGCCATGTTATGCGATTTCCTTTATAGCAATCGGTGAAATGTTTGTTAAATGAAGAATAGGGTTTTCGAAACTAGAAAGTGGAATCCGTCAAATAATGGAAGGCGTTAGATGTAGGTGAACTGTCAACCATATTTTTAATAGCTGTCTTATAGATATAGTAGCTTAAAGCAAGTTTTTCGTAATTAAATACTCTTCCATAGCCAAATGGTTAATAAAACATAAACTCGTATTCAAAAAGGGACGCCTTTGCTTATACTCGAAGACTATTGCCATTATATACACGATACTATTGTAAATTAATAACCTATGAACCCGTTATACATAAGTGTAGACAGTTATATTAGCCATGGTCATTCCATGTTTTGACTGGCCTCATAGCTCAGTTGGTAGTAATGACGTGAGATGAATGTTTTGCACAGTAATGCATTATTGCTTGGCAGCAGGAATAATGTGTGGTGCAATCCTATAAAAATAGGTGCTCTAAGTTGAATACTTATATTTGGTCAAGCCAAAGGTTACAGAAATACACGATGGCTCATGGAAACAGAGCTTTCTGGCTTTCTTTCTTTCATATTTAAATAAAAATAAAAAGCCACTGCTTTGTCAAGAGCTGTAGAACTCACGCCAAGTTCGTCCGGGGAAGTACTGCCACCATGCCCCATTTCTGCCGCCAAGTGTCCCGGTTGAAAGGTGTTAAGGTGTTAAAATGTTCTGAGATTCTCGTGGTGGGCACCGTACTGTTCCATTACGGCAAACAACTCAGCTACTCAGCAGCGTCTGAATATTTGAAATTCAAATTTTCATTCAATAGTTTGCACGTTTATAAGGTTTTCGCGTGTAGATTTCAATTGCGGATCGTTTGAAAATGCTTGTTAAATATTTTCCAGTGATTCTGAATCTCTCGAAATAACAGGAAACGGAATCTTCAATTTCCTGTTAGATAGGCTTTGATTACCCAAGTTAGCAAAGAATTTTCATTGCATTTTTTGGATAATTTCATGAGATTTTTCGCTTTTGCCTTTCAAACATTTAGGACGTAATACTATTTAATATCAATTCAAATGTCTACTCAAAGAAACGTTAATGGTAACCCATACTCTCATGGAACTCTGTGTAGTTAAACGAGTAAAATTATATAAAACTCATATAATACATTAAAATCTTAGCAAAACCAAAACATCTCTAAGCTTGCCCAAACTTCACTACAGAGGAGTGCTAGACTAATGAATTTAAATGTAATTCAAATGAATTATTCAATAAATATGTTAATGGAAAGAATGCGAGCCTCCCTTCGCAAGATTTCTTCCAATTAATTAATTTCACCGCACCTTATTGAAAGTCAAACGATACTCTTAGACATTATCATCGTTTGCATCCATTATGCCGTTGTATTCATTTTTATATCATTACATAGCTCGTTAGTGACTCGTCCGGGCTTTGCACGGATGGAATTGAGTATCTACGGGCAGAATTACCAAAGGTCAATCGGTAAAAACCGCGTCAAAATATTTTCTAAGTCATTAATGAGAATAGCCTATATAGACAGAAAGACAGGTACCAAAAAAACTGTTTTTTTTTATTGGACACCATTCACACAGCGCCATCTAGCCCCCAACCTAAGCATGGCTTGTACTATGGGAACCAAACAACTGATGGAATACATAATATATACTTTTGTATTACATTTTATATCTTGTAAATACATACATAAAATACATACTAACACCCAGACACAGAACAAACATCTATATTCCATTAGCTGCAAACACAGATATTATTTGAATAATTGAACATGTTCCCAAAAAATACATTAAATTTGGTAATATTTCTTGTAAGAGACATGCCCATACTACATATATCATTTTTTGTTATCAAGAAAAATGGGAACGTGTTTTAAAAATATCCCCATTTGTATTCACCTGGTAGTAGTGACGGGCACTTGTGATAAAATTGATCCTTTTTGTGGCTCTCAGCGTTTTCACGAAACGGTCTACTTTCATCCCTTTCATACATTCCGCATGAAAAGCATTCGGCATAATTCAATACGGTCTTGGAGTACCTGTAAACAACATCTTGAGTCTACAGATGGGAAGGCTTATTTCAATACTCTCGTACAAATGTAAATACAGACGCTTGCCTATTAAATTGGTATAACTCATTCAACTTGAGGCTTCTATGCGGGCACATATCATAATATTTCACCAAAGGGTTCCATTGTTCTATTAACCTAGGAGTATTGAGGACTTGGAATTGTACCTACGTATGTGTGTACTAGAGTCTCGCCTTTCACGATATTTGATCTACTTTTAAGTATTCGGATATCGAGTGACGCAAAGGACACCTGTATTTAACATCATTTCATTGTCGCCACTCAATATTAAAATATCTTGGAAGTTCATTTTGAAGTGGTTTGAAAGGATAATTAAGCTATTTTGGGGAATTGACTCAATAAAATCTAATTAATCGCTTTTATATATTTTTTTTATAATATGACCCTATAGTAGTACAGAAACAGTTGAATTTTTTTACTCTCAACCACCGTTTGTTTTTTATGCGTCCAATTTTTCATATGAATCACTTGTGCGTAAGTAAATTGTAATCTCACTACTAAGAGCATGAGCGGTAAGCGTGGTGGCCCACTGGTACTGATCCCGAGTTTCAATCCGGAACTCGCTGGTTCTAATCCCAAAGTGCACCAATCTTTTTTTCACTTGAAAGAAATATGTGCGCAATGAATGTCCTAGAACTAAAAAATCGAATACACGTGTCATGTACTTCGTGTACATGACACATGTATTCGATTTTTGAGGAGCCTGTTTAAGACGCACTTAAAACCTTGGCTCCTAGGCTCCTTGAGCTTGTACTATAAGATCCAGATGACTGATACTTAGATATACTTGTTAAATTAATAGTTTTTTTACATGTTTAACACCATCGACGTTCGTCACATCAACGTTTGTCCCGCGTGGGAGTCGATCCCACGATCTACAGCGTAGAAGGCAGGTTACTACAAACTAGCAAGGCCTTATAGTTTTTAATGTGTATTATATAAGTATATAATAATATATATATGACACCCAGTGTAGAAAACAGAGCACTACGCCCGCCGTAGAGATTCGCGCGTTGTTAGTGTGGACTGCGGATCGATGCGACGGACAAGAGACGGCGAATATTGTTTGTCACAAAATTTATTATGGCGGTAGAGCAGTGAGTAACATCCCCGATATATCAGTGAGCGGGGCGCAAATATTTCATTCCACCGTTTCGATTGTCGGGCGTCGTGCTTTCATCATAACGTAACAAATAACCCAATATTTGGATACTGTACGATTTTTCGTGTTTTCACAGACGTTATGATACGCAATTTGTTATTTTATCTCGACACTTGCTTGGATATTCAAAATGAATATCGTTTGCAAGTATGTTGCGCGGCTATTTTTCTTTATATAGATTTAAATGTTGTTTTTATGATAAAGAAGGAACGAGAAAGCCTCATAGCAAACCAACTTAGGACAGGCAGATGAAGACCTTAGTGCGCAACCGAACCCCTAGTCTAGGCAGCAAAGGCGGTATAAATAAATAAATATCGGTAGCTATTTCATAAGACGACATTTAGCCCCTAAGCATAGCTTGAACTATGGGAACAGGACTACTGAAAAATACATGGTTTGATGAAGCCGTTGAGTTTTAAGCCGATAGGCGTCCGGCATAACTTGGTCGCTACCCCGCAGGAGCCGAGCAGCGACGCAGTTGTTGCAACGAGAAAAAGGCACGTGACACTAAGTCACATTTCGTTGTGACCTTCACTCTGAAACATGCTAATTTCACCGGCTTCCTTACCCTTCAACTAGAAAGTACAGGAAATTAGTTTTGTTACTTATAATCTTTTGGTTAGCAAGATATCGTCGCAAAATTACGACATAGTTGAATGAAAATGCACAAACAAATGTAATCTGATCACAATATGGAATGGAATATGGTATGGAAATGTATATGAATTTCTTAACTACGCTAACTCATTTGTCAGACTAAATATCTTTCAAACAAGTTGAATAAACGAATAACCCATCTACTGAACACGTATATTAAAAAAAAAACAATTGCGTCTCTTGTCATAGCAAGCGCAACCCCCATTCTGGTCCACATAAAGTGTAAACATAATAAAACGTTTGTAAAATAAGCGTTAACCCCAGGATGCCCTCTATTATTTCCTTCTACGTCAATGCCAGAACACGCCATTATGCGACTTTCAGCCTCCATTTTATGTTACACTGTTTAAATTCTATTTTCAAATTTGCTCTGTGGGAGGTCCGAATAGCTCGACCTTTAGCGAGGGAAACGCAATGACTAGTTTATGTCCTGGCGGGAAGGTTGTTTAAAATTGCAGACAGACCCTACTTCCGTCACAAGTGTTGACTGGTGCGTCTTTTGGCAACATTAGATTTCAGGGTTACCAGTCTTCACACACTTTTCGGTGAGAACCGATGACGTACCGCGGTAACAGCCGACGTTTGCCACGAATGTTTATGTCTGTCAATCTGTCAAGTATCATAATGTCATTCTCAAGCTGTCAAAATTGTGTGCTTTGCTTATTTTTGGGGCTAGAAAGCGCTGTGTCCAATATCTGTCAGTACCTATTGTTATTATTCCTCCCATATTTTTTATCTCAGGTCCTAGCTCGGCCCTTTGGAAGGCGTTAGTGGAGCCTAGACCAACACTAAGAACACTAAGAGTCGCGTTTTATATTGATGATTAATATGGCAAGGTTGGAGCAAAGGCAAATCTGTAATAATATCTATACGGTAGGTAACTATCATAGATATTATTCCGGGCTATTGCGGTTGAACACTAAATTGTCTGGTTATTGAGCTACTGCATGAGACTTGGCAACTGCCAATTCTGACCCATAAAATATGTTATAATAACATTTTTTTGAGTTTTTCAAGTTATTGAAAAAAAAAATTGGCTTTTTAATCGTTATGCCAACGAAATTAGCCGTAGATATAATTTAACGTAAATTATGCGAGAAATGTTATGCGAATGAAAAATATGCCAGACATTTTTATGCGGCTCAGGTAAATAATATAAATTTAACACAAAATATTTTTTGTTACATTTTTCATTGAATATGTACTCATTAATTCAACTGCGCATTATTTTACAATCAATGCAGTACAAATCATACAATTATTATCTACTAGCTGTGCCCCGCGGTGCTACCCGCGGTGAATAAGTCATCCCACGCGAACCGTACATTTTTCCGGGGTAAAAAGATCTAAGCCTATGCTATCCCAGACTTTAAACTATTTCTGTGCGCAATTTCATCCAGATCCATTCAGCCGGTCTGGCATGATTGAGTAACAAACGTCCATCCAAATTTTCGCATTTATAATAATGGTGAGATTACGGTCCACTTTACTCATAATAATGCTCCCAAAAATAATGTATTTACACAATCATGTAAACATGCATATTCAAGGTCATTTAAACACGAGCAATTTCTTCACTTAATCTATTGTGACTTAGATATTACCTACATCCAACATCAACTCTCAAATACATACATTCATACAGTTGAGCCTGAGAAATGGCCCCAGAAATATCGCTGTAAAGGTATATTTTTGTTATTGAGATTTGTTTTTAAACGATACTTAAATTAATTTCTTGGAACTATTGAAAAAGCGCTCATACACGTATCTTTTCGTAACTTTTCTCTTCTACAAATATGTAAAATAATTAAAATTTTCACTGAGTAAACAAAATTGTTCCACAGAAATTCTTCGAAACATGAGTAACTACCGAATTTCTGTACAAGAGAACAAGTTCCGAACTCAGATATTTACTCAGTTTTCGAGCTACAAGGTAGTGTTATGAGATGGGATGAACTAGGTAAAAAGCTGCCAGTACACCTCAAAATTGTATGCTGAAAACATATCGGTCAAAGGTTTGGGTTTTTATTGTTTATATAACTAAGTTTATTTGAATTTTACACGATGAATTCAATCCAAATAATTAAGAATAAAAATATTGAATGTTTTATGAATTAAGACTTACAGTTTAGTTATATACCATTTACAACTATTAAAACTATACTAAGACTTTATCGTTTTCCATTTTAATTAAACCATTGTAGGTTTCTGTGATGTCGCAAGCACTCCCAAGGAATAGCAATGCGAGTGTGCTTCGGTTTGGAGGGTGGCAAAAATCGGTATAGTAGCAGTACTTAACCAGATGAACTACGAATATGCAGGTCAATTTTAATGCCATAACTACTTTCATTTCTCTATTTCTTTCTTTGAAATTTCGAAAGACAACCGAGTAGTCCTTCCTCATTCGCTACTTTTTTCGGGTACTACCTACTACCTTTGTAAATACCTTAGGTGACCTTTTTTATCTGACTCGTATTTATTATTAAATGCGGATTTCAAGACTTTCGAAGATTATTTAAAGTGGATTTATTATTACACTTGAAAAACTTTACACAAAAATATTTACTTGGCCGTGAATCGAACTTGAACCGTGAAGTGAAAACACTTTGAAGGCATGGTTAGAACCGACTAAGCTACGGAGCCGTGGATTGGTATAAAAAAAATCATTCTGTAACTAATTGTATGAGATAAGACGAACCAGGTCGAGCTGAACCACTAAATCCCCTATGAAGTTCTAGCTTTGTTGATGGCGGAAAATTGTGTTAATGCAGTGCAGCTCTCGCATATTCAACGTTGATGTGTTGCCGACTGGGAGTCATTAGCCACGGGATCTGAAACTGGTTCAGCCCCAACCCCGATTAAGCTAATGAACCGGCTAAAGGATTGGTAGCTTGACGCTCTAAAAGCTGTGGACATCAATTAATAGCTTTATGTTAGTAATTTGTTACATTAGCAGAGCCGTGTTTGGCATAGATTTGTAATGTATTTTTTATTGGATACAGTTAAAAGGTATCGAGTCGAATGTAATAGAATGTTTTCGCGGCTATTGAAACTTTGCTGCTAGTTAGTTACAAACTTTTTTTTATTAGTTACTTATTAGTTTTTATTATTTATTAGTTGCCAGTTTAGTTTTAGCAACAGACGTAAAAAATCCGCCGGTTACAATGCCGGTTGGAATGCCAAAACGTCAAATATTATGGGTGAATTTTTCATCATGATCATTATCTAATTCCCTGTCGATCCATCATCCAAATTTCCACGAACCTCTCATATTTATTGTTCAGAAAATTTTAATATCTATCAGTCTTTTATTTGGTGGATTCGACATCCACATTACATAACCTTCGGACAAATAAGTTCAAATGAAATTGAAGTATCGTGCAGTTATTACCCTATTTAAAAATTACAATTGCGATGTTTCTATGTTTCCGTATAGCCTCAACGTAGTTTATGGACCAAAAAAATCACACAGTAACAATTCAAATTGATAATTTTGAGTCCATTTGTATGTAATTGTCCTAGGAAGCTACGCGATTGCGCTACAGTTCGTTGCGCCAATGTGTTCTTGGCTTAGCCGTAGTTAGATGTATCGTATTATATTTGGCTAAGCCAACCTATATATTGCCTCGAAGCAACTTTCAAAGCGATGCCTCAGCTGTTAGTGACATTGGCTATTTCACGCCAAAACTGCTGACCTGATTAGAAAAAAAAGAAAGAAAGAAAGAAAAAGCATTTATTTGTGGCAAAGAGTATACACAAGAGCAGTAGAACTCTCGCCAAGTTCGTCCGGGGAAGTACTGCCACCATGCCCATTTCTGCCGCCAAGCAGTGAAGCATTCGCATTACTGTGTTCCGGTTTGAAAGGTGTGGTTTCCGGTGAAATTACAGGCACATGAGACATTCCGCCTTCACGTCTCAGAGTTGCGGACGCATACGATGTGACTTGGGTCTTGTCGTACCTAGTAGGGGAGGACCGAAGTCGCATCAGTTGTTATGGGCCGAGGTTACCACTTAACACCAGGTGGGCCGTCGGCTCGTTCTGTAACTGTATTACATAAAAAAAAATATAAAAAAACACAGGTACAATAAAAAAAAGGAATAATATAAAGACTTAAACATGTTTAACAAAATTAAAAGTGAGCTTATAGGTTATATTAGGTAGACAAAGACCTGTAATGACCTGATGAAACAGAATCAGAAATTTTTTATTGTATAATCTATATACAGAATAAGATATACCTAAGGTATATAAAAATGGCACAACAGCTTACCCATTTCCGGTATGCAATAATAATTTAATCATACTAAAGAAATTAAAATGTATGATCGAAGAACTATTTCAAGTTGTAAAAAGTATTATTAATAAGCCTTTTTTTTAATTTACTCTGAACAGCAATCTGAAATGCCATCTGAAGTTTTAAGTGTAAGAGGTTGTATACTTTGGATCGCTGTGAAGTTGGAAATTTTATGGCATATTGTTGTTATATATTGTATTTATCTGTAAACTCGTTAGGATTGGTCTTGGAAAAATAAGGATAGCTATTAAAAACAAAACAACTAAAGCTGTGTTTATCTGATATTTTGTCAGGAGTTACGCCTCCGTGCGATGCGCCGGCGCAGCCTGACTCATGCCTCACTCCCTCAGATCAAATGCCTCGCAGGTTGCCAAGTGTTGCGAAACGGAGGAGCATTTCAACAATGGTCGTGTCGAGGAAGTAACCGAAGGTTTTGTTAAGCAATCTCATAGGTTCTATCGAAATATTTACTTGTTTATAACAAGCAAAGTTTGCAGTGACTTTTAACTTGTAAGTAAAAACACTGGGAATTATGAAATTAGATTAGCAATTAGGAAGACATGTTATGGATATTTTTTTATATTTAAAGTAAGCCTGTTTCATTAAGATAATTTCAGAGTGACCGTCTAACTTGTTCTTGCCTGAACAAGTATTCTTCTATCATAAGCAGTGTGTGTTCTTCAGTGGTAGCTTTGAGTGGGACCCATTTAATGGTATCGCTACCAAATTTTGTCAGATCACCTCCATTAATCACCATTGCGTGTGTATGTTAATTAACTAGCTGTTGCCCGCGACTTCATCCGCGTGGAATTCGGTTTTATCACGCACCCCTATTTTACCCCTCGGAAAAGTAGCCTAAGTTACTCCTTGTTACATCAGCTATCTGCCAGTGAAAGTCCCGTCATAATCGGTCCAGCCATTTCAGAGATTAGCCGGAAAAAACAGACAGACAGACAAAAATTTAAAAAAATGTTGTTTTGGTATTTGTACCGTGTATACATCCATATGCACTTAGTAAAAAGCGGTTATTTTAATATTACAAACAGACACTTCAATTTTATTTATTTGTATAGATGTATAGATTAAACGAGTTTTGGTATTGTTCAGAGATTTACGTCAACCCTGTTCAGATATACAGTTTGCATAAACAATTTCAAAACCAATGTAAATTTCACACACAATTTAATAAAGGTAACTCGATCACGGTTCATTCATTTCGCGTTTGCGTATCGGACCTTTCGCCATCCACCGCTGGATTTGCATTCAAACGAGTTGAAATCAAAAATAAATTTCGGACACTCGCCAACCTATTCGATTGTTGTATAATAATGTTACTGGCGCTCATATGGAATGATAAAAGGGAAACAACGGGAACCCTTTTAGGGAAATGCTCCGTTATTTACCATCGTAATCCTTAGAGATATTTAGATCCCAACATTATCCAGCTGGTGTTATATTGCGAGTGAGAATGGTCTTGCTTTTCATGGTGTTCATTTTGATAAAGATAAAAGATAATTTATTCACATAAGACATAGTTAGTAACAGATGAAAGGTTGAGTCAAAGCATGAGATGAGTGAGTGAGAAGTGAGTGAGAGAATGATATGACCATGTGATGCAGTTATAAGTATCATAAAAGATATTTTACAAACATTTGTGTGACGAACATTGGTGTTTGTTCTGTGTCTGGATGTTGATATGTATTATATGTATGTATGTATTAAAAAAAAAACAAATGTATTATATCAGTTGTCTGGTTCCCATGATACAAACTATTTACTACGCTCACTTTGGGGCTAAATAGCGATGTGTGAAATGTCCGCCAATATAATATTATTATCATAAAAGATACGCCCGAAATATTTGAATGATTCAAGAAAACAACATGGATCGAATAACGTATTATAGTTACTTATATTTAGCGTATTTCCTTAAAATACCGTTATTATTTAATATGAATGGGGTAAAATATGGGCACTATAAGGCGCAGTCGTAAAACACATATAACTCAAGAGCTTGCACTCAAGTATTGTCGTTGCTGAGATGTAAGCACTGGAATCTGTGTAGACGGCGAGGCGGCGCGTGCATCTCAGGTGCATTCAGATCACGTCAAAGTAGTAAAATAATAAAACTTTATCCTTCACGTCAACGTTTTGAATAAAATGCAAAACGTGTCTGGGATGCAGCCAAAACGGTCTGCGTCGGGCGAACGGCGTGTTCCCATCTCGCAAATCGGGGATCGCTGGATTTAATAGACATATTTTCATCATATCCTAGGTGCACCAACCGCAGTTCAGAATTGACGTTACCAATGCAGACGCTAGCCTTTTTCGACCATTTCTTATATGACATGTCGATTTTCTCACATGCTTCTTTTGCCGGTGAAATCACAGGGAGTGCTAACCTGTCACACCATTCGGTTAGCATGCTACCTGTTATGTCAAAACTCCGCATATAAATAGTTCCTGAAACAAAATCTTCTATGTCTATGGGTCTAGGACAACAATAACACAGTCTAGGACAAACAAACAGTCAAATTATGACTTTACGACTTATATTATATATTAATTTATTTACATGTATGTGTATCGTTATTGTATGTTAGTATTTATTTGTATACAATATATACGTTACTTCGTGTAAGTGTGTGTACACATCATACCCACCTTTCGTTAACAAACGTTAACCTCAAAGGTTTGCTGGAAGAAAACTCTTTTTAGGGTTAAGCTCTCCTTTTACATATTTTTATATAAGATAATTTATGGATATCTTTTTTGTGTACAATAAAGAAAGAAAGACTCTAAAAATATGCATACTGTTTGCACATTTAGTGCAAATTGCAGCCATTTAGTCACGATTGACAATATATAATTGGTTGGTGTCTGTTCAGGGTGACCTAAAGAAATGAACTGGAACGAACGATTTTACAAAAACTAACCGAATGTACTTTCCAAGGCTGTCTGAAACGAAAACTGCACAGACCGAAAAGGGAACAGACCGCTCGGTGCCACTCGAAGAGCTTGTTTACTTAACATAATATTCCACACGGACTACGAACTCACTCGTATCCTTGCATTTTATTGAATCAAAAACCATCGCGGCGCATCCATCCACTCACATACATCCCAAACTTTTTATTGGCAAACAAACAAAGAATAACAATCTAACTTCCAGCTATTTGTAGTTTGCCTAATAAGTTTCGCCAAAGGGCATCGCCAGAACCAATTCCGTCGAACTTGGAATATAAATTTGGCTACGGCTGTTGTTTGTCGTACAATGTCGCGGTGCCGACATAAATTATCGGACAACGTTCGTCTGTGCCGACCACTGCTAAATATTTACATAGGTATCCTGTTGCTTACTTTCAATACGGTCCGACCAAACATTTTGGTTTATTTACGGTATAACAATAATTTTACGGCGTGTTCAGATTCTATTCGTAAACATTTCTCGGAAATGAGGTATTGTCTCATCCAGCGCGTTTTGAAGCGAAAATTTCTCCTTTAGCAGACGTGTTTGAGAAAGATATTGTGCTCTATCGTAGTATGGGGTAAACCGTTCTTTAGAATTTTGATGTAATATGATGAATAATTTAATGTTTATTTCGATATTTCATGATTATGAGTCATGTTTTTAAATGCTCCTGTCAAATGAAAGTCATTTTAAGTTCTCAATTTCAAGTCCTATAAAATAAACGGAAATAATTTACTTATTTAATTCAAATGATTGCTTGACTCTGGAACGGTTATAGAGTATCTATAAGTTATATTTTGTACACACGGCAAGAAACTTCTCTTAAATTTTAGCCTGCACATATTTAAGTAACTTACATTGTGTGTCTCAAACATTCTAAATTTTTCTCGATTTCCTGAGTATAACGCCCAGTTACAAGAATATAGCAGTACCTACTATAAAGATTTAGTGATTTGATGGTGCACCGTATTTGATACACGACTGGAACTAACTGGTAGGTATACTGCGGTGGACTTGTGCCTCATTACATTTTGTTTGAATGGAGGGATAAAATGATACTTGGTCAACACATAATGGTAGAGTTTGCAAAAAATATATAATAATTCCGCAGTAGTTGAAAAACTGATGTGCGCAATTTCATGTTCTCAAAACGATGAACAAAAATATTGTGGGCAAACCGACATGTTCCAGAACAAAATAACTAGTATAACATTGAATCCTATTTGAAGCGCACTTTAATCCTTTCATCACAATAGTTCGAGAACTAGTGACACGAGTAGTATTAAAGAACCATTTTTTTTATGTTCAAATGTAAATCAAATCATTATAAGATAACTAAGAAATGCTAAAATAGAGTGATAAAGTCAGGGAAATATTCGTCGCTGCATCCTTGAGATTTTTAAATTCACCATTCAGTCCATTGCACAATGTATTGGCCGAGTTTTTAGAGCTACGTAAATACTTGAGATATGTTATCTTGGGACGAAATTTCTGGTCAGCGAGTGCTTGCGCGTTTTTGTTCCGTTTCGTGACCTGTCAAACAGTTATTATTTTAGAAAAACATTAAGACTTCACTCACGATTTCATGTCAATATGCAAAGTATTCGAAAAAACTTATGGAATAGATAGTAGTTGCACAATTCCTAAAACTTTGTGAAAGTTAAAATCATACCAGACAAACATCAATGATGCATATCCAGTCACATTTATTTATAGACAGAAATATTTCTGCGATTCTCAAAAAAAAAATGTACAGTTTTTTTGCAATCGTTACCTATCCTGAAGGGAGATTGAAGTGAATAGTTACAGACAGGCAGGAGCCCGCCTCATCACCGGCTTCGTACCGCGCCTATCCCGAGTGTAAACAACCACAGACAACCTTTATACTGAAGGATGTCACCTTCCAAAAAAACGTGCTGAAAACTAACAAACACTGTAGACTTGAAGACATTTTTTATCTATGTATTACGAAGATTTTGTACACAAAATATTTTTTCTTGGTTACCTCAAAGTTTGGTTAAGTTTGCTTATGCGAATATAACTTATCTTAATATGAAATCCTATTGCACACATTGAAATTACAATAACCTGGATAAGATGCATTGCGCTAATGTCTTTAATATTAAGTTCAAAAATCTAGGCAATGAATTTAGTTTGTGTATAAATCTCTGTTGAATAAACTGTGAATATATGTAGCATATATATTCTACGTGTATTTTTTTGGATTGTTTAAAGTAGATAAATAAAATCAATTCCTCGATCTGTGATTAGAGTAAAATGTTTTTTCACTGTACTGGCAACCCTACCATATTCACCTATTTGATCCTTCAAAGGGGGATCGCAAACGATGGGGTTCTTTCACTCTCCTCAGTCATTAAATGCATACTATACCTATCTACTTTTAGATTCGTTGAAACTTTTATACAGCGTGTAAATGAAGTAATTTGTAACCTTACCTAAGAAGATTTGATTATATACGTTTTAATTTTATAAAAAAAAACTAATAACATTATTAATTTGCTGGTGCTAACTTGAATTATAGACGAAACAGTTACTAATAATTTTACATGTACTACGCGCAAACCGTAGCCTACCTAAAGTCTGCCTAATTTTTAGACATGTCCTAAGATAATGAAAGAAAAAATGATCAAAATTATATCTATATTCAACCCCACATTTATTTTGTAAACTACATAAGTTATAATTTAATAGTTTTTGTTGGTTCTATCAATGTCTATAATGTTTATAATTGTTTATAACTGTATGTTAGCGCAATTAATCCAAATTCGATGCAATTTTCACTAAATAGATAATCTTGTAAATCGTCTATTATTAGATGGCCTCGGTGGCGTTATTCGAGTGATCAGTTTTCCGTATCGAGAAATGATGGAGTAATTTTTGTTGCAAATCCAAGAAACGTGGTGCCACAGTACGCTTCATTACCCACGACAAGGACAAATATTAATACAAATTCATAATGAAATGGTAATTTACGTAATTTACAAGTACACTATGTGGTTACCCGGCCCGATGTGAGACTTAACATTAATGCATTTTCTGCGTAAACAAGAGTTCCAATTCGTGTAAATGAAAAAAAAACAAGATTTTTCGTGTCCTTGTCATTTACATTATAAATAAATGTGTATATTATACCTACATAACGTAATGAAATCATTTAAAGTTGTTCCTGATAGGGGAAAAACGAATTGAAGTTAACTGTAGGTATGATCTAATATGGCCCTTATATGGAACATATTAATTCTTAAAGAATATCGTGATAAAACACATAATTATTATTTTCTTTAAAAGCATTTTTTTTCCCATAAAAAATCCTAGGATCCAACGCCACTAGAAGATACATAACTTTTTTCACCGCTGAATTTAACTCTAACTAAAAATATTGCACAGTAAACTGTTTATGGGATGTATAACTTACACTTAACATGTTCACGAAATGGGCATGAATTTACGTGTAATCTGACGTATTTCCGTCGAAGTCCATTCAACCCGACTGAACTGACTCTCGCAATATAGCTCCGTCCGTAAGGTATTCTCGAGCGCCGATTCACTGGAAACTGAATTCCCTTCACATTGGCATCCATTGTGCTTACCATTGAGCGTACTTACTATGGCGTTATCTATAACACAGTGTATGTGTGGATTTCAAAACAAATGGTATATATTCAAGTCCCAAGTCACATCGGCTGTTATGGGCCGAGGTTACCACTTAACACCAGGTAGGCCATCGGCTCGTTCCGTAAATGTATTACATAAAAAAAAAAAAAAAAAAAAAAAAAAAATTTTTATTGTAGGCTCGGTAATATCAGAAATGAGCATTCATCATGAAAAGGACAGATAATAAGGTAAATATTATTTTAAACAGCCTACTGCACCCTAATATCATAAACTCAATAAGGTATTTATTTCAATAAAATAGTTGAACTAAGATCCGTTGTATTCTTTTGTATTTTTTTATTTGTGCATGAAATAGGGATTATTGGCAAGAAAGATCGGCTATGCCGCCAAACTTGTGTATTTATCTTTTTAGTAAATATAAATTTATAAAAGAAGGTAGGTTAGTATTGGTTCACTGTAGATAATAGTGTCTTTAAATATCTTTTTATTTGAGATAGTTACAGGATGACGACCAGATAGCCCAAGGTGTTAAATAGTAACCTCTGCCCATAACAAAGCAATAAGACTTGGGTCATTTCCTTCTTATGTAAAACGAGACCCAAATCTCATCGTATGCACCCGTAACTCTGAGTCGTGAACGTTGAGCGTCTCAAGCGTTTTAATTTCACGGCATCCGCACCTTTCAAACCAGAAAAACATTTTGGCTTGGCGGCAGGAATGGTAGTACTTCCCCTGACGAACAAGGCACAAGTTCTAATGCCTGTAAAATCCCAAAGCTTTTAAATTTTGTTTTACACTGTGACACAGTCTTGTGTTACAAACTATCCGGTAATCTGTCGCACTGAGTGCAGTGCGGCGTATTGAAACCGTTCCATTGGATGCCAAGTACAAAGCGACTATTGTCCATTCTGTGCCCAAGTTCCTATTGGGATACCTTTGAGCTTTGACTTAATCCCTGATCAACTGGCAACATGGCTTACTGTCCGTCATTGTCATCATGTGTATAGGATGACTTTCATTATATCACCGAACATGATCATTTCGAAGATCACATCAAAGGGTTTGTATCATGGAAGATTCAATAATTCATAATAATCCCATATATCAAATTAAAACAAAAATGTAATGACGTGACACTAGTACAATGACCGGAACGGCCGATACTTGGAAAAAATAAAAGTGGTCAATACATATTGTAATAATATAGATTCCTATTGTTATTATTTAACCAATTATCTTAATCGATGGTTCAGAGTGGAAATGAAAACTAAAGTTTTTTTTGTATACTGCCACTAATACTTTACCTAAAAATCGATTATATGTACTCAAGCCCCAAAGTAAGTTAAGCATAGTAAGTTTTATATCGTTGAAACCAGACATCTGATATAATACTAATATACAATTTTTTTATAATTACATACATATAATACATGTTATGTGTTACGTTTATGTTCGTCACACAAATGCTTGGCCTGGGTGAGAATCGAACCCACGACCTACAGCGCAGTCACAGCTGAGCTGTGAGGCCAGTCAAAGCATGCGTTAAACATTCTTAATTTTGTATCGCTTGGATATTATCTGATACTGATATAATTTACCATTATAAACTGTAATGGCTTATTAACTATTAATATATTTATTATATATTAGCTTATTATATCCGTGAACGCTGAAATTTTAGATTCAAATCGAGTTTCGAATATAACTGTATTATTTAAAGGCTCTATAGGTAAAGCAATTAAGCGTTCGCTGAAACGAGAAACACCGACTCTGTGCGGTCTAGGACATTTTTGCATCAGGATACCAAATCCCAATCCAAATGAGATTGCCCCCGCTTCTATTTCAGAACGAAAATATTAAGAATAGTACGTTTCATTATTGGAGCCTCCAACAATGGTAAAATACTTCGTACAATACGAAGCGACCAAACGAGGTACACATTGTTATAGATATTTTCTAGGAAAAGCTGCTAGCAATATTTTTTATATTAATATTTTTACACTATTACAATATTTTTACTCCTTTGAGAGCGTGGTAGTCTAGCGGTACTGACCCCCGAGTTTCAATCCGGAGGTCACCGGTTCAAATTCCGACGTGCACCTATGAGTTTTTCGATTGAAAGATTTATGTGCGCAATACCACGTTCTCAAAACGGTGAAGGAAAACATCGTGAGGAAACCGACATGTCCTAGAACTAAAAATTCGAAGACATGCGTCGAGTGCACGAAAGGAGCTTCTTTGAGGCGCACTTACAATCCTTTCACCACACTGGTTCGACAGAACCGGTGACTCGAAGAAGAAGAAGATCCTTCACAAGATTGCAAAAATCTGTAAATTTTATGTTTTTATTTTTTGAGCATCGTAGCAATATTTCTGTCTATAAATAAATGTGATTGGATATGCACTATCGATGTTTGTATGTGGTATTTATTATTTTATCTTTCACTCTAATTTTAAGAGTCCCTGTAACTACTATCTACTCTATAAGTTTCTTCGAAAAATCCCCATTAATGACATGAAATCTTGAGTGAATTCTTAATATTTTTAGAAAATAATAACTATTTAACCGGTCACGAAACGGACAAAACGCGCAACCACTCTGACGAGCCATTTCGCCCGAAGATTTCATATTTGAAATCAACTTGTGGCTTTCATTGTAATCAATCAAACAAAAATAAAATTTGCCAGTATAACTGCGTGTGTCCGTGAAAATGTTGTTCATATTGGCGAATTATCTTCTGGTCTCATTGCCGCTACATCGTTCAATTTCGCCGCCGACCGTCCGACCGACGCTTTGCATATCGAGTGATTATTTTGTGCTCTCGTGCGTTGCTGAACACACGCCGATTTCATATTCATTCCCATCGGAATTAACATAACAAATGTGACCGACCAACCCTTGTAACCTGCGCACGTTTCAATTGATATACGAGTGCGTATTAAACGAATAGCGAGATATTTATTTGCAAACGTTACGGCGAATGGTTACAAATGTTTTTTGAAAATGTTTTCACGCTCTCTGGAGGTGGAGCATATCATAAAAGCTTCTTTTATTTATATTGAAAAATAATTGTTTGGTCTTAAATAAATCACTGTATTCGATTCTGTTTCGACATTCCATCAATATTTTGAATTTTATTAAAAACTAGCTGTACCTGGCATGTGTTGTAATGCCATGTTAAGTATAAAAGTTTCATTAAAAACGAAAAAAATACATTATATATATATATATTTTTTTTGTGCCGGGACTGTCGCGGGCGTCCCCAGAACACTCTGTCAAAGTTTTGTCACAATCTGATCAATGGTTTCGGAACGCATAGGGAACAAACATACAAATATTGATTTTTATTTATATAGATAGAAAGATAGATCGAGTGTGCAAGCAATATCACTTTTTCGGTTTCATTAGAGAGGCTCGTCGTGAACACAGACTGATACTACACTGACATTGCCAAATTGACCATACCAGTGTACCTAACCAACACTTTGGGAAATATTTTATAATAATATACAATGAATTATAATAATACAAATAGTTTATTTGGAACGAAACACAATGATACATTAAACAATAAGGAACGATGACTACTATTATGTTATAAAATAATATCTTAGTTTAGATATTGCTCAGTGTTGAATAAGAATAATAATATGTACCTTCAAAATACTAGTTCGAGCTATGTGTGCGTCCTATTGAACAAACTTTCCAAACCATAATCCAAGCAATTCTTTATACCTGGTTATATTCGAAGATTCGTTTAAAATCTAATATAATTTAACAAAAATTACAATTTTCTTCTTTATTTGTTTCAGATCACATAATGTCTCAAAGCATACGAGTACATTCAGCCTGTTTCTGATAAAGTCGCCGCTGCACCTTCCTCAACACACCAGCCATGGAGCTTAGAGTCATAGCTATTTTGGCACTCACCGCCCACTTATGTAAGTACAAAAAAGTGAAGCAACATTAGACCAAGAACCACCAAGAAGAGAACAGAGAACCAAGCAGATTAAGGTAAAATAAACGGTTGTGGTTTAAAACCTGCAAATTTATCCGTAAATGTAACTTTATACCTGAACATTTTATCCTAAACGGTCTAAAACGGCGACCTAAGTTACTTCTATAGCACAGAAACGGGCAGTCCTACTTCTATAACCGTATTTCTTCGTACCTTTTCCAGTAATGTTTACTTAGTGCCTTTCTGCACCATATCGTGCCCCCTTAAATAGAAACCCAGCTTATGGACGTAAAATTTCGGTACCTTATTAAATACTTGAGCTATAGTGAATGGTACAATGACAACTGTTTTCAAAATCAAAAAATCACTGACCAGTTTCTCAACAAAAAATCGAATCTGACATTGTTTATCGGACCAGCTTAAATTTTTCCTAGTACCGAGACACAGACGTGCTCGACAGGTGGGAGTGAATGGGCTTAATCTACCATGGCAGCCCAATCTTAATCGGAAGATGTCACATCTTTGAATTTTTGGTTCTGGACATGCAGTTTTACTTGTCTTTTTTAATGTGATAGTTATAGAACGAACATGGCCCACATGCTGTTAAGTGACATCCTCTGATCAAGCGATACGACTTGGGTCCTCCCCTACGTAGGTACGACAAGACCCAAGTCGCATTGTATGCGTCATAACTCTGAGACGTGAAGATTGAATTTCTCATGTGCCCGTGATTTCACAGGCAACCACACCTTTCAAACTTATATTACAGCTTGGCGGTAGAAATGGGTATGATGGCAGTATTTCTCCAAACGAACTTAATTTCCTAACCTAATGTCTTCACCGTTTTGAGAACATTCCATATCATTTCAATATCAATTTAAAACCATTGGTGAATTCCGGATTTGAACCAGCGACCTCCACGTTTATTATCTCAAAAATGTTTTATTTTTGATAGCATTAGGCCACCAATTCATTTATTATATTTTATCATAATAAGGTTGAAAGTACGTAACATCCATAAAAACCATAATAAAAGTTTGAATGGGCACGTATATAATAAACGTCCCTGCAAAACTTGTGAATTCAGGTTTAATAAAAGACCAGTGGGGAATGTGAAAATATCTCCGTACCTTCTAATATTGTAGAGCAAATATCCGAAAGGGTTTCGGTAAGTAATTGAAAATACATAGATTGGAATAGTGGGGGTGTAGAGTCCCTGATGCGTATCTAAGGTAGACTATCTCAGACCACTTGATGGCAAATGGAGCGGAAGTAAGCAGGATATACTGATGCGATATCGTCTGAATATGTTATTCGGAGTTGCTTTTCTACGTAGATATTTCTATCTCGTCCTTTTTTCTCCCGACCAATCCTCGAAGGGTCGGTGTTTAAAACAAACATTTTTCTTAACAAGTCATTAAATAAACAGTTCGTATCTGAAAGGCTCTTTGTGACTGTGTTTGAAGCCATATAAATGTAGTATCACAGATCATTTGCCATCCAATGGTACTGAAGTAACGCAGTTTTTACTTTTATCAGCACATTTTCCCTAAAGCTTTTTGCGTAAAGCTTCGTTAGTAGTCGTATGATATAATGTCTACACCAGATATTGAATATGGATGACTTATTGCTTTCGATGTAGAAGGATTTGCCGGTTGTGTGTTCAGCTAGAAACGACGTAAACAGGATATACTTTTATATTCTTCTCAACACTCTACGAGGATACATTGCGTCTTATCGGCGCTGTGGCATTATTATTTCATTTCTGTCGATATACTGAAAGGAAATTCTCTTTTCTATACTTTTTTGACGTATTTTGTTCATTAAAAATTAACCGATATATTTTTTGGTACTTCAGGCTGCACTGTGAGAGCTGATGGAAACTTCCTCACGCAAACAGTTTATGGATTTTTGGACTTCACGACTACGATCGGCAACACTGTAATGGTCTTCTCTCCCAATTCAGCACCCCCACCAGGTCGTATTCTATATATTACTATTTAAATGTTACTAGTAAATCTATCAATGGTACCATGAACTCACAGGCGTTTTATATATTTTTACAGAACAACCAACTAGTGAGAAGCCTGTTCAGGAGAATATCATTGAAACAAAACCACCTCCTGCTGTGGCGAGTGCAAGCCCCGATGCCATCAAACCCAGCAAAATTTCTGAAAAGAGCAAAGCTATTAAGTCTCCAGTTTCTAGTGCCGTATCCGTAGTCTCTTCTCCACCAAAAAATGAAGAAAAAGCACCTAGCCCACCTAAAGCAGTAGTTAAAGACCAAAAACAAATAATAACAAAAGTGGAAGTAGTAGCTAGCCCTTCTAAAATTGTAGAAAGTGTTTCTCCTAAACAATCCTCTCCAAAAATTACGAAACAGAGCTCCCAGTCAAACAAAAACAAAAAAAATGAATTAAAGAGTGTGACAAATATTGTTAGTAGCAAAATTGAAGTCAAACAAGCTCCACAAATTCTTAGTTCCAAAGTCAATAGCGTCATAAATATAAAATCTAGCGGAGTGGATGATGAGCCTGCTATATTGGTCACTAACAATAACATTGGTGACCCTGAGTACGATTTTCTTTCAAGGCAGCCATCGGAATTTGTAGAAGAGACATACAAAGTTATTAACATTCGCCCATCAAAGACACACGGTCCGAAACCGAAACACGTCCAAAAAAACCGGCAACAAGCTCCGACGCCGCCACCTGAAGATGATGATCATCCCTTAGGCCTTGTCACTACACTGGGAGGAACTATAGTAAAGGATGGCCTTACCACTGTTCACGAGACTAGTGTTTTAGGCACCTATATTTCGGGCAAATATGCTCAAGTTTTGAACAGTAACTCAAAAATATTTGGACCGCCTGGCCATAGAGGAAAAATTTCTCCATCTCCAACCCACAGAATACTAAAAACTGGAGCACCAGCAATCGCAAAAAACCATAGATTTAATTTAGAACTAACTCCTTCAATCAGTGACGAAGACACTAGTTTTAGTAAAACGACGCGTAGACAGCCCGGTGGTAGTGGTTTCAAGAACCGTCACAGATCGCAAAGTAGCCTTGAAAACGAAGCACATGAAAATATCCCCTCCAGTCAGGCTAAAAAGTTTAAAAACAGGAACACTTCGCACGCTCCAAGGGCACAAAGGTAATTAGTAGTGTACGATTACTGCAAACGCCTCAACAGTCGCCATAGCCGATTTAGAAACATTATACGAATTGCATTTATAATAATCAAATCTGTTAGTGATAAGAAATATTTCTTTAATTTCAGTACACGTTTTGGCCGAACTTCGCACAAACCTCAACTGGCAACCGTCTCTGTTTTCAGTGAAACAACCACATCCTCAGCCTCATTTTCCAACAGAAGGAAGAGCAGCCGAATTTCTGGATCAAAATCGGTTGTCACGCCTGCCAGCAACAACGAACCGAGACGTGGGTTCAAGCCTCGTGTTCAACCATCCCCAGTCGACCAAGTGACCACGGGCCCTTCCACCAGCATCTACAAATTCAAGCTAAATCGTTCCCCAGGTTCGGGTCGCTGGCAATACAAAACCAGTCCCAAGCCAAAAGTAACTATCCGCAAGATGAGCGGTGATGAGGAACAACAGACAACTCCTAACCCGAACCCACTTTTAGATGATCCTCAGTCAAATGAGCTACCACTTCAAGCAAGATCTGACAGTGACCTAGAGTTATCGGGTTCCCAGAGTGGGCCCGGAACTCTGCTTGAAAACGATACCGATGATAACTCTATCGAAAAACCTCCTCCTGTTGAAACTTTGAAAGTAGAGATTTCTACTCCCGCTGATTTTAGAGATGTTTACTATGAAATTGCTACAATCAAGTCTCCTTACACATTCCAGGTAATATTTTGAGTACAAAGTGTTTATTACATATATTTTTTTAATTATTAATATATTATTTCTTTCTTCAGGTTGGACGCGTCAAAAACACTCGTATCATCACAGTGACATCTACGATAGAAAAACGCATCGAACCAACAGCAACTGTTAATTCGCAAATTTCTCTCAACGAACCGTTGACAGAAAACATATTAGCGACCGCTTCACCATACGGAAAAGATCACAACCTAGATTCAAGCATCGCCACATTACCCGCTATCACATTACCATCCGATATGGAAACCCCACCACTAGAGACAGTGACGGAAACCTTCAGCACCACACAGCACATGCTGAAAACACACATCCTTCCCGTAGTTCACGATGTTAACCTGACTAGCAGTCTGACATTCATACAAACTTACCAAGTGACGAGATTCGTTACTGCTACCAAAACATTACCACCAATGGATTACTTCCAATTCATTCCCAGTAAAACGTTGAAGGAATTCAACAGCCGCCTCGACGAAGCAGGCTCCGAACTTCACTTGGAGCTTGATTTTGGAGACAGCAGCGAAGACGAGGACGGAGTAACACGTAGAGTGTTCCCGCCAGACTTAGACCTCGCGAACATTGGCTCCGACTTCGACTTGACCGAAGTAGACAAATACAAGGACAACCACTTGAGACTGAAAAAGGCTCACGGACAAAACAAAGTCAATCAAGTGACCGAAGCGCCTTCTGCACTCACTCCGGAACAAGCACAGCAGCTGGCTTTACTGAGACTTCTGAACCCAGCGGCCGCCGCACAGATCCCTAACGTGATTACCACCTCGAAACCGGTTCTCAAATTCGACACGATCTTCGAGACCCACGTGATACCAGTGTTCGATGGAAAGAGCACAGTCCAGAGTACCATCTCGCGAGCGGTTGCCACGGTGACAAAAACAGAATATGAGATAGGCACAAGCAGCTTACCGGCCCTTCCGCTGCAGCAGATCAATCCACTTTTCCCGCAACAGCAATTCTCCGTGACTTCAACTCCGGTCGTAGTGAATACAGAAGTCGTCGCGACCGATAGTCAAATTCTGAAACTGACGTTTGGCGCGAAGACGGTGTACACGACGCTGTTTACCACTAAAGTGGTACCGACGGTGCTGACGTCATACGTCACGACATCTATTCCGGTGCAACAGAGCGCTCCCGGCGGCTTCCCGGGATACTACCCGCCTCCGTTCGCGCCCTACCCTTACGTGGGGTAAACTAGCTAATCCTAAAAATGGTACCGTAGTGGAAATTCTTAATTCGAACACTGTGCGTGCTTCAGCGTATGTGACGGATAGCCATAGCGCGAGTGATTTAGGACAGAAAGCGAGCGTGAACGGCAAACGCGTTGCTAAAATACACGTAATAAACTACATCGCGAGTGGGTGAACTGTAAACTGCAGAAGCAGCAGAACGTTAGGATTTATGGTCTTTGTGAAAACACGAAAACTGTAAAGTTGGTTTCTTCCAGTTTTCTTCGCTCAGCGCTGCGTTCATGCGGGATAAACCTGTAATATTTTATCGTCTGCCAAGATTTTGTGTAAACAAACCCATATACGATTGTACTCATAATCTTGAAATATGTTGTAAATATTAATTTATACTGTAATAGTTTATACTATCCTTACCATATGTGTACATAACTAACATTCTTGACAAACTAACACTAATTAAATAGACTATATTTCTGTTGATAAGTAGGTAATGTAAGTTTAGTTGTACGTTAAATAATCATATTGTGATCATGTAATTGTATATCTTGTGTATACCATTTTATATATTTGTACATTTTGCGTTATACAATGGGTCATAGATAAATAATATAAATAAAATCATCAAGGTTTTTAAGTTATTTTCTTTCCCTAACCTTATAATATATAGCTCTACGAGTATCACTCATCATAATAACTTCTACTGAGGTGCAACTAGGGCCTTATTCTCGGCCCAAACTCACAAGTTAAGCCAAAACAGAATGTTTGACGTAGAAATGCGAGAGAAAAAGAATAAATGTACCTACTTCCATGTCCTCTACAAAAATATTCTTGTTTGGCGGAATGTATTAAATATTACGTCTCACATGGGGCCACGAAGGACACCAATTTTTTTAAATTAACCCGGTGACTATCAACAACGAATATTATGAATAATTCTGTAGAAATTATTCATACTCACTAGAGATTAAAGCCATTTTGCTGACACGCTGTGACTTTCAAGAATCGGTACCCTAGTCTTGCCTGTAAGAATTTACACAAAGATCAGCCTTGAGAGTCTGGACCTCTATTTAAAAATAAAATAACGATAGTTGATGGATTCAGGCGTGACTTCGCAGAAGCATGTCCTGAGTTATCTAGAAATGGAATTCATCTTAGGTAGGTACGCTACCATAAACTCCTACATAATGAGTTTCCAAAAATTGAGTATCACTTAGAAGGCGGAGAGGAGCTTGTTAACCTTAGCAGCTTTAAAAGCGAAACTACAAACAACTTATTACATTGTTAGGCACATATCTCCCGCAGGTGTGAATGCACTTTCGACAAGTCAGTAAAACGCATACAACGTTGAAAATTATTACAGTCTGTATAGACTGTTTGTTATAGAAATTCAATCTAAATGTATGCTCTGTCGTTGCAAGATATATTGTCAAGCATAAAAACAAAGTTTAAAAAATTAAATTCCAAATCTATGCCCAAAGCCTCTACGTAGGTACCTAACTGAAATGTAACTAGGTAAAAGTTTAAAGGTATTACTATGTCATGTATATGTCTATGTACCTAACTGAAATGTAACTAGTTAAAAGTTTAAAGGTATTACTATGTCATGTATAGGTATACAGGTAACCGTAGTAAGAACGAAATTACCAAGAAAACTCCATAGAAATATCCAATTTAGTTAAGATGCAAAGCAATATTTCACAGCCGAGAGGTGTATTCCCATGATATCTTAATTAAAGCCGTTTCATACGGCGCTGAAAGAAACAATGAACGGAGTTGTGATTAATGGACGATGTTCTTTAAACTTCATAAATTAACCTATTTACATTTTTTCTTTGCAATATTATTCTAGATAGATGACTATTTTAAGGTAATGGAGCGATTAGCATTTATTCCATATCATTTTAATCTTAAATTTCCTAGCAAAAAAAGAGATTATATAAACTCGTATGTGAAGCTGATGTTATAATCAAACTTTGGTGTTTCGAAGAGAAACTCCTTACCTCCTTACTAAATTAAAAATTTGGTGTCTATTTTAGTAATTTATCTTCCTGATTTCAGATGTCTGAAACAGTCTTTTTTTTTAAGTAAATAATGTAATTTGTAGGTACGTAAAAATGTAACACAATAAAATGTACCTATCTATGAAAATTTATTACAATTTGTAAAAAAAATTACTATCAAACAACATTATAATCATGATTGTGAAATAAAAGTCGAAACAAAATACATATATTCAAGTTTTGGTTCACCATTCATTCTCGCCATATGATGTAGAACTTCAATAATGGACCCACTAGCGACTTCTTCGGTGTGAGTTTACCGTTTAACTAGAAGCACTTTCAAAAACCCCTTGGTAAGCGTCAGTATTTCAGATTTCATTACTTTCAGATATGTCGTGATGTTTCACTCCTTTTCTCTTTTACATGATGTTGCGTATTAATAAATACATATCATCCTATATTATAATTTTGGTTAGGTAGTGCATCTATAATACTGCCACTCGTTCAAGAGCTGAAAGGACATAGCACGAACATAAGCCTTGAATGTTTACTAAGCGAGTATACATACCGATACGTTCTCAAGAGACAAACACCGTTGGCGATCCCGTAAGAAGCTCAACAACAAGATACTTTACCTGCAGTCTGTGCAAACATACCTCATACCTATTCAGAACATTTTGTTTTGAGTTTTCCTCTAGAGCAAAGTTCCCAAAGCTTCGTACAGGCCGCTCATATACAAACATGGATGCGTTTATCGCTTCGAAATTACGAGTAGGTGCGTTTTGCTGAGTCCTTTGTTAATTTTGATCCTTAGATGCAGGATTATAAGACGTATCTCATAAATACGTACACATAATTATGCCTTTGTCCCCGAAGGAGGTAGGCAGAGCCTCAGTGGACAACCTTTCACCTAATCGCGGGATTGTTTTTTCACGAATAACATATAAAATTATAAACACATTACACATTATTTTGAATAAAATAATTTGTAATTTTAATTTTGTACGATGTGAAACAGTATTTTAGTAGTAGTTTTGGAGAAAGTCATTTCTGTCGAAGAGATATTTCGTTTTTAGAAATTACAAAAACATCGAATGCTAACAGTGCTGCAAGGCAGTTGTTAATTCAGATTGCACTTAAACTGCAACTTGCAAAATATCAGCAAACTCCAAAAAATCCAATATCAGCTTCAGTTTTGTGATTCAAAAATGTAAGATACATTTTTACCAATCATTTTCCGACAGGATAGTAGATAGGTGAGGATATCCAAAGCTGTGTTGAGGCATTCGATACGAAGCACCGCCTTGCATGCAAAACATGAAGCCAGACAATGGCTTGCCTGGTTACCTGTACTGACACACTGTCAGGAAAATTCAGGAAAAGTTTCAGCTGTATGCAGCCATTATACATTCTCCTCTCATCGGATTACGTATTGCCTTTAGTTTCTCACTATCGTTGGGTTTATGTACTCAATAATCTATGCATGATGTATGAATAAAAGCATATTTAATAATTTATTGTTATTCTAGCTTTCAAATTCGTAAATTTAAATTTCGTTTGAGCCTCACAAATAAATTTTGATTAAAACTCTCACTGGAATAGGAAACTCAAATAAAAAATATTTATTGGTGTAACTACGTAATGATGTAAAAATTTGGTAAGTTTAACTTTAGCATCAATAGATAGACAATAGACTGGCCTCATGGCTCGATTGGTAGTAACCCTGCCTTCGGCACTGTAGGTCGTGGGTTCGATTCCCACCCAGGACAAACATTTATATGACATTTGTAACATTGATGTTTGTTCTGTTTCTGGGTGTTTGTATGTATTATATGTATGTATTTACAAAAGAAAAGTATTTAAGCATTATATCAGTTGTCTGATTCCCATGATACAAGTTATACCAAGCTTACTTTGGGGCTAGATGACGCTGTATGAAATTTCCACCATATATATTTATATTTATTTATATAAACAAGACACCACACGAACAAGCCGTTAAACGTAACGTAATTCGGCCAAACGCACTCAAAGAAATGCACACCAATTTCCAAATTTCCGGTTTCAGTTAAGCGTGAAGAAACGGGGAAATTAGCTTTCCTCTCAGAGGCAGTGGGACGAGCAGTTCTTCTAGCTGTAATAGAACAAACTTTTAATGACATCTATAGCTCAACACAGTGGGCTTGATTAATTGTCCCAAAATAGAAATCGGGGATAGTTCTACCCTCCAAAAACATTGGAACACTATAAAGCGTTTCGAGTAGCCACTTCCCTTAGTTAGACCGGTTGAGAGCCGTCTGCTCTCACCAAAAGCCCGTGTAAATGCTGTCAAGGCCATCTGCGGCCAACAGCTTAATTGTCCATTAAAAAAAGCTTAGGTGCTCCATTTCTATGCCATCAGTGCGCCAATATGACTGTCATGTGCCCGAATAAATGTCATACCTACTTCGTCATGCCTTTTCGGGCACCGCCAATCAAACTGACTCATGAACTGGTATTGTTAGCTGCCTGAAGATAAACCCGACGACTTATGTAATTGAGTTATGACAGGGCTTGTACTTGTACTTGTAACAGAATGCACGTAAAGTACGTGGTTACTGAAGCGAATTGCCACGTTGCCGCTAGCACGACACTTGCCGGGTTGCCGATTAAATACACATGAGACATTCCACCTACACGTCTCAAAGTTACGGGCGCATACGATGTGACTTGGTTCTTGTACCTAGTAGGGAGGGCCCCAGTTGCAACGGTTGTTATGGGCAGAGGTTGCCACATAACAACAGGTGGGGCGTCGGCTCGTACCGAAACTGCAACACATTAAAAACATGGTGGAAATTCCCTGTAGTGTGGTGCGCCACCCGTAAGTAGTGTAGGGAGATAAGGAAATTTGTAATTTCACAGCTATCATCCAAACTTAAGATCTCATCAATAACTGTCACTCAGTAACATACCGTCTGTCTGAGATGAATAGTTTAGGACTACGAAATTAAACAGCCGACAATCATGTGAATATTCTTTCGTTCTCGGAAGTTGACCGCTGCCGCTGGCAAGCACGGTCCCATTTACTATTCCGTGACGTCCCAGTTACCTCATAAATTGAATAAATCTCACCAAACTCGGAAACTGACGATGGTGAGTCCACGGGAGCCAAATCCTGATTGGTACATGAGAGACGACTTCCAATTTTTGTTTCTCCGACATGCCAATCACGATATTTTTCAGTCGTATTCTCTGTACAATGGAAATACTCGGCGAACTCGCTCCGAAATAAAATGTTCAGCCGTCCGACTAGTAAATTTGTTCGGATGCAGACGTTTTCAGCGCTGATTGAACGAGGTCGGGAAATCGGCTTATCTTGCCAGCTCCCCGAATCATTTCAATATGCCCACTGTCCGGCTCGCATGTGTGTCATCATGCAAACGGCAATATCAATCGATTCGTATCAGTCGTTATCGAATCAAGGGACAAACAGGTACTAGTAATCGATTAGAAGATTTTCATGACGGGGACAATTATAATTACGAAAGCTTTTTGCCTTTCGTAATTATAATTGTAAAAGGGAAAGGTAATAATTATACAGTGATGAAATCATTAAAATCAAGGCGCATAATCTTATGGCAACAATTTTAACTGATTATTCAGGTAGATATCCGGTCTTTTTAAATCATTAATTAAATAATGATGAGGTCGTCGGCAATTATAAACTATGCAGATAATCTTATCTAGAAATCTCTACAATCAGTTCCCGTTTAAGCGATTAGAATTCAACGAGAATTTACAAAGATAATGATTTTAATGATATGATAAACCATTATCCACTCATACGACTGAACAAACCGCTGAGAAATTATTTCTTTGTTTATATTGTGTGAAATGATGTTTTGGTAGTGCTTGATGTTTGTGGAAAGATGTATCGACTAATATTTTCTATCGTTTTGGGATTAACGATTCCGTGTAAGTACAAAAAATTTTGCTTCGATGATATATTCGGACTTTAATATCGTTTGTAACACTTAATAATAATTTTGATGATGGAACTGAAGCAGGGAGCTGCTATAGTAGTGAGTAGGTAATACTAAATAGGGGTAGGCATTTTTCGTAAAATATCTATAAGATTTATAAATATACTATCCGTAAATCCCATTTATCTATACTACAAATCAATGAAATTTAAGTGTCAGTTTGTGGTATCAATATAACACCTTTTTTTATTATATGCATATGCAAGTATATACAGTTTTTTTTTTTTTCTGTCTGTTTGTTCCGGCTAATCTCCGAAACAGCTAGATTTGACGGCATTTATGTGTGTGTACGGTGTGACGATACTTATGTGTGGCAGTTCAATATGCATGTAATCTGTTAACAACCTTATTAGTCGTCCACAAAGTTAATTTATTATATATATACCAAAATATAAATATATATATATATATTAATAATAATGTTGGTAGATTTAAAATAATATTTTAATAGCTTTTCACGTCGTGCTATTATGAAGTAGCAAACACTGTACCTACTACAATAATTTACGCGATGGCGTTAGTACACCTAATTTTGTGGGTTACCGAAAAAACAGTGATAAAAGAAAGAATAAATGATAAAAGTAATGAATTGTTACAAATAACGTCCATGAGACACATCATATTAAAGCATACAACTACAAAAACTTAACTAATTTTTAAAAACAGTTATAGTTACCACCTTTTCAACGACACTAGAATGAATATTTGAAAAAGAATTGTCATTGCCAAGGTGCGTTGGTGCATGCTCAGTCGTCGGCGGCGGCTCGGTGCTTCCAGTTCACGTGGCTCGGCCCCCGGTGGAACAACGAGAGTATATTCCTCAACGCCACCTGCCAGGACGCCACTCGACTGTCCTCAGGAGTCCCCTGCTTCGAGCCGCTCGTAGTCTCTTGTAAGTCACATTTTGGAAGATGAAAACTGATGTGAACTAAATATGGGAAGATTTGCAGCAGACGTTCTGATGAATCTACTATTATAATAATATGCTACAACATAAAGAGAGATTTTTCTGTCCGCTAAAGAATTATCAACATGTCACTAAAAGAAGAGCCAAAAATTGGTGATGATATAGATTCATATTTGTAGTCTAGCCTTTTATTTTTATTTATTTTATTTTATTCAATTAATAATCAATCCACTGTAAGGATTTTGTGTCCACTTCCTCCCCTTGTAATACTAATTACAATATATACAATTGGGTGGATACACTAGAGTCATTTTTTTTAATGCGTAAGTGTTTACCGGAGAGTTATTAGGCACAGAGAATTACCCTATACAAATAACTGTATTAGCATCCTGTAATATGTATATTTAAAGCGCGCGCAACAAGCAACCCACGTGTGATTTTGGGTTTGGTACGCTGTCCTGCAGTACCAATGTAAGAAAAATGCCACTAAATCAGAGATAAATGAGCTGATGGATTATTCTTAGGTGCCCACATTATTTCCCCAGAAATCTCAGTACCTAGTTCAGTTACCTGAATTGAACAACTGAAAACTATATCTGAGATATCCACTTTAGCACCTCTGTTTATTTCAGACGATGTGAATTGAAAATCTGAAAAGTATATTTGAGATACCCACTTTGTCATCTCTGTTTATTCCAGACGATGTGAATTGAAAAGTATAAGGTATGTGATATCCACTTTATCACATCCGTTTATTTCAGACGATGGAACATGGCCCGACGTGAACTACATTTGGTCTAACCACGGGCAAGACGCATCGTGTATCTTGGCTAACAATGACGTGTGCGCTACCTACACCTACTATTTCAATGACCATGGTATTCCTATTTTCCCATTATACAATTCAGCACAAAAGTCGCCCGCATTGTGGCGAATCATCCTTTCGTAGATGCATAATTATAATTTACACTAAATAGGTGGTGTCCCAGTGGTACAGGCCCCCGAGTTTCAATCCGGAGGTCACTGGTTCAAATTCCGAAGGGCACCAATGAGTTTTTACTTAAGAAATGTATATGCGCCATGTCCTCAAATCGGTGAAGGGTATCTTCGTGAGGAAACCGATATGTCCCAGAAACAAAAATGCAAAGACATGTGTCAAGTGCACGAAAGGAGACTGATCGAGATACGCTTATTATTTATGAATTGGGATGTCGGTTCGAGCTGACGGCTCACCTGATGTTAAGTGGTAACCGCCGCCTATAGACAACAACAATACAAATCAAGTCCTCTCCACCTAAGTGTGAGGTAACCTAAGTCGGAATGCGTTGCGTCCATCACCCCGAGACGGGGATGCTACGTCTCATGCGCCTACAATTTCACCGGCACCCACTCCCTTCCACCGGAACACAGCAACACGAGTGCATCACTGCTACGTGTGGTGGCAGTACTTCTCCGGGCGAACTTGGCACAAGTTCTACTGCTACTGGGTTGCTCCTTTTGCACCACCCGGGAGACACGTGTATGGATTCAAAGGGTAATCCCATACGGACGCGACCAACTTGGTCCCCCAAATAGTCCACCTATTGAGATTAGAAGCGTGTAACTTCTACAATCTATACAAATAACTGTCTGTTTGTTCCGGCTAATCTCTGAAATGGCTGGACCGATTTTGACGGGACTTTCACTGGCAGATAGCTGATGTAACAAGGAGTAACTTAGGCTACTTTTCCGAGGGGAAAAATAGGGGGTGCGTGATAAAACCGAATTCCACGCGGACGAAGTCGCGGGGAACAGCTAGTACCTAGGAGATTTTACCTAGGGAGATTTTTCACTATGACGAATGTCTGAATGTATATTGAGTAGTGTGGCTTTCGCATGATGCGAGCGGTGATTCATTATAATCGTAAATAGCTACTAGTCGTCCAAAACCAATGTTCACTTCCATGTCCGACCGAAATCCTGTACCTAAGTGGCAAAGAATTGGTTATCAGACAACGTGTCCTTCATTTTCAGTGGAAAACTCCACGTATATGTGCACACGCGTCGTGGACAACTACGATCAGGCCATCACCGGCGGCTGCTACACACAACGAAACGGTAGTTTTGTGACGAAAGTCTGCTTCTGCCGATCGATCCCCGGCGGTATCCCGTGCAACGGTGGCGGCACGGCCTTCATAGCCGCATGGGCTATGACATTAGCTCTTACTATAACGTTTATGATTTACATAAATGTATCAGGAATGTAAAATAAAAGTTTGTTTTATTGACTTTTTTTTTAATAATTTTTTGAATTCTCCTGATTACGTAGATAATAAAAAGATTGCTTTTTTATATCAGTAGGTATAAAAACTTTTTAACTTTAAAGTTAAAAAACACTGTCTTATTAATGACTTTGTATTAGGTTGGAATAGTTGCCTATTCCGTGTTTTGTCACTTTCCATAACAAACGTCTCATATATGTGAGAGTGAGACAAAACACGAAATAACTATTCCAACAACTCGTTTATTGATAAGGTGGGTTTAATATTCATATTATACTTACCTGTTCTGCCAATCAGCGTCTAGCTTGGCATTGTATTCTCTTTGCAACAAAGATAACAGCTAAAAAATGTACCTATTCAATATTACCATGAGGTCTATTTTCAAAAAGCAATTAGAAAATTATTAAGTTTAACTGAAGTGGCCAGTTCCGGAAACTACATACATGTATGGCCCACGTACTCACTACAACGACGACATTTCGGTCTTGTGCTACATAGGACAATTCAAATCAAACCAAACTACCGTGCAATCAAAATTTGACAGCACATTAACTGAGCAATGTGTTGACGTGTCCTCAAATGTCAGTAATGTCAAAGATTCAGCAGCACACTGTAGTGATGCCAATTTCGGCCCTCAGGGACATATTCTAGCTATTTTCAGATTTATCGGCTTCTTAATAACATAAAATAACCATAACCCGAAATGTGGCCAATTCGAAAATAACAAACAAATAATTTTCAATATTTTTTTTTATCCGCATCATTGTTCAATTGTTTTATATTTTTATTTATTTTGATAGGTGCCTAACTGTACGTTTTATGAATTATATGAAACATCGACCAATTCCACAGCCCCAATACCACCTGTGACATAATTTTAGTACAAGGGTTATTGTTAATTTTTTAGATATTTGTATATTTAACGATCATTCCTGTTCTAATTTTTGTTTCCTTTTTAGTTTGATTTGGCCAAATCTTTAACAGAGAGCTGGTAACACTGCCGCAACGTCAACAGACAGCCGACAAATTTCTTCTAGTTTTAATGTGGATGTTTCTTTTTTCGTGTAATTTTTGCAAAATCTGAATCAGAGATTGGTCCACAATGTATTCAATGCTAACAAGAGGCAATGCAATCCTCACCTATACGCTCAGCGTTTTAGCATGCCTTACATTTTTGTGTTTCCTCTCGACGCTAACCGTGGACTACAGAACTGCCGCACAGATGAACACAGTAAAAGTAGTCGTGTAAGTATTTACTATTCCTCAACTCTATAGTGCAACTAAAAACGAAGCATACCTTTGTTGTTTCAAATCCCTAAAACGTCATTTTTGACCTTATTTTTGCGGAAATAATTGTTTGAAAGTGACTCGTGGCTCAAATTCCGTATCGCACTATATAGCTAGCGTGTGTGAGAATTCTGACATTTTCCACTATAATTTAAGAGTTTCGATAATCAACTTTTATTTTCAGTAAAAATGTACCAGACTATGGAGCATCCAGAGAAAGAAATGATCTAGGCTTCCTCACATTTGATCTCAAGACTGATCTGTCTCATCTTTTCAACTGGAATGTGAAGCAACTGTTCCTATATCTGACCGCTGAGTACATCACTCCTAACAACGAACTGAACCAAGTTGTACTATGGGATAAGATCATACTGCGTGGTGAAAATGCTCTTCTAGATTTTAAGAATATGAATACTAAGTACTACTTTTGGGATGACGGTAACGGTCTCAAGTAAGTATGCCTCCTCCTACCTTGTGCCTTTCTGTTCTTTTGCAGTAGAAAATATTCTCTGGCACTATTTACTAGTAAATTTTGCATGTTGGCTGATTGGTTCACATCCTGATTCTGTCCAATAGTCATTAAAATCAAATTCAATTATTAGTTTTCACTTCAAAAAAGGGCACCGATCGAGCCTCTTTGAGATGCACTTTAATCCTTTCACCACACTGGTTCTCTAAAGCTAGTAGCTAGTAGTAGTATTATCTGAAAACTGTATGTATTCAAGACCATATTTGCAAAATGTTGAAGATATTATCATTAGGAAACTGGTATGTCCCAGCACTGAATTTGATGACATCTACCCATTTAGATCAGGCTCCCATGGCATCTCACAAGAAGCCAATTGTGGCCTGCCTCTGCAGTAAGAACATAAGACAAGAACAGTAAGATTTTAAATTAGAGCAAATTATGTACGGTTGTGAACAAAAGAGGCCTAAAGTAAACTAAACATAGCTTATATCATGGGAACCTGATGTAATGCTTATATACTTTTTGTAAATACATATTAACATCCAGACACAGAACAAACATCTATGTTCATCACACAAATCTTTGTCCTGGGTGGAAATTAAACCCACAGCCTACAGAGCAGTAGGCAGGGTGGAACTACCAACTGAGCTGTGAGGCCAGTTGAATTCTTAATTCAATTATTGTTTACAGGGCTCACAGCAATGTGACACTGACTCTCTCATGGAACATCATCCCCAATGCTGGCCTGCTGCCCAACATCCAGGCCCTGGGACAGCACTCCTTCAAGTTCCCAACAGAGTACACTCAGGCGAGGGTATGATCCATGGAGATCCACCCTCCATGAGTGATAATTTTCTCCCTCTAAATACATGGAGGTTTGTTGCATTTGAGTTGGGAAATATAGTTTTTTTTTATTTAATTTGTGTTTTGTTTATTTCAAAGACAAGAGTGTGTGTATATAAGTTATGATGATCGAATAGGATGCAATGATCACTTTCTAGTTTTAGATGTTTCTTAAAATTGGATTTAGGAATGACATAAGAATAGATACTTTGTCATAAGTATATTCATAATTATAATACATATACATAAACTGTTTGCTCTACAATTTTGACTTAATTAAGCATAAAAAAAAGTTTGATTTTAGTTCCTAGTGTAGCTAATGCATTATTTTTATCCAATCATATTGGTGAAGCTATTGGAACTTTGAAACACATTTAAATTATTGTTTGTGTGTACGTAATGTAATGAAGATAAGGGATTTTATAAATTCAATCCATTTACTAGAAGTCAATTTTATTAACAAATCTATCAATAAATTTGAAATTATTATTTTGGATAAATTAATGAATACAGTAACACAAATTGCAGCAAATTCTTATGTAATCTCATGAGATACTATTTAACTATGTATGCATTATATAATATTATAATTATCTAACTAACATTATCATAGTTTTGGACAAACCACTACAGTGAGTCTATGATCAACAATATCTATGTTTAATTTGTAAAAATAGTATATTTTTAACAAAGGTCTAAAGTTATAACAATGTTTTAAGCCTGGTTTTTCAATTATGAAATAAAAGTTATCCAGCTTATAAATCATAACCTGACCAAATTTTAAAATGAAACAATTGCTTATTCTAGATTCAAAATTCACTCTTTTTATTGAGCTTTATTATAAATCTATGAAAAACTTTTATCTATTGAAAAACCGGGCATTAGTCTTGCTACTTGGTAAGTACTTAGGTGTTTCTAACAAACTACCAATCAATGAACATAATTATGTATCAACTGTGAATGTATTATTTAATTTGTGCTGCATCCTAGTACCGAAATAACAAGGTTTCATATATATAGAAAATTAAAACAAGAAATACTGTAAATCAGTGGCCAATCACAAAACGACCCGACGTGATCACTAATTTAATTTTAGTGCAAACTTTGTAAGCATTCGGTAGTATTACATAGCCATGTGTGGATAATCCTGTTATCTTGACTTTTCATTTCCGAAGCCATTGCCTAGTAAAATAATGACAGCAGACGATAGAAAAATTTCATAAACAAGTGATGATTACCGTTAACTCTGACAAACTATGAGCGAGCTTAGGCTTTAAGGAGACGATCAGGATTTTTTTGTCGACAGCGGTAGTCTTGAAGACAGCAGCCGCGACAACAGTTCGATGCGGGTATGGCAGTCGAAAGCGCTATTTCTATCAATGATACCTAATCGTTTTTGCATACGGGTGTTCAAACTGCTGGATAATATGTGCCAACTCAAAGCCAGGAGTCGAAAGCTTGCTGAGTTATTGCAGTACTAACGTCGACAACATTACTAGCCACCTGTACAGCTGTATAAACGCGTTAGGTAGCTTTGCATTTGTCCACTGACTGTAGGAAACAGACTTAAAATACACAACTTCTTGTGATAACCTAATTACTGAGATTAAACCTAAAATATACACAACTAAACATTTACGCTTCCTAACAAAACGTGGATTGGTATTTATTGGCTAGCTAAAAATTACCATAACTACATCAAAAATATTGCAAATTAAAATGCGCTTGTTACGTAGTCACTCTATCTAATACAATAAGTGAATTCGAGAACCGTGTTTACACTTTGGTATAAAATAATGCCGTATTACAAAGTGAAGTGTAAAAACCTACATAAAGTGTTTTTCTGTATAAATTGATAAGTCATTTAATAGTCATCAAAGTATTTGGGAGGAAAACTGTACGTACATTTAGATAATTTGCAAAAACTTCCAAATATTTTATTTTTTTACAAATATAGGGTAGGTATATAGGGTAATTAGAGGGTACTTGAACAATTTGGTAAAAAAATTAAGTTTTAGGAAATGATGAGTGTCGTTCCCCTTTCCTCATACAATATATTTTACATTTTGCCCCATCAAAATAAAATGCGGAAATTCTCCGTAACGCATATTATTGCTTCAGTATTCCTAAATAAAATGATTAAAATTATAACGTCGACTGCTACGTCACTACGATTTTCTTTCTACGTACATTACGTTACTAACATTCAAAGCAGATTTTGTAATCGCATGAAAAAATATCGCATATTCTAGTATTTGATACACAACTAGTCACTCTGTACGAACAACGATCATAACAGATGAGGCTTTCATAAGCTCTAGACCGCATGCGATGCGTGGCAGTGCGTTGCGTCACACCGCGTCGCGTTGCAACACTCTACGTTATGTTGAAACGTCGTTAGAACGCATCGCAACGCCGTTATAACGCACTGTGCCACTCGTAGGCGGTGGATTTATCAGTTACACTATCAGCAACAACGCAACGCACGCGGTATGCAGCAAATTTTAAGAAGTAAGTATTTATCTTATATATTTTTATTTGAGCCCTCTTAGGGTCCGTTCACACAGACAAGCTCGGAGAGCAAAATAATTTTTTATAATATACTTTCTAAATAGTTTTACGTTACTGAAATAACGTTTATTTTTGACAGTTCCCTTGTGCCAAATCGCTATAACGAAATTGGTCGGAAAAGATGTGAAATGTAAAAAAGTATATTTTAATGACACAAAACTCATTTCTAGTGTGCATGGATACTTACAAAAGAGATAAACAAGGTGTTACATATTCCAAAAATATTCAGAGTTCATGTGTTTTACGCATTACCGCAAACTTTGAAGAATATTATAGGTATGGCAACACTTAGAATGTAAAGTTAGTGGTACCTACTTCAGTAAGTAAAATATGAAAAAAGTAAATACAGTACCAGTTCTGCAAATTGACTAGTAATTTGTGTCATCAGGTATCAAGTTATAACCAGGGTCATAAGTTAATAAATTCTATTGTATTACCTCGCTCCATTTGTTAAATAATTATACTGTAAGCGACCTCAGCACTGCCCGAGGTCAATATTTATGTGGGTCCCAAAAGTACTGGACTTACAAATAAGAGAAAATAATATTTTTTGTAGAATTCGATTAATCTACAATAACACTATGAATTATCAAGGTACAATGTTTACAAATAAAGGAGGTAAATAGAGTATTACATTACACCGCAGTGATAACCACCGAGGTAAGTGCAAATTATAATTAAAACATTTTTAAACGAAAGTAAATTAATTCATTTTATACTAGCCTTTCAATCATATATAAAATAACAATAATACTAACACATTGACGGGTTAAAACCCTTAAATTTAATAATAGTGTGGTGATGTTTCAAACTAAAAAAAGATTAGATTCACGCAACTTTTACTATTCTTAATGAGTTTAACTGGCAAACTATAGAAGCTTTTAACTTGCAATGTAATGTTTGTGTTTTTAGGTCAAAATTTGCAACAAAATTTAGAACCACTTCTCTAGCCCGAATAGGCTGAAATTATGTCATCACACATAAACATTGTTCTTTTTAATATTAGGTATTTCGTCTACAGTTACTTTAACGTCAAATAAACGAATTTTTGAACTTCTCATAGGTAATAGAGATGCGTGAGCCTAAAATTAGTTTAGTTTGCGGCAACAGAATCAAACATTATATTTTAAGCTACAATTATATCATTATTTTGATGAATACTATAAAGATATTGATTGTTTGAACTGTAACTTGGTATGTTATTATGAATCATTCTAAAACTTAGCAGCGAAATACTAAAGATCACAGTTTCTGCCACGACAAATGATTTGGCTTCACTTAAAGGCATCTATTGAATTTATCCACTACGTCAAACTATATCCCACGGACACTAAGCCCGGGACGTTCAAATCAAAACAAACAGAAAAATATCAAGTGTGAATTCATTTCATTTGCTGTATTTGTAACTCACATATTACTTGCTAATATGAGAACTTTGAAAGGTACATTTACGTCAAAAGACTTAAGATCAAAAAATCTGCAAGTAACAATATAGTACAATTTGTATACTGGATCGGTGATCGATAGAGAAATGGCGCTCCCGACGCAACTAAAACTATTGAGTTCCAACGATAACCAGTGCATAGACATGAGCACTAGCCTACTACAACACGTTAAACGCTAAGAGAATGTAATGCACAAGGCACTAGTTTGTACATTCTTACAACTCAGGACTGAGAGTGTTACGATGAAGCCAGTACAAAAGTGTGTTTGGAAATCAAACCTGCTAACGACGCGCGTCACCAATGAAGAATACGTATCAGAAACTATGTAGTATTGTAAAGCACCAAGTTGAAACAGAACTTAAACTCGAAGTGTGAGTTCCAATATGATAGACGCACTTAAATTTGAGCACTCACTAAGTTATATGCCTCTCAATATAATTTGTAGTACGAGTGAAGTCATGTACTGCAAGCTAGCTTCTATGCAAATTGAATACATGAGCCGTAAAGTGTGATTCATTCAACCACATCACATTAAATTAGAAGTTGTGTCGGTGCCAGACATTAGTTTTAGAGTTTTCAATTATTCGCTACAATGTAATCGAAATTTTCGCTTTACTCTCGCTCGTCTTTTGTGTTCAAGAATCAAAGGCCATCGAAAAATAATAATATTGGTGGACAATTCACCACAGCGCCATCTAGCCCCAAAGAAATCATTGCTGTACTATGGGAACCAGACAACTGACAGAATACATATATACTTTTTTTTAATACATATTAACACCCAGACACAGAACAATCACTATATTTGTCACACAAATGTTTATCCTGGGTGATTAACTATTAAAAAGTCGCAAACTAGTCGCCTGCTTGGCGTTGGGCTTTATAATTTACAACAGAGTGATTTAGAGTACAAAATACACACAATTCAATTAAATTTGCCACAACCTTAACAATCAGGGATTCGCGAATCGCAAATTGCGACCGTTTCTTTCAATGTAGTCAATTAGTAACTCAATTGGTACCAGGCGTAAGTTAGCGACGGCCTCGAATGTGGAGTAGACGAGTGCGAGACCTTTGGACAGTGTGTGCGGCTTCTAGTGCCACACGAGCCGGACAGTGCACAAAATAAACTCTGAAACAATGAGAGTGTGCGAACAGGGAGTGTCATTTCGTCTAGCGCGTGTGTGAGGGGCCCTCGGCGCGCTAAGGACGCTCGACGCGCTAAGGACGCGCGCGCTAAGGATGCTCGGCACGCTCAGGACGCTCGACGCGCTCGGGACGCTGCGGAGGGCGTCACGCGCCCGGCAGCGGCTCCGTCTGTACGTCCTTGTCGGCGGTGGGCGGCGCGCCCGCCCGCTCCGACCCGTACCTCCGGGACAGGTCCAGCATCTCTCGCAGCCCCTGGAAACCGAAAGATCAAAATAAATTAATTTATCCTACATGCACTTGTGTATTTAATTACAGTACCTAAGATTCGTATTCATATTCATACATTATGGAAACATTTTTTTTCTTGATGAGACAATCCGTTGACTTTTTTGTTCATGATCAATCAATCTTGTTTTTTATTCATTTTTTAACCGACTTCAGAAAAGGAAGAGGTTCAAAATTCGGTTGTTGCTTTTTTGTTAGCTCAGATCTACGTCATTTAGAAACCGATTTGCAAAAATTCTTTTTTCATCTACATCGGTTCAGTAATTTTGATTTAAATAGAGTTTAATCGAGTTGAGCAATATAACGAGGAATCATTCTCGTTCAAGTTGGTTAGTTTATTTTGGTGCGCAAAGTAATTATTTCATATTATTTATGTGATATACAAGGTGTTAAGCGGTATTTTCCACCCACACATAACAAGGTAAATTAATGAGGTTCTCTGCTGCTGAGGAGAGTTGTGTGTGTGTGAGGAGAAGAGTCAAAGTCAAAAACATGATTTCCATAGAATTCATAAAGAAATGGCTTGGAAACATCAATATTATTCAAAACATAAGGTCACGCGTACTGATCGCTAAGTTTGACGCCTGTTCAAACCTATCCGACCCTCCGTGGGGTGGAACACTTAACACATGGGCTTCCTTTTTCTTTCGCGAGCATGATCCTTGTAACAATCCGAGTACTTAGTGTTACATTTATGACTACATAAAATACTGAAATAAGATATTACAAGATATTTTGTGTTGTTGAGCGGAGCGACATCAGACCATGGGGATTTATCATTTATATAATCATTTACAGTGTAATAAGCTTTACTTCCTAGACCCTTCTTTATATATGACTTGAATTTTTAGGGTCCGAAGCTTCGTTAGACGTGGCATGCCGCGTTATATAAAACAATGGCATGTACATATATAAGTAAAAGGTGAAAACACATCTGTTTCATCGATCAAACTACATACATATATACAAACTAGCAAAACTCGGTAGAAGTTGTTCTGCCACAGGTAAAATTGGTATTAAAAAAACATTTAGATGTGCCAATTTTCATAGTGATTAACTGGTTTTGAAGTGTAACAACTGTACACATATTTTCAGCTTCATTTTATTTTTTAATAGCATTCACTTTACTAAGGTGTGGTTGCCGGCGAAATTATAGACACATGAGACATTCAACCTTCGCGTCAACAGCGTACGTTAACACTTAACACTAGGTTGGTCATCTGATCTATAGCGTAATCACATAAAGAAAACTTTTATATAAATCTGTTTTAATGATCATGAATGGAACTGTGTAAACACAAAGTACACACCTTATTTTCTGTAATAAGCCTTTGGTATAACTCTTCATCTTTCCTTGCATCTCCGTTCTCATCCATAGTGATGGCTTTAGACATGATTGTAGTCATCTCATTGATTCTCTCTGCTTGTTGTCTTATCAGCTGAAAAATTATATGTATATACTATATAAAGCCTCTCAGCAGCCTGTACTGTCTGTACTGCAGGTTCTGGGTTCAATTACCAGCAAAGAGTAAAGTCATAAGTCATAAGTAAAGGTCATAAGATAAAAATGAAAAAATGCAAACTATTTTATTTGCAACACAATAACTTAATAAGAAAATAGACTTAAGTAAACAACCAGGGGTTAACTATAATTAAGTGGGCATACCTATTATTATGCTGATATGTTCAAATAAAACTATTCTATATTCTGCAGTCATCACACTAGGCAAAGCCTGTATCGTGAACAACTCAAAGTAATAAAGGTATTATAAAATAATAAAGGGATCACACACTCAAGAAACAGCAAGGGAGATTGTTACTTTTCATAAAACCAAGTTATTATTAAAAATCTATATTTATTTGTAAAAAGTCAAGGACTTATTGACCCACCCACGTATCTTATATCAAAAATATTGTGTGCCATTTGTATTAAAAGAACTGGAAATAGTGCCAACTTAAAGGAATTGTTTTACTGTTTCGAAAAAGCAAATAAATTTTATAAAAATTATTATTCTCAGAGCTTCTTTCAAATACTGCATGCATTTTCCACAGAGATATTCTACAATCTTGCTTTGCCATTTAGTTTGAAACTCTTACCATGGCTGTACTTTCTACTTTTAAATTTTAACTGGTTATAAGAAAGCATAAAGGTAAGAGTGCATAAAAATTGTTTTCATTTAGTATGCAGTGAAAGTGTGATCACTGAATATACATTCATGAATAGAAATTAGCTTATACTATGGGGGTCAGACAACTGATATAATATGTATATAGTTATATTGGTAAAAACATACATATTAACATGTAGATACACAACAAACATTTATGGTGGTCACACAAATGTTTGTCCTGGGTGTGATTCAAATGCACAACCTACAGCGAAGAAGGCAAAATTACTACAAACTGAGCTGTAAAGTCAATAAATTCATGATTCATTTACATTAATTCAATAATATCAACTTCATTCTCTTTATATACATGCAAATCATTTCTCATCAAATGTTATAGGTATGAGGAAAGAGTATGACTTTCAATCAAAAACTCCCAGAATTTGGACCTGATACACACTGAACTATGATCTAAGTACAGGTTGTATAGAAAACACTTTTTAAGTCCACAAAAATATTGATTACCTCTTGTTGTTTTTCATTTACTGCGGCAGTGAAATCTATTCTTGTCTCCCATATTCTTTTCTCTGTGTGCTGTCTATACTTTGACATGATGAGATCCAGAGCTCGCCTGTGCTCTTCTAATGCAGCCCTTAGCTCTCCATTCTCCCGCTGAACGTCGCGCATCAGCCTAGATTCTCGCTCTATGCTGGCTATCAGAGCTCCTCGAGGTCTTTCTCTGGACGCTTCATTGAGAGTGTCTACCTCTTCTTTGTACTGAAAAAACGTTGCAAATATCACATTACACTAACGTTACAAATGCAAGTTTGTTTCGATGTTTGTTACTCTTTCATGCCAAAACTACAGAATCAATTTGAAAAAAAAAATCGGTTATAGGACAAACCTGAAAGAACACTTTTTTGTATGAACAATTTTGGTATAAACGATCGAAGTCGCGGGCAGAAACTATAGCTAAAAGTTAGGTCAGTTAGTGGTTCTGAGCTAACCTTGAAATTATGTTTTGAACACCACTAGAGACAAACAAATTATATCGTTAGTTACAGCTCGAATGTAACTATCTCGACACAAGTCTACTGTGAACCAATTACAAATACCAAGCGTCGTTCAAGGTCATCAAGCTTTTCGATTCAATCATATAAAATATGAATGCGACTATTATTGAATTGACTATTACTTCAGTGCCAACGTGGAATGATTAGAAAATGAGAGGATTGCTCCAAATAAAGCAGTAAGAAGTAAAATGCTTTGTTGCGGTTTTAATATTACCTGTTTCATGGTATGTATTTGCCTGTAAGCCGTCTGAGTTTCGGTTAGCAAAGCATCTGCTTCGGTCTCCCTTTCCTTCAGCCGACCTGCAAGTCTTTTAGCGTCCAGAATTATTTGCTGTATGGTCAGTGACATCTGAAAAAGGCACCAATGTAGAAAACCAAGTTCCGAATTTCGACTACAAACGTACGCGTTTAGAAGCACAAACCCTGATATCCACATAGAAGAGAAGCACTAACAACGTCTCATCTAAATAGATGATTGTGAGAATTATAAATTAATATAACATTTTAGTAAAACCAATACATGAAACCAAACGACGCACATCAGCTGTTTCGTGATTTTGTGGGCAGCCATTAGCATTCATTTTGGATTGGTAGTAATTGGTATTGGTTCTAAACGTTCCGATTGGCTGCTTGGAAAATACCACAGATGAAATATCACAGTGAATGTAAGTAATATACCTAGAAATTTACACATCCTACCAAATTCAGAAAAACCAAACTTTCTCTTTATAAATGAGACAAATATATAATTTTAGCAATAACAAGTTAAATAGTATTTATGTAGTCATGAAAACTAGTTCAAGATAGTTGCATCATATGAACGAACGATATAAACACTACTAGTAAGGGGTATTCAGTCTGTGCGAAAATGTTGTATTGGATGGAAAGAATCCTTTTCAATCAATATTCAGCAAAATAGCTAGTCCTAGCTTCGATCGAAGGAAGGGTTAATATGAGTTACGGAATCGTAATAAATTACCATTAAAATGACAATACGATTCCATAGTACGTATCACATTGCATTTATTGTGTTGTCTGCTATCTGTTATGTCACGTCACAATCTATACAAAAAAAAAAAAAAAATTGGTGTGTCTGTTTGTGATATTAAAATAACCGCTTTTTACTAAGTGCATATGGATGTATACACGATACATATACCAAAATAACATTTTTTTTAATTTTTGTCTGTCAGTTTGTCTGTTTGTTCCGGCTAATCTCCGGAACGGCTGGACCGATTTTAACGGGACTTTCACTGACAGATAGCTGATGTTATAAGGAGTGACTTAGGCTACTTTTCCAAGGGATAAAATAGGGGTGCGCGATAAAACTGAATTCCACGCGAAGTCGCGGGCAACAGCTAGTATATTACTAAAATCATTCTACTTTCAGCGCTCCGCTATAACGACATGATACCTACGTTCCGAAGCGGTTCCCAGTGAGAACTTACTCTGCTCGCATCCTTATCTGCTTAAGAGATTGTCATATACAAATACAAATCATTTATTACAAAAATAAGTGGTTACATCTGTTTGTGAGCACCGACTCCTGCGTTAGTTATAGGTCACTGGTTGGGAGTTTACGAAGGCAGCGCTCCTTGAATAAGAAATAGCTAATAAAGGGCGCAATTAAATTAAAAGTTGTCGTTAATAATTACCTATTTCACGACTCTCCCTCTGACCCAAATATCCCAGTAGGTGACTTTTGAGGACTTTATTTTAGAGGAAATAAGCGACTCAGCAATATAATTTATTTGTTAAAAACATACAAAAGAAACTTAGCAGTAAAAACTTAGCTTAATAGATTCTATTACAATGGTTGTTGATTGGTAACAAAAGGAACGTATATATTGTACAAAACCACTCAAACAGCAGTCACACATGAAAAAACTTGTCTTTCCCAGTTGCCCCATTAACCCTCAACACTGAGCGCAACTGGGAATTTCTTATTAAACATTTCCATTTGCCACCACTGGCGGCAAATGTATCAATATAGGTGAACTATACACGATTCACACACAGTCTACAAATCATGTTTAGCTAGGAAGCCTCTGATGAGCTCGTTGATCCTCACTGGTTCCTCCTGCTGCATGAAGTGACCCACATTATCCAGAACCACAGTCTCGATTGTGGTGTAGTGTGTCTTCATTACATCGAGAAGCCCCGCTGATAGGTAGAGATCTCTCTCGCCGTGAGCGACTAGAAGAGGCACGGGCTCCTTGTGAACGGTGATTGGAAGGGAGTAGGAGAAGTTCGCCCGGTAGTAGTTGATCGGGGGAGTCAGGGCATCTGAAAATTAATAAGTTTTTTATTAATGGACATTTTCACGCCGTCTATCCCCAAATTAAGCATAACCGGCAGGTCCTATGGGAACTGAACAATTGATTGTATACCTGTATCATTTTGTAAATACATACATTATACACACATTATATATAATAATAATCACTTATTTCAGACAAATCAATACACGTTAATTAAAATGTGCATAGATTAAATCAAATCGAATAATTTAATAAAGTTAAACTGAATAAAAATTACAAAAAATGTTATGTCTAATAAAATAAATATAATAGAGCCACAAACATTTATATGAGTTATGTTTGTTCTGGGTGGAATCGAACAAAAACCATGCGATGAAGGCAGAGACCTACTGAATGAACGATGAGGCCACTCATATTTTAAATACCGCATTAATTTTGTAATCGAATTTATTATCGTATATACCACAAATTTATTAATTAATTGGCATCGTAGCATAGTTAGTATTCTTTACTATAACTTCGCATTCTAGAATTTTACCTCGCTGTGTGTTGCGCTTAATAAAGTCGAGTGAATATGAAAATTAGGCATTGTATGCCCACACAATAAGCGCACGCGCATAGATATGCCACACAATAGCACCACCAGATATCTAATTACATCATCCGTAGTTGAGAAATGAGAAAGTTTCATAAATGCCATCATAATTAATCAGTTAGTACTTTCAATTGACATATTGTGTAACTTTTTTGCGAGATGTAATATTTTATCTGTGGTATAAAAATATGTGACTACTGCAACACCTGAAGAACCGTATTGTATAATATTTTCTCGACCTCGATTTGAATGACACAATGTGAGCCAATGTCAGGACACGGAGATATTTTTATGCAGTAGTTTTAATGACAATTCAATATTATGGTAATTAAGTACCATTGAGTTGCTCTGATAATGGAACAAATAAATATTTTACATTCTTTACAAATGCAAATTGTTTGGTCTCTATGAATCGCTGTTTTTTTTTTTAGTCTATAAAGATAGATATTACTTTTTATCTACTAATTTCGGTTCATAAAAATACAGGCCAATTATTTCTTTATTACATTAATGTTTATCTACACGAAAGTTTAACCAAACATAGTTTGAAAAATAAAATAAAATATAAAGAATTAAATTTAAAGAGCCTCGCAGCTCAGTTGGTAGTAACTCTGCTTATGCGTTAATAGTCAGGGGTTCGATTCCCACCCCAGGGCAAACATTCGTGTGAATTCGCCGAACATAGATGTTAGTTTTGTGTTTGGTTGGTAATATGTATTATATGTAGGTATTTATTTACAAAAAAAATGTGAGCCGTCACGGGACGCCTGGCAGATGTGAAACATCGACATTATTTTGTAAGAAACTAAGTACCCCATCACTAATAATGTTTATGATTTGTCGTAACCTTGAACGGACCAATCAGCGCTCATGCCGTGGCGACGCGTCGCCAAGCCAGAAATCGGTTTTACGTGCGGCTATAGATGTTTCACATCAAAAAGTATATAAGTATTCCATCAGTTGTTTGGTAAATATGGTAAAAGCTATGCTTTATTTGGGGCAAATGACGCTGTATGAAATATATATAAAAAAAAAACTTTGATTAATAAAAATTGTAATACTGAAAATCTAAGTAAATGGTGAGTAACACACTGCTACTTACATGGTTTCCCAAACCAGTACTTGTAACATTCTATATCTTCTTTGTCTGTGGAGTCTTTCCCTGGTTGCAGCATCGCCATGTCGTATGTGCTCATGTCGTTCATCAACATCATCAGCTCTGGCAGACACGGCATACGGAATAAGAAGACGTACCTGCAAATATATAAATATATTATATTTATTATATTATATTATTTTTATTTATTTATTATATTTAGAGGAAGGTAGAAGTGGATGACAATGGATGGAAATGGATCAGTCTATTCCGATTTTCCTCTGATTATAGTTGCAATAAGAGCCAAATCGCATCGTCTGGGCCTGTATCTCTGAGATGTAAAGGTGAAATCACAAAAAGAAGTCGACCTATCAAGACTTCAGCGTATGGTTCTTACCTGCCCAGGCTTGCTGGAACCAGGCCTCCCGTGAGGTTACTGCCGAGCATCACGCAAGCGCTCAACAAGTCTGAGTAAATGTCCCGAATTTTGGCACAAGTTCTACCGCCTGTGAAGTTCGCCGTAGGATCTGTTCTATGGAACGTGTTCTAGCTACCGAGTGACTTACCAAGACTTCAGCATCTGCTTCTTATTCGACCAGACCTGCTGGAACCAGGCCTCCCGTGAGGTACTGCCGAGCATCACGCAAGCGCTCAACAAGTCTGGGTAAGTGTCCCGAAGCTTGCACGCGATCAAGCCGCCCCAGTCGTGGGATATTAATATGCATTTCTTTGCACCTGAAAAGTAAGCATTCGTAAAAATTTGCATTCTGGATGTTTAGAAGAAGTCATTTCGGTTAGTTTTTGAAGATGGGAAACAGAATAGAATCGTCTCATGCGCCTGCAATTTCGCCGGCACCCACTCCCTTCCACCGGAACACAGCAATACGAGTGCATCACTGCTTGGCAGCGGATTACCAAGTGTGGTGGAAGTAATTCTTCAGGCGAACTTGGCACAAGTTCTACTGCTACTTTGGGTTGCTCCTTTCGCACCACCCGGGGGACACGTGTAGAGATTTAAAGGGTAATCACTTACGGACGCGAGCAACGTGGGCCCCCATTATAATTAATATAATGAATAGTAAAAAAAAAAAAAAAACTTTATATTTTTTGGTTTGTGAAGATGCTGCTCGGACAGATGCATGCTTGCTTTTGAGTAAATTTCAACAACTACAATCAATAATGTATGGTAAACGCAGTTTTAAAGATTCACGCAAATAATTGACGTGACGTACCATGAACATTGCTAATTTTATTGATCTGAACGAGGAGAAAACGTAGTTATATGCACGTTCAGAACAATTTATATTCGTCCAATTTGCGTGGTTTTTAAATGAGCAATTGCCGTAATAAAAGTCAACATTTTGTTGGTTCTACGGTACGTAATATTTCTCCAATTGTTTCATTTAAATTTTTTCTATTTCATTACTTTATTTGAAAATTTTATTCAATACATATAGGGATATAGGTACGCAAGCATTAAAATGCTGAATTCGAGTGTCGCAACTGCGTTTCCAAAGTGTTTTCCTTAATATAACTTACCTAACTGTCGAATAAGGTCCCGTATATCTTCAACAAGTAAATCAATTTTGTACCAATTAACGCCTTCTGGTCTTTCAGAATCGCCGTATCCTCTCTGATCAACAGCGACGCACCTGCAATAAAGTGATGTTATAAATAAAGTATTTAATTGTTTTATTGTTAGTACCCACTTTATTTTTATCCTGCATAGCGCAAACAGTAGGTTTGACTCGTCGCCTATGATACGGCATAAAATGGCATCGCGCTAAGCCCGCCACCTTGAGACACGAAGATGAAATCGCACGTGCCTGTAATTTCACCGTCATCCACATCCTTGAAATTGGAACCAGCAGTGAAAGAACGAATTAGGAGGCATAAAATAAAAAAATAAAATATTGGTGGACATTTCACACAGCGCCATCTAGCCCCAAACTAAGCACAGCTTGTACTATGGGAACCATACTACTAGATAGAATCCTTATATACTTTTTGTGAATAAATACACACATATAAATTTATATTAACACCCAGGCACAAAACAAGCTTCATCACACAAATGTTTGGGCGGAAATCGAATTCACGACCTACAGCGCAGTAGGCAGAGTTACTGAACTGAGAGTTACCAACTGAGCTGTGAGGCCAGTCAATTGGATTTAGGACATCAGTGTTACCTACTGAAGCCGCTTACCAGTAATCTTTCTGGAACTCTACGATTTGGTGCCTCCAAGAATACCAGAACTCAGGGAACCCGTGTAGGAACAGCATCAGTGGCTTTGTTTTGTCACCGCTCTCCACGTAGTGCAGTTTTGTACCGTTCTGGAAAAGAGTCATTTCAAATAACCGAAGCTCAATGTCATTGTAAGAATAGGAACCAAGACCCATAAAATTTCATAATTTATGTATGTCGGGTATATATATTCTTATAATTTAAATTTAAACATTAATTTAATTTTAAATCAATCTCATTGCTCTCAATCATCAATTCAGTTACGGTAATGAACAGACTGTTAAACTAATCAATAAACAAATTCGACAACTGGCTGTGTATTAAGACAGTTCAAAATAAATGAAACAAAGATTATCTATCATGTGATATGGACTCTTAGTATTTAACTATATAATGGTGTACAATAAAGATAAAACCATTCTGACAGTATAATCCACTAGTACCTACGTAATCAAATTAAAAAACAGGTGAATGTGTTTTTGGACGACCAAGGAAAATACCTTGCGATTTATTTCTATGGTACCTACTTGAAACCGTCTGTAAAAACAAACTGCGGTTAATTATGTATTATGTGATGCTGTCAGTGGAGCATCACATAGGTACACTTGTATATTATTTATATTATATTATATTGTATATGTATAAGCCTTCTTTATACCAACATATGAGAAATGCAACTGCGAATTGATAGCAACTGGCGAAATTTGAAAAAACCAATAACCAATAGATTTGGCCGGACACGGAACCAAAAAGCCTGAGTGTGTCCGGCTTTATCCGGACGCCTGGCAACGCTAGGTACTAGCATTATTACTTAGACTGTCATCACAGTAAGCTGTGTTGACAAGCGTTAACCACTGCATCCGGTCCATCATATGTTTATACCTGCTACCACAATAATCAGATTATCAAGTGTCTTGCTTAATATTAAAGAGGGTTATTTACTTTTGTGACAGTACCTATGTAGTCACTAGTCAGTAGACTGTCGATTGGGTAACTTATTTCAATTAGATGTTTGAACGGTGGCTACCAGTAGCAGTTTTCGATCCAGTGTCATTTTATTTCGTCGTGCACAGTTTTTCTGAGGCGTGTACCTAATAGTAGTGAGAGAACAATAGCTGCGGCTTGCCACGCATAGCTAAACTACATTCGCATGATAGTATTCGTAACTCAGTTACTATCTTTACATAGTATAAAACAAAGTCGCTCCCGCTGTCTGTGCGCTTCGATCTTTTAAAGTACGCAACGGATTTTAATGCAGTTTTCAGCAATAAATAGAATGATCCAAGAGGCAGGTTTATACGTAAAATGTAATATTGTTTTTTTATTAATTTGTTGAAATATGACGATAATTGTTCGAGATGTCGGAAGAAATCACCGCGTATACTGGCGTAAACTAACAGAGTTGTTTATCCTTATTAAATTATATTAGACCCTCATCTTTTTTAGAATAATGTTCTGCTACCCGTGCGAAGCCCGGGCGGGTCGCTAGTATTTAAATAATCAAATTGAGACTTTTCCTTCAGAATGCAAAGCGATTTAATGTACTTTTGTATATAGGAGCAGTGGCTATCGAAACATTCTTAAGGCTAGACAAAGATGCCACAGTGATAGAACTAGAACTAGGTACGCAAACTTTTGTTCTATCGGCTTCCAACAGACGCATGTTGGGCGGGACCAGAAAGCGGAACATTTCAAGACTCAATGCAATAATATTACTCACGCGAATGCATATCCTTATTAATGTTACATTTTAGTTGGCGTGCGGCTTCGATTATTTTTATATTTAATATACCAGTTCGCGTACCGCTACAGAGTTGCAATCATTACTTGAAATGTGTTGGAATCTTGCATCAATCTTTGATGGCCTATTATTATTACAACACTAGAACGTTAGGCCGTTATTATCCTAATACTATTCTATTGCAGTACCTACAGAATAATAACAGTATAACAGCCTTAGCTAACAAAAAGTTTTCACCGATTGCTTCTGCAATTGTTTCTACAAATATTTTTGGAAACAACAGCTTACAGACGAAAATCACTAATTATTCAATTAATGAACCAGAATGTTACACTAACCGTTTACTAAAATATAATGTTATTATATTATTTAATTCTTGAGTGTTAACCAACACTCATTTCGTTTATCTAAAAATAAAGTAGCTGAAATAATTCCCGATAACTGAACACGAAATATCAGAAATAATAATGACTAAAAACCTGTTATCACTTGATTAATCAGGCCAAGACTGGTGACAGTCTTGTGACTCAGCACTACATTTTCGTTTACCTGTGACCTTGATTAATTCATTATGATATTATTTTTCCGTTCAAAATGATCTCAGCTTAATTATATTTACGTTTATCTTTTTTTATGTGATGTAGGTGATAGAACGAGCTGAAGGCCCACCTGATGTTAAGTGGTAACCGCCGCCCATGGACAACAGCAATACGACTCAAGTCCTCTCCGTAGTACGAGATGACTCAAGTCGCATTGCGTTGCGCCCATCACCCACTACCCTCCACCGGAGCACAGCAACACGAGTGCATCACTGCTTGGCGGCAGATTACCAGGTGCGGTGGCAGTACTTCTCCGGGCGAACTTGACACAAGTTCTATTGCTACTTTGGGTTGCTCCATTCGCACCACCCGGGGGACACGTGTAGGGATTCAAGGGTTATCACCTACGGACGCGAGTAACGTAGTCCCCTAAATTATCATTGATTACTTTCAAGTTCTTTGTAACTAATTTCTCATGCGAGAACGAAGCAAGTTTTGGTATATGGTATATGGTATTGCCATGACCAATATTGCGAATCATTATTGAATGTTTTGTGCACATTATTTATATACTTATTATGGTATCCACTTTAACTAACAGTTCGAGTTTTTTTAGGTCTGGCTTTCTTACTTAAATATCGTCTCGACATTGAGATATGGCGTGCCCCAGAAACAGGAAACCTGTTTCGGAAATAACATATCGCAAAATCGATTTACTAAAAATGGACACGCGTTCTGAAGATCGCGTGTTCTGATGTCGTGTAGTGCATGTGATATATTATGTACACCATATGTAGATACATATGTACACTATAATGTAGTCAGTAGGTACATATGATATATGTATATCCACACACACACACACACACACACACACACACACACACACACACACGCGCACACACACACACACACACACACACACACACAAACACTTAAAATTCCCTATCTTAATATCTCAAAATCTACTGAACCGATTTTGATGAAACTTGCAGTTCCCGAGAGACAAACATACTAATGTTTGTCCTCGCATATCTCGGGAACAAATTTCAAAAGTGTATGTATGTATGTATGTATGTATGTATGTATGTATGTATGTAGATACATACATACACTTTTGAAATTTGCCACACTTGTTTAGAAGCTGATATGGACCGACATATACGAAAACTGGGCTGTTCTGGAAATATTACATACATACGGGTCGAATTGATTTCGACCTCCTTTTATTTGAAGTCTGTTAAAAACAACTGTTTATCCCTATTTAAATGTGTAGATTGTATCATAGGAGTGCCGTTACTCCCAACGGGGGCGGAACGGCGCGATTTTTTGCGAGATTCACATAAATATGAAATAGCCAACATGGCAACAATTCCTGTGGGTACCTATGCCAGATTACATTTGTAGGCAATACGACAAACCTTAATAGGTTTAACGGTACTAGTTGAGTCACTGGATCTGTAGAACCAGTGCAGTGAAAGGATTTTATGTGCGCCTGAAACAGGCTCCTTTTTGGGGTTCAACAGTGCTTATAGTTTTCAATGAAAATTTAACTTTTTGTAAATAAATCAATAATTATCAAATACAAATTTTAAGAGCAGCAGAACTCATGGTCTATTTGTCCGGGGAAGTACTGCTACCATGCTCATTTCTGCCGCCAAGCAGTATTCGCGTTACTATGTTCCGATTTAAAAGGTGTGGTTGCCAGTGACATCACAGGCACATGGGACATTCCACATACACGTTTCAGAATTACGGGCGCATACGATATGACTTGGGTCTTTTCTTACCTAGTAGGGGAGGACCCAAGTCGCAGCGGTTTTTATGGGCTGAGGTTACCACTTAACACCAGGTGGGTCGTCGGCTCGTTTAACTGAATCACATAAAAAAGTGACATTCTTCCGGGGAAGTATTGCCACCATACATATTTCTGCCGCCGAGTAGTAAAGCATTTGTAATAAAGGTGTGGAACACCCGTGACATTACTGGCATACGACACACTCAACCTAGTCCACTCTCATCTATCGTGCCCACTCTTAACTCTAAGGATGGGCTCGATACGTCTTGAGTCTTCCCATACCTACAGACAGGAGGACCTAAATCATAATGCTTTTGTTATGGATAGACATTACCACCAACCCATTCCCATTGTGATAGCTAGATATAGCCGAAAATAATTTGTATTGAAAAAAATATGTTATTAGCCGACAAATTAGCAGATTTTAATTTGATCGAAGATTATTATAACTGATTGTCTATCGTTCTAATCTGACGATAGACAAAAATGAATAGGTAGATAGTACTTAACATAACTATGGTGTTTAATTTCCCTCACATTTTTTGAATTTTGGGTGCCTATTGACGGCAACCAGACCAGTGTTTTTGATTCATTCTTCAATTCTCCACTTCAATGGGCGTTTTACAAAACAAATCTTCTAGTGAACCTTTTTTTACATTTGAATCTACCGCTGGTGACTCCACAATTGGTCACCGTGTACGAATATTTCCCGATATGTAACGTTGTACGGAATCAATGCTTGGTTCAATTGTCTCAAGTAGTCAAGCTTCAGACGATCAATTGATATGGAAAATTGTGAATCAAAGCCACAATTGACCTCGGCTTGACGTCACACAGTCGTAGTTACCGATGGTGGCAGCTACACGTACGTAAAACTATTTAAATATACCTGCTTAATAAAAAAGTGGACTTTAACAGAAATAATCACAGTTAGGAAAATGCATTAAAACCTCCATAATTTAAATAAATATAGTGACTTAAAAAAATGTACTTAGGTCTTAGACTGACAGAAATATTGACAGGTATGAAAACGCGTTTAAACCTTTTTTGCTATGAAGACGCATTTAAACATCTTTTGTTACTTAAATAGACGTCTAAAAAAAGCAAGAGGATACTTACATTTACTTTGATATACTTGTGAATCCCATATTTGGGATCCGAGAGCCGGCTCGGGGGCACCAACCTCAGCTTCTGCGTCCAAGGGCTCTTAAAAGGATTCTTCAAGTATTGTATACCGAAAGTGAACAGACTGAGGAAGCTGTAGACTACAGTTAAAATATTGCTCGCTGCGACACGGTAAAGGAACTGACTGACGCTCATCTTGATAATTTTATATATATTTAATACCCACGCGCCTGCGTCGGCCCGCGGCTCATAGGCTACTGAGAATCTCCGTGCGAGTCTGCGAGTTTCTCGTTTTTTAAAGAGTACACAGTAACAGTCTAATGTGATGAATGAATGCGAGTCACTCATGAAAATGGCGTGATATGATAATTGTTTAAAAGGTACATATCCATCGTTTTAAATTAAATTTAATGTAATTGTTTTGTCAAAACAGATACTGAGATATTATTTAAAACATTTATTCTTATTTTCACCTGATTATTAAATAATAGTTGCTTCAAAATAGTGATTAATAGGATATTAAGCACTAATAATATAAATATAAAAATAATTATATAATAGGAATTAATTACTGGAAGAAAGTGTCAGACGAGTTATTTATGAGAAAAAAATGGCGGTGACGTGCTCACTCTCGTCATGTCTACGCTCCCACGATAGTGTAACCAACAAGGTGAAAAGTGGCTTGCTGTACCTCTGCCTATCATAGCCGAAATATCGAACAGATATAGACATAGGCGAAAATCTATATTTTATGTTTATTTATGTGATGACGCGATTCTCTGCCCATAGCAAGAAAAACTAATTCGGACCTCCAAAAGCCTATTAAAGAATGACAGGCGCAAGTCACATTGAAATAGTAATCTTTGCGTTGAATAACGTACATCGCCCTGTGACACGAAGGTTAAAGTACCTATTAATATTTGCCTATAATTTACATTTGTAACTAAATTATATTAATTGTAATTTCACAAACAAAATACACACTGGACTATAGATAAAACTAGAAAAAACTATAGATAAAACTTTCAACATGTTGTGTGACAATCCGAACATGTTTTTTAAGCTATTGCATAGCTTCTATCGCGGGCCTTGAGCGTGGAGACCGAATCCAGAAATTCCGTAACGAAAAAAACCTAACACCCCCCACTCCGACCGGCACAGCGGTGATACTTTTTAGTTTTTCCATCTATCGATAAATACCAGAACTTTTAATGACTTTTTGAAATATCCCGCGCAATAACTTTACCGCGGCAGTCTCCGAGTGCCACACGTCTTTTTTGTGAAAACAGTGTTCTCTTGAAAATGTTTAGTCACGGTTATAATAATAAACCGTCTAGACGCTAATACGTAGTTGATAGCATGTAGGTAGCTATCATACATTATCTATCTCCATATCTTAACCGTGCTGTATTCATGATTACCAGATACACAAGCAGGTTAGTTATTAATTTTCTTTTTGTTATCTGTTATATCCTACTAATATTATAAACGTGAAAGTTTGTTTGGATGTTTGTTACTCTTTTACGCTCAAACGGCTGAATGGATTTGGATGAAATTTGGTACCAAGATAGCTTATATCCTGGATTAACACATGGGCTACTTTGATCTCGGAAAAGTGCACTGTTCTCGTGGGATTACCTATTCTCCGCGGGTAACACCGCGGGGCGCAGCTAGTGTGATATATATCTGAACAGTTTAACTCCAAGTTATAAGAACAGGCCAGGAAACTATAATACGTTGACCAAATAAGCTGTCATGGCGCCAAATTTCAAGATTTTCACTTTTCGTCGAGAAGTACTATGTTCGATTAATTCTTCATTATTCCACTATACCTACGCAATACAAATGTTACTTAAAGTACTTGTACTTTAACTTTACTTAGTACTAGGAAAACATTCTATCTTTAGTGTAGTGTCTCTGCGAACGGAAATTGATAATTATTTTCCTGTTTGGTGTTTTGAGAGATATCAATTTGAGACCTTTGAACAGGAGAATAAATTAATATTATACATAGGTGCAGGATAAACAAGGATAATAAAACAGTTTTATTGTTACTGTGTTATATTTAAATAAATATATGTCACTAACTTATTTGTGGGGGAAAATTTGCAGCAACATCTGCAGTTAATCAAAAAATACATTCTCAATAATTTATAATTTGGTATCCATTATAATAACAGCAGTTAATAAGTACATTTCAATAATTAAAATTTAATACTTAAGTCCAATTCAATTAAAAAATTCTCCGCGGCTAACAAGGACCAGGCTTAGACTAATAAATACGAAACCTAGACTGATTAAAAGTTGTGAAATTACTTTGGAAATGAATGTATATCTAATACCTTTATCGGCCATACAGTAAATTGGTACTTCTCTAGTACATACGTACATAAAAGTTGTAATTTTTCTTTTTTATTTAGGCTCGAATTTTTATGTGGCATATGGAATTGATAATTGTTAGAAAACAAATAATGTACGTACTTACTACGCATGCCGGCAAATATATTATATAATGTAATACAATATAGTAATAAATAAAACACACTCTCTAACACACACATGGTCTCTCACACACACATGGTCTCTCTCACACACACACACACACACACACACACACACACACACACACACACACACACACACACACACACACACACACACACCCACACACACACACACACAAAATCAATATAATATTTTGTATAACTAATCCACTAGTAATTTTCCTAATGTTAAATTAAGTTTAATGCAAGAACAATTGTATGAATTCAATTAGGTATATGAATAGGTTATATAATTATATATATATATATATATATATATATATGTTTTTAGAATTACACATAGAATAGATATAGAAATATGTGTGATACCCACTTTTGGGAGAAGACGATGGCTTCCGAAATACAGTTTATAACTAGTTCGGGAGCCAAAGGCTTCAAATCAATTGATTGTACAATTATGCTAAAACAATAAATATTATTATTATTATTATTATTTTTATTCATGTAATATTTTCTCTATAAGTGGCTTCTGTAGTAAGTTTAAGAAATAAATTCTTAAACCGTGAAATCACGACGTTAATGCAAACGTGAGGCAAAAGCTGTATCTGCGATCTAGTCTACGATTATATTCGCTATGTGACTTCGTGGAATCCGCTTGCGCAAATAATAATTTGCAACTTAGTTATATTTCATCATCTTGCTTACTCGGTCATATTTTTAATTTTTCACGCTGCAACGACCGCTTGACCGACATTGTGATCCCATGACAGAAACGCAACCGAGGCTGATCTTCAGCGGTCGAATTTTGGCGACGCCCAATAGGTATATTTATTCCGCATTTTCTCAATTTATTACGGCTGAGGTGGCACGAATGTGGTAAATTTGTGGGACTTATTCAAGATTGGGAAGGATATAATGCGTCTCATTAACCACGTCCGTTTCTCTGAGACGAAGGTGTAATATGTATTGTACTTGTTATTTCATCGGTAATCATCCAGGGAACATGGCAATATGGCAATGGTGGTGGTTGTGAATAGTTTCCACAAATTACGTTCCGCGGCGAGTCAAATAGACCCAACCCGTTTCGCTTTTGTAATGGACATAGGTTACCGCTTGACATCAGATGGGTTAGCTTGTTCATTGAATTGTTCGCATAAAAACTTTAAGGGAATAACCTTAAATCGCAGTAGTGCCAGTAGCGGAATATTTCAACTATGCCTACTTATAAATCTAAAAACGGAACCATAAAATCTGATCATGAAGTTTTTATGTTTATAATTACTAACAGACTGTACATCACAAAATCATTTCCACTAGGTATAATTAGTGACTAACAATTGTTTACTTCTTCTGAGTCCAATTTTCTTATTTTCTGAGAATTGGTTATTTTCAGATTACAGCATCATAACACTTACCTAAATAAGTAAATATGTAATTCAGCAGGTAGGTAGGTACCTATTCTCTAACGTTTTGATTCCACATAGCTGTAAGTTTTGTAACTGAAATAAATTGATATTGAAACATTTGACTGGCCTTATGGCCAGTTGGTAGTAACCTGCCTTCTACGCTGTAGGTCGTGGGTTAGGTTCCTACCCAGAACAAATATTTGTGTGACGAACACAGGTGTTTGTGTAATACATATCAACACCCAGTTAATATGTATTTATTTACAAAAAGTATATCTATACATATAATAAAATTGTAGAAAAGTGGTGTCTGTACAATGGAAATATATAAAAAAAAAAGTAGCAGGGGTTGTTATTATATCGATGCCGAACCCGAAATTGTAATTATTTTTTTGTCTGTTTGTCTGTTTGTCTGTGTGTTTGTGCACGCTAATATCAGAAACGGCTTATTCGATTTAGATACGGTTTTCACTAATATATTGTAGTAAGCTTCACTTAACATTTAGTGTTTATTTCATGTCAATCGGTTCATAAATAAAAAAGTAATGTCAATTTAAAGAATCACGGCGAACATTTTTATCGTACAGAGTACGTACTACACGCCTCGCGCCTGAGCGTCCGTGGCTATATAAAGCGCGCTGAGAGCCGCGCCGCTGCCATAAGGATTCAGTTATAAAGAAAAGTGAAAAGTCACTATTCCACGCGAACGAAGTCGCGGGCACAGCTAGTAAGTACTATATCAGTGGTCTGGTTCCCATGCCAAGTGTGAAATGTAAAAAATAAATTAATTAATAAATTAGTAATAGCTAGACTGCTGTCACACTGCACAAGAACCACTTACCAAGGCTTACCACAGACACATACCGAACCTTTCTAGACCCAAACTACTAAAGAAATAAAAAAAACATATAATTAACAAAAAATATTATTTTATTTAATCATACAACAGTGCACAGCATACGCTATATTTATACAATCTAAGAAAAACACGTAGATCTACATGAGGATGTTCCCGCCTCGTAATCGTGAACTATTATTATAGTTATTTTTGTTTTATTTTTAACAAAAAAAATGGTCTACAGAATTATAAAAGAAATATCATCTAAGTTATTAAGTATTTTAAAATATGCCAGTGAAAAAATTTAATGACAGTAGTTTATGTTGGCGGGATCCGAAACAGCCAATCTTATGTTAAGTGATTACTTCCGCCACAACATAAACATTTTTAGATCCACCCCAGCCGAAGTATGAGAAGACCCAAGTCCAAATCAAGACTCATCATTAGTCTGCTACTGTAACATCAAAAACGGCAAACACAAATAGTTCAATAGAAAAGGTTACAACAAAATACGAAAGCCGGTTTGACAACCATCATTATCTTAATTTTGATCCGGTTTTCACATTGTAGTATTTACCTACATACATATGTATGTATGTATTAACAAAACATAACATATATTATTTTTACTGTTTTATAATAAAATCACCCTGACATTGAACAAACATGCTTCGTTCGTCACAAAAATGTTTATTCTGAGTGGGTATCGAACCCACACAACCTACAGGGTAGATGGCACAGTTAATACGAACTGAGCTGAAAGGCCAGTCAACCAAGCCAATCATCTAGCTGGGTGAATCACACGCTATCCTTTCTTTTTCAGCTTTCCTGAGATTAATATCCTATCTAATCCGTGGCGAGAGGGAACATCCTCTTTACATCAAAGACTTCAAAAAATACAAGACTTTCTAAATACCTACCTGCCTACAAATCAGGTACATTGTAGGTTAGTCTTAATTACAATGAGACAAAGAAGATAACGATCTGGAATATATGGACATTATAAGAATATTTTATTTAGCGTTAAGCGACTAACGCCAAGCATTTCCTAGACTGGGACCTAGCTATCTCTAATTAGTTTGAGTTGACACTCATCAAAGGTACTGAATGATGGTTTTAATTCTGAAACACCACTGTATACATCTTCTATATATTCGAATGAAGCTTTGTCTAAACATCCAACTGATTTCATACAGCGGGAGTAGGAGTAACGACGCAATGAAATTTAAATCGCAGAGTAAATTCAGAATAAAATAACTTTGCGCAGCAAAACGAATAAATCGACTTCATCGCAAATGAACGAGAATGATTCCTCGTTGTCTCGTACTTGGACGACATATTTGTTCCAGTTATTTTAATTTTAAAACCAACCTACTAAGCCGAATTTGATAAAAATTCTATGGAATCAATCAGAAAATATAATAAACTAATTTTCCAAACCGGTTATTAAATGACAGAGATCTGATACAAAAATACAGCCGAGTTGATAACCTCCTCCTTTTTCTGAAGTCAGTTAGAAATCGGTAGGCATGTCAATATAAAACGTAAACAATAAACCGCTAAAACCCTTTATGTAATAAAGACCGGACAATACGCGGTATTTGCACAAAGGGAAAGCCGCTTTCAATCCGAGCGTGACTCGCTCGTATCCGAAGCCTCGCTCCTCGCTTGCGGAATCAACTTTAAATCGCTAAAAAGCGCAAAATCGTCCGCTGGCTCGTTCAGAACATTATCAATTTTCCACATTTCGAAATCGCTCATGATGCTGGCGAAATTCGCCGACGCGGTTCTGGGAGTTGACGCCTGTAAATCCACACCCATTTTGAATCTCTCCGATGTCTCTCGCTCGATTTGCTCCAGCCGCTCGATCGCTTTAGCTGGATCGCTTGGAGGTCGCTGGTTGAAATCTATATCAATCTCAATTCTGAAAAAGAAAACGTATTTTGAAAGATATATAAATTAAACTGTTTTTTCTGTTGGACATTTCAGACGGCGTCTAGTTTTAATAGCAATAGAACCTATGCTAAGTTCATCACTACTACTGCTAACCATTTCTGCCGCCAAGCAGTAATGCATTCGCGTTACTGTGTTCCGGTTTGAAAGGTGTGATTGCCGGTGTAATTACAGGCACATGAGACATTCCATCGTCACGTCTCAGAGTTACGGGCGACCGCACCTTACACGCTGGAACACAATAACGCGTTATTTATTGATCATACAACGACCTGTATTCTAGCAATAAATGTATTTTGTTAACCTAAGTGACGTAAGACGGGAGCGTGGTAAATCATTGCATGCTTACCCTGTCTCCTGTTTAAATTTGATCCAGTCTTCAGGTTTCGGGGCTCGTGGGATTTCCGAAGCCAGAGCTCGACTGGCGTTCTCTAGAGTTTGCTCTATTAGGTCTTTTTCAGCATCTAAATAGATAAAATATATGATGCGTGTCATCTGCAACACATCGGTCAATGCTCGATATTGCTCCCCATCTAATTATCGTACCGCGGACATGATAAAAATCTATTTTTACGATGAAAACAAAAAGACTTCCTTCGTGGTTGCCGGTGAAATTACAGGCACATGAGACATCCAACCTACAAGTCTCAGAGTTGCGGGCGCATAAGATGCGACTCGGGTCTTGTCGTACCTAGTAGGGGAGGACCCAAGTCGCATCGGTTGTTATGGGCCGAGGTTACCACTTAACACCAGGTGGGCCGTCGACTCGTTCCGTAAGAAAAAATAGGTAAATAAATAGGTAGTACTAGCGATCTGGCCCGACTTACGAAGTCATAAATACGCCATAAGCGCGAAATATTTATACATTATAAACACAAACCTTCCTTGGAAATTACGTAAGTTTTTCGTAAAAACAGAATTGAAATTCCTTAGAACAGTTTTAAGAGATAAATAAAGATCTAGAAGTAGCGCGAGAATAATTAAAAATAATAAGTAATTTTAATGTGCCATTATTTCAGAGGAATAGCCAAACTACAAGTTAGAAATATATTTGCATTATTTTTAATTGCATTTCAACAGACACCTGTCATATTTTTCGTTCGTTTGAATTAGATGACGAATTTATATTCAAAGCGCTGTTTAGCTGTTGGCAGATAGTAATGTTAGCTCTCAAACACAAATGTGTGACAATATTGTCTATCAAACACTATTTCAACATGGCGACCCAGTAAACAAAAAAAAACGTAATTGAATAAGAGAAAACGTCTCGTTACGTCAATAAAACAGCCTCACCAAGCCTTCATACGTACCTAGGTAGGTCAGGTTCATGGCTATAGAAAGTGGATTGTATCCGCAACTCTAAGGTACGTAGTAATTACGTCTAGTCCGAATAAGAGGAGAGGAAGTAGCACTAGTAATGTCGGATGTAAGTCTACTTAGGCTTTCGTATATTGCAAGTTTTTTTTTATTTATTATTGGTGGACATTTCACACAGCGCCATCTAGCCCAAAAGTAAGCTAAGCATAGCTTGTCATGAGAACCAGACAACTGATATAATACATAATATACTTTTTTTTTGTAAATACATACATATAATACATATTAACACCCAGACACAGAACAAACAACTATATTCGTCACACAAATGTTTGTCCTGGGTTGGAATCGAACCCACGACCTACAGCTCACAAGGCAGAGTTACTAACCAACTGAGCTGTGAGGCCAGTCAATTATTATTTCCTTTCCTTTTTAATTTTCTATTATTGTCATATATATCAGAACGGTCTGTTTATTATTCTATTTTTGTTTAATTGTGTAATATATGTATTGTTTATGTGCTTAATACATAAATAAATAAGATAAGCTGCTTAGACGATGATAAAGAAAGCACTCAATACTAGTATTTAAAATAATATACTATTATAATACCTGCTAACTAACTGCACCCACCCTGCTTCCCACGGGTGCATTTAATTTACAAATTACATACACAAACTTTCCTAGTTTATAGCTCTTTTTGTGAAAACGAAATCAAAAGCCGATGCACGCTTTAGATAAAACGTAAGCGGAGAAACAGAGGCATATAGCGACTTTGTTTTGTACTATTCAAAGATATCACAATCTGTAACCGAGAATAAAATATCGATTTCCGAAATAAAATATAAACAAATATACATAACATCTATTTTCATCACACAAATGTTTTGTAGTGGGTGGGAATCGAACCCACGACCAACAGCGCAGAAGGCAGGGTTAGGTACTATTACTATCAATTGAGCTGAGGCCAGTTCTAGGAGTCCTTTAAAAAATCATGTAAATGTGTTAATATGTGTTATTTATACCATGCCTACACCCAATAACCGTTATTCGTATAATACCTTGGCATTCCACTTACACGTCTCAGAGTTACGGGCGCATACGATGCGACTTCGGTCTTGTCGTACCTAGTAGGGGAGGAGCCAAGTCGCATCGGTTGTTATGGGCAGAGGTTACCACTTACCAGGTTAGCCGTTGGCTAGTTCCGTAAATGTATTACACAAAAAAAGTGTGTGTGGAAGTAATAAATATATAAATCACCCTTCCCACGTCGCTGTACAGCGCAGTTGGGTCTGCGCAGCGCGCGCGCCAGGTTCCCGCACACGGCGCGCTGTGACGTCAGCTCGCTGCCGCTGCATCGCCACTCATCGTCTGCAAAACATATAATTATGTATTTAAAGTACCAAAATATATATTTCATAAACTTGTATAATCACATCTAAAAGCTCAGTGTACTTATTGCAAGTCAAAGTCAAAAACTTTATTTCCATAGAATTCGTAATGAAATGGCTTGGAAACGTCAATTATATTCATAACATAAGGTCACGCGTACTTATCGCTAAGTTTGACGCCTGTTCAAACCCTATCCGTAAGTAGGCTGTCCTGTCTGTCCGTTTTGTTAAGTCCGTTTTTTTAACTTAGTTCAACCTCAGTTCAGCAATCAAGTTTACCCGTTGAGCTAGAGACTTGAAACTTGATCATAGCTCAGAACTGGATGACAACAGGTTTTAGATACATAACTCATATTATATGATAATAATAAGAGCTGCAACTTACCCATGAGCGTGTTTAAAATCTGCAGTTTAGTGGGTGCGTTAAAGGCGGTCCGTGGGCGCTCCACCGCTGTCCTGGGTCGAGGCGGCGCGTGGGGTCGCGTGGGCCGGACTCCACCACACTCCGTCGTAGCGGGCCGTCTGCGGAGCACCCTACTGTATCCCGAAGCATTTCCGTCGCCGCTGTCTTCTGGACACTGGATCGATGAATGCAGGTCCCACTATAAATATAATAAACGTTGGTGGACATTTCACACAGCGCCATCTAGCCCCAAAGTAAGCTAAGCATAGCTTGTATCATGCGAACCAGAAAACTGATATAATACTTATATATCCTATCAGTAAGATAGCTCAGATAAGGTCATCTGAAAGACTTGTTATAGTAGGGCTGCTATACCAGAGTTTTTTAATAAATATATAAATAACGAAATATATTCCTGCCGCCAAGCATACGCAATACTATTGGTGGTCATCGATAAAATACAGGCGTATGAAACATTTCACCGTCTAGTCTCACAGTTACGGACGCAATATAATATGACTTAGTTCTTCCCATACCTAAGTAGGGACGGACCCAAAACGTATTACTTTTTATGGCCTCTGCCGCTTAACATCAGGGAGGCCAAAGAGAGTCTCGTGAACCAATCTCGTAAAGTAACTCAATTTCTCTTTGTGCTATAAAAACAACTAGATTTCTTTAGATGGCCTGAAAGCGATTAAAACGCTCCTCAAAGTGATTACGCTGCAGAAAGGATCCAGTATCATGAACAGCTTAAATATATTATAGGCACCATTTTTATAATATGTCCAAAGTTGACAAAAGCTCTAAAAAGCTAAATGGCTGAATAAATTATGTAAAGAAGATTACTTATCTGTCGTCGAGATGACTCACAGACACGTTGATGATCATATTGCCAAATATGAAGAGATATTTGTTTCCTTAAATTATATTATTGGTCATCGATCCGAATGATAACTGTAACGGTTTATATATGATACAGGACTTTAACGATGCATTATTTTAACATAAATTTAGACTATATTATTTACATATTTTTTTGGTATATGTAATGAATACAATAACCCCAATGAAAAAATTACAAACTTGGATATATTTTCCAATAAAATACAAATGTTCAAAAAATTACTGAGCCACTTTGGCTCTTCTGCTTAATTTAATTTGTATGTCTTACTTTTTTTATCTATATCTTACTTGATTCATTTAACTTTCTTAGTTTTAAGTACTTATTTCCTTTTTAATTTTCTATACGTGTTATGGTAAACGTTATGTACACTTATAATAGTCTTAAATATCAGAACTGTCTTTTTATTATTTTATTTTTGGTTAATTGTCAAAGACAAAGTCAAAAACTTTATTTCCATAGAATTCATAAAGAAATGGCTTGGAAACGTCAATAATATTCAAAACATAAGGTCACGCGTACTTATCGCTAAGTTTGACGCCTGTTTAAACGCTATCCGACTCTCCATGGGGAAGAACAGCAGAAACCCCTAATGGAGGGATTCCTTTCCTTTTCGCAATGTTTTGAGCAATGTACATGTGTGTGATGTTTGTGTGCTTAATAAATAAATAAATAAATAAATACAGCATATCAGTATAGTCAGTGATACAGTATTTTTACGCTAGTACTAACGGTAAACTTAACATGCACGAAGCTCGTCTGGAACTAACTGCATTAAGCGAGTAGTTTCAACGACTGAACCGATCTTCTTGCATAAGATGATTATAAACGTTTAACAAACTGTTAAGAAACTGCGAAAAGTTATTGTCCCTGTACCAATATCGTCTCAGTAACAGTTTCTGTCAAATAAATAGATATTGAGCAATCTTTCGTTACGCCAGAATGTATCCTAATGAATGACAAATACATGTCGAGTTATGTGAATAAATTACCTACCTAATAATACTAACCATTACTTTTCCGTGTTAAGACATGTTTATACGTAGATATTAAATAACGATGGATCTGGAATATAGAAAAAAATATCACACAGCGCTATCCTGCTAAGTAACCTAAGTAAATAGCTTGTATCATGGGAACCAGACAGCTGAAATAATACTAAAATTCTTTTTTTTTTTTGTAAATATCTACGTATAATACATATCAACATTCAGACACAGAACAAACACCTATGTTCGTTGCAGAAACGTTTGTCCTGGGTGGGAATCGAACCCACGACCTACAGCGCCGAAGGCAGAGTAGTCTACACTTCACCTTCGCATTGGATGGTCCCGGCTCTGGCTCCGCTGGTAGCGGCTGCTCCGGTCCCGGGGTGGAATCCGCGACTTCCTCGTCGCTGTCGGCCGAGTCCGACGAACACGCCACTCCGAACAGACCTTCAGAATCATCTGTAACGAATAACGTGCGCTTTACTGGCAGAATATAATTCCTTGATAATTGTACAATGATAATTATTTCGTGTTATTTTTTATGTCATACAGTTACAGCACCTGGTATTAAGTGGTAACCTCGGCCCATAATAACAGATGCGACTTGGGTCTTCCCCTACTAGGTCAAGTCGCATCGTATGCGCCCGTAACTATGAGACGTGTAGATGGAATGTCTCATGTGCCTGTAATTTCAGCGGCAACCGGCAACGTTTCGCATCGGTTGTTATAGGCAGAGGTTACCACTTAACACCAGGTGGGCCGTCGGCTCGTTCCGTAACTGTATAACGTAACATAAAAAAAACCTTTTTCCTCAATTTTAAAACAGGGAAAACGGTTTTTAATTATAAATATTATTATTGTGTTTTTTCGTAGATTTTTCGAAAGATACTAAGGAGATAAAAGGAAAATACGCCAAATGAAATCCAAGACACAGCTTACAGTCCACGTCAGTGTGAAGCGGCCGATCGTCTAGGTACACCAGCATGGGTAGGGCTGCGGCCACTTGCGACCGGTAGTGCGGAGACTCCGCCGCAGCGGTGCCTGACAACGTGAGGCGCCGGAGAGAACCGCATATACCCAACGTCCATAGACGACCGGCCTCTGATATTGGATTGCTGAAATTGTAAATAAAATTACGTATCAAATGTATAATTAAAATAAAAAAAGCAAGGCTCCTGTCGAAGGGTACCGATGTAGGCATCCAAACGACAAAGAAAGGGCATCTATATTCAGCCAGTCATCTTCCGCACGTTATCGCTCCTGGCTTAGGGTTCTCTTCGCGCTTTCTAACATTTTGGGAAGACATTTTGTACCTAGAATGTTATACTTACTACTACTCCCAATACAACTTACTCTGCGAGATTCAGTGTGTGCAGTTTCTGAAGAGCAGCCAACGGTTGCAAGTCCCGCAGTCGGTTCCCGGAAGCGCTCAGTTCACGAAGAGCTCCAAGGCCCCACACGCCATCAAGACTGTTCAGGCCGCAACGGTTTACGCTCAACACCTAACAAGATCATGATGTTTTAGTAAACTTCAGATTTTATTTATTTGCAAAGTTTGATGACAAACTTTTTCATAAACGCCTATTTTGTGGTTGAAAGAGATTTGCCATTTGCAGCTTCAAGAATAAAAAAAACACAGAGCTTTCAAAAGCAGAGTAATATTATTATTATAGTTAAATGATAATGACATATCTCTATATAAATTTTCAACCAAGCCTTATATAAATGAATTCTAACGAGTTTTAGAGTAATATACTCAATGTATACGCTAGCATCGGGATTGCGGATATTTTAATGATTCTTCTTGTTAAAATATACCTATCTAGAAGAACCTTGCCTTCAGATGAACTAAACCAATTCCGAGGTCTCGAAGAGAAGTAAGTGCGCTGCCGTCTAGGTTTAAAGACCGAAGCCTTGGAGCCAGAACGTTGAGTCGCCGCAAGCCAACCCTTTCAGCCACCACGCGAAGTTTAGCCTCTCTAATTAGAAGAACCTCGTCGTCAGTAGTAACTCCACTGGATTGTTTCTAGAAAGAAAGAAAAGAAAGACAAGAAAGAAAATAATAGCTGATATAGCTGAAAATCAGCGCTGTAACCTGTTGCAGCACGTGCTGAGCTCAAGGCTTTTCACACAATGCTGTACGCGACAGCGTTCCGCATTATTATTTTTTGTTTTATTTTATGTTTTGTTAGTGTTCTTTTTGTGTTTTTGTGATGTTAGCCGTTATTGTGTACAGTGTGTGTGTGTGTGTGTGTGTGTGTGTGTGTGTGTGTGTGTGTGTGTGTGTGTGTGTGTGTGTGTGTGTGTGTGTGTGTGTGTGTGTGTGTGTGTGTGTGTGTGTGTGTGTGTGTGTGTGTGTGTGTGTGTGTGTGTGTGTGTGTGTGTGTGTGTGTGTGTGTGTGTGTGTGTGTGTGTGTGTGTGTGTGTGTGTGTGTGTGTGTGTGTGTGTGTGTGTGTGTGTGTGTGTGTGTGTGTGTGTGTGTGTGTGTGTGTGTGTGTGTGTGTGTGTGTGTGTGTGTGTGTGTGTGTGTGTGTGTGTGTGTGTGTGTGTGTGTGTGTGTGTGTGTGTGTGTGTGTGTGTGTGTGTGTGTGTGTGTGTGTGTGTGTGTGTGTGTGTGTGTGTGTGTGTGTGTGTGTGTGTGTGTGTGTGTGTGTGTGTGTGTGTGTGTGTGTGTGTGTGTGTGTGTGTGTGTGTGTGTGTGTGTGTGTGTGTGTGTGTGTGTGTGTGTGTGTGTGTGTGTGTGTGTGTGTGTGTGTGTGTGTGTGTGTGTGTGTGTGTGTGTGTGTGTGTGTGTGTGTGTGTGTGTGTGTGTGTGTGTGTGTGTGTGTGTGTGTGTGTGTGTGTGTGTGTGTGTGTGTGTGTGTGTGTGTGTGTGTGTGTGTGTGTGTGTGTGTGTGTGTGTGTGTGTGTGTGTGTGTGTGTGTGTGTGTGTGTGTGTGTGTGTGTGTGTGTGTGTGTGTGTGTGTGTGTGTGTGTGTGTGTGTGTGTGTGTGTGTGTGTGTGTGTGTGTGTGTGTGTGTGTGTGTGTGTGTGTGTGTGTGTGTGTGTGTGTGTGTGTGTGTGTGTGTGTGTGTGTGTGTGTGTGTGTGTGTGTGTGTGTGTGTGTGTGTGTGTGTGTGTGTGTGTGTGTGTGTGTGTGTGTGTGTGTGTGTGTGTGTGTGTGTGTGTGTGTGTGTGTGTGTGTGTGTGTGTGTGTGTGTGTGTGTGTGTGTGTGTGTGTGTGTGTGTGTGTGTGTGTGTGTGTGTGTGTGTGTGTGTGTGTGTGTGTGTGTGTGTGTGTGTGTGTGTGTGTGTGTGTGTGTGTGTGTGTGTGTGTGTGTGTGTGTGTGTGTGTGTGTGTGTGTGTGTGTGTGTGTGTGTGTGTGTGTGTGTGTGTGTGTGTGTGTGTGTGTGTGTGTGTGTGTGTGTGTGTGTGTGTGTGTGTGTGTGTGTGTGTGTGTGTGTGTGTGTGTGTGTGTGTGTGTGTGTGTGTGTGTGTGTGTGTGTGTGTGTGTGTGTGTGTGTGTGTGTGTGTGTGTGTGTGTGTGTGTGTGTGTGTGTGTGTGTGTGTGTGTGTGTGTGTGTGTGTGTGTGTGTGTGTGTGTGTGTGTGTGTGTGTGTGTGTGTGTGTGTGTGTGTGTGTGTGTGTGTGTGTGTGTGTGTGTGTGTGTGTGTGGTGTGTGTGTGTGTGTGTGTGTGTGTGTGTGTGTGTGTGTGTGTGTGTGTGTGTGTGTGTGTGTGTGTGTGTGTGTGTGTGTGTGTGTGTGTGTGTGTGTGTGTGTGTGTGTGTGTGTGTGTGTGTGTGTGTGTGTGTGTGTGTGTGTGTGTGTGTGTGTGTGTGTGTGTGTGTGTGTGTGTGTGTGTGTGTGTGTGTGTGTGTGTGTGTGTGTGTGTGTGTGTGTGTGTGTGTGTGTGTGTGTGTGTGTGTGTGTGTGTGTGTGTGTGTGTGTGTGTGTGTGTGTGTGTGTGTGTGTGTGTGTGTGTGTGTGTGTGTGTGTGTGTGTGTGTGTGTGTGTGTGTGTGTGTGTGTGTGTGTGTGTGTGTGTGTGTGTGTGTGTGTGTGTGTGTGTGTGTGTGTGTGTGTGTGTGTGTGTGTGTGTGTGTGTGTGTGTGTGTGTGTGTGTGTGTGTGTGTGTGTGTGTGTGTGTGTGTGTGTGTGTGTGTGTGTGTGTGTGTGTGTGTGTGTGTGTGTGTGTGTGTGTGTGTGTGTGTGTGTGTGTGTGTGTGTGTGTGTGTGTGTGTGTGTGTGTGTGTGTGTGTGTGTGTGTGTGTGTGTGTGTGTGTGTGTGTGTGTGTGTGTGAATAAATGTCTTCTTTCTTTCTTTCTAATTTATTTTCTACAAACTGTACACAACACCGATTACATACTTATATAACTAAGAGAAATTTAAACAAAAAAAAACTTTCTGTAACGAAATCAACTCAATACACTGATCGCCATATTTGTTTAATGTCTTCATGTACCTATATCAGAAAGTCAGTCGGCACAAGGAACCGCATTAATATAATTGCGACAGTGAGCTCATTAACGTTTAAATATTTTAACTTCAATACGGTGTTTTATTTTCTAGACAGTAGGTATGGGGAATGGTTATTTTTAGTTTCGAAAAATATTTTAATGAACATTTGTTCCTACATCGCATTACGAACAAAAACATGTACCTACCTACTTACGACAATCATAGGTCTCTATGTTCCTAGTAATCATCCTGATTGACCTTAAATTACGTTGATTTATACGAAGTTTCAAAACCTACATTAGTAGCCTACATTAATTTTCCTTCGCGAGTGTAGCCTTGATATTTCATCAAGAAGTTTCCCTTTGAAGTTATATCACAGAATACTGAAAGTTTAAAAGACTAGTTAAATTCGTAACGTTGAGGATGTACCGTTCAAATTGAAACACGAGGGCGACGACTTAAAGCAATTAGAATTTTTAAATTGTATAATCCTCGTAGAACACGAAATACGAGTTTTTTAGTCGGAAGACGATTCTAATTTCTCGAATAACAGTAAATATCTACAACAGTAATTATAATAAGTATGAGTAGTAATTCTGCATTTGCTCGCGATTTTATATGTCTATATATAGGTAGGTATATATAGGCCTTTCCTCCTTCCTGCCTCTTGGTCCCTAAAGATTTTCATTCAAGTTCAAAACTAACTGTTTAAAAACATCTCCCATATTCAATTTGGTCTATGGCTGTACTATCACCATGCGGGCTAGAAAAACTAATGTAACTAAAATTTTGACGTGACAACGTCTTATAATTCGATAGAGCCGGCTGCACGCACGAAAAAACATGACTCATGCGGCGTTACCTCGCTCTGAGGCGTTCCATGTAAGGCTTGTGCAAGTGCAAGCGAGAGCGCGGAACGAGCGACAAAGAAGCACAATCGGCCTTTGCGTTCGGCAGCGTTCGACATCCGTCTCTCTCCTACTTGAGTGAGCGATGCGTCTGCGTGGACAGCTGCTAATACTTACATTTACATGTTTTGATCGAGTATCAAGTGCAGTGAAAAGTGAATGTGGTGTCAATTGTTTATAGCAACGATAATTACAGCGATAAAGGTAATGATTCTTTCGATATTAATTATATATTAAGTGATATATTGCAAAATGCTACCATTCCATCAGTATTTTCTTAAGACGTTGTCACGTTCAACTATCGTCAGTAAACCGACTTTACAGACAACCATTTTTTTTTATGTATTTATCGATACCTTCATCATACTGATCATACCTTCCCCAAAAAGTGCCGAACGGGTCACTCTTCGCCTTATGGATAAAATTATCGTGGGAATATAAACGTGACAGGTGGTAAGCTTATCTCCGCCATTGTTATCCCACGAAAAACTAACATGCCACATTCTTCCAGTAATACATTCCTTAAGAATTCGGCAGGCAGGTTAATCTTATACCAACAAAATTACCAAAGTAATATAATATTTTACCAGCAGTTCAATGAGAGTAAGTTCCCGGGGTATGACGATCCGTTGATAGCCCGGCAGGCGGCGCTCCAGCTCTTCCTGACCTCCTGGTTGGTCTGGTTCCGGGGGTGGCATAGCGAGAGCCCTACACCACACACAGAATTCACTTTCATAATGCGGACAGCACTAGAGTGGAACTCCGTGTCTGCGTCTGTATTTCCCGAGAACTATAATCTGGAGGTCTTCAAGTTCAAATTGACAACAGATAAAATACTTTTATACTTTTTATTGTAAATACATATAATGTAATAAATTTAACATCCAGACACAGAACAAAAAAGTTAGAGAGTTAGAGTGGCTGGTTTGCTATAACACACAAAAAATTCTGATAGGACAAGACATTGTGAATCCTCATCTGCACTACAGTCAGGGAGGGAGATTCCTTCTCGTCACTCTCAATGCGGTTGTGTAGGCAGATGTTTGTTGTGTAGTTACCTAGTAAATAATTATATCTAAGTAGATCTATTTAAGGCAGATACCTAAATATATTAAGGTAGATACCTAAAGAGAGGTGTGGCGCGAATCGGTTGAGGCTCAGGCGAACTAGCCGTCGATATTTCTGATGGTGACGGAGAAGCGACAACGCTGGGCGTTTCCGGTCCGCTGCCCAACTCGACGCATGGTGCTTCTTGAAACGGCATATTGGTCGCTTCGCTGCAACTTACAGGATAAGCCAAATCACCTACAGTATAATTGTATGGGGCAATTGGAATCGAATATGGAACTTACCTTGCTAACTATAATATAGCGAATAGCTATGGAACAAATTTAAGTTATATTTGGCCTTATAATGTCAGTAAAATATAAGCAATGCCTTTTATTTCATGAGGCTGATTGTATTGTAACAAATTGTTTATTTTGAACCAGGGTGTTTTTATTAAGGTTCGTTTATGTTGCTAAGCTACAAGAAAGACCATAGATTTTGTACTAGGTACGAAAGAGTATAAAATATGGTATCTACTCAAAATGTACTCAAGTCTTAGCTATCAAAAATCAAAGATCGTTTTTGAACTTTGATTTTCGTGCAACCCCGAAGCAGATGGGTTCAGATAGGTCTTCTATTTATAAAAGCTTTGCTCAAAAGGACTCAAAAATATAATAGGTACAAAGCGGCAACAATAAATTCCCAATAAAAATAACTATAATATTTGTCGAGTAATGTAATACATACATTCAGTTCAGAACGTTTTTTGCCTTAATTTTGCCTTCTAATACTGGCAACACTTAGTGGCGATTGGTATCATGTGTGGGTTGTGATAATATCAATCCAATTTTTAAATATAAATTACGTCTTTCAATTTATTATTCATAATGAATGAAACTTTACATACTTCTAATAAAACGGCCAAAAACCATGTTTGTACAGAATGTGGCCATGCATTCAACAGACCTTATAGGCTAAAACAGCACGAGTTAATTCACAAAAATATTGTAAGTTTTCCAGTTCATTGGCCCTTATAAACCTTCTCCTGTATTATTGCCGTAGGTGTTTATTAATAATTCTATCCTTAGCTATTATTCAAATAGTTTGACAGAGTAAAATGCAATGATTAAGTGTAGTTACTTGATATTCGGTACGGGCAGTTTTTCCTACCAAAATATGATTTAGATATATATAATTCGATACCGATAAGAACAAAAAATAGAAGAGGCAGACAACGTGGAACTTTGAGCAGTCTCTACGACTACATGAGAAAAAAATCACAAAATATTATCTCATTCGGTAAAATCTTATGTTGGTCTTATCATTTTGGTTTCAGAAACCGTTTGTTTGTGGAGAGCCTAACTGCAATAAATCATACAGCAACAAGAGTCATCTAGACCGGCATATTTACAATGTGCACATTGAACCACCAGTTAATGTTATTTACAGGTAAACAAAACAAAACATCAAATTTACTACTATGTACTCAGTCTTAAGGGTGCAATAAAATGTGACTTGGGTCTTCCCTTTCCTAAGTATGATAGGTCCCCAAGACATTCTGCTTATGTATTATGCAGAGGTTACCGCTAAACAGCAGATGGGCCTTAATCAATCCATAACTTATTGGTATAAAAATATAGTCTTAATGAGATTAAAATTATATTTATAATGCAGACATGAAGATAAACAGCATATTATATCCAAATACCCAAGAACAAGTTTACAAACAGTTCACTAATGTTTTGATTTAGATGTTTCTCTCTTCCTATTCCTATGTGTGATTTATGCTGAATATATGTTTTATCATATTATTTCCAGATGTCCAGTATGTATGAAAGTCTATTCAAACAGGCAAAACTTAAAGAGACACATGAAAATAAGTCACGTAAAGAATAAAGGTTTCATGTGTGATGTTTGCAACATGTATTTCAAGAAAAAGCACCAACTGAGTTCTCATATGTATCAACACACCTTTATAAAGCCTTTCAGGTAAACTTGTTTTTTTTTGGCTTTTCTATATTTCCAAGTTATTCATCTTCGCTTCTTCTGTTATATGTCAACTGCTCCAGCTGTTACATCTCATTAGTAGGTTCTACTTTTATGCAATGAAGTAAGTACTTACTAGTTAGCTTAGCCTACACAGGCAAAGCTGTGCTGGCTAAGTTAGCCGAAGCTACTCAGGAGAAGAACATAATGTTTAGAGATTTGTTGTCTGTAACTTCGTGGGTTTCTATACATTTATTACATTCCAGCCTATGAGTGTGTACAGTTGCACAGACCCGAGTTTAAATCTGGAGGCAGTTTAATGAGTTATTTCAATCTAAAAAAATTATGGCCACATCCTCAAAATGGTGAAGGCGAACACTGTGAGGAAACCTACATGTCCCAAAACCAAAATCTCCCAGGCATGTGTCAGTGCACGAGGAGCCTCATTTTAATCGTTTCACCACACTATGTTGTAATTTTTTATAGCTGTAGCCTTTGCCGGGCCGAGTTCATCACAATTTTGCAGAAGAAAAAACACATGAAACTTCACAAGAACTACAGCTGTGTTCAATGTGATATGACTTTTCTACGGTGGTCGCTGTATCTGAAACATAAGAAGGTGTTTCACACTGTGACGGGTATGTTGCATACCTTTTTTTATTCTAAAGGCAAAGTCAAAAATGAGAATGCTTTAAGCTTAGTTAGAACATATATACATAAAATAATACATAAAGTCACGACTTTTATACATTAATTCATCTTAGAGGTATTTTCTACCCCCGCCTTTGTCTATCGCCTGGACTTGTTGGTAATTTCGATGTCCGGGCTATCTGGTTATTGATTAGTTAGTGTTAGCTGAGTTATTCGTGAGAAAACAGTGGCGATGACGAGCTCACCCCTCGTCATGTCTGTGTTCCTCTGCCTACCCATTTAGGGATAAAAACGTGAATCTATATATGTTACTTTAACCTTCTAGAATACATATGCGATGACTGTGGCCGGAAATTCAACAAGAGGGTACACATGGTGCATCATTCGAAAGTACATATAGCAGGACACATGCCGACATTTTTCGCTTGCTCTATCGAGAATTGTAACAGGTACGTAAACAGGTGGAGGCCTGAAACCCTCGGGAACAAACTGCTTATTAAAAATAAAACTTATGGGCGGTTTCGTATATTCTCCGGTACCCGAAACGGGCAAATAAACCTCTCTCGCGTTCTCTCTCCCCTTCCCTTCCTTCTTTCTCTGTTCCTTCCTTCTCCTTTCTCTCTCTTCCTTCTCCTTTCTCTCTCTGTCTCCCCCTCCCCTCGCTCTCCCTCCCTCCCTCCAACTCGTGCATAACTGGCGTACTTTTCGCGTTGTACTCTATGGCTAGTTCTCGAGCCTACACGAGCAACGCATTATACTGTCGGAAGTATAACAGCTGCTCGTCCAGCAGATCGGGGCGGGGGTCGGACGATGGTTTAAACTTCATTAATGATTTTAATTTGATTTAAAATAACGCACGTTTGAATGAAGTATCGCAAAACGATACCAGTTTTGAGGATTTGTTAAATTTCGAAAGTTCGTAGACCCAAAAAACGTACGACATAGCACAAAATAAATTACTTTAAATTGTCTTAATAATTAAATTAGTCATTAATAATCTTACTTACACTCTTATTTTTTTAGGACGTACGCAAGAAATAGTGGTCTAAAGCACCACATCATGGTAAAACATCTTGATATGAAACACATCTGTGAAATTTGTCATGCAAAATTATCAACAAAAGTAAGTCGTTATATTTTTTATGAGGACGGCTGTTTCTCCTGTTTTTAAGCTAAATACGCTGTCCATAATCCCCTTCTTCAGCTTGACAAGTCCAAGTATCGTATATCACTACGGAAAAGATGAAGTGAAGGAGATTCGACACTTCTTCGCCATTTAGCCTCAGACGTGAAAATAGAAATTCGCATGTGTCTATAATTTCACCAACAGCAACGCCCTTCGAATCAAAAACATCTAGGGAATTCACAACCTGTTTTGAGGCAAGAATGGGTTGTGACAGATACTGCCCCCCATAAGTCCTTCACAGTTTTTTTTTTCCTGTTGTTAAGCGGTAACCTCTGTCCATAACAAAAGCGAAGCTTGCATGTTGCAGCATGTTACATTGTATTGCGCCCGTAACTTTGAGACCTGAAGGTGGAATGTCTCAAGTGCCTGTAATTCCTTCAACTTCCAAACCGGAACAAATTAAGGCGAATGCATGAGTGCTTTGTGGCAGAAATGTATGGTGGCAGTACTTCCCCGGCCTAATTTGGCAGCTACATTTTGTTATAATTATCTGTCTTTATTCCAGGCAAAATTATTATATCACCTTAAAATGCACGACAATCCAAAAGGGAGTCTCAACCAGCCAACAAAAGAACAAGGCCGCAAACAGAGACATGATATTGGTGCAGTGAAGACCTCAACAGCCCTCAGAATAGCTGGCTTGCTTACAGACCCTAACAACGAGAATATAAGAGGAACTATGAAGAACTCCAAGAGAGAACTCGAATTTCAAGAAATGCCTTTAGAAGTTGAAATCATTGATATCCCTTATTTGAATGGAGAAGTTAAAAATCCCGAGATGCAAATTGAAAGTGAAAAACCTGTGAATAGAAAAGAAGACAATTCCCAAGAACCGATAGATCTATCGACTGAAAGTTGTCAAGATCATACTCAAGGGTTTAAAGAAACTGATAGCAAACTAGTAGAGTTGACGACGACTTAGGAATAATGAGGAGCTCTGAAACAAAATATGGCAACTTCAGTGTTTCCACTTCTTTAAAATATTAGTAAAAATTAAAAAACTAATCATGAATTAATAGCACTGTTTGCTTTTATTCTGACAGCTTTTGAGTGTGTACAATACACTCTACTTTCAGTACAATAAAAAAAATATAGAGGTGCTTCTTGCTTCTTTAGGATGAAAGTAGATTTACTACATTTAAAACTTTTGACCGAAACAATAAATAGTCATCAACATGTTAATTGTTTAAAATTAATAGAAATCAAACTGCTATTTGATTTCCTCGTACTTAAGCTGTGTAAGCAGCTATGTGTCGACAAATCAAGGCAGTTTCAAGCGGCAGCTGAAACGGTACCTATGCTGATAAGCAACCACGTCCATAATCCGTCTCCTAGACCTAAGGCGTACCTCCGACCTCTATAGTGTACAGCGAACCAATTTGATTAGCAAGTCAAGTACCTATAAATACAAAAAAAAACAGCCTGTCGGCACATATTTGTATGTGTGTAAAATTGCAAAAATGGATTGATTGATTAACTACCAAAGAGACGACGTTACAAAATTAAGTAGACGCACAAAGGTGAATGACTAATCCAGCGAGAAAATGTGCGTGATACGCAAGCAAGGTAAGTGCTGCTTCATTCTCTGTGGTTAGGCATGTGCGCGCTGATAAAATAGGAATGCCTTTCCCTTTCTAATATAGTATCTAGTTGGTAAGTGAAAAAAGAACAAATTTATTTAAGTTACAATTTTAGTAAAGCTTTTTCTGTGGGTGTGAGCGTGCTGAAAGTGCTGTAAGCGTGAACTGGAACGGCTTGAATAAACACAGAGAATAGTAGTGACATTGACACACTTGCTAAATGACATAGCATTTGGCATCTATCATAACAAATAATGGTTGATTCTTGGTGATAACTCGCAAAGTTGCATATTATTATCTAGTATGTAAATTTATTTTATGTAATTTACTCATTTAATAGTCAAAATTTTGACATCTTATAATCTTAAGTTTATTCTGTCTGTATCTCCTTTTGCAAAATAATAATGGAATTCCATTTGAACATTTTTACATTGAACTGCTGGTAAGTTCTGTTATCTATCCCACAATAGTGTACCCCACAAGATGCAAAGTAGTTCACTAAGGCTGCTGTATGTATGTGTTTCTAATGAGAGATGACAGAGTACTTTATATATAGATATTAACATATAACAAATTAAAATAATAAATCGCTTCAACATGGCTATCTGTATGTATAATATTTTTATTTTTCAGGGGTATACCTATAGTTTCAAAGGATAGGAAGGAGCGCTTCGAAGCTATAGCTAATTATTTATCGGAGAGCTCGCACAATATAGTGTGCCTTCAGGAAGTTTGGAGTGAAAAAGACTACCTGTTCCTAAAAGATAGTTTGAAAGACAAACTCCCATATTCACACTACTTTTACAGGTAATTGTTAGTTTCCTGTGCTGCAGGTCATTATTTATTTTATGTCACTAATTATCTAGAAATTATTTTAAAGTGTACTCTCAGATAATTCAAGTTTCAAAGAGAAAAATTGGTTTTGTTTGTATTCTATAATTACCTGGGTACATATTCCATTGTAACTGGTTATGTTAACCATTATTTGTTTTAAAATAGTCCTAGTTGTAAGTAATGTAGGGAAACATTAACTATTTTTTTCATCATCATTCATAATATCCATATGTCATTTTATAATATCCATACTTTTACAGTGGTGTCCTGGGCTCTGGTCTATGTGTATTCACAAAATGGCTGATTCAGGATGTATTCTTTCATCAGTGGCCCCTAAATGGCTATATTCACAAGATACACCATGGAGATTGGTTTGGAGGGAAGGGAGTGGGGCTGTGCCGCATCAGGTGTGGTGACAGGCTGGTCAATATTTATTGCACTCATGTAAGCAGAATTTTACTTAACATTTCTACAAATAATTTGTAGGTCTTTCCGTTGGGGCTTAGCATGAATCAATTTAAACAGGTTATTATCTGGTTGGCACTACGCTGACTATTCCTTGAGTGTTGCAGGTGTCTATAGGCGATGGTAGCCACTTACCATCAGGTGGAACATCAGTTTTTTTATATTAAATATTAGTAGACAAGCTTACAGGCCATCTGATGGAAAATGGTCACCATCACCCATAGACATCTGCTCTCGAGAGGCAATTCCAATGTGCTGCCAGCCTTTAAATTGCTTTATCATTCACATAAAATATATATGTTTATATTCACGAATTTAGTGAATTGTCTTACCCATACCTGTGTTGGAAAAACATAAGTCATAATACTCTAATAAGCAATAGATACAGCATATCACTTGTTCTCTCATGTGTATATACAAATGTAGCATCTGCCCCAGCTTCACACTGATACAGTTTACTAATAAAGAAAATGAGGAATGTGCTTATGGAGAAAGTATTAAGTTACAGTTTTTTTGAGGAAACACTGTCATATTTCAGCAATTTTGTACATAATATTTACAAATTGTATACAGATACCTTCCTTGTGAACGTGGTTCAGAAAAAGTAAGTGAAGAAACAGACAGGCAGACAGTGACTTTATTTCATACTGTTTAGAGATATCATAAAAATATGTGGTTTGTACATACATACATACATACATAGTTGCAGGTAACTTATGTATGTGTTTGCCATGTAAGTTTATAAAAAGAGGTTACGGTTGCAGTTGCATGCGGAATACAACGAGGATGACATTTACCTGGCACACAGAGTGCTCCAAGCTCACTCCACTGCTGAGTTTATTTATTTGACAGCCACACCGGCGGACATATCTATCCTAGCTGGAGATCTAAACACTGGGCCCGGAGACCTATCCTATAAGTGTGTACTAATCATTCATAATTATTTTCTAGCTGTGCCCGCTTTCATTCAGTTTGTGAGTAAAAGAGTAGCTATGTGGTTAAGTTATTTTTATCAATTTCTGATAATACCAGTAGTACCAGTACCATCAGTTATCTGCCAGTAAAAATTCCGTCAAAATAGGATCAGTCGTTTTGGAGATTACCCAGAACAAACAGATGGACAAAAATCTAGGGACTGAAAACAAATTTATCCACCAATAAATTTATATATTAATAAAATAATCATGTTACTGTTCACAGAATCATCTCTCAACTGCCCAGATTAATGGATCCGTATGACATGGTCTGCGAGGGCACCAATCCAAACGTGAGGAAGCATTCAGGAACATCCGATAATGCAAATAACAGCTATTCCGACCCCACACAGGTCAAAATGAACCCGGATGGTAAAAGAATCGACCATGTTCTGTTCCAAGCTGACCCGGCATGGGAGGTGACTATACACATTTTATTTAATTTTACTAATATGACATTTAGCATGTAAGCTTGATATTCAGCAACAACCTCTACCCCTAACAACAGCTCAGGGGAAAACTTCCCTTAAGCTAAGTTACCCATCCGGGGAGGAAGGACTGTACCATATTCATTTCTGTCGCCAAGCAATGCATGATGCATTCACGTTACAGTGATCCTGTTTGAAAGGTGTGGTTGCCGGTGAAATTACAGGCGCTTGAGACATTCCACCCTCACGTCTCAGAGTTACGGGCACATACAATGCGATTTGGGTCTTGCTGTAGTAGGGGAGGAGCCAGTTATTGGGCAAAGTAAATCTTTACTTAATTTAATTTAAAGACTTACTTTGCCCAATAATTGGCTTACTCTGAGGGTGTAGTATAAATGTTTAACTTTGCAGCCAACCATCGTATCATTCGGGAACCCCTTAGAAGATAGAGTGCCCGGCCAGACATTCTCTTACTCGGACCACAACGCTGTTGCACTGGAGATGAAACTTCGACCCGCAGCGTTCAAAAAACCGTTGCACACTCTCCGGCAAGTAAGCAAAGATGTCACATTAGACGACACCATATCGAAAGCAATCAAAGTGTGTGAGGAAGCAAAGAAAAATCTGTCACGAGCGAGGAAATTATATATCCTCGTAGGCAGCTTACTCCTGATGTTTCTGATTGGAACTGTTGGATTCTGGCCTAATTATATTTTGTATGACGTGGTCAAACTATTTCTGACTGGGTTGTGTTTCTACCATCTGCTCATGGGAACGCTTTGGAATAAAATTGAGATGAACAGTATTAAGGCTGGGTTAGGTGCGTTGAATAATTTTAGTCAGACCAGGAAGGAGCTTAGGAATGAATCGGCGCTCAGAAACGATATTGTTAGTGACCGATGTTGATATAACCGGAGTAACATCTGCTAGTTAATTATATCTGTATACCCATAATCTTAAATCTAGACACAATTTCGCCGTTTAGCGCCGTTAGTTTAAATAGTACTTTTCTTCTAGTCACGAAGCTATAGTAATGTTTACTTCAATGTTTCCAACTACAGTGTCACAAGGTGAAAAGTGGTATATCAAGGCTCTGCCTACCCCATCAGGGCGTGATTTTATGTAGGCATGTATGTCAACTATGGTATCAAATAACGAATTATATTTAAATAAGTATCTCAACCTCAAACGATTTCTCCAAAAGTGAATGAGCATTTGAAATTTTGGTTTAATATTTATTATCTGTTCTCGTGGTTTTCATGATGAACAACATATCAGCTTATTTGGGGAAAGTTATCCTCTTTACATCATCTGAACTCATTCCATAAAGAAACACGCCAAATAAAATTGTAAATACGAAATTATTTTTTTGTCTTGGTGAAAAATGTTGCCAAAGACGAAAAAAAAAAGTGTACTTAATTATGATTATACCAATGCAGGACTCATTGACGCCAATAGATAAATAACACTTTACTCCTCACAAGATAAAGATAACAACGATTAGTAACTATACATAGTGAAATAATGGGCGGTCTTATCGCTTTAGTGATCTCATACCTACAACCTTTAGATGGCTGGCCACTGGACTTTATATGGGAAATTCTGATTCGTCTACTTCATACATTACATAATTATTCTAAAAAAGTGTTTATTATCATTATGTTTATAAAAAAAAAGGTTATTTATTAATTTCCTTGTTAATAAGGACACTATGTAATGCATATCCAACACAACGATGCTAGTAAAATTTGAGGCTATGATCTTATTAAGGATTTGTAGGTCGTGATATTGAAACACATTTTAATGATTAAACTACCATAAAATATTGTGAGTCCTCCGATAACAAATATTTTTAAATGGGACTGCAATATTGTATAGTGGTTTATTTCTAATTATGTATTAAGTAGTTAAGTGAAGTGATACCTGTGTAACTAAGGTGCTCAAGCTATGATAAACTCTTGCTTAATAAAATATGCAAATGTGACTCAACATAGCTTTTTAAGTGCACTGCTTTAAGTAATTTAATTAACGAACTAAATATTTTTCTAATATCTTATTGATATACTGCGCTATCTCTTCAGATTTATTAATTAGGTACTCACTTGAAATATATTAACTCTCATCAATTATCATTCCACTTTATAACGTTGTTTTATTTTTATTGGTGGAAATTTCACACAGCGCCAGCTAGCCCCAAACTAAGCATAGCTTGTACTATGGGAACCAGACAACTGATAGAATACTTATGTACTTTTGTGTAAATACATAAAAATAAACATCCAGACACAAAACAAACATCTACGTTCGTCACAAAAATATTTGTCCCGGGCGGGAATCGAACCCACGACTCAGCTCAGATTGCATAGTTACTACCAAATGAACTGTGAGCTCAGACAAATTCTCACCAATGCCAAGTACGAAATGTGTTTGAAAGTAAATCTTATATTTTATTTAAGTGCCGTTAATTCCTTATTTAATAAAAAAAAAGACTCAACCTTGATACTCAGCACTGCCGCATTACAAATTTCGTTAGCTAATAATTTTATAGTTAATTTTAATAATTTAATAGCATGTATTTTTTCTCTATTGCTTACAGTTTTATCAATAATAATAAGTCAAACTTATCAATGATTAATTGCTTATTATTATTTATTAAATGATCAATTTAAGATTATTATTAAGTCACTTCAAATTTATGAAATAAAGTTTAACATATCTTCGGCTTGTTTTCATTTAACCTCTAAGCTAGTTTTCCCCCTCATTGATAATATTAATAAACATGCAAAATGTATTAACTAAATGATTCAGAATTCCAAACACCTCACATTAATGGAACATTTTCTTAATATTACATTAATTTTGCGCGCATTTGACTTCATATTATCTATTTAACCGTTGAGCGCATCCCACCAGTGTTCGTCAGGCAAAGTCCTAGTTAAGGTAAGGTTAACCTAAGGTTCAAAGTTAAAACGGCGCATCCCTTATATGAGCTGCGTAATGTAGTGTAACAAATATTCCGTTTATTTCAATGGGTACTTATACTTCGCTGCACAAGAAAAGTCGTCTAACATGCTTAAATTTGAGTACCTTAAATCTAGGTTCGCCCGGACTTATTGGTAGGTATAACATTTGTCCTGTCGAATTACATAAAGTATAAAATAGGCTGGAAAAACGGTAAGCCCGGTTATTCGTGGGAAGGCGGCGTTAAGCTCACCACCTATCAGCCTATCGACTGTGCTCACATTTGAAAGAAAAGTACGAAGATCTACACCTGATATTCCAAGTAATCATTTGAATAGGTAATGATTATTTTTTATTTTATACTGTTTTTTTTAAACTTCTTCAAATTTTTTTGTATAAATTATTAATTAAACATTGGTGGATATTACACAGCGCCACCTAGTTCCAAATTAAACGTAGCGTGTACTATACATACCGGACAACAGGCAGAATACTTATATACTTTTTGTTATAACACGCATATTAACACCTAGTCATAGAATAAACATCTTATATTCGACAGAAATTTTTGTCCTGGGTGGGAATCGAATCCAAGACCTCCAGCCCAGAAGGCAGGGTACTAATATGACTGGCCATATGAAGGCCAGTCATATTTGCTACACACTTTATATCAACGGTTTCATTTCTATAGACAACAAACGTTTCTTCTCTCTACCGTTGAAGAGCGAAAGGGATAATTGAACATAAAATGTTGCCAATCGGGTATACTTTGTTGCCAATCACCAATATGTCATCAAACAATGTAAAACAAAAACAAAAGCACTGTTTAGATTAAAATATTATTTATTTCTAAAACTTAACAATATTTAAAAACATAAGTCCTATACACATAAATATCACACAAAATAAATGTACATTAAAGTAGTTAAACGTAAAATGAATATTGCAGATCAAATACAAGAAGTAAATGACAAAAAAACACTGTTTCTTGTACTTTAGTTATATGTATAACAAAAATATAAGGAATGTACATAATGATAAATGAACTAATAGTTTTAATACACCCCTACGTTCTTACATGTTAGTATAATATACTAATTCATAGGTTTAATATCACTTTTCTTTGCATATAAAGCTAGTAAGTATAACCAGGCTATATAAGCCTATAATATATATATAATGTGATGCGTTATGTTTACAGACAATACTATTGCGCCCGCGGCATTAATAAATTCGAATTTAATAAATATTTATTTAGAAATAACAATGTATACAAAAAAAAAAAGGCAACTGGCTAATAAGCTAGACGTAAGAATGTCTGTGTTTGGAATAACATAACATCTAAAACTAAATAAAAGAAAAATACGCAAAGTAAATAGACGACAGAGCGGACTTTTTAACTATAATAATAATAATTAATAATTAATTAAAAAATAATTAATATTGGTGGACATTTCACACAGCGCCACCTAGCCCCAAAGTAACCTTAGATTGTGGGAACCAGATGACTAACAGAATACTTATATATTTTTTTTAAATACATAATAGCACTCAGACACAACAAACACCGTCACAGAAATATTTGTCATATATATATATATATATTATTTTTATATCGTTGTTTCACTAATAGTCCCAGTTGGGAATTGTACCGACAACCTACAATGTTGAAGGCCGAGTTTTAAGCGCATGTTTTTATTTTTGGTGATAACTATTATATTCCGCGAAGCGTAGCATTTAACAGTATACTAGAGACATCCTTTTTAACCGACTTGAAAAAGGAGGTTACATTAGTTGCTCTTTGTTTTAAATGGGCCTTTCCGTATCTTTAAATTATTATCTATATTGTCTTTGAATCTATTTTCACAAAGGTTCGATGTCTGGCGAGAGATAAGAGTAATAACTCTTATCTCTCGATGATTAATAAATCATCTTTCTAGATATAGTAAAGGATTTGTTTGTTCGATTTCGGAATTGGTCTTTCGATCGGTGCTACCCAGAAAGCTACAGCTCATTTGGATAACTAAATGCACCTTGGAGAGACCTTTGATTGGTTGATTATAAATGACTTGCAGACGATTAATTGCGATTATTTAAGTTTACCTTATGTTTGTATAGATGTCACAGAGAAGTAACTTCTCATTAATCACTTTCAATTGCAAAATTTAGTGAAGCACTTATCGAAAATGGCAAGCAATGTGTTGCAATACTTTATCAATTTATTAGGGGCCACTTAGCATGCGCGTAATATCCGAAGCGATCCTATATTTACACGACTGCCCCTAAAAAGGAGTGTAATGTTTTCTAGGATTCACATACCATATTATATACCCATATATATAATGTATGTGAGTTGATTTATTCCATCATAACTTTTAAATGCCTGAACCGATTTAGATGCATCTACCCCCATAGGTTGTCGTTAGAATCTTTACATCATCCCTAATGATAATTTGAAGAGCAGTAAAACTCACGCCAATTTCGCCCGGGGAAGTACTGCCACCATGCCCATTTCTGCCGCCAAGTAGTAACGCGTCTCTGTGTTCCGGTTTGAAAGGTGTGGTTGCCGGTGAAATTACAGGCATACGAGACATTCCACCTACACGTCTCACAGTTACGGACGCATACGATGCGACTTGGGTCTTGTCGTACCTAGTAGGGGAGGACCCAAGTCGCATCGGCTTATCGGCAGAGGTTACCACTCAACACCAGGCGGGCCGTCGGCTTATCCGCAACTATATAACACAAAAAAGGCCATATCTTTTTTTTAAAGATTCTATAAGGTGACATTAGGGACTAAAATATGTTAAATTATTGCAGTCCTGTTTTTTGATTTGGGCATCTTGTAGCACGTGTTTAAACTATAGGATCTTTCCGTTCGTAAGGCGTGAGTGGTTCTACATGGGAGTTAGCGTGGGTGTTGTTCACAGCTCCGTAGGCGGTGGGCCTCTGCTCGACAGGGGGCGCCACTGTGAGGTTGGGCGCGGAACTCGAGGGCTCCACGAGTCGCGAGCTCTCGTCGTAGCCCCGCGCCATGTGGTACATCGACTTGCCGCGCAGTCTGCGACTGAATGAGCTGCCTGAAACCACATAATTTTACTTACTCTAGTATTTTTCTACACCAAGGACACCTTGTAACAAAATGTGATGTTGAATGAAATGAATGTTGGGCAGTAACAGAAGATCGCCGAGACTGGTCGGTGTGCGTACCCCGTTGGGGGGTATAGGCGTGCATGTTGCACTCACCGACGACGCCGAGGTGCTCGGCTACGTCTCGCTTCACGTCGGAGACGTCCCACATCGCGAGGAAGGAGCCGAGGCAGGAGGGCGACCGCTCGCCCGGCGACATGTACTCCTTGTATGAGAAGCTGTAGTGGTGGGCCAGCGCCGCTAGGAACATCTCTATGCAGATTAGAAAGTCCTGAAAATAAATAAATCTAAATCATATTTTAAAAGGGAACAAAACAGTGGATTTGAGAAACGATGATGTCTCCAGAAGTAATAAAACTGTGTCGCAGACACCAACGCCCACCTCCGTTATAGCGGTTTGTAGTTCCATACAACAAAACTGAAGCCAATCTTTAGTAATTATTTTACAAAATTAGAAATAATATAGAGTGAAATAGGCAATCGTTACAAAATATTATTGTATGCATGCTTTGTTTACGTGAAATAAATATTGGTAGAACATTTCACACAGCGCCATCTAGCTTATACTATGGGAACCAGATAACTGGTACAATAATTATATACTTTTTTCTACACATACATATATACATATTAACACCCAGACACCGAATGGACATCTATGTCAGTCACACTAATGTTTGTCCTGGGTGGGAATCGAACCCACGACCTACAGCGCAGAAGGCAGGGTTACTACCAACTGAGCTGTCAGGTCATGTCAAATTTTGCATTAATATTATTTATTGCACTTCAGTATCGATTTAGATTAAAATGAAGTAGTATATCAAAAAAATAAGTAATTTTGTGTTACACGACGTAACGAGTCGACTTGCCCCTAACGAAAGCAGAAAGTTTTGGGTCCTCCCCTAAATAGGTATGGGTGACCCAAGTTGCACCGCATTAAGCCCGTAACTTTAAAAAATATTTGTAATATTTCACTGTTGACCACATCAAATGATAAAGAACCAAGACCCAATAACCTCAGTAAATACAATAAACAAATGAAAATTTGAAAATTCTTTGCTTTATCTTAATTATTTAATCTTCCATAGAATATCCTTCCATAAAAATACTGATACAAATATGATTGAATTGTTATTACCTGTAGCTTGGAAGATATAATCTTAATTGTGTCGGAGTCACTTATATCAAATATTGTTGATATCACCCCACAGTACACCAAAATATTGATAATCACCCCTTGGCTGAAATAAAATATGTACACATTAATTATCTTTTCTAAAAACCCTAGGTCATTATACAGACTCGATTAATATTTGGTGATTAATACAGAGCAAAGTTTAAATATCCAAAAATAAATCATCATTATGTTTTTGTCATGACATTTGGCTACAACTGAGGACGTAAGGATCATATTGGACTAACACCTCATTTTCAATCAAGGTTTGTGGTTTAAAATTATCGGTAATTGAATAACTGATTGTACAACAATGATGTAACAGTAATTTTGATATTTGTTAATTGGCCTCAAATCAGGATTCATATTAAAACTATAAGAACAGTTACATCATGTTTATGAACTAATAAAAATAATTTAGATTGCATATAGCTATAATGGGGGCTCTTAAGTAAGTTGTAATAAGTAAGAAAAATGGAATCTTTTTATAGAGAAGTTTCATGTTACTCATAAACAAGCATTTCAATTTGTATCTATACTAACACTAACTTCGAAAATACTTACAAAAACGAAAAGAATACAACAGCCTTAATACATAGGAATTTTCCGATAGGCTTCATTGGTTTCAGTTCCTCTTTATTTGCCCTGTAGAAGAGGACAAGGCAATACATAGCCACAAATTGAGAGAAGTTGTTGATGGCAATCATGTAAGGGAAGGCCACATTTGGGCTGAAGTCACTTTCTCCGTACACTCCGCAAAGTTCGCATATCATGGATATAACTGTTGTGATTGGCCGCACTAATGTGTACTGGAGAATTCCATGCTTGCAGTTGTGAACAAATTCACTGAAATAGAGATTCAAATAATTTAAAATCATCAGAATGTGGTAGGTGAGCAATTTTCTTAAATAAAATCTATTATAATTTCAGTATAGCATAACCTTATATTAAATTGAATATAATTCATTGTGAAATATTTTATGTATTAGTTATTGATAAATATTCTGACATTAATAAATAAATATTGTGGATACCTGAAATATTTACTCATTAAAAGCTTTGTTTATTGGATTCAAATAACATAACTCCGCTCTCGTCTCTCTCAACTTTCAATGAAACAAAATAATTTTAATAGTGTGTTAGCTACAACTTATTTTTTCCATGACTTTCCCATCAAAATAAAATTAATCATAACTCAAGTGCTGTTTTGGTTAACTTCATCACTATTATAAAGTCATCTTACCTTCCCATTTCCCAAGGCGCCAAACAGCACAAAGGAAATATATGATACACCTGTGGTTTTGTCTCCAGCACTGCCTCCAAATCATGGTCAGCGTTCAGGTAGTTCAATAAAAACTTCATAAAGTTATAAATCACATAGGCTTCATAGCATTCTCGGAGAGAATCTACATATATTGACTGTTCAGGAAACTCCAAGCCTATCCATGCATTCAGTGCATAAATGGGAACCATCCATAGTATTCTGAAAAAAATAATTTATATTGTCTAGAGGAATGTTGCCTATTAATGAAGCCTCACACTATCTGACATACTACAAACATTTAAATATGAAGGTCAACAGATAGATTGCTCAATATCAAAATCAGCCTATAAATGTTTAGTTATTAATATGCAATAATAGTTTTTACAAGAGAAACTAGATTTATAAGCATCACTATTTCAAAATATGTTTCATTATTTGATAAGATATAATAATAAATCAGTGTAATTAGGTATGATGTGCCTAGATGTACCTATAAAGTAATCCAATTAACAAACAAAAGTATATTTTATTGTTTACATTACTTTTGACAGACCTTATGATGTGTTTCTGCAAGGAAGGCTTCGTATAATGCACTACGTGTTGGGTAATCTGCCACACAGAGATGGGCAAAGCGAGCAGAACAAACCCACCGCCAACCAAGGCGCCTTGATCAGCCTTATTAAACCCATTGTTTATTGAATGAGCTATCAATATTGGAACTAAAACGATAATCAAAATAACGTAAATTGCTATCAGCAGGGGCCTAATCCAAAGCCTCCATTGGCTTAAGAACGTTTTTAGCGATTGCGGACACATAATTTATACACTATCGACAACCAGTTTTCTAAAACAACACATTACACTTTGTTGTCCACTTGCCGTAACGCGTAAGGTTTTTAACGCATGTGTAACACTTTTTATATCTTAATTGTGTATTTAGAAGAATGATGACTTCAAAATAAATATGGTAATAATACTGGTATTGGTAAAATTAGATTATATTATTATGCTTGTACAAGTTGTACAACTTCCAAAAACACTAAAACAGATGGTATGTTTGACAATATGTTGGCAAATAATTTTGAATGTTGCCATGTCCTATTTTCATATTTACAAATAACATATAGTTACTAATTTCGTTATATAATATATTGTAGTCGTCGCGACGACGCAACGCCGCGCCGCCGACGACGGACGGCGACGCACGCGGCGATGCACCATCGCGAATTATAAGAATCCATGAGTGGGCAACCCTAGTTTGGCTTGTAAACAAATATGAGTTCTTTTTTTTTGTCATACAGTTACGAAACGAGCAGATGACGGCCCACCTGGTGTTGTGGTAACCTCGGCACATAACCGATGCGACTTGGCTCCTACCCTACTAGATACAACCCGAATCGCATCGTATGCGCCCGTAACTCTGAGACGTGTATGTGGAATGACGCATATCATATACATGTAATTTCACCGACAAACACCTTTCAAACCGGAACACAGTAACGAGAATGCTTGGTGGTAGAAGTGGGCATGGTGGCAGTACATCCCAGACGAACTTTGCGTGAGTTCTACTGCTCTTTAAATTTATTTTGTATTCAATATTTTGATTCTCTTATAATTAAAAGCATTCAGGATTCTTCGATATTATGTATTGTTCTGTGGTGATAAATTGTTACTCGTGAGAACCACCGCGCCGTTAAATTGTGTGTAACATTCAATTCAATTCTTCTTCTTTGGCTGGTCCGGGCAGAGTTTGTGTGGCTAAGACACGCTTAGCCACAAAAACTCTGCCCGGGTGTAGCATTAGTTTGGACGCTTGGATAGACAGCAAATCTACGATAATAAACTGGGTGTCACATTAGTTGAATTGTCAATGACAAAACATTTTTACAGTCGCAACAGAAATATATATTTATAGAGATGTATATAGTTAGACCTTGGAATGACATTCGCTAGAAACGGACATTGGCAGCAATGTACTAAATAAGTGCAAAAGCTACATCGAAGAATCGAGTCGAATATAACTAAGTCGAAATTGGAGAAATATTTTGTAATACCTACATAAAACAGGAAAGCTTTTTACATTACTTAAATGATGCATTAACTTCAATAATGTGAATAATTAAAACTGTATATAAAAATATTTCCTAGTCTGACAGAGAATGAAAATCAGCTGGTACACATGATAGACAGAGATAGCCCTTACAATGAAGTTTAAAAAATGTGTTGCCAGACAATAAATAAATAAATTGGTGAAAAGAAAAAACCCATTTCACAGGTGTGTGGTTTTTTATCAAAATGGTTTTGGTTAAAAGTTATTAATTCCACTAACAATCCACAAAACGCTTATTCCAAACAAAATTCCGCAGAAAATCCAAAATCTACCTAAAACAGGCTGGAATCGACATATTTGTGCATTTACAGTTATACGCGTAACACGTATTTTGTGCATCGAGCGCGAGCATAGAATTAGGCCACATAGCGATCTCTCCCTAAAAATACCGCTGTTCTGGCTGTCGACGTATGAAGTTATCGTGAGTTTTTATTATTTCGTCGATTATCATGGAAATCCATTGGCGAACAGTCCTCTATGTGTGATAAACATCTGTTGTGATAACAGTGATATATTCGTAAGTCTATCGCGAGTCGATAATTCGTATATTTTCGTAAATGGGTCACCTCGCCATTCTTGTGAGAAACAAGTTGTTTTGTGGATTTACCGTAATCTCATGGCCAATAAGTGAATTACGAAAGTGGCGTAGCAAGTGTGTCGATTGGAATTATTTATAATGTTTGTGTTTTTATAGTTTCGGAGGGCGGGAGAGTGATGGTCAGAAAGTCCCCTACCTGGCACTGTGATGTCATCTAAAGGCGAAACGGAGGCCGATTCGGGCACAGTGTCACCTAATCTGGCATCAGTCAAAAATGAACCGGTAAATAATTCCTATTTCTTGTTGATGCTACTTCTTTTTACCCAGAAGACTGACCTAATTCCACTTGGTATACACAATGTACAAGTTGTAATAACAGAGTGTTCATTCATATAATATAATAATATATATATATTCATTTGTTTCTTCTGTTTGTTGATAGATTGATGTCTTACTGTACATCTGAAGACAGGTATGGTGTAATTGCATACCTTCTCTATCATAAATGACAGGCATAATATTATGTTCAGTGCCTTTACTAGCTTTAAACAGCGTTTGGAAATATTGATATTCTTTATTGACTTGCTATGTTATAACACATTAGTTTACAACTTATTGGGAAGATGGGGCAATTAAGTCCCTGATTGAGCAACTTTTAATGATCAGAGTAATTAGAGAAACCAAAATACTTTCCGCTTTTCTAATAGGTGTTCTTACATTATATCCATTATGATTTCCTAATCAGGTATTGTTTCATGAATTCTTTAAGGCCTATGATGAATCACATATTCAGTCACTTGGATATGAAATAATTATAAAAGAATTCATAAGATAATAAGGTTCTTAATTCCTTAATATAGTTAGGTAGGGTATTCTAGACTTAGAATTCAGATTGTACCAACTATTATATACAAATCTGAAATATTTCCATTAATGAGATTAATTGGATATCTTGCAAAAATGAGTAAAAATCAGTCTGATTTCGTTCCAACTATTATCTCACTAAGGGTAATCTACCAGAACCAGTAAACCACACAGGTATCATAACTATATTACATGAAAAATATAATCATGTTTATTTCAAATTTATTATACACTTACACAAGGTAACTGGTTCCCTGCAATACAATGCTGACATATCGCTAGCAGGAGACGGTGCTACACAAATCCTCATACATACTTTTTTCAATAAGCATATTTTTAGGTTATCTCCCATATCTTTCGGTAGATTGTAGCAATCCCCATCCCATGAATAGATGTATTCGTGGATAAAGAAATCCTTACCCTTTCAAATGTCACATTATATCTTAAATGATGTAATGTTTATTCAGTGAATCAGACTTAAATATTTAAAAAAGAATGATAGAATAAAGTATGTGCTCCACATTTTTATACTAATCACCTTCTTAACTGAAAAATGCTTAGAATTTAAGGTTGATGTGTCTGACATAAGCAGGCATAAAAAAATATAGGATCATTCAAAATCAAAATATTTATTAGGGGAACACAACAATGGATTACAATATAATTGAGAAATGATGATGTCTGCAGAAGTAATAAAACTGTGTCGCAGGCATCAAAACCTCCATTTCATCTTAATGTGCATGTCGTTTCACAAGTATGTCACAATGTGAGAAAGATCCCCACACCTATTAGAAAGGATATATGGCAGGGGTGCTTACTCCATGGGTGTGCGGGGCTGCATCATCCATGGGAGGTAGAAGAGGGTGCTGAGCATTCACGAGCATTACACTTTAAAACTAGAAATCTGTGTACTCAAGTTCAAAAGGATATTTAGAGACATGCATCTGATTTTTCTCAATATGTCTCTGTATGTTGGATATTTTTAAGTTTTGTATTAATATGTATCTATTTTTAAGTTGATCGGCAATGATTCTCTTCTCGCACTTCCCCGGTGCTTTTATATGTATCATAAAACATATTAAGCATCCAGTTAAAAATACATATTGAGTCCAGGGTTTTTCTAAAAGTCATCACCTATTATATAAGATGATACAGTATTAAACCTGAGAAGCAGGTGTTCAAATCTACTTCAGACTGTTTTTTTTGCCGTTTGGTTGTGTGATACTTTTTTGTGTATTGTTTTTTTTAACTAGTTAGAGATTATTTCACTAAGAAAATGTATGATGAGTATAATATAACCACCATAAAATTTCATTTAATCATACTATTTGAACAAGGAATGAGAATCTGAGACCAACTTGAAGTATGGTTTGAAAGTATCATCAGCACACTGGTACTGAATATACATACAAATTTAATTGCTAATAATTAATATTATGCTCATTGAAGATAATCACATAATGTTCTTTTATAAATTTTTCCATTAATGTCATCAGATTGATTGCAGTAAACTGTTACAAATACTATTCGGAGGTTGATGCTTGCGTCACAGTAATATACTCCTGAAAGCATCACAGTGTCTCTAACTATTTAAATGATTTAAACTATTTATTTTAAATGTATATTGTTACTGTTCCAAATAAACAATTTTATTATATATTTATTTCAGGCAACCCCACCTAGTAAAGAAACCCCGAAACGCGGCAGCACCCTCCTAAAATGCACGACCTGCAACAGCTTCAGCACGATGAGCAGCCGCACTCTCAGCACACACATGGCTCAGTGCTCCCCGGACAACAACAACGGCGCGGGCGCTCAGGGGGCGGGGGCGGGGGCGGAGGCCCGGCCGCACCGCAAGCTGTTCGAGTGCGACGTGTGCAACATGAAGTTCTCCAACGGCGCGAACATGCGCCGCCACAAGATGCGCCACACCGGCGTCAAGCCGTACGAGTGCCGCGTCTGCCAGAAGCGGTTCTTCAGGAAGGATCACCTCGCGGAACACTTCACGACCCACACGAAAAGCTTGCCGTACCATTGCCCCATCTGCAACCGTGGATTCCAGCGTCAGATCGCGATGCGAGCACATTTCCAGAACGAGCACGTTGGCCAACACGATCTCGTCAAAACTTGCCCCCTGTGCAGTTATCGCGCGCCCACCATGAAGAGCCTCCGAGTACACTTCTTCAATAGGTAATTCTTCTATTTGAGTCCTCACCAGTGTGGTGAAAGGATTTTAAGAGCGCCTCAAAGAGGCTCCTTTCGTGCACTCGACACATGTCTTCGAATTTTCAGTTCTAAGACATGTTGCTCACGATGTCTATATGATGATAACAGGTAATATAAATAAATTAATATTGATGGACATTACACACAGCGCCATCTAGCCCCAAAGTAAGCTAAGCATAGCTTGTATCATGGGAACCAGACAACTGTTATAATACATATATACTTTTATTAAATACACACATATAATACATATTGACACCCAGACACAGAACAAACATCTATATTCTTCATACAAATGTTTGTGCTGGGTGGGAATCGAATCCAATACCTACAGCACTGAAGGCGGGGTACACCAACTAAGCTGTGAGGCCAGTCAAAATCAAGAAAAGTATTAACTTGTATGTATACAGAGAATGATCTCGGTACTAGCAGTGTCATGGACAATGTCAAGTCTCAAGGCGCACTCGTACCGTAACTAATGATCACTGTCATTGTATGTTACCTGCATACGTTATTGCTATTCGATTTGATGCCATTCCACGCGTAGGTATTTCTTACTACATTGTTGTCGACAGCGTGGTGGTCTAGCGGTACTCGCCCCGAGTTTCAATCCGGAGGTCGCCGGTTCAAATCCCGATGTGCACCTATGAGTTTTTCGATTGAAAGATTTATGTGCGCAATACCACGTTCTCAAAACGGTGAAGGAAAACATCGTGAGGAAACCGACATGTCCTAGAACTAAATTACCGAAATTGAAAAATTTGAATTTTTTTTAACTCGCGGGCAACATCTTTTTTATAATATGTTATGTTTATGTCCGTAGACACGGTATCGACCTAGACAATCCGGGTCCGGGCAACAACTCTGTGTCGCTGTTGGCGGCGGGCATCGCGAACGCGGCGTACGCGGACGGGAGCATGGACGCGAGCGCGATCAGCGCCCTCGGCGCGCTCGGCACCGGCCTCTCCGTGTCGGTGGCCGCCGCGTACTCCGACAGCGGGGACAGCAACGGCGCGCGCTCCGTCGACAACGCGACCCCCCCCATGCACTACCTCACGCCGCACGTTGAAATATCCATGGCTGATAATAATGAGACGTTCTCGCCGGGACACAACCACAACTCAGGTGCGCACATCTTTTGTATATCTTTACTATATAGACATAAAATAAAATAAATAGTATATAGAGCTTAGTGCACGAAAGGAGCCTCTTTGAGGCGCACTTTAATCCTTTTACCACACTGGATTCAGAGAGTCAGTGGCACTATGAGTAGAGTAGATTGTATGTACTAACAGTTTAAAAATTGATAATAACTTTGTTTAGCAAATAAAACAGACTTTTTCACCAATGAACGAGAATGATCCATCGTTATCTCGCACTTGGATGGCATATTTTTACGAGTTATTTTGATTTAATAACTAAACTATTTCAATGAAATTTTGACTAATCAGAAGGTATTACCATTCAAATAAAAAAAAACGTCCAAATCGGTTTATCAATGACGAACACTGAACCATACATACAAAAATACAACCAAATAAAGAACCTCCTCATTTTTCTGAAGTCGGTCAAAAATGGAATGCGCTTAACAAGAAGGCGTTTAGTTCCTAGCAGTTTTATTGACAAAACACCTTCATAGTTAAGCCATTTTGTGCAAAATATTTTCAAATTATATACACAAACCTACCTCGTTTATCGCTCTTTCTATTATTGAAAACCTTCATAGAGAAATAGAGAGGCAGGCAGAAAACTACTGTTGTACTGTTTTTATGTTACTATAGTTTTTATGCAGTACTAATACACCACCGCGGGGCGGCAGACATGGGTATGGTGACAGAACTTCCCTGGACGAACTTGGAATAAGTTCTACTGCTGCCATTTGCAGGACTTATACATATCACAACTTCATTTACAAATGATCTTGAATTTTTTTATAAAAGATGTTAATTATAAAAATAGGCCTTAGTTCTCCGTCTTATAACTATGGTTTAAATTCATTATCACTCCAGTCGAGGCTTTCCTTATATACATTTCATATTTCATTATTAATTTTAATCATGTAAGATAAGGAACAAAAACGAAATGGGAAAGCATTGGCGAATAATTTAAATTAGCCATTATTGAAAGATAAAATGTATGACTCATCTAGAGTGAGAAAACATTTACATATACGAAGGAATGATCCAAGCTCAAACATTTGGGTGATTTAATTATTTCTAATTTTAGTAGGTAACATTCAAATTGGTATGTGTTTGATCTTTAATGTATGTCTTTTTGTGTTCCGTATGAATTTAAATGAGATCCTATTTGGCTACCTGCAGCGAGCAAATTATAAAGTTTTTGCTCAATCCCGCTTTTAGGTATTCCCATGTTGATAAAGATCTAGAATATTTTGTGTACAACACAATTAGCGCCTTAAAAAGATGATAAAAATGATTTGTACAGATTTATTTTACTTATTATATTTAAACACTAATTTTACTACACAAGGTAACTGAAGAAACTAAGAGTAGTATTTCATTTATGTAAGTGAATATGACGTGAATGCATTTAAGGCAAAATTTATCTTTGCTCATGATGTTTTAATTAATTCGTCATAAAAGTTATATATGCCGTCACCAAAATGAAATATAACTCAGGTCAAATCTAAATAACGATCGACGGGCTTATTAGATTTATTTGATTCAAAGTCAAAAATAGTTTTTTTTAATATATCATGTGTTTCATCTTTTCTTCTACATGTTAATAACCGAGACCAAAAGGAATTCAGCTCTTGCTCTCACTAAATTTCCATATTATATTTTAAAATATTAGTAGCACTGCCGGTGCGATTTAATTTAATTTAAGAGCAGTAGAACTCGCCAAGTTCGTCCGGGGAAGTACTGCCACCATGCCCATTTCTGTCGCCAAGCAGTAACGCGTTCGCGTTACTGTGTTCCGGTTTGAAAGGTGTGGTTGCCGGTGAAATTACAGGCACATGAGATATTCCACCTACACGTCTCATAGTTACGGGCGCATACGATGCGACTTGGGTTTTGTCGTACCTAGTAGGGGAGGACCCAAGTCGCATCGGTTGTTATGGACAGAGGTTACCACTTACCACCAGGTGGGCCGTCGGCTCGTTCCGTAACTACATAACATAAAAAAAAACATACTCCTGTACCAGTTATTGGACAAGGAAATAAAAGTAAAAAATATTGGTTTTGTATTTATTTATTTGTATAAAATGTGTAAAATTGTGTTTAAGGAAATAAACAACTTTTTTCTTTCTTGTAAATGAGCATCAAATTGAGTTCTGTTACTATTACATTCCATTCCGATTCTGTTGGATATTTAAAATACGCTTGCTTGATATGACAAAATCTTTTGCAAACAACTTCAGAATTCCGAGATCCATCGCGTGAACAAGCAGAAGTCCGGCATGTCTCATAGAACACAAATACTCTCACGTTATACATTGAACAGTTTCTTTATTCTCAGAGTCGCGCATGAACGGCGAAGGAGCAAGCTCACCGCAATCCGGGGACAGTGCTGTGGCCAGCAGCTCGCTCTCCGCCGGCCTGCCCACCAACATCACTCCCTCCATCACCCTCATACCTATCAAACAGGTAACAGCATATTTAGACCCAAAACGGTGAAGGAAAACATCGTGAGGAAACTGACATAGGCTAAAACCAAAACTTCTAACTCATTGACTGGCCTCATAGCTCTGTTGGTAGTAACGCTGCCTTCTGCGCTGTAGGTCGTAGGTTCGATTCCCACCCAGGACAAACATTTATGTGACGAACAGATGTTTGTTCTGTGTCTGGGTGTTAAAATGAATTTACAAAAAAAAAATGTTCATGTATTCTATCAGTCTAGTTTCCATGATAGAAGCTATTTACTTTGCTTACTTTGGGGCTAGATGGCACTGTGTGAAATGTCCACCAATATTATTATATTATTATTATGTGTCAAGTGTACGAAAGGAGCCTCTTTGAGGCGCACTTAAAATCCTTCACACTGAACCAGTGACTTGACTAGTAGTAGCTAGAGAAGTGTGGAAGCGATAAACATACTACGCCGATCCCAAATATATTTGGAAAAGGCTTCTTCCTTCGAAGAATAAGAGGTATAATAGTTTAACAAACTGATCGTTGTGTCCGTGTGTGAAGGAGCCGTCGGCGGGGGAGGAGAGCGGCGGCGGCGGGGGCGGGGGCGGAGGCGAGGGCGCGGGGGAGGCGGGCGACAAGCGCGGCGTGTCCTCGAGCCTCTCCTCTCTGATCAAGGTGTCGCCGCTTAAGAGCTTATTGCGGGAAGACCTGCGCAGGCGAATATCGGCCCGCGGCCGCGCCCGACACTCTAACGTATGTCGCACACTTATACACGCGCGCCACACACACACACACACACCTCTATCACCTGACCTTTGGCACCTGACCTCTCTCACCTGACCTCTGTCACCTGACCTATGTCACCTGACCTCTGTCACCTGACCCCTGTCACCTGACCTCTGTCACCTGACCTATGTCACCTGACCTCTGTCACCTGACCCTTGTCACCTAACCTCTGTCACCTGACCTATGTCACCTGAACTCTGTCACCTGACCTCGGTCACCTGGCCTCTGTCACCTAACCTCTGTCACCTGACCTATGTCACCTGACCTCTGTCACCTGACCTCTGTCACCTGGCCTCTGTCACCCGGCCTCTGTCACCTGACCTCTGTCACCCGACCTCTGCCACCTGACCTCTATCACCTTGACGACATATCACTTAATATGTGACCACACTTCTCTGCTCCACGCTGACTCATTCACACATTTATCTGCCCGACACTAACCACGCGCGTCATTCATACCATTACCTGACCTCTGTCACCTTATCGACAGAACATTAGATCCCGACGTTTTCTCCGCCGATTGTAATGGATGCTAGGCATTTGGCGGTTTTTTTGATCGTCACAACAGATATTGTGACTGCACACGACTTCCGCGCTCGACACTAGTATTCTTACTGTAGACGCGTGCCATTAATAAAAATTGACATTATTGACATCATACTTTGACAACACACAGCACGACATTCCAATTGTAAAATTCCCGACAGATAGTTTAACTAGGGTTAGAAAGGGTGGAAGAGTAGGTCGCGGGCCTATGTCACACATAAGACGCGCCGTTCATACTTGACCTTGACCTTTCATACTTCATTTTGACCTTTGTGACCTTATCGCATATGTGAAGTATTTTGATTAATTAGACTTTTTTTCATATTGGTTTTATCAACTGATTCCAATTTTATTTTTTTTATTCACATCCTAAATTATCTTTAACATAGAATCAGTAAAATCACTTGATAAAAGTATCTTTTCCCAAAACTTCTCCTGATTCTTATACTACCATAATTACTTATATTTCAAGTTAGATGTACCAGAATGATGTTCATTTTTAAATAGTAATTATGTTTTGAAGTTACATTTGCTTAAATTCTTAACATTCTTAACAAGTTCCTTAATCACAATGCAAATTTATTCTGAAATCACTTTTGATAACTAACATATTCCATGGAGATACTTTTACCGAAGTTGTCACATTACTAATAATTCATTCATCTGGGATGAAAGGAGTTCCTCATTATACTCACTGTATACATAACGCGCACTTTCATTTACAATCACATGAATCACAGAAGAGCTCGAGACGGATATGCGGGCTGATATTTTCATGGCCTTTCACACTAAATTTCATTACTATTTATCAATTAATATATCGTCTATAGTTGTGTGTTTCATAACAGCGTACATATATTATTACGGCCGTCCGATTATAAAATTGTTTCTGTTTGTGTATGCACTGGTCTCACAGCTCATTTGGTGGTACCCTGCCTTCTACGCTGTAGGTCGTGGTTTCGATTCCCACCCAGGAGAAACTGTTGTGAACATAGGTGTTTCTTCTGAGTCTGGGTGTTAATATGTATTTTCAAAAAGTATATAAGTATTCTATCAGACATCTGGTTTTCCCGTTGTACAAGCTATGCTTATTTTGAGGCTAGTTGGCGTTGTGTGAAATGTCTACCAATATTTATCAAATCATTGTCAACTGTAGTTGATCTGTTACTCTCTTACTGTCAACTCAGACGTCCCTTATAATAATAAATATTGTACAGAGTGTCCCGAAACTCAACGTCACGTGGGCACGGGGCGAGAGGTCATACTAGTTCCGAGAAAAATAAATATAAAAAAAACTAGTCTTTGAGCGCAAACAAGTATTGATATATGATTTTTAAAATGAGTATGTTTTGCAAAAGCTATTGGAATAATTGCTAGAATTGTACCGATGTACTAGTGTTGTACCATTATGGAATATTTACTAAATGAGCCACTTTTGATGTAACTTGCCTTGAATATTATTAAGTTTTTCGTTATAACGATTTTTATTTGCGTTTTTTCCGGAACATGTATGACCCCCTCGCCTCGTGTCCGCTTGACGTTGAGTTTCGGAAGACTTGTCCTATATATACAATATGAATTATTGGTGTAAGCTTGCGCTTTTTGTCAATAATCCGTCAGTCTCGTCGTAGTGTAACACAGCAGTGTAACGCGTTGTGTGTGTGTGTGCGCAGGCGTCGCGCGCGTCGCCGTCCGAGGGCGGAGTGATCACGTCGACGCACGGCGAGGCGGCGCATCTCCCCGCGTCTCTCGTGTGCACGTACTGCTCGATCACGTTCCCGGACTCGACTCTGTACTTCCTGCACAAGGGCTGCCACTGCGACTCGAACCCGTGGAAGTGCAACATATGCGGGGAGCAATGCTGCAACGTGTACGAGTTCAACTCTCACCTCCTCAGCAAGAGTCATCAATGACTGTTTGCTGGGGGGGCGCGCCGACCCTAACGCACCACCGGCCACTCGACGGTACTTCACTTGTTGCTATTTATTGTTTCCTTTAAGGTTTGAAGTGCTTCGATACGCCGCGGAACGTCCCCCCTCCCCCCCGGAGATATTGTTTTGAAAGTGCAAATTATGTCAAGGTTAATTTAGTTGTGTGCGTGGATATTTATAATGCGGATATTTTAGTACTTAAATATGGGTGCGTTACGATTGTAATTAGAAATTGGATTATTTCCGTCGTGTGTAAGAGTTTTTGACGGGCGGAACTTGTTGTTACATTCCAAGATGAATTGAATACATTCCATTTATGAGATTGACTCGTTTGCGGGGAACAAAGTGACTACTTAACGTTGTTTTGAAGGATGGTTTAATATTTATTTCGCCTAAAGGTACTTAACTGTATACAATATTACCGTGATTGAATAAAAAAACTTATATAAGAATATTTTGGTGCGATAATGAATTATACAAAATATTTATTAAAAACTTATGGGAAGAGTGTACAAATTAATATATTTTTACATTTCGCTGTTGAAAAGTTATTGAAAGGCAAAGCCTGCATGTCCGTGATTGTTTTATTATTGTGATTGTGTACAGACAGGAATTATAAATTCTACATTCCGTTTTATTATTATTATTATTATTTTTGTTTATGCATTTGATGCAAGTCCACGACTAATACTTATGTACTAGTTATTTTATATTAATTGTTGTTATCTTTTTTTTACATTCTGAAATTACCTATAAACAAACATATCTTCGATTGATGTACTTAATTTTATTACATATACTAAATTATATCATACAGTAGTGTATACCAACTTTCTGTTTTGAGTGACGACAGTAATTTGTTGAAATAGAGCAAATGAATATAAGATGCTCAATAAATTAAGTATGGAGCAAATTAGATTCGCACAAAGGCAAATATTTCTATGCTATTTCAGTCAGCTCTTCTGCACTTCAAAATGGCGTGTGCTTTCATTGGTGCCTTCTATGTTACGGATGTTGTAGAATGGAGTAGCTCTATATTATAAAACACTACTTAAAAAGGATCTCGTATTCATGAATTCGAAGCACTTATTTATAGTGTAAATGGAAAATGTGCTCAATGTAACGGTGAAACTTATTAACTTTTGTGTACTTAGATGGAGAATACTGGATTTTCAAATTCCAAATTCCAGTTGCGATGTGGTGGTAAATTAATAATGTTTTTTAGGTGTTATTATTTGTATATTTTATTGTATTTAAATTAATTGTTTAAAACTAATCGGTCAGTTCATTCCATTCATTTAACCGGAGATTTGTATTCCTTTAGTTGTTAAGTACTTAATATCGGTTGTGGTCTTGCCTGATAAGTTTACGAAATTGACTTGACGGAACTGAAATTATGATTACCAACGAAGTTAGTATTGTGTTTTGTTGATACTATGATTGGTAATGTCGCATCCGTCCGGGAGTCGTGTGGACCTAGTGAGTTACCTGACACATTTAACACTATTATTTATTTATAGAGATTCTTATTATTGATGTTTCGTTGTTGGTTATTATAGAACGGTTATTACTATTATTATATCGTTGAGTCGTAGAACAAAGGCGGATCTGCAATACAGTAACTTTACAGTAGAGCCACTTTAAAAAGTTTTTGAATCAGAGTTGATGTGATATTTTGTAACCGGCTAGTCCTATTGTCAAATTTGGATATGTACAAGTGTAATAAGATTTTCTATGATATAAATTTGAAAAAAATCAAAACCGTCTTTGTTCTACGAGTATGACGATATAATAGGTTCTTGCGCGGCGCCGCGCCGCGGTCTATATCATACATATACATAGGTGTAGTGAAAGTAAGAGCTATTAATGTAACTGTTAATCGGTAACCCCCATTGGGCGCCTTTAATCAATCCGTCCATATCTAATGATAGATATTGCCTTTAATATTTAATAGAGTAATATATTTTATAGATTTTAGACGTAACGTAGAGTGGGATAAGTATAAAAAAAAATATTTTTAAGTAAACACAGAGGTTTATGTCATACATTTTATTTATTTTTGACATGTCAAATGTAGCTACAGCATTGTGTGTGGTGCGTAAAATTTAACTTAGCGTGTAGCGAAGTTAACGTTGCAAATAAAGAGTGATACTAGTTTCTTTATATAAAAAAGAGTTTGAAACGTTATCTGTTTCACGTGTCGAACGAAACGTGGCTTTAGTGTACATTGCATTTTATCGCGCGGGTTAATTCCACTGAGTTAGTACCGGAGATAATCTAGCGGTAATAGGCCAAACATTCAATCGGAATTCCGGTTTCTTTCCAATCCATAAACAGAATAATCTTCAGGGCCCTACCTCCCCGGACGCCAGGGCGACTTCGCTGGTAGGCACGGTTACCTCTGGCTACCTTCGGTTGCCAAATGGAGTAGCTAATGTGTCTGTCAGTCAGTTCTCGTAAATGGACGCTCGGCGGTCAGTTGGACACTGAGTGAGACGCAGCTAGCTTGTGTACATTTTATTGACGACGTCGCCAGCGCGCCAGGTATCCAGACTCCACAAAGTGACCCGTTGTCGTGGCTACGCTTGTACGACATGTGAGTTAAGCCATGGCGTCTCGGTGAGGTAGGGCCATGAGAGATGTAATCTTCATGGGACGACTGACAGATGTGCATGACGGCGTTAGACCCTGACAGATCTGCAAAGTGACGTCATAAGAGACCCGTCATACCTTTCGCCGTCACGGCATACAGTATGAAGGTCTCTTATCATTTGCTCACAGGGCGCGTATACATATTTCACATCAAACTGTGTGTTAAGGCGCACGAAAGGAGCCTTTTTTAGGTGCACTTTCACGACACGGGTTCGAGACGGTACTACGATTAGTCGTAGTATCAAAAACTGGGTTACTTTATTTGTATTTTTTTTAAACCGTTGTGTTCAGGTGACAATCGCCCCTTTTTTTGGATTTTTGTTCCGAATCGGAATTCCGTGATTGTGCGGCCCTCGTAAACAACTGAAACATTGTGGAATGATGTCAGCTTATAAATGAAACAAAGTTTCTATATTATCTCGTGTTTCTGGGAAAAGAGATACAACTAAGCAATCTGTGCGCACTGAATGTATTGAGACGTGCCTTATACATTATATTTGTAAGCAAATTATATAAATTGAAGATTATTGCGGTTTGACATAAATGTTATGTGTGAAGTTAGTGATACGATATAAAACAAGAAGTATTTGACGTTGTTCAAAATGTGAAATGATTTATCGTGAATAATCAAACAGTATTCGTAATCATTCCTTTTCGTCATTAAAATATATTTTTCACATCGAATTAAATAAAGGTTTATATCTTCATAAAGTGAAACTTTCAGAATTATAGGTACCATAATAACATTTATGATGTTTTAGAATATAGCGATCCTCACCTTAATACCAAAACACAGCTTACCATATATATATATATGTTTTTATCATTTAAGTTGTTATGTATATGTAAAGTGTAAGGTAGACCAATTGACATGATTCAAAGCAATCGGGTGTTATTGAGAGAGTCGATATATTGCTGTTATTTATATCATGTTAATATTTATAAGAGGAATATCAAATAATAATTTAACTGTGCATACCTAAATAAATCTATTTACAAATTATTTTCGAGTGGTAGTATAAAATATATATCAATGTTGTGCCTTAGATCAATAGAAATTGAAGTGAGTCCATATTTTGGAATGTTTAGATGTGTGCATCTTGAATCGACACATATTTTTCACATAATAAACATTATTCGACACTAAAGTAAAACAATGAGCTAAACACAATGATGAATTGTTGAAAAATGTATAAAGTTATGTTTGTGAAAGTTTCATATTTTCAATACGGCTGTTTTGCTTGTTGAGTGAGTGAGATGTTTATTTGCAGTTGATATTTTATTTTTGTTCAATGAAATCATCGTTGCGGTGGTTTAGAATTAAAATGGTACTTACTACCAATTATGTAGTTCTATTTATTTACTTTATTTTAATTTGGTAAAGGGTCTAATGAAATAATAAACTAAGACATACATTTCTGTGTTTTTCATTGGCTTTTAATTCACTTTTCCAATCCTTATTGACATAGGTAAGTATCGGCAATTAACAAATCGTATATCGATTTATGATAATCTTTAGTGTCTTAAGTGGTACAGGGTTAAATCACAAATTCTGAATCTGTGTTGATACAAACTTAGTGGCGAAGTTTCGATCATTGCTCATAAAGGATCTATGACTTTCTCGCTACTTATGATTTCTTTAAGATCTCTGTGATGTGAACTATTACTATTAGCTCCCGGATGCTGATTTTGTTAGTTCACAATTGAACTTAGCGCCGAACACAACGTCAAGCAAACCGCAAGATTTTTAACTGAAACAAAGATATACTGTCAATCCAGTATACCCACTAAATTAGGTTCAGTCTTTCGAATTATGTTCAATGTTGTCTTCATCATTCAATTGATTTGTGCAATTTTCCAATTTCTCTTCCAGATGTGCAATTTTCTTTTTCAAAGTTCGATTCAGGTATTCTAATCGTTTAATTTTCTTTGACTGTTTCTGTATTTTCCTGATAAATTCGCGCTTCCTCGATTCCGATATCTCTGGCTTTTTCGGCTGGCTATTTGCTGTGTCTGTTTCAAGTTGGTCACGGGGAGAATCTGATTTCAAATTGTTTCTTTCATGTGACTGCAAGTTGGAAAATCAAATATATTTAGTAAATGTAACCGACAAAGCAAATTTATGTTAAGTTTACATATTACTAATATACTTTTATGATCGTAATAGTGATGTCAGGATTCGTCATAGCTGTGATCATAAGTCTGCGAATCTGCAAATAGAAACTATTCGCACGAAAAACGTAGCCAATCCTAATGAGCAACAGAGAAAACTTGAGTAGGTAGGTACTTACGTAAACTGGTAAATACAATGTTGGGATAGCATCTTTCTTCAGTTTCTTCTGTGTTTTTGAATTTGTGTTAAAGCAGTGATCTTCAAAATGCAGACTGCAAATAGCGCTGAGTTTTCTAGGAATCCAAGATTCCTCCCTTCTCACGGCCGCAACCCACTTCCGCCTTCTTGCAGGATCACGAGGAAATCTAAAATAATAATCTAGTAAATAGGTTTTTTCAGCATTGCAGTACTTACCCGACAGAATGCCTACATCTCGCTATTATAAGAAATTAGTTAGGTTTAGCGCTTGCTCGTGACTGTAGTAATAATAGAGAAACATTAGTAGGTACCTACTAATTTACTGAATTATTGAAAACTATGAGAAGGTAGATACTGATAAAGATTATTACCGCAATCCCCACCTGTGGGTATTTCAAGATGCGGTGTGGATCCAATCACTAGCAGGCCCTGCGATAACATTAAATACAAACTACCTACAGGTTATAGGTAGGTAGGTACGCAAAGATTTAATACGATGATTGCGCGATTGCAGATTTTCGTGAGTGACTATTAATGACTTAAAACCTAGCGCTTCGGAGGGCATGGTCAGTTGTCTGTTCCAGCTATAGCTATCGACAAACCATGTCGGAAGACTTCCACTTGGTTTGCAAATTCCGACAGCAGGGATGAACACCGGGACAAACTAATTTTGCAAGTTTATATCTACACTTATACCTAGTGTAAATTAAGGTAAAGGAGGTAGGTAGGTACCTAGTTGTCTACAATTACTTTGAGAAAACTTATCTGCCTTTATAGAGCCACTAAACACTATATTTTAGTGTAGCGTTAACTTAATACTGAAGTAAAGTTTGAGAATTTACAAATGTAACAACAAACAAAACTAACTTACAAATGCAAAGATACTTTATTTTCGCCACCACCGTAGCTTTTGCACCATTTAACAGCACACTTTGTCATTACGTCTTACAGACAGCTTTGCATGGAGCAAAGTGGAAGTAAAAAATCATTACTAGTGCAAAACATGATTGGTTCTTGGCTAGCATAGATAATTGTACTCTGCGTATGGCAGAAGCGTCCCTCCATTGATCCCTCTTAGCTCACGTCACTCCGTGATTATATTCTCTTTGGTTGTTTGCTCCGTCAGGCCTCAGCGCATTATGTACTCGATCACGTTTCGCGATGTTTCGCTTCATGATCGAAACAGATAAGCATAGGGAAAATACGAAAATTAATCTATATACAAGTAATGTAATAATAATATAATATTGGTGGACATTTCACACAGCGCCATCTAGCCGCAATGTAAGCAAAGCATAGCTGCTGTGCTTGGTAGAATGGCATGGCTTGACAATGATGACTGATTGTTAGTTGTCAAAGTAAGTTATCAATGAACAACTTGCAATGTCACTGTCAGACTACAGTCATGGACCAAACGTAACAATTATACAAAGTTTTGTTGACAAAAGAAAGTTAACTTTTTCTAAAGTTTTCCAAATTTACTGTTTTGAATTTTTGGCTCCGAGAGTGAACTCTAAGTAATTCAGATTGTAACAGCCACCGAAGTTGTAATAGTGTAATGGGAAAATCGACAGAAGTTGATGGCGACAATAACCCAACTTTGCAAGATTCCGATCCTGCGAAGCTGTTTGAGGCAGCCCTGCTCCAGATGGATGGTATTATAGCCGGTAAGTACTTAATTATTTGTACCTGCCCTGGTATATTATATCAATACGTAAGTATGCTTGTAAAAGTTGTTCTGTGGTATCAAACAAGATGAATTATGTTTTCGAGTTATAGATACTTCATAATTTCATGGTCTGCTGCATATTGGGGTCTTCCTAATTTAGTTATTAGATTGTCTACTCCATTCCTATTGAAACATGGAAAATTTGAATGCAAAATCTGTATGTTCTAATTTACAAAACGAAGTTTTTACATGAAAGTAAGTCAATATTCTTCTTATCTCTTGTTTCAAGGTGAAAAAAAATAGATATCCTAAATGCATAAATGATTTGCACTTCAGAGTTAGTTCAAGAGCAACTATTGCGAAAGTTTGTTAATGTCTGTCTGTCTTAGTTAATTACGGTAACAATACTGATCTAATTCAGTGATTAGGTTCTGATGCAGGTTACATTGGAGGCGATTTAAATATCACTTGTGTTCAATATAATTGCAATAAAATAATTGTTTTTGCTGAGAACTTGATTGATTTATTTGCAGTTTTTGTTATCTTCCTCACCTGTTTTTTAATAACTTGTTTTATATCTTAAACAATTTATTATAAACCTATATCTTACATTTTCAAGGCAGTGTATTGAGCTCAAGTATGCAATCAATGTATTCAAACATATTAGATTACTATGTTCACTATTATTACTTGCACTGCACGCAGCAGAGCTTCTCTGTATAATGATTAGTGGAATTCATTCTTCAATGCTTATATGTCAAACAAAATATTAATATAATTCACTCTAGTAAGTCGGAAGTATTTTATTGATGGCTTTATATATGATTCATAAACTTCAACGCACATGTTAGTAAAAGGCAATTGTATCTGTAATTTTTTTATGCACCTTTTTTTTGATAAAGTTATGATATGAGCAGATGGCACACCTGGTATTATGTGGTGACCTCTGCCCATAACGAGCAATATGACTTAGGTCCTCTCCTACTTGACATAATTATCTTCTACTAAGTGAAAGTAATTAGGTTTCTGTAGTTTTGGAGCATAGTGGCCCGCTGGTACTGACCCAAAGTTGCAATTCGGAGGTCATTGATTCAAATCCCGAGGTGTGGCAATGAGATTTTTCGATAAATTTATGTGTGCAATACAACATTCTCTAAATGGTGAAGGAAAGCATTGTAAGGGAAATAACACATCCTAGAACCATAAATTCGAAGACTGTGTCAAGTGCACGAAAGGAGCCTGTTTGAGGTGCATGTAAATCATTTCACTACACCGGTTTGACAAAACATATGTACTGGTAGTGTGAATTTTTTGACAAAAAGTCCACTGAGCAACATTTCTGTATAATTGTCATTAATTTCATAAGTATTGGTGATGAAGCAATATGACTTGGGTCCTACCCTACTTAGCATACATGTTCTACACATGTGGCTAGCGCATGTGCGAATGTAATTTAATTACTGTATTTTTTTGACAAATCCAGAATTCATTTCTGCTGTTATATTCCTTAATTGCTGCTTAAGAGTGGTGAATGTGAGCATTAATATACAATCTTTCTGTCACATAACCTACTTGTGATAAGTAAGTTTAGCACAAGCTCTATTTACAATTTAGATACAATAAAACAAAAACACGCACAGCTACTGTGACATAAAAATCGCGTGACTCATAAAGTTAGAGATTTGCGCACAAAGGCTCGGGTTCGCACCGCCACAGGACGAGCAATAGTCGCTATAGCCAATAAGGGGTGAGGGTTGGAGGGTGCAAACTGTTGAATGGGGTGGATCGGCGCCAGTCGGCCGCGGCGCGCTTGCCCTACCACGCGGATACAGCCTCCCGTATCTCGACTGTCGTAACCCACTATTCGACTTGCCGACGCGACGCGCGACGAATTTACGCGACATTGTTCTCGTACGATACCGGAATAGACCCCCTCCCGGTAGTTGCATTATTTGATTTAGTATTCCGGGTGTTCAAACTTTTTCATGCTATGTAGGGTCACTTAAGAAGCTAATTAGAAGTTTGAATGAGTGGTGGATGGTTTTGCAATGAATATGCTACAATAGTAATATTTAAAGGCGCATACGATGCATTTGGGTCTTGTCTTACCTAAGTAGGGGAGGACCCAAGTCCTATTGCTTGTTTTGGGAGTATGATCAGGCGCAATTGAACAGTAATACTAACCTGATTACTGAATTGTGATTGTGATTTGATAGACGTGTTTACGTGCGCGTGTTGCGTTGAGTGTCGCCTGAGGTTACTCGCATGCACGTATTTATTGCGTGTAATTATAATATGATGCGTGTATGTGATTTTAATGGAGATTTAAAAATACTTCTATTGGATACTATTCGTTATTTACCTAAATTCTATTACTGGTACTCCGTTTGACGTTAAGAAGCTCTGACGGAATTTTACAAATGATTAGCTATGACGGATTTATATGAAAATAATTCATTCAAATAGCGAATCACAGTAGATACCCTCAAATGGAAAATTCTCACTTTGGCTTTATTTTATCTGCGCGTACAGTCGCGGGAATGAGTAGTTGCGAAGGGAAGGGATAATTCAGAAGTAACCGATGCTGCAGCATTCAATCCTTTTGAGTGATTTTCTCGGAGAGGATTTTTGAGAGATTTTCTCGGAGAGGATTTTTGAGATATTTTCCGTTCCATGAAGATAATTTACGAATTATGGGTTCCCATATCAATCGTATAGTTTACTACAATCATACGTGTCATTGGTATTAAAATGTATTAATGTATGCATTTACAAAAAAAAGTATTTAGTCTATCAGTTCTGTGGTTCCCATAGTACAAGCTATGCTATGCTAGTTTGGGGCTAGATGGCGCTGTGTGATTTACACACCAATATTATATTATTATTATACCGAGAAGAGAGTAAGATGTACATATTTACATCGTTCATTAAATTCTTAAAATTATTTTTAGGATTACAGATAGATTAGAAGTTTTTGATATTCTTAACATAGATCTATTTACTTATATTCTGTATCGAAACCAATATTATAGTCGCAACGAAACACTCGCAACCGTCTCGAGTTTGCTATTACGAAACGACATCAATGTAATGTCGGTAGCACGCCAGCCAAGTTTCAGAAGTTTGTTGCAAACATACAGCATCCCCCCGCCTAGGGAGGGAGGGTTGCCAGATGGACGGAATTGAGATGCAAACATTCCTAAGTAAACCGGTATAAAAGTTGCAATCCAAATTCTCTACGAGGGCATGTACAAAAATGTATAATAGAAAATACACCCGCATCGTTCTTGTTCTTCATATATTTTTCCAGTAGATTGTGCCATGAGAATTGCCTTTTTTATAATATGATGATGTCCCGCTTAATGTAAGACGGTTTCCTGTCCAAGCGATACGTTTTAGGCATCCTACTCTTACTTAGGTATTGGTAGACCCATTAGGTTACTCCTAGGCAAGCATGCTACATCGTAGATAGCATCTTCACTTATTAGGTGAGATTACGATGAAATGTAAGCATATGGCAAATAAAAAACCCGTGTCGTAATAGTAACTAGACTGCACTTTTGACAAAAATCCTTACTGGGTTTGTCCTGTGTGCATGGATTCCTCTAGAACACAGTCTATTGATTTACCAGACAGTCTGGTAAAAACTTGGTGGACTTTATGCAGTAATTTAAATCAAATTCGCATTATCTTCTAAACTTCCGAGTACATTTCGATGCGGGTTTCAGCTGTATTTAGAAAATTCGACGAGAAAGCCCGGAGACATTATTTAGAAAAAATATATATTTAAATTCATGTAAAGCTGGAGCGGTTCGCTAGTCAATTTACATTTACATTTTCGATCTGGCAAGACTTTCCTAAACGTTGCATTATAATATACGTTCGAGGAATACTGTGAAGTAGGCTATAAAACCCTTTTGTAGCTGAAGTTTTAGAACGTATTAACGTTAAATTTAAATCTGATTTTGTAACGTAAACACAGTTTTATGATTTCGGAATTGCCTTAACATGACCGTGTTACAATACAAATATTATTCCAAATTAGATCGCACTTCCTAATATTTTGATGGGTCAAAACTATAACATATCTAATATTGGCCTAACTAACAGCTTTGTGGGTAACTCTGCTCTCTGCGCTAGAAAATGCTAGATCAGCCTGTTGCGATGTTATAAAATGTATGTTTAAAATTAAGCTTTGGCAGCTGAGTAATCTTTTATAGATTTTTGCGATAAAAATGTTCTACGAACTTACCCACATAATGAATAAATTATAGTACAGATTTCTGCTTTGAACCTTTACGTAGCAACACACTTTTTATCTAATTAAGAATCCACTTGTGCTACGGGCCGCTATCACGCGAAACTACGCTATGGAAGATATGTGATGGATTCTGCGACTGAGACAAAACACCATAATAACTTAGCTGAAAATGAATTTATATACATTTTTGATCAGATTTAACATAGTTTGAAATTGCAGGCGCATGAGACGTAACATCCCCGTCTCGGGGCGATGGACGCAACGTAATGCGACTTAGGTCATCTCGTACTTTGGTGGAGAGGGCTTGAGTCGTATTGCTGTCGTCTATGGGCGGCGGGTTACCACTTAACATCAGGTGGTCCGTCAGCTCGATCCGCGACTCGAATCATAAAAAAAAGTTACAGTTACACCTTTTCTTATAATTAATTGCACCTACGTTGCATTTTACGCACGTGATTTTGCATAGGTCCACTAAAGCGTCTGCCCTACTTTGTGAAGATCAAATACTTTAAAAAGTACGTAACTAAACGAAGGTTGATCGCTTTTCCGCCCCCGTTTGACAGGCTTCATTTATATTTGTTAGCAGGCAAGGGGGAAAAGTTTCGTAATTACTGTTTCGGAGTCCACTCTCAGCTACTGGTACGGTTAGCTTTGTACTCAACAGGTAATTCATTAGCCTCGACAAAACCACATAAACGAAACGTATAAATGTACTGTCCCTTTTGTCGCTGACCGTATACAACAGCCTATTCCAGTTCCCTCGCCACTAATACGGATTTTGGTCGGAGTTATTTAAGACCATGAACTCGTGCTATTAAGTCTATACTATCACTATTAGGTCATAGTAATGTATTTGACTTAATAATCGTAGTAGTCACATGTTTTTAAACATGATTTTCATTCCGATTTTCAATGTGTAAATTGCTTGTTTCCACATTATTTATAAGAAAAAACTGTTAGGTTAGATTTTCTTTAAAAGCTTTGTTAATACCAGCTAAACTTTACCACTACATTCTGCTTTGTATTCTAAAGTAGTTAATCCGGCCATGCCTATTTTCTTCCAGCGGGAAAGTCTTTGTTCGACGTTCGTTTATTAAAATACTACAGGATTTTCTTTTTCCGTTTAAAATGGAGAACATCTTACTTGTAAAACACACCGTCTAGTCAAGGCGTACCCATCTATTGAGTGTAGTATGATGCGGATATAATATGATATAGATTATCCTACATGGCGGCGAACTCGCTACGTCCTGTATTATATTGTATTCAGACAGCAGTTATTTGGACGTGTCCGAGGTCTCTGACAATTTATTTTTGTTACACTGTGTAAATGTAATTTTTAACTATTATCGCTTAGCTAGCTAACTTATGCATTCATACGGCAATGAATGAAAATTCGCTGAGTGTCGTACGTCAGTTTTTGTTACGTGACTGACCGCAGCTATTTTATCTATCCTTAATCGATGTCCAAGTGTGGTTCAGTGTGATTAATTAATCAGTAGTGATGTAGAGTGTGTCAAAGTGTGGTTCAGTGTGATTAATGAATCGGTAGCGGTGTGGGAGATGTGATAGCGAGCACGATGCCCGGCTGCTGGCACTTACCGGAGCACGTGACGCGGTGGTGGCTGCTCGACGTTTGCACACATCGGCTGTTCGGAGACGGTGATGTGGCCGACTCGCAGATACCGCAACGTACGTTATGTGTTACTTTATATTTCTGACTAGCTCTTGCCCGCGACTACGTCCGCGTGGAGTTCGGTTTTATCACGCACCCCTATTTTACCCCTCGGAAAAGTAGCCTAAGTTACTCCTTGTTACATTAGCTATCTGCCAGTGAAAGTCCCGTCAAAATCGGTCCAGCCATTTCAGAGATTAGCCGGAACAAACGGACAGACAGACAGACACAAAAATTGTAAAAATTGTTGTTTTGGTATATGTACCATGTATACATCCATATGCACTTAGTAAAAAGCGGTTATCTTAATATTACAAACAGACACTCCAATTTTATTTATTTGTATAGATGGGACTGTATTACAGGAGACTGCCTGGATGTTATGTATTAATATGTATGTATTTAAAAATGTGTATAAGTGTTTTATAAGTTATATATCTAGTTCCAAAGTACAAGATATCCTTAGTTTGGCGCGAGATGGTACTGTGGGATATGATATTTATTATTATTGTAATGTTGGTTAAGTCAAGCGCCACACAAACCAGCTAGATGATACTGCAAAGTTTTATAATGAAGGGTGAAATGACGGAAGAATTTTTTCTCTTTTTGTATTCGACTCAAAAGCTCTATTGTTCCTAGACGGATGCAATTCACTCGGTCCCCGCGCAATTTGCGCGAGTAGAGTCATTTTGAAGAGATTTGTGTTGCGTAATATTTATATCCAACTTATTACTCCTCACTTCAGGCCTGACAGCCCAAATGGTAGTAACTCTGCCTTCTGAGCTGTAGGTCGTGGGTTCGAATCCCACCCTGTCTGGGTGTTAATATGTGTATTAATTATAAAAAATATGTATGTATTCTATCAGTCATCCGGTTCCCATAGTACAAGCTATGCTTAGTTCGAGGCTAGATGGCGATGTCTGAAATGTCCACCAATATTTATTTATTATTATTATTATTATTACTCCTATTTATAAACGCAGGAAAAATCAAAAGTAATACTGAACATACCAACATTCGAAAGTTCTTGTTTTTTTAAATACTTGGTTACTTTTACAAATAAATGAATTATGAATTGTGAACTTTGCTTCAAACTATTTGGTTTAAATCAAATGACGAAGTTTTCAACCTTCTGAAGTATCCTGCGTGTCTGAGAACAAGAAGAAACAAACTAACATTGAATAATTCTGGTCGCGTTTAGGCCTAGTCTCTGTGCATTGAATCGATTCCCAAGAGTATTATGTAACCAGAGTACCTACATAAAAACAATGAGCAGTGAAGCATTTCGCAAGATGATATAGCAGCTTTTTGCTTCAGTAAATTAACACCTGGTTATCGATACTGAGAGACTCGTTTCATTAGTTACGGGCGGGCCTGTGTTGAGTCTACAGCTTGTTTTGTATCAGTGAAATCGTCGAAATGTATTAAAATATGTAGTGCTTGGATATCGTTATAGTGGTTAATCGTATCATTATTGTGGTTAATCCTCAATTAGGTCACCTGAGACCGGCGGTGCACAGAATTCTCCGCATTGCCCACAGGTCGGGAATAGTTGACATATTTAATTGCAGTTTTGCATGATTTGTAGTAAGATACTAAATGTGTTTGCATTAGATAAGACGAAAATCTTCATCTTCAGTTCAGATTTACTAAATGTAGTTAGAATAGAGAACTAATGCGGATTTTTCTACCCAAATAACGTAGAAATTACTTTGTAGTACTATTCGCGTGGATGTGTAAAAAATATTCTTGTTACTTGAACTCGCTATTTATTTGTCAAATAATTGGGTTGCTCTTAGTTTGGCCGCGAATTTTACGTAAGCACGAACGACATTAAGGCGGAGTTTTTCGCTTCGCCGCTTAACATCGGGTCGGGCACCATTACCAGCCATTATCAGCTCGTCCCTTCACTTATGGGTATTTTCGAGTTTAGGATAGTCGAATTTCATCAAACTGATTCGATTTTGGCTGTATTGCTATGGGACAAAAATTTTGGTCGTGGGCTCTCGTACTATTGTCACATCCAAAAACCGCGTTGCTATTCGAAAACGACAATTCTCTACCTTAAAGGTAAGTTTTTGTTAACAATAGCCGTGTTGATAATGATGTTGCGTTGTCGACAGAGGCGGGCGGCGCGGGCGGCACGGGCGGGGGCGGCATCACCGGAGGCGGGCGGGCGGCGCGGGCGCGGGCGCTGGAACTGTCGCAGCAGCTTGCCTCAGCGCTCCAGCACTCGGTGCCGCCGCCCCCTCGCCCGGACTTCACCACCGCCAGCGCCATCCTGCGGTGGCTACACCACAACAACAACTCCGTGGCGCTGGTAACTACATACTTATCATCTCCAGGAGGCTTAAAGTTCTGGCAGGTGAAGCTCTTTGGGATCTATTTCTTACATCAGGTGGGCCGTCGGCTCGTAACCCATTTCAAACCCAAACAAAAGCATACTTCCGGTATTTCTAATGTTGTAATTGGTATTTATCACCTTTAGAAAAGTAAATATAAATGGGAAGTTTGACGAAAAGAAGGGCTTTGCTGACTGCGATGAAAGGGAAAGATTGGAGTCCATACCCAAAACTGGTCGGAGTGAAATCATTTCGCGAACAAAACCTTGAGCCCATAAATTACAGGTACTTCATTGTTTCGAGGAAAATTCTAAAGTGTCGCAGGTACGAACTCTGCGAAGTGCCACAATTTTAAATTGAAGTGTCTGCGGCGTTTCCTCTTCGAAAGCGGAGATCGGTCGCCTCAATAATGTTCTTAATTAAAAGTTTCAATAGCGCCTGTGATTTTTATTCTCATATTCATAATGATTTATGTGGATCATGACATTTTATTAAACATATTGTATAAGTATGGAGTACGCGGTTATTTCATAATCTTATACGCAGTTCACAGCAGCAGACATGAATACTACTAATACTAAACTATAGTAATAATTTTCAAATTTAATAACTTTTTAATCATTTTTCTTGTCGTTCATATCTTCAAGTACCATAAAATGATATTTTTGCTATACATCTGTTGGCCTCTTTTCTGTTTGAAAAAGAATTGTTTTTTTCTTTAATATGGGCATGTTACTTCTTACATTATGAGGACCTCTTTTACATTTGAAAACCTTACTTGGTTAGCTACGTGCTTATAATATACGTGAAGTAAAATTACTACACGCGTTGTCAGGCAGGACCTAACTGAGTTACGTGTATATTTCAATTACGTTGGAAACGTGCATTTCAACAGTAACACCCGACTCTGGAATAATGGTTTCCCGGTGATTGTATATATTTACAGTGCCGGAGAATGTTATTAAAAAAGTCGAGGTAGCTGTGGCCTGAAACTGCCCATTCACGTATAAGTACATACTGGATCCAGTTGATAATATGTACTAGATTTGATATTATTTTTTGTCAATATAACCTGGATGCCGGTACACTAAAAATCAAAATTAAATTACCATATAATGTTATCAAGATATATAATAATACTGAGGCCATATTTTCGGTTGTATACTACAGCAAGTGTGGCCTGCTTATAATATTAAGAATAATAATGCTTTCTTGTAAATCAGAGAATTATTATAAATAACAATAAAAGACTTAAAACTTAGAGGTACAATGGGCGGTCTTATCGCTATGAATGAAGCGATCTCTTCCGGAAAATCTTGCTTATATTTTCTTACTTGCTTATATTTTTTGAAATCACATCCAGTATACTTTCCAGTGTATGAACGGGCTGTTATATAGAACAAAAAGTACTGAACAGTAAGATAATATTGTCCAGGTAATAGGTTTTTCAGAATCCTTGCATGGCTATATCAGTGTGGGTTTGTATAAACTCATTATTTCATATTTATTCGACTCTCTAGAAGAAATAAAGAAAGAAAGAAAGACATTTATTTTGGCCACTCACAAATACACACGAATAAGAGTCTTACTTACTCTCTCTCTCTCTCTTACGGGTAAGTAACACATTTTGTTGTCTTACCCGAGTATGAGTTGTATCCTAAATTTTACTCATATCCAATTTCATGCATTTATAAAGAAGATAAGGTAAAAAAGGAAGCAATTAAATCCTGCTTTGCATATCGGTTTGTAATATGAAAGGAGAATGATAAAACAAAGAGCCGCGCTCAGGTGTTCACGCAGCCATTGCGGGGCTTACAGAAACTTCAGGCCACGTGAAAGCGGCTTTGTACGGGAGACTTGTAATTGCTCACCCTCTTGGCTCTCGGCTTGTGCTCGACGATGTGGATTTATTCCCAAACGGTGCACTTTACGGGTACCGGCAACGCTAAGCGGTTCTCCAACTGTGATTGCGACGAAACCTTTCATTTAGCGATAAATTGCGAAACTTTTTTTGTATTTGGTTATTTCCTCAAATAATACTTCAAATTGTAGTAAATTTTTTTTTTACTACAATTTGAACGATGTTAAAATGATATCTATCCAAGGGACATGACTACCATTCTTGTGTGTCATTGACAAGGAACAAAATATGTAAAGGGGACACATTTGTCTTAGTCGGTAGCTTGAACCACTTAGCCACGTTTGTTCATCCAATAATCTACTGAACGAGTGTCGAACGTCATATTATCATACGAGCAGATGGCCCACCTGGTGTTAAGTGGTAACCTTTGCCCATAACAAGCAATACGACACGCATAATCAAATTACGTTTGACTAATTACCAACCTTTTAGAAAAATAGTACGAACTAAGGAAATGAAAGTATAGCTCGTCTGAATGAGCTTTACGTTAAATTTTATACAAATACAGTTTAAACATATCAAAGCCAGGCAAGGGAAATAGATTGCGCTGCTGCACTTAAACTATGAATATTCATTTGTGTTTCGAACGCTGACGATCCAAGGACCAAACTCTGTTACAGAACACTCTTCAATTGAGAACGGAAGCGAAGTTTACCACAGCACCGATAATTGGGTTTTTCTTGCATGGAGAATTGTTTTTAAATAGTTTTTAACCCGCGTTGGAACTTACCTGTAATGTCAACGCAACATTTATTTATTTATTAATTTCAACAACTATCATTACAGGACATGTTTTGATGAACATTTTTTTAAAAACAAAACACCTAGCGAAATGTTTCTACCATGGGTCAGCCAATATCACTTACACGCTTACTCGTTTGTACAAGCACTCAAAACAAACTCAAGTGCGTTTAATGGCCTTACAGAATGGCGTATTGTAGCTTACTTCACCCTTGAATCTGTTTCCATTTACTCGATATTCTTTACATAACTTATAAAATATATAAGTATATAATACTCTTATATACCTTCGCGTCTCAGAGTTACGGGCGCATACGATGCGACTTGTTTATCTGATTAGGGGGAATCCAAGTCCTATTGCTTGTTATGGGTAGAGGTTACCATTTAAGACCAGGTGCGCCATCTGCTCGTTACGTAACTTTTGCAAACAAACAAATTCTTGTACTTTGTACAAATATAAAATAGATTTTACTCTTATCTTCAAAAGCTTTCGAAATAATCTTTCAGATGGTAGTTTGTAACGAAAATCGACCAAACGTACAACATGTCGGTTCACAGCCGTGAAAGACTTTTGTCCTCCAAACAGCGGATCTATCCACATCCGGTGACATCCGCTATACGTTGTGACGCGGGTGTATTTACACGAAGTTTCATCGCCCAAGTGTCTATCAACAAAGGCCTTTAGATTGAAGATGTTCACATCTTCCTTGACGGCGGAATAGCTCGTAATACATTTTAGTTGAAAAATATTTCTTCGCTACCTAGCTTTTACAATCGCTACCTAGATACCACTGAGGGCTAGTAGGTACTTTTGAAATCAAATTTAACGAGCTAAAACACGATATGGGTGCTGAGCGCTATTGAGGAGTTGGGTGGTTTGCAGGTGCTTAGTAGTAGCATTAGATCCACCTTTTTTTATATCATATTAGTGACAAAACGAGCTGCCGGCCCAGCTGATGTTAAATGGTAACCGCCGCCCATAGACAACAGCGATATGACTCGAGTCCTCTCCACCAAAGTACGAGATGACTCAAGTCGCATTGCGTTGCGTCCATCACCCCGAGACGGGGATGTTACGTCTCATGCGCCTGCAATTTCACCGGCAGCACAGTAACAAGAGTGCATCACTGCTTGGCGGCAGATTACCAGGTGTAGTGGCAGTACTTCTCCGGGCGAACTAAGCACAAGCTCTACAGCTACTTTGGGTTGCTCCTTTCGTCCCACCCGAGGTACACGTGTGGGGATGCAAAGGGTTATCATCTATGGACGTGAGCAGCTAGGCCCCCCCCTATAGCTCACCATAATATTGAATTATCATCAGGTTTATGCATGAATTCCAAATTTCAGCCTATTCGGGCTACGAGCTTATTCCTATGCAAATTTTGACCTAAACAAACGCACAATATTGCAAGTTAAATAAAATGTCGTAAATATTGTCTTCTGGCTATACGAATACAATTTGGTGGTTAATATTTTCCCCGAATGTGCTTTCAGTGGGGTCAAGTTCGCACTTTTGTCTTTGTTTTACATGGGTATTGTGCACTAGGGTACCAGGTGACACGTATGCGGGGAAAGCTATTCACCGCCCATACAGCCTGAATGAAAGGATATGAAAGGACACCATGTAAAGCTCGCTGCACATGCATCACGTGACGCCACTTAAGCATTCATTGCCGCACTAACACCACATCTTCGCTGTTATGTCCTGGGGTACCGGGGACGGGGTAACTAACCTCTCTGAATGCCCTGTTATGCACACTTATGTATCTACTCTGCGGTGCCTTCAGTACCTAGGTTCATTCAAGTGTTTGCAGCTGGTCGAAAATAAAGGCATCGTTTGCTCTAATGACGTTCCGTTCTCTAGGCTCTGCATACGAGAAGGAACGTAAGGAGATATTTAGTATTATCTTAATTAAAATGCCACGTAGGTACGCCTGGGCGTTGGCGCAGTGCGATGAGACGGATTCGAAGACGAAAATCCAAATAAAATTGTATAATACGATAAAATCAAAAAATTATGTGGAATTTCTTTTTCATTAAAACAGTGCTCAAAGCATATATATATGTTCGAGTATATGCCTGTAATTTTAACAGCAACTAAACCTTTTTAAAACGGAACATAGTAATGCTTAGATAATATATTGTAGTGCTTGGGGGCATAAATAGGTATGGTGGCAGTACTTCTCCGAATGAACTCGCCAAGTTCTACAGGCTGAAAAATTAATAGGATGAATTAAACAAGTTCATATTTTTTATCAAAAGCCGTGAGGCCTTCGATACCGATTCCGTTTAGGAAAACAATTTAATATAACAATAACCAATTGGAAGCAAGTTTGCTCTAAATCGTTTAGTGCCAGCAGGCTACCATCTATCGGAGTTTATTTACTGAACCGTAAATGCTTGATTGAATTCTGACTTCAAGATGGCGAAATTAATTTATTAAATTCCATAACCTTGTTTTGATTGGCCGTTAATCGAATTATAATCTTACTGGTTATTTTTGATCATTTCTAGTCGAATTATAATCTGACTGGTTATTTTTGATTACTTCCAGTATTATATCAGAAAAGATAGTGAACTAAAAGAGAATTTATAACAGAATGTTATGGATTTTGGGAATTACATACAAATGCAGTTTTGTTAAATTCGTGACTTGCTTAGTTCCGTGAATGCTTAGTAGGTAATATAATTTTCATTATTAATTTTACAAGGAAGTGTGGTAACCGCAACCCAGTTTCAGACAAGAGTGCGTCCATTAGCGCTAATTAGAATTTCCCTAGCCTCCTCTCTAGCCTCTACCTCCTACCTGAATGTCGGGTCGGTTATTACTATCGGGCGATATATTGCGACTAACTATGCCGTTTAATTTCACGCGGACACTGTATAGGAATTTCAATTTTGCGCACTGTCTAAAACTTGATAGCTTTGATTTTGGTTTCATCAATGTTTCGGAACTAGTCACATTCATATTGTTTGTAAATCCATGTGTTGTCCTATGAAGGTTGCTGGTGAAATTACAGGCATATGAGTCGTTCCGTCTGTATTTACTTATTAGGGTATCGCAATGCGATGTTAATTAGGTTTTCCCATACATAATTAGGAGAGGCCTTATGAAAGACAAAGTTGTGGCCAAAGCACTGCCTTAATATTATATTATATTAACTGCCTTTATATTATATTAACCTTAACACTCTCGATAGTACTCTCGATACCTATTTCCCAATTACTGCTGGGAATTTGAGATCACTGCGCAGCATCACCCTCTCTAGTTTTGATAAGAATATTTATTTATATTCGGCTTTATTTCAAATCTCTTTTTCCCTACTTCAACAAAGGATCAATTCGAGTTGTGAATTCTTGAAAAGAGATCGTGGAGCTTTCAACCGGTAATCCCAATCTCAAATTCCACGATTTTCGTAGTGTACAAATCCGGGGAAAAATATGTTTGTCTCGTACCTTCTGCTTCGCTAAGCTTTTGCCACATAATGTGCTTTAAGTTCAAGCCTGCTTGTTTATTATTTCACTAGTGTTTACCCGCGGCTTCGCTACTGTTTTGTGAATAAGAAGTTTTTGTAGTTTGTTACAGAATTTTGCTGCAAAGCTATCACAGAAACCGCCCATTGTTACGGGATGAATAGTAATAAATAGTAGCTCATGCCGCTCTTCACTATCAGGCCCATAAAGAATCTATACAAAAACAGTCGACCCTTTTTTCTTTGAATGCGTGTATAGTTGGTAGAGATTTGTGTAACTAATAAAATTATAAACTTTCAGCAATCGTAAATCTTAAAAAGCCAGTGATTTCAGTGATTTCATTATCATTATTTCTTTCATACGAATGAAGAATGGATAATACATACATATCCATTTTCTCATCCATGTGTCATTTAAAATACAATTTATCATAACAGTCATTCATAAAACGATGAACTAATATACATTTCGCGTAGGTGAAACTTTGTAAATCCTTGTCAGGGTAGCGCCGCGACAATTTGACCGGCGTATATTCGGTTCATTGGGTTTACAGGGAGAGGCATATTTCATATTGTAGGATTGGTAGACACATGCCTTTAACTAACCTCAGACTTTGACGTCAGAGCCAATTAGCAGACTCGCTCCTGACATCGGGTGCCAATCATCTCGATAGCTATTAACCTGATTACAAACATTCTAAAACTAATTTGTTACACGTACGATAAACTATTAGGAAGATAATAATAATAATATTGGTGGACATTTCACACAGCGCCGTCTAGCCCCAAAGTAAGCTAAGCATAGCTTGTATCATGGGAACCAGACAATTGATATACTTACATACTTTTTTAAATACATACATATATTACATATTAACACCCAGACACAAAACAAACATCTATGTTCGTCACACAAATGTTTGTCTTGGGTGGGGATCGAACTCACGACTTGCAGCGCAGAAGGCAGGGTTACTACCAACTGTGCTATGAGGCCAGTTCTGTGTCTGGGTTTTAATATGTATTATATGTATGTATTTACAAAAGAAAAGTAAACAAGTATTATATCAGTTGTCTGACTCCCATGATACAAGCTATGCTTAGCTTACTTTGCTAGATGGCGCGGTGTGAAATGTCCACCAAAATTTATTTATTTAATGAAATAAATTTTGCTTACTTTAATATGTATACGCGTGGGTAATGTGCTTTTAAATGACCGATTGGTCAATTAAGGCGGTGATGTGGGTGTTCGTTCAGCGGAAGGGGGTCGCGCGAAGCGGAACTGGGAGCCTCCTTTCACGCCTGTCGCATCTCGCGCTGATGAGCATTGCCACGCCAAATGACCTTTAGACATGCCACGAGAATACGGGAATACAATTTTCTTTCCCATTTTAATCTTGTTTGGCCGTAATATTACTTTTTTTAGTGGGAGTTTATTTCGAGTAAATATTTACAAGAAGAAAAAGCTATTGTAGGATTAAATTTTTAATTATTAAATTATTTATTTATCAGATCAGATTGACATCCATTTTTGTCAGTAATAATAATATTTCTAAGACTATGTTAGCACATTATATTATATATCAAAAGATTCATGCAGTTAAAGTGCGCCTAAAAGAGGCTTCTTTCTCCAACAAATAAATTTGAATAACAAAAAAAGGATGGTGTAGTTCTAAAGCTTCCTATACTATTTGTTCTATATTCTTTTCGAATTTATTCTATTCGAATCTATTCTATTCTATTCTACCCTTTCCTGATGTGGACATGTAACATGTACGATTAATTATATAGGTGATGTTATACAAATAGTAGAAATATCTGTTACCCCATATTCTTTATGTATAAAAGTGTTTACCAGGCAATATAAATGACAATGTGTTGGAGAAGGGAGAAATTTCGTTTTCAATGGGGATAAAAAGCTCTCAATCCAATTTAGCTGTCAATTTCCAATACGATATACCATATATACGAATACCTACCTAGAGACTCCGATCAATCCTGACGTGAGAGTTTTATTATGATGGGGGGTAGGTATCGGTTTGCTAACCCCTAAAATATACCGACGTGTTTTATACATAATACCGAAGATTACTAGTGGACCCGACGGGGGTTTGTCCGCGTTGAATGTAACGAAATGAAAAATGTGTTGTATCGCGAATATATTCCGTACAAACTGACTTTCAACGGGGAATTTAGATTTGAAAAATGCTGAGCATATTGTCCTTTATTTTCTATAGAAATTATTTAACTTAAGTCGGAGTTGATTGCACCTCAGTTTGACGATGTAATTTATTTTAAACTTCATTTAGTCCTTGTCCTCGTAATCAGATAGATCTAAATATATAACATAATATATATATTTTTCACAATCACAATCGATATTGATAAAAACAGTCAATATTTTTTTTAACTATACTACTGTCGTCGTTTTATACTTTGTTCTGATCTAACGGCATTATTATTATATACATAACTACGTACTACTAGTTATATGTACCTTTATATTATTGTGGTTTTTATAGAATATCTATCAAGCATTCCTTAATGCCCGTCGACGAGGCAATACCAAATTCGAACAATGAAGGCACAATAAGAGATAGGGTGTGCAGACATCTGCCGACGAGAACCGAATATCAATACTGTACCTGTGAAATATCCCAACCGGGGTATACCGGGGTGTATAAATTACGTTTCTCGTCTTGAATTTATCATAAGGGCTTAATGGCAATTAATTATTTATCAATGAGATAAATTGCTTGCACGAGTTCACATGGTGTTTCGTTTTATGGACGGGGTAAAGCGTGTTTGTGAGGTGCTAAATACCATTCATGATGTTTCGAACACATTTATGAAAAAAAAAAATTTTTTGGGCATACCCACTGACTATGTAACGTCAACATAATACTATTTATATAAATTATATTAAAATAGAGATGAAAGGTATTTGTCATAGATTATGCGGTCTTCACATTCAAAACCACGGGTTTGTTTATTAGGTACTCGTATCACTGCACCCGTTACAAATATTATATAGTTTATTTTATTTATAGTTATAGTAACTTCATTTCTTCCATTTATAATCATATAATCATAACTTCAATTTATAGTAACTTCTGTTTATATACTAACACGCCTTTCACCTTCAGTAATCAACAGTAATTAATTCTACTTACTTCAGTAATTAATATTGAGCGAAACTTGTATGTAAATACTAAATATACAAATAAATACTTTGTTTTGGCGCCCAACCTTTTTTTTTTTTTTTTTTTTTTCCCGTGGAGAAATGCACTCGCATACCACCCAGCCACGGGGAAACTGAGTGGTTATGTGGGACTAGGAGTATATACCCACTAAAACTCCACGGTGTCCGCCTCTGCCGCTTAGTGGCGGGAACACGGGGACGGTTACTCTTCCGTGAACCCACCGCGGCTGTCTGTTACCAGACCCTCCATCGGTGTCTCCACCCTCCTGGGTACGACGCACCGGAACACATGGCACGTCACAACCACCTCGGGAACCAAATAGCCAAAGGGCGTCCGACGACCCCGTGTCAAGACGCCCGAGGTCCCCCTGCGACGGGTCAGTTCTGTGGCCCCGTCGCCTGCCACTGCGGCCGCAGAAGATAGGGAGAGCGGCGCCTCGCTATACCGACACTCCTCTTCCCCTGCGGCCCCACCGCGTCCGCCATCGAACGGTGGCAGCCCCGTCGTGGCCGCGGAAGGTAGGGAGAACGGCGCACCGTAATACCGGCACTCCTCTCCCGCCGCGGCCCCTGCCCTCAGCTGCAGTGCCGCCCATACGACACCGCAGCCCTCCTCAGTTTCGGTGCCCCCCATAAGGCACCGCCACCTACAAGTGCCGCTCCTTCGGGGCTTGGAGGCAAAGCCCGAGGAGCGGCCCCTCTCGGGTTCCTTTAGCTTCTCCGTGGGTTGGCAAGGTCCACGGTTACTAAGCCCCCCCGCCGCGACAAGGCAGAAACCCCGGGGGGGTTGGCGCCCAACCTGGGTCAACTTGTAGTAAGAAATAAATAAATATTTATCTTGTCGAACGTGCATCAGTAGTTATATACAGGGTGTGGCGTAATGAGTGGATAATAGGGTACCTGCGGGTAGGGGCCATTGTGGCGGTTCAGAAAAATATTTGTTATGCTCAGTAAAAGTGCCTCGGTTTTCGAGATATTCGACATTTTCGAAATTCGAAAGCAAGTAAAATTTTAGTGAAATCTTATTTTAAAAACATAACTGTGCTTGTGTTATAAAAATAATAGTTTCCATTCGATAGCACATCTATCCAAGAATACTATCCAAAAAACAGATAGAAAAAAAAAATTCATTTGCAGTCTGGGCGCCAAAAATAGTGACGAAGGGTGAAATATTTCTTAAATTTCGAAAATGTCGAATATCTCGAAAACCGAGGCACTTTTACTGAGCATAACAAATATTTTTCTGAACCGCCACAATGGCCCCTACCCGCAGGTACCCTATTATCCACTCATTACGCCACACCCTGTATATAGTTAGTACTCTCGTAAGGGAGGACCCAAGTCGCATCGGTTGTTATGGGCAGAGGTTACCACTTAACACCAGGTGGGCCATCGGCTCGTTCCGTAACTGTATCACATAAAAAAAATAAAAAAAAACTTGTGTCTCTATTTTTGTTAGGTGATAAATTACGTGTGTAATTAAAAACTAATTTACGTGATTGACATACCAACTTGACATAACGTATTATAGGGTACCTAACTAAAAAATGTGACAGGAAACGTGTTAGACGACTTCCAAATCACGTGTCCTAAAAAGAATGTAAACACATACCTACTGCACATTCCGTGCTTACGAGTAAATATGTTGAGATTTTCGAATAAAATGCCGCCCCAACAGAAATATTTTCCATTTAATATGAAAATTCTGACACGATATTTTCGCGTTGTTCGTGAAATACCTGTGGTTGCATTATACCGATTCGAAGGTTTTTAATACGTTCCATTTATTCGAATTTGTGAATCTTATTTGGCAAAGCATAAATATATACACAGTAACACTATAAATCATTAAATCTATATTTATATTCGAATCTTTCCTCCTAGTTTTTCCCAGTCATAATGGGTTAAAATGGTTCCGAAATGTACGCAAGCATAAAATGTTCAAATCAGGCTTATAGCTGTGCACCAAACAATGCAGTCTGGAAAGTTAAACGGAACATTTTTCATTGCATTCTCACCCGAGGAGATGTTTTTATTGCAATATTTTTAAGGCCTAGTTTCGTATAACGAGACGTTATCGACTAACGTCTCTTACTGAAAGTTCCGGGTGTTACGAACGTCGGGCATTAAGCTACAAATTATAAGTTTGTGTGTGAGTCTTGTAATGTGATCATACTTTTACCCCTCTACGAGAAACTAAAGGAAGTTTTGATTTTACATATACTTTTCTATCCATAGAAGTTTTTATGTTCACTTCACATGATCGCTTGTAGCTCTAATTATTAGTTTTATTTTGGTTATTATTCTTGGCTTGTACTGTCACAAAACATTCAAGTCTGCTAGTTTTATTACATAGTATTTCAAGCGAACACAAAAACATTTAATTTATTGCTATAGTATATAATTTATTATTATGATCTTGACAAACTTTTGTTAATTGCGATAAAAATTACTTTATTTTTTTAATTCCTATCTATTTTCTAATTGTTTAGTTTAGTTAGTTAGTTAATTGTTAACATTAGGAATTAAGGTCCAAATTATATTATAAAACTCTCATTATTTCTTAATTTCAATAAAAATGTACTCTGGCGCCACTGTTATTGAGATTTTGCACGCCGATTTCGGTAAAACATGTTGTGCATAAAACGATTTTACCACCTGCATTTAATGTAATTTACACATGTTTTAGTATGATATTATACACATGTATCTTTATTTATAGCTAACCGAGTAATGTATTCGATCCACGAAATCTTTTCAATCTCCCTTATAACCCAATTGTCTGGTTTTATAAGACCCACTGTAACGAAATCTCCATCGCCACTTCAAGATAATACGCACGTAATGAAAACTCACTTAGTTTGCGGCCTTCACCGTAAATCACATTTGCATATTTCACGCTGGTGCCGCAGTGTCACGGAATATTATAAATTAGAACTACGGTGGTATAACGTAACTTTAAATTACATTCTGTTTTGTGGGAATTTGAAGATATTTTCTACGTAGATACCCACTTTTAACCTTCAGTGAGCCACCTATCGTGAGAACGTAAACGTGACAAGGGGTGAGCTCGTCGCGCCATTGTTTTCTCACGAATAACTCAACTAACTTAACTAAGTCTGCTCAAGGTTCAGTTCCTTAGGATACGATAGCAAATATGCACACATAGTTATCATTTCTATCATTTTCATTCAATGATGTGTTGTATCATTTTATAACTGTCGTAGATCAATTAAATATAACGATCCGTAAAATGTAAATCCTTAATTGGCTTTTTATTAAGAATATAAGAAAAACATGTATTTATTATGAGCTGTGGATTTTGTTAATAGATAAACGTTCAACGTTGCATACTTTCATATACATACATACTTAAGACTTCTGCTTGGTTATCATAGGAATTGTGACAGTATCTACGGAATGATTAGGCCTCTAGCTGCTTGCACTGTGATAGCGACACAACGGATATGTTGCGAACTCATTGACGTCTGCTCTGTTTACAAGCTGACTCGGCAGCGCCTGTGCAAAGAGTAATTTAAAATTCTGAACGTTTTAGTTGAGAACTCCCGGCTCACTGATTATTGGATTTTCCGGGTCTCAGTTATAATATATTATAATATGTTTCAGGGTCTGAATTTGTCCTATTTTAACTAGGCTTATTAGACTAGACGTTTTACGTGTAAAACACGTAAACTGAATTCTATATAATTATCTAGTATTGAGGCTTGGAAATAATCAGTTAACGCCGAATGAATGCACACAAATTATGTATTTGTGTGCATTCAAACAAACCGAACAAACAGACAAAAATTACATATTTTTTTAAGTACGGTTTGTACTTTTATATGTATTTAGTAAAAAGCTGTTATTTTGACATTACAAATAGAAACTTCAATTTTTTTATATTTGAATATATTAGTATCTTTTTTTATAGGACTACACATTTTTACAGAATGATAATACTTAAATTGGCATGTAGGCGACTCTGCGTATGAGGGTGTGTATGTAGAAGGTGAGGGTGGATGATTGTGAATGTGTGTATGTATCTAGAATATAGCACCCGGACTGAAACAGATCTCGTTATGTAATTCCATAAAACAATGCTTCCTTATTACGTAATCCGGTTCCTATTTAGTTGCCAACGCGTAAATACCGATTGACCCAAATTATATCTAGCGCGTTAACATGCTTCCACTGTTTCAACAGCCTATCATTAAACGAGGCAATGTATTGCAATATCTTAACATGTTATATTTATACAACAACCTAAGAATAATGAACAGCAAGTTGTAGATTACAAAATTGTATACGACGATTTGTCTAAACTTAACACTGTCTCATTCCATACTTGATTTTTTAGAAATGTTCGCATCTACTACGGTTTTCAGTTAGATGAGTCACAATTGATACAGAGGACCACATATTTCTTTTAAATGCTGTTTCCAAATCTGTGGTCATGTCAGTAGCCTGATATGGTCATGGCTTTGGTGCTCTAAATGATACTGAGACCTAACTAACTATTTCTAGCACTATTACTTTATATATAAATGCATGTTAACTCTATTCAGTACTTATATTTTTACACGATAATTTATAAACTTTATATAGCGTAGTTGTTTGTTTATTGTATTTTATTCGAAAATTGATTACCTTATATGGAGTAAAAAACTGATTTTTAGTTAAACATAATAGTGATATTTATGTGAAATTTTAATATTTATGCTGAGGGCGTTCCTCCCTGCAGTGGCAAACTAAACTGATCCAAAAAGTATTCTAAATCGAAATTCATACTTAGGTAAATATAATATGAAAAATGTATGAATTTACTTTTAAACGCAGTTGTTTACGCTGTTCACACTGTGTAATTAGCTGCATAACTTGTATAATATTATTCTTTCTATGAAAATTCCGCCCGCCCAAGAGTTCATTTACCGCCCGCCGCCGCGCCGGCCCAGGGGGACTAATTCACAAATTTTTGTTTTATTTTCATCCTGACAACAATTTCTGTTGTTCTGCCGGCGTATTATTTTAATGAGCTCCTTGGTTTTTTCACCTTGCTATTTCAATTTGCAGAGTTATTTAATGTGACTTTTGTTTTTTAATTGTACTATTTTCGGGAACTTAGTTTTACGTAGATTAGTAATGATATTTGGAACGCTTGACAACAGATTATATTTTAGTCAACTTTTTTATACCCCGAACACTTGTAACAATAAAAATATAACATTGTTCTATCTGCCGCTGGCACAGTATCTAAATGTAGATGCGGTTTGTTTTGACACGAGAAGATATCGCTTGTGCCACTAAATGTACAATAATAGTCTACTCCAACACCGCGAACGATGTCACGAAACCATCAGTTTGAAACATTCATTCGTATCGCTCTAACAATCGTGTTGTGATCATAGTAATTTACTGTGAGAGTGAGTAAAGTGCCGTAGTATGTCTCCAAAGAAAACTTTTAAATACACTGGATTTTGCTAAAATGTTCGTGATGTCTTATTAATTTTATTTATTAAGTGCTCATCTTCTTGACTTAGGTAAGTTATAAAATTACATTAATGACATATATAAAACTTGCGAATCATTTAGTATCAGACACTTTGTAAAAGAAAATGTCTTGCACTGATAAATTGTCCTACTTCCCAGTCTAGACAAATCGATTAAAAAGTATGTACAAAGAAGCATAAAAGTTGGTCTAGCAGGCTGGGTAACAAACGTGCGACGCAGTCTGTCGCTGTCAGTTCCAGGCCTAACTCGATATTGTGTTTTATTTTCTTTAGCAACGCGCCGCAGTTACTCAACTCTAGATATATTTTCATTTTATCTTTCTTGTGCGTGTGTTGGTTCTTAGATCAACATTTTAATAACATTCAAATGAATTAGTATAAAATGCACTATTGTTGATGTTTGTTTCAAGTCCGATTAGGGTCGACATTAAGCAAGTGCTCCTGATAATCCAAAAGATATAGCGTTGAAATTAAATGAATTCATGTTTTCTACAAACCAGTCTTCATTCATTATCTTCTCTTGTCCAGTTAGTTACAGATCAGTCTACTATAGACATGATGGCCAAATGAAGTCAAAAAAAACACTTTTGAAATTATTTTATAATGGAAGTTTCTTAAGTAGATTCATTTTAATTGAGCATAATATTAATATTTTACTTTTACACAGATATTTATAAACCATAAAGGGAACTAATAAATTAGATCGGTCTTATCGATATCAACCAGTATAATACAGTTATTTACAGCACACATTATTTACTCCGAGTTATATAACATTTTATAACGTAATGTGTGTACCTCTTACAACTTTTCAGACGAACAAACGATAATTTTGTTTCATCTGAATTATTCAAATATTGGTTTTGTATATTCAAATAATCCTCACCGCAGTTGGCACAGTTATCACTGAATCCGCTTTATTGTTGAATAGTTTAACGAAATAATGATTTCTATGTACAGTAGTCTGGTCAATACGAACACCACGGATCGCTCGTATACGCACAGGTATGGTTGGCATGATCAACTTATCTATTAATTCAAATCATATTAACCACACATGTTTGAAAATGATTTATTGGAAATGCTGTCTTTCGATTTAATTTCATTAAAAAATTACTCTGCAAATGATTTATGACATTATCGTAATATGGTACTGTAATGTATCTGATAATATAACATTGCACTATGTTGTTACAAAGATCTTAATCATATCTTAATATCTGTATGGGATACAAACATAAACCCTATTAGGGCACAGCAATACTGATAATTATTATTTAAGTTATTTTTCGCTGTTCTTCATTCGGAAGGTAGATAATTTTACGAAAAAATTAGATTGTATCAACTATCAAGCTGCACTCAGTTTCACTCCTATTATCTAAATATTTGTGTGTATATTTATAGCCGGTTTCTAACACGTGCTCCCCCTCGCTTTGTTAAGTATTAAAAGCCCCTGTCGGATATTTTCGACATAACAGCTGTCGGGCTATTTTCGAATCGGACTTTCTTCTTCGATAACTTCTAAATATTTCCTTTGCACAATTCATAAATTTATATAAAACTTCTGCATATTGACAATATAACATTATTAGTACTCGAATTGTTTTTTAAACTAATTTGTAATACTTACGTTAATTATTAACTATTAAAAGTCTTTAAAAAACCGGAAACCACAGAAGTAATTAAAAACTACTTACTACTGAATTAATTGATCGGATTAAAGAAATTATTCTTTTCGATTTGGCATAGTGAGTGAGCGAGCACAGCTTCGATTGTTTCGTTTGTTCGTTCGTCACTCAACTCGAGTAAAATCTTTCGAATGAGAGTACAGATGAGACTACAAAAAACCGGGACCGAGGTAACAGTCCCAATAGCATTTTTAATCAGTCAACTGGATCAGACAAACTGCGCGAAGATAAACACGCGCATGCTGCAAAAGAAATGACGTACATAATTTGAATAATTCATTAAGTGAAAACCGTTTTTAACTTTAAAAAAATATATATTATTTATTAAATTAGTTAATGATCTGCGATATATAACTGCTGCTATAAATACATACATATTTTTAATTAAATTTCTGCATTTTCATTTATTTTAGTCCATGATAGAATAAAGATAAACCTGTTTACTGGTTTTCAAAACAGAAATGTCGGACTTTCAGTTTTTTTAAGTATATGTTTGTAGCAGGCTCTATTGATTCACTACTTGTTATGGATAAAATTTTGCTTATTTTACCACTAGTACCAGTACCAGCACGTTTCACTCGCTCTCGTCTATGACCTCGTTCGCGCCGATAGCCAATTATGCGAGCTTTCAGCATGAATGGCTGCTAAATTATATCAATGGATTCCTTTTGAGCTTTTTATTGAATTAAAACTTAAGTAAAAAAGTGTTTTAACAAAGCGTTCTCGTAATAATAACGTTAGCCTTTTCACTTTGGGTAATTTAATTGGACACTAAATGCTACACCGTGGCAAGTTTTAACGAACGAAATTCACAACACATTCACCCTTTCCCGAAATAAACCCGACCATGCTAAGTTTCTGTCTTACCCTACAGTAAGTAAATTATAGTCAGGATATTTGACTAAGAAAATATTTGATATGTTTAGGTTTTTAGACATTTGAGCACCATGTCATTTTTCAGATTTGGATTCATTCTTCAGTGATGCTAATGTAAATAAAGGTCGATTGAACAAAAAACGTTATGAATTGCTTGGGTCCTAAGAGGCGATCTAACGAATTTGACACGGTAGAGCCGAGTGCGCCGCTCTACTATCCGCCACAGATGCCCTACAATCCTCATTTCATTGAACCGCCAGTTTTACCGGATCATCCAGGATTTATGTACATATGGAGTGATCAGGATAATTCGAACGGTGATATCAAGTACCCAGATGACGGGTTCGAGAGGGCGCGCCAAAGGCAACGCTCTCTCTATGAAGGTGTCAACTATGAGCCGGTGAGTTGCTGTTTGCCTTGTTCTCGATTTTATTAGTGTAGCCTACGCTTTGCACTGATAAATCGATTACTTACTTAAACTTTGTTAACTCAATCAACATAGCACTTCGACTGCTACGAGTGTACCTAACGAATAATAAACAAAGGAACTGTTTACGTGATGAGCTTTCTTAAATCCCGCTTTACCTAATAAAACATGGATCAAAGCGGGAAGGGTCTCCGGAATGCATTAGGCGCATATACTGCGATCTATTTCCGGGCGCGGGCGCGGGCGTCGGCCCTATTCCAGTAAGCTCAGCTCATTTTGAACGAAAACATGCGTGAGCTCGGCCGCGGGGGCTCACTCGTCGCCGCCACCATAGCGGCGCTCAATAGTCGGACCGGTGCCGAAGACAAGCCCAGACCGGCCGAGGCGCGAGCGCATTCCGTACCAAATAAATGTCCGCGAATAATAGAGGAGAACTGCGAGGAGCGCTCGCGGCGGACTTCCGGATACAGCGAGCGTCCTCTGTCTACGGCGTCCGAGGCGTCCGAGCGTGATTCCGCTTCCGTTCAGTCCAGCGAGGAGCCGCCCCCTCAAGAGAGTACGTAATCCGCGATCGCGGACGAGTCACCGACGCGACGTAGCGTCACACTGGATAGTTGCCAAACTGTAAATAGCGTTACCGAGGTGACTCGTACCGAGCTCGTCGCGCAGTGTCACATCGGAAGAGCCTCATGTCCGACTGCGAATACTTGACGGAGCCCTACGACGAGGAGCAGCAGGAGCGCGCGGCGGCGGCGGGCTGCGTGCACCCCGCCGTGCGCTCCTACCTCTACTCGCCAATGGGTGAGTTCGCGTCGCACGTGAGGCTCGTTCGCGCTCGAACCGATCTTGACCGATTATCTCGTAACAGGCGGTGACTCCGATAGTCCCGACGAGGCCACAGTGAAGTGCACGGCGTGGACGCAGGCGCGTGGCGCGGTGTCTGCGAACCGCGCCAACTCATCCGGCACCGAGTCCAGCAGCAGCAGCTCGAGCGACGAGGAGTCCGACGGGCACGATTATGAAGTTCGGAACGACGCGATCGACAACTACCGGACCCTGACGCCGAGCAGACGTCTCGACAACTCGACCCGGCGGGACGATGATTTCAAATGGATGCCGACCGGAAACATAGCCGAGGACGAGCTCGCCGAGCCAGCGTTGATGGATGCGAGGACGGAGGTGTATACATCGACGAGCCTGGACAGACGACGTCGGGCCCCATCCGATCGCAGCGATCGGGATCGTAAATCTAGATCTTCTTTGACGTCTAAGCCGCCTCAGCATCCGGCCGGTGGCGTGAGAGCGTCTCCGCGCCCTAGGAAATGTCGGAATGAGGACGCGGAAACGCCGCCCGAGTTGCAGAGACGGTGGAATTCGTATGAGCATTTCCGTTGGCCCGATTCGTCGTCGGGTCCGCCGGCGCCGGGCGGGTGGTGGCCGCCGGTGTGCTGGTGTCACGGGCCTCCGCCGCCGCCGTGCTGCGTGCGCGACCGCACGTGGCCATCGCATCCGTCGCTGCATCCGTCGCTGCATCCGGCGCCCGTTCGCGCCTACAAGGTAGTACTTACGAATGTACTGTTTCCCTGTAGTCGGTGATGTGAAAAATCACTGTTTGCAGAATTCCACATTAGTTATTGGGGGCATGACGTTCATTTTTGAATTTTGGTTGTTTGTGAATTGTGTTTATTGTTGTTTTTGGCGTTGTGGCATATTTCAGTCCACTAATGTACACACTATCTTCTTGAAACGTTTTTTAACTAATAAACTGACATTAATAAGTTATAGGTAATAACATTACAAGTCAATTAACAATTGAAAAAGTTAATTAACAAGCTATTCTACAAACAAATATAAATAGGAGTATTTTAGACTGAAACTTAAATAAAAATATATATCGGTTTTTTTCCGAATTTGTTTCCATGTATCAAGAGTATCCTAATATACTCACTAAGTACCAGTATGACCATCTCGGAAAATCAAAGGAACTTTAAACATTAAAGTTGTTAAATGTTTAGAATAATATTGTACGTTTTTACGACAAATAATTAAACCTAGTAATATACCTTTAAAATGTTTTAATTCTTTATAACGAATTTTTCATATTTGTAAATGTTGTGCTGCTAATTGTCAACTTAATTGACTGTTAATAATTCGAGACTTAACTAATTAACATTTATATTTACCGCAGAGAGCATCAGTCACTTATTGAATTTTGGAAATAATAATAAATTAAATAATACGTATGTCCTTAAATAATTAACAGTATTCCAATGGGATACGATCTGTTTGAAATTACGTTGTTTTCATTAATTATAAATAAAGATAGATTTAATAATCTTTGATTTAATGTACAATGTTAAACGAAATATGATTTAAATCTGTTTATATTTATAATGAGTTAGATAAATCGTAAGTTTACATTTCGCGGCGTACCACTAATTTAATTGCATTCAAAATATAATAATACATACACACAGGACTAGGAGATGAGTGACAGAGTAATTATGTTACAGAACGATGCAGAAGAGCGCGTTCGGCGGCTGGAGGCGGACAAAGAAAGCCTACATCTCCAGGTCCAAGTCCTCTCCGAGCAGATCCAAGCGCAGAGCGAGAAGATGGCGGACCTGGAGAGAGCTCTGCACGACACCAGGCAGAGGCTGGATGAGAGCGATGTCAGACTACAAAAAGTGAGCTTTACATTCATAATAATAAATATTGGAGGACATTGTCACAGCGCCCACGCCCGCCGTCTAGCCCCAAAGTAAGCTAAGCATAGCTTGTATCATGGGAACCAGACAACCGATAGAATTCCATTTTTTTTTGATGTGAAACATCTATAGCCGCACGTAAAACCGATTTCTGGCTTGGCGACGCGTCGCCACGGCATGAGCGCTGATTGGTCCGTTCAAGGTTACGACAAATCATAAACATTATTAGTGATGGGGTACTTAGTTTCTTACAAAATAATGTCGATGTTTCACATCTGCCAGGCGTCCCGTGACGGCTCACATTTTTTTTATGTAATAATTATACATTTTAACACCCAGACACAACAAACATCTATGTTCGTCACACAAATGTTTGTCCTGGGTGGGAATCGAACCCACGACCTACAGCGCAGTTCTGCAGTCCGGTTACTGGTAGTGCTAAGTCGTAAAATATTACTTTGAACTGTGCAGCCATAATAAAGTTATAATATAAGTGTAAGTTATAACTTGCTGAATGAGCAACAATTCTGGAACTCTCAACAAGAGCGACCTATAAAAGAGTAGTAAAAGTTTCTGGAACAACGGACTGAAGTTTTTTTTTGTTGACATTTCACACAGCGCCGTCTAGCCCCAAAGTAAGCTAAGCATAGCGTGTATCATGGGAACCAGACAACTGATATAATAATTATATACTTTTCTTTTGTAAATACATACATATAATACATATTAACACCCAGACACAGATCAAATATCAATGTTACAAATGTCACATAAATGTTTGTCCTGGGTGGGAATCGAACCCACGATCTACAGCGCAGAAGGTAGGGTTACTACCAACTCTGCTATGAGGATGCTAAAGTGAGCGTGACCAAACTATTCGTCAGACTTGAGCGAATATTGTTAAATCATTCAATTCGAAACTGGACCACGAAGATACCTCGGCCGAACTCCGAGAATCTGCAACAAACTTTGGAAGTCTTAGTCACAAACTTAAGTCCATTGTTCGTCACTGAAATGTTCGCTTCAGTTGGTTTATCACAAGCTTTTATATGTTGCCGGTCACTTGCAATGTATGTAACTATGTTTGTTCAGGTGGAATCTTGCAACTCAATTTTGAAGCAGATATCTTAAACCAATTGAGCTGAAATTTTGTATACACGTTTAATTTGGATGACTATGCACGGTTAGCCGTGTGACGTCATTCTAAATCCAACATGGCGGAATACCCAAGATGGCGGACTAGTTATTTTCAATGCACTCCTACAATATGGGTATCAAATGAAAGGGCTGCTGAGATTAACTCGCAAAATAAAGTGGCGTCACTCTAAATTCAATATGGCGAAATTCTAAAGATGGCGGATTAAGTTTTTTATGCTTCCGTCCAATATGGGTACCAAATGAAAGGGCTTGCTGAGAATAACTCGAAAAATAAAGTGACGTCACTCTAAATCCAATATGGCTTCTAAATAGCTTGTTTATAAAAAAGTTTTTTTAATTTTAATTTATATCACATCAAGCTTGTAAACTGCTTAGCATTCAACGCGGCCTGAATCCCTGCGGAATGGGACTGCTGAATAATCATGATAGTCGTGGGCCGCACTCGACACTCGGGCTCAGACGGCCCGGTTCTTTGCGAGTTATGAATGTCGTTACCCGTAACGAAATCATTCCGGCCGAGATTAAATAATGCCGTGTCGGTATTCGGGTCGTAAACCCACGGAGATAGATTGTGCGACCCGAGATAAGGTGCTACCGGATGACATTACGCATACCCGTATGTATGTACCCGAACTTATGCCAACTTCGTCCGGGGAAGTACATACTGTCACTATATCATGTTCTGCCGCCAAGCAGTAATGTATCGGCGTTACTGTGATCCGTATTGAAAGGTGACGTTGCCGGTGAAATTACAGGCACATGAGACATTCATCTCAGAGTTATGGGCGCATACGAGGTGACTTGGGTCCTGTCGCACCTAGTAGGGGAGGACCTAAGTCGCATCATTTGTTATGGGCAGAGGTTACCACTTAACACGAGGTGGGCCGTCGGCTCGTTCCGTCAATCACAAAAATAAAAAGAATAAAAATTTATGAGTACTGATGAATCCAGATATTGTTTATGTTTCTCGTTTTCTCTCGTAATATTGGAAGCAGTAACGTTACTGAATTCGTTATTCTCTCATGCCGAATAAAATCTTTCCACTCCTCGCTGTTATATTTTCTTCAATGATGCCATAACTAAAAGCTGTTTGGATTTTATTTATTCACTGCGTTCTCGTGTTCTGTTTTCAATCCCATTATCGATTTCCAACAAACGTTTCAGTACATTGGGATGGCTCAAAATAATGGTGAGTCAAACAGTTGTACAAAACTATATTCGTAACACGTACGTTACTTCACCAACAGACATGGATGATACAGAATTAATATAGTATACTAGATGTGGCCATGGCTTTGCCCGCGTGGAGTATTTTTTGTGATAATATTTCGGACGAGCTCATACCCTACCTGGTGTTAATTGGTAACCTCCGCCCATAACAACTGATGCGACTTCGGTCCTCCCTTACTAGGTATAACATTATATTTATTTATTCTATTTAGGTATAACAGGACCTAAGTTGTCGCTTGCGCCCGTAACTCTGGAAAGTCAAAGTCAAAAACTTTATTTCCATATAATTCATAAAGAAATGGCTTGGAAACGTCAATAATATTCAAAACATAAGGTCATGCGTACTTATCGCTAACTTTGACGCCTGTTCAAACCTTATCCGCCCCTCTATGGGGAACAACAGACAGAAACCCCCTAAGGAGGGCTTCCTTATTTTTCGCGAGCACGCTCCTTGTAACAACCTGAGTACTTAGATCTATGTTACATTTATGACCACTGAAGTGAAGGTGGAATGTGTCAAGTGCCTGAAATTTTCACCGGCGACCACAACAAACCTCTGTACAAACATATAAACTTTATCTCTTTATAATATTAATGTAGTATAAATGAAAATGTATCTACAAAGGCCTGGATCTCGTGAAATTCGCTGCAGATACTGTGAATATTTCACGGAGTTGAACACGAAAACTAGGCCGTTCAGTCAGGAATCCGAACAGTTTTATTAAATGCAACTACGTAGTTCCGCAAACGCGGGCATACCACGATACTAATATAACAGTAATCTATGTTTAAGGCGGAAACCAACAAATATTTTTATGTGATAAAATAGTAAATATTGGTGGACATTTCACACAGTGTCATCTAGGCCCCAAAGTAAACTAAGTAAATAGCTTTTATCATGGGGACCAGACAACTGATATAATTCTTAAAAACTTTTTGTGGAACGCTAAGAATGCGTTGTATATATAAAACGTTCTGAATTCTAATTTCGTAGCTCGCTTACGCGCGTAATGTAATTGGTAGGCATATTATTGGCCAGATGCGTTTTTATTACGCATCCAGATAAAGACGGATTCCAGACAAACGGTTCGTTTCGAAATCTATTCGATGAAGTTTCATTAATTTTATTTCTAGCTGTATATCGTCAGTATCAGTGGTTAGACTGCCTCATAGCTCGGTAGTAACCCTTCTGCGCTCTAGATCGTGGGTTCGATTCCCACCCGAGAGCAAAATTTGTGATTTGTGTGACGAACATAGGTGTTTGTTCTGTGTCTGGGTGTTGATATGTACTTGAGGTATACGATATTACAAAAAAAAATTAAGTACCTATTATATCAGTTGTCTGGTTCCCATGATACAAGCTATTTACTTGGCTTACTTTGGGGCTAGATGGCGCTGTGTGAAATGGCAACCAATATTTATTTATTTACTATGTGTATACTAAACACAGACCTAGTAGAGTTGTGACCCCAGAACGTGGTGGCCGAGAGATTTAGACAAATGACGGTCAGTCAAAAAGCCTCTAATTTTTAACGTAAGAGTCGTAATACTACGTGTGCATTAAATCGTTTTCAAAATGATAAAAAATAAACTTGAAGAAACTGGAATATTTATTTTGGTGTGTGTGATCGAGCAAATGATATTAAGTGGTAACCACTGCCTATAACAAACAATCCGACTTGGGTCCTCCTTTACTTAGGTACAACAAGTCGCACCGTACTCGCCCGTAACTCTGATACGTCAACATGGAATCTTTTAAACACTTTTGGCATACAAAACACCTTTTAAACATATTATTTTTATTTAACAATTGCACTTTTTAAAATTATTACTTAAGTATGTTTTTGAGAATTATACAGATCAAGATTTGGGTACTTTGGGAAAGTAAAGAAATATGTAGTGTAGAACCACTCACTTTAGACCAAGCGATGAAAACATTACGAAGTCACGGACTTGAATGATGAGTTTGTCCATAAAAATCTGCTTGGTTTTCTATTCCAGGAAATGCTGCAACGTTCCTCACTAGAGACTCAAAAGTTGGAATTGCTTTCAAAACTGAGCGAAGTCCGACTGAGAGTGGCGGAACGCGGTTTGTTAGAGAGATCGCCGCCTCCCGACGCATCAGTCATACCGCTGACGAGGCCGGCGCCGCCTAGAGTAAGTTACCCATCATGTAGTGAAGAACTAGCAAACAACTGCAAACAAAATGACATAATTATTACCAAGATAAAAGAAAAGGAGACGAGGCAGGCAGAAGAAAAGATTGATGATGATTTTATGAGAGAGTAGGAGCAATTATATTAACATCTGTGTAATCTACATTGTGTTCAAGCAAATAAACTACCTTTATCTTAACGTGGACACCAGCTCGTTTTTATCTATGGAAAATTATATTTATACTCTATGTATCCTTTTCTCGTTTCAGACCCCGCCAGCGAACTACGGCCGGCAAATAGAACGGAACACGCACATGTACTCGTCGCTCCCGCGATCCTCGATGGTGACGTCAGAGTCGCGAGTCGCGTTCGGTAAACTGAACACGGTGGTGGCTCGCGGTCGCGGACAATCTGTACCGAACCTAGGTCTCTGGGGATAGCTGTCGCATGACGCGCTTGTATCCCCTGTCCCGCTCATGCGTGCGACGCGCCTGTATCCCCTGTCCCACTCACACACAGACACCTTCACTTCAGTCGCGTTCGGTAAACTGAACACGGTGGTGGCTCGCGGTCGCGGACAATCTGTACCGAACCTAGGTCTCTGGGGATAGCTGTCGCATGACGCGCTTGTATCCCCCTGTCCCGCTTACACGTGCGACGCGCCTGTATCTCCTGTCCCATTCAGAATTACAGACACTCGTTACACTCTCACTCTATGTGACGTCGAGTCAAAAAACTCACACTTGAATTTCCTTGGTTTTTTTCTATGTCATTCATTTACGGAATTTCTTTACGGCCCACTTGGTGTTAAGTGGTAACCTCTGTATAACAAGCGATGCGTCTTTCCCTACTAGGTACGACAAGACCCAAGGCGTATCATATGCGCCCGTAACTGAGACGTGTAGGTGGAATATCTCATGTGTCTGTAGTTTCATCGGCAACCACACCTTTCAAACCGGAACACATAAATGCGAATGCTTACTGCTTGGCGGCAGAAATGGGCATGGTGGCAGTACTTCCCCGGACGATCTGGCGTGAGATCTACTGCTCTTAAAAGTTACAATTTCTTAAAATTCTGTGCTTGTTCTCAAACTTCTAAGATTCCCGTGTCTCCGAAGAATCCTGTAAATACAATCGAGCACACGTCATTCTGCTCAGTGTGATTTCAAATAGTGTGTTCAGTAAACTGAACACTTTGTAAATGGTGTTGTTCTGCTTAATCAAAATAAACCCATGAGAGACTAGAACACATAACACCCACTTACAAGCCTATACAAATTCATCTATGACTGAAAATAGACTTTCCTGGCTTAAGCTTTTCAGTGTTACGCGTATTGTATGTATATTATTAACATGCAAATTTTTTGAGAGCAATTACTTACAACGTAGTTGTAGTACCAGTCATGTTAGCTATTTTTGTGAATGGCTGGGACGCTAGCTTCTGCAACACAGGTTTAATCCTAATTTGGAAGTCAGATGTTTTACAGCGAGTTTTAAGTATCGATGTGAATCTTCTTTAATAAACATTACTTTTCCACTAGAAAACAAAATAATAACTTTTTAATTTATTGAAAAATAGAGGCACATAAATTAAAACTAAAATTGAGTCAACCTATTCATGTGTCAAATCAAACCTAACCATATATCAATAAAAATAATATTTAATATATAAATCCTTTATTGGTCATATTTGAATCCATACAAATTTTTTATTAATACTGTGATAATTAAGTCCTAAGAATGTTTCGAACATTGAGACAACTTTATTTTTATTTTTTATTTGGTACAGTTACTGAACGAGCCGAGACTGCTCACATGGTGTTAAGTAACCTCGGCCCATAACAAAAGATGCCACTTGGGTTCTTCCCATACTAGGTACGACAAGACCCAAGTCGCATCGTATGAGCCCGTAACTCTGAGACTTGTAGGTGGAATGTCTCGTGTGAGAATTTCATCGGAGACCTAAACTAAATGTCAACTTGTATTTCAATTACAAACGTTGTTGACAGCGGAAAAGGACGAGATAATAAGTCGGGGCAGTCCATCGCCGTCACTACGCGAGGTGCGATCGAGGCTGGGCAGCGGCAGCGGCGGAGTGCGCTTAGAGGGAGATGACTTTGCGCGCTCCTCGATACGATCCACTCCTCGCTCCCGTCCTCTGACCATGCCGTGGTAAGGTGATAAGGTGATAAGTGCACCGCAAGGTGACGTCATCATCACAGTTGCAGGAGTCTGAGTAAAAACACTTAGGTTCCATTCTCGAATGGAAACCCCAAGTAGACAAAAATAAGCGTAGAGCTAAGTGAAAGTAGAAGTAAGACTTAGGTAGACCGGTTGGCAGAGTTTAGATGCGAAAAGCTGAAAGCCGAGCTCAACGGCGCGGATAGGTCCAGCAATACTGATGAAAGTCGATGACGATGCTGAAAGTCACTTAGACTTGTTCTGTTTCCGCGTCGTGATCAAACTCCTACCCTTAATCCATCATTAGGTGTAGTGATGTATTATTCCGTTTCCCCTCTATCAGAAGTCATCTCAGTGTTCACTTCTTTCCTATTAATATCTTCTTTCATAGAATCTCTTATATCCGTCCAAATGCATATTTAAAACTCAACAAGGCTTTCATCCATTCTACCTATTCATTTCCATATGACCTAATAATAAGCGTATAATATAATATAATATAGTATGTATATTATAAACGTATAATATAACGTAAATAATATAATGTGTTCTACAGTACAGTACTACTATACAGTTGATCGAATAAACCTAATTTTAGTTTGTTCCCAAACGTTATTGCAACTATATTTACTTTCAGGCAAACAACAGACGTGAGGCAGTGGGACTGCGAAACGACGTGCGGTTGGCTGGAAAGCCTCGGTCTGGAGACGTATTGCACCGCCGCTAAGAGCTGGCTCAGTTCCACCGAAGCGAAAGGGGTGATAGCGGCCGCCTCGCACCAAACTATAGAGAAGGAACTGACGATCAAACATCCCATGCACAAGAAGAAGATTGTGTTGGCCTTGACTGACTTGTTGGTGAGTTTTGAATAATGTTACATCTTGAACGTTGAGACCTGACTCAGTTCCACCAAACGAACCGCTATACAACTTGGATATCTTAAAATATCCCCCCGTAGCGTAGAGTTAATTTGCCAGATAATTACGAGTAGCTTGAGCATTTTTGATAAAAAATTACAGAATTTATTCTCGGCCAATACGGCAAATACAGTACCAGCTATATACGGGATTCATTTTGTGTAAGCGGAGCGTTAATGTGTGGTATATTGTATACAGGGTGGTCACGGCGACCCGTTACTGACGGCGGCGGGCGCGCTCGACACCGCGTGGACGCTGCGGTGGCTGGAGGACGTGGGCGTGTGCGGCGCGCGGGCGAGCGCCTCCGACGCGTCGCTGGACGGGCGCACGCTCCACCGGCTAACGCACAACGAGCTGCACGCACATCTGCGAGTCACGCACGCGCTGCACGCGCTCTCCGTGCGACGCGGTACGACACGGGACATTAACGATGGCGCGCAACTGTGCGCGGGGTCGGCCAAATTGGCGTTGCTAAGTGGCGTTGGACGCGTCTCGCGTCTGCGAGTCACTCAGGCTCTCTGAGCGATACGTACATGTTACTTTGCTTCCTGGAGACATTCATCTTGCAATTATTAACTTTCTCTAGTTTTCGTATTGGGCTACTTTTCGCATAAGTCTACTTATCGAAAGTCCTCCACAGTTTACCTGAGTGTGACTAAATACTGTATTTTTTTTTCAAGATGTTGTGAATATAGGTTGAACCATACCAAACAGCGTTTGGTATTCATTATATCTATTTATTCATTTATATTGTAACATTTGTGTGGGTTAGGTATCCAAGTCCTCCGCGAGAACCGGTTCAGCGCGGAGACGATGATCCGTCGCGCGGCGGAGGGCGCGGAGGGCGGGCGCGGCGGCGGCGCGGAGGGCGGCGGGGACGCGGAGCTCTCGCGCTGGTCCTCGCACCGCGTCATGCAGTGGCTGAACGCGATCGACCTCGCCGAGTACGCGCCCAATCTGCGCGGAGCCGGTGCGTACACACACAAAACACACAAACACGCGCGCATGACAATGTCGCACAACATGTATCCGTGACCGGCGGCGGTATGGGGAGTGTGGTAGGGGGGGCAGGGATTTGATTGTGTGGTAAAAGCGTGCCATTCCTCATTCACGTCTCAAGTTACGGGCGCAGTACAATGCGACGCGGTTTCTCTCATAAGTTTAAATTATAATACGTCCCAATTTACTAACAGGTAGCGTTAAGTATTTACGGTTGGAACTAATCTAACTATCAGAACAAAAAAATAGCCAATATAACTCAAGGATTTGAAATTGCAGGCGCACGAGACGTAACATCCCCGTCTCGGGGTGATGGACTCAACGCATTGCGACTTGAGTCATCTCGTACTTTGTTGGAGAGGACTTGAGTCGTATTGCTGTTGTCTATGGGCAGCGGTTACCACTAACATCAGGTGGGCCGTCAGCTCGTTCTATCACACACATGACAAACTAAAAAGGGATAACGTAGCCTCCACTTAGTGTAAGAATCGTATTTATAGTTTCGGTGATAATCTCCAAACTTTACCTGTGTAATATTAGTGTTAGTTAATTGTAATTGATAGACAGCGAGTGATACAGGGTGTGGGTGTGGGTGTGATTACATTGTCAGGTGTGCACGGCGGGGTGATGTTGCTGGAGCCGCGGTTCACGGCCGAGCTGTTGGCGGCGCTGCTCAACATACCCGCCAACAAGACGTTGCTGCGGCGGCATCTCACACAAAGGTTGGATTTCTACTGCCCTGCCTTCTGCGCTGTAGGTCGTGGGTTCGATTCTCACCCAGGACAAACATTTGTGTGATGAATGTAGGTGTTTATTCTGTGAGTGTTCATATGTATGTATTTATAAAAAAGGATATAAGTATTATATCAGTTGTCTGGTTCCCATGATACAAGCTATGGTTAGCTTACTTTGGGGATAGATGGCGCTGTATGAAATTTCCACCAATATTTATTTATTTATAGATTTTATAATTTTGAGAATTGATATGCAAAAATAATATTTGAAATATAACGTGAAGTATTTTTATTCTAATTATTATTTATATTATTATTTCAATACGGAGTTGATGTACATATTTTGATTAATACTTCAATTGACCGGTAAATATATTTAGCAATAAATTGTTTATTCTGAATTATACTGAAACGATTCTTTCCACAAACACAAAAATGTTATCTGGAAGAAGATGTATATAAGTATGGCTTTTTTTAGATGATAATTATTCAGTCAGTAACTTTTGATTATAAGGCGTCTTAAATTTCACTTGCATACATTGTTTATGCATCATGAATATAAAAAAGTTGATTATAACACAGACGACAGATAAATTACACCTAGTGTTGCATAATTGTGTCCATGGGCGTAAAGTGCATTCCGCTGCGCTTTATAACAGACGGGCCATAATATGGTTTTACTAGTTTAAGATAAAATGATGAGAATAAGAACTTAATGTCGCCATCTTATAAAAATAAATGTTCTTAATAAGATTGATATAAAAAACATTTGTTTCCGTATAAGTTTCATGTAAATAATTTGTCTGTGGTGTCACTAGGGCTTGCCTGATATAATACATTAACGGCAATCTGATAAACCATTAAGTAAACCATTTCAAGAGATCTTGCCGATTGTATATTTCTTTTGTTTATGTGTATTTATTATTATATTATTTATTGTTATTTTGTATTTTCTGTTTTATTGGTGTAGTGTTCAATAAAGTGTTTATCTATCTATCTTTCTATCTATCTATCTTTCTATCTATCTATCTATCTATCTTTATATCTATCTATCTTTATATCTATCTATCTTTCTATCTATCTATCTATCTACCTCGTGTGTTGTATTACAGATTCAACGACCTGCTCGGTCGCGACGTGATACAGCAGAAACGCAACGCGGAGCAAACGCTCGGATATCAACCACTCACGGCAACCACTAAATATAAGGTAATCACATTATTATAAGTCAATAAATAATAAATTACATTACCATACTTATGTCAAGGGTTACGAGCGCGTGCGATGTGAATTGGGTCTTGTCGTACCTAAGTAGGGGAGAACCCCCAAGTCATCTTATTTGTTATGGGCAGAGGTTACGACGTAACACCAGTTGGGACATATTCTCCTACAGTAACCTTGGCTCGTGTTCAGGTACCAAAGAAGAGCCAGTTCTCGCTGAAGCGCAAGAAGAGCCGGGATGACCTGGAGATGGGTGACCTCGTTTGCCCGCTCGTAGAGGACAGCTCAGGTGAAGTGCCCGTCTCGCCTGTACCCGTAAGTCGCCGCACTAACCACACTAATTACTTACTTCTAATGGACAACCCGTTAATGGCTCAAAGTCAAAAACTTTATTTCCATAAAATTCATAAAGAAATGGGTTAGGAAACGTCAATAATATTCAAAACATAAGGTCACGTTTGAGCCTCAAACTGTGCCACATACGAATAGTTTGACACAATCTATAAATGATTCAAATGTTTGGTTGAAACTGGTTCATAAAATTGCAGTTTTAAAATTTTACACTATAATTATATTTACTAGCCTTTTGAAAGGTTTCATGTTAATGAAACAACCTACAATCTACTTTCGAATAGAGAGAGCAAATGGATATTTGCAGTTGTACAATATTTACAACAGTTATAGGTACTAGCATTTTGAAAAGTTTCTATACTAGCATTCTGAAAAGTTTATAATTAATTAAACCACCTATTCACCAATAAAGAGAGCGAATGGAGTGATTTGTACAAATTCTGTTAATTATTAACACATTTAACGAAAAAAATTATGCCTATCAATAAGGAACGCAGATAAATAGAATATGCCAGGATCGACATGTAGAAAGCCGTGCTCTCTGCCTACCCCTCCGGGAAACAGGCGTGATTGTACGTATGTATGTGTTTTTATAAATGGAACTCGTAACAGGTTGTCTGTAAAAAATGGTTGTTATTGAAATACTTGAAACAATTTGTTAGCGACTGACGTTGTTATGTGTTTGAATCTCAACCGACAAAATCTTTGCTGAAAAACTGGTTTTATATATTATATATAAATTTGTAATATATATTTGTTTTTTTTTTCACTGTTTTTTCACATTTTTTGTATACTGTTTGCACGCCAGCGCACAAATACTCATTGGTGTGAGTACTTATAACAAAATCTAACACGGGTGGTTCTGGAAGCTGTTTTACATACGTTAATATTGCGACTGGCCTCACACCTCAGTTGGTAGTAACCCTGCCTTCTGCGCTGTAGGTCGTGGGTTCGATTCCCACCCAGGACAAACATTTGTGTGACGAACATAGATGTTTGTTGTGTCTGGGTGTTAATATGTATTTACAAATAAAGTATATAAATATGATTTCAGTTGTCTGGTTCCCATGATACAAGCTATGCTTAGCTTGCTTTGGGGCTAGATGGCGCTATGTGAAATGTCCACCAGTATTTATTATTATATACTGTGGAGTGGTTCTCACTGATAATGAATTTAGATATGACATGGAGACGAACATTCCTGATATGGTATGTGCCTATTGTATTAAAAAAAATTAATTCAAGTTTCTTTAGTGTTGATAATTAGCCATTTTTGTCTCATTTTTCACTAGGATAAAATACTTAATATCAAAAATATGTTTTGAATAGTATAATTAAACGTATTGGTGTCGAAATTGGTAGTAATACAAAGCAAATCCAGGAGTCCGTTCTTCTTCGGGTTCGTTCTCCGGCTGGGGTAACTTGGGGAAAATTTTGGATACATTTTATATACCTAGCTTTTTGGACAAAGGCTAGGTCAAGAGTTGAGAGGGAGAAGTCAAAGTCTATTTACCTAATTTAACTTTTTCCCTATAATTTTACAATTCATAAAGAAATGGCTTGGAAACGCCATAAGGTCAAAAAACATAAGGTCACGCGTACTTATCGCTAAGTTTGACGCCTGTTCAAATCCTATCATGTAGAAAGCCTTAAACTGACGAGATAAGATGAATGTGACGAGACTGAACGAAGCATAGGAGATAAGTCAGGATCGTAGCAGTTGGAAATATCTCTCTGCCTACCTTTCCGGGAATCAGGCGTGATTTTATGTTCGCATGTTATATAATGAATGTTGTGGTTAACAGACGATGAGAGCAAAATCAGCAGTAGCGGACGTCGCGTCGGCTGTCTCTCCCCCGCGTGACGAGAGCCGAGCTCATTAGCCACTTCACCAACCATTGAACAGTTAGCACCGAACACGCGTTGAGATTCCGTACTGCGACGCTCAATGTAATGCTAAGTAAGCAGTGCAAACATTTTCTCGACAATTTGACGATAATTCGTTGAAATTCCGTTCTGTGACGCCGATGAAAGACCAAACTGAATAATGATACTGGCAGCTTTAGATACGAAGGTTTTATTTTCTTTAATAACTTATTGACATCTAAAAAAAAAAATGACCAATGCTTGTTTTGATAACTGGATAACTACGCGTTAATTCTCTGAAATTTTGTGATTGGCGCGTAAATGTATCTAATTGGTAAAAATGATCAATATAAATGAAAAATAATTAGAAATTTCAGTTTATTTCATACAGTTAAGCTTCTCTTGAACCACAATCACTTTTAATGTTGTACATGTCAAGCTCAAACGATACCAATGACGGGCCACAAAGCCAAGCGCAAGCTAATGGTGCTAAATTGGTACATATTCAACAAATATTATATTAAAAAAGATCCTTTTGAGGAATTCCCTTATTTAGAATAGATTATTAGAGAGTTAATAGAGTTTCTATCTAATTTATTACTGTTATTCGAACCCTACTGCCAAAATGAAGTTTGTTGATAACAAAATAGATTTTAATTAGCTCTTTAACGTTATTCTATTAATATAATTAAAATAATATTTAATTTTTATAACAAGTTTTAAATGTAACAGTATAATTTATTGGTGAAGATCGTGCGAATGTATTGCATATTATGCAGTGTGCGGGTGGATTCATAATATTAAAATCATAAACGCCAAATGCAGAGAAAGCGTTAGACATTCCAAGACTTTGTTGTTCATTGAGAAAGTTTATATATTATTCTCTGCTACACAGAAATACACAAAGGTTTTATATTATTCTCTGCTACACAGAAATACACTTAAAAAAGTTTTTATATTTTTCTCTGCTGCACAGAAATACACAAACGTTTTATATTATTCTCTGCTACATAGAAACACACTTGAGAAAGGTTTTATATTATTCTCTGCTACACAGAAATACACTTGAGAAATTTTTTTATATTATTATCTGCAGCACAGCGACTTTTCATAGTTAAAGGGTGTTCACAAACGATTGACGCCTTATCATGCGAGACAATCGTATTTTTTAATAAGCAGTACTTAACGCATTATTATATTGAGAAATAAGTAGCTTGTTAGGAATCGACTGAACGCCGACAATATTATTCTGGTCTTATTTCTGTAGCTACAAGTTTTGACGTAGATTTTAAATGTAACATTTTACAAATAGATGTTATTAATATCGGACTTGAAGAGTGATGTCTCTTGAGGTTCACTGTTAGCATTTGAGGTATGTATTTATTAAAATAGTTTTAGGATGAATTAATGAATTAATGCAAGTGGGGTTAATTGCAGGCGATCGCATTTACAGTAAATCGTCGAATAAGGTATCAAACCGTGAGTATGTTGCGAATAAACCGTTGAACAAGCCAAAGGATATTTATTTCAGTGAATCGGTTATCTGCAGTTGGTCCCAGAAACTATGTATTTATATCAGAATTTATGTAAGGCTTTCGCGGGTTCATTCGTTATCAAGATTTATTCGCACAATAATCAATATACGAAGTACTCTAATCCCAATTTTTGACAGTTTTAAGCTTTTTTTTACCATTTTAATGGCATAACCCCCGTTCCTAATTATTGTGCCAATGTGGGACAATTTGTTGTACCTTTTGAGATAGTCTCTGGTCTTCCATAGTGATGTAATTGTACCTGATGGACGCCGCCCCATCGGTTATCGAAACAACAAAGCCTTTGTACAATAATGTAATTTTTACAATACTTTATTATAAAAATGTAAAAGTTAATAAATACTGAATGAACACAATCGTTGATTTTCATTTTGTTCTATTCCTTACTTTCGAACAGCTGTTGCGATTTCGGATAAGAAGTTTCGACGTTTTTCAACACTTTTAGACCCTCTGTAAAGAAGTAAATGTGCCTGTTAGTGGTGGATTCCGATAATAGCGCCTAAGGGGAAGACATCGCTTTTAGCGATATTTATATTTTTTATTGATTTGATGATTGTATATGATGATGATATTATTATTGATATTGTGCCATTTACTTGTAAAATGTGACTGCTACATTGTACTTTTTATAATGGTGTACAATTAAATCATGTGTCCACCCTATACAACAAAAAATCTACAATGAACACTGCTATAAATTAAGATTAACTTAAGTCCTGACAGTATTGTGAGAAAAATGAATAAATATGTTTATTATTAATAAGCAATAAGAAATAATTTTGAACCTGCTTTCGTAACATATAAATAATTCAATGCTTATGGTTTATAAGAAATAAATCATTAAAGTCGATTTCGCTCGCTATAATTACAAATCGTCATTAGTTGTATCTTGCAGAATATCTTTGCCATTGCAAAAACAACTTTACGTGTGACCAATTAAAGATGATTTTGGAGCACACACCTTTAGCACGCCCTTTCCGTCGTAGCTCAGCTATTCTCTCGACCTCGCTCTCCTCTTCAACGTCCTTCTCTCTCTTCTGCGAATCCTCTTGCGCTTGCTTCAAGAGGGACTCTTCCAAAAATGTCAGTTCTATAACAGTAACTTAGGTACTATTAATATAATAATAAACTACAAAATGTTTTTTTTTTTTTGTAAATAAAATAAAATTTTTCAACATTAGAAAAACCAGTTGGAAATTATTATAACATGACTTTTAACAAGAATTTCTCTAGCTAATACAGTCATGATTATTTATTATTAAAATTCTTTTGCGCGCTTATGACTAAAATGAAATGAAAATAATATTGCTGTGAGAAAAAATAAAGACTTATAATCAGCGTCGCAAACAAGCTATGCTATGCTATGCTAGTTTGGGGCATCATGGCGCTGCGTGAAATTACCAACAATATTTATTTATATATAACTTGTATTTTGAATTTGAGTGCTTATGGTACCACGGTATTTCTAGCTTCTAACAGGACAAGAATCAGTACTATTAGCCTTAATCTACTTATGAAACTATAAATTTCGGTATATTTATGCTAATGATAAACAGCGAGTAAGCTACGAGTTATGGTAGTAATTCTATTCTATTCGTGTCACTGGTTCTCTCAAACCAGTGTGGTGAAAGGATTTTGAGTGCGCCTCAAAGAGGCTCCTCTTCGAATTTCCAGTTCTAGGACATGTCGGTTTCCTCACGATGTTTTCCTTCACCGTTTTGAGAATTGTATTTATTTATTTGTATTTTATTTTGGTAGTAATAAAGAGAAGGGTCCAAAGCATTACTGACTGGTAAGTCTAGGGTCCATGCCGATCCAGGGCCCTGTGACGACGGCGCCGGCGGTGGGGCGCGCCTTAGCCTCGGGCTCCATCAGCTGGGTGACTTGGTGCTTGCACTCCGTCGACAGCTGGTTCACTACGCTCGTGCGGAAACGCCACTTTTTCATCACCTGAGCTTACAAGACGTGGGTTACGATGTCAAACTTTAATTTTTCTCATTAATTTATAAATATACAATTAAAAATATAATTGTATAATGTTTATGGAATACAACACCGATTCATATTAATCGATTGATTCTTCAATGCCTCAGGCGTCCTTGTGATTTGATGAGTATGAGAAATGATTCGACTGAGACGCAAGGGCCGCGGCTTAGATTCCCACATTCAACAAATGTTTGTTTGTGTGATCTGTAAATCTGTTCTGCGTCTGTTACGTTATTGTGGCTTCATAAAGGGTAGGTACTGCATTAACAGTGTTTTTTGAAAGATTGTTGTTAATTGCTGGGAATTCACACCACTAAAGGAACCTAGCACTGAAGTTTAGTTTCATACAGAGTAAAAATAGCATGTACAGCTGTAGGTCGCGGGTTCGATTCCCACACAGGACAAACATTTGTGTGACGAAGATGTTTGTTATGTATCCGGGTGTTAATATGTATTATATGTATATTTACAAAAAAGTATATAAGTATTATATCGGTCTGGTTGCTATGATACAAGCTATATTTAGCTTACTTTGGGGCTAGATGGCGCTATTTGAAATGTCCACCAATATTTATTTATTTATTACCTGCTTCTCGTAAAGCTTTTTGACGGATGTTTCATTGAAGGGCAGCGCTTTATTGAGCATAGTGTACAGAATGATGCCGACGGACCACATGTCCGCTTGCTTCGGCAGGTACGGCACGCCTTTGAGCACCTCGGGCGCCGCGTACGACAGCGAGCCGCAGTACGTCTCGCTGAGAACGTCTCGCTCGCGAAGCCGCACGTTGCGGGCGAACCCGAAGTCTGTTATCTTCACGTTATAATTTGCTGTAATCAATATATTTTCACATTTCAAATCTCTGTGCGCGATGTTTAACGTGTGCAGGTAGTGTAGCGCCGAGAGCATCTGCCTCATCCACAGCCGGCACTGGTTCTCCGGCACGGCGCCGTTCTGCGTCAGGAAGTCGAGCAGATCCCCGTTTTCCGCGAAACGGAGGAATATGAAGTATTTGGCGCGCCGCTGGAATATGTTGGACACGTGGACGATATGCGGGTGGTTTATGCGAATCAACACGTCAAGCTCTCGCGGGAGGAATTTCGTGAGGTAGTCCCGCGGGGCCTGCGCCGTGTCGATCACTTTGCAGGCCATCACCGAGTGACGAGTCTCGTCGATCATGTGCGTAGATTTGTAAACCTGCGAACACCGCGACCGTTACTTCACAACTCGCCGAGTTTCATTACCGACCAATTGTAGTACTGTACTTACCTTAGCATAGGAGCCTTCGCCGATAACTTTCTCCAAAAGAAATCCCTTCTCTTGCAACACAGCGATGTCTGACTGTGTTGTGCTAAGATCTACTTTTTCGGTCGCCGGACCCATCTATATCTCATTGTTGTTTCATCTTCACTTTTATTGAGAACATACTGGCATGGTGCACGCTTAGAGATATTGATAATTTTAATTTATTGTGTTTTATTTGATAAGTTTATTATTTTCACATGATTTTTATTGTTGTTATTTGTGTAAATATCTAGCACGACACGTCACGTTGACATTCAGTTTTCTTGAGTCTGTCATTAACCGAATAGGTTTCGTCACTACTATTTATTTCCTCGAAACAAGTGAAGTCGTCCTCTCGACTGACTGAATCCACCCGCATATAGCCATCATTAGAACTACATGCTTTTCGTGTTATTTACCTCAAAAACCACTATTTGAACACCCTACTGGCTAAGCCCATATTCCCGAAAAAAATTGCAAATTGTAATGTTTATGACTATAAGAATTTCCATAGCGATAATTCAAAAATAATATTATATTGAAGAAGTGACGTCTCGCTTATTAGTGCATTAGCATGTAAAATAAAAATAAACATTTAAAAATGGTGTTGATTGTCTCCGGGCATACCTACGTATGAAAATAACACCGATCTACCGTGCGTGAACTGCAAATTAAGATAAAGTTTTGGGTACATCGAAATACCATACCAGGTTGAAGACGATTGCATATCAACCACGTTCTTGACTACAGACGTGTTGGGCAACGCCATATCATTTTCACATTTCGCTGCATCAGGATTCTCAAACATTTTCTGCAGTTGTATTCTTTCTTCGCGCGCTCTTTTGTAAGCTGAAGTTTCTTGCGTAGTCCATTCTAAAATAAAATCATGACGTAGAAAGAACTTAACCACTTTAACTAATAATTATAGCAGATGCTACTACCCAATAATCTTGAATCCATGGCAATCCATTCACTGTTTACTATTTGGTCAATTTTGATCCTGTTGTGATGATTTGGCTCCAACATCACCGTGATCATCCTCTTGCAGTTTTCGGAGAGAGTGTCGACGTATCGAGTCCGCCATTTCCAATTCTTATTGATCTGCGCCTGATACAGCTGCTTGATGTGTTTGTCTTCGAACGGCATAGCTCTGTTCAGCATAACGTAGACCACTATTCCCAGAGACCACACGTCGGTAGGTTTCGGGAAGTACGGTGCGCCTTGCAATATCTCCGGAGCGGTATACGAGAGGGAACCGCAGAATGTTTCGCTTCGTATGTCCCGGAACTTTTTGTCCACGCACGTCCGCGCGAAACCAAAGTCTGAGAGCTTCGCGTTCTGATTGGCCGTGAGCAGCACGTTTTCGCATTTGATGTCCCTGTGCGCTATTTGTAGCTCGTGTATGTACTGCACCGCGAGCGCCAGCTGCCGCGTCCATATCCGCGCCTGGTCTTCCGGCACGGCGCCCTTTTGTAGAATATGCTCCAACAAATCTCCGTGCTCCATATACCGCATGAAGATGAAGTATTTGTACCGTCTCTGGAATATGCTGTGGGTGTGTACCAAGTGTGGGTGGTTCAGTTTTATTAGCATGTCTATTTCTCTGGGAAGGAATTTTTTGACGAAGTCCTTGGGTGCGGTGTTCGTGTCGATTACTTTGCACGCCAACACTGATAGCTTGTCGTTTTTGTTGGGATTCCTGTATTCTGCTAAATACACCTGCACAACAAATGTTTTATCACAAGTTAGTTGTGTAGTAACCTACTATGACAAACATTATTAAGTAGCCTACTTGGAACTTGTTTAGTCAAGAGGTTCGAACCCTGAAGAATGAAAAAGGAATAGAAATCTCACACATTTACTTGCCACTCTCCTGTTTAAGTTGAATATCGGTGTAATTATGATAGATTGGTTTACCTTCGCGTAAGATCCTTCGTTTACTTTCTTTATAATTTTATATCCTCTGGTCGCAAGCGTCAACTGTTCAGAGCCGGAAAGTTTCAACTCTTCCTCAAAATTATGCAACTGTAATTACAGCAACTTTACTGTCAGTGGTATTAAAAGGAGAAGTAAGTATATTAAATCGTAATTCTATTTTTTATCGCTTATTTGCCGCGCTGCTACTCACTAATGTAGATACAGGGACAGTGAACAAAAATCTTCTATCGAAAATATACGAAATTTTCCATATTTTATCAAAAATTAATGACAAGGACTAAGTATATCAAAATATGTAGGTACCTTCGATTTGCCCTCCATCTAAATAATCAATCAACTTTTTTCTGTTTAGCCGTCAGATTAGCCAAAGATTTTATCATTTCACTAGCCTGAAATGTGTAAATTTGTTGGTCATTATTACATTATTGCGGACAGTTTTACCATTGTATTTAGTGTAAGATATACCCTGTAATTAGATTCCCTTTGCGGGCCTTCCAAAATATCGCCTTGCCGTTTAGGTGGATTTCTATGAGAATCGGATAATCGTCTGCGCTCCTCCTTAGCTCGCTTCAACGCAGCTGCTTCTACTGCGTTCAAAGCTAGAAATATATTAAAACGGAATAAATTACGAGAGTAAATTAGGAGATTGAAGTAAGAATTGAAATCAATTGAGGTGTTCTAAAAAAATAGTAAGCTGTCCAAGACTGCAGTAAGTTTGCTACTAGAAAGTGTACCTACGTAAATCGGTAAGTGATTCAAGCATTCACCCCGTAACATCCCCGTCTCGGGGTGATGGACGCAACGCAATGCGACTTAGGTCATCTCATACTTAGGTGGAGAGGACTCGAGTCGTATTGTTGTTGTCTATGGGCGGCGGTTACCACTTAACATCAGATGGGCCGTCGGCTCGTTCAGCCATCCGAATCACATAAAAAAAAAGCAAGTATTGACATCAAAATGAAGGAAGCAAGAATTGAAATCAATAAAGATGTTCTATTCTAAGCAACAGTGACTCACTGGTAAGTCTGCTGTCCATAGCAATCCACTCACTGTTGAGGACCTGAGTGGCGTTGTGCCGCAACCCGGGGTCGGGCTCCAGAAGGTGCTTCACCACAGTCTTGCACTCGAGGGATATGACGCTCGCGACCCGCGACCTGAACCGGTACTTCTTGCCCATCTGCTGTTCGTACAGCTTGCGCATGCGCGTGTCATCGAACGGCATCGACTTGTTCAGCATCACGAAGAGAACCACCCCCAAGGACCACAGGTCCGTCGGCTTCGGCAAGTAAGGCTTGCCGCGCAGTATCTCCGGCGCCGCGTACGACATCGATCCGCAATACGTCTCACTCAAAACCGGCTGGTCATCCTCGTCCACGCAAAACCGGGAGAAGCCGAAATCGGAGATCTTCACGTTGAAATTCGCCGTCAGCAACACGTTCTCGCATTTGATATCTCGATGGGTGATCTCCAACTCGTGGAGGTACTGCAGACCTAGGGAGAGCTGCCGCGTCCACACTCGACACTGATTCTCCGAGACGCATCCGTTCTTCAGGATGTAGCCGAGGAGGTCGCCGTTTTCCGTGTATCTCATAAAGATGTAGTACTTCGTCTTCCGCTGGAATATGCTGTGCACGTGGATCAGATGCGGATGGTTGAGACGTATGAGCACGTCGATCTCGCGCGGGAGGAACTTCACCACGAAATCTTTGGGGGCTTTCGATGTCTCTATAATCTTGCAGGCTAGAGTAATTTTATGTTCATCTTTGCTGTTGTATTCAGTTAAATAGACCTGAAAAATATATGATGTATGATACTGATCCCTGGGGATATGGCGAGAACTTCGAACATTGTACAGTCCTATTTACAGTTGCAACTGATCATTTATCTCCATAACTTATTGGTACTTGTTAATTTCTCCCTTAGTTACCTTAGCGTAAGCACCTTCGCCGACAAACTTGACTAACTTATATCCTTTAGAATTCAATGTGTTTTCTTCAGATTGAGTGGTTTTCAGTTCGGTCATGATACGGGCATGGATGCCGCCGCAAAGCTCCCGCGAGCCAACTGACGCTGTAGATCGGTTGGCTGGCAAGCATTATTGGGGAAACCATGCATTTTTTTACGATTTTCATCTAATTAACAGGAATTTACGGTTTATTTACATTGTCCCAATGTTTGGTACTTTTGGAAGTGTAAATCAGATGTCATGTCACGTTGACTTCGATAGTTTATATTCTTCTGAATAAATCGTCTATGAAGTTTTCAATAAAGAAGTTAAAATATCATTTAAAGAAGTGTCTAAGTCCTAAGTTTCTATGGTGTAATTTACCTCTCTCTCTCTCTCTCATTTTATCTCTGACATGAAACAAAAGCTTGATAACACCCTCTTAAATTATTAAATAAAATTCAACAATTAAAATAGGAATGTTTTATTACAAAATAAATAATCTGATGTACTTTGTCTTACAAAGTGAACCGATCACGTTCGTCACACGAACTACTGTCCATTGCACTGAAAACTTCAACCCCACATTTCAAATCTACATTTCCATGTTCTTCTTATTGAGAAACTCCCCGGCTAAAGATATCCTTTGCAAGAAAGATGGCGCCGGCGTTAGAAGCAGTTCGTATCTGTCTGCGTCGGGATGGTCCGGGTACCGCTTCTCTGTTCGCATCCTCTCCAACATCCTCTGCGGCTCACACTTCGGCTTCGTCTTCCAGTCGTTGTTCAGGAAGTCTTGGATGACTTTGGGCAGCAATTTGATCGCCTGTTTAGTTCTCGATGTGCTCGGTAGCCGTAACTCATCTGGCGGCTGAGCGACGATGATATCGTCTACTTCTACTTGCGTACTCGTCTCGTTATCAGTTTCATCTTCATCGTTGTGCTCGCTTGTACTTTCCTCTTCTACAACTTCACTCTCTTCTGCTATTTCTTTCAGTACAGATTCATTATTGATATTTTCTCTTTCCGTTCCGTCTATGTTCACGTAACCAGTTCTCGTCTCGGTTTTTATGAGTACGTGGTTGTGTTCTGTCTTCGCGTTCTCAGTTAGGTTTTTGGACTCTGTAGTGTTCTCCGGTTCATTTTGGACTTTATAGTCAGTGCTGTTGGTGTCGTTCTTGTGTGACGCAGCATCGAGCATTGTCATGAACCTGATATTGTCCTCCTCCTCCAGCATTTGATATACTCTGTGCACCTCACTTATGTTGATTCTGGAAAAGAAAAATCATATATAAATGAAATATTATATAAGTATTTCATGCTTACAGACAATACCTACCTGTTTGAGATACAACCACATGATCTGTTATGGCGGTCTTTTTCCGTTTTAAACGCGAGTTATTTGTTCCAGATATATTTTTTTTAGCGCCCTGATTTGAACCGTCGTGTTGAAAATAACTTGTTGCATTACATATACATATAAGAACAGCAACTGACCCGCGCTTGGCTTCGTGGCAGCAGTGCAGCATGGCGGGGTCGATGGGATGCGCCTCCGTGTTGAATATGTACCCGCCGAGCGCGATGACGCACTCGCCCCGGGGCGTACGCACTACGGTCGCGTGCGCGCCCGGGTTGTGGATAAAGTTGTCGGGGTCGAACAGCAAGTACAGGTACTTGGTAGTCTCGGCGAGGAAAAACGATTCCATGCGGTCCTCTTTCCTGTGGTCGCGGACGTCCTTTATCTGCGCAGTAAAAGGATATCCATTAGTCACTACCGACTGAATTGTGTTCGTACGGGATGTACTGTACTGATGTACTTTTTACGTCTAGCAATACTTAATGCACCCGCTTTACTTTCAGCAAACGATATAGCCCAGATGTTGTTAAACGGTAAATTCTGCCCTTATCAAAAACTATGCGTCTCCCCTACTTAGGTGTGGGAAAACCGCGTCGAATGGTATTGCGATGTAACATAGAGACACGAAGGTGGAATCTCACGTGCCTGTAAATTCACCGTCAACCACAACTTCCAAACCGCAACGCAGTAACGCGCATGCGTCCGGGGTCCCGCGTGTCCCGGTACAGGTACACGACGGACTGGATGAGCGGTGACTGTACCGTACCGTGGCGTACCCGCAGGGCGTGCGCGCGCTGTGCTGTATGCTGCGCAGGATGTCCTCCCCCATCTGCAGCAGCACGGGGTCCCGCGTGTCCCGGTACAGGTACATGATGGACTCGATGAGCTCGGGCCGCAGCGGGTAGCTCTCGCGGGAGGCGGACGCCTCGCCCGTGCCCAGGTTGTACACCTCCGGGGTGAACCCGTACTGCCGCCACACGCTGTGGTAGTTGTGGATTATGCGCATCGCCGTCTCGCTCTCGCCTGCACAAACCATCACACGTTTTACTATACAATTACCGAAGGCAAAGTGAGGAGATGTTTTAAAACCCATCATTTCAAAAAAACACACATTGATCACTCACAGCTCAGTTGGTAGTAACCCTGCCTTCTAAGCTGTAAGTCGTGGGTTCGATTCCCACCCAGGACAAACATTTGTGTGAACATTGATCAAATCAAATACGAAAAGAGGGTAGAATGTGAAACATCCAACTTCTTAAAATCCAATTTGTGTGTGAATAGGCTATCATATATATTATACTCTCACCGATGAGACTCAGCAATCCCGGCCAGTAGGCCTCCAAGGACTGGAATACGGGCAATGTCACGTGACCCCTCAGCATGGTCGCCCAAACGAACCAGTCGTCTTTCTTGAGGTACTTTTCAATGGAGTGACGCGCCTCTATGAACATCGACATCAGTTCCGGCCGCTCCAGCAAAATTGCGCCTGTCAAACCAAAATTTTCAGCAATTGGATAGTTTTATTGTAACTAAATTGGAAAACTGACTCAGATATGTGATCAACTCGGTGACCGTCTATCGCTAGGTATTTTTCAGATGGGAATGTTTTCATTTATTTTATCATTTAATTAAATATATAATTAAACATATCAGATTATATGTATATTAATTAATGTCATACATACATAACTGTGAAATAAAATCAATTTTACAAATACAAATACCAATCATCTAAATATATAATAAGAACAACTGTACATGCAGACAGCACAAAATAACAATGCTTTTAAGGTCTCTAAACTCTCTCTCCTCAGAGTACGGCAAGCAAATCGACAAAATATCTTTCTGTTCGCAAGCAAACATGTCAAATTTCGATTGCTCAACCAGAAGTGCATTGAGTGCATTAAGGCAAAATGGTGGATCAAGGTGCACGTCAAAACATTGTTGCATCTATAGGTTGGTCGACATGTTGGCATTTGGAGAGTGGCCCTAACATAGAATGAGATCACTAATTGCTTAATAGATGTCCTTTATTGTTATAACTTGAATTATGTGCCTAAAGCAGTAAAGCGGTACAGTGCTTTCAGACTAAGTTACCTTTCACCAAGTACTCGTAGTAGGAGTCTACTCCGCCGCCGATGCCGGCGTCCTGCGCCGTCCACCGGCCCGTCATCACGTCCACATGGTTGCCGAGCAGCCCTATCGCCGATTTGTGGTGGTACAGTGCTTTCAGACTAAGTTACCTTTCACCAAGTACTCGTAGTAGGAGTCTACTCCGCCGCCGATGCCGGCGTCCTGCGCCGTCCACCGGCCCGTCATCACGTCCACATGGTTGCCGAGCAGCCCTATCGCCGACTTGTGGTGGTACAGTGCTTTCAGCGCGTTGTATGCCACCTGCGTACAGTCGATAAATAACGGCTTACAATACCAATAGAACTGAAGATTCCAGTGAAGATAGAAGGAGCATATTTCGTACCAGGAAAACAATGTGTGCAAATTCTACCACGTTTCATTTCTGTCAAGCTCACTCGAGATCACAGTGTTTCAGTTTAAAGGGTGTATGTGTGTGGGTGCTGATGAAATAACGATCACATGAAGCATTCCATACTCATCCTGGAATGCTATGGACTTGGGTCTTCCCATACTGAAGTAGGAATGACTTAAACAACACCCTACAACTGTTGTTGTAGGGTGAGAGATGAAATGTTTTACTGAGGTATTCCTGATCAGTACCTAAAACTGAAAATTCGAAGCTGTGTAAAATACATGAAAGATGCCTCTTCATAGCACACTTTAATCCATTCAACACAAAATGGTAAAAGTATTCTGACCATAGTTAATTTCTAATTTGTCCACCCAATTTTTAAAATATAATTTAAGAAACCATACTCACTTCTTCATACAAAGGATCTCCAGTCAACCGGCTCAGTGTGCCAAACTCTATAATAAAAGTGCCAACACCAGCTGTGCACGTCACACTGGTCTCTCCGGGAGGCACTCCAGACCTCAAATTAGTTGTGCCATATGGCATTCCTGTGGTGGTGTCGAATGCTGGTATCAGCCTCTGAGCCACATCTTCGGCTAGACGCAGTAATGGACCGTTGCATGGCCAACCTGGTTCTAGCTTCATGCCAGTTCTGTGAACAATTTAGTTCATAATATAGGGGAACACTACTTACGCACATACATAGATTCAAGCCTTTATCCCTGAAGAGGTATGCAGAGTCTTAGTGGAACACTTTTCACCTTGTGGCTTACAATATTGTGGGAACATGGACATGATGGGGGGTGCAATCTTTGCTGCCACTGTTTTCTCATGAATAACTCGGCAAGCACTTTCTTCCAGTAATTCATTCCTTAATATCTGGCAGCCTAAACAAATAATAAAATAAATAAATATTGGTGGACATTTCACATCTAGCCCCAAAGTAAGCTAAGCATGGCTTGTATCATGGGAACCCGGCAACTGATATAGTACTTACTTTTTTTTGTAAATACATACATATAATAAACATCAACACCCAGACACTGAACAAACACCTATGTTCATCACACAAGTGTTTGTTCTGGGTGGGAATCAAACCCATGACCTACAGCACAGAAGGCAGGGTTACTACAAACTGAGCTATGATGTCAGTCAAAATATTATACCAATGAAGTTATCAACAAGTCCAGGCAATAGAGGAACACTAAACCCTGATTATAGTGACATAACATTTTGTAACAAATTTTTTTTTTTTTTTTTTTCCTAGGAGTTTTAGCCAAACATTGACCATGACACCCCCCATAAACTATTTATCTTAGATACAGCTTACCTACCCGGTATTCTCCGAGGAGTACAAATATATTTGTAGTAGCTTCTTGGCTTCCTCAGAAACGGGGAAGGACAAGAATTTGTGACTCATCAGTATATCTTTTAAAAATGTTTTTTTTTTTCTCTTTACATCCTTTTGGTCATAAATAGGTTTTATCTTACTCACCTATGTGACAGTAGATGGGCACTCAACAAGCCGCCAATGATTCGTATATTAGTCTCAAAAACGGACACATTGATATCAGCATCAAAATTCTTTCTCTGCAGCACTATGTCAACAACCCTGTTGAACTCTGTGTAGTTGCCCATGATCGCCAGGGTGTCTAGAGCATCTATCAGTGTGAGAGAATAGCTACCCCAGGTATCTACACCGTCACAGCTCAGTGGCCGGAGCTCATCGTAAGGGTAAGCGTAGCGGAGGTAGCTGTCGTATGCATGCTGAAACATTTCTCTAACTTCTTCCCTGAAAAATAAAATGAAAATATTTAATCATTAAAATCATTTTATATATTTATTCAATTTATATATATTATATATATATTTATATTTTTTATATATTTATATACTTATATATAGTATTTTGTATTTATGGTGTATTTATATATGTTTAAAGTATGTAGGTTTTTTAAGCCCTAAATAATTTAGTTTTAATTTATCTTTATTATGTACACATCCTACCTCTATAAAATCGCCTCTCTCTAGCCTAAAAGGTTTGCTGGAAGAGAACTCTTTGTAGGGTTAAGCTCGCCTTTGTACATGAATCACTTATGACTTTTTTGTATATTTTATTTTCTGTGTACAATAAAGAATAAAGAATCATATATTTTATGTAATCATACACTCAATAGGACGGATGGAAAATGGACCTAATGGAAAATAATGGGAAAATGGGTTTCATGAGATTTGTTTCAAGAAAATTCTAGTAACCTGTCCTAATCTTGACTTAAGAAGGCTAATGAAGGGACTTGATCATTAATAGGTCATATATTATACTTATGCTGCCTCTGAACGACTTTTGGGCCCGTATTTATTAATTCTTATTAATTTCGTGTTGGAAATGATAGTAATAATACCTGAGTTTGATTATGTCGGCTTTCTTGTACACCCTTACGGCCAAACTGGAATCACAGCCATAATATAATAGGACACTAATTGTAATAAATAATTTCTTCATGACCATATCAAATAAACTTTAGTTCAGTATTTATTTTTACTTATTACTTTAGCAAAGCACCTCTATTAACAACAGACACTTATGAGTTGCCAACTCATAAACTAAATAGTGATATGTATGTGACAATGACAACTTTTAACAACCTTTTAAGAGCAGTAGAACTCTCGCCAAGTTCGTTCGGAGAAGTACTGCCACCATACCCATTTCTGCCGTCAAGCAGTAACGCTTTCGCGTTACTGTGTTCCGGTTTGAAAGGTGTGGTTGCCGGTGAAATTACAGGCACACGAGACATTCCACCTACACGTCTCAGAGTTACGGGCGCATACGTTGCGACTTGGGTCTTGTCGTACTTAGTAGGAGAGGACCCAAGCCGCATCGCTTGTTATGGGCTGAGGTTACCACTTAACACCAGGTGGGCCGTCAGCTCGTTCTGTAACTGTATTACATTAAAAAAACTTGTTTTATTACACTGTGCATAATTAAGGTGCCTGTAAACGGTCTACAAAAATTGTATCTTGTTGGCAATTTTGATGACCAATATAGCTCAGTATATTTGCAACTTATACCCTTGCTGCAATTTCACTGTGCGATATATTGTGGATTGTAGTCCAGCTAGATTCTACAACTAAATTGCTGAGGATTTTTGTTCGTACACGCGGAGCATATATAGAGGCTAGATCTTAAAGATAGAATATAGAAGACAGCGCAGCCGCGGCAGCGACAGGACGCGGCGGGGAGGAGGCGAGCGAGGGAAAGAGATGCACCTATACATCAGAGCAAAGACGATATACGGCGATATTGCAGTAAAGTCAAAGGGGGTAAATCATTTGCAATCTAGCCAGCTATACTTTGAATACTTGCAGCTACTATGACATGTCTTATACAATATCGCCATATACACTGCAAGATTTCAGCAATTGTTGCACTGTCTTGAGCGATATAATCAGCAACTTGGCGGCTATGCAATTGAAGCAAGAAATTGTCAAACATAACTAGCCCGTTTAAAAGCACCTTTAGTGCTCCATAAAGTTGGTTAAAGAGATGCCAGATGCCATGGATTCATAACTACAACAATTTAAAACCCGTGAATAAAGAAATGGTGGTGGTAATATAAAATGATATATTGTACTGCAATTACTGTCGGAGACACTTAATGCTTAAACTTAATGGTAGAACAAGCATCAATAGGACTAAGTTGGTAATACATATATATTCATGGGTAAAAAGAAACTTGTCAGTGTCATTTGGTAAATTGAGCGAGCAAGTAAATATATATGTAGTAGACAAACTGAAATGAACGTTATGTCGGCATTAAAGATAGGAGGAGGGTAACATACAACATTTTTACAATTTAGCTGTTCAAAGACCACGCGTATATATTTCAAAGAGTAATAAAAAAATTACAATTAGTCAAAAATGAAATGAAATGAAATGAAATGAAATTTGAAATGAAATTTATTTTATTTAGTAGTAAGCTTAGTCTAGGGTTATACAATATATTATTATACTTAACTAGAATAGATAGGTACCTAAGTATTATTAAAAGAAATATAAAGTAATAAATAAGTAAACATGACACATAAACTTAATAAACACATAAACTAAACTAAACACATAAAAACGCTACTCGTATTTATTTCTAAATCTTTGGAATGATTACAGAATACACCATTCTAATTTCTCCCTAGCTTCCATGAAGTGCTTTGATGCCAGCATCTATCGTTGACCAACCTTTGATAAACTAATTTAGCAATTATTATTTTTTGTTTCAGTCTGTTTCATCACAAATTGCAAGGGTAGTTATGGTCCCCGCTAACTAACACTTGGCCGGAGTACCGGTGGGTGGTTGGTCTGTGGTCTCGCCTGATGTTTACCATAGATATAAATTTATGAAGCCTTCCCATTGGTACAATTTGAAATAGTCACCATAGACCAACTGCAACAGCTGAAAATGCCAAAATGTCTGCTGTTGGTGTTGTCCGTTAACGCCACAAAAGCGTTTGGGGGTGATTTTGGAAGAAAAACTGCACATTTTCCAAAACTACACTCTTTTTAGACAAAAATGTGCAAACGGTGGTGATTTACCAGAAGCTACGGTCGCCATATTGCTAACTTGTCGCGTTAGTGCAGTTCTTCTGATATTTTGTTGTTTACGGAAGAAGCGAGGACAATGGCATTCAGAATTCACGAAGATCAAGAAAACTCTTCCTTAGCAACAAGGAAAGAAAACGCAGACATTTTCTCGGCGAACCAGCGTCGCGCCCTTGGAGACCTCAGTCAGTTTGCATGCAATCAAAATCGGACCGGGAAACACGTAAGTTGCATGGTTATCATGTTGTATGTTCCCGTGTTTTCAGTCTTACAACTATTTCATGTGTTTTAGGCTGGTTCGTCCAATGTTACCTGCAAAATTCAAGATGAGAATAGAACAGTGCGCCAGATCAAAAATGAGAAGAACATTATGCCCCCAGTAGCGCAGTTTCGCGCCTTCAGTGTCTACGAAGACAAACCATCGGTGGTAGAGGTCAAGAAGCGGGAGCCTACGTTCAAACCTTTTGTCGCTAAAGAAACTTCTAGCAAGGACAGTCTCTTTGTAAACAATGTCGAGAATGATAAACTGCATTGTGCGAAGCCAGAGAAGCAGCCAGATCGCCCGAAAGAAGTTCCTCCTCTTCGGTAAGTGAAGATAACCTATATTACTCAATGCCATTAGATTGATAAATTATTGAAAGTAGGTTATCTGCAATATTGATTGGTATTGATTGACAGTCCTTCATTCTGCCAGAGATGATGTCATGATCTACCCAGTTTTACTATTATTCCATTAGTTAGTATTCATATCCTGCCTGAAACACAGGATTACCTAGTTCAGGCTCTCGTGTTATATATACCTATGTCTAATAAGTTTTACGATTTGTTACATTTACCATGTTTTATTTGAATAAATTTATTATTATTATTATTTTATGTAGCACAAATAAAAAAGACACTAATACCCCCGCACTACGATTGAGTGGCTGGGATCCACAATTTTATTAAAAACTTTATGCTTCAAATGTTTGAACTACCCTGGACTCAGTCTGGGGCGATATTTTATAAGCAAACCTATGAATGAGCTTGATATGGCTGTGTCCTGATCCAAGTGGTACATCAAGTTTATGTCTGTAGTTTCATATTCCCTTCAGTTATTCCCTCAATCATATTTTAATGAATTTGCAGTACAACCTCTTAAACCTTATTCAGAATTTGGAAATGAAAAATAAATAAATAATATAATTTGTCTAAGTGTTAATTAAATTTTCTCTAAAGTCAAATATTGAGGAGAATGATGTGTTAATTAACGATATATACATATAAGAAACAAAGTTTTTTATTTCTAACATCTGATGTTAGTTATATCTCGTTTAAAGTAGGAATCACTGATATCCCATATAGGGATTGGTTATTTTTGATGTGAAACATCTATAGCCGCACGTAAAACCGATTTCTGGCTTGGCGACGCGTCGCCACGGCATGAGCGCTGATTGGTCCGTTCAAGGTTACGACAAATCATAAACATTATTAGTGATGGGGTACTTAGTTTCTTACAAAATAATGTCGATGTTTCACATCTGCCAGGCGTCCCGTGACGGCTCACTTTTTTTTTTAATACTATTTATTTAGAGGTGAAATATCTTACAGACAACCACTGCAAGAAAAGAAAGATGTGGTCGAATCACCAATGTGTATTGGAGAATCGAGTGTCCTGTCAATGTCTATATCCAAGAATGAGAGCCAAATATCTGTTGATGATGATGACGACACAACTACAGCAATAACCGACCGGGATATGTTCTTCCATGTTGTGGAGTACCGGCAGGACATTTATGAATACATGAGGCAAATAGAGGTAACTTTTATATTGTAGCTTATATGTGTGGGTTTGCACATATGGACTAAGTAATGCAGGGTGCTTAACTTCTTCACACCGAAATCAAACAAATCTGATATGAAATCTCACCATAGTTTCAAGCTTTAAATTGGTCAGAACCCATGAAAGATTCATATCCTATTATTTATATGTCTTTTTTCTGTTCTTATTATTTCCTTTTTGACCTATAGATGTTCAGACATAATATTTTATGATTAATATCTTTGTTAGGTTTTACTTACTCTGAGAGTGTGGTGGTCTAGTAGTCTAGAGTTACAATCCGGAGGTCGCCAGTTCAAATCCCGACGTGCACCTATGAGTTTTTCAATTGAAAGATTTATGCGCGCAATACTACGTTCTCAAAACGGTGAAGGTAAACATCGTGAGGAAACCGACATGTCCTAGAGTAAAAAATTCGAAGACGTGTCAAGTGCACGAGAGAAGCCTCTTTGAGGCGCACTTAAAATATTTTCACCACTGGTTTTCTCGAACCAGTGACTCGAATAGAGAGATAGACTTACACTCATACCCTTTTAATTTGAAAGTATCAATATTATTTTTCTTTAGACCAAGAACCGTGCCAACCCCCGCTATATGCGCAAGCAGCCAGATATCAACTACTTGATGAGGTCCATCCTGGTGGACTGGCTGGTGGAGGTGTGCGATGAGTACAGCCAGCAGAGTGAGACACTACACTTGGCTGTCTCGTATGTGGACCGCTTCCTGTCGTACATGAGTGTGGTGCGGACCAAGCTACAGCTGGTTGGCACAGCAGCTACATACATTGCTGCGTATGTATTTATTATAATACTTTTACCTAAAAATAAAAAATTAAATTAAAAGCTTGAAAAAAAAGATCTTTGGTTAAATTTGACAATTCTGGCAATTTATACTGGAGCAAAAAAGCTAAGGCAGTGGTTAAGATGTCTAAAACTAAAGCCACACAAGACAGTGCTGAGACCTTTTGTGGTGTTATTAATATAAGATGAAAGATTAGGCAGTGAAATCCAAAACATAACTCTTTACAATGAAAATAAACATAAAAGACAATATTTTCATAAATATTCCACCACACTGCTTTTTTAAATTCCAAGGTTACATAATATTCTATGTATTTTCTAAAATATACGTGAATACCAAGCTTATATTTGACAGCATTTGTATTTCTTATGTTGGCTTATCGTGGAATGGCAGCTGATGGAGATCAGAAGGTAATTTGTTAGTCAGCTTGCGCGTCGTGCCGTACCTTCCTACACTAAATAAATGTATTACAATATTGATGACACTTCCCCAACACCAACACTGAGAAATTGATTTAAACAAAAGTTATGTAATCATTAAGGTATTTCAATGTGGTATCCTCTACTAAAAAAAAAGCAATTCCCATCGTATTGCATCTGTCACACTGAGACCTGAAATGAAACAGCGTTATCTGTGACTTTCAATGTAACCGGAGCACAATTTTCATTACAATTACTGCTTGATGGAAAATGGGTATCGTTACTATTACACAGGCGGATCGTATAGTGCTCGCGAAAAAAAAGGAATCCCTCTAGTAGGGATTTCTTGTCTGTTCTCCCCACGGAGGGTCGGATAGGGTTTGAACAGGCGTCAAATTTAGCGATAAGTACGCGTGACCTTATGTTTTGAATATTATTGACGTTTCCATGCCATTTCTTTATCAATTCTATCAAAGTCTTTCTATACAAGCTGTGCTGTGCCCTGGAGGAATTTTGCACAGTCTGTATTTTTCTGTGATATATTCGTACTTCTGCTAATGCCACAAAAAACGAAAGCAGAACCCTAATAAAACAGTGCAATGAAGTCGCTAACATATTTGTATGATTTGTCAGTAAATACGAGGAAGTGTACCCACCGGAGGTGTCGGAGTTCGTGTACATAACAGACGACACGTACACCAAACGCGAAGTGCTGCGCATGGAGCAACTCATCCTGAAGGTGCTCTCGTTCGACCTCTCCACGCCGACCTCGCTCGCCTTCCTCTCACACTACTGCATATCCAACGGCCTCTCCAAGAAGACATACCATCTGGCTGCCGTAAGTTTAGTACCCGATCCGTCACGCAATTTATTGATAAAGAATAATAAAAGTTTAAGTTTCAAGTCTTAGTTCTTTTTGTTGTCTATGGGCGACGGTTACCACTTAACATCAGGTGGGCCATCAGCTCGTTCCGTGACTTTAATTACATAAAAAAAAAAACAATAAAGAAAGTGTTAAGCAAGAAACTATTACGTAGCTTTTTTGACTAAATGTTTCCACAGTTCAGCTATTTTATATCTATTACAATACAATTATATACACAAACCGACTTCGTTTATGGGTTTTTTCTATTAGTGAAAACTTAACAAAATCCATTGCATGGTTTAGAAGAAGTAAGCGGCGAAACAGGCAGATAGCGACTTTATTTTATACTATTTAGAGATAGTTGAGTTTTCTGTGTTTGAACTAGATATATACAGACATACAATACCAAAACTAAAACTAGATTGATCAGATCAAAATCAAAATCAAATCAAATCAAATTGATGTGTGTTGATTTGAGATTAGAACTCTATTGCTTTCTGTTTTCCCTTTCATTAATGTGTATAGCCTAAGCAGTTTACATTGGCTATACCAAACCGTTTTTTACACCATATAATCCTGCCTTGGGCTGGCATACATTCTGATAGAAAACAATTCCAGTAGAGTAGACTAAAGGTTTACAAGGGTAATATATTTATAATGATTTGTTTTGTAGGAATTAGCCTCTCTTATACATTGCTGTATTCTGATTTCATGTGTGGATTCTGGTTAAATTTCAGGAATTTGAGATGTTTTCAGTCTCAAGCCAGACTATACCATTTAACGCATTTTATACGAATTGCCCAACAAATCGTCATATGCGTAGATCAGTTAGTGATAAGTCTAGTAAATGAATTTATCAATTAATTTTTATCATTTTTATCATCATGGAATGCCTGAAATTGAATTGTATGTGATGCTGGCGGCGGATCGAGCTGACGGCCCACCTGTTGTTAAGTGGTAACCGCCGCCCATAGACAACAACAATACGACTCAAGTCGCATTGCGTTGCGTCCATTCTCCATCACACTGAGACGGGGATGTTAAGTCTCATGCGCTTGCAATTTCACCGGCACCCCACCCCACTCCCTTCCACCGGAACACAGCAACACGAGTGCATCACTGCTTGGCGACGGATTACCAGGTGGCAGTACTTCCCCAGGCGAACTTGGCACAAGTTCTACTGCTACTACTGTTTTATATGATAATTAATTATCTTAGTCTTCCATGGGAGGACCCATGTTACATTGCTGGTCAATATAGATAGTAACATGTTGCCATCTGTCCTCAGTACATCGGTGAGCTGTGCCTGCTTGAAGCGGACCCGTATCTACAGTACAAGCCGTCTGTGATCGCCGCCGGGTGCCTAGCCACCGCGCGCCACTGCCTGCTGTGCGATCGCTGCGCGCGATATAACCCCGTCTCCGAACACATGGACACCAGAGACGTAAGTAGCAGTACAACTTGTGCTAAGTTAGCCCGGAGAAGTACTGCCACCACACCTGGCAATCTGCCGGCAGGCAGTGATGCACTCGTGTTGCTGTGTTTTGGTCGAGTGGGTGCGGGTGAAATTGCAGACGCATGAGACGTAACATTCCCGTCTCGTACTTTGGTGGAGAGGACTTGAGTCGTATGACTGGCCTCATAGCTCAGTTGGTTAGTAACCCTACACACACACTTATGTGACATTTGTAACATTGATGTTTGTTCTGTGTCTGGGTGTTAATATGTATTATATGTATGTGTTTACAAAAGAAAAGTATATAAGTATTATATCAGTTGTCTGGTTCCCATGATACAAGCTATGCTTAGTTTACTTTGGGCCTAGATGGCGCAGTGTGAAATGTCCACTAATATATCTATACAAATAAATAAAATTGGAGTGTCTGTTTGTAATATTAAAATAACCGCTTTTTACTAAGTGCATATGGATGTATACACGGTACATATACCAAAACAACATTTTTTACAATTTTTGTCTGTCTGTCTGTCTGTTTGTTCCGGCTAATCTCTGAAATGGCTGGATCGATTTTGACGGGACTTTCACTGGCAGATCTGATGTAACAAGGAGTAACTACTTTTCCCGAGGGGTGAAATAGGGGTGCGTGATAAAACAGAATTTCACGCGGACGAAGTCGCGGGCATCAGCTAGAATTTAATATATATGATATGATGAATGTTGGTGTGTGTGTGTTGCAGTGGCGCGAGGCTCACGCGGAGGCGCGGTGCGCGGCGGTCGCGTGGCCGGGCGCGCTCTCCGCGAGCTCGGGCTACACGTTCGCGGAGCTGGAAGCGGTGCTGCGCGAGCTGGCGCGCACGCACGCGCACGTCGCGCTGCAGCCCTACCAATCCATACGCGACAAGTACAACACCAACAAGTCAGTGCATACCGCTCTATCACATTCAATAAAATAAATATTAAATATTGGTGGACATTTCACACAGCGCCATTTGGCCCCAAACTAAGCTAAGCACAGCTTTGTACTATGGGAACCAGATGACTGATGAATACTTATATACTTTTGTATATACATACATATAAATACACGTTAACACCCAGACACAGAACAAACATCTATATTCGACACACAAATGTTTGTCCTGGCTGCGCAGAAGGCAGAGTTACTACCAACGGAGCTGTGAGGCCTGTCACAAATACAACAGTGTAACAAGGTTGCAGGAAACATCTATGTTTGTCACAGAAATGATCCTGCGTAGGAACCGAACCCACGAGCTACAGTGCGTGCAGAAGGCAGTTATTACCAACTGAGCTGTAAGGCCAGTTAGAAACAGAATTCAAATAATACACAATAATGTATTACTCACTGATGAGCTCACAACAGTTTTTAATTTATTAATTTTAAATACAATTTAGACATTTAGATTCATTAATTACTTACAAAAATATATCTTTACAGGTAAGATAGTTCTGTCTAAAGGTATATAATAGGGACCGATTTGCTAATTTAGTGTTGTCTTTCAGTAAATTAAATCGAGAAGACATAACATAGCTTATCTACATTTCTGATGTTATAAATATCTAAACCACTTGGATATTTACAATGCAACATATTTTCAGATTCGACAGCGTTGCAGGTGTAGAGTGTCGGCCGATGTACCCGGTGCCGAAGTACCTGCCGGCGCTGTCGCCCCCCGTGCCGACCGCGCGCCCCGCCGAGCCCGCCACCTCGCCGCCGCCCGCCCTCTAGCGCCGCCCTCTAGCGCCCGCCCAACACCATGTCCCATACACGGCTAGCGGCTACACGGTCCATTCGTCAACCACCGGCTCAAACACCAGGGGGTTTTTGATGCTAGTTGAGAATGTCGCATCACTTTTGACACCACATGTAATGGAAACATTTCAACGGATAAAGTTCTATTACTCTTGAACACGATCACGGCTATCTCCTGCCCTCGTATTGTTGGCTCTCACAGCCGGACTGGGAATGGACCCATAAGCCCATGTATGATCAAACCTCAAACATCGAACGTTGAATGACTGAGTAATTGCATTTCTTAGTGACAGAGCTTAAGTCGTTTTAGTTAACCGTTAAGGTTAACTTAACGTCCAAAAATCAGCAGTTAGCAATAAGTCTTCAAAGATGAGTTTGCTCAGAATAGACGAGTGAAAGAACCTAATTTTGGTGACACTGTATTGAAAATGTCATCACCCAAGTATGTAATCCCGACTGTTACTTGTAAGCGGTGCTAGTTAGTACTTTGCCATCCGTTGCGCTTTGGTGGCTGCTTGACTTACTACATATATTTACTACATATATTTACAGCACTTGATGATTTCACATGTGGCATATAAGTATTTCTCTTATATATCAATAGATGGTTTGTATTTGGATAAGTTTAATAGGACTCAACTGAGACTACGATTGACAGGTTTCTTTAAGATCTACAAGAAATAGTTAAAAGCTTGATAGTACAAAATAGACTTTGCTGTATGATCAAGGATATTTTCACTTTGTGTAGTATGATTTGTTATGGTAGTTTTAAATTCAATAGTTTCCAATGGAAATAAAGTAATTTAGCTGGTTGTTTAGATCTGAATTAATTGCGATTATTTGTACCTGCTGTCGCAGTAATTCAGCAGACTACAATACTTAGAATAACTAAGCTGTTTGTTTTGTTTATAAGCATCGACCAAATGCAATATCTTGCAAGTATTTGTCAGTCCACAATGTTCCATCAGGATACCAAAATGGTCTTCTCTTTAGTATATTTTGTTTATTATTAGATTTAAATAATAGAAATTTAACTGTTGAAATAAAATCCTATGAGCTGTTTTATTTTTTCAAAATTACTTAGTATCCTCTGAAATCCTAAACAATTTCTCATCTCAGGAGCTTGTATGGAAACGTGACGGTGAATGATTTATGTTCACCACATTCTTAAAATATGTTTGTTAGTAAATTATTATTTTTTGAGATAAAAGGTATGTTTAATGTTGATAAGTAGTTTATAATGTAACTTTAATATAATAAATATTTTTCTTCAATTTTGTTACTGAAGAAAAGTAGAACCTTTTTAAGGGTAATATAATAATAAAAAATAACATTATTGGTTTTATTTTATCAATAACTCTCCACCTTCAATTGTGAAATCTTTTACAATACTAATTATTTAGTTAAAGTGCAAACTTCACATATATACCAAATTTTATTCAGTGACGTATATTTTCTTTGTGATAAAGACAGAACGAGCTGATGGCTGATGGCCCACCTGGTGTTAAATGGTAACCTTTGCCCATAACACTACTACAATTCGAGTCCCTGGTTTCATTCTGTTCATAAAAAAATACGGCCTGGGTCATCCCTTAGGTACAAGCAGACCTTAGTCGCAAAGCCAGGTGCAAGTGTTAGTGGCGACATAGAGGAATCGCTTCCTTCCTGTCGATATGAATGAAATCCGTTAAATTACGAACTTTCGGGTTATTGTAATAGAGTGTTGAATTATAATGCGGTTCGCGAGTAGCGCGCGGTAGACTCCGCGGTCAAATCTATTTGGAGACGCCCGCGTTGGTGACTCGTCCCAGAATTACTAGGCCATCTAAATATTTCAAATATCTACTAAAATTCTTAACCTGTTTCACGATCATAATTATGTGTGCCTTTAAATAAATAAATTATGATCATCATGAAAAGCATCTAGCCCCATGTAAGCTAAGCATAGCTTGTATCATGGGAACCAGATAACTGATATGATATTTACATACCTTCTTTTTGTAAATACATAAGTACATATACTTGTACACACCCAAAAGTACAAACATCTCTGTTTGTTTTGGGTGGGAATCGAACCCACGACCATACAAATAAATAAATATGCAGAGTTCGTTTACAAAATAAAATTTATTAATTACTATTTTACTGTAAGTGCGAGGTCATTTTTTTTTTTGTTGAATTTGTACATTTTCTTGTATTGCGTTCGTGATGAAATGTCACCGTGATTCAGACGGGGTGTTTCTCTTGCGTGTAAACGTTCCCGCATTTTCCTGATGATGGACCTGAAATAATAATAAATCGTTATGGGTAAGTGTATAACTTTATATTTCTACTTGTAAAAACAGCCTATGTCAAATATTTCATTATGTACCTAAATCTGAATCTAGAACTTCATCCAAAAGCAGTTTCGTAAATCTCCCCATCACCAGTATAACGAGACGAATATAAAAAAAACTGGAATCATTTTCATCCTCGAATTGTGTGAACAGTACCGCCGCTTTTTACTAATGCGAAACTTAAAGTTTAATAAAGTAAAAAAATAATTGTTTCCATAGTATTCATAAAGAAATGGCTTGGAATCGTAGCAGTAGGCAAAAATAAAAAAGAATGTAATTAAAGTCTGGTGAATGTAAGAAATAGATAATAGTATTTTTTTATTGATGTGAAACATCTATAGCCGCACGTAAAACCGATTTTTGGCTTGGCGACGCGTCGCCACGGCATGAGCGCTGATTGGTCCGTTCAAGGTTACGACAAATCATAAACATTATTAGTGATGGGGTACCTACTTAGTTTCTTACAAAATAATGTCGATGTTTCACATCTGCCAGGCGTCCCGTGACGGCTCACATTTTTTTTTAATTAATAATACGAAAGATGAAATTCTAATAAAGGCTACAAGAATGGAATGTTCAAGAACAGCTTGTTGGGGAATGGGCAGCTGCATCCGTTTTGGTGTAGGAAATCACTGAAACGAATACCTATGTTCTAAAAACTAAATGAGAGACACGTGCCACATCCACAAGTCGCGTCCGCACCGCATAGCCGTTTGAATTACCTGCTCTTGATACTTACACCCTCTCCAAGCAATACAAGTTCAATAAAACACGTAAATTGGTTTGATAGCAGGCGTAGAATCATTTTAATAATAATATTAGCAGATTTATAAATACGGCTCCGAAACGGGTAAGATTTCAGCTATCCCAAGACAGACTTTGACTTTGACTTGTAACTATTTGCAGCTTCACAGCTCACTCGATAGTACCTTCTGAGCTATATAGGTCGTGGGTTGTATCCCCACCAAGAACAAACACTTGGGTGACTGTATTTACCAAAAAGTATATATGTATTATATCAGTTGTATGGTTCCCATGATACAAGCTATGCTTAGCTACTTTGGGGCTAGATGGCGTTGTGTGAAATGTCCACCAATATCTTACTTATTATCTAGTCTTGTTGTGGGAAACAGCCACAGACCGGGATGTGACCTTTGCCCAGCAGTAGGACAAGCTAAGAAAAACAACTATGAATATGAGTATTCAGCAAAGAATCATTCATTTACATTTGTTTTGTGCTTGCTGAGTATTAATGAGTTCTCTCACTCATTAGCGATGGTATACCTATAGATAAATTGTTTACACAGATACATAATTGCAATGATATATTTAGACTCTGCGCAACGCAAGGTGCCCGATACCTCACTCGTTAATGCCCTTGCCTTACGAAACTATTTGCAGCAGTATAAAAAAATCCCCACAACAAATGGAGTCGATGTTAATTGCGGTTGTGTAGCGACCATAATTTGAATTTACGGCTCGTGCGCATGCGTGTGGAATTCTTAATGGCACCAGCTGCAAAACTACTCCCGGAAACCTGCTGTAAAACACTGATATAATGTTTTATTACTGTTATGCTTGACATATCAAATCCACGAATACAACTATTCGTACTTACGAGATATTATTGCAACATACAGACATTAGAAGCTTCACAATCAGAAAGTTTCACAATTAGTAATTTTTAACTTTCTTGTTAATTTTCCGATGGAACTTATGTGTGAAAAGTTGTTTACCTATCACATCCATAGCTTGCCACGAATAACTCTGAATCATTTCTTAAAGAGGCCTTTATTCTTGAGACCTATTTCACATTCCTTGAAACTATGAGGCGGATTTTATGTATTTTCAAATAAGTACTATGCTATAAGTGTTGTGTGCATGATAGCCACTGTGATATATTGCTTTCTGGTCGATCTTTGGATGTAACTTGTCAGCACAGATCTCATTGATAACCACAGCACGTTCCTTTCCACGTCGTCCATACAACATTATAAATTTAGAGCCTGTTTATGGGTTTCTATTTCAGTTTCAAATATAAACATTGTAGCATTCCCTCCATGGTACTGCGAATACGTCTGGCCCATTCGGTGCTTCCTGGAAGTTGAACTACGCAGCTGGCAAATTCCCATTTCAACTTCATATAACCTTCAAACGCTCGCCAATGCTCCCGTCTCAGTCGATTTATCTCATTGGTTCAGATTTCAAAAGCGAGATGTGATGCATCAACATAAATCAATTCGCAGTTTAGTATGTCTTGGATACTAATTCGACGATATATTTGTGGCAGTCTGGCTAACATTTAAATACGATTTATTGATAAAATTATGAATTGATATGCGAATATAGTCACATTGCATATTTGAAGGTCGAGAGGTTTGTTAGACCTAATTACATACCTTCCAGCTGAAAGTGACAGTGTGAAATTGCAAGGCTCTCCTAGTGTTTCAATAGCCAGCTAGATACAAACGATAAGTTCAAAACTTAAGATTTCCTACGTGACCCACAGGGGACTATTTTTATATTGGGGAAACACAAAATGTAGGTTTGACTGTAGAAAACCTCTCCTAAGCCAAAGAGGCTGCTTATTAAACGGTTTTATTTAGCTCGACCCGTACGGAATTTATTTGGGTCAAAATTAGAAATTGAAATTTAAGCACCTTCCCGTTGTCAGATTGATCTGAAATTTGGTACACACATTTAATTTAGATGACAATACAATATAATAAAATCAATAACATTATAAATCTAAGATGGCCGCCGATACAAAATGGCGGATTACATATTTTTCCTTAACCCCCTCAAAATGGGTATCAAATCAAAGGGCTACACTAGTAAAACACGATGATTATGTCAAAATTTAAAATTCAAGATGGACGCCGTTCCAATATGGCGGAGTAGGTACATATTTTTCCACAACCACCACAATATGGGTATCAAATCAAAGGGCTACACTAGTAAAACACGATGATTATGTCAAAATTGAAAATTCAAGATGGACGCCGTTCCAATATGGCGGACTAGGTACATATTTTTCCACAACCACCACAATATGGGTATCAAATCAAAGGGCTACACTAGTAAAACACGATGATTATGTCAAAATTGAAAATTCAAGATGGACGCCGTTCCAATATGGCGGACTAGGTACATATTTTTCCACAACCACCACAATATGGGTATCAAATCAAAGGGCTACACTAGTAAAACACGATGATTATGTCAAAATTTAAAATTCAAGATGGACGCCGTTCCAATATGGCGGAGTAGGTACATATTTTTCCACAACCACCACAATATGGGTATCAAATCTAAGGGCTACACTAGTAAAACACGATGATTATGTCAAAATTTAAAATTCAAGATGGACGCCGTTCCAATATGGCGGACTAGGTACATATTTTTCCACAACCACCACAATAAGGGTATCAAATCAAAGGGCTACACTAGTAAAACACGATGATTATGTCAAAATTTAAAATTCAAGATGGACGCCGTTCCAATATGGCGGACTAGGTACATATTTTTCCACAACCACCACAATATGGGTATCAAATAATAGGACTACACTGCAGAATACTGTCATTATGTCAAAATTTCAAACTCAAGATGGACGCTGTTACAAAATGGCGTATTAGGTGGGGGCATGATTAGTCGTGTCGAGAACAGTTGCGTCCAAGATTGTGTGACGTTAGAGGGGCAGATAAAAAAAAATACGTAATTAGATACCTCGTTAGTAAGCGGTAGCTATACCACCCAAGTTAAGGTAATAGGTTAAAACGTGCCGAGGACTGTATGGCATTAGGGTGGATAAAAATGTAATGTCGTAAGCGCTTCCCCCTCAAGATTGGGCGCATCTTGTTGTATATTAAGCCTTGTCCCTTTACTGGACCTCTGGGGAGGGGGGGGGGGGGGGGGTCGACCGTCAAAATGCCCCTTAATCGTGGGAACAACATGGTAACAATAAATCAAAAAGCAAACAAAAATAAAAACGAAACTGCTACACAACGAAAAAGAAGGCTCGAAAAGGCAAAAGAAAAGTATAGAACGAAACGTGCAAAGGAAAGTGAAAATGAAACCCATAGTCGACTACAGAAACGAAGAGAACGGAAAGAAGAAAAAAAAGAAACACCTGAGCAACATGATACCAGGTTAATAGCACAACGTGAGAGACAAAGGCAGCTGGTAGAGTCAGAAACACCTGAGCGTCATGAGTGCAGGCTCGCATCACAACGTGACAGACGAAGAGAGCTAATAGCGTCAGAAACACTTGAGCGTCATGAGTCCAGGCTAAGATTACAACGTAATAGACAAAGAGAGCTATTAGCGTCAGAAACACCTGAGCAACATGAGGCCAGGTTAACAGGACGGCGTGAGAGACGAAAGGAGTTAGAAGCTTCAGAAACACCTGAGCAACGCCACGACAGGTTAAATAACCAACGTGAGCGTGCACAGCAATGCAGAGCTGAAAATCATGTACAAGCGTTTGAAAATGCTACTAACACATCGTGTATACACGTTTGTGACATTTGCACGAAGCATTGTTATCCTAACCAAATTCATACTGTACGTTACAACACAGCTGCATTAGGATATCTACCTGCAGAACTGTCTTCAAAAACAACATTACTTTTATGTTCGCGCTGCCAAACACATGTGACCAGTAATAAAACAATAGCACCATCAAAGGCGTACTGGAATAATCTGGATCCAGGTTCAATACCAGATGAGATTCAAGCGCTGACGCAAGCAGAGCAGCGATTGCTGTGTAGAATCATCCCGTTTGTTAAAATCGTAAAATTTACTGGGCTATACGGGCAGTACCTACGGTTTCCGCGGACAAGCAGTGTTATTTGCCCAAGATATCTTTGAGGTCAGTGAAAGATTACCTAATATGCTTCCAAGATCTTCCAGCCATGTAATAATGATGCACTGAATGAATTAAATAGAATGAGGAATATTCGGTAGACAATTTCACTAAATACTAAAAACAAGAAAATAAAAATCGGTAAAAAAACTTTTAAGTTAAACAGTTTTATTTTATGTGCACTGAAAACTACAAAATAAATAAATAGTTACTTACCTATCAACCTACGTTGGTGATCTCGGTCATTAATATCTCTGATGGTAGTGGTTGTCATAACATGAACCATGTCAGCGGCCGAAAGGCAGTTCATGAAAGAACACTAACACCAGGGTTTGCTTGGTAGGTAAACTAAGCAGCCCACACTATAACAAGTAGGTATTTTGACCTTCTAGTTCAGAAATATTTTAGTACTAGGCAGAATAGCTTTTAGGCATATTAGACTAAAATAAAAACGTGGGGCCCCTCTGAAATCATACCTATGGCAGAGCATATCTTATACTTTGGTAGATCATGAGCTCGGCGCGGCGTTCGCTGGTGAAGCCGTAACGGCTGGTTATTGATGGTCAAAACCTCCAGTTACGATTATAGTAGTTTTTAGATTATAGTTAGTCGATTCAGCGGACCCTGGACTCCGGAGCTATGAGGTTTCGGATGCGACCGGGATAAACCGCTAGGATGATGATGATGACGATTATAATAAGTCGATGCAATCCACATTTAGTATAGTAGAAAGTAATACAGAAATAGTTAATGGGCCCCACGTTTTTATTTTAGTCTAATATGCCTAAAAGCTATTCTGCCTAGTACTAAAATATTTCTGAACTAGAAGGTCAAAATACCTACTTGTTATAGTGTGGGCTGCTTAGTTTACCTACCAAGCAAACCCTGGTGTTAGTGTTCTTTCATGAACTGCCTTTCGGCCGCTGACATGGTTCATGTTATGACAACCACTACCATCAGAGATATTAATGACCGAGATCACCAACGTAGGTTGATAGGTAAGTAACTATTTATTTATTTTGTAGTTTTCAGTGCACATAAAATAAAACTGTTTAACTTAAAAGTTTTTTTACCGATTTTTATTTTACTACAACTCAGGTAGTAAATCAGGAGCAATCACTGTCATAATATTATATTATGTATTATGTCTATATTCATATTAGGTATGTTTATATCACTTGTTTGAATTAAACAAATATTCATTTTCTTCCCAACGAGTCACACTGTTACACTGCGGATTATTTCTGGAGAACAAGAGTTGCAACAGGTTTGCGAACATCGTCTCAGCATGCCATCAATAGTACTTAGTGATTACTGATTGAGCGTGGTGGCTGAGTGGTACAGACCCCGAGTTACAATCTGGAGGTAGCTGCTTCAAATGCTGACATGCATAAAAGAGATTTAACACTTGAAAAAACTCAATACATTCTCAAAACGGCGAAAGAAAACCGGCATATCATAGAAACAAAAATTCGAAGACATACGTCAAGCGCAACAGAGGAGTCCCTTTGAGGCGCATTTAAACCCATAACTACACTTATTCTAGAGCTAATAAGACGACTAGTACCTACTAGCACTTACTGACTACACACCTACTGCCCATAGTAAGCACCTAGTTTACTTACAGTCTATTCTAGTTGGCTTGTGTCCGTCTATCCGTAATAATTGCATCCGGCCCCTAACCTAGACCTACGCGCACCTAAGTACGTGATTGATCATGCCTGAAGCAACTCTACTGTTCTGCCATCCTTTAACTAAAAGGCCGTTAAGCCCAGATTGTTGTTTTTGAGATATGTTCAAAGAACTATTTTTAATTCCTTTTAAATCCTTCACTTAACGGTCTACAATTTTTTTTTTATTTCCGGTACTCTTTATAATTAACAAACGCTTCTTAGACAGAAAGATAGATAATTTTGAACTGTACTATTAAAAAGTCAAAATTGACCTTTTGAGGGTTAACGGCTTTCTAGTTATAGGACGGCAGAGTTATTACGCACACAAATGTGTGTGGTTAAACAGCCCTATTGTTCTGTAGTAAATAGTGGGGTTAGTTATGGAAAAAACTACCGAATCTGACTAAAATATAACTGTTTTATATGACTAAGTTATAATTGAAGATGGCGTACCTACCATATATGTCCAACTTTACTTGGTTTTGATCATTATCTATACAAATAAATAAAATTGAAGCGTTTGTTGTAATATTAAAATACAGCTTTTTATTAAATGCATACGAAAGTAGTCACTTCATTACACCGAAAAATAAAATTCTGTGGTTTGTTTTAAAAATTTTTTTTAATTAAAGTTTAAATTATGTTAAATTAAAAAAAGAAAAAAAAAATTGTTTACTAAAACACATAATTTGACACATTTTATACAAATAAAGAAATACAAAACCAATGTTTTACAGATCGCCACATAAAAGAATTAATGGTGGCTTCTCCACTAGGCCTAGCCTGTATCGGGGATCTAGCCTAGTATCTATTATACCTAAAGGTAGGTACATGGTAACTAAATTTCGTGTCGATTCTTACTGTGGTCTGGAACGAATTTATAATTTTATTGCGAATTATGCACGGTCAGTGATTGCGTTTCGTGAAGCGTTCATGCGTAACGATAACTATGTAGTCGTTAGACTAAATCGGTGAGAATAAGCCATGTCTAAAATGGTCATTACTATTTGGATACGAAACGTTTGCAAAAAAAAGGCATATTGCATTATTTTTTTGTCATGATTGCCCAAGACAGTAGCGTATATATGTTTCAGTATTTGTTGGGCTTCCCAATCGAACTAGCGATTTTCCCATTAGTTCCATTAAAATGTTATAGAAACTATATTATTATCAATAGATCATGGCTTCCGAATTAAATTAGCTAGATAGCTGTCATGTCCGCCATCAAGGCTAAAAATGTAACAAGGTTGGCTCGCCTATAGAACTTTTCGCCATGGGAATTCGCTGCTAGTAACCAAGTGTTATTGACATCGTCCAGTGTACCCTTCGCATAAATAATAGCCATCGGAGCAACTTCCGGAGCCCCGAAAGGAAAGGAAATTCACTCGATGATTTGCGATTCCGCACACGAGCCCGATATACTCCGTCTGTTACCAAGTTCCCATGCTGCCTTATTTGATGTTTGTTATCACTGATTGAGTCGGATCTTGCAAATGAATTTACTGACTTGCGTGCAGAAGCTTAGGCCCATAAGAACAATTTGTGAACAGATTTTTTTATTTGATTTGACTGGCCATTTAGCTCTGTTGGTAGTATCGCTGCCTTCTGCGATGTAGATCGTGGGTTCGATTCCCACAAACATTTCTGTGACAAACATAGATGTTTGTTTTGTTTCTGGGTGTCAATACGTATTTTATGTATAAAAACAAGTAAGTATATATAAGTATTATATCAGTCGTCTGGTTCCCATGATACAAGCTATGATTAGCTTACTTTGGGGTTAGATGGCGCTGTGTGAAATGTCCACCGATATTAATATAATTAATTTGATATTGAGCTCATGAGCTCATTTGATATTTCGTGTTCCAAGGAAACGCGTGAGTTGAATTTTCCAGAAGCACTTTTCCAAATTCGTATCCGAAATAACAAAGTCCAGGAATATCAACGCACGTCACGATCGCCGCTATGTTTATGATTTATGATTGGATCGAACAGTTCCGACGGAATCTATTTATTGAGTGCGCAAACGCGGCGCGGTGAGAACGAAAGCTTCGAGCCGTTTCCTGAATCAAACACGAGTAATGGGAACGGCGGCGGGCGCGGCGATGGCGCCGCTTTTCGGTGGCGCCTTGTTTTTTGCCAACGTTCAATTTTCAGGGACTTTGCGTTGGCAGAGGCCCATATAATATTACTTAAGATAGAAATTTACAAGCCAGAAGCCCGCCTGATTTTAAGCGGTAAACTATGTCTATAACAAGAACAAAATAATATTGGTAGACAATTCACACAGCGCTATCTAGCTCCAAACTAAGCATAGCTTGTAGAATGGGAACCAGACAACTGATAGAATGCATATTATACTTTTTTTGTAAATAAATACATATGATAGTTAACACCCAGACAGAATAAACATCTATATTAGTCACACAAAATGTTTGTGCTGGCTGGGAATCGAACCCACGACCTTACTACCAAATTAGCTGTGAGGCCTGTCCATACGTCTTACGATCCTATGACATCCTACGAAATGTTTGTACGCGCATAACTTCCAAACGACTGCACCAAATTGGATAAATCTTTCTTTTATGTGTTCGTTATTGTGAGGAAAAGGTTTGTATGAAAAACAAATTACAAAATAAATAGCATATACCTATTTAAAATTAAATTAAAATTAAAAAGATATGGCGGTACGAAGTTCGCCGGGACAGCTAGTTTATAAAAAATAATAATTTGAAAGCAGTTGTTAAAGGCATTGTAACATTCCATGGCAGTTACGAGTAGTTACTTTAACTACTTTTTAATGAGGATTGTTCGTTGTTTTGTTCTTTGTCTTCTTACAGTAAAGCCACTCATTTGAATTCAGTAAACAATAAACCGAGCCATGCGTGGTCACGACTTTGATACGATGCACGACTTGGGAGTTCTGATGTTCTGACTCGTTAACTAAGCCGATTCAAATTTGACTCTTCTCATTTTATATCAACAACTAAAGACGACCGAGAATTGAAATTTGATAGTAGAACTTAAATTTGTAGACATTTTGAGGTATCCAAATATTAACTAGTCATTAGTCGGTTTGTTAGGGTTTTAATCACCTCACCTTGCGTGGTGGTACGGGTGTCAACAAATTTGCGGATTAGTATAAAAGTCGTGAATGTTTTAAAACTAACCGACTGATCCGAAATTCCGGATGAACGTATGAATTTGGAAGTAATCCAAAATTTCACCGGCAAAGACGGAATGTCAAAAAAATTAAAGTTCAATGGCCGAATGGTTTATTCGAGTTATCGATCGAGTGAGCTATTTATTGATAATTAGAATTTATTGTTGTCAAAAATTGGTGTGAGCAGGAAGTGGGGACCTTCCCGGGGCGCGGTGCGAGTGATGCCCTTCGGGGCGGAAGCTGGCGCGACTCACTTGCATTACAAATAACCAGATAATGAACACACGTGCGCTGGTAGCCGTACCGTGGCTGTGCTCATGCGCACCTATATACTCAACACATTAGGTTTAGCCTAGCCTCTGATTATCAAATTATATCGTAATTCCAATATTATATTTGATTAAATGCCTGGTATGTAGGTGTTTATCTGCACGTTGAAGTTTGAAATAAATAATTAATAAATTAATATGAGAAATAATAAGTCCAGCCACATTTTTTTTGGCCACGAGATCAAACTTCTCTTTTAATAACTCAGCAACGGAATAATGAGTTAGCTTCTAATAAACTAATTCGTCTTTTTTACAACGCCAACTAAATATTTTAAAGAAAGCATCAAGTAAAGATCAACAATTAATATTGGCGGACATTTCACCTAGCGCCATCTAGCCCCAAACTAAGCATAACTTGTATTATTAAGCTATTGCATAGCTTCTATCGCGGGCCTTGAGCGTGGAGACCGAATCCAGAAATTCCGTAACGAAAAAACCTAACACCCCCCACTCCGACCGGCACAGCGGTGATACTTTTTAGTTCCATCTATCGATAAATACCAGAACTTTTAATGACTTTTTGAAATATCACGCGCAATAGCTTTACCGCGGCAGTCTCCGAGTACCACACGTCTTTTTTTATTTTTTATTTATTTTTTATATTTTTACATTGTCCTTACAGTACTATAACCCATGCGACAGTGAAAAAGCCTTTTTACCTTTAATTGTAGTTATAATATACCTAAGCTTACAACAATATCACTAAAAAAAGGATAAAAAGAAAACTAACCTAAGGACCCACATAAATAATGAAAGGCTGCATCTGTGAACTTCGCCAACGAAATGGAAAAGTATGGAACTAGATAACTGATGGAAGACACATATTTTTGTTTTGTAAACACATACTTATATAAATATTAACACCCCGCCACAGAACAAACATCAATGTTCGTCACACAAATATTTTGTCCTGTTTCGAACTCATGACCTACAGTGCAGAAGGCATTATAACAATTGAGCTGTGATGCCAAATGAATGATTAACTGTTATTAAAATAGGTTTATAATGTGTTAACAACATAATTTGTTTTATGAACAATAACTTTGTTATTCAAGCTGATTTTTTACCTGAACCATTAGTGGATCGACAAGACTTCTCACTGGAAACATAAACGGAGAGGGAAACTGTTGAAAGATTATTCGCAGTATAAACGAAGGAAGGCGTTCAGCTTTAATATTCAAGACGTTGAAATATTGTTTGCAGCATTATATTTTAACCTAAACGTCGAATGTAAAAAAAAAAAAAAATTGTCGAAAGTCGATGATGAAAGAGGATTCAAGACGATTTCTAGATACATCCGGTTACGGTTCGATCGACACTTCAGTTACAACAGTAATACTCCCTTCTCATGGGGTCGTATGGGTAATAAAAAAGTGACAGTATCGCGGCTATCGATAACGGCGTAATTAAAAGCTACGAAAATTTAATAATAAGGTGCTCAAAATTAAGATCAACTATATAAATCTATTATTATTTCACTTCACTCAATGTTCCATTCATTTAAAATTCCGTAAAATTGCGATACCAGGGTTCTTATAATGTGTTCAACTGGGAAAATAATTGAGTTTTGTCACCATTGCCAAAACTGTGTGCAAAATTTCAGATCTATCGGTAAAATGGAACGCAGATTTTCGAAAGTTGCAACATTTTTCTCATTGTATTCAACCAATTAAAGAAAAAGTAAAAAAAAAAAACAGCTGTTTTTGCGGCTATGGCAACCCATAGGTCGTTAACGGTTATCAGATGCGTAGAGTTTGAATGTTTCGCAAATTGGAAAGCGTATGTTGCGACATATTATTCGCCGCAGTGTCTGTGGAATAATATAGATGCAGGCCGTGGCCTGGCCATTAAAATTTGTTGGACAACTAGCGCGCGTACGCATCGGCATCCCATGGCCCCGATCGACCGATGCATCTCCATCCTTGGAGCCTTATTAGAGCATCGATTGAACCGATTGGATTACTGATTGCTGATTACTGATTGCGTTATCAATATCGTTCATTTAAACGCAGTACCTACTGAACATATCGTTATTTGTATGCAGTTAAAAATTAACAATAGGGTTTAGCTGTGTGAGTGAACGGTATTCGAGTCGTTTTAGGTATCTATGTTTGGTATATAGAGCTACGAATTTAGCTCAGTAAAAAAAAGAAAATGATGTTATAGAAAAATTTTCAAGATGTGGTTGTCGGTGAAATTACAGACATATGAGACATTCCACCTACACGTCTCTGATTTACGGGCGCATACGATGCGACTTGGGTCTTGTCGTACCTTGTAGGAGAGCCCAAGTAGCATCGGTTGTTAGGGGCAGAGGTTACCACTTAACACCAGGTGGGCCATCGGCTCGTTCCGTAACTGTATCACATAAAAAACTAATTTGTGTACCACTGGCTATATATGAAAATCGATTCTTTAGCTCCAAAAAGCTTGTACATTTGCACGGATTAGGTAAAGGGTCGTGTAATATTTTGGCTGTAGGATAGCGGAATATCTTCCAATTCAAATTTCGAAGTAGTTAAAATACTTAGTTCGGCGAAGGCCTAAACACAGGATATGTTTGGGTCTTTGCCCAATTAGGTGTAATGATTAAAACAAACATTGCCTATATTCAATTCAATATAGTATTATTATGTATTACGTTCTTAACAAATTAATAATGTTTACTGCGGTACAAACAGGTTTTAAGTACAAATTACATGAAAACTGTGCAGTATTAATATGACCTTTCGGTCGAATGATAATAACATTGAATTCGTCGCCAAATCGCCAGCGCCAGACAGCGTCGAGTACGCCGGCCGCCGCGCGCCGCCCACACGACCGGGCACCGCGCGCAGCCGCAACGCAATATATCATCTGTGACCGTGGCGGGCTTGGCGCCAAACAGGGTTACGATGCGACTTTGAATTTCACTATTCCTTATTAAAAGAGATTTCAAATTTCTATACACTATACAAATAAACAAAATAGGAGTGTCTGTTTGTAATAAAAAATTGTAGGTAATTAAATAATAATAAAAATTGTAAAAAAAAAACATAAAAATTGTAAAAAATGTTGTTTTGGTATATGTACCGTGTATACATCCATATGTACTAAGTAAAAAGCGGTTATTTTTATATTACAAACAGACACTCCAATTTTATTTATTTGTATATATGTATGTACTCACCGAGTAATGCTTCCTTGCCGGCGTGTATGTTACAGTAGATGTGGTGGTCAGTGGCTACCACTGGCTCCACCGGCGCACCCGACTCCATGAGCCTCAGCTTCGCAGTCAGGTCTTGCACGTCTGTTTATACATAATAATATTTGTACACATTTCACACAACGTCATCTAGCCCCAAAATAAACTAAGCATAGCTTGTATCATGGGAACCAGGCAACTGATATAATTAATACTTAGGTATATACTTTTTGTAAATACATATTAACACCCAGACAAAGAACGAACACCTATGTTCGTCACACAAATGTTTGTCCTGCGAGGGAATTGAACCCGCGACCTACAGCGCGGAAGGCAGCGCTGCTACCGAGCTGTGAGGCCAGTCAAATTCAGTCAGGCCAGTTTGCAAGTACGATGCGGATTCAATTATTATATAGGACGCAAATTAAACATTATTATTATTTCTATCAACAATAAAATAACTCGTATATTTCTCGCCTAACCTAGCTCTTAAGTCTTATAAACTGACAAAAACTGAACTTAATAGATGTCTGATTAAATAAATTAATTATTAAGGTTGTAAATTACACACAGCACACATTTTACCCCAAAATGGTTCATAACGTCGATAGAAATGGGACGTCATTTTGATTTTTGGTGGAAACAAATTTTGCACTGACGACATTCTAGAGCAGCACAATTACGAAATCATCTGATGAATTGGTAAACAAACTGAACTTTCAGTGACAGAAATGATGATGTGTGATGTGATGTGATGTTACTAGGAGTAACTTCGACTACTTTTCCGAAAAGTAAAATAGGGGTGCGTGATAAAAACGAATTCCACGCGGAAGTAGCGTGCAACAGTTATTTCATATATGTTATAGTGATGCTTTCAGGCAACTTATTGCGTTAGCAACTGGAACCCGTTTTTGCATCAACCGTATAATGAAAACGTATAAATTTAAATCAGTTTTCTAGAACCTTTTGCATTTCTAAGATTCTACGAAGCACAGTAGAACGTGACATGACTTAACTAACACAGATCTTAGATTACAACTCTTGCCTTGGATACCTACAAACTAGAACTGGATTTGCTAAAAGCACTAACATACTACCGTGCATTTTAAAACAACGTTAAAACTGCCTCATCTTTTGTATCGGTCAGTTTCTTAAGCATAACAAGTCCATAAAACAATGTTGGTGTTAAAAACCACAAGAATAAAAAGGCTACGTGGTTATTGGGCCTTAATAGCTCTAATTTTAAAGACGAATGCAACAAAAACCCGTTAGCTATTGTTGGCGGGCGGGCGCGGGCGGGCGGTCGCGGCGCGCGGTCCGCTAGCCGGGTCAAAATTAGTATCGCACATGTACAAACAAACTGGCATTGTTTACACGAACCGAACTGAAGCAAGCATACGACGCGCCGCCCGCGCCGTGCCGCGTATACGAGAATATTTCTAGCTTACTAGCCACTATATTTGGATAGATTTCATTTGCAAACATTTCTATATTTGAGGAAAAACTTTTATAAGAATGAAAACCACAGATTTACTCAAGTTTTACGTGCTTTTTTTCGTCGCGAATAACAAGGCCAGAAATGGCTACATTGGACATAAAGATGCAGATTTGCTCTCAAATGAGAAATTAAATTGTAGGGGTGAAATATTAGTAGGGATATAAATCTAATCAGGAGCTAAATCAAGGGCATATATTAGCAGAAAAATGATACCTATGTTGAAAGGCAACAAGCTATGTTACCTATGTTGAAAGTTCAAGCACTCCATCGGCAATGAATGGTGGTAGTTCACAAGATTCTAATAAACGAATTTGTCCTAACAAATTATCGTTACTATACAACCACCAAATTGTACTGTACAGCTTAGCATAATATAATCCGTTGTTATTCAACACATCTGCCTGAATAATAAAAAAAGACTACTCGGAGGTCGCGCGACCAAATCATTCGTCCTGAATAAATAAACCTTAATTTATGCGCTCTCGAAGAAAATGTTGACGCAAACAATTTACTTAACTTCTGGTTGTACGAACTGTATTAACATTTTAATACGATTTAGTTTTTTGCTTCTGAAGTGAATTCGCGATAAAAATATACGAAGAACATTTCAGTGATTATTCATTGAGTGAATGACAAGGTCCAAAACTATTCATAACATTATTAATAATAATAATAATAATGGTGGACAATTCGCACAGCGCCGTCTAGCCCCAAACTTAGCATAGCTTGTACTATGGGAACCAGACAACTGGTAGAATACATAATATACTTTTTGTTTTGTAAATACATACATATAATTTGAACACCCAGACACAGAACAAACATCTATATTCGTCACACAAATATTTGTCCTGGGTGGGAATCGAACCCACAACCTAAGCGCAAAAGGCAGAGTCACTACCAACTGAGCTTTGAGGCCTGTCATGTGTAACATTAAGATCGCTGCAGTAAAATGAACAGCAGCAGGAATATTACCTGACTTGAGCGCTCGTTTCAGTATCCTCCACTGTTTCGCATGATAAATCGATAGTATAAGCACCACTAGAAAGAAAACGACACAGCCACAAGCGGCAAGGGCGAGGCTCGAAGTTTGCAGGTCCCAACCGGCCCCACCCTCCCCGCTGTCAATCACTTCACTATCGTAGTCCACGTATTCGTAGTATTCGTTGTCACTATTGTTTGTGGGCGTGTTGAACGGCCAGATTCGCACATTGTACAGCGACTGGCAGACAGTGTCGCGGTGTATGACGCACGGCAGCTGTACGGCGAGCAGGCGCGCCGGCTCGCAGCGGGTGCACGGCGCGCACGCGTTGCGCTGCCGGTCCCACCACGTTTGGCCGCGCTCGCAAATGTCGCCCGCGCCGGCCCGCACGCAACCCGCTAACAATGCAATGATCGCGATGCACAGCCGGGGTTTACCTCCTCGGATTACCTAAGATCATTATACCACAGATTATTATTCAATCTAACCACGGATATCTATAAAAATATAGAATACTAGCTGTTGGCCGCGACTTCGTCGGCGTGGAATTCGGTTTTATCACGCTCCCCTATTTTACTCCTCGGAAAAGTAGCCTAAGTTACTCCTTGTTACATCAGCTATCTGCCAGTGAAAGTCCCGTCAAAATCGGTAAAGCCATTTCAGAGATTAGCCGGAAAGACAGACAGACAGACAAAAATTTAAAAAAATGTTGTTTTGGTATATGTACCGTGTATACATCCATATGCATTTAGTAAAAAGCGGTTATTTTAATATCACAAACAGACATTCCAATTTTATTTATTTGGATAGATATAGTAATAATCAAAATAAATCAAATTCATTTTCTCTCAAAAACAGTACAGGAATGCATATACATATAAAACTATTATTTAACCAGATTTGTCAGATGATGTTTGACAAAGGTTTGTGTACACCTGTGACACAGGTCAGCAGTGCCCCACTGCGCAAATTAAACTATCCTACTAATATTATAAACGTGAAAGTTTGTATGGATGTTTGTTACTCTTTCACGCTCAAACGGTTGAATGGATTGGAATGAAATTTGGTATCAAGATAGCTTATATCCAGGATTAACACACAGGGTACTTTAATCCCGGAAAAGTGCTGTGTCCCCGTGGGATTACTTATTCACCGCGAGGCTCAGCTAGTATAAAGATAAACATAGATCAAAGAAACATTTCCAAATATTATTTCAAAAACTGTACTATACAGTCATGCATAGAAGTGGGCTCTGGACTGTAACCAAACCTCAAATAAAAACTTTGTACTTTGGGACATAGATCATTCACAAATACCGACCTACACAGTCCAATATAGGAAGTCGTCAGCTAACCGGAAGTTGGAACGTCGAACCCTAATCAAACATAATTTCCAATTATTCTATAATTATTATGGCTCTGTTGGATGTTCAATATAGTAGTTAGCTCTATATTTACAAAAGAATATGATTAAAAAAATCTTGTCCTTTTTCTATAAACCATTTTCTTGATCTAATGCAATAACAGAGAAGAGTTCTGTGTTATTACAATTAAATCTCTCCCTAAATCAGTACGCTTCTTATTATCCAATCTGTTATAGGGTACGGTTAATCATCGAGAGGGTAAGTAAATAATGTCTACCTTGCTACTTAAACTCATGTAGGCTGTCTTAAGTATTCACTAAGGACCACATCTCAATAATGTTCCATTAGAAAGGCACTTTCACTCATTTCACTGTTACGTTCGAAAATCGATGGTATTGTTTGAAACACATGAATAGTGTTATAAATAGCCGTTACAAGATTTTCGGAAAGTCATTTAGCGGCACAGCAACAGCTATATTTGATTCGGGAGCCGGCGACGCGCACTCCGCTCCGCGCACGATACTCTACTACTTTACTTACGTTTACGCGAGAGACGAGACATCCAAGAGTTCCCTCGTCCGTCCCACTCCTACGCAGGAAACGCGTTCGCATTTGGCGCTCGCATCCATTTCCAATTCTACTTTCTTTGTAGTTATTGATTTGGTAGCGCTTGAAGACTAAAAATTTTATAACATATTCATATTAAACTTATTCCTTCTGCCAAGCCGAAGTTATGTATCTAATGTAATATAAATAATATTTACATATAATTATGTCTTTCGATTTAACAATTATACCAGTCGCCTAAAAATCTGGAAGGTATAGTATAACACTGGCTGAATCACAAAAATCTGCTTTGATATTTGATTCATTATGTGCATCCATCGGTGCTATACAATTTACTTACACACGATTTTTTTCGCCGGGATGGAGACTAGTCGGTAAGCAGGCAATCTTCGGGTAACGGATGTGTTCTAAATGATAATAATATGTGCTCGCATTGCATTTTTGGAGAATTTAGTTCTGTATTCTATTTGGATTAGGACACGCACTTTTTGTCTAATGCACCGAGGAAAATATTACTTTATGTAAGGGCCCGGGTTACGCTATTTATGTCTGAACTATGATAGTGTTTTGCCAATAAACTGTTACTCGATACTTTCATTTATTTGTAAATTGCATCCGTTCGAAGCCGGGGCGGGTCGCTACTTTCCGATAAAATAATGGTGACTTACGGACGAAGTGAAGGATCAAGGATGAAGTCGCAACGAAAGGAGTGCAGCTGACTCTCCCATTCTAGCGGCGCGGGCGCCGCGGCGCGCGGCGTGGCGCGCGGCGTGGCGCGCGGCGCCTTTTAGACCTTGCTTTCTTACCTCACCCTTATCTTTTTATCCTGGCGTTTTTAGACCACACGTCAATTGCATAATCCCTATCTTGTACGACTTATGCCTCTTGGTGATAGCTCTTAACAGTATATAAACCAGTGGGACACAATCGCTTTAGATAAGTAAGTAATCATCGGCACTGGAGGCTGAAAGTTACGACAGCACCGGCAGCGGCGGCGGCGCGGCAGTGCCACACAGCGATGATGGGCCTCGACTTTTACGCTTTTTCGACTTCGTTCTAGTGTGACTGACAGAAAAGAACTAGTATAGATTTTAAATAAAAAATTAGATAGATAGATAGATAACTCTTTATTGTACACCACAAGATATACATTAACAATGTTACATGAAATAATAATTTAATGTGAAGTACAATGGGCGGCCTTATTGCTTAAAGCAATCTCTTCCAGGCAACCTTTGGATGGACTGGACTAAAACAGGAATGATATGGGACGGTGGTGTTAAATACAAGAGAAAAAACATTAAATAAAATAACTAAATACTTACTAATATAGATATAAAACTTAAATATATATTAAACAAATAATAATTTAGATATACATACTTATAAATAATACATACATACATATACTACCATAACATTTGTAAATATGTGATTCGGCAGTCTTACGACAACATGGACAGAAAGTGTTTTTGCAATAGTTTCTTAAAAACAGGCAGAGATTTGGCACTTTTGATATCAGTAGGAAGAGCATTCCAAAGTTGAATAGCTTGTACAGTAAAGGATTTTCCATAGAAAGACGAAGAATGAGCGGGGGTGCAGAGTTGTAGAACTTTGGAGGGACGTACCGAGCGTGGATTAGAGAGATGGAGGTATTCGAAACGCTCCTTGAGATAGTTTGGGTTGGAGGGATTGAATAATATACTGTACAAGAGGCATAGAATATGAGTATTCCTGCGAAAACGGATGGACAACCACTTGAGCTTACTGCGGTATTCAGACACGTGATCGTACTTACGAAGGCCAAAAATGAACCTAATACAGACGTTTTGCAGGCGCTCAAGTTTATCGAGAAGGGCTTCTGTGAGATCGGGATAGCAGGCGTCAGCATAGTCAAGAATAGAGAGCAAGAGAGATTGTGCTAGCGTAACCTTGGTGGCAGTCGGTAAGAAATTTCGCAACCTTCTCAAAGAAGCAGCAGATGCAAATATCTTACGGCTCAGTTCGGTGACTTGAGGTTCCCATGACATTACCCTGTCCATAAGTATTCCAAGATTCTTCACTGTTTCACTGAAGGGTATAGGACTACCATCGAAAATGACTTGAGGAAGAGTAGCCCAATCAATTTTACAGATCATCCTAGAACTACCGATGATGATTAGTTGAGTTTTAGTAGGGTTCACTTTGAGTCCAAAGGTGCTACTCCAAGTGCGGATGCGTTCGAGATCATCATTAATTATTTGTACCCCTGCATTTAAGTCCTTTATAGGAACCTGCGTGTAAATTTGAAGATCGTCTGCGTAAAGGTGGTAGGAGGAAGATAATGTTTCAGATATGGAATTTATGAAAATGGCAAAGAGAAGAGGAGAAAGAACGCCGCCCTGAGGAACGCCAGAATGCAAATAGCACCACGATGAATACTTTTCATCAATACGGATGCACTGCCGGCGTCCAAACAGGTAACTATGAAACCAGTCAATTGCCGTTGGAGATATGTTAAGAGAACTGAGCACACCCAGAAGAATATCGAAATCTACAGTGTTTAACGCGTTGCTAAAGTCAAGTAATGACAGCACAGTCACATGTCCATTGTCCATACCCAGACGAATATCATCAGTTATCTTGGTTAAAGCCGTCACAGTGCTATGTCCGCGACGGAACCCAGATTGGAGCGGATTGATAAGGAAATTACTAGTAAGGAAATTGGTCAGTTGATGGTGGATAAGTCGCTCAAGTACTTTTGAAAGAAACGGGAGAATGGAAATGGGACGGTATTCAGAATAGGTAGAAGGGTTAGACTTTTTTGGTAGTGGTATAATTTGGGCGCTTTTCCATATTGTGGGAAAGGTACTACAGGAAATGGAAAAGTTAAAAATGTGGGTAAGTATTGAGATGATCTCATCGAGTATGGGCACCAACATATTACGACTAATGCTGTCATCACCTACTGCATTGGATGAAATGGATGTGACATTTCTCTTTACATCACAATCGATAACTTGACTAAAAAGAAAAGGAGGGTAATCAGGGGCTGGAATTGCAGAAAGATTTTTTAAGGTATTCAATTTAGTAAGGCTGTCAATGCCAAATGATGAAGTGAAATGTTGATTTAATAAGTCAATGTCTAAACTTTTAGAAATGCTGTCTGTACGAGATTTACCAACCCCCATTGTTCTAAGAAATTTCCAAACCTTAGACTGATCATCATTATCAACTGATTCGTGAATGTAACGGCGTTGAGCGTCCCTACACACCTTATTGCAGCGATTTCTGTGTTCTGTGTATTTTTTGAAGTTATCGTCAGAGGGTAAAAAATTATTCACTAACGCTGCTGATTTCAGTTAATCTTATGTACAACCTGTTCCGGCTTGTAATTTTACACATAAATTTTCCTGGTGAATCAATCTATCGGTGAAAATGGCATTCAAATCCCTATAGTAGCTTCTGAGATTATCCTACACAGAAAGGCAGAAAAAAGAGCGATTCAGGACTTTAATTTATACGTAACTAGTGATCAGGACTCGGAAAAAATTGATTAGGCTTGCATTGCAGGCAGGCCAATGATAACATCGCCGATCTAAATAGTCTCATTGTCATATGGCATGTGATGTCAATCAAGACAGAAAGCAGTCAAACGTCGTCATTTTAATCATTACGGCGGGCAGAGCAGAGGAATAATTTGTTGATCGATTTTTAGTTTAATTCTTTGAATTTACATTTTTCATCCTAAAGTTTATAGACACAAACAGGTGTGAGGAGAATTTCTGCTTTAATGACTTAGCAACCATTCGCTGATCTGCCAGATTGAATTTGATTATTTATTATTTAACGCATGTATCAGAACATATTAGCGCAACAGAACAAAGAAGGATGAATCCGCACATACAGGAAACTGAAGGTGACGTCCAAGATCCCTCCGTCTCCTCTACAGTCCAAATCAATCGCCAATCCAACATCAGACCAAGAATAAGAAATCTCCGTCCTGAAAGTATTGGACTGTACTTTCCTCTGCCAAGTACCTACCATTTCCTTGTCCTGTATCCCTATATAATTTGTGAAAGATTACTATTATGCTTGATAAACTATATATAATTAATTAACTTTTCAGATACTGCACCTGAGATACACTCAAGTGATAATAGCATTTCAACATCTAGAGCTTTAATACTTGTTGTCATCATTTTCGTCTCTTCACTGTTAGCCTTAGGTCTTGTCTACAGGCAGTTTCCAGATTTAGAAGAGTATGTAGCAACATAATAACATTGTTTGAATTAAAAAACAGGTTATTTAATTGTTTTTTATTTTTAGACATGAAAAACAACATTTGCATTTACCATGGGACCTTGAAGACGCTAAGCACTTGGGTTTAGTATTGGACCGCTATAAAGAAAAATATTTTTACGAAGTATTATTTGGAGTATTTCTAGTTTATATATTGTAAGTATAACAGCTACATTGTAATTTATGTACTGCTATGATTTAAGTACTCACATCATTTACAACCATTTTTATTAAAATTCCCTCTATTTTTTCCAGTTTGCAGACGTTTGCAATACCAGGGTCTATATTCCTGAGTATCCTCTCAGGGTTCTTATTCCCATTTTATTTTGCGCTAACGCTGGTTTGCTTCTGTTCAGCAATTGGAGCAAGTTTGTGCTTCTTCTTATCTAATATCTTGGGGAGAAAGCTGGTGAAGAAATTCTTCCCAGAAAGAGCAGCCCAGTGGGCAGCGGCTGTCGAGAAGCACAAAAATAATTTGCTGAACTACATAATATTTTTAAGGGTGACACCATTTTTACCTAACTGGTTTATTAATATGTCAGCACCAGTGATTGGGGTGCCCCTTGTGCCATTCGCTCTCGGAACATTCATAGGTGAGACTTTGATTCTGTAACAATGTTGGCGAACTAAGCATGATTTTTGTTGAGTTAGCATATTTCATCACTATTTAACACATTTTAAATTCTGTAGAAACTGCTTGTCACATTTCAATCCAATAGTCTGCAATTATAAAATTATTATACATATATAAAATTATCTCACCGGGACTTGTCGGTTATTTAGTTGGTATAGGACTTGTCCTGGTTGTCGGGTTGTTGATGAACGAAATACTGAAAGAAAGTTCACTGAGTTCTTCCTACCCCTTAGGGGATGGAGGAATGGAAGGGATAAAGAGATATATTTTTATTGGTGTACATTTCACACAGTGCCATCTAGCCCCAAAGCTAAGCATAGCTTGTATCATGGGAACAAGACAACTGATATAATACATATATTAACACATTTGTCCTGAGTGGGAATAGAACCCACAACCTACAGTGCACAAGGCAGGGGTAGTGCCAATTAAGCTGAGGCCAATGGAATATTATATATGTATACTATTATTCTTGTATAGAAAGTATGTCTTATTTTCAGGTGTGGCCCCACCATCATTTGTGGCCATCCAAGCGGGCCAAACATTGCACACACTGACTTCCACCAGCGATGCATGGTCCTGGACTTCTATTACTGTTCTGAGCATATTTGCACTAGTGTCACTAATACCAGTGTTTCTAAAGGACAAGTTAAAAAAAAAGTTTGAATGAACTGCTGTTGATTTTTAGTAATTTTATTTAGATGTCTTATTTATATTAATAAATTGGTGTTTGTACATTCCATTTCTATGTTTGTTGTATCTGGTTTGTTTTCAGCAGTATGACCCAATGTGCAATACTGATGTTTTATTTCCCGCTGAGAACTGAACTGCAGGCCTCCAATACCACCAGTTGTACCATACTGAAAACAAAAAAGTCAGAATTTGTACTAAGCTTATACCATGGAGTAGGCAAAAATGAATGAAAATAATAATACTGGTGGACATTTCACACAATGCTATCGAGCCCAAAAGTAAGCTTAGCATAGCTTGTATCATGGGAGCCAGACAACTGGTCTTATATACTTTTTTGTGAATACTTTCATATAATATACATTAACACTCAGACATAGAACAAACATCTATGTTCATCACACAGATATTTGTCCTGAGTGGGAAACGAACCCACAACACACAGTGCCAACATACAGTGCAGAAGGCAGAGTTACTACCAACTCAGCTGTGAGTCCAGTCAAATAAACTTACACAGATATGTCTCTTTCAATTCTACTTGTAATGACTTGCAATGATGTCTGCATTCTTCGGCTGGGTTCAATTCAATGGTTCTAGTTCCACTGAGTGATAACAAAAATGAGAAATTACATTCTGTGTCAGGTAATTGTAATTTCTCTTGGCTTGTATCTACTATGAGATACCTTTCTGTGCTTTGACCAAACTTGGGGACTATTGCTGGCCTTGGAATCAATTGGCGCAAAGTCTTTGCTACATTCATGTTATTGAATTTCCTGAAAGAAAAATTTATTTGAATACGGTGGTTTATTAATGTTGTTGGACATTTCACACAGTGCCATCTAGCCCCAAAGTAAGCTAAGCATAGGACAGGACCATGTTCAGGATATCATAGGAACCCATGATATCCTGAACTGAAATAATACATATTAACACCTAGACACAGAACAAACACCTACATGTTTGTCCTGGGTGGGAATCAAACCCACAAACTACATTGCAGAAGACAGTTACTACTAACTGAGCTGTGAGGCCAGTCTTTAGTATATACACTACTACTAATACTACTACTACTACTAATACTACTACTACTACTATTCTTCGAATTTCATTTTGGTTAAATTGGTAAAACTTACCAGATATAATAATGTTTTTCTGCAGACTCCTGTTGCCTGATCATCTCACTTGGGTGAATGTAAACCTTGTTATCAGCGAGAATCTTTGGGGCATCTTTATCAAATATATTTTTGTTGCTCATATAAAAATGTTTTAATGTGTCTATACTTATAATATCTTGTTCACTCTGTAATTTAATCACAGTATTTAAATTGCGCCTTTTAAAAAGTAGGAGATATTATGAAATATTAAATCAATTCAAATAATTTCTCCCAATTTGCCTGTGGACCCCGGACCCCGGACCCCGCACTAGGGCTAGGGCTAGGGTCTACTACTATCATGGGTGACTGAAAACTATTTATTAATTCTTGTAACAGGAGACAATATGTGAGCAGATTACACACTTCAAAACAATTATACTTTACACAATCATAAAGATACAAAAATTTTAGGCATTACAAATTACCATTATTGGCTATATTGTGGAGTCTAATGTATTTCTAGTAATATTACCTTGTATATGAAAGGTGCTTTATGTTGATCTCTTACAGGTTTAGGATTGTACACTTCTCCAACATTACTCACACTACTACACGGCCAGCAATCCATATCTGCTACAGTGAAGAAAGGATTTTGTATCAAGCATGTCTCATGGTAAAACTCTGAAAAGTTTGATACGGGTTATACATTAACAAGAGTTTTTCAGGACAATTTTTAAGAGATAAAGTTATAGAATGAGCAGATGGCCCATTTGGTATTAAATAGCAACCTCTGCCCATAATAAGCAATATGACTTGGGGGTATGACAAGAACAGTCAGATTGTATAAGCCCATAATTAAGCCATGAATGTGGAGTGTATGCAATTTCACCGCAACCATAATAACCTGAACACAGCAATGCGAATGCATTACTGTCGGTTACAGAAATGGGAATGTTGGCAGTACTACCCCAGACAAACTTGGCTTAATGTTAATGCTGTTGAAAGCTAAAAGCTATCTCAACTATTGATTTTCTTATCTATAGTGCACAAAAGGAGCCTCTTTGAGGTGCACATAAATCCTTTCACCACATGCTTCGAGAGAATCAGTGACTCGAATAGTAGTACTTACCTATTAACGATGGAAACAAAGATATAATTGGAATAAAAAGCTTCCTGAGCAATCTGAGTCCTGGGTAAATGTACTCCTGCAAATTACAGGCAATATAACTGAAGATTATTTTGTAGTTCACAGTGACCAGAGTTGCAGTAAGACCTATGAAAAGGGCCAAAGCCAGGTACTTTTTACGGCTGTTCTGTAAACGAGGTGTTTCTAAAGAATGTAGGGTTTCAAAGTAAATGTTTTTGAATTCTTCTTCAGACATTCCTTCACTCGTACACTGTCGTTTAAGTCTTCGGATATAATTTGAATAATCTTCTAGTGCTCTTCGATTAGCCATTTTAAAATAGTTTATTTTCATCAAAATTATATATTAAAAAAGGAACATTTTAAATTCAACACCGTGCTGTTTTAAATCAAAACATTGAATCGGCACGTCAATGTTAATTGTTTTGACATTGACATTACACATGTGTAAAAAATCACGTTCCTACCGCATAGCCCTTACTATCAAAATTTTAACATGAACTCCTATGTTGTATATGACACTATCACTAGCGGTCATTGGCAGACTGGTGGGCTCATATAGCCTCTGTAGCCATCAATTAAGAAGAAGAAGAAGAAGAAGTATTTAATTAAAACATGTAAATATGTAGTTACTGGCTATCGCAGATAATATCGCGTACTATGAATTTGTTTTTATAAAAGTATTGTAAATTTTATGTAGGTAACTAATATATATAAAATGTATGTACACGGCCTATACACGGCTATGTATATTATAAGTATCATAAACACGTGCAATGAATAAATAAGTAAATAGGCTGTCATAAATAAAAGAAACAGCTCAATTTGTTCAGTATAGCAATTTCGGCACAATATTGCAGAGAATGACAAAATAAAATATATTTACCGAAATATACCTACTCTATATTCGTCAAGGATCTATATGTTGAAAATAAAAAACCGAGTATAATGCTAGTCCCGAATCGAACTCTTGACCCTACCGCTACATTCGGTTGCTCGTACTAGGTACGCTACTGGAGTATTCAATCAAACAGAATGAAGTCAAGCTACTAATAAGTGAGTAGGTAGTAGACGTAGGTAAATTTTTGAGTCTTTCTCTGATGATAAGATAAAGTAGCCATACCTACTTGGCAGGCTTGGTGATAACACGGACAATGTATGGAATCTTGTCAATACAACGACATGCTCTCTCTTTAATTTTCTAATCTTTCTAACCTGACTCTGTGACTAACGTAATAAAAGTGCATTGTGTGTGATGATGACTGGCGTGTTACGAGATCGATCAGCTTTGCTCTTGAAAATGATCGGAAAATCAATGGAGAGCGTTGATACAGACTCATAGATGGAACTCGACGGTCGGCCGCAAGGCGCTTCCTGGCGCTGGCCTCTGCTGTTTTCAGTCGTTTTTCTAAACGTATGTACTTTTCTAACATTCAGTGAAACTGAGAACTCTTTGGATAGGAAAACTATTTAGTGTAATAATAGGTCTGACTTGTAATGTGGTATTTTATGCACCTACTTAGGCAATTCGCCGCTATACAATTAAAAAATAAGTCTGATAGATGGCTCGTCGTAATTCAAAAAATTCAAATGGAATGTACCTAATGGAGGCTCCATTTTATTATAAATACCCGCATTATAATAGAGTCGTCAAAACGGAGTTTAATAAATTTACGAAACAACTACCTATTCCATCAGTTTTGTAACTCAAATTGTTACGTAGGTGACTCGAGAGCTGTGTCCAATATAATGGAATTCTTATCAGTCAAAGAATGACGTCAGACATTATCGCAGAATGTGTGAGCAGGTGATGTAGGTACTTGTGATAAAATGAAAATAAGATCACCTTCTCGGATGACTAACGTAGATAAAACGCACATAAAATTACAGGCACATGAGATATTCCACTTGCACGTCTCAGAATTACGGGCGCATACGATGCGACTTGGGTCTTGTCGTACCTAGTAAGAGAGGAGCCAAGTCGCATCGGTTGTTACGGGCTGAGGTTACCACTTAACACCAGGTGGGCCGTTGGCTCGTTCCGTAACTGTATCACACAAAAAAAAAAAACACATTTTATTATGTGCGTGGAACCTACACAGTTTTCTATCCCAAGGGCGTTAAAGTGGATGAGTAACTCATTATCTTGCTGTTATAAATAAACTTAACATAATTAATTAATAATCCCTTGGTAAACCTCTAAATTATATTTCGCTTCATTTACACGAACGATTAGCAAATAGACCTATGTCTTCCAGTTCTAAGCTATTGAAAACGTTGCCTATATTGAGATTGAAAAGCTGAGAATATTGAAAAAAATAAATATTTATGGGTTTCCGGAAGTGCACGGGAACCATGTTGGCTTGCAGGATTTGGGAGATAACATACAATTTAGAGGTTGGGATCAGTGTTAGTGTTAGAAAAAAAATGGAATAAAACGCTCGAGTCCACTACTTGACTCGTGCGTTTTATTCCATTTTTTTCTCCTACTTAGATAGTTATCATATTATGGCATCGATATCTCTAAGTTTTATTGAGTGACCGTTCTCAGTTTGTCTATCCTATCATCCGGGAAGATGGCTCACAACAGCCAGTCAGTATCTAAAGATTTGAATCGTGGTGTGCCCCAAGGATCAATCCTCGTTCCGCTGCTCTTTGTAATATATTAGCGGCCCGCGGGCTTCGCATGGGTAGTGTCTAGTATTTATAGCTGGAAGTCATCTTTATCAGAATAAATTAAAACCACTCAGGGATAATCTAGCTTCCTATTAGTGCAGTGAATTACCGACGAATTTATTCGCATAACGTTCAGTGTGATCAGCGAAATGATATTTTTTTTTTTTTTATTTGCCAAGAATAGGATCTGTGTTAAAATATTAGTCATACATTAGGATTGAACAAGAGAAGTCATAAATAGCATGAAAAAATGTAAAGCGATTAGGTTTATTAATTTTGTCCAGGTATGGTTATATTACGTTCTTCGTTTAAAATATTCATCGCTTTTTGCAGATATGCCTTCCAAGTCTTGTGCTGTCATATGGAGTGCTACTGGTCCGTTTGCTGGATTTCGCAGTCCCGCTGTGGCTCGGCCTCTCGGCACCGGCCCTCTACGTCCTTGTATACTGCCTCACACGTAAGGTTTATGATGCAACGAGCAGATGACTCACATTTATGTTAAGCGGTATCACATCACAACAGCAATATGACTTGGGCCCTCCTACACAAGTATGGGATAGCTCACAAGTCGCATAGCATTTATGAGCAGTACTCACGCCAAGTTCGTCTGGAGAAGTACAGCCACCATGCCCATTTCTGCCGCCAAGCAGTAACGCGTTGCCGGTGAAGTTACAGGCACATGGCACATTCCATCTACCCGTCTCAGAGTTACGGGAGCATAAGATGCGACTTGGGTCTTGTCGTACCTAGTAGGGGAGCACCCAAGTCACATCGGTTGTTATAGGCAGAGGTTACCACTTAACACCAGGTGGGCCGTCAGCTCATCCCGTAAAATTCACATATGGTGGAAGTACTTTCTCGGACGATTTTTGCGTGAGTTCTACTGCTCTTCAAAAGTTAGTAGTAGTGGCCACAAACAACTGCATTTAGACACGTAAAATTTTTCGAACATTCATATTTGGTTCCAGAGTGCTGGTGCCGAGAGGCGGCAGATTCGTGGGGAGGGCCCACAGGGTTTCGCGTGATGGCCTCTCTGGGACTTGCGATATTGGTGGCTAGTTTATTGATCTGCGCGCTGGTTCCGTATCATTGGCAACCTTGCATCTTTGGCGTCCTAGGAGGTGAGACGCCCATTTCATGTTGCACACACTGTCATAATATGTCATCTACATTTGTTAGGATGAGAAGTGCATAGAAAGAAATAAATATATTGTTACAAGGATCGCGCTCGCGAAAAAAAAGGAATCCCTCCATTAGGGGTTTCTTGGCTGTTCTTCCCATGGAGGGTCGGATAGGGTTTGAACAGGCATCAAACTAATCGATAAGTACGCGTGACCTTATGTTTTGAATATTGACGTTTCCAAGCCATTTCTTTATGAATTCTATGGAAATAAAGTTTTTGACTTTGACTTTTGACTTATATACTCGTAGCAATAATATTGAGTTCGATTCCCACACAGTCTACAAACATTTTGTGTAATGAACATAGATGTTTGTATGTTGTGTTAATCAGTATCTGGGAGTTAATAGGTACTAATATATACAAATAAATAAAATTAAAATATCTGTATGTAATGTCGAAATAACAGCTTTTTACTATATAAATATGAAAGAATAAAAAAAAAACTGGCTGTTTAATTGCTTATTCCGGCTATCTCCTGAACGGCTGCACCGATTTTGACGGGACTTTCACTGGCAGATAGCTGATGTAAGGAGTAAATTATGCTACTTTTATCAAGGGTAAAATAGGCAGGCGTGATAAAACCGAATTCCACACGACAAAGTCGCGGGCAACAGCTAGTGAACAATATTTAAGTAATATTTTTAAAAGTAATACAGTACAAGCTATGCTTAGTTTGGGGCTGGATAACAATGTGTGAAATGTCCACCAATATTTTTTATTTATTTTATTTTATTTTAAAAATAATTTCATTTATTCAGATCTATCTGCTTAGTAGGTATTATATTGATATGGACAGTCTTCTCTTTGAAATCAAGTAGGTTATCTGATAGGCAAGTTAATATAATCTTATAGGTAATTAAGTCGGTCATGTGGTGTCGTCATATAAATACAATTGTGTCTACTGTAATTTCTTTAGTATACCTACCTAGATTTCTTCCGTATGAGAGCTCAGTGGTGTATAATATATATAATGAAGTAATAATGTGCTGACTTGCTGAGCATAAAGCTTTTTCTTGCTGCCCACGCTAAACTTACAATGAGAAGCCCCGACAATCGTTCCCTGTGCCACCTGCGGCACAGGGAATTCTAGTATGTACATATGTGTGTCTAAGATTAATTAAGCTTTATTATTATTGCAGGATTCGGTTCATCTCTGATATCTGCTCAGGTGGATGCAGTAGTTTTCGATACATACGATACCAGAATTGGTGTTGTTCGTGGCTTATGCTTTGCTGGACAAGCATTTGGACTATCTGTATTCCCGCACATAATCACAGAATTAATAGAACATTATGAATATGCTCAGGCGTATATCGTTTTCAGTGCAATAATGCTACAAACATTGCCCTGTATTTTGCTGTTGAAAGTCGACGACACACCAAAAAGGCCAGTGTCATTTTCGAGATACAGTGATTTGGCAAAAACGTACGCATATAGTAACGAAGTTATTGACACTAACGTCAACATAACTGCACTCCAACTACATGATCTTGGCAAAAAATGTTGGAAAAGTCCATCTGACGACAATTTGCACAAGGAATTCGACGAAACGGACGGTGATGCTGAGAACACGTATGATGCAATTGCCACTATCACGCCGCCGCCTAGTCCTGAAGAAAAGAGAAGAAATATATTCGGTGTAGAGATATTGCCGGAAATACCAGAGGAAAGCGAAGATACCGATGATGATGATGATTCTTTTATAAATAATAAAGACAAGAATAAGTACAACAAGCAGAGACTTAGCTTAGCTATAAAAAGACTGAGTACTTTAGGGGACAATATAGATGACTGCATATCTAATCAGTCTAGAAGAGATTCGCAAAGCGATAGAGATGCAAGTGAAAGCAAAGACTATTCAGAAGTAGAAGTCACTTATGATAACATTTCACCAGTCACAGATGTTCAGAGAGAAAAGATTTTCAATTCATTTAGCTTCAGATGTCAGTCTGCTTACGCCGGTATGAGAAGACGAATATGGATGCCTTCGTATAGAGTTTACAGGATACGTAGAAGATTATTATACACGATGTATAATGTTAACGATACATTCATAAAGCCCCTGACGAGGTCATTGTCTTGCTGGAGATTTTACCCATCGCTAACTCTAGCTTTCGCAAAACTAAGCTTAAATACAGTGGGTTTGACGATACTACCATTGATGGCCTCTCGCATACAACCGAAGATTTCAACAACAGAGTCAAATTTCTTGATGACATTATACGCTTTTACTTGGATATGTTTCTTGTTATGCACTCCATGGTTGATACAAACTCCGAAGATGAATTTCAAGTACGTGTTGTTATTGGGATTGATGATATCTACTGCAGCATGTTTTAGTGAGTATTATTTTGTTTCTGGTAATTTATTTCTCAGTATCAAGGTATTCAATGGAATGTTTTGTTGCAGTTTTAGCTGAGGCCGCAAATCATGACATGGTTTCGATAGGCGTTGTCGTAGCTGGTTTAGGCTATGGGGCGATAACTTCTTGCTGGGAGACAACCGTTCAAGACTTTGTAGGGCCTAGGCAATGGTCCAAAATTCACAGCACGCTAGAAACCGTATCTGGTTGCCTTTTGGCATCATTTGTAGTGGGAATTTGTTTTATTGTAGAAAATGAAAACAGTTTGCATTTGGTGATGTTTATCTTGGGGATAGTGCTATCTGGAATATCGGCGATATGGATCATATTACTTATTGTTTCAATATACATTACGAAGATGAGAGCTATGAGGCTTGGTAGAAACTGGCTAATTTAGTCAATATTTTAGGTTATTGTTAAGTGTTTATTTATTACATGAAATGCTTTGTGATTTAGCAGAGTATAATAAATTTTTATAACAGTTCAAAATGATAGTTTGATATTACACTCAAAGTAAATATCCACCAAAAATATACTCACACAATTTAAATTTGTAATCTAGATATAACAATGTTAGCTTAATGTTTGAAATGAATATTAGGTGTGATGTGACTAATGTAGATTCATAAAAATCGTTGTAAACACTATACACGATGAGTGAAACTTTCCTTGCCGTATATACCATATATATATATTAAATATATGCCGTAATAACAAGAACTTCCGTTTCATTTTATCTATAATGAAAAGTAAATATTCTTTTCCAGGGCAAATACTTTTAACGCAAGAATATTATGTTTAAAAAAGGTTATAGTAAATGTGCATCACTAAAGAGTAATTTTCACATCCTATTTAGCATAGGGGTTCTGTTTTATAAATTTGATATATCACGCAGGGCTGATATTCCATGTGCAGAAGCTGATATTCTTATGAAAATAGATCTTGTAGAGCAAAGCTTTTGTGTGCATAGTTTGTGGATTGGCCATTGTACATTAGGGCAAAAAGGAGCTTAAATCTTGCAAAAGTAGGTACTTTATTTTCTTGTTGTCAAACTTAGTTAATACAAAGATACGTTTAGTTTTGAAAACAACTGCTTCTGAGAAACACAAGCACGTTATTATTTTTTTAACAAACGTTTGATAAAACAATTGCAGATGTTATTCATGTCGCTATTACAAAACATATCAAATGATGTAAGTAAATAGCATATCAGAGAACACTGACAAATATTTGTCATCTAGATAAAGTAAAGGGTAAACGAATTGACGTTTTATAGGAAAAAAATGTGTGATTATAAAGATGCTACTGATAAGATCTGAGCACGATTGAAAATGATCAAAATAAAGATTCGAATTATGACAAATGTTAAGGAATGAATCACTGAAGAATTTCAAAACTAATAAATGATAAAGGCCACAGGAAATAAAGTGTCAGCGTTATTTGTCTAACGTCGACCTAATCTACTGTGTAATGTAAACGAGTCGTACTTGTGCTAACAATGTCTTAGTCTATCATTAAAATTAGCTACGAGATTCAAGAGCCAGCATTCGAATAATAACTACGCGAGATAAACGACAAACACGAGGTGTTGAATCGACTGAAAGTTACAATATTCATGTTTGGCGACATGAATGGTGATGGCTTTCAAGAAAAATATAATCGACCTTTCAGGAATATTAGCTTGGGTAAGTTTGCTTTAGATTGTTTTTATATTTACGAAATGGATAATTTACCACAAGATACTAAAAGACAAACACAGTGCCAGATTGCGATGTTTTATCACAATTATTTAAGAAGAAAAAATGTTTTTCAGGTGGTATTATTTCTGCCATCCATAGCTGCGAATATCGACTGCAATGGCAAACCTTTCCATTGCGTTAATACGACCCACTTCATGATATGCGTAGACCTCGGGAGTGGAGTATCAAGCACCATCGACGATTTCATCATAACTTGCCCGTCGACTACGGTATGTGCAGCGACTAATCGATTTGAGTGCGAATTCCCTGCAGCTACGACCACGACTACAACTACATTTGCACCTATACCATTAGTAACTGAAAGTGTTTCGGTAGAAACGACCTCTTTGGTTAATGATGTGACAACTTCGACGCCGTTTGAAGAATATTTTAATTCAATCGACTCAAATACACTGGCTGACGTTACAGTTAGCACACCGACAGTAACAGAAGCAGAAGCTGCAGCAACAGTAAGTGACTTTACTGAAAACGTTAATGTGTTAACTATGAATGATATTATTACAACAGAGTCTACAACAGAGTCTGTTGATGTCGTAAATAATGATCCCACAAAATTTTATCAACCAAGTGATTCAATCGGTGGGTTGTCCACTAATATACTTGCGAAACCAGTAACGGATTTGACACAAAACTTGAATGTAGTTATACCACAAGCGGAAAGTAATTCTACTTTAAATAAAACAAAAATACAAATGGTATACGTTGATGTGCAAAATGATAGCACCAAGGATATTCAAAGTAATATTACTTTGCCCGGTAATATGGTTTTCAGCGACGTATCAGAATCTAATGCCAATCTATTGAATTTCAATTCTTCTTTTAGTGAAACTGTTAAAAGTGTTTCTGCTGATGCTGTACAGCATGAAATGACAACAACTGTCCAACCTAGTAGTTATCGCACTTTAGAAACAAAATCTATACTGACAGATGGAACGAAAAGCTTGAGTGGGGTTAAACAAGAATTTGAATATAACTCAACTTCAAATCGGCCAATCGTAATTGTATCGAATGATTTACAAAATCGAACAAATTTAAACCAGCAAAATAGGACCACATCCGGTGAACCAAGTAGTACAGATTATCCGGATAATTTTGTAACAGAATCAATAATAACCGATGTTATAAAAAACTTAACCGTTATTATGCAAGAATCTGTGAATACCACTACAAGTCAAAATATCCCACTTATATCCAATGATTTCCAAAATGACAACAATGTGTATGCGCAAAATAATATATCCACTAAAATCGATAATGATAATTCCACTAACTATACTGTAATGAACGTGACCAATTTTGAAACTGGTCCTTACTTGAGTGAAGCCGCTTCAAATATTTCAGCTGATGCTGTGCAATATGAAGCGACAACAGTTTTTGGATCAAGTAGTAGAGATTATCCGGATATTGTTGTAACAGAAACAACATTAAAGGATGCAACAAGCAAATTAACTCCTATTATACAAGGATCTGAGTATAATATAACTTCAAATCAAACTATTCCAATTGTATCAGATGGTACACAAAATGAAACCAATTCGTATTCACATAAAAGTAGCTTATCCGGTATAGGTGACAATGATACTGCCACAAACTATATTGTAATAAATGTAGTTGATCCTGCCCTGAATAAAACCGTTTCAAGTGTTTCAGTGGATGCTGTGAAATATGAACCAACGACATTTTTCGCACCAAATAGTACAGATTATCCGGATAACGTTGTAACAGAAACAATATTAACGGATGTTGAAAGAATCTTGCCTGTTGTTAATCAAGAATCTGAGTACAATACAACTTCTAATCCGAGTATTCCAATTGTATCAAATGATTTACAGAATGAAACCAAATCTAATGAGCAAAATAGTACATTACACAGTAAAATAGATAGTAATACGGTCACAAACTCTATTGTAATAAATATGAACGATCCTCCGTTGAATAAAGCCGTTCCAAGTGTTTCAGTTGATGCTGTGCAATATGAACCGACAGCACTTTTCGCACCAAGTAGTACAGATTATCCGGATAATGTTGTAACAGAAACAATATTAAAGGATGCAACAAGCAAATTAACTCCTATTATACAAGGATCTGAGTATAATATAACTTCAAATCAAACTATTCCAATTGTATCAGATGGTACACAAAATGAAACCAATTCGTATTCACATAAAAGTACCTTATCCGGTATAGGTGACAATGATACTGCCACAAACTATATTGTAATAAATGTAGTTGATCCTGCCTTGAACAAAACCGTTTCAAGTGTTTCAGTTGATGCTGTGCAATATGAACCGATGACATTTTTCACACCAAATAGTACAGATTATCCGGATAATGTTGTAACAGAAACAATATTAAAGGATGTTAAAAGAATCTTGCCTATTGTTAATCAAGAATCTGAGTACAATATAACTTCAAATCCAAGTATTCCAATTGTATCAAATGATTTACAGAATGAAACCAAATCTAATGAGCAAAATAGTACATTACACAGTAAAATAGATAGTAATACGGTCACAAACTCTATTGTAATAAATATGAACGATCCTGCGTTGAATAAAGCCGTTCCAAGTGTTTCAGTTGATGCTGTGCAATATGAACCGACAACAATTTTCGCACCAAGCAGTACAGATTATCCGGATCATTTTGTAACAGAAACAACATTAACTGATGCAACAAGCAACTTATCTGCTATTATACAAGGATCTGAGAATAATATTACTTCAAATCTAACTATTCCAATTGTATCAGATAGTATACAAAATGAAACCAATTCGTATTCGCAAAATAGTACCTTATCCGGTAAAAGTAACAATGATACTGCCACAAACTATATTGCAATAAATGTAATTGATCCTGCCCTGAAAAAAACCGTTTCAAGTGCTTCAGTTGATGCTGTGCAATATGAACCGACGACATTTTTCGCACCAAGTAGTACAGATTATCCGGATACTGTTGAAACAGAAACAATATTAAAGGATGTTAAAAGAATCTTGCCTGTTGGTAATCAAGAATCTGAGTACAATATAACATCAAATCCAAGTATTCCAATTGTATCAAATGATTTACAGAATGAAACCAAATCGGATGAGCAAAATAGTACGTTACACAGTAAAATAGACAGTGATACGGTCACAAACTCTATTGTAATAAATGTGAACGATCCTGCGTTGAATAAAGCCGTTCCAAGTGTTTCAGTTGATGGTGTGCATTATGAACCGACAACATTTTTCACACCAAGTAGTACAGATTATCCGGATAATGTTATAACAGAAACAATATTAACGAATGTTGAAAGAATCTTGCCTGTTGTTAGTCAAGAATCTGAGTACATTACAACTTCAAATCCGAGTATTCCAATTGAACCAAATAGTTTACAAAATGAAACCAATTCGAATGAGCAAAATAGGACGTTACCCAGTAAAGTACACAGTGATGCGCTCACAAACTCTACTGTAATAAATGTGAACGATCCTGCGTTGAATAAAGCCGTTCCAAGTGTTTCAGTTGATGCTGTGCAATATGAACCGACAACAATTTTCGCAAGTAGTACAGATTATCCGGATAATGTTATAACAGAAACAATATTAACGGATGCAACAAGTAACTTATCTGCTATTATACAAGGATCTGAGAATAATATTACTTCAAATCTAACTATTCCAATTGTATCAGATAGTATACAAAATAAAACCAATTCGTATTCGGAAAATAGTACCTTATCCAGTAAAAGTGACAATGATACTGCCACAAACTATATTGTAATAAATGTAATTGATCCTGCCCTGAACAAAACCGTTTCAAGTGTTTCAGTTGATGCTGTGCAATATGAACCGACGAAATTTTTCGCACCAAGTAGTACAGATTATCCAGATAGTTTTATAACAGAAACAATATTAACGAATGTTGAAAGAATCTTGCCTGTTGGTAATCAAGAATCTGAGTACATTACAACTTCAAATCCGAGTATTCTAATTGTACCAAATGGTTTACAAAATGAAACCAATTCGGATGAGCAAAATAAGACGTTACCCAGTAAAGTAGACAGTGATACGGTCACAAACTCTACTGTAATAAATGTGAACGATCCTGCGTCGAATAAAGCCGTTTCAAGTGTTTCAGTTGATGCTATGCAATATGAACCGACGACACTTTTCGCACCAAGTAGTACAGATTATCCGGATAACGTTGCAACAGAAACAATATTAAAGGATGTTAAAAGAATCTTGCCTATTGTTAATCAAGAATCTGAGTACAATATAACTTCAAATCCAAGTATGCCAATTGTATCAAATGATTTACAGAATGAAAACAAATCGGATGAGCAGAATAGCACGTTACCCAGTAAAGTAGACAGTGATACGGTCACAAACTCTACTGTAATAAATGTGAACGATGCTGCGTTGAATAAAGCCGTTCCAAGTGTTTCAGTGGATGCTGTGCAATATGAACCGACAGCATTTTTTGCACCAAGTAGTACAGATTATCTGGATAACGTTGTAACAGAAACAATAATAAAGGATGTTAAAAGAATCTTGCCTATTGTTAATCAAGAATCTGAGTACAATATAACTTCAAATCCAAGTATGCCAATTGTATCAAATGATTTACAGAATGAAAACAAATCGGATGAGCAGAATAGCACGTTACCCAGTAAAGTAGACAGTAATACGGTCACAAACTCTATTGTAATAAATGTGAACGATCCTGCGTTGAATAAAGCTGTTCCAAGTGTTTCAGTTGATGCTGTGCAATATGAACCGACAACACTACTCGCACCAAGTAGTACAGATTATCTAGATAATGTTGTAATAGAAACCACATTAACGGATACTACAAGAAACTTAGCTGCTATTCTACAAGGATCTGAGTACAATATTACTTCAAATCAAAGTATTCCAATCGTATCAGATGGTTTACAAAATAAAACCAATTCGATGCAGAATAGTATATCCAGTAAAACTGACTATGATAATGTCACAAACTCTGTTGCAATAAAAGTGAATGATCATGCCTTGAATAAAGCCATTCCAAGTGTTTCAGCCGGTACTGTGGAAAACGAACCCCCAACAGTTTTCACAACAAGTAGAGCAGATTATCCGGATAATTTTGTAACAGAATCAATATTAACGGATGTTACAAGAATCTTGCCCGTTATACCACCAGAATCTGAGTACAATATCTCTTCAACCTTTCCAATTGTACCAGATGGTTTACAAAATGACAGTGATACTGTCACTAACTACAATGTAATAAACGTAACTGATTTTGAAACTAATCCTACCTTGAGAGAAGATATATCAAGTGTTTTAGTTGAGGCTTTGCAATATGAACCGACAACACTTTTCACACCAAGTAGCACAGATTATCCAGATAATATTGCAACAGAAACAACATTAAAGGATGTTACAAGAACCTTAACTGTTAAAGAAGAATTTGCGACCAACATCACTTCAAGACAAACTATCCTAATTGAAATAGATGTTCCACAAAATAAAAACAAGTCGTATACACAAAATAGTACCTTACCCGGTAAAATTAGCTATGATGCTGTCACAAACTCTACAGTAATTAATGAAATTGTTCCTGACTTGAGTAAAGCCGTACCAAGCGTTTCAGTTGATGGCGTTCAATATGAACGGACAACACTTTTCACACCAAGTAGTACAGATTATCTGGATAATTTTGTAACGGAAACAATATTAACGGATTTTACAAGAATTTTGCCTGTTGTTAATCAAGAATCTGAGTATAATATCACTTCAAATCAAACTATTGCAGTCAGAACAAATGATTTACGAAATGAAACCAATTCGTATTCACAAAATAGTACCTTATCTAGTAAAAGGGACAATGATACTGCCACAAACTATATTGTAATAAAACTAATTGATCCTGCCTTGAATAAAACCGTTTCAAGTGATTCAGCAGATGAAACAACACTTGTAGCACCTATTAGTACAGATTTATCAAGTAATATCGAATCAAACTCAATATTAAAGGACATTACAGGAATCTTAAATACCGATAAACAACAATCTAAATTCACTTCAAGTCAAACAATCGTGTCTAATCACTTCAAAAATGTCACCAATATGCAAAACAGTACTCTACTACGTATCATCAATGCAACTGAAAGCGTACCAGAATTTCATTCGAGTTCAGCTTATCCAAATATACCGGATGATACTGCAAAAATGCAAGAGGCAACACTCAACGTACCAAGTAGAATGGGTATTCCTATTAATTTAGTGACAGAAACAGAACTTATAAACGTAACAAAAAGATCGAATGCTCTAGTTGAATCTAACATTGTTCAAAATGATATCGTGATGAACACTCAAAGCAATTTTGGTTTGGACAGTACATTAGATAACATCGTTATGAAATCTACTATAAACAATATGACAGAGAGAGAGACTCAAGTTGCTCAATCTTTGAATGAAATTATTAAAAAGGTACCTTTTCATGTCAAGCAAAAGACACTAAATCGTACAGATGTTTCCCTTGATGCAGCGGATGTGGCATTAAATTCAAATATGCTAACACCTGAATCTGAACATAAAGCAAATTTAATTGATAATAATTTTTCTTTGTCTGTTGATGTGCAAAATGGCAGCACAATTAACTCCCGTCTAAATAATATGTCTATTCAAATAAATGACTACGTAAAAGAATCTATTATAACAAATGGGTCTAGATCTGAAGTTTTTCCGACATTAAAGGGAACATACTCAGATGTACTTCCTGATGAGATGCATTACGGAGTAACAATAACATTGGCTAGTACAGAGCTTCCCAATATTTCAGTTCCAGCACCAAAAGCAGTTTATGGGACAGATGGTCTTAATGTTCTCGAGACTAAACCAAAATCGAATACAAAATCAAATGAAATTATTTCAACCACTAATATGCAGGTCGGCAAGGTAAATTACACTCCTAACAATTCTTATACTTCGTCATTTTTTGAAGATATTGGCTTGCTCACACAATTGAATGAAATAAACGTGACCGACGTTTATGGAAATGAATCCATTGATACTATTAAAAATATATCGACACCATTATTTGAATCAAATAGTTCATTTTTTCTCAACAATATCGTCAAGGAGTCAACAACTATGGAGGTGACAGAAAGATTAAAGGTAGTGAAAGATGAACAAGAATCTAAAAACTTTTTTACGGAGTCAGTAGTCAATGGTATAATTCATGATACCGGAAGGACCGGAGGAGAAATGCCAGTTTTAGAAAAACTCAATATTCTGAATAGCTCATATTTAAATATGGATAAAAATACTACTGAAAATATTAGTTCAACAGGTAACAGAGATACGGTAAATCCGGAAAAACTTTTAAACTCAATCACAAAAGGAAATTCGCAGTTCACGATGGAAACAGATAACATAAATCAATTACGTATAAACTTAGACAAAAGTCCAATTCACTACTCCAATTTGAAAACAGTCACCACCCCAAGAATGAATCTTGAAAGCATAACAACCATCTCGAATAACAGCTTTACATCTACGTTTAATTCAAGTACAAATGAAGTTATTAAACAAAAGAACGAACCTTCATTCCCATTAACTGTGGAAGGTACAACTACAAAATCTGAATATGTGCCAAATGTTATAACTGCAAACTACGTACCATCAGCAGATACTCACCACGTATATGGACCATTAGATGTTAATATTATTGCAGATTTAACAACACCTATTTTTGGTGACCAAGTATTCCCTTCGCAAAATAATAAAACTCCAGAGGAAGTCTCGCTCTATACTCCGGAACTCGTAACAAATTCAACACAAAGCGAAAGTGTAAACACTCTTACTACTCCTAAAATATTTGAAACAATCGAAATAATCACAGATATACCTGTATTTACAACAGAAAATCAAGTTAATGTATATGATTTTGTACCAACCGGTACGACAGAATCTTTAAATAAAATAAATACCTTTGATTCTCCAGTGACTTCTGACAGTCCTAAATTGGCGAATGAAAGCGTCGCTGGGACAGGTCCAAGCACAGAACAAAATAACCCTTTAAACAACTTAGTACCGAATTCTTTACCTATACTGATATCACGTGGACCAGAGACTAAGCCAAACCTAAGTCAACAGACTAACATAATAAAATTATCTCATACACTAAATCCACCTTATCTGACTTTGATACAAAATCTAGATACGACTACTTATATTTCAAGGGGCATAGAAACTAAAAATAAAGCGTCCAACGCTGAGGAAGATGCAAAGTCTTTAATTAGCATAGCAAATTCTATTGCAAATGAAAAGACATCAGGGCAACTAACGTCAATAGGACCAGAAATAACCAAAATTGATAATAAAAGAAAAGAAATAAATATACCGAATAACCAAACGCTTGAATCAAATTTAGCAACAACACGACTTGAAAGAGAAATTATTAATACTCAAAATAAAAATGCCATCGATACAGTTATTAAAATTCCTATGAATCCATATACACCAGATGTTGATGTTGTTATACTAGATATGGAGAAAAACATCAATTCACATTCAGAAATTTTAGCAACTCCAAAATTATCAAAGAAATTCATTGAACTAAGCAAAGGCGGAGAGAATGTTAAAAAAGAAAATACTGAAATTAGTGAACTAAATAATTTCGCTGATTCCAAAGATTCCAAAACAATATACCGGGTAAATACCAAATTAGGGCAGGAACAAAATGAGAACATTGTCCAAACGAGTAAACCGGATAAGGCAGCTTCTACTTTACCCTTAAATAAAGAGGCCACTAGATTAGAAAACACGATTATGAAGACATCGACAAAAGCAGAAGATACCTCTGAGAGTAGCTACAAATCGAAAAATATCGAAATGTCCATTAAAAACTCGTCCACAAAACATTCAGCAGAAGGCAAAATCACAGTAAAAGAACCATCAAGTATTCTTCCTAACGTACAGTACGTTCCAGTCACATCAACTAAGAGTAACGTAAATTCTGAACCTATAACCATTAAATCAAACATAGCAAGTAGCACAGCCCGTTACTCTCCACCAACCGTATCAACATTTGTACATACAAACAACACGGCCTTAAGACGATCAGCAACAACATACCATCCCAACTTTATCTGCAAAACTCGTGGCAGATACTCCGATGACAGAGATTGTCGAAAATTTTACACATGCGTCGGTAAGCCCCAGCCTATAGAGGGAAACTGTCCCAATAATACCGTCTTTAGTGAAACCAAGAAACTATGCACCAAAAACCTATCTCTCTGTTATAGAAATAATCAATTCCAATGTGTCTCAGTAGGACGATTCTGTGACGTGTTGAAAGATAATATTTATTACATATGCGTGAAGAACAGTGTGGGTGCGTTCGTTCGGTTTAAATTACAGTGCCAGAGCGGTTACTACCTCAACAAAACTTCCATCCTATGCGCTATGAATACTCAGTCGAGTCAAGCTTCCAGTGTTATTAATTCAAACAAAACTGTACAAATCATTTCCTCGATAAGAAACGAAAACCTTGTAGAATCTATTGAAAAGTCAACTTCTAGCGACGTTTCTAAAAACAACAGCGACCAAAGTTTATCTTCGGCAAAAGTTGAAGAAATTGTAACCAAAAAGCCATTTGAATGCAAAGAAGAAGGCAAATTCGCCGACTCTAAGAATTGTAGAAAATACTACATCTGCATCAAAATAACCAAATCAAGATATCGCAAAAAAAGTAAAAAATGCGATAGTGACGAAATATTCCACAATGATAAGAAAAAGTGTGTAGACGCTGATAGCTATGAATGCAGCACTGACTGACAGATAATTGCAAATTACGTAATCACAATCACCTGCAAAACAATCGCAGCTTATTAAATGATAAACTGCATTATTTGGTGCAATAGTATTATTTAAATAAAAGCTTTCTGGAATTTTTATACACATTAGGTACCCATCGCTACCTATGAATACATAATATAATATAGTGGCCTATTAAATTAAAATTAATTGCATACGTATTGCTTCATCAGCATAACCCAGTGCAATTCATGGATGTTATTGAGGAATCATTATTAATCAATTTTTTTAGTATGTACTGTTTTTTATGTTTGTCACGTTACACTTAAGATATGTATGTACGAAAAGGCTAGCAATATTTAATTTTTATTTTACTTAGATTATAGAATTCATATAAACAGATTTAAGAGCATTTTCATTATTTATTGTATTTATTATGTAATTAGTATTGAAAATAGAATTTAAAAAAATATCATTAATATCTCCATTATAATAGTCCTTATTTGTTTTAGGTTTGATCTACTTACCTAGTTCATGCAAAAAATATTGTTTGTTTAAAAAAAAATATACAAATTTAATAATGTAAAAAAATCCAAATGTTTTATTTGCATTCCTAATTACTACACCAAAGGTCAGTCTTTTCCCTCAATATATTTATAAATTATAAAAGTCTTGGCCTTCGATACGCAGCGCTGTCCTGAATAAATTGATCCTCGTTATCTCTTTCCAAAGTAATGCAAAACTGATTAGAAAAGATGGTGCATTTGATTGCGTTCTGTCCTCTCACTGGTTTTGAAGGGCAGAAGTAAGTCGCTTTTGGAGGGGTCTGGTCTTGTGTTACTGAAAACTTGTAGTTCTTACAATCGATAGAACTGCGCACGTCTCCACTATAACCAGTCAGTTTCACTTCACCTATGTTGTCCATCCTCCGATTGTCATCTTCAAACAGCTCCAAATTTTTGGTGTTGTTCACTAAAGGGCACTTGTATTTTTCGGACGACGAACAAGTTCGAGTGAAACCGTTGAAGACGGTGTTCCCCGAACACTTGAACTTGATTCCTTGGAAGCGGTTTTTGTTGGGTATGCACAGAATGTAGCCTTTGCAGTCAGGTACGTTCGGATCGCCGATTCTTTCGTTTCTGTGGCATCTAATAGTCCTTGTGAACGAAGAGTCTATGAAGTTTCCGACGTTAACGCAGACGTCGCTGGAGTCTTCGCTGCAGACCGTGTTGGGAGGGCACAGGAAGGCAGGTCCGAACAGATTTTCACCTTCGCAAAGTCTCACTTTGTTTTTCCTTTCGCAGACGAAACCGTAGGGGCCGCAACCGGCATAGTTGAATCCGACAGCCGAAGCTACGTGCATCAAGAACTGTAAATACAAGATAGGAAATAAAAAAACCAGTGAAATAAGAGATTGCCTGTAATTAAAATATTTTTTTTATACAATAACAAAAACTTACCACAAACAAAGCGCAGTTCATCCAAAAATGTACCATTTTTACAACAACACTGTAAGACGACTGTAACGAAACTAACGGTCGTTGCGAGCTTTCTTCAAACTATTCATTTGGTGGTCAATTATCGTTTTTAACACCTCCCCATGACAATTGGAGAAACGAGTCCACACACTCGCCTGTCACAGATTCCAAGCGCATGGAACTAACGGCACATGCGTTTGTGATTGCTTTTGTCTCTAGCTAAAGAGAGCTGTTGAAAAGGCTTTGACAGGCGTGTCATTAGATTTCACAAATAAAAATTTGGGGTAATACAAAGGACCAGTTGGGCAGAGACACATACGATCAGATTTAATAATTTTCGTCTTCGTGTTAAAAAGCCATTACTGAAAAGTCCAAATTTGTAATGGTGCAGTTAGATCGATAGTCCAATTTTGATAGTCCATATTTTAGTAATAGGTAGATTTACAGTTGAACGTCAGGTGAGCCATCTTGCTTTTCTGTAACTTATTCATATGAAAAACTAGTTGCTTCTATTACAGATTTATTTAGTAAACATGACACGAATTCTTGAGTTTGTAAGCCCACTGATGTCATTAGGCCGTGCAATGAGAGCGTGCAACGAGTTCACGAAGCCAACGAAAGTGAGAATGTATCTTTTGTGGAACATTTACGAATCACGGATTACTCATCGTGTTTTTGCGCCAAGACATATAATAAATATAGCTTTTGTAGTTCGTGAATTAGTTGCACAAGTTATAACTATTAAATTATTTCATTATTTTATTATTCACAAATGTTTCTCCTGAGTTATTACCAACTGAGCTGTGAGGCCAGTTAATGATGATATAATCTTGGTAGCAGGTAACGTATGGATACAGAAAAGAAAGAAAAAAGGATGGCTAACTTTTGGAGTAGGTCTATATTTGCCGAGGGTTCCCTAATAACTAGTTCTAACAGCTGATAGATAATGTTATATCAGAATTGTATTTGCTAACGAATAATAGAAAAAACCTTTCTATACCACAGCACATTTTTTCCTAAAAATATTTTTGTATGAACATTCATAGTTGAAAATTCTGAAGCATCATAATGAGCGATGATGAATATAAAAGAGTTTCATAGTTTGTGGAGACTCTTTTCGATTCCATCATCAGACCCTGCATGGGTTCTCGACTTGATCTTGGATCTTACCTCTTCGTTAGCGTAGATGATTTGATATTTTATGTGTTAGCTATATGCCTAAGGATCCTTTATTGGACATACTCCGTCTCCCCTACCAAGGTACAAGACCCAAGTCACATCGTATGTTGTAACTGTGAGACGTGAAGGTGTAATGTCTCAATTATCTGTAATTTCACCGGCAACCACACCCTTCAAACCGAAACATAGTAAAGCAACTGCATTACTGCTTGGCGGCAGAAATTAGTATGGCAGCAGTACTTCCCCGGATGAATTTGGCATTAGTTCTAGTACTACTAGGTACAATATAATTAAAAAAAACTATTTTTTTAGTTAACCTAAATGCAATTTATTAATCGAATATTCTATAAATACTTAGATATATTATTTTACTTCTCGTCATCCGAAGAAGATTCGCTGTCACTATCCGACGAACTCGTTTCTACACTTGACGTGATTGGTCCACCGGCTTTGGCGCTGCAGACAAAAATATACTCTATTATATCCAGTAAAAGGTTAGTTTTCCTAAATCACTAAATACAAATGCCGAGGAAAAGCAGATCCCTTGAGACCTGCTGCAATGTGTACAGTGCTTTATCTATATCATATCATCATATATACATTTATGAACATCAGCAATAAATATACTTTGACTTTGACGTCCCAAAAACGTGTAAATTGTACAAGATAAAGTAAGGAACAACGTTTTTATTTGACACTTACATAATACAGTGAAATTAGTTAAAAGTTTTAGTTTGTTCGTGAGGTTAAAATGGATCTCCATCTCAGCATGATGCCGCTCCAAAATATGATATGTAACTTACCCACGCAAAAACCTGCAGGAACTTCATGTACGTCCTTTTTTTATTTCTTCGTTTGAGGTTTCTTTTCTGTTCTCCCCATGGAGCGACGGATAGGGTACGAACAGGTGTCAAACTTAGCGATAAGTACGCGTGACTTTATGTCTTCAATACTATTGACGATTCCAAGCAACTTCTTTATGAATTCTATTTAACTTTTTGACCTTAACTTATTTCGATGTTTTAGTATTTATGTTGCTTGTAAAGATTGGGTGAAATAAATATTATTTCTTTCATTTGTTCATACTGACATTTGATATGCCTGCGCTACGGCGAGCGCGGCCGGATGCAGCGTGGTGGCGAGCTCTTCCGGCCGCATGTCCAACAGCGCGAGCACTTCCGCTTCCGGTCGGTTCAGCATCACACTCAGTACTTGTTGGCTCGCCGGTATCGCCTCCTCGAACCCGCATTCCGCCAAATACGACACAGCCGCCTATTAAAAAAAAAAACGGCTAAATTACCTAATGTTTTATTACATGACATTTTCAAACTGCTTATCGATATCAGTGAGTTCAATTTACATCCAGACGAATACATTCATAATTACATATGAATAGCTGTGCTCGCAGTTTCGCCTGCGTATCTGAAATTGCATAAATAAAATTACACCCTTTTTCCGGAATGGGTAGGCACGGATAACGGTTTCCCAGGACAAGACCCAAGTCGCATCGCATGCGGCCGTAACTCTGAGACGTGAAGTTGGTCTCATGTGCCTGCAGAATGCGGCATAAATGGCGTGAGTTATACTGCCAGTAGTACTGCCAATAGGTTGTACAATGTTCAGTTGACTCACAGCCGCGATGGCCTGGTTCCCGTGTGCGGCGGCGTTGTGTGCGACGCGTGCGAGCGCGCGCGGGGCGGAGGGCACGCCGGCGGCGCGGCCGCCCTGCAGCTGCCGAAGCGCCGCGTCCACGCACTGCCACGCCACGTCAGACTTGTCAGTTGCATCAGCGCACATCTCTATTATGTTCGACAGCGCTGTCGCTGATAACCTGTGAAGAAAGAAATATTTTTATTTGCCTCACGAACTAAACAATGAATTTGGGGTCCCACTTTGCTCGCGTCCGTATGTGATTACCTTTTGAATCCATACACGTGTCCCCGGGTGGTGCAAAAGAAGGAACCCAAAGTAGCAGTAGAACTTGTGCTAAGTTCGCCCGGAGAAGTACTGCCACCACACCTGGTAATCTGCCGCCAAGCAGTGATGCACTCTAAAGGGCACTAAAAGGGGCTCCCTTCTTTAAGGGTTTCTTGCTGTTCTTCGCCATGGAGGGTCGGATAGGGTTTGAACAGGCGTCAAACTTAGCGATAAGTACGCGTGACCTTATGTTTTGAATATTACTAACGTTTCCAAGCCATTTCTTTATGAATTGTATGGAAATAAAGTTTTTGACTTTGACATCAGTTGGGCCATTTGTTTGGACATTGTTCCGTAACTTATTCACTTTTAATAAAAGATGGACAATACTTTTATAAAAATGGGCTTTAAAGGTCAAAACCATATAATTTATTTGCAGGAATTATTGCTGCAAAGTACTCACTGCTGTGTCGCAGGTGATCTCATATCTTTGTTTTCTTCCTCTTCTTCCATGGCCTGTCCAAAGCGCAGCACATCTGCCGCGGCGGTGCGCATTTTCTCTTTCACTTCCACATCTGAAACGATAAACAATAAGATAAAATTATAAATACATACATATAATAGAACTAACATCTATATTGGTCACAAAAATTAAATGTTTGTCCTGTGCGAAACCAAGGCCAGCCTGTAAATGCTAGCGATAATGATGGTAGTCTGGCTCAGTTAATATAATAATAATAATATTGGTGGACATTTCACACAGCGCCATCTAGCCTGATATCATATTTATATACTTTTTTGTAAATACATACATATTAACACCCAGACACAGAATAAACATCTATGATCGTCACACAAATGTTTGTCCTGGTTGGGGATCGAACCCACGACCTACAGCGTAGAAGGCAGGGTTACTCCAACAAACTGCACATATCGTATTGCACCCATAAATCATTCAAATGAAAACCCTCATTGGTGGTCGTCAGGATTTGATCCAGCGACCTCCGGATTGAAACTCGTGGTCTGCACCACTCGGCCCCCACGGCACGTACCCTGATACTGATAGCAGTTGAGCATAGCGGCGAGCAGTTTCTCGACGAGCCTGTTCTTCTTGGCGTGTCCGAATATGACGAGGTGCGACCACGCCTGCGCCAGCCTGTCGCCCGCGCCATTCAGCTCCAGCGTCTTTATTATCTGTCACAACATCATAAAAATAAATAAATATTGGTGGACATTTCACACAGCGCCATCTAGCCCCAAAGTAAACTAAGCATAGCTTGTATCATGGGAACCAGACAACTGATATGATACTTAAATACTTTTTTTGTATATACATACATAAAATACATATCAACACGCAGAAACAGAAAAAAACAGCTATGTTCGTCACACAAATGTTTGGCCTGGGTGGGAATCGAACCCACGACCTACAGCGCAGAAGGTAGGGTTACTACCAACTGAGCTATGAGGCCAATATATATATATCCTTCAGCCGCCCTCACCAACGTACCACGTACCAACCTACACGCTGCCTCTATTATATGTAATTAATAATGTTTTTTAGTTTATATAATAATTTTACTATTAATATATTTATGTAACTGTTTATTTTCCCTAATTAACAAAAAACTCGCCTCCTCCATAACCGAAGGTTCGGGAACATAGACGTTTGGAATCAGTGTGTCCAGTAGCTGTGTTGTCCTCTCGTACGGTGCATGTCTAAAAATAACACATTATTTTTATATTATTATTTTATATTTAAATATTTTGAAATGAAACTTCTTCGACAGCGATTCGATAATTGATAACCGAACGAGAATTGAGAGTAACATTTTAAGGATGCGTCACGTTTACGCAAGTTTCGTTACATGACAGAGAAGAGAGATATAACGTAGAGAGAAATAGAAAGAGAGGTATATATTCCATGACACGGAAGTGGAGCAAAAGAGAGCGATGTATACAAGATACAAAGCGATAGAATAAGCTGTAAATTTCCACCTCAGCCGCATACGTTGTTCTATTAATACTTATCGTTGTTTTGTGTTTTAAGAAAAATATCTTGCAATAATTACAATCTTTTAAGTATTTATTTACTGTACATTTCATCAAAGTTTAGCTTTAAATATCTGGATTTATTATTTACTAGCTGTTGGCCGCAACTTCGTCCGCGTGGAATTCGGTTTTATCACGCACCCCTATGTTACCCCTCGAAAAAGTAGCCTAAGTTATTCCTTGTACATCAGCTATCTGCCAGTGAAAGTCCCGTCAAAATCGGTACAGCCATTTCAGAGATTAGCCGGAACAAACAGACAGAAAGATATTTTTTTTTAATGTTGTTTTGGTATATGTACCGTGTATACATCCATATGCACTTAGTAAAAAGATGTTATTTTAATATTACAAACAGGCACTCCAATTTTATTTATTTGTATAGATATAGATTAAGAGCATAAGCATTATATTTTTTTCAACTGAATTTTAGTTCAGTTGCCTCCAACCGAATGAGATGAAATTTGGAACATATATTATGTAAGAGCGATGACAATGCTCCAATATGTTAACATGGAGATGGTCTCATGATGGAGTGTGGTCTCGGTGGCCATAGAAATCCTCAACTTCTCAACATAACTCTGTCGTATTTGGGCTAGTTGGATTTCTCTTGACAATTACTACAGCCCTCGATAGTGTCCAGGGACTGATTGTGAAAGCTTATTTTGCAAAATGTATGTTTCAACAAAAACTTAGTTATTATCACTTACCTGCATGCAACTGTGACTAAATGCCTGTAGTATATGCTCTCTTTGTACGCATCTCCGACCAGTTTATAGTTGTCACCTTTCATTAGTAGAGCGTGTAATCTCTCCGCCATGTTGATGTCCTGTAAACAAAGTATTATGAATCTTTTTTAAACAAACAAACACTCACGCGAGACATATTCATATATAAACATAAACACTGGTAAACATTTCACACAGCGCCATCTAGTCCCAAAGCAGAGTGCTTGCTAAGTAAGCTGAGCATATATCACATTACATGTTATTATTATAAAATTATTTGATTTGTATTTATCTCGTTGGAGCACCATATATCGTGTTACCTGTAAGTGGTCGCTGCAAACGCCCATAGCCGTTATGAAGAAGTTGGTGTCGGTGGCCTCTCTGGGCGTCAGTTTATCTCTACTCTCCAAATCAGTCAGTATCGAAGACAGAATGTCTATGCGCGGTCCTCCTGGATTATTAGCAAAAATAAATATATTACGTTTACATTATGAAAAGTGTTCATTCGTGAAAGTATAAGATCATCAATTCATGTATAATATAAGTTTATCATCAATTCATATATCTGCCACCAAACGCAATTCTGCCTTCAAAGGTTCGGGAGCCGGTTAGTGATATCGGATGCTAGATTTAGCAACTGAATGACAGATGTCTCCAAGCTATTTCCTTAAGAATTCAATGAATATCAATAGACTCGAATAGAATATAATAGAATACATTAAAATCCAAGTATCCAAGTTGCTTTCCCTGATATGGGTTTCCCTTATCATCAAATGGTGCCTGTACAAACTCGAAGCGAGTTCTGACGCTGCAGAGGTTATAAATACATAACAAAATCCCTCCTTTACCCCTAAAGTTTCTTGCTGTTCTTCCCCACAGAGGGTCGGATAGGGTTTAAACAGGCGTCAAACTTAGCGATAAGTACGCGTGACCTTATGTTTTGAATATTATTGACGTTTCTAAGCAATTTCTTTATGAATTCTATGAAAATAAAGTTTTTGGCTTTGACTTCTTGTACCTAAGTAGGGGAAGACCCAAATCGTATTGCTTGTTATGGGCAGAGGTTACCAATTAACAACAGGTGGGCCATACGCTCGTTCAGTAATTTATTTTCACATTAAGAAAACCACCTCCAATTTGAAGTCAGTTAAAAATATACTTACTTTCCTTACAAAACAGACACAGCAAATAGTAGTATGCAGAAAGTCCCGGTTGAATACCCAATTTCTTGAACTCCGACAGTAGGGACAGCGCCAAGTCTTGCAGCATCTTGCCCCCGCCCCACACAGACACCGATCTCAGACAGGAGGAAAGTGTCTCTTCGTTGGGCGATAAACCCTGAAACATTTAGGTCATAATGTTTAAACGACTTCAGAAAAAGAAGGTATATTTTTTTTAATTCGGCTATATTTTTTTTCTATATTTCTTTTTTTATATTATTTTTTAGCTTCGTCATTTATAGACGGATTTGGACAATTCTTTTTTGTATGATATTTTTTCAAACTGGTCCCAAAGAAATTTCTTCGTAATCAGTTCAGTAATTTAGTTTGAAATCATAAAAAAATATATGACATCCAAGCACGAGATACAGAATAATCATTCTCGTTCATTGGCGATAAAATCGGTTTTACTTTTGCTTTATTATTTTTTGTTTTATTTTCCTACGCAAAATAAGTTTGTATTATATATATGGTTGGCTGGAAGAAATCGCATCTTAGCAATAATACCCATAATTAAAGTAGTTTACGGTTTGTGTTTTGTGTAATATCGTACAATCAAGAATTTTCATATTCTATTTGCTTGTTGGACTCAATAAACATATACATTAGTAGACATTTCACATACACACAGCGCCACCTAGCCCCAACATAAGCATAGCTGGCACTATTGGTACCAGACATCTGATATAGTACCTACATACTTTTTGTACATACATACATTATATACCCACAGACAGAATAAACATCAATGTTCGTCTTACAAATATTTTGTCCTAGGTGGTAATCGAACCCACGATCTGCGCAGAAGGCATAATTACCAGCTGATCTGTTAGGCCAGTCAAAAGTAGCATTAGCCAAAAACTATGCGACTTCAAAGGCGTCAGACCCATATCAACGTGCAGTACAGACGAGTAGTGAAAATGCATACCAACCCCAATCTCTTTGTCATATTTCAATAATTTATACTTATTTTATTTATAAACTAAAACTAGAATGTCTATAACGTCAGTAAAAAAAAAGTATTATTATTATTTACCTGCTCACTCATCTGAACCAGTAGTTTCTTGAGTGCATCGGTTCTCAACGCTGTGCCTTCGCAGAGGAATCCCACGCAGGCCAAAAGTGAGTTGTATACGCTTGTAGACAGGGGGATACCTTTCTCGATGGCCTCTTGGAAAAGTTGGTGGGCTCTTTCTGCCTGCAAATGATTGAAATTGTTGGATTATATTGTTTAAGACCGGTTAAATTTATGTTTTGATTTGTTCCAATTTGCAGTTAGCAATTAGTTTGTTAAGGTTGATTCCTTGTTGCGGGCAAGTTATTTAGGATGAGTTTCATGTGTAATTTAACAAATTTATTTAGTGCAGCGCAAAGAAAAAATCGACTTTATCGCCAATGAACTATAATAATTCATCCAGTTATTTTGATTTAAAAACCAAAATACTGAACCGATTATGATGAAATTTCTATGGGACAAATCTAAAAGTATATACTTTCAAATAAAACTTATAATCAGTTCATAAATAACAGAGATCTGACTTTTTCTGAAATCAGGTAAAAATAATTATCAGAGTAAACATTTCAGAGACATCCATAATTTATATTATATTTATTTTATTTTATATTATTATATTTATACATAATTTTATTTTATTTCTAGGCGAACTGACAGACTTAGTATGACAATTTTTTGCTAAAAGTTAAAAAACAACACAGGTAATACGAAAAACGTAATTTTCATACATAAGATTGAAAATATAATGCAATTAGTTACCTGATAATATTTTGCCATTCCTTGTATGATAGCACAATATGCTTCAGGCGTTTTGGGTTCCATCGAGGTGAACATTTTATCTGCCAGACCACCCAATCTGACAAAATAACAAAATATATTATATAGGTAATTATAGCAAGCACAAACAAAATAAAATAGAACTAAATTTAATTGTATTTTTTAAATTATTGGTGTAAATCTAATTTAATTCAAATTAAGATTGTTCTTTCCAAACTTATTATTATCATATTGATTTGTTATCAGTACTGTGTATAAACAGTCAACTATGTGTGAGCCCCAACACAGTGATATACAAGTTGTATATGATCATATTTTATTTAGTTATAAGTGAGTAGATGGGCATAAATCAGTTTGCTTATGGTCTCAACAATGTCTTATCCTTTATACCTTAAATAAGCAAAGTACTAAGTAGTTTAAAATGAATAGAACCTCTAACCTCCAAGTGGTAGCCTGCCTATCTCGAGTGGTGGCAGCAAACCACCTTTCCTCAAGCCACTCCATAGAATCTGGTTCTTTTTCATTATAGAAACAGAGTAACTGCAAGAGTTTTAGCTTCAGCTTATCATTTAGTTTCTCAGCTCCACCAAGCAGCTGGAAAATCTTCACTGAATCCTCTAGTAGAGCATTTTGGACAGTGTATTCGAGATCTGCTTCTGTTACCTGGAAATGATAATACAGACGAGGGGATAAGAGGTGTATTATATTTATTTTACAGAATGACATAAAACTGATGATTTAAAATATTACATGCATAAGTTACTAAAGGAAAATAATATAAACTGAGGCCAAAATATGACAATTTTTTATGACAACTAGATGAAAATCTTGTTTTTGTTTTAGGAAAAAATGTTTTGACCAAATTATGAATACTCTAACATAACTGTATTTTTAAATATCATCCAATACTTCCTAACAAAAGACTTGCTTCACAATACCAAAATCTTCCTCAGTTGTGGTCCAGAACATCTTTACTGAAAGTTACTACTAATCCACATCTTTGTGCATGATATTTACCTTACTTTCATCATTATAAATAGGTTTAGGTTTGAAAGCCTGGATATAAGGATCAGCATTTAAATAAGGTGTCTTCTTCTTTCCTGGTGGGTCCCATTCTCTGGTAGTGAACAAATCAGCGTGTTCATCCCGGATCCAAACTGCTGCCTTTCTTCCAGCCTCAGCTGATAGTGCATACGCTCGTTTGCGGAAGTTTGACAGAGGTATCAAGTAAGGATCATCATGGTATCTGAAAAATATTAAAAGATTTTTGGTACATATTGTTTTAGGTTATCAGACAACATGTTTAAATACTCCTTTTTGTTGCAAAATACATACTTGTAATGTGCCGCTGTAGGATCAGGACCAACCGTAGAGGCTAATGCTTGCAATATATCAGTAGGTCCTCTCGGAATTCTAGGCGGTGGTGAAATTCCATCAGAAGATGTCCTGCTCTGTGGTAACGTCTGTCCTTCAATTGTAGTGAGGCTGCGGCAGATGCAGGCGACTCTTTGCCAATGTCTGTAGTAAATGTAAGTAAACACAGACAGAAGTTATAATTTGATATTATAACCTATATTGTGAGATGTAAACATTAGACTTACCTCGGAATTACGATGTTAGAATACATTGCGAACTTATGTAATCAACCAAGGGCGTAGTATGAAATCAATCGTATCACATTTAACTAGTAAAATAAACACAAATCTTTATTTTTAATTTCCAATTATTTTTCTAACCTAGTAAAATACTCCGATTTTTGTTTTTACTCTTTGACAGTAACAATGAAAACTGCGACAGATACAATTGACATTAATTTCATATTTTCACGCGTTGACTATAGTGAATACTTTTTTTGGCCACCAACTATTGTACTTTTAGGTTTTACAGATAATCTGATGCTTAGAAAAAATATAATACTAATAATATCGATAGGTGGGCCAGTATCAAAAGTTGAATTTGGGTCAGTGCAATACAATTTTATTTGGATAACATAAAAGTAGTTTACACGACAAAGCCTACAACGGTACAAAACGCATTATTCGAGATTATCATATTTATTATGGAATCTTTTAATTTGCCTTAAGTCTTTAATTTATTAACCTATTCTAGCTAGCTGTAAGATTTCCTAAAATTGTAAAAATAAAATTAAATTAAATTAACGAACCTACTGCACTAGATGTTCGTTTTACATCGATGCGTTGCACGTTGAACGGTGTATAATTTAAAACAATTACAGCGGCATAGCCATGCATGCGAAACTCACGAATACACTAGTGATATTATATTGTTTTCACTTTAAAATTTGTAGGTGTATAACCCAGATGGTTAAACAAACAGTTCAGAGAGCATTCATAGCTGTAAAAATGCAAGCATTAAACAAGTCGTACCTACTTCTAATAGCTGTAGATACTTTATAAACCTACCACCTAATTATTTTGTATTATGCGGACTATACCTAGATACTAGAACTACAGCGTTTGAAAATGTGAATTGAAGAAATGTGTCCGTACTCGGTCCATTGCCGTAATTTGACAGTGAAAGCATGATTAATGACAATGACACCTTCTTGCCATTTGATTTCACGATTATTGACTCCATTTTGATTGTTTTGGTATTTACGTATTGAAATAATAGACTCGTATGTATATAACTGAAACGAACTAATTCATTGATTTTGATTTCATTGAAATACTAAATTACCACAAAAATGACTAGACATGCAAGAAATTGCACAGCAGGTGCCGTTTACACGTACCATGAGAAGAAAAAAGATGCTGCTGCTTCTGGCTATGGTACGCAGAACGAAAGGGTGGGTAAGGACTCGGTCAAGAGTTTCGACTGCTGCAGCTTGACTTTGCAGCCCTGCAGAAACCCAGTGGTCACTAAAGACGGTTACCTGTTTGACAAGGAAGCTATATTGGAGTATGTTATAACTAAAAAGAATGAGTACCATCGGCTCGCGAAGAAATATACGAAGCAGATAGAAAAGGAGGAAGCGGAGGCGGCTGAGCTCGCTGCGGCTGAAAAAGAGTCTAATTTAATTAAATTCATGAACAGGGAGAACAATATTTCAAACAGTGCCGTATCCTCCGCCAGTGCTCCGTCAACATCCACCTCGGTATCGAATCTAGCTAATGGCAAAGACAAACAATTACCAAGTTTTTGGATTCCCTCCCAACTGCCCGATGCGAAAATATCCAAGATAGAGAAACCGGACCCGACAGTTTACTGTCCCATTAGTGGGAAGCCATTGAAAGTCAGGGATTTGATTGAAGTGAAATGGACTTTGGTCAATGATCGGGATGATAAAAAGAGTCTGATAGCAAAGGAAAACCGATATATGTGTCCAGTAACACACGACATCTTGAGTAATTCAGTACCATGTGCTGTTATCAGGTAGTTATTTCTACAATGTCTGGCTTTAATTAGGTGTGAAAACATTACAATGTAAAAATATTTATTGAAAAGTAAAGGTACAAATAACTGTTGTAGCTCTGCCTCTTGTTTTAGTTTACAGAAACTGTGTTACAGTATATTTTTAGTGAGATACATATTTTTGTTTTATTTCAGGACAACTGGACATGTAGTGACCATGGAGTGTGTAGAAAAGATAATTAAAAAGGACTGGATTCATCCCCTTACTGGAGATAAGTTAAAGGAGAAAGATATTATTCCATTAGAGCGAGGAGGCACAGGATATGCCTTCACTAATGATAACTTGCAGGGAAAGAATGAAAGACCTGTTTTACAAGCTTAACACTCTCACCTCTGCAATTGCTTGAATATTCCTATATATTTGTGCATAATTTGTGCACAAATATATATTATATATATATTATATATTATTGCTATACATAGCAATGAGTTTGTACTGACAAAATATGTTGAAAACTGTTTTAAGTTGATATATCAATTGATTACTCAAAAGTTTAACAACAAATTTTGAAACATGCACTAGATTTGTTTGTAACACTGAGCATATTGTCTGACCTGATTGGATTACTCATAATATATGTATTCAAAAACATCCAAAAAAGAAAATTTGCATATGTCCCAAGTGTATCAACACTTATACTATGTATGTTTTTAGTAAGTTAAAATGTAGCCAGCAACAAAACTTGAAACCTATCAAGCATGTTTTGTAGCATTAGCTTAATGATGTAACAAAATTAATTGTAAGATTATTTTTGTAATGCGAGTATGTATAGTAAGTTTATGTTTAACCTTTTTGAAGTTAAGTGTATTTCAATTTGGTATTTCTGTATGACAATATTTGTGCTAGCTATAGTATAAATTTGAAGATTTTGTAAATAAATAATACTTTATCATTGTATAATATTCTATAATTCCTTGCAATTAAACTTATGATATAAAAATTAATATAATTATGCCTACTATAATTATACTACATTAGCCTATTATGAACTATGAAAGGAGAACAAATCCAGTTGGAAATCTCCATTTGTTCTAATCTCAGTCCCGGGGTATGATAAGCAGTCTGTTCCTAATGTGTCCAGGAAGTTTAATACTGAAGATTCATCATGACTATCACCTGGGGGCAGACCATTCTTATGGTCTATTTCATCATTTATGGATTTGGTTTCGAGATTGTTGACATGTATCAACGAAGGCTCAATCAAACTATTTGATTTACCAAAACCATCTACAGATTTTTCATCATTGCTCCTGTTTAGGATCCAATCTTTCAACTCCCGATCCAAGATAAACGACTCCTTTACTGCTGACAGATCTTCATCTCGGAAAATTTCCTGCAAAGTGTCATCGCTAACCAAAACATCTGTTGAATCGCTATTGTGTTCCTCATCCAATTGTGAACTATCATCAGTTTGTGTTGGCGAAATTTCAGTCAAGTTTCCCGTACCATTATTTATAGTGGAAAGTTCCGAAGTTTCGTGATCGTTATCCATCGTTTCAATTGATTTAATGGTCGGAGTTTCATATTTCGCCAGCAGTTCGGGAGTGATTTGGAATTTCCGAAAAACTGTTGATGTAGATTTTATTGGTGATGATCTTATGTCGAAATGAGCACTGTGGAATTGCAGGTTATTTATCGGCTTATCTTGCTTATCAATCGTGGTAGTGATCTCTTCTAAATTGTCAGTTTGTGAGGCAGTATCTGGTTGTAGTGAGTCTGTGGGATTCATATCGTCTAGAAATTTTGTTTGTTCCAGTCGCGGCGGCAAATTCAATGGTGCTTGCTCCGGCGTCAGATTCATCGACGACAGCACGTCATAATTATTGCACTCTTCCTTTTTTAGTTGAGAATCAGACTTAGTTTCATCACCTAATTGATTTAATTCACTAGATTTTGGAGAATGCTGGGGAGATTCTGCTTTAACTTGAAAGTCATCCACTCCCAGCTCTATGAATGCGTCATTGTTTTCTGAGTCCAACCGCATCCTTTTAGCTTTAACTTTCTTATGTTTTTGTTTCCAGACTCGTTTATTTACTGTAGGCCATTTTACTACTGAATTAATTCTAGCACAGTCTTCGGTTTGTAGCTCAGAGGTAGATTGTACATTTTCGTTGATTGTTGGCGATTGTTGCGGACTTGGTTCTTCTTGTTCTTTGGTCTTTGTATTAGGCGGCGACGTTGGCTTATTATGTTGACAAAATCCTTCAGAATTTTTAACACAATCCAAAGAACTGATGTCAAAACGGTACTTACCGGGGCACAAGCCCAATAATCTGTAACATAATATTAATAAGTTATGTGTAAATCATTGCTTGTTAGGTCTATTTATTACATGTGTCTAGACTAGCGCTTTCATATATGTAGTTCATATGTACTGCAGTACAGGAATCATATAACCATAAACAGAGAGCCTTCTGCGCTACAGAAATAGGTGACTGTTTTTGTGTAGAAGTATTTCCATGAAGAACCATGCACAAGAATTGTGTATTCGGTAATTTACCTTCCCATATCCTTGTTGACTGTGCATTGCTTCACTTTCTTGTTAGGGGTGAGTAGGCACGGCAGCAGCGAGCGCAGTTTCACTATCAGCTGTTCCAGTTGTTGAATGAATATGTTTGTTCGGTCACGTTCAGTGCCACTCTTCACTATCGCAATTAGGCAGTGGAATAGATTCGAGTGGATTTTCGATGGGATGTGAGTGGGTTGACTTTCATAGTGCTTATGAAGGCGGTATAGGCTTTTGAATTCCTGAAATTTATTATTCAGTGTTAGTAGTCTATTTTTCTAATAACATTTTTTTGGAGTCCATGGTTCTTTAAATGGAACATGTCAGTGCCAAGTGATTCTACAATATTCAAATCATGGTCTTATCTGGAATCTTGCCACAGTCTAGTCTGACCTGTAGAGCTTCACCAGAAGTTTGTGAGAGTAACACAGCTGATACAGGCCCACATGAATCCAGCTAGCATTCATTACACTGAGCAGATTGTCTCTTAAAAGACAGCCCCGGACACTCTCCACTAAAAAGTGGTATAAATCCTCTTTCCTAATAACTGAATCACCATTTAACATGGCCATCTGCATGATCTATAAGTTTCTCACATAAAAAAAAACTAAAATAGTACCTGTGACCAGCCACTCTTGGTATTTACCTAATTAACCTTGATTGTATCAACAATAAACTCGGTTTGCAATGTATAAAGCATTCTATGGTGTAACATATGGTTTTTTCTGCAAGGATCTGTTTCACAATGACTCTATTTTTTGGTTGCATTTTATAATGTTGACCATGGTGAAGATATGGTGAAGAAAATAATACTTACTTCATCACACTGGAAACAAGAGACCAATGTGGTTTTTTTCTTTGGTTTGTGTGGAGTATCTTGAGGTAATATGGGTATTGGTAGCTTCACTTTCCTGCCACTCCGTGTCACTTTAGTCTGAAACTAGAGGAACAAATTTTTATATTCATAAAAAAAAACAATCTTTCAAAATGGACTAGAGTCATCGAACCATCACTAAATATTTTATTTATCAATGTTCAAAGGAAAACACATTCAAATATAAGAAAACATCAATGCAAAGCAAACCAGCCTAGGAATGCCTTCTGTGCTGTAGGTCATCGGTTCATGTAGATAATTGTTCTGTGTCTGGGTGTTAATATGTATTTACCAAATAAGTCTATAAGTATTATATCAGATGTCTGGTTCCCATGATACAAGCTATGCTTAATTTGGGGCTAGATGGCTCGTGTGTGAAATGCCCACCAATATTTATTTCTTCATTTATATTTACGAAAATAGTTATATAAGTATTCTAGTATACTCATACTAAAGTATATTATAAATATAACTAGATCACATAGTTCAAGCTATGCTAAGTTTGAGGCTAGATAGCGCTATGTGAGATCTTCACCATGTTATTTATCTATGAAAAAAATTACCTTTTCTGTTTCCCTAGCCTCTTGCTCTTTCAATACCTCATTCACAAACTGTTTATCGGCTTCACTCATAATTAAATCTCTTGATTCATTTCTGGCTGTAATGTCTTTTTTGGGCTCAGTTTTAGTTGACAATTCTTTTCTAAAATCACTTTTCGGCATGCATTCTCTTAAGTCAGTAAGAAACATAGTATCTTTTTTTGCCTCACTTTTTAACTTGCTATCTTTTTTTGCCTCTCTTTTTAACATGCTATCTTTTTTTGCCTCACTTTTTAACTTTCTACCTTTTTTTGCCTGTCTTTTTAACATGTTATCTTTTTTTGACTCTCTTTTTAACAAGGTATCTTTTTTTGCCTCTCTTTTTAACAAGGTATCTTTTTTTGCCTCTCTTTTTAACAAGCAATTTTTTTTTGCCTCACTTTTTAACATGGTTTCTTTTTTAGTCTGAGCTTTAAGTATACTCTCTTTTTTACCTTCAGCTTGTAATAAACTCTCTTGTGTCATATCCTCTTTGAAATTACTTTCTTTTTTAGCTTCAAATTTGATGATGCTTTCTCTTCTTGCTGCTTCCTTTAGATATTCTTTTTTAGCATTTTCTCTTTTAATTTCTTTTTTGAGTTCATTTGTCATAATATTTTCAATTCTTGCTTCATACAATTTGCTGCGACGGAATTTATTTTTACCTACAACAGTGAGGTCTCTCGGTGAAACAACTCTGAAAAGATATCAAATAAAATATGGTTAATTCTGTCTAGCCCACGAGGTTTAAATATTATCTGAGAGTCAATTTTAGGAATACATAGAATACAGTGTTCATAGTTTATATTATATACATATAGTATTATAAATTATAAATAAATCCTGAAAAGGATAATGTTGCATGATTTATCATGCAATATTTAACTGTTCAGTAATACTTACTTGTAAATAAACTTAGTGTTGGTAACAGGATCATAGGTTGGTTCTGGTGCAATTTTTCCAGGATCGTTAAAGATTTTTAGTGCTTGTGTTACCATTTTCATCTGGTCGTCACTTAGTTGGTTCAGACTGAAATTTAATACATTTTTAAAAGTAAAGCTAGCAAGTTGTGCTATTGTTGAAATAATTTATTCTTGGATTATTCTACAGCTGTCATTTTAATACTGAAATAGATATAGTTCTGAGAAATTAAGGATGTTTAATGCTGTTGAATGACAATTAAAACACAGCCTACTTTTATGAGTGATAAGTTTATAAATATTTGTAAAAAAATGAATTTATGTTTGAACATTCAATGATTATTCTAAAGAATACTTAATTATCATTTATTCGCAACAAACAAGCTTTTTTTTTAAGCCAACATATTGTAATTCTCATTAGAGTGAATAAATCTCGTCAAGAACAAGTAATAGTATAACCTTTACCTATGGTATGTCTCACCCAACTTTAAGAGTTGAACAGATGTGTGCTTGCTAGGTAATGGTGGTGTAGAAATAACAGTAGCTGGTGGGGATGCTACACTGAGCGGCACTTGCACTGTTGTCAAGGGAATGGGTACTACTGCTGTCGTCACACTGGAAACATAAAGTAAGTTACTGATTACAGCAAATTTTATGAGTACATTATTAATTTTTGGTAACAATAACAGCAATATATTAGTGATTTAAATTCATATAAACCTAATAGCATTAGCCTTGTTAAAACTCAGGTTACAAAGAAGCAATATACAGCAATAAATGTATTGAATTGAATTGAATATCAGGGCAGGGGCGCTGGTCTCGTGGGGAAGGAAAAATAACAAAAACTACCAGCTCCAAAATGCTCCCAGTACCAACCCTCTTTGACTAGAATTTGTATTGTCGATTCAGCTTAATTATAACTGCAATACATACCCTTCCTTTGGTTTATGAGTCTTTGGCTGCAGAACTCGCTCTATTCGATTGCGCCTTGCTATTCTATTCAACGCCACATCTTCAAGCTTCACTATCTTACTGTTCATATTAAGTCTGGTATTATTTGCAGTAGCGTATGTTGTACTGCAAGTGATTGTGCCACTAGCATTATTCAGGGTAACGTTCGGTTTCACAATCATACTATTCATCAGGTACTGCTGCTTAATATTATCATTTTTAGGCATTAAAAAACTGGCCAGTTTCAAATTATTTCCAACCAATCCACTGTCTTGTTTCTTTATAATTCGCGGCTTTGGACTATTATTTACATTAACAACGCTGTTCTCAATATTGCCGCTACTTTCGTAGAATGATTTCAGGTTATCACCGACAGGCTTCGGTTCTTCAACATTACTTTGTGCAATGAAGTAGGATTGTACCTAAAAATAAATGTGATTCAATGATCGCATCACTTTATAAAATGATTTTGTAAATACAGTAATGTACAATAAATATACCTGGGCGGCGCCTGGATCTTGTATCAGATAAATTGGTGTAAACTGACAGGAATCCACTACAAAACTATCTTCATATGCATTCATTGTTTATATATATATATATTATATATAGATAATAGATTAATTTATGCAGCTTAGCTTACTACATTTAAAATTAAATTCAATAAAATAAAGATACAAACAAAATGATACATCATATTACACCCATGTTGACAAAATGCCTGTTTTAAAAAACATTTATTTCATAGTCACAGACTATATATTTATCAGCGAAAATCATGGAATAAGGGTCATCGTACATTGTCGGATCGGTCGTCGCACGCCAAAACGCGATATTTTTTTTAAAGGTAGACAACACTTTACTTTTGATAGTGCCTAACTTCATAACTATCTTATAAATGTCACTGTCAGTTGTCAATTCCATTTCAAATTAATCATGTCTCTGTGGGTTGTGGTTTATAGAATCATGTAGTTTATTTTGTAAGCGAAACGAAACGAACCCTGTTCTTATGCGGATATAATTTCGAGTGTACAGAAAAGTTATTGTTTATCTGTGATTATTTTATTATCTAATCATTTGGAATTAATATACGCGTTGTGATAATAAATTTTTGTACCGAATAACATTAAATCAAGATCAAAACTTGTGACAATTACTGTGTAAACTCGTCGCCCTTTCTACGGAAGTGTAATTATTTAATGAATAGAATGAACTTGTCGTTCGCTGGTTGCGGTTTCTTGGGAATCTACCATGTAGGAGTGGCAGTGTGTTTCAAAAAATATGCGCCCCATTTGTTGATAGGGAAGCTATCTGGAGCATCTTTTGGGGCTCTCTCAGCATGTTGCCTTCTTTGTGATCTGCCTATTGGTGAGTGTTTAATAATGTGAGATATGTAAACCATAATATATCTTCTTTACAATACATATTATAGATATATATTGATATTCATTTTTATTAAGAGTACATGATTGTTCAATTTCTGAAACAAAACCAACTTATGGTTTTTGTTCAGTTAGTTGAGTTTTAATGCAATTTACTCTCATTTTTACAGCTGATATGGTTAAATTGATTGTATACAACTATAGTTTGTTTATAAACACTTTTGTCACCAGGTATTTTACAATTTTGCATATCACATTCAATAGTTTTTATAAATTCATTTTGTTATAGTAATTTGTAAAATTGTAGAGTTAGAATACAGGAAAATAATTCCATAATTATAACTCTGCTGGTACTGGCACTTAAAATGATACAGAAATGAGACTAACACCTTGAAAATAATAGAACAAATAAATTCATTAAGTAATCGTCACAACTCTAGAGGGATGTCATTTGTAAGCAATATTTCTATTATATAATACAGATGATCCTAAAGTTTTCAGTAAACCTATTAATTTTATAAATTTCTTCCTAATTTAGTCACTCAATCACATTACCTAACATTATTTGAACGTTTGCTTTGGATTTTGATAGATCTTTGCAACTCCAGGCCTATACATTGTAAATTGTTTTTTTTTCTAAATTTAAATGGTATTTAATCTCAGTATCTACCTAATCAATACTTAGTACACTGCTACTTTTAAATGGAGATGTCAAAAATGTTATTGCTAACAAACTCATAAAGAAATGTTTTAGAATTCTATTTATATGGACAAAGTTGTGTTAGTTACACCATTTGTAACTCGAGAGTATTCATTTTATCTTAATAAAAACTGAAGTTAATTCAGCTAATAAGTTATTTTAATAATTTTATATTTTAATAAATCTTGTGTTACAAGATTTATTAACTCTGAGTTGGTTAAATAAAATAAAATAAAATAACCTGAATATTGAAAATAAGCCTATTCTATTCTATTCGAGTCACTGGTTCTCTCAAACCTGTGTGTTGTAAGGATTTTAAGTGCGCCTGAAAGAGGCTCCTTTCGTGCACTTGACACATCTAAAATAAGCCTCAACTAAGACAAATGTAGCATAACTGAGTTTGGAGGCTAAAGCATTCAATTGTTTTCCCCATTGTAGCTTTCTCTATTTATATGCAAATACTAATTACTTGGATTCTATATTAGTAAATAATTTCTCCATTTATTTTAAAATAAAATGAGATTTGCCTTACATATGCCAAAGACATTTTAATGTATTAAGTTGGATGAGAATTAAGTATATGATTGTTCACAATCCAGTGTAGACTCTCAGTACCTCAATAGTGACTATACACCTGACAACTCTGAACAAAAGACAAGTCAGAGAAAAACACTATCTCATTCCTGTGGCACACCCATGACATCAGCAGAACCTGAATGCCTGGTGATGGTGGTAGCAAGGTATTGATTTATGTATTAAAAGCTGTGCCCGCGAATTCGTTCGCGTGGAATAACTGAATCCTTATGGCAGCGGCGCGGCTCTCAGCGCGCTTTATATAGCCACGGACGCTCAGGCGCGAGGCGTGTAGTACGTACTCTGTACGTTAAAAATGTTCGCCGTGATTCTTTAAATTGACATAACTTTTTTATTTATGAACCGATTGACATGAAATAAACACTAAATGTTAAGTGAAGCTTACTACAATATATTAGTGAAAACCGTATCTAAATCGATTAAGCCGTTTCTGATATTAGCGTGCACAAACAAACAGACAAACAGACAAAAAAAAAATTAATTACAATTTCGGGTTCGGCATCGATATAATAACAACCCCTGCTACTTTTTTTTAATATATTTCCATTGTACAGACACCACTTTTCTACAATTTTATTATATGTATAGATTTCTTTAAATACCGCAAATTTTCAGATAAAAAAAAAATTGTCAAAGATTTTTTTAAACTTTTTTACTAAGTATTTTTTTTAGATTTAGATTAAATAAGCCTGTTAGGAACAAATTATATGTCCTACCTTTTTATGAAATTTATTGAAATAGATATTTCCATAATTCAGAAAGAAAACATAATTAAATTCAGTGAATTAACAATGTGACAGAATTATAAACAACCAATGTTTATTTAGATAAAACCTTTCACGGATTCTATGTTGTTATTCACAGTGTTTGCATTCCAGTCTGATTGTGTATATTTTCACAAGCCTTTTTTCAAAACCTAGTTATCCTGTCTAGGTATCTTTTGTTCATGGTTGTGTCTGATGGTTAGGTTAGGTATGTGATCAAAAAGCTTAGTTTTGTTTGAAATCAGATTGAGTAATATAAAATGGTATGAGCGAAAAAATTTATGAGTGGAAATTTTTACTTAGTAAAGGCTTTGACATTAGTGCTATGGCTACAAAAATAAGTATATAAAAAATATGAATAGTAGTCCATTGATGATGCCCTGTTTGAAAAAATTACCACTATACAGACATATAGTTTAATATTCTGGTTATAAATAATTTTTCAATGTAACAATCAATACAAGCACTAATAATAATAGAGTTCATTTATTGACATAATGGTTTGTACAATAAAGTTTTGAAGCAATATACCATTGTTACAGGTGAAATCACCAGTGACCTCCTCCGGGTAGTAGGTGAAGCGAGGGCGGGCTCCCTAGGTCCCTTCAGTCCCTCATTCAACATACAAAATGTCCTCCTTGAGGGTATGCAGAGGTACCTACCCCACGATGTACACAAGATCGTCAGCGGAAAACTCCACATATCGCTGACCAGGGTTTACGATGGGAAGAATATTATTGTATCAGAGTTCCCGACGAGGGAAGATCTATTACAGGTATGTCTTAGCCTTGTTTTGTTAAGATTTGTAAGCCACTGGCTCATAAAACACAGTTTTACTTAGTAGAGGCTAGAGGCTATGGATTTAATTAATTTTGTTATCTCTTTTAATTATGCCACAAAATCTGCTTATGTATTTTAAAAATTGGAGTAGATTCAAATGGTTCCAGTTATTTTAGTATTGTGTAATATTCAAATAAATTTTCTTTACTTTGTAGTATATTTACGTTTTCACTAAATTGTCTGGAGCTACACCTATATAGAGTAAGTAGTAGTGGATACCTATTTTCTGTAGATACCGAAAAGGGTGGAACAGTGCCTACGATATAGATAGTGTCGATATAGACCGTGATACGATATTTTAAACCACAATACTGGACAATAATGTTTTTTTGGCGAAACTATTTATCTATATATAACAGTTTTGATTATCTATATATAACAGTTTTGACAAATTGATATCTAAATTAAGATATTTCTACTCTCAAACACCAGTTATAAAATAAAAATAAGTTTCGTGTTTCTGTAATTGATAACTTCTGTGGGCGTGGTCTAGTACGCAAGCAATTGACTGCGTAAGTAATATATTGCCCTTTGTAACCCGGTCCAATTTCCAGGTGTTCCAAAATATTGAACGAGGTATAATTATTGATTTATTTTATTTATTACACAAATGTACATAATGTAACTCAATCTACACACTTCTTGTACATCGCACATACAAATAAAACTACAGGTGTGTTCGTTTCCAATCGTATTGTAATGCATGTACAGGATGGATTGCTGAAGCATCACTATCTAGGTCAGAATTAATTATTGTGAATGCTTAATGCTACTTACTATTCAGTACGGAGTTGATTCAATGCAAAGTTTAGACTTTGCTTTGATAACAGTATAAATTAAATATATTAAACAGTTCAAATTAACATACTTTAGTGAAGACACCCCTAGTCCATTAATAGTAGGTAATAGCTGGTTTTATTCAAAGGTTTATGGTTCGAACCCTGATTGGCAGATGGGCACCGTTGACTTTGCATATTAACTATGTTCCGATTGAAAGGTGTGGTTGCCGGTGAAATTACAGGCACAAGATACATTCCACTGTCTTCTTCACGTTTCAAGAGTTACGGGTGCATACGATGCGACTTAGGTCTTGTACCTAGGAGGGGAGGATCCAAGTCGCATCGGCTATGGGCAGAGGTTACCACTTAACAGGTGAGCCGTCGGCTCGTTCCAAAACTGTATCTCAAAAAAAGAATACAATAAGAATAAAGCATGTAAAAAGAAGTGCGTTTTGTGTGATCACTATGTGTTTGTCAGGCGCTGCTCGCGTCGTGCTTCGTGCCGGTATTCTCGGGGATGCTCCCGCCTCGCTTCCACGGCATCCGGTATATGGACGGCGGGTTCAGCGACAATCTGCCCGTGCTCGACGAGAACACCATCACCGTCAGCCCCTTCTGCGGGGAGAGCGACATCTGCCCGCGGGACTTGAGCTCGCAGCTGTTCCACGTAAGTGTTACGCGGCTAGTTGGAAAGTTTGAATGGCCTCACAACTCAGTTGGTAGTAAATATGCCTTCTGTGTAGGTCGTGGGTTGGATTCCCAGGACTAACATTTGTGTGACGAACATCAATGTTTGTTCTGTGTTTGAGTGTTAATGTGTATTACATGTATTTATATACGTAAAGTATTATATAAACGGTTCCTTTGATGCAAGCTGTGCTTACTTTGGGGATAGATGGCGCTGTGTGAAATGTCCACCAATATTTATTAAAATAATAATATAATATTATATTGGTGGACAATTCACACAGCGCCATCTAGCCCCGAACTAAGCATAGCTTGTACTGTGGGAACTAGACAACTGATATAATACTTATATGCTTTTTTTGTAAATACATACATATAATACACAATTAACACCAAAAAAGTAAGGGAATTTGAAATTACTATTTTTATTTTAGATAAACCTAGCTAACACAAGCATAGAACTGTCGAAACAGAACATGAATCGTTTCGCACGGATACTGTTCCCACCGAAGCCTGAAGTGTTGAGCAACATGTGCAAGCAAGGTTTCGACGATGCGCTGCGATTCTTGCAGAGGAACAACCTGATCTCGTGTACGAGATGCTTGGCCGTGCAATCGACATTCCAACTGCAGGATATGCTTGACGATACGACATACGAACACGACCCGGATTGCGAGGAGTGCAAGTCACACAGACAGGTGAGGAGACTTAAGTTGTTCACACTTTGTCTGGCCTCACAGCTCAGTTGGTAGTAACCTTGCTCTTGACGCTGTAGGTCATGGGTTCGATTCTCACCCAGGACAAACGTTTGTGTGACGACATAAATGTTTGTTCTGTGTCTGCGTGTAAATATGTATTATCTTATTACAAAAAGTATATAAGTATTATATCAGTTGTCCGTTTCCCATACAAGCTATGCTTAGCTTACTTTGGGGCTAGATGACGCTGTGTTAAATGTCCACCAATATTATTATTATACTTGTACTGTTAAATTATTTCGTCTTTACACTAATATAACTTACATCCTGCGCTTTAAAGTTTTACTTAATAAGAGATGCTTTTAGTTGAGAATGGCATGAAGTACTTCCATCAAGGCTTCCCTGGTGTTAAATGGTGACCTGTGTCCATAGCAGTACAGCTTGGGGTCTCCCCTTCTGGGTAAAAGAAGACCCAAGTCTCATCGTATGCGCCCGTAACTCTGAGACATAAAGTGGTCTCATGTGCCTGTAATTTCACCGACAACCACACTTTTCATACAGTAACCAGACCGAAATGGATGGGTATGGTGGCAGTACTTCCCCGGTCGAACTTGGCCTGACTTCTACATCTACTAAAACTTAAATTTTGTTCGTAGGATGCCCTAGTGGATGATTTACCCGACACTGTGATGACGATATTCCAAACCGCGATAGATTCTGCCAATAATGGCCTCGTGAACTGGGTGATGCGACAGCGCGGTGTGAAATACCTGACGCTGTTGGCTTTACCGTACAGGGTGCCGGTCGACATCATGTATGCTACATTCACAAAGTAAGTAGTCATATACTTGACTGACATCATACCTCAGTTGGTAGTAACCCTGTCTTCTGCGCTGTGGGTCGTGGGTTCGATTCCCACCCAGGACAAACATTTGTGTGACGAACATTGGTGTTTGTCCTGTGTCTGGGTGTTGATATGTATTGTATGTATTTACTAAAACTTTTTTTTTGACTGGCCTCATAGCTCAGTTGGTTAGTAACCCTACCTTCTGCGCTGTAGGTCGTGGGTTCGATCCCCACTCAGGACAAACATTTATGTGACATTTGTAACATTGATGTTTGTTCTGTGTCTTGGTGTTTATATGTATTATATGTATGTATTTACAAAAGAAAAGTATATATGTATTATATCAGTTGTCTGGTTCCCATGATACAAGCTATGCTTAGCTTACTTTGGGGCTAGATGGCGCTGTGTGAAATGTCCACCAATATTTATTTGTTTATATTTATATACACGAGCATGTTTTTTCTAACTGACTTCAGAAAATGGAGGAGGTACTGAAATCGGTTTTTTATGTTTATTACCTGATATCTGAAAGTATATTCTTACAAATGATAAAATGAATTTACCAATTCGATCTATAAATGACGGATAGACCGATTTGGTATTTTTTTTTAATTTGTAAGGATATACTTTTAGATTGGTCACATAGAAATTTCATTACTATTTTATTGAGTTCAGTAGTTCAGTATTTAAATCAAAATAACTTGAAAAAGTTATGTCATCCAAGTGCGAGATAGCGAGGAATCATTCTCGTTATCTCGTTATCGTTTTCGTTTTGCTGCGTACAGTTATATTTTTGCTATAATTTTTATCGTATGTCAGGTTACTTTTACGTCGCAAATATAAGTTAAGAGTTTGTGGGAATTTACGTATTGTTACTTTCATTCGTCTAATGTACGTAATGAACATTTCAAAGTGTTGAAAGCCAGCTAATTCCTTGGAATTTAAAGATTTTGTTCAATACTAGTTATTTGAAATTAAGTTATAATCATTATACATTCACAAATTATTTTTCGACGTTCGTTCGTCTGGTCTTGTTCCAAAGGATTTTGATGCGAGAATAGTTGAACAAAGTAACGAATTCTATACACCTAGTGCTAGCTCAAGTTTTTTGCAGCTTTATTCTTCAGTGCCTATTTACTTTTGCCTATAAGCAATGCAGTCTTTTGTTTTGTCTTTTTTGTTTGAGATATATTTGTGTTCGGTAAAAGAGTTATGTCTGAACTAGAGTAGGCTTGGTTTACATGAGCGAAATAGTGCCTTGTGATGAAAATTAATGATAATTATTGCATGATCGATCTAGAAAATGATAAAGCAAATTATTTAGTACCTGATCTCATGTTATAATCTAAAGGCGAAATGCATACCGTCTATAGAAATAAGTATAAACGATACTTATTTCTAATCGATAGTTTTTTCAGCAGACTTCATTGTACAATTTCCAGCATATTCAGAGTAAATAGTGTCTTATATTTGATCAAAAATAGTTATTGATTCAAGTAGTTTTATGAGCTGTATGATATAAAGAAAACAATGTAAACAAGTTTTGTAATTATCTGAATAAATATAAATATGTAAAGCTGGGTGATAAGCGGTATTGTTTGAGTATTTTATGTACTAAGTGTTTAAGTAATTAAACTCTGTTAAAAGAGTAAACAAAGGTACAATTACAAGTGATTACATTTCGTTTCGATACATTTAACTTTTAAAATTCTTATTAATCTTTTACTTTGTTAAAACTTGATGGCCGAATAATTATCAAGAACACGTAATAGTTTGAATAAACGTTTTTTTATAATTAAAAGAAAATTATTGCTTCCTGTTTAATGTAAATTGTAATTTTGCGAGGTACACCTTTTCCTCAACTTTTATAAAATACTGTATCTTACACACAGTAGAACTTGTGCCAAGTTTGCCATGGAAATACAGTCACAATACCCATTCTGCCGGTGAAATTACAGCACTTGAGACTCCTTAACGTCTGTGAGTTACGGGCGCATACGATGCGACTGTGTCTTCCCATACCTAAGTACAGTATGGGCAGGGGTTACCACTTAACACCAAGTGGGCTCTCATAGGTCTCAAATCTCATAAATGCACGTCGGGATATGAACCGGTGACCTACGGATTGAAACTCGGGGTCAGTACCACTAGACCACCACTCTCTCACGCTTTTACTAACATGACCACACGCTTTCTAGCTACGCCGCTGGTAGAGTAGAGAGGCACGCGGTGCAATACAAAGTAGCGGGAAACGTTCTCGTGCGTAGGAGGAAATGTCTCCGACACAACAACGTTATGACTAGGTCAGTGGGGGGTTCCGGTGTTTGTACGTATAACGCTTTTGGTGGCGGCTGTACTTGAGTCCAATTGCAAACGGTTAGACTAGAACAACATTCGAGATAATCACCAAAAACTGAAAAGTCAAAAACTTTATTTTCATAGAATAAAGTTTTGTACTGTATGTACAGTACAGTTTTTGGCGATTATCTCGAACAGTTAGACAGTATTCTTACTCTTTCATTGATTATGTTTTTTTTTTATGTAATGTATGGTATAGAACGAGCTGACGGCCCACCCGATGTTAAATGGCAACCGCCGCCCATAGACAACATATGGTTGTAATAGAATGAGTTTTTGGCTTCGTTTTCGATTTGTCTTGTAGTTAAGATCTTTTATTTTCCATCACTAACTCGCATCCGGTCAAAAATTTACTTAGACATGTTTGCATTTGGATTACTCGTTAAACTTTGCTCGAAGCAGCGGTTATGTGCTAGTTGTGGCGTTGTGAAAACCTGACTTATCACTGTTTGTCATACAACGTAATGTAGGGATTTGTAATTATTGCGGTTGGGTTATCTTCACTTGTCACTTGAACAGTAAAACTGTCTCTTGAACAGTAAAACTGTCACTTGGCCAGTAAAACTGTCACTTGAACAGTAAAACTGTCACTTGAACAGTAAAACATGACTGTCAGTGTGCCCAGTCGATATAGTTAAGCTAGACTTAGAACTTAGGAAGTTATCGTATGGAAACATTTGTGCCCAGTTTCATTAATCATTCCATAAAGCATTATAATCATGCGACAAATTAAATTATGGATTCAGTAACAATTCTATATAAAAGTTCGCTCTTAGGTTAGGTCTCAGTGGTCACAATTTTCAAAACATATATCTTCTGTTTTTGTACTGTTTCTAATTGACAATAAACTATTATTGTTATTTTATATCTTTTTTTTTACTGTAAGTAAAAATTTGAACCTGTCACCAATAGTTTAGTTTTACGGTTAAGTCAAGGTTAGTAAGTAAGAAATTTTTTCACATGATGTGCGTCTTTATTTAAACAATGTACTGTATGACTGACGCAAATACAATTGATTGTTATCATAATGTTATTCAAAATTGGCAATAACAATAGTTTTATCTGCCACTGTTACCCAACGCAACTTCCCTATCTCTCTAATGTAACGTCATTTGTATGCCATTTGGTCAAGGCTATGCGGTTGATAATTGAAAACATTGAAAAAAAATTACAATAACAAAGTGCTTAAAGTCTTTTTTTTTTTTGATTTTATTACGCAAGCCAATTTATAGTCTTCCGAAATAACGTCTGAATCCTTTGGAATGTCTGTGGCTTACTGCTAAAATAAAGAAAACCCAAATATTTATTGTATACATGTGTAAAAGTAACTAACGTGGATTTATGTGAAAAAGTTAGGAACGAACAGATGGCCCACCTGGTAACAAAGCAACACAACACTGCGCCAAGTATAAAATATGCAAATGTGTGTGTGTATGCGCCCCTAATTCTGAGACTTGAAAGTGAAATATCTCATGTGCCTGTAATTTCACCGGCAACCACACATTTCAAACTAGAGCACAGCAACGCGAATGCTTTACTGCTTGACGGCAGACATGGGTGGCTATACTTCCCCGGACTAACTTGGCATAAGTTGAAAGTTGTTAAAATGGATTGGAAAGATTGGATTGAACAAAACACATTTCGTTATTTATAATACCAGTACCAAATGCGTTCTCGTGATTTAGATTAATTAGAGAAACCAAGATTAGTTGCTGTATGAATGGTACATCCTTACTATAAGGAAAATAGGTATTTCGCGTTTAGTAGGACGAGAATATGCGTATCCTGTTATTAGCAACCAAAACTTCCGGGATACTTGACGGTCGGTCGCGTCAAGTATCCCGGAAGCTTCCAAGTATTTTACATGAAGTATGTTATTGTTGCATGAACAGAAATGATTCATAAAATGTACCGTGTAACTTTAAAATCCATTTGAATACCAAAATAGATGTCGTAATCTTATCCTCCGTATGTTCACAAATTTGGAATAAATATACCGTTAAGTGAGAATTGGACTTGCACACTGAGGGTTCCTTACAACCACAAAATATATTTTTGACAGTATCCACCATAAAAATGTGTTTCGTCAGTTCGAGGCCCTCACCGCGAGGCCTACTCACAATTGACCAGTTTGGGTAAACGGAACTCTCGTACTTTGGGGTACGGAACCCTATAAAGTATACGAAATACATTGTAGGTATTGAATGGGGATAAATTGTCAAGGCATATTTGTTACCAGGGAGCCTCAATAATTGTCGCTTTCGGCTTATCTGCTTCTAGCAACATTTTATCATTAAGGTACCTTAGGTCATTGACCATGTGACTTAAATCATTTCTTTGTGTTTGCATTTGAACTCGTCAGAAAATTAAATAACTTCTCTTAAGGGCGACTTATCCTCATACTCATCCTTTTCTTTTTTGTATAGCTGCTTGAGAGGTAAATGATAGAGCAATTAAATACCTATGAGAATGTATAATGGCAAACAACTTTGTTAAGTAGCCCCTTATTTATTGAAATTTCTAAACTCTTTTCTTACAGTGAATATGCAATATGTACGCTGTCGCATGTTATCGAATGATATGCAGTCTTAAGTACGAATTAAGTGTTAACCCCACTGCGTGTACTCAGTCCGCTTGGACAGTGCAGCATTAATCGTTAACAATGTTTAATAATTGATAGCAAGCGATATCAAGCTTGAATTCAAAATAGAACACGATTTTGTCTAGTTAATAGAAAGACACCTTGCATTATCTTTTGTCATTTCATGATTTTCACTAAAACCAAAGCTCAGGCCATATACCCAAATCGTATGAGTTGTTATGGGCCGAGGTTACCACGTAACACCAGGTGGGACGTCGGCTCGTCCCGTAACGTATGAAATAAAAAAAAATGTAGACGGTACCGTTCCAAATCTAAACAACGTCCGATCTCCTACGCATTCTGCTACACTATAGCCCGACCGTGTCTCCTAAAAGACTGATGTACAGCATAAAAAGTCATTAATGTAAGAAACCGTTTGCCAGATTCGTAACATGCACGCCCAAGATGAGCAAATCCCTTTGGAAGCTGAGCCTCAATTTGCTGCAGCAACTGCACGGCTTTGTGTACACTTCACACGACCGGTCCGAGGCCGCAGCACGCATATATTACAAGCTCACCGCTGACGCTAAAAAGGAGGCTCACGATGGATACCAGCTGGAAAGGAGGTAACATTTTCGCCAACCTTTATGTTTAGTTTTGTAAATGGAACGAGCTTGGTGAGACCTGAAGCTATACTGCGAATTCTGTTCACCGGTCCTGGGCTACAGCTAGGAAATATTACAAGGTTATCGCTGAAGCTAAAAAGGAGGCTATCGACGGATACCAGCTGGAAAGGAGGTAACATTTTCTCCAACCTTTATGTTTAATTTTATAAATGGAACGAGCTTGATCAGACCTGAAGCTATATTGCGGATTCTGCTAGGAAATATTACAAGGTTATCGATGAAGCTAAAAAGGAGGCTAACGACGGATACCAGCTGGAAAGGAGGTAACATTTTCGCCAACCTTTATGTTGAATTTTATGCCTTCTTCTTTATGCCTTCATCTGACATTATTCCAATAGCCAAATATAGTATGAACTGTAAATCAGTCCATATATTTATTTTGTTCATATATCACATATTATTATGTGTGTTTACTCGAAGAAGTGTCGTCACAGTTATTTCAGTAATCCTGTATTTAATGCCCCAATCGACTGTATAAACTGTTATCAGCGTCGACCTTCAGCTGTGCATTGTTTTCATTGCACATGTCCGCAAACGTTTTCAATTTACATCATAATCGCCCCGCCGTTCGTATATTATGATAAAATGTCGTAAAACCTTTATCTTTTGATTTCGTTTATCCTGTATTCATAAAACTGCGTCATACTTAAAATTGTTTATAACCGACAAAAAAAGGAGATTTTCGATAGGATGTTTATATATTTTTATGTAAGTTCGGGCTTTATGTATGTATGTATTTAAAAAAAATATATACAATTATTGTATCAGTTGTCTGGTTCCCATGACACAAGCTATACTTAGCTTACTTTGGGGCTAGATGGCGCTGTGTGTAATGTCCACCATTATTTATTTATTTATTTATAACTCCGTCATATATACGGATTTGCATAATTATTTTTTTATCGAAGGAGGTTTATTCTGAATTGCTGCCAATTAAATTTCAGAAAAAAAAACAGTTTGGTTCAGTAAAAATATTTTTTTCAAAATTTCATTTTAAATCTAAATTACTAGAAAAAAGATGTCATCCAAGTAGGATATAACGAGGCATCATTCTCGTTCATTTGCGTTGAAGGCATTTTTTAGTTTTCCAGCGCAATGTCATTATTTATATCACTTATTTACATTATTTGTATTTTGAGAATTAACGAGATATTTACTATGATTTCATGCGCCAATGATAACATGGCTCTAGGTCACGACACTTTAATGCTCCGAATGTTTTGTAAATATACATGTCGAAAGTGAATGAGATATACCTATCGAAAATATTTTCATGTCAATTAGCCTCAATGTTGCTGGTGTATGTAACAATACATATCTGTAATCCCGGCTTTTCCCTCAAAGTGGTTAGGTAGTTTTCCTTTCACTGCTTACGCTTTCTAGTAGTCCGTATTCCTGAAACCTATCTAGAAGTCTTCAAGAGGAGAGTCAATAGGCCAGCATGCTTCATCGTAGACCACATTGTCACTTAACATCAGGTGAGATTGCGGTCAAATGTTTGCCTATCTCAAAAAAAAACCTTAATTTTATACCAGCGTAATAGACTGAAATTGGCAATATTATTACGAATCATTCTGATAAAAGCATTAAAGTGTGCCTCAATCAAAGAGGCTCGTTTATTCGCAGCGTGTAGTCGAATTTTTGGTTCTAGGACGTGTCACATTGTTAAATTTCGCCATTTTGTCAATATACGAGTACAATTCGAACATAAGTTTTCAAGCGAAAACTCATTATTGCGCCTCAAAAAAAAAATCGATACGCGTCTGTACCACTGGGCCACCACGCTCTCTGAATTAACACATGATAAACTGGTTGTGCCCGCACTTAATTCAGATTGTGACTAAAAGAGAGCTACGTAGCTTAGTCATATATGTCAATTTGTGAATTAGCCCTAAGAAAAGTAGCCTAAGTTACTTCTTATTACGTCAGCTATCTGCGAGTGAAAGTCCCGTCAAAATCGGTTCAGCCGTTTCGTAGATTAGGCAGACATACAGTCAGACTGAGACATATATTCAATATTAGTTTTTTGTTTACGACAGTATATACTTTCATATGCTGTTATTTTGGCATTACAAACAGACACATCAATTTTATTATTATTTAAACATTCAAAGTCATCGACTGTATCAATCTTAACTCGGCAATTTGCAATAGGCTTTCCACTTTCCATTTACTTTCCCGTGGTCTAAGCGGTTTAACTGGAATCTTGGTACATAGTGTCTTGGTTTATACATAACGAACATTTTCTCCATTTAAAACGTTATTGTATATTATTAATCTTAGATTCGAAGAAATAAAAAAACTGGCTATCTCCCCTATATCATTGTAAAGCAACGTAGAATACTATCTATTAGAAGCTTATCATATACAAACTTGAGCCATTCGCAAATTAACCTTAAAAAAGTTTCGTACGGAATACCTATTAAAAATATCTTTAATCAACTTAGAAAGACCACTTACGCCTCAGGTCTATTTTTTTCCCCGTGATTTGGTAATATTGTTGTTGGTACCTATAAATAAGTAATTTAAACAAAGAGACATTATACATTGTACAGTGGTTTTATCAACTCCTATCACAATTATAACAAACTCGGAACGAAGTCCAGTCAAACAATCACCTGGCAACTGTTTGACATTCAAATGTCTTTGTTATCTATTGTGACATTCTATTTCTATAGAAAATCATTTAGATATGCTTTCATATTATCCTTGTGTAAAATCAGCGCTGTAACTTGTTATAGCACACGCTATTTATACAAGTATCTACGCGTTCATTATTCCTACTCTTAGTTTATTTGTAATTTTTTCTTTTCTATTTATATAGCCATTTCTGCCGCCAAGCAGTAATGCATTCATTTAACTGTGTTCCGGTTTGAAAGGTGTGGTTGCCGGTAAAATTACAGGCACATGAGACATTCCTCATTCCGCCTTCACGTCTTAGAGTTACGGGCGCATACGGTGCGACTTGGGTCGTCTTGTATCTAAGTAGGGGAGGTCCCAAGTCGTACAGCAAGTTATCGGCAAAGTTTACCATTGAAGAAAATTGTGTTTTTGTAAAGTTTGCGTAAATATATTTCTTTCTTTATTTCTTCCCGGGTACTGTACAGATATGATTTGAAATAACTTTGTTTTGTGGAGTCAATAAAATCTCTTTCTCTCATTCGGTACTTAGTTCCCCAAACCGCATTACAAAACAGTAAAATGAAACATTTATTATTCAAAATACGAGTTCCCAATGACTAATAAATAACAGAACAATAATACAAACTCTTTGTGATGATAAGTCATCATTTGAATCTAGCATTACTCATCGCTTGATTACCTAGTGTCGGAGTGTCAGAGTGCCTTGAAGACCTGGGCAGGGCAAATTCCAATTAACCCGCAACAGCTGTGTCACTAAATGAAACAAATATTTTGCATTCATGTGACAGGCATTTCATTTCATTTCATGCTTAGTTTAGGGCTAGATGGCGCTGTGTGAATTTTCCACCAATATTATATTATTATTACGCCATCTAGCCCCAAACTAAGCAAAGTTTGTACTATGGGTACCAATCACTGATAGAATACATTTATACTTTTTTTATAAATACATACATATAATATATATTAACACTCAGACACAGAACAAACACATAGGTATATAATATAACTAGCGTTTCGCTCGTGTTAATGTAAATTTAATCAATCAATAAATTAATTAAAATTACTAATTTTTCTGTACTCTAGGTAGTTAATGCCCAGGCACAGAGCAAACATCAGCGTTCGTCTCACAAACGTTTGTCCTGCGTAAGAATCGAACCCACGACATGCAGCGCAGAAGGCAGAGTTATTACTGATCTGTGAGGCCAGTACCAGCTGCGATAGTTTCTTGCGTAGAATTAAATAGTACATAGTAAAACTTTTGGGTAATTTGGTATTTTTTCAAGACACGCATTTAAGAGCAGTAGAAATCTCGCCAAGTTCGTCCGGGAAGGTACTGCCACCATGCCCATTTCTGCAGTCAAGCAGTAACGCATTCTCGTAACTGTGTTCTGTTTGAAAGGCGTTGTTGCCGGTGAAATTACAGGCACATGAGTCATTCCACCTACATGTCTCAGAGTTACGGGCGCATACGATGCGACTTGGGTCTTGTCGTAGGTACCTAGTAGGACTCAAGTCGCATCGCTTATAATGGGCCGAGGTTACAACTTAAAACCAAGTGGGCCATCGGCTCGTTCCGTAACTGTATCGAATGAAAAACAAAAATATTGTCCGCTATTTGGAACACTCCCCAATCGAACATTGTGATGATGAGTCAAGTAGCAGCTGTGTCGATAAAGCAACAAAGACCTCTTATCCATCTGTCCCATTTCCCATATTTCCATTTCGTTGTGAAATCAATCGTTTTGTTTATTTCGTTTATTTATTCAACTATTGGCTTGTCCCGGTTTCGCATCGTTAGCATAATATAGCGTGGTGGCCCAGTACTGATCCCCAGCATGAATCCGGAGGTCGCTGGTTCAAAGGCCGACGGGTACCAGTGAGTTTTGTCACTTGATAAATTTATGTGCGCAATACCATGTTCTCAAAGGTAAAGGAAAACATCGTGAGGAAACCGACATGTCCTACAACCAAAAATTCGAAGACATGTTTCAACTGTAAGGAGCCTCTTTTAGGCGCACTTAAAATCCTCTCACGACACTGGTTCGATAGGACATTCAGCTGCCAGCAGCTGAGTTTTTGTGTTAGATGTCGAAAATATATATATCGATTTGAACTATGCAAGTTGAATTGCTGAACTATGTGTAGATAATGCACATCTAAACATCATACCCTTGACTCCAAATTAATTCCGTGCACCAGTGACTAAATGTGCACTTTGAAATAAAATAATCACATAGATAATGATTAGCCGTCTGAGAGGTAATCACCGAGAAATACCAATAAAATAAAATGATATTGTACAGACAATTTTGGCCTCACAGCTCATTTGGTAGTAACCTTGCCTTCTGCGCTGTAGGTCGTGGGTTCGATTCCCACCCAGGACAAACGTTTGTGTGACATACATAGATGTTTGTCCTGGGTCTGGGTGTTAATATGTATTACATGAATATGAACAAAAAATAAAGTCTAAACTATTATATCAGTTGTCTGGTTCCCATGGCACAAGATATGCTTAGCTTACTTTGGGGCTAGATGGAGCTGTGTGAAATGTCCAGCAATACTTAAAACGAAAATTTAAAAATTACCCTTTTTTGGTCCAATTACCTCATACCCGTACGAAGCGTTTCGCTCCCACTTTCATAATGCGGACTGCCCAAGAGTGGAACTCCTTGCCTGCGTCCGTATTTCCTGAAACCTGCAATCTGGAAGTCTTCAAGAGGAGAGTGAATAGGTTCCTTCTAGGCAAACATGCTTCATCGTAGACAACATCGTCACTTAACATCAAGTGAGATTGTGGTCAAATGCTAGCCTATCGCAAATAAAAATAAATGAAAAAAAAACTGTAGAATTACCGTATTTCAGAATAATATTTGTAAATCACCACTTTAGAAGTATGTATTTTAATAATTGTAGATAAAAACCTCTTGGGTTTATTAGTTACCTCCAGCAATAATAAATGCAAATATAAAAAAATATTTACGTGACACTGATAATATGTAAGTGCGCAATAGCAAACACCTAATTTATCTTATTGTGCAAACAAAACAGTGTCATTTGGCTATTTTTATAAATAAACTAATTCCCAGTCCTTAGATAATGCTATCCACGGCCTTACGACGAATTAATCTGTTTTGTTACATTGTAATTTATGTTAAATAATAATGTTACATCAGCTAATATGTTAAATTATTTTAATATATTAATAATTTTTAAATTAAACATTATATAAATAAAACATTATATAAATAAAACAATTTAATTGTAGTGATTTAGAAAGAATGATTAAAATTGCTAATTATTAATAATGCTAAACAATGCTCGTAGTTATTTCAAACATTGAGTGGATTACGTGAGAAACGTAACTACGCTTCAACCTAAGTATAATTCCGTAAGCTCTACGGGTTACTTAGGTTGCCAAGTCTTAAGTTGGCTCAAAAAGTCTCTGACCATTTAGGAGACAATAAAAGTTACACGCGTTCAGCTTGTAACTTTTCTTGCCAAGATCCATCGCTAGCACTGAAATTATTACGCCACACCACAGTTGCAGCTATTTAGATACATAGATATACTCTTTATTGTGCATAAAATGAACACCATAATTAAACAATTACAATCTTAACCTAATAGAATCTAATATAAAATAAATATACATTCACAATGGGCAATTTAGCCGATATATTGACCATATTGCGGTAGATACCACACCGATTTCTGCCGACAAGCAGTGAAGCTTTCGCGTTACTTTTGAAAGGCGTTGTTGACAGTGCAATTACAAGCATATCAGACTTTTAACCTTCACGTCTCAGGCGCATATGAGTGCCCCATTGTTGGACAACCCAGTCGCAGTTTATCTTAGCGGCTTTTCAGAATTCTGAGTAAGAATAAAATAAACAACAAGTACCCTTTCGGTTCTATGATTCAATCAAAAGATAATTATAAACATCAAGAAATGAATCGTCGAAGATGTTTTGAATAGGGGGTAATGTCAATCAAAACGATAACATTTGTGCGCACATGTTTGAGGTCATGATTTACACTCGTGCCAATAGGTCAAAGATAAACGATCGACGTTTGAGTGAAAGATCGTGATAACCGCAAACAACATCATTTTACGTAGTGGCTTTTTGACGACGAGTATTATTGCTCTAACAAGGCAAATATCACTTTATTTTAGCTTATGAATTATCATACTAGCTTTTACCTGCGGCTTTGCTGTTAGTTTTGACAACCAACAAAGTTTCATACAATGTTTACACCTCCCCTTACCCCCCTCCATATAAGTTTTTAGCGAGAAAAGTAGCTCATACCTGTCTCCAGGGTACCATACATCTCTTTATCAAAATCCATCTTAATCGATTTAGCGGGTTAGGCGTGAAAGCGTAACGAACAAACAGACTCAATTTCTCATTTATTATTAAGTTAGGATTTACTTTTTCTTATGAATTTAGTTTTCAATGTAATGTGGGTTGCGTTGCGATACGACCTTGTCACGTCAAAATGTTTCGAAACAATGTTCACGATTATTTTAATTCTGTTTGTTTTAGATCCCTTATAGTAATCATTGTTTCATAAAACTTTACGAAATTGTTTCCTTATTGCCTTTATTTTTAGCTTATAATAGTTTCATTTAAATGTTATGACTGTTTCGAAGAACTTTTATCATTTATAGCTTGCTTTAAATATAATAGTAAAAATCTCCGTAAGAAACTTAGCTGAATATAAAATGTTGAAATAGTTACTTCACAGTAGCAAAACAGCACTGGTCAACATTATCGTAGATGATTTAACAGTTTTGTAGGGTTATAATTAATATCTCATTATTTCTGAAAGTCGAGTAGTACTTATAGCAAATTTTATAAATAATTTTGCGATGATTGAAAAGGTATATTTATAATTTTAGCTGTGCAAATTTTTTTTTTTTTACTGTGTCAAGAGAACACGACGAGGGCCATACCAAAATAACTCTAATCTTTACCAATTTCCTTCTATTCTTTTCAGACGGGCAAGCGAGTACAGGCTGAGCTATGGGGACATGCGTGTCACATACGACGAACAGGACACTTTTGAGCACATACTGACTGTGACGTCACACAATGACGCGTTGCTCGCTTACTACTACCTCGACGGGGAGAATAAGGTGAGCATTTGTTTGGGGAAATCCACAATTACTTTACAGAAGCATTTCCTCCCGGCCTCTCGTACACCTAAATCCTTGTGTCAAAGGCAACACACATACGCAAAGCAAACATTTAAAGGAACAAATGTGATGCTCATATTAGTTGTAATTACAATTATTTGCCCCGGTTGGTTGAATATGGGACTGGCTTTGAAAGCGTTGTATCCTAACTTACTCGACACATTTAACAGTTCACATACATATAAAAAAAAAGTTATTTCTGAGTAATTTTAGTATAAAGGTTGAATACTTGGTTGGATGGTTTGACCTCTCTTTAATTATTTATTTCGGTTAAAATGTATCAATTGATGAATTATCAGGCACGTTTGTATAAACTTAGCCAAGTCAGAGATTAGAGACCACGAAAGGCCGTATTTGGTCAGTAAATAGTGAATCGAAATCAGTTTACGAATTGAAGGTCCTCTGAAATTTGATATTTCGGGCTATATGTTGGTTTGTTATTGACATGCCGATGCCGTCGTCCTCATTGTTGCCGAAATTGTGACAGGGTTACCCTGTCTAGTTGGCTTTGTACTGTTAGATTGTTTTTATTATGGGAATAAGTTACGGAACGAGCAAATGGCCCACCGAATGTAAATAAATATAGTAAATAGTATTATAGCCTTATAGTATTATAGGTATACAACAATAGTTTCATACTATTGTAGCATGATTGCAGTGGCTCCCATTGCCGCATCAACGCTAGATGGTGGTTGCGTTAACTACGAAACACTTCTTATTTTATTCGGTTTAGTTGATACCAAATGACATGCCCCTTCGATAATCATATTCGTATCAACTTTTTCCAAGCAACAAACGTAAAGTGCAACCGAGTTACAGTTTGGAATACTTAGTCATAAAAATTGTATAAGAATAAATTTATTTGCTAAAACAGTAGGTGTGAACAATAGTTAAATTCTCATTAAATTTTGTACTAATTTTTTTTCTTAGATTAATCAGTGAATCTCAAGCTAAGCTTGTGATAAGCTTATGTTTTGAGTTTTTGAGATTCAGAGTGCGAATTTATAAAGTCACTAGTTTTTATTATTATACAGATATCAAAAACATTTGTCTTATTGCAAATTAGCTACAAAGTTTTTTTTTATAGGAAGAAAAACATGTTATTGTTTCAAATGTAGATTGTATAATTTCAAAAGGAATTATGTCGTTTGAGCAATTCGTCGTATGCAGATTTTGTTTAGGACTTTGAACTGTTCAGTAAGTTATTCTCCTTCATATTGATATACTATACGTTTTCTGCCTTTGTCTCACCGCGTTGATGCAAAGAGATGTATCCATTTATAAACTTTCCTTGCAAATGTTGCGTTCCCTCTATAATTGGCATTATTGACCTCTCTGCTATCTCCGCCAATCGGATCGCGCGAACCGTGATGCGATATCGTATTCACTATTTGTTCATGTTAAACATATCGGTGACGTTACACTATGATTGCATTCTCAATTGACTGGCCTCACAGCTGTTGGTAGTAACCCTGCCTTCTGCACTGTAGGTCACGGGTTCGATTCTCACCCAGGACAAACATTTGTGTGACGAACATTGGTGTTTGTTGCGTGTCTCGGTGTTGATATGTATTATATATATGTATTTACAAAAAACTATTATATCAGTTGTCTGGTTCCCATGATACAAGTTATTTTACTTACTTTAGGGCTAGATGGCGCTGTGTGAAATGTCCAAGAATATTTATATTTATAATTATAGGACGAAAGGAGCCTCGTTGAATCGCACTTTATTCTTCACCACTATTTCGAAAGCCAAGTGACACGTTTAGTAGTAGTAATGTTCAAATAGGTATGGACGTCATTCAATCGTGGTTTCTAGAAGCTGATTAGATGATTTGCAATACATTATTTTATCAGTCTTGTGACATCAAATCGGGTTACTTTCAATTCGACCCTATTGCATTCCAAACCAAAGTTGTTAATATCATAATAGGAAATACACCTACCGATATTTTTGGGTAAAAATGTCACTGAATGTTTATGAAATTTGAACAAATATTAAGGGTTGGTTATGCCGAGTACTTTATAAAATGTTCTGTGAAACTTTATTTCAACAGTTCCTCGTTTCGTTCGCACTTATGATGTATTTGTAAACGAGATAGCGGCTTTGTAAATAACTATTAGATACGGGAGTACATTCTTACAAGTACAATAAAATACCAATAATGTATGTATTAATGATATAATACAAGTTTAATTACGAGAAAAGACATCAAAATCTTTGCAGCATGCTCTATCTACATATTCACCTCATGTTTTTTTTCTTTTGGTTCAGAGTATACGGTTAGGATTAAAAAGAACTGTCCAACTCAATTTCTCGTATAGACAAGTCTTGTCTAGTGTCACGAGATTAGCTTTATAATGAAGCATTATGCGTCATACATTTCTACATGGCGGCTGCTATTTCAAATTTCGTTATTATTAAAGTCCGGTAATACTAAATAAAGGAGGTAAATGTATCTTCAAACAAACATAATTTTAAAATTAACAAGAAATGTTCTGTATTAGTTTTGCCTTATCATAGACCTGCGCGCATTAAACTAACGTTCTGTCCCTCTGTCAGATGAAAATGACAGAGATATACGACGTGACAGATGCAGACACGGACGCTGTGCAGTCGCCCACGGAGCGTGACGTTAACAAACAACTGGAGTTCGATAACGATTGGTCGGCCGAATTCATACCCGATAGCGGTGAGTTATATTAATTAATCGTTAATCGCGTCTAATATTATGCAAATATTTTATGTTATTTCAGCAGCATGAATAGACGAAATATAAAAACAAATTATTTATTTCAAAAATGAGGGTACATTGTGTTTGTGAGCACCGTCTCCTGCGTTAATTTAACACTGTGTTGCGGGAAAACAGTACAGAACAAATAGTTGTTTTCATGCCAAAAAGCATCGAAATAAAAAAATTACCTCAATATAATACCCCCGTTATCGAGAGTTCCAGTGTTGCAGACAATTATCTTTTGTGTCATTAATCCGGACTTTTCTGTTTGATTTGGGTGCAACTGTCCTGGCTGTAGTATTAAGTTATGATTTACGGGCAGAAAGCTCTATCCGAGATATTCGTGAAACATAAATTGAGTTTACACTTGTCACCTCTATTTTTACACCTCTATTCTACAGTGAAAGCAGACCCGATTCTCTGTCTATCCATACGAGAAAAGCAAATCGATTCAATGAACAGGCCTCGATCTGATCACAAAGTTGAACGTATTATGGTCAATTTTTAACTATATTTTCATTCCTCAGACGAGCTAGACATGGAAGCGATGGATGACGACGCGTTAGCTGAACGCAACATATTCTCGGATCCCGAGAGTGAGTGGAGGCGGTCACCCGTCGGCTCGGACAGCGACGACGACCAGCCCGAGTCTGACAGACGGACGCCACTCAACTATATGACGTAGCTGGCGCATTATTAAATTCATATTTACTTGAACGCACTCAAACTTTATTCACCATCGAACGCACCCAAAAAAGTGTATTGCCATTGAAACGCGCTCAAACGTCATGCATTATCGCTGAAATGCGCTCAAACGTTATGCATTTTCGCTGAAACGCGCTCAAACGTTATGCGTTGTCGCTGGAACGCGCTCAAACGTTATACATTGTCGCTGGAACGCCTCAAACGTTATGCGTTGTCGCTGGAACGCCTCAAACTTTATGCGTTGTCGCTGGAACGCTCTAAAACGTTATGCATTATCGCTGAAACGCGTTCAAACATTATGCATCATAACTCGAACTCACTCAAACTTTAGGCGTTTTCACTCGAACGCCCTCAAGCGTTATGCGTAGTTATTCAAACGCGCTCAAACGTTATGCATTATCAGTCGAACGTGTTCAAACGGATTTGAGGCTATAGCACAATAATCAATTAAGCTCGCGTTTATTCTGGGGTTCTAGGTTACCGTAAAGTTATCCCAAGTGGATTTGAACTGACATAGGCCAACGTGTCAAACTTTTTTTTTGTTTCATTTAGAAAGCAAGCGCTCATCCGTTTTGGTTACATCTATTAATATTTCATTACCGCACGCTTATTGTCAGTTCGCAAATGTTCGTAATGCAAATGTTTCTGAATTACAGCAATCTTATATAACACTTATTAACTTTATGTTTATCATGATGCAATTATATTCAATATTAAATGTGAGTTATCCAACCGAAACTTGGCACATTGGTTGACCAAAGTGACACTACCTAAATTATCATAAAATCAAATATTAGCCTCATCCAATATAATGGTTAAACGTAAAAAGGCATATCCTTTTTATTCATATAATAATAATAAACTATTAAAGCTGTTCATAAAAAAGTGCTATTTTAATGTTACATGAAAGAGGCTATTTCATTCAATCTTGTTTCAGATGATTTAAAATTCGTTTGATGTTGCAAGTCTAGTTCAAATTCTAGTAAAATGAATTCCCCAGTTCTATCCAATTTCCAGCTTAATTTAACCCTTTTTTATAAAAATAAAATAATATTAAACTAAAATAAAATAAAACATTACGATGATAGGTGACGGTTAATATTATAAAAATTATTATTCAAAATAGTTACTGTAGTGAAATATATTATGGGGATATAACAAAAAATAAATAAAGATTAGATAATTATTAAAAACAGTACTTATTCTGAAGTTATATATAGCCTATATTAATATTAATATTAATTAAAACTTTTAACTAATGTGATATTATCGATGTTATTGAAAAATATCATTTAAGTTTTGTGTATTTTTAGCTTATGTTTATTTTAGAAAGTAATAAGCTTATGACGTCATGTGACAATATAAAACTTAAATATTATTATTAACTCGCTCTCTTGTAAAATGACCATAACGTGCCTTAAATGTTACCATAATAATATAAAATATTATATGAAGATATTTTTATAGTTGTTTTTAATATTACCATTTTAAATTTGTGTAAAAATCATTGTTTTAGAAAGTTATTAAGAGTATTTCAACCTTTGACTGATGTTTCAGATAGTAAAAACAATTTGGTTAAGTTATTCTACATTGAATTTTGTTTATAAGCACCCCATGTTTTGGATTTAAAATGTCACAATAACGGACTTTGGAAATAAAATTATTTTAGTAAATTATTATTTATTTTATTTTATTACGCAACGCCATGCGATCGATGCTATTGTAGTCGATAAGCATTGTTATAAGCCTTTGATTATACCTATATCTCTTGATCTGGAACGGGTAATTATTTTTTATAGAGAGGCTACCGGAATACATCGTTAGTGCTTGACAGCAGATTTTCCACTAGCTAGCCAGCCGGGAATTCACTCTACCTTAGGTTTCCTGGCAATGTTTTTCTTCACCAAAAATTCATAGCTTACTGTAGTTTTCGATCCTATGACCTGCAGATTATAAGACGACTTAAAACATAGTTACAATTACCCATTTCTGCCGCCCATTTGCGTTACTGTGTGAAATTACAGACACTCGACATTCTACCCTCACGCCTCAGAGTTACGGGCGCGTAAGATGCGACTTCGAACTAAAGGAGGAATCATATCGTAGCTTTGTTATGGGCAGGGGTTATAACAACACCAGGTGAGTCATCTGCTCATTCCGTAACTGTATCACATAAAACAATAGTTCTGTTATGGATTTGGGTTGGGTCGCGAAGCAATGCAGGAAATGAAATGAAATGAAATCACACTAAAACAGAGGCATTTTGGCATAGATTTCGAATGATTTCGTTCTACATGAATAAAGATCGATTAATTTGTGTGGTGTTAACATCCGTCATTTAATTTATGAAGTGAACCTTCCTAGCTATTCCATAGTCGAAAAGTGAACGGGAATTGAAAGTAAAATTTGAAGGACGCATGATACATGAGATAAGAAATATATGACGTATAGGTAACGACAGAGAGCGATAGAATAAGATTCACTTCACTTCTGCGCGGGCAATATTTTTTATTTATTACCTAATCCACAGATCATAAAGTGATAAGTGATGAGTTTACTAGTTCTTACATCTAATAACTAATTTACTTTCCATCCAATAACCGACCTTATTCCATTGCCTAAATAAATAATGACAATGCAAAACTTCAGCTTGACATGTGACTGGGTATGTTATTCGGACATGCACGTCAACACATTCCAATTTCGAGTCAGCTTGTCATATGTATATTTTTTAGCAGATATTCAATAAAATCATAATTTTTAACTATTATTGAACACATCAACGCCAGAGACGAAAACTGCGTTACTGGGGCTTGTTATCTAATGTATTTTTGATATAACTTTTATTTGTCATGGTTAAAGGCATCGAGTCGAAGACTAGTCGTATATTTCACCAGTGCTATGTGAAGTGTTGCAAGTTGCAAAATCTCACTCCGCTGAGTTATGTGATCCCTTCGGGTAACGGAAAGATTTTGGACTTCTGCGTGGACAGGATAAAGTACGCAGACTGGCCTCCTATTCTGAACGCCCTGAGCTGCGATCTCAGTCTTCATTCTGTGTGCATTCGCTGCCGACAACAAGTGAAAACAGGTATACGAGATATATTTTACTTTTTAGTAACGCCCTAGTCCAACGGATCTTTCAAACGACTTAAGTATTATTATTTTATTTACTCACACACACACACACACACACACACACACAGGTGCCACAGAAAACCAGCGCTGAGCGGCCAGACCGCTGATACAGCACATGCTGAGTGGTAGCCTTTTTTGCTGTTACAAGCCACATTTTCTTTTATTTGTACTTAATTTTATTTCAAATGTAATACAAACTAAATATTTTTCTCTTTCTTTCTTTCTAAGTCCCTTGCCGGCTCGCTCGAATCATTAGTGTAAAATCTACGTACATAGGATATGTAGGTACTAAATAATAGTCGTTACGGACCCCGGCTTTTAAACCGAAGATCTTTGGTTCAAATTCACGCCTGGACATATTTATTGTTTCTCTTGAAATTAGTATTTAGGTTCGCTGCTTCTCAAAATGGCGAATTAAAACATCGTTAGGAAACCGGCATGCCCTAGAACCCTTAAAGGTGCGATCACAGTGACATCTACTAAGCCGAATTAGGTTATCGTAACAAGTTTAAGCCAATTCAATAAATATCGCTTGTCGAGGAAAAGCCTGGAGGTTCCTGGATAGAAAAGGATGATCAGGTATAATTTAGTCGTTATGCGTAATACAATAAGATTATTCGCAGTGCTAGAACAAATAGACTGCGAGAGATTGGCGAAAACAGTGAACAAGCGCGCCGTTATCCTGACCAACTTCATGCTCACCAATCTAATGGAAGCCATCTGTCAGTTGCTGTCGAACACGACGCTACTCACGACGCTGCTGTTTGAGGGGCTGCCGCTGAAGATACCTTATCTAAACCCTTTGAATGAGGTTTGTGGTCTCAGCTTCTACTTGTATATACTTCATCGCGCCATTGAACGAGAATGATTATACTCGTTATCTCACACTTGAATGATACATTTTTTCAATTATTTTGATTTTAAATCTGAACTATTTAACATATTTTTATGAATTTTTCTATAGGACCAATCTGAATTCAAGTATATAATATCAAGTAAAAAAAATATGTGTATATATATTTTTTATAAATGACGGAGATATTAACGAACCTCCTTTTGAAGCCGGTTGAAAAATGCGCGAATATGTTGCGCGGAGGGGCAATATACCCAACAACTTAATTTTATATTAACACTCGATTTTGCTAACCACCAATTTTCGTACCGTACAACGTACGTACGGCTTTACCTAAGTATATATGCAAATCATTTTGAAGGAGTCAACTCCAAACTTCCATTCTGTGAATGTAAGATGCATTGTCTCAAAACAGTGTTTGTTTTAGTAGAGAGAGAGAGAGAGAGTAGAGAGTAGTAAACTTGTTGATAGATGAATCTGTTGTAGGCACTCCTGGCTAACAGCTCGCTCCAGCACCTGTTCCTTGCGCGGTGTCTGATCGGCGACGCGGGCTGCCTCGCCGTTTGCAAGGCGGTGCGCTGTCTGCCCAACATCCTCACGCTAGACCTTTCTGGATGCGAGCTGACGTTGCTGGGGGCGTCGTACATCGCTGATCTTGTCAAGGTACTCCCTAGTCATCCTAAACTCCTGTTCTGTTGCTTTTTGATAAAGCAGCTTGAATAACTGGAGCATACGTTAGGATATATACCGGTCCTGATGACGTGGCTGCCCGCCAAGGCGCTGTCTGCCCAACATTCTGACCGTAGACCTCTCTGGGTGTGAGCTTACGTTACTTGGAGCGTCATACATCGCTAGTCAAGGTATTTTCTAGCGCTCAAGGACTCCTGTCAGCATCATTCCTGGTGCACTTAGATAAGGCAGCGTGGATTAGGTACCTTCTTTGCCATCTGTTATACGACATGTTAACAAGAATGATACATTTAAGATTCCGCACGGTGGTCTAATCACAACGCGGTAGAAGTTCCTGCAAAGATATTGTTTCATTGTTGCCCACAGTATCAAAAGATACACCGATACAGCGAGAATTGGGTACACACGCTACGCTACCGGCTTCCCGATCTAGACACCATGGCTGGACTAAGAAGGATCACTCTCTGTGCTAACCCACAGCTGGGCGACGCGGGCGTGGGCAAGCTGCTAGAGGTGCTGGCTGATGACTTATGGATAAAAGGTACATCTCAATTGGCGAATTTGCGCGCTTTGCGAATCGTTCAGTTAATAATTGCAAGGCATCATTTGCAATTTTAAGTGAGTAATTGTATACTACTACTAATATAGTCCGAATTTCTCTTTTAAAAAATTTATTCTTGTCAGTGTTATACTTATTGCTGCTGATGCATATTTTGTACTAGAAGAATCCGACCGTTGTTATGCTATAGGTAAAATGCACAGCAAAAAGCTCCCGCCATGGAAAAACACTTGGATGTAACAGTTTTCATGGTCACCAGTTAACTAGTTTTGGAATTTATCAACTTCATATTTTCAACATTCATTTATTAGACAGATTAATCACTAATAGTTTTATTAATATTTTCCAAGAACAAATTATTTGTAATATTTCTATTTCATTCAGCCTTGGACATCCAAAACACTGGAATCACAGAACAATCATCGAAGGCCGTGTTGCATATGATGCAATCCAACACTACTCTAGTCGTATTGGATATGAGACATAATTTGGAAGTGCCGAGTGAATCTCTGTCCAAAATTAGGGCGGCCTTAAGGAACAATGAACGAGGAATGGCTGGACAGGTAACGCCTGATTTTTATGCGACGTACTGGGCATATTGCTCGCCTGATCCGACACACCGCCCTTCTTCAGACATTGAGATACTGTACGAAAGTTACGCCGCAGTTACGCGCATGAGACGATCTCATGCAGAGCTTGGCCTTGGAAGCACTGCCACAATACTATTTCTGCCACCAAACAGTAACGCTCTCACATTAATATTCTGATTTGAAAGTTACAAGGACACGGTGCGATTTAAATCTTTCTTTACCTGAGCAGGGCAGACCCAATCGCACTTAATTGGCGTGGGCTAAGAATGCCGTTCGTCATCAGGCCGGCATTTGCTCATTCGGCAACTAAGTCATTATAACAAACAGTACTCCTGGAGACATGAAGATGGCATGTCTTATCGAATTTCGTGATACCTCAACAAACTGTAATAGCATTCTTGACTTAGTTGCTTGTTCTCGCCTAATTTTTTTATCACCTTACAGTTTTCGTGGCTTGGCAATGTTAGTGGATGTTCCAGTGATGGAAGATCGGTCAAATCTGTTGCTATGAAGTTAGTAATGCTGATATTTTTCTAGTATAGCTTCTTCTTATTTTACCACAATACATTATCGTCAAGAGTCATTTCATTTCTAGAAACGGAATGGTAAAAGAACGCGGTGTATCGAACACGAGGAACGGGAGCACGAAGCTCGTAAACAAGAGCAGTGTCGTCAAGAAAGAGAGGTAATTCACTCGGTAGTTTATCCTTATGTAATTTCCCATCCTTACGGACGAACGACAGTTTGATAATCATTCAAACATGAATTTTCATTTGGGAATGACGTTTCTTTACAGAGATTATGCGGAAGTGCTGGAAGAACAATTACAAGAAGAGATATCCCACAGGCAACAGCTTGAGGAGCTTAACCAGCAACTGGTCGACCAAATGAGGCAACTAAAACAACAGCAGATTCAGCTTTGGGCGAACGGCGCTACTTCTTCAGGTAAACATTTATGACGACTATAGTGTCTCTTATGTAATAGAAAAAATCATTCCCAAATGGCCGTTTCATTCAAAACCAAGTTATGGTTCCAGGTTCAGAACAATCATTCCAAGCGAGTTCAAGATCTGGCGATCTATCTTGCAGTTCAGGATCAACGAGTTCGGTTCCCATAGACCAGCACACGCTCTCTTATATACAGCAAGCTTTCAAGGACATTTACTCGTTTATCAAGAACAACCAGTGTCACGGGTAAGTCGTGGCCATTTTGGATGACGATGTCAGCGTGTTATATCTGTCAGTGTCAGCCAGTCTTATTTTACTGGTTACTTGTGACTGACCCAAAATGGTGGGATGGTAGACGCTGTAGTGTTCCCGTCCCATGGGAACCGATTTGTTGTTGTTGTTAGCCACAACACTCTTAACTCTTCAGTAGTTTTCACGCGAAGGAGTAACAAATAAATCATTTATCTATAGAAAAGTTGGCACGTCATTTCCATCCATGCAAATGATCTTATTCATGGTCTGGAACTACATTTATACGCAAAGTTTCAGCCCGATCGGTTTGTGTAAAACATGAAAAATCCAAAACGTGAAGCCCTAACTTAGCCTTCATATTCTTATCAAGTTTCTCTTCGGCCCTTAAATTTCCTTTATAATTTAAATATAAATAAATAATGTCTTAATTTAGCCAATGTATACACGAGCTAACCGAAGACGGCAAACTAAAGCCAACAATAGAAGAGGTAACAGAATCGCCCGAGAAGGATGACTTCGAATCTCAAGAGCGGCGTTTAAATATGGTGGCCAAAAAGGCTCAGAGCACGCACGTCAAGCTCACGGAGAACGTGAAGATGAAGAAGATTACCAAGTCTGCACATATGCTGGGCAAATCGCAGCGGAACGACGCTAGGGATATGGTAATTATTGTTTGTCTTGACACCACTAACTATTAGCTCTAACTATCCTGACAGCTAACGAGCTGCGCAGTTTACTTACATCTGTAATGTATAAAACTGGACGTTGAAAAGTAATATTCATATACTCCAAAACTGGTTATTCGAAGACCATGAAATTGGCACATGCGTTTTTTCATTGCGGTTTTTCTGTTGTCTATTTTACTAGTTCATCGTACATATTATAATAAATTCCAACAGTCGTTGACACGTGAAGATCATTAATTTGTGCAGCAAAACGAATAAACCGACTTCATCGTCAATGAACGGCAATGATTCCTCATTATCTCCTACTTGGATGACATATTTTTTTCCAGTTATGTTTATAAATGACGGAGACATCAGACAAAATAACAAAATACTGAAACTGAACTGAACTGAATTGATAACCTTCTCCTTTTTTTGAAGTTGATTGAGAATAGGTACCTGCAGGTATATTCACGGAGGTTTTGGGCTATTTTACCATAACTCGCCACAAAATGGTGGTGTTCATCAACATCTTTACCATTCAACTGATCGCCATGAAAGTTAGCACGCAGCAAACTCTTTCTTCTGTCTTTCACAGGTGCCGGATATGATCGAACGTCGTATGGGGGACACAAGAAACTCTTACTTTGAGGAACAAGTTGGAGCTGTGGTCGCAGCCCAAGGAAAACCTAAGCACGTTAGTCACTGTTGACTTGTAGATGATTATATAGTCTGTAGATTGTAGCAATGTTTTGGGACTTAGGTATAGCAGGAGTTGGTAACTACTTCTAAGGCAGTAAAAAATAGTTTCAAATTTATTGGATATTTCAAAATTACCATAGCTCATAAATTATAGGAAATAGAAACTGAAGTTACGTAATTAAATGAGTCATTTTTGCATGAGATATAGTTAACTAGAAGTAAATTATTAAAGTTAATTAACGAATTTTTAGCAGTTAAATCAATTTCGCACACGTTTCGAAATATTGTCCTCATTTTTTCTTTTTAATTATTAAAGATGATTTAAAGGATGAAAAATAAATAAAAATTTTATGGTAAGTATTTTAGTCACATTTTTATTTGATTTCGAGGTGTACAATACTTTTTTTATTAGGTCTCCCGAACTGGGCGTTACAAAATACAATAATAAAAATACAAATTAAATATAAATTCATAGTGAAATAAGGGAAACACAGCATGCATATATATAAAAAATAACATATTTATATGGTGCTGGACCAGACTAAAGTGTAAAAATTACTATAGTAACAACAAATGCGATATATAGGTAGGTGATTATTGACCAAAGTTAGTACGGCAAGTTCGAACTAGTCTATTCTATTTCGTTCTAGTCGAAGTAAGTACATGTATTCTTTATTATATAAAATGTATTTGTTTCATTTATATTGTGTAGGGCAGCGCATTCGAGGCAAGCAGTCCGGCCAGCAGCGCCGTCAGCGACTCCTCAGACACGCTGGTGTGCTCGCCCGCGCTGACGCAGCGCTCGCGCGCGCCCAACCCTAGGCACGCGCTCTACTCATCATCCGACGACAGTTCGTGATGCAAATCAAAATCAAATATATAGTGTTTTTATTGCATATTGAAGTTTACTTTTGTAAGGATACCGCTGCTTTTTGTAAAACGTTTAGGTCCTTTAAGTAAAGTCAAAAGTAGAAAGCATTATTTCCATAGAATTCACAAAGAAATGGCTTGGAAACGTCAGTAATATTCAAAACATAAGGTCACGCGTACTTATTAAGTTTGACAACTGTTCAAACCCTATCTGACCCTTCATGGGGACGAATAGCCAAGAAACCCCTAATGGAGGGATTCCTTTTTTTTTCGCAAAGTATACAGTAAGTAGTCTGTAGTATCCGCGGGTGAGACCGCGCTACCAATCCGAGAGACGCAATAAAGTGGGGTGTAGTGAAGCGGAGCGGAGTGTGTGAGACATGTCTACTAACACATGTCACAGTTAAAACACAGTTAAATTAACCTTAAGTTACTAACTTAATTAAACCCGCAGCTCACATAAAAGCACACAATGTAGATTTATCTATCTATATATCTGTCTGTCTGTCTGTCTATCTATTCATCTATCACACAATGTAATTAACAACAATCGACTAGCACGCGACACATTAAAAAGTGTTAAAAGACAAAATGTGTGAACTGTATGAGTAGGATGACGTATGTGACGGTGAGCGCGCAGATGGCCATCGGTAGCTGGGCGTCGACGCGCACGGCGCGCAGCAGCGTCAGGCTGAAAGGGCGGCGGGTCACGTAATTCAGCGTCCGCCGTAGCTCCGCACGCAACTCCGCGTCTGTAATATAACTGGCACGTAGCAGGTACTCACAAAAGACACCTTAACGTCACAATTTTAAGAGCAGTAGAACTCACGCCCTGTTCGTCCGGGGAAGTACTGCCACATTTCTGCCGCCAAGCAGTTCCGGTACCGGTTTGAAAGGTGTGGTTTCCGGTAAAATTACAGGCACATGAGACATTCCACCTACACGTCTCAGTTACGGGCGCATACGATGCGACTTGAGTCTTGTCGTACCTAGTAGGGGAGGACCCGAGTCGCATCGGTTGCTATGGGCCGAGGTTACCACTTAACACCAGGTGGGCCGTCGGCTAGTTCCGTAACTCATACACTTCAAAAAAAAAAACAATGTGAAATCCTACTAATATTATAAAGGTGAAAGTTTGTATGTATGTATGGCTGAATGGATTTGGATGAAATTTGGTACCAAGATAGCTTATATCCTCTTTTTTTTTTTTTTTCCGTGGAGAAATGCACTCGCATACCACCCAGCCACGGGGAAACTGAGTGGTTATGTGGGACTAGGAGTATATACCCACTAAAACTCCACGGTGTCCGCCTCTGTCGCTTAGTGGCGGGAACACGGGGACGGTTACTCTTCCGTGAACCCACCGCGGCTGTCTGTTACCAGACCCTCCATCGGTGTCTCCACCCTCCTGGGTACGACGCGCCGGAACACACGGCACGTCACAACCACCTCGGGAACCAAATAGCCAAAGGGCGTCCGACGACCCCGTGTCAAGACGCCCGAGGTCCCCCTGCGACGGGTCAGTTCTGTGGCCCCGTCGCCTGCCACTGCGGCCGCAGAAGATAGGGAGAGCGGCGCCTCGCTATACCGACACTCCTCTTCCCCTGCGGCCCCACCGCGTCCGCCATCGAACGGTGGCGGCCCCATCGTGGCCGCGGAAGGTAGGGAGGACGGCGCACCGTAATACCGGCACTCCTCTCCCGCCGCGGCCCCTGCCCTCAGCTGCAGTGCCGCCCATACGACACCGCAGCCCTCCTCAGTTTCGGTGCCCCCCATAAGGCACCGCCACCTACAAGTGCCGCTCCTTCGGGGCTTGGAGACAAAGCCCGAGGAGCGGCCCCTCTCGGGTTCCTTTAGCTTCTCCGTGGTTAGGCAAGGTCCACGGTTACTAAGGCCCCCCGCCGCGACAAGGCAGAAACCCCGGGGGGGAAGATAGCTTATATCCTGGCTTAACACATAGGCTACTTTGATCCCGGAAAAGTGCAGTGTTCCCGTGGGTTGACTTACTCACCGCGGGGCGCTGCTATTAATAATAATAATAAAAATATGGTGGACATGTCACACAGCGCCATCTAGCCCCAAAGTAAGCTAAGCATAGCTTTTATCATGGGAACCAGTCAACTGATAGAATACTATATACTTTTTGTAAATCCATACATATAAACACCCAGACACAGAACAAGCACCTATGTTCGTCACACAAATGTTTGTCCTGGGTGAGAATCGAACCCGCGACCTATAGCGCAGAAGGCAGGGTTACTACCAACTGAGCTATGAGGCCAGTCGTGCTATAGTTTTTGCTCAGTATTTTAGTTCTTATTATCTTAGGCTCATTCACTCACCAGAGCTCCGAATTATTTGCTTCGTCAACAAAATCATTAGTTCGTCCACTTCATTCTGGCACAGCTCACAAACTCCGCCTGCTGTGAATAGTTGTAAGAGCAAAAGAAACGCGTCCACCGATTGCAATATGTTAAAAGTTTCCTGAAAACAAACCGAAAAAACAATTATATTACGAAAATAATACTATATTTATTTTTTAACGCACGGGGTAGCGTTGTGTACCTAAAGGCTAGAACCCATCTATATCAGAATAAAAAATAGCCACTCGGGGATAATTCAGCTACATATTAGTTAAAGGCCTCGGGGGGGGGGGGGGGGGCTTGTTGCTCGCGACCGTAGATGATAACCCTTTGAATCTCTACAAGTTACCCCTGGGTGGTGCTAAAGAAGCAACCCAAAGTAGCAGTAGAACTTGTACTAAGTTCTCCCGGAGAAGTACTGCCACCACACTTGTGTATGGGCGGCGGTTACCACTTAACATCAGCTCCTTCTGTCACAAATATGAAAAAAAGGAATATTCAGAATCGGATCACTTATTTCGGATATTACGTCCTACATCCAACTTTACCTCTTTAAAATATTAAGTCACATAGATCAAAGTAATCAAATGGTTACAAGGATCGTGCTCGCAAAAAAAAAGGAAGCCCTCATTCTTTCTTGTTCTTCCCCACAGAGAGTCGGATAGGGTTTGAACAGGCGTCAAACTAAGCGATAAGTACGCTTGACCTTATGTTTTGAATATTATTGACGTTTCCAAGCCATTTCTTTATGAATTCTGTGGAAATAAAGTATATGATTTTGACTGTGATTTCAGTATGCGGAAAATTACTCACATCAAGTCACGTCAGGCCGGTAACAGGTTCTCTAAGATGGTTCTCTCTGTGGAAGAGACTGGTAGTAGATAATTTTACAGTACATACTTACGTCAAAGATCATTTGCTTCGTTATTATGTATCCAAGCATAATAAATCTAGGTACAGATGATATTAACATAATGCTCATCTGAAAAATAATTTTGTGCTGTAGTTTAATAGCTCAGTTAGTAGTAAACCCTGCCTTCTGCCTGTAGGTCGTGGGTTCGATTCACACCCAGGACAAACATTTGTGTGACGAACATACTTAGATGTTTGTTATGTGTGTCTGGGTGTTAATATGTGTATAATGTTTATGTAATTACAAAAAAGTATATAAATAGGTACCTATTATATCTGTTGTCTGGTCCCCATGATACAAGCTATGCTTAGCTACTTTGGGGCTAGATGGGGTTGTGTGAAATGTCCACCAATTATATTATTATTTATTAATAATGTTACATTAAAACATATTCAAAAATCTTTATTAAATGGTCTGAAGTAATAAAATTCCTAGTTGGCATACTAATGTGCAATTAGGTTATGGAAATTAATTGTTTAATATCATTTTTAATATACCAATATTTGTTTTGTAAAATCAAATTTACAAATTAATTTGTCAAAAATCGTTCCCAAATGTCCAACATAAAATACTTACAACAAACTGCATGTAGCCATCAATTTTATCAAATGCTTCTATCAAGTTGTGATAATTCAGTGCACATTTCCTTACAACTCGTATCTTGAGCTGGATCTGTTCCTTATTGACGATATTCACTGGCACAACATTCCTCTTCAAAGTAAGCCTCAGAAGCTTCAGTCGATTTTGCAACAATCCTACTATAAATACTAATCTAAAACCCGTCATACTTATTGAAATACCTTCAGTATGGTGAGTGAACCAAAGCACGATATAAAATGAATCTTCCGAGATCAAACTCTTCCAGAAATCAAATGTTACCCAATCCCAATAGCCGCTGACGAAACTCAATAACATTTGTATAATCATAATTGAGAATGCGAATTTCAAATGAATTGTTCTTTTTGGGTAGCCCATGAGAGCATCGGAGGTAAGTATTGCCTGTATGTATGTATATACGTGGACGTAGCCAGTGGTATGTGACAAGATGACGTACGAAATGAACTCCGTCGTCATTATAACGTTATAGATTTTATGAAGCAGTACTATGCTTAAACGGGCATCAAAAAGAAACTTTAGATAAAGGATCGCTAAATAAACGGTCACTAGCGAAACACAAATGGAGATATATCTCACAAACACAGATGATCTCTCAGAAGGGCTGATCTGAAAATTCTGTCCGAAACAAATGTGTAAGACCATAAGTATTTTGGCGTCCAACATGTCTGATGTTGAAAGTGGCTTCTTTATGACTCGAATATTTTTTATTCTTTTCACGAGCAAAACAATAAGTCTTTCAAATTTTTATTACTTATTGTAACTCCTTGCACCAGTCAGTTCTTCATAGGCAATAATTTATTGGTCTCTAATTCTGGAAAGTAATGAAGCGGTATCTGGTATCTATTAATTTAGTGAGTAGTTCGATAAGGACGGTACGTGTATATATAGGTTGAATATGTAATATGATTTTAATGAAATTGAATATCAAACTAATAATGTATTTGTAGGTTAATATGATAAGGCATACATGATGTGTACCTAAAAGTAAGTCTTTTGGAGCGAGCATATGACCCACCTGGTTTTAAGTGGTAACCCCTGCCCATAACAAAGCAATGCGACTCGGGTCTTGGAAATCACTCGCATGCGCCCGTAACAAGAAAATCGCAGCTTACAAACGGGAACACAGTTTCACGAATGTATTACTTATTGCAATGCTTGGCGGCAGAAATGGCCTAAGGTCTACTGCTCTAACACAGACTAAAAGACTATTAGTAAAATAATTGTCTTTTTAAATCTATATTAGTCGTATAAGTAGGTAACAAAATGTATCTGTTAAGTAAATAAATTAAAAAAGAAATAACAAGTACATATTTATAATGTATATATTCCACTTGCAATATCGGTTATCTGTGGCCGTCTTCTTCCCCATGGAGGGTCGGATAGGGTTTGAACAGGCGTCAAACTTAGCGATAAGTACGCGTGACCTTATGTTTTGAATATTATTGACGTTTCCAAGTCATTTATTTGTGAGTTCTATGGAAAGAAAGTTTTTGAGTTTGACCCTGTAGGGTTGTGTCAATGTTCGTAGTCGGGTTCACCAATTGTAGTGTTGCTGTAGCGTGCGTACCCCTACTGTACCCAACTATCAGGTCTTTATTTGAATTTATTAAATAAGGGATTTGGAATAATAAACTGAATACGTGAACCGAATTTATTTTCGCGGAACTCTTAAACGTGCTATCAAAACTCTCAAACGTATTATATGGAGTGTGGACGGGGCGACTGGTGAGACGCGGCGCGAACGCCGAGGCCAATACTAAAAGTGCTTATCCGACCAAAACTATATATTTACTAGATGTAACCGACATGCGTTGCAATGCCACGTTAAGGTAAAAGAGTCATTAAAAACAAAATCAAAAACATTTTATCAGTAGCCCACCACCGAAAGTTGAATATTAATTAAATACTAATATCGCAATTAAAAATAGAGGTTGGTGGTAGAAGGGTGAAAATTTAGGGTTGTATGTATTTTTTATGCTGAATCATAAAAAAAAGACCAAAAAATAAACAAAATATTGGGTAGACCACCCTTATCACTTAGGGGTATGAAAAATTGGTTACGTCCTATTCTAGGACTTACCGAATATACACAAAAAAACATAAAAATCGGTCAAGCCGTTTCGGAAGGGGTTTGTTATAAATACTGTGACACAAGAATTTTTTAGATATACCATACACCAACATTTTATTGTGGTAAACGGGGCTTGCCAGCCGATGAAGAGATGGCGAGAGCCTGGTCACTTAAACAAGAAAACAACGCTAAAACCTCCCGGTCGGATTACAGTACGAAGTGAGTGTATTGTACGAGGAGTATCACGTATGTGAGACACAGCGCGCTGATTGTTATAGTGAGCTGTATGTCGACGCGAACTACCCGCAGCAGTGTCAAGTTGAAGGGCCGGTCGGACACGAAGTCTAGCATGAGATGAAGTTCCCTACGCAATGAAGCGTCTGAAAGGATACAAATAATATGTTTATAACTTCTGACTGAATCCTGAAGAAGGTAATGTTCTATCTTTTGCCATTTATTTCTGAACAATAAACAATATATTGCACCACGTTTTTCAGCAAGCCATGATTTTTTTCCCACAGTGAGATAGTCAATTGCCAGCTACCCACTCAACAAACTTATTCAGAATCTCTGATACTGTGCACAACATATGTAAATTTACTCCACGAGCCACACATTATTCTTCACGAGGTCTTACCTGAGCATCGAATGATCTGTCTCGTCAAAACTGCTATCAGTGTCTCTATTTCATTACGACAGAGATCACAAATTGCACACGGCGCAAATATTTGCAACAGTAGAAAAGTGAAGGTCACCAAAATTTCCTCCGTTACATGCAACTGAAAAATCACAACTTCACAAATATTAGTTAGTGAAACCTTCGTGGTCGTATTAATAGGACGTGCATTCCCCTTGCTGGGTAAAGTCTAGATTTTGGGACAGATTCTGTTTGAGGTTGTATATTATGTATAGATAGATAGATAGATAGACAACTCTTTATTGTACACCACACAGACACATACAAATAAACAAGTTAAAAATAATTTACAATACATGTGACGTACAATCGGCGGCCTTATTGCTTAAAGCAATCTCTTCCAGGCAACCTTTGGATGGACTGGATTAAAAAAGAATGATTTGGGACGGTGGTGTTAAACAAAAGATAATATTATATCAATACACTTACATATCAATACTTACAAAGTAAACACATAAAATATTAAATAAATATCATACATACATACAAATATTAGAAAGCATTTCTAAGACGACAAGGACAAGAAGTGTTTGTGCAGCAACGTTTTAAATATAGGCAGTGATTTCGCACTTTTGATTTCGTTGGGGAGATCATTCCAGAGGCGAATAGCTTGTACAGTAAATGAATTGCCGTAGAAAGACGAAGAATGAGTGGGAATTTGAAGTTGCAAAGCTTTAGTCGAACGTACTGAACGTGGATTGGAAATATGGAGGTACTCGAAACGCTCCTTGAGATAGGGTGGAGTGATTGGATTGAATAATGTACTGTACAATAGTGAGAGAATATGAGTATTCCTGCGAAGGCGGACGGGTAACCACTTGAGTTTATTACGGAATTCTGATATGTGATCGAACTTGCGCAGGCCAAAAATAAACCTGATGCAAACGTTTTGGAGCCGCTCAAGTTTATTGAGTAACATTTCAGTGAGATCGGGATAGCAGGCATCAGCATAGTCAAGTATAGGAAGCAAGAGAGATTGTGCTAATGTAACTTTGGTGGCTGTTGGTAAAAAGTTCCGCAACCTTCTCAAAGATGCAGCAGTAGCAAAAATTTTTCTACTTAGTTCAGTCAGATGATGTGCCCATGACATTTCTGTATCCATAACTACTCCCAAGTTCTTCACTGTCTCCCTAAAAGGTATGGGTCTACCATCGAACACAACTAGTGGGAGAGTAGTCCAATCAATACGACAGGTCATCTTAGAACTACCGATTACGATAACCTGAGTTTTGGCCGGATTTACTGTGAGACCAAAAGTATTGCTCCAAGCAAGTATATGTTCGAGATCATTGTTGATGTTTTGAATCCCTAGTTGTATTTCGGATACAGGGACTTGGTTATAAATCTGTAGATCATCTGCATAAAGGTGATAAGAGGAAGAAAGTGAATTAGATATAGAGTTTATAAAGATAGCAAAGAGAAGAGGAGAAAGCACGCCGCCCTGAGGGACACCAGCAGTTAAGTCGCAACATGATGAAAAGTTGTTATCAATACGAATGCGTTGCTGGCGTCCATATAGGTAGCTATGAAGCCAGTCAATTGACGTTGGAGATATGTTAAGAGAACGAAGCACACCCAGAAGAATATCGAAGTCCACATTGTTGAAAGCGTTACTAAAGTCAAGTAATGACAGCACAGTTACATGACCGTTGTCCATACCCAGACGAATATCATCGGTGATCTTGGTCAAGGCCGTTGTGGTACTATGTCCACGACGGAACCCGGACTGGAGCGGATTTAAAAGGTTATTACTTGTAAGGAAAGTGGACAGTTGTTGATGAATAAGTCGCTCAAGTACTTTAGAGAGAAACGGAAGAATGGAAATGGGACGGTATTCAGAAAAAGAGGAAGGATGTAATTTTTTAGGTAAAGGTATGACCTGCGCACTTTTCCATATTTTTGGGAAGGTGGCAGAGGAAACGGAGTAGTTAAAGATGTGGGTAAGGATTGGGATGATTTCATCGAGTATGGGCACTATCATATTACGACTAATGCTGTCATCACCCACTGCATTAGATGTGATGGATGTGACGTTTCTCTTAACATCACAATCAGTGAATTGACTAAAAATAAAAGGAGGATAATCAGAGGCTGGAGTTGACGAAAGATTCCTTAAAGTGTTAAGCTTGGTAAGACCATCAAAGCTAGAAGAAGAAGTGAAATATTGATTCAAGGCGTTGATATCCAAATCTTTAGGAATACCATCAGTACGTGATTTTCCAACCCCTAATGTTTTAAGAAATTTCCATACTTTAGACGGGTCATCATTTTCAACAGAATTGTGTATGTGACGGCGTTGTGCATCTCTACACACCTTGTTGCAGTGATTTCTATGATCTATATATTTTTTCAAGTTCTCGTCAGATGGACAACATTTAAATTTAAATTTTGATACATTTTTCTTGCGCATAGCGGCTTTTATATCAGACGTTATCCATGGTGCTGGAAGGTGTTTTATTTTAATGGCTCTCAGAGGAGCATGCTGGTCATAAAGATTGATTAGTTCCTTATTGAAAAGAGATACCTTCTCATCTATGGAGTTGGTGTTGATAACCTCAGTCCAATCTATACAGGTTGCGTCCTCACGCAGGCACTCTCGATCAATACCACCAAAGTTACGTTGCAATAAAATTTTACGCTTAGCTTATAGTCGAGTACCTACTTAAAATACTAAAACAAAAACTGTCCTATATAAAAATGCCCTTAACCGAACATTGGGCCATATGTATAATAATAAGTATAATATACACCAGACTCATGAAAGAAACCATTAGTCAATACTCTTATGACATTTTAATTCAGATATGAAAACTCCTTGGAGTACCTGTAATCATGTTAATAGCCACGTAGTAAGTTGCCCTACTATATAACTTGCCTTATGGTGTAAGATGTGTTGCGTTAAGTAAAAGCCGTACGAGACAATTTTCGGTACGCTGAGAAGCAAATTCGTGAATATCTGGAACAATATTCATATTTTTATTATTATTTAGGTAATCGCCGCGTAAGACTGCAAAATTCTGATTTCATCAACTCACAGTGAATTGAATGAACCAACGAACTTCATCGAATGCATCGAACAAGTGGTCGTAGTAAATCAATGACTTCCTGACCACCCTCAACTTTGCCCGAATCAGGTGTTTACCAATCATGTTCACAGGAACCGTGTTCTTCTCCAGGACACGCCGCATTGTCGTCAATCGGTCGAGCAGCAGGCCCACCACTAACATTACCCTTACGTTCGTGAGGCTAACTGAGTATATTATATAACTATGTGATATTAATCTACATACGTGATTAAAATTCGATGCGACCATTTCAAATTGATAAATGAAAATTGCGATGGCAAGACACGAATTCACGCTTAGAAATAAAAGCGCATATTTAAGCTCCGTCAATTTATTTCGAAAGCCCATGACAGGGTCGTATGTGAAGACCGTACGCGTGAATATAGATACGCGGGCATTACGAGTTACCTGTGACATAACTGACCACATTATAAATTCTATTGTCATCATAGAAATTATTAGTTTATGAATAAGGTCTATATAATTCGTAAAAACGCACACGTAATATACTGCAAATAGAGTAGCAATTAGGCAGTAGATTCTTTGGAACGAGGATGTTATTTTTGAGGAACTTATTTCGTTATATTGCCCGAATAATATTTGCAATGACTTGATTATGTTGATGACCAACATTATTACTGATTTACTCAGAAGTTTGTATTTTTTCACGTTCATGATTGCTCTTGCCCGGACTACCATTGAAATTGAAAAACAAAATTACTTAAATGAAGAGTGGCCTAAAACTAATGCACTCAAGCATTATCGTGAATTTAAGTACCTAATGACAGCTTTCAAGTAATGACAAAATAATCCTTGGATCTACAGCGCTATCTAAAAATGGAATTTTAAAATTAAATGTAAATTTTGATTAAATGTAAGTTTTCCTCAGCGTGGTGGAGGTCGCTGGTTCAGATCCTGATGTGCACTAATGAGTTTTACATCTTCACAAAATTTCTGTGCAATACCACGTTTTCAAAACGGTGCAAACAACGTGAGAAAATCGGCGTTGACTTCGCCCGTAACTCATCTGCGACAGACGTGGCTCAGCCCCTGACGCAAATCGTGATCGTGCGAGAGAAACTTTTTTTATATTCATGGTTAATATTAGTGGACGTTTTACTCAGCGTCATCTAGCTCCAAAGTAAGCTAAGCATAGCTTGTATCATGGGAACCAGGCAACTGATATAATACTTATACTTTTTTGTAGATACATAAAAAAGTATACTTACGTTGTTTTGGGTCGCGTTTAACTCTTTTGTTGGGACTGGTAGGGCCAACAGCCTTTGGTCGATTAAGGACATAGTTTGAATACGGCAGATAACGCAGTAATGGGCCATATGCATAATTATTGTATGATAGGTGAGGTTCACTTAACTCACGACAGAAACCTTACTCAATTCTCTTTAGAAAAAAAAACAGATACATAACTCCTTGATGTTATAAAATATATAAATATCTGTTTTTTTTTTATATATTTGTATGTTTAAAGTGTTTGACTGTTGCGATGTTAGCATAAATTTGTTGTAGGAGTTTATTGTAAGGATATGGTTTATATTCTTATTTAATTATTGTCATTAATCTATAGTTTATAAGTCCGATTATAATGAAAAGGGAAAGCTGTTGGAAAGCACTGCGGGAAGGTCAACAAAAAGTTTCGACAACAAAATAATATTAGAAATGGATTTTCGAAACAATCCTGCTCTACAATCAAACACATACGAGAGAAAGATCACAATTTTTAATAAATGAAATATTATTAACAATACAATGATCACTATTCTTAGATGAAGAACATCATTAATTGTATGTAAAAACAAATTTTCAATGATTTATATGCCATCAACTTTAACAAACGCGGCATATTAATTTACCATGATTTATCATGACTATTAATTGAATAATAAATTACTATAATGGGAGAAACTTAACAACTAGCATCTCTAGATTGATAAAATAATATATAACCCGTTTCCGATGACTTTTGAATATCGGAAGTTAGGCCGTAGAAGTCTTCTATAGCGGAGGCATCGATTTTCTGAAATAAATATATACGTTATTGTTTGCAAATCGAATAAGGACGGCGGCGCACCAAACCCGTTTTAAGGAACATTAAAAGGAATGAAGATGGTACAATAGTGTTACCTATCTTCCTATAACAAAATAAAAGAAGAGTCAAAAAAATTACAAACAACTAAAAGAGAAATGAGAGAAGAATTAGAGAGTAGAATGAGAAGATAAGAAAAATGAAAATTCACTACGAAATTTGAGCGGTTAATTTTTTTGACGATAGTTTCTTATCTTTTCCAAAATTGTCTATGGATGCTAAATTTGACGGATCTTTAGGTGAATAAAAAAAGTTATAGACTCTTTACGTGGCTCTTGACAATGACATTTAAGCGCGAGTTAGCTAGAAGTACTGACATCGACCATGTCGTCGTCGAAGAGCAGCCAGAAGCCGTGGCTCTTGACGATGCTGATGTAGTGGCCGCGGTTGGGCCCCGAGCCGCAGTGCACCACGACGGCCACCAGGTCGTACAGTCGGTCCGGGTTCACGGCCGAGTCGGACTGCAACCAAACACCAACAGATGATAGACTCGCATACAAACTTATTTAAAATGAGAATAATCGCTTCTATCAGTGGCTGCAAAATGAACAGGTCTTTATTCTATGTTCAAAATCTCATCGTTTTAAGAGCAGTAGAACTCTCGCCGAGTTCGTCCGGGGAAGTACTGCCACCATGCCCATTTCTGCCGCCAAGCAGTAACGCCATCGCGTTACTGTGTTCCGGTTTGAAAGGTGTGGTTTCCGGTGAAATTACAGGCACATGAGACATTCCACCTGCACGTCTCACAGTTACGGGCGCATACGATGCGACTTGGGTCTTGTCTTACTTAGTAGGGGAGGATCGAAGTCGCATCGGTTGTTATGGGCCGAGGTTACCACTTAACACCAGGTGGGCCGTCGGCTCGTTTCGTAACTGTATTACACAAAAAAAAACATGTATTAAGAAGCACTCACCGTATTGAACAATCTCAACTCAAGCGGGAACACGACTCGGTGCGACACTTTGATATGTCTGTTGTACTGTTCCATATACTTGAAGCGTTTGAGGTGCAGCGCCAGAATGAGAGGCAGTTTCTTGACTCTCATGCGCTTCTGTGCCTCCTGGTAGCTGCAGCAGTGGTCGCACTTGAACTTGTTGTCACTGCAAAGTGTTTCCGTATCGCTGAATGTCTTCAAGCAGTGTGTGATGCTTGTGTTCTGGCCAACGTCCACCTGGGAGAATATAATACAGTATTCAAATTCCCAGAAGTTGACTGGTATAATGTATGTCTTAGTGTATGTTTAGTTTAGCCTATATTATATTTATTAGAGGTGTTCAATTCAATTCAATTAATTACAAGATAATACTAGCTGTCACCACGCGGTGTTACCCGCGGTGAATAAGTCATCTGGTACCACAAGGAAACAATGCATTTTACCAGCATTAAAAGTAGTCTATGTGCTATTCCAGGCTATGATCTATGTATGTGCCAAATTTCATCCAGATCCGTTTGGCCGTTCTGGCGTGATTGAGTAACAAACATCCATCTGTCCAAACTTTCACATTTATAGTAATATTAAGATTAGAATAGATTATTAAAAAACAGCATTAACCAAAAATACTTTGAGCAAAACTGGGTCCAAATTAAAGCTCACATGCTTTATCAAGAGTATAATAAGACTTTACTATTAATAAATTTATGATCACAATACTAAAATTGTGAGTATCGCATGCTATGATCAAGTTTATTAAATAACTTTACACTTACAATAATTACCTATCACCAAATGTGCAAATTTGCACCACCAGAGTCACAAAAATTATAGCAACATTTGATTGATCTGGAGTGACTTATTGATAAAAACTCCATTGCTATTCCTTAGAACTCCAGGAGCAAACGGTAAGTAATACATACTAACCTGTAAGTCAAAGAAGTGTTCGTCCTTACTGCTCACTGTCTCACAGTTCAGACACCTCGTCTCACTGGTTAGTGTGCCTTGGAATATCTCATGCACCCATGTGGGCTCCGCATTCTGTGGTGGCCCTCCGTTGCAAGTTATGTGCTCGCCCAGCGGGTTCTTTTGCACTTTCAGTGTGTTTTGATTATTACTACGTTCGGCTGTACAATAAGAAATCAGTGAGTATTTATAAATAATTATAATATAAAAAAAACCACAGATTTTCTCCATTACTTTACTTAAGTAATATAATTATTTTCTAATTATAATATGTTTCATATAATTATAGTATAAATATTTTACCTGCAAAGTTTTGATTACTCACCTAAAATAATCTCATTTATATGGTTGATCAGAAAGTTAAGAAACTCATGAGCATCTTGTTGCATATAATTGTCAAACTCCTCTGAAATGTGAAAATTAATTACATATCTAACTTTATACTGCACTAGCAACTTCCTCCAGCTTCACACAGGAAGAAATAAATACCAACTTATCAACAAACATCATAATAGTTTAGTTAATTTGCAAATTTACAATCCTTCCTGGTGAAACAAAATATCTATTTTGGGAGTTTCTGAGATTAGCCTATACAGAAAGAATGGTGGATTAATAAAATCAAGGAAAATATTAAGGGTACTGTCCTTCTTAGTAGGCAAGTGAAAATATTGAAGAACATTTTTATTTTTTTTCAACTTCTGGTTAGTTCTGTGGGAAAGGATGTTAGTACATAAAATGTAAGAGAAATTGAGGTTAACCACATCCTAACTAATCCTTTAGTATTTAGCCCAGTTAGGTAATGTTTAATATGCTTACCTTTCTCCTTCCTTAACCTAGCAATAAACTTCTTAGGCGCAATGGAACCAACTTTCTTCTTCTGTGTAGCAATGCTATAAAACAGATCAGCCAGGCATGTCAGAAGAGTTTCCTTAGTCCGCTTGTTCTTAGCTTTGTACTCTAGAACTTTCTCTCTAAATGGGCGGCAAAAGTATAAAGCTTGCAACACTGAGTTGCTGTAACATGTGTTACCAAACTGAAAGAGAAACAATATCTGTTCATTGTTCAAACTTCTTAATACTAGGTTAACGCTAAAACATCAACAGTACCAACTCATTGAAAGACAAGATTGAAAACTTATAACAGTTCAAAAAACAAAGCAAAGCAAATAAAACTGCATTGAGCTTACAAGCATGGGTAAAAAAATATGTACTCACATTGACTAAACCAAAGTAATGTTCATTAGTTGGGAACTGCTCTGACCCAATGTCCCTTTCCAGTTGTGATATATTTGCGCCCTGTAAACGAAAATCAAATCTCCTGTAGCTATTCAATCTATCACCTCATGTGACACAAAAAAGCCGACACAGCATCATAGTGGCACTGCAAATTTGGCGAATCACCACCTCGTTAGTAATAACCTCAACACAATGTTAATACCGGAAAGTGACGATAATTTTGAAATTCTCACTTACCATTCTCTGTTGGAAATTAAGGCCGAGATCCTGACATATTGACATTTGCAATCCTGTTTTAGAAACACACCAACGATACCAAGACGATCTGACTACAGAGTGAGAAGATTACGTTATAGTTATTTTAGTCATATTTAGATCAATTCAAATTCAGGGCTAAGCACGATTCGTACACAACATCAATTAGTCCGAAATTCATTAGTTCCCGAGAAAAACAGACAAGTGCATTGCATAGCGTTTAGCTTAGGCAATATTTGACATTGATTGACTTGACAGCAAAGGGACGAGGCTATTCTTACGTAGTTACAATAGACGTCAAAGAAATGAATGAACCATTCGGATGTCGAAAGTTCATTCGGCACTTTACGGATTCAAAACTGCTGGTTAAGGACTTAGCTAGCATAGCTTTTCAGATATGAGATATAAAGAGAAGAAAAATGAAAATTGTGAAACCGAAAACAGCAAAATGAAAATGAAGCAAAATCCGTTAGAAATCGTCTTAGTAGGAAGTTACTTGTGTAATCTTGCTTTAGGTTCCATTTACGTGTACTAAAGGAAACCTAAGGCTCTGTTTGTAAGGTTCTTTGGATCATACGATTTTGTGACAATAGACAAATGAGACAATTTCATTATTACCGGCCGGGAACTCCCAAGTGGTGGGAAGGGATAGTGGTGATATTGCTATTTTAGGTCACGGTATTAGGAAGAAGTTAGTAGAAGTACGCTCTCTGCATAGACTAATACACAGACAGATATGGTGACCCTCATCTCATAACGAATGAAAGTATGAAAGGATATTTATCACAATAATAACATAAACGCACAAAATTATACGTTTTCAATCACAAAAACACTGCGATTACTTCACCGTCAACTCACAAAAACAGCCGCAAGTATAGACTGATTTCTCTATTTTTTTGCACAGAGTTAAGAACATTTCATTAGATTGGTTGACATGCCAATCAGGTTCAAATTAGTGTGAAAAGGATGGTATTCGTTCCTTACGGCTATTTGTACTAAAAAAAGCAGGAGAGAGCGACTTATGCCAAAGGAGCGAGATAATTCACCGTGTTTACTATAGTAAACATGGTGAATCGAGCGATCGAAATGTTAACTATAGTAAACATAGTGCATTGAGCGGATAATAGCCGCTTATCCGGAATTTTTCGTAGTCGTACCTCAACAGAGAAAACATTGCACCTTTACACCTAACCTGCTGCGTCGCCCGGCCCTGCCACCCGGTGCGGTTGAAGTGACCACATAATCATCCCGCCCTGGGCACATCTTTTCCCATCCACAACGCCCCAAGCCAAGGCCATATTACGTTGAGTGCTTTTTGCGGTGCCTAGGCTTATTATTACTTATACATGTAATATTTAGTGATTAATAGTAATTTATTAGGTACTATGGTCTTTAAATGTTCTTGAGTGTAAGATTAGTGTTGCATATAAGAAAAAAATCTTTCTAGATGCTTATCATTATCCAAAGTTTGATTTTAAATAGTTATCCAGACCATGTGTGAATTAGTAATTACTGTCAACAATTACGATTTTTCATGCTAGGACGTCATTATACAAAACCGACCATTATAAAACGTGTATGCTGGCAACACTGTCCAGAAGCAGAAATACGGAATCACCAATCAGATATCAGTCCTCCCGTCATCCCGCATACATACATACCTAACACAGCTGTGTTACATGTCGTATCGTATTCCCGATTGTTTATCTATTTGGGAAGCTGTACGATTACGTGGTTGCTGACGTGGCCATTACCAACCAACTCATCTGGTAAATTTGCGGGCTATTACTGATTTTTTCGACGGTCTAGGTTAGGGTTTTACCGGTATTGTTTTTTTAAGGATACCCAAATAAAGATGCTGCGCTCCTTGTTTGTTGCCCTCGCTGTTTCGGCGGTATTTGCCGGCGTGCCGACTCCGGAAGAGTCGAAGAGGATGATGGACCACCTCTCTGACGCCGAACACTTCAGAAACGAGCATCACAACAAGCAGTTTGATCATGATGCGTTCTTGGGAGAGGATCAGGCGAAATCCTTCGATCAGTTGCCCCCTGAAGAAAGCAAGAGAAGACTGGGGTGAGTGCTTTATTTATGACAGAGTATTATTAATACACAGGTACTTGATCTTCTAGTTCTACACTCTTAGCTGTACCTGTCTTAGATTAGTTCAAACATTCTAGAACCCAGTTGAATTTTGTTTCTATTTGTAATAAATTAATGACCTACTTTCATCACTCAAGTTGTGCAATGTTTATGTACTTAACTACAGTGGGTGATTGCTTCTTCAGTAATTTATTGTTGATGAATTGTTACTGAAATAACTATTGTGTTACAGATGTTGTGCTTATGCTTAATTAAGTAGGTATGTTTATCATTATTGATGCACATGGAAACTGGTTCTGATTATGAACTGTCACGAATCCTACAAAATCAGTAGTAACCTATAATGATTAAAAAACTAAAATGAATTCAATAATTCTTTTTATTCTTCATTTAAAAATGTCTATTATGTTGACTCCATTGTAAAATGTTTATGCTTCATACAGTTTACAACCCAAGTTTACCCCTTAAAACTAGAGGCTGTTCCCGCACTGCTATGTTGTTTGTATTCATCTCAATTCTACAGTAAGTTTAATTTTTATTGTAGTTTATTTTAAAGCTTATAGCAGTGACAAAAAACAAAATCATGTAAAGCCGAGTTCTTGTTCTAGAAAATTCTACCTTATCTTAAACATTATTGGTTAGATAAACATTAGCAGCATCCTGCAGATAATCTTGTGTACCACCCACACTCATCTGACAAGATAAATTAATGTTGCGATGGTGTGGGAGGAGCCTTAGCAAATTGCATAAGTCAGCTCTTAAAAGGTTTATTGAAGTCATACATTTATGTTTCATTGTGTTCCTAACAAAGTCATTGTTTGACTCACATAAATGAGTTTTCCTAAAAAGGTTTACAGCTTGTCATTTCATAGATTATTGTGTACTTGAAATACAGTAAGAATTTACAGCATGGGGAACAAATTTAATTACACAATGACCTATGTAATATTTATCACATTATGTACAACCATTACTTGATAAGTGTCTTAAAGCTGCCTAACACATGTCAAAGTCAAAGTCAAAAACTTTATTTCCATAGAATTCATAAAGAAATGGCTTGGAAACGTCAATATTCAAAACATAAGGTCATGCGTACTTAACGATAAGTTTGATGCCTGTTCAAACCCTATCCGACCCTCCATGGGGAAGAGAGTTAATATCTGCCTATTATAGTTTCACATAACTGGCTATTCTTGATCTATTCTTTGAATGAAACTTAATTGTTGCTTAAACTAACGTTAGAGCAAGATATGCTGATAAATTACGCTCAAGGTTATTTTATTGTTATGGAAGTTCTGTATTCTTAGTATTATTTGTGGACTTACATTTTTGTCCTAACGGTCAGTAACACCACTACAAAAGGCAAGGCTACTAAAATTTAATCCAGTTTTACTTTTCTTGTTATAAATGGAAAATCATAAGATAATTCAGGTATAAAAGAGTTACATCATCTATCATCTAATGCAAGTTTTTCTTGGCTTCCCTATCATCAGGTAGCATATACATCTAAAAAAAGAAGAAAATTACAGAATAAATCAGGTTATCTGACTGTTAAAGGGCTAGATAATCCAACTATTAGGGGAATAACTTTATCCATAAAATTATTCCTGGTAGATAGAAAATTCTTAATTGCAAACATTGGCAACTTAATGCTTTGGTAATCGCTGTGGTAGTAAAAAAAATCATCATCAAATTTGAGTACGAAGAATTCAGTTATTTGCTGTTTATTGAATATTGTCTATTTCTATGAGGATAGAAAATCGGTCTTAAGATTGATAAAAAAATTGCATTCTAGAATAATCTTTTCATGAACTCATTATCTTGAAGTTCAGTGACCTGTTTATCTCATTAGTTATTTTGGTTAATGAGCTGTATGTTGTTGTAATAAAGTCTATAATCAGAATACTTCCTTGTCTTTGAGTTTTTGCTTCACCTACTAAATCATGTCTGTAATTTATTAAATTGGTCGATGCACAGGACACAATACGTATCTAATATTTAGCTATTATATTTTTTTTTTTAACCTATACTTTCCCACTGTTGGACAAATAGTTTCCAAATTTCCTTCCACAGTTTACATTCCTTGGCCTCATTCTAACATTATTCCTGTTATGAACACATCTAAATAAGAGTTTATGCCCTGGCTAAGATTTACCTTTTTATATTACATATTATAAAGTTTCAGAAATACCCCATACGACAATCTGCTTCTGAGGGATTACAAGGCAATGAAGATGTCACAATTATCTAATTCTAATTCATAATTTTATAATTAGGTGTAACTTCGTATGTAATATTACACTGGCTTCACAGCTCAGTTGGTTTTAACTTAGCCTTCTGCGCAATAGGATGTGGGTTAGTCCCACCCAGGACAAAAATCAATATTTGCTGTGTCTTGTTGTTAATAAATATATTTGTAATAATATTTATTATTTATTTTAATTTTTCAGAATCATCGTAGGCAAAATTGACAGTGATGGCGACGGTTTTGTCACCCTCGTGGAGCTGAAGGACTGGATCCGGTACACTCAGAAGCGGTACATCGAGGAGGATGTCGAGAGACACTGGAGACAGCACAACCCTGACAATTTGGACGCTATTAGTTGGGAGGTAATTCGAAATTACACTAATATTATGTATGTTCAGTAGCAGTAGAACTTATGCCGAGTTCGTCCGGGGAAGTACTGCTACCATACCCATTTCTGCCGGCAAGTAGTTATACATTCACGTTACTGAGTTCCATTTTAAAAGGTGTGGTTGTCGGTGAAATTGCAAGCACACAAGACATTCCACAGTTTTCTTTACGTCTCAATAGTTACGGGTGCATACGATGCGACTTGGGTCTTGTTGTACCTAAGTAGGGGATGATCCAAGTTGTATTTCTTGTTATTGGCAGTCCTTACCACACAATACAAGGCCCGTTTGGGAGGCGTCTAGTCATCACCTACCTAAATGTTTTTTCTGCAAAAACTGGAAATAAACTGGTCTATTAATAAACTCATTTTTCAGTAGATATGTACTGCAACGCTTTATTCTGTTCGTTACAGACATACAGGAAAAACGTATATGGTTTTATGGAAGAAATGGATGAAAAGGAACTCCGAGCACCTTACAGTGAGGGGCTGACTTATTCCAACCTGTTGAAAAGGGACCGCAGGCGATGGACTTACGCTGGTAACTATTTTACGTTATGTGCTGTAGGTCATGGGTTCGATTCCCACCCATGATAACATCTGGGGTTGCCTGGAAGAGATCGTTGTGCGATAAGGCCGCCCGTTGTATTGCCTTAGCTTAAATATTAATTATCTGAGTGATGAACATGAGGTTTGATATGTCAATGTCAAAGTCAAACTATATATTTCAGACGCGAACGAAGACGACTCGCTGAACAGGACCGAGTTCGCACATTTCCTACATCCTGAGGACCACACCGCTATGCGGGACATCGTGGTCCTTGAAACACTGGAGGACATCGACAAAGACAAGGTAAAAACACACATAAGATATATTTATTTATTTATTTATATCCCATTATTACATGTGTAATTGTACGCCACCGTCTATATTGTACTCATAATTTAGGTTCATCCAAAGGTTGTCTGGAAGAGAGTGCTCATTGCAATAAGACCGCCCCTTGTCATCCATATTTAGTGTACAAGAAAATGATTTATTAATTAAAAAAAATGCAGGAATTTGCAGGATTTACAGGAAGTTTCTACAATAACCCATAAAACACCTGATGATTTTTTCCAATCGGAATCTTAGGATATTTTAATTTCTAGTGATCATGCTGCGAGCATCACCTTTGATCTGTAGTGTGGATGAATGAATGAGTGAATACCTTTGATATGTAGTTTGGATGAATGAATAGTGAATACCTTTAATATGTAGTGTGAATGAACGAATGAGCGAATACCTTTGATATGTAGTGTGGATGAATGAATGAGTGAATACCTTTGATATGTAGTTTGGATGAATGAATAGTGAATACCTTTAATATGTAGTGTGAATGAACGAATGAGCGAATACCTTTGATATGTAGTGTGGATGAATGAATGAGTGAATACCTTTGATGTGTAGTGTGGTTGAATGAATGAGTGAAACCTTTGATTATGTAGTGTGGAAGAATGAATCAGTGAATACCTTTGATATGTAGTGTGGATGAATGAATGAGTGAATACCTTTGATTATGTAGTGTGGATGAATGAATGAATACCTTTGATATGTAGTGTGGATGAATGAATGAGTGAACCTTTGATATGTAGTGTGGATGAATGAATGAACGATAGAATGAAATAAATATTTTTTGTACACCATTAAAATACGTAATGCTGTGGTTCTGTCTGTTGTTCAGGACGGCAAAGTGTCGCTGGAGGAGTACATCGGGGACATGTACAAGCCGGAGGACGGCGAAGACGAGGAGGAGCCCGACTGGGTCAAACAGGAGCGCGAACAGTTCACTGGATACAGGTATACACACCACATACATACATACATCTTTCTTCTTCTTCTTTCTTTCTTTCTTTATACAGGGTGTGCGGAAGCTACGTGTGGCAAACCCTTAACGGGGTGATAGCTCACACCATTTGACAGGCCTCACAGCTCAGTTGGTAGTAACCCTGCCTTCTGCGCTGTTGGTCGTGGGTTCGATTCCCACCCAGGACAAACATTTTTGTGTGGAACATTGATGTTTGTTCTGTGTCTGGGTTTTTAATATGTATTTACAACAAGTATACAAGTATTATATCAGTTGTCTGGTTCCCATGACACAAGCTATGTTTAGCTTACTTTGTGGCTAGATGGCGCTGTGTGAAATGTCCACCAATATTTTATTATTATTTCAACATTTTGTTCCATACATGTCATAGACGAAATCTGTTTTTAATAAAGTTAACAGCCATTTTTTGTACTATTAAAATAACCTTTAATATATTTAAAAAAATGTTAGTCAACAGTTTAGAATGTTCTTAGTTGTAATATTCATATAGATCTTTAACTCTTTTTTTTAGATCTTTAACACGTCGGAGGTAACCATGGTGCAGTGCTTTAATCGCAAAATGAAAAATTATTAGGCGAACTTAAAACCGTAACTTCACGATGTTTTCCGTCACCGGAAGCTCAAGTGATTGTAAGATTTTAAACCTCATTAGCAAACCGACTGCAATACCAACTGAGCTAAACACAGGCCCACTTTAAAATCAAATTGTAGACTTAGGTAATAAAATGTCCTTCTAAATCTTTTGTTACTATTCCAGAGATACAAACAAAGATGGAGTAATGGACGAGCATGAAGTGAAGGATTGGATCGCGCCTCCCGAGTTCGACCACGCTGAAGCTGAAGCCAGGTAAATTACATTTTTTTATGTAACCATCAAAGCCTGTGACAGTGGCGCCTAGCTGGCTTTCAAGTGAATTGCTCTTTTCTAACTGGCCTCACAACTCACTGCGCTGTAGGTCGCGGGTTCGGTTCCCACAAAGGACAAACATTAGTCTGCTGAACATAGATTTTTGTTCTGTATCGAGGTGTAGCTATGTATTATATTATGTATGTATTGTATGTATTTACAAAAAAGTATACATAAATGTATTATATCAGTTTTCGTGTTCCCATGATACTTCCTTTGGGACTGGATGTGGCTGTGTGAAATTTCCAACAATATTTACGAATAACATTTGTAATATAATTTAATTATAATTTTGTTTTTATTATTATTTCTATATAGGACTGATTTATTTTGAATTATATTGACTTGTCTTTGACTCGAATTGACCTGTAAATTGACATTCACCAATAATTCTTTATTATGTTTAATTAACAATTATTTTCAGGCACCTAGTGTTCGAAGCAGACTCGGACGCGGATGAAAAACTGACCAAGGAAGAAATATTGGACAAATACGATCTGTTCGTCGGCTCACAGGCCACAGACTTCGGTGAAGCGCTGGCCAGGCACGACGAGTTCTAAACCATAGACAATACTTGTACTTGCACCGGAACTAGATCCACATAACCAATAGACAATTGTGTCAACAAGTTTTCTATCTATCTGTCATTGTCACTTTTATAAAAGTGATGAGTCGCAACTGTCAGTAAAATTATTTTAATTATTTTACGTAACTTGGACTAATAGTCAGATGTTTTAAGTGACATTTTTAATTTGCAATACTTTTTTAAATAATCGTTAATAACGCATTTTTGGTCAATGAATTGCCAATGGAGTTGCCATTATCAGAAAAATGGTAAGAACTTTTTTAGTCTGTGGTGTGTTTGCGCCATTATCTTAGTAGGCTTTTTTCTTTATGTATTCTGCTGTATTGTACATTTGTTTACCAATAAGTGGAAATGTTCCACAGTTGACTACGATATTTTGACAACCTCTCTGACTCCATATGAGACAAAAAGAGATGACTAATTTACTTTTAGCGCACCAACGGAAGTAACACCAATATCAAATATTGACGGAATCGCGGGTTCGATCTTGGGCCGGTGCAAACATTTGTGTGATGAGCAATAAGTATGTTTTCGTTTCCGGTTGTTTGTGTGTGCCACCTGCGATGTAGGCAATAGATAGCCGATCAAATAAGTAATGTGTTATCAACGTTATTAATTTTGCATATAACGATAACGTTTATCAACGACATAATTTAATTGGATGCTAATTTGCTAACTATTCAATAAGCAATAACTAGGAATTAAATATTTTACTCAATAAATATGCCACAAATTAATATTTTATTAAGTTACAAAGATCTTATTAATTTACTAAAAAAATATCTTAAGCCATATTAATTTGTAGAATCTCTTAGCGACACTAACAAAATACTTATAAGTTAACTTCTAAGTTCGTAAGCAAGACCAAAGTATAATCAGTAAAGTACATAAGATACATTCTTTAGAATTGTTTGAATTCCAGACTATTTTGTCAGTATGTATTGCATTTATTTTTAACGTACTTATTTTTAATAGATTTGTTTTTTATCTTTGTTTTATTTTATTTTGCTAATCCTGCTCCCGAAAGTTAATACGATTACGGTTTAATAGGTTAAATAATCTCAATATAATTTGAGGGCGTGGTGGCCCTCAAATTACACACCCCGAGTTTTAATCCGCAGGGCGTTGGTCGAAACCAGACGTGTAACAATGAGTCTTTTTTTCTCTTGAATATTAATTTCAGAATTATGGTCTTATACTAACACGTTTCACGAATTAAGCCCCGTGGCGAATCCAGGAACTAATTTGGAACAATGGAATAATGTGCTTTCACGTAGACACTAGCGCCACAGGCAAGGGGCTTATTTTGTGGAATGGACTCTATATTGGATTTGAACCATCAAGATGGGTTAGTATTATTTTTTTCTGTGGTATGGGGGAGTTGGAACCGTTACACTATCGTAAAACCCCCACAATGAACAGTGGAATTTATTCGTGCAAGTTTTCTAAGTATCCATAGTAGATTTACTAATGAAGTATTGCCAGTCGGTGGTTGGACGATCGTGTATACAGGTTTGTGGGATCAGTTAGTTGGCGTATGTCGGTGAAGGTTCGCCCGAAATGCAGCAAAAACTATAAGACATAGAAACTACTTTAAGTGGCGGGAGGGTACTGACCTCAAAATAAGAGGCGACTGAACATCGGGCCAAATTGCACAGACGGAAAATAATTTAGTACTTATTATACGTACTTACATCCTTTCGTAAAAGTAATGGTAGTTAAACCTATAGTTTATTTATAAATATTGGAATCCTGTGTATTAAAAGAAAATTCCGCATTTACAATTTCTATTAAGACCTTCTTTTTTGTAAAAAGATTGTATAGGAATTTGGGTGCTAATTACTCCTTCACGATAAAACTATTGGAATGATTTAACTCAAATTTTGATCACAGGTAACATTACAACAAAACAGGTTGACCTGGCACAAATTAATAAATAATAAAAAATAATATCCTAATAATATCTACTACACGAGCAAAAGCAACTTAGTAATTTATCAACTAATTGTGAGGCGATACGCGACATAAACCAAATGGAAACAGCTTATCGATCAAAGATGAGTTAATACCGATATTTTACAATATCACTGATACCAGTATATTCATTGAGAAGTATTATAATACCTAAACTAATATTGGATATTACTGATATTCATGATATTGGTGGCTATACCTAATACTATGAATACCCATCTACCTTAATATTATTATCACGTTTATTGTGAAATTAATATTAATGCCTATTATGTATGCCTTTCATTAATCTATCGGATTTTGTTTAATTATTGGAATCAATAAAAAAAAACGATCAAACACTTTTAGGTAGTTAAATAAAAGTTTACAAAAAAATGTGGGTGTAAACAATTATTCAATCAATTTATTACAATAAATAAAGAAAAATGTAATAGGCATAACATAAAACATAGTAAGTAAAATGTAATGTAAATTATGTAAGTAAGTCAATGATATTTTTTTATTAACATGTTTGTCTGAAGTAAGTTGCATTTCAAATATCCCGCCGGCCCAACCACTCAAGCGTCCACCCCGCGCAAACGACACTCGCTTCGCTTCACCTGTCCGCGCATTAAACGTCACATTCGTTTTCTACAACCGCGCGAGTAGTCTACAAAAACGATTAGGTACTACTGAGAAACTACTGTAGCCACAGTTGATTAAAAAATACTCCCGAAAAGTTCAAAGAATCGAAAATCTAATGAACTTCAAAATAAATTACTTAGATTGATGACAAAAGAAGAAAATAAAGCTTAAAGTTGGGGATATTCGAAAAAAATGTCGTGTATCCTTATTGTTTCGAGTTTTACAAGAAAATATGAAAGTTAATAGGAAAAAGGTTCTCCTTCTTATCTCCATGAGCGTTTTGATTTCCTTGTCCCTCGTGGTAAGCCATGTCGGTCATCTGTGTCACTTCTTCTTAAAATCCCCTCTCATTCTTCTAGTAGGTATGGTGGTTCCTTCACCGTAGAAGCAGCTCGGCTATGGAATAGCCTTCCACATGTAATCCAAGACAGTCCATCGCTTGGTATATTTAAAAGAAAAGTTAAAGAGCACTTTCTCAACATGTAATTATTATATATATTATATATATATTAATTTATTAACATTATGTATATTGATATTGTACTATTCACTCTCACGGATGCCAAATTTAATATATTGCCATCTAGTAATTTCCCCTTGAACTATTAACAACTGATTGAGGAGCTGCCTACATGACAAAATATGTCCAATGCAAAATAGTCCTTAAGCAATGCACAAAAGACTCACTTTCCCTACGTAACTATTTGTTTCGCTTGTTCTGATCACGTATCACATATTAGCGAATCAGAGTCAGGCATAATTTACACGAAACCCGCCGACAGATATATCAGCCAATGAATAGTGAATATGGTAGAATACTGATATTATACGACCGATATTAAACGCCCACTAATATGGTAGAGTGAATATTAAGTATTAGCATGCCAGATTTCGTGGGATTACTGATACATGAATACACGACATATCACTGATATCTTAGCGAATACTAATATATCGGACTCACCCTTATTATCGATTATAATGCAGAATGCGGAAAAAATATTGATGCCATAAAATCAAAAACCAAATTCGTCGCAGCGACTGCATACAAATGAGGTTTATCTCGAATCGAACTCGATTAAACACGGTAATTTACCTGCCGTAGGGATCGGTAAATTCATAATATTTATACGGCAAATAATTGCATCGCCATTATTGTGGAAAACATGGCGTCCATATTTCATAAAGATGCGGTCCCCCTGGGGCGTGGGGAAAGTTCCGCAATGATTTTATTTTATTCATGTTTCATTAAACACTTAACAGTATATCAAAATATTGTTTATTTGATAATACTGCCGGGGGCGTATTCGTATTATAAATATTTTGTATATAAATATAGGTAGGTTTTTGCCACTGCGTGCTCAAAAGTACAGACGTTCTGTGCATATTTTCTCATTTCGACCGTGTCGGAAGCCTGATTATGCATCCCATTAGTTAGACGTTCTAGCCCACTGTGTTGTGGTTGTTATCTACTGCCACGCTGTTTACTGCACTGCAGAACTGAACTCTCTGTGACGTATCGTGCTGTGCCGTGCATGGCCCTGACTGTTTCTTTCGTGGAGAGCGTGAAAGAGGTAGGTGGTGCTCAATCACTCCTTGAAGGTCGTAGAATCGAACTACCATAACACAAAACCGCCAGTAAAATTTAATCTCAGAGGTATTGTGGGTGTAAAAGACGCGCATACTATATGTATTTCTACAGCTAAGCAGGTTCAATAGTATGAGCCCGTTCAGTCGTTCACATGTTAATAACAAAGTTGGCACAAACGTGAAGTTTATATCGTCTCGTTAGTGCCGCGCGAATGATGCGAGTTTACTGCAAGATTGCGCACGCTCCACGCACAGGGTTCCGCACGTTTTGATGGAGCCAATCGACTATGCACTTCACATAAAGGCTGGGGCACACCAGTTACCGCAGAAGCGCAAAGTGGATCACTATCACTCAATCCCTTTATGTCGCTCAGAAACGTCACTAACATAATAAATAAAAATATGCGATGCAGTTACGGAACGAGCATGGCCCAATTGGTGTTAAGTGGTTACCTCTGCCCATAACAAGCAATACGACTTGGTTCCTACACTATTTGCGGCATAAGAAATATGACAAATTTCTCGATTGTATTGCCATCGTAAGTCCCGCCGGCCATCGCACAAAATCGAAACAGACGACGCGATGCAAGGACTCACAGCTGAGTTGGTAGTAACCCTGCCTTCTGCGCTATAGGTCGTGGGTTCGATTCCCACCCAAGATAAACAGTTGTGTGACAAACAGATGTCATAGCTTGGGCTGTGCTTGTGTGTTAGTATGTATTAGTTATAGGTATATATGTATCTAACAAAAAAGTATATAAGTATCAGTTGCCTGGTTTCCGCGGTACAAAGTTTGCTTAGCTTACTTCGGAGGTAGATGGAGCTGTGCGAAATGTTCACCAATTTATTTTATTTAATGCTGCTACGAGCCGCGTGCGGGGTGCGCCTCAGCCTTTATTTACAATCGAGCATAGACCGACTCTACACTTGTAGACGTCTAGAGCTCTAGTTCTTTAGCTTTAACTCGTAAATCTAGTACCTAGACGATCATATTCGTGGGGGCTTAGTGAACCGAGAGGTTTAACGAGGTGTACATATAGAGTTCTTTGATTTGATATAATGCGCTTATTAATTTTACAGTCACGTGTAGTATAGGTATACTTTTGCTAATTAAATCGTGTTAAGAGAATCGTATTAACTGAAATTTGCTCTAAAAAACTATATAAAACTACCGTAAAAAATTTACGTTAGAAATCTAATGCTAAAGACAAATAAATTTTGTCGTTTTTGCTATGGTTCTTACTTAAATCGTAAAAATACGACTGGCGTAAAGTCTCCATTGCATTTTTAAATTTCATTGATTTGTTATTTTGGTAGAAATTTTCTTATTTGAACGGATATACTTTCAGATTGGTCTCATAGAACATTTATCAACATCGGTACATAATTTGGTTTTTAAATCAAAATAACTGGAAATAACGAGAATCATTCTCGTTCATTAGCGGTGAAGTCGGTTTTTTCGTTTTCTTCGCAGTTATTATACGGTCAAAGGAAATACCCGTCCCCCAAAGGTGTTTACTTGACATTGCGCTCTGCGTAATCGGTGTTTTAGTCAAATGTTTGGCAATAAAAAGTTGTTCAGAGACTCGAAGCAATTTTTCGTAGTGCACGCAGAGTTATCGATAACAGTGGCACCAACACGTATTATAAATAATTCCTATCACTAATTCCGTGAGGAATAAATTAACTAGTGCTATGCCTGAATTAAAACTAATATGAATCCTATGACTACACTGTTAGAGTCTATTTAGGTTTACCTCGTTCCGCGACTGCGTCTCCATTCGTCCATTCACTCAACCTAATAGACTACCGAGTGAGGCCGACTGTTAATTGAATTGTTCCTAGAATCATGCAACGGTATTACCGTAACACGGTATTCAGGTACGTGAAAGGTAACCTAAGTGCTGGCTACGCAGAGCAGAAGCCATTCAGATTATTAATGTGTCTAGGTTATTGTTAATTCTAGTAAACAACAAGTAATGAGAATATATTGAGTGTGTGTTGTTTGTCAAAGTCAAATGGTAACATAGATTTGTACTTGAATTGTCACAAGGATCGTGCTTGCGAAAAAGGAGCCCTTAAAGGAGTTTCTCGCCTGTTGTTCCCCATGGAGGGTTGGATAGGGTTTGAACGGGCGATAAACTTGGGACGCATAACTTGTTTTGAATATCACTAACTGACGTATCCAAGCTATGGCAATAAGTTTTTGGCTTTGATTTTTCACCAATTAACCACAGAAAAAAAACAAATGTTTTTATTTCCCGCTTTATTTTCAAATATGGTTATAAATATAAAATATGGTTAGGTTCAATTTATATAGAAGGTTATTCTCATATATTTTTTATACAAATTATCAACTTCACCTTAGGCACCATTGTGACATCTAATAATTAAAGATACAATATTTTATAATCAAGCCGATTTACATATGGAATATTTAAGTATCAAATCAAATAATATCATTTTTTTTTCGTAAACGATCATTTTAATGTTACTGGTTCCTTCTCCAATAATATAAGGTTTTTTACCTCGGTAATTATAAATCTATGTGACCTCATAACTTAGTGATATTAAAGGATTCCAAGAAAACATCACTAAGTTGCACACGACGCCAACAAAAGCACTCACAATTATTTGCATAACAAATGCAAATTGAGCCACAGAAAATTTACGCGTGAGAAATACTTAGCCGATTTTCCGTATTTTCGCCCGAACATCTGAAAGGCAAAGACGTTCTCATTACATATTTTTGCATACTTACCTACACGGGCGACAGCGGTACCTCTGTTCATATAACACTGTGAATTTGTATGATAATTTTCATTTTGCATTCAGTCGCGTTATTCTTCGCGGATGTAGTGGATAGGGCTCGGGGGAAATTCGGCGGTTCTTTCGCAAATGCGTTATTGCAGCGCATCTTTCCATCCCTGGAACAGACGCCTATCGACTTGTCATTCAACTTCATAACTTAGTCTCATCCACCCGGTGTGAACGCCGTAACCGATCACCAGGGTAGCTGGTGCTTTTTAACACTTAGCACCTGCGAAGTTAGTGTCATCTGTCCCGGTATTCCCAGCACTGGAGTGACGCATTCAAAGCGCCTTCTTTCGTGTCTAAGAATTTTTGGTTCTAGGACATGCCGATTTTAGATATTAATAACTGTGTGTGTATCCTTACCACACAAGTAATTCTATGAGTGTGTAATCGTTCTGTAATGCTAGCCACTTCCAGTTTCCCTAAACAAAGGCTTCGCCAGTATTATCAGCAGTAATCTAAAGTAATTGTGATCCAAGTGTCCCGGTATCGATATCAGTAAATATGAGTCACTCGCTTAGAACGTTCCCTTGGCGAGAGGGTGACGTCACGTTTGTGGGACATTATATGAACGAATGTATGAGCATCGGGAGAATACATACGTACATCATTTTGGTAGATATTCGTAGCGTCACGTAGCACTTGTAGCGTTTCGTAGCATAGCGTAGCGTTTTGTCGAACTAAAATACGAGTAGGTACGGCAAGAATATTGCTGTAAGTTACGGGTATAGCGCAAAAATTCAGGTGCTTAGTAAATACTTTAAGTTAAACAAAATAAGCATTTACCTAAACAATAACGCATATAGTGCCGAAGGTGTCTTAGACAAGAGAGCCGTTTTTTACCCGATGTGAAAATGCCTTACGCATGCCTCCCAGTCTTACTGCTGGCTTACCGACTAAAAACCCATCGAAATTACCTTCTATTACCTTGGTGCCAATGCATCGTCAAACAACTCTTCATCTGAAGAGTATGTTTACGCTGCATTAACACCAAATCGTGTCCCTTACGAATTGTGGCTCTGTCAGAATATGTCTGCGATAAGTGGACCCCTCTATCTTCTCTTGGGGAAGTGAGATGCCCCGGAATGTTAGGGACATCTAGGGACATTAGGTATAGGGGCATAGGCCCTACTATTCAACCAGGTTGAAGGCCTTCAAAACGTTTAAGGCCTATGCAATGCAGAGACAACTCCTCGCTCCCGAACTCTGCTGATGGTGGTCTCAATCGAGCAAGAGTTTTAGGAGGAATTGCCTCCTTCTTCCAACACTCCGCCGGGTATCGCGGAGGTCTAGATGAAAGTTTATTAAGGTACGGTTACGCCTCTTACAAAATAAGAAGCACCGTCAAAGTACTGCGTACGTAATAAAACTACCCAAACTTTTTCTTTTAAGTAATTTTATAATACACAAAACCTGTATAAAAGAATCTTGGTGAAGGTGAGCCTAATTGGTAGGAAGAACTTAGTAAACAAAATTCAATTATGTAAAACTTTAAACAAACTGAAAAGTTAAATGAAAAACCTACATCAATGTAGACACTTAATCCACTAAAAGTAAATTGTTACAATTCTACATTCTAACAAGATGCGAACAAACATTATGCTAACTTCTTCCTGAACTATCTATCCACTTTAGCAGATAGTGTTTCGAAGTGGAGTTAAACATTCACTTTACACTAGTCACAGCCTTTTCAGATGAGCTGCTGAGCTGACGCTAGAGACATTCGTGATTGGCTGTAAAATCATTTTTTATAATGGAATATTGATATTGCCCTTTTTCCCTTTTCCCTTCATATTTATCAATAATGCAAGCATTACAATCAGGTTATTGAGATAATTAAGCATAGACAGAGTAACAGCGTCTTTATGAAGCAGCGATTTGAAATAAATCCAGCCATGTATATTTTACATTTTGGGTTAAACTTACCAATGAATTATATAAACCTGAATTAAAACTACTTACCCGATATTTATGTTACTTAAATTTTAAATGACATGAAACAAGTATTTTACTCATAATTGTGTAGAGTGAATTTATAAAAAGTTATGGCATTGAAAAGAAAACCTAATATTAAATACATTTTGCATGTGGTATCCATCGCAAATAGACTTCACAGCTACAAAAGAGGTAGCTAGCTCTTCAAGTTTTGCACTGGAGCCTGTAAAACAACACTTGTATCGAAAGTCTTTACGCCCAAGTGCTAAGACTCTGGGAGCGGTATCTTTTGTCTGGGAAATTCAATTTTTTGTTTCATCGTTCATTCCAATATAGGTTTCCATTAATTTCGCTTCCGTTATGAAGTTTGTTGTGGAATACTTGTGTCAAAGCCGCTTCCGTTCCAATATATCATCCTGATGGACGTAGCTTTGGTTATTTTTAATATGCAAATATATTTGAGCTTTGACTCTTCTTTGAAATACCGCTGTTTTATTGCTACCATTTTTTACTGAAATGTTTTGTATTTAAAAGTTTAAACTACTGTTATATTTATTTGGACTCATTTATTCAAAGTAAAATATCTCAAATTATATATAAAAATATATATTCTAATGTTCCTATAATAACAACAAATCATCAAACGTAAAGTTCAAATGATCAGTATACAGAATACCTAATAATGCTTATTCAATGCTTTTTTAACCACACCCGAATTATTTGAATCATACTCGTGTTTATAATTTCAGTTTATTATTTATTTAATTTACTGTATATGTCTCTTATTTACTAATAAACTTCCCTCTGATTGACAGCTTTTCATTCAAGAATACGATCCGTTTCCAGTACCTAACCGATATCGAGTAACTTTTAGGCAAGTACTTCTTCTTGTTCACCGATTTTCTTTAAAGATCCCGATTATTATTCGTGTGGAACAAACTTGCAGAATCCAATATAATGTGATGCTATGATGGGGGCGAAGCTAAGGGCACTCATACACAAAAGGAGGGTACGGCCGGAATTTAGATTAAAAATGATCCTGAAACAAGTTTAATGTTTTGTGAAAATTTGACGATCTATAACTATTTTCTTGTTCGGGGGAAAAGGATGTGGTGTGCACGCTTTTTGTGTTCATTGATTCGCAATCAATTGGAGGCATGTGGATACTCTATTGGTATTTTAATAAGAACGTGTTATATCTTGATATAATTACATATATACATTGTCTGTGATCACAGCTCAGTTGGTAGTAGTTCTGCTAGAGAATAGTGGGCATGATTTCCACCCAGGAAAATATCTGTGCGATCAACGTAGATGTTTGTGTTGTGTCCGAGTTGTACATTGTGCTACGTGTATGTTACTAAAAGTATATATTATATAAGATTTATACCAGATATCTGTTTCAAATAGTACAAACTACACTTAGTTTGTACAGGTTGGTCATGTATGAAGTGTTACCAATATTTATTTATTCTTTTTTATTTTACAAGTAGATGCAAATTATTGAAATTCGTCCACAAATAAGAATAGAAAAGACAAAAAACAATCATAGAGGAGAATTACAAAAATCACTCTCTTTTGAGATCTTTTTACCATCGCTATCGAAACTCTAATTAAGATAAGAAACTCATTATATAAAGATAAAGAACTCTTTGAATATCGATATAAGAGTTAAACACATTTTAATAAGAATTCATTCGCTCGAAATCTCTGTCTGATTATTAAAATCGTTGATTACTCTCTGAAGCAATCAAGTATCTACTAATTTCGCCGGAACAATGACGGAAAATTGGAAATTAGAAATGAAGTCGTGCGTTAAATGGCGGCCATTTTAGGAGAATCCGCCATTTTGGAGATCTATGATTATAAAAGTAAACGTTTTGATAATTGCTTGTGGGCTGAAAGAGTGCCTATTGACTTTTATCTGTTCTGCACTTAGGTACGTGATAACGGAGTTGGAAGGACAAATCTTATAAACGGCTTTTTATTGTGAAATGCTTTTCGTGCTTAGAATGTTGCAACCACATGACCTCATTGACTAATAAACAAAAGACCACAGACTGGGAAAACTTTTTTAAATCTTAATTTATTATTATTTATAGCAGCAGTAGCAGTAGTAGGTACACAAACGCTTTCAATTTATCTCAGTGTTTACTCCCACAACACTAAGGCACAGAGGTCTGGTCGTTAGCGACTGATCTTTATGCATAGTTGTTGCAATGGCTGTTGTTTCATCATTTGTCGTCTGCATGCCAATGCTGAATATCTAAGGCGCAACTAAAAGAACAAGTTTAGAGGTGACACGAGAATCTTTTATCTCGAAGATGAAGAATTAAAACAGCCCAACTCCCGGGCCGATCTGAAACATATGTTTTATTAATTCTCTTCTTCACCTAAAGTTAAAAACGTGATGAATTTCTTGAAGGAATTTTCACACAGCGTCATCTATTTCCAGACTCAGTACTATGTACGACGACGAAGGTGACAAACTGTGTAATAAACTAGACAATTGCTTGTACATATACTTTTTTGTTTCATTTTTTATACACACTCAGACACAGATCAACATCTGCCCATCACACAAACACTTGTACTGGGTGGGAATCGAGATCACCATCTGTATCAGCTTGTTAGTAGTAATTCTCTGCCACCTGCGCTACAGCGCTAGGTAGCTTCACTATATTGACAAACGTATGATTGGCTATCAAAATAGATAGAATGTGATTGAAATATGTATATGTATGTAAATGTACCTATGTAATCACCCCACTGATTTCAAAATATCGTATTGTGTAAATTTTTTCTCTCATTTCACTCCCCTGTATCAAAGAATATTGAACTTTGTTTTTTCCCGAGAAAACAAACAAGCACTGCAGAGAACGTAAGTTACATTCGCTTGTCAGCCCTGATTAAACTTTATTGAGCAACGTAGAATGGTGACAACCCTTTGTTTTAATTCAGTGTGCCACAGCCAATTTACCGTATACCCAGCTAATTCTTATCTCAAAGCTTTAAGGTCTATTATTCTTTAGATTAACAGTATTCGCAGTAACGAGTTTTTGGTTCAAAATCAAACAATTACGGACACGTTCTAATTTTACTATCTGACGTTATCCTGGGGTGCGATCGAAAAAAGAATCCCTCGGAAAAACTGTGATTCGATTTGGACAAATGACCCGTTTAGATTGAGTTCGTTAGTTGCTTGGGTAAGCAAATAAATGTAGGTGTTAGGTAAACTGTCGAGGCCGGACGCTGATTAAGTTAGTTAATAAAGGGCAACCTAATTTACCCTGTGGAAAGCCTTACTGCAATTTCACAAGTTCTGTAGTTTTACAAAGAATTATCCAAAAGTAATTCATGCTAATATTATGCCTGACTGTTATTTACATGAAAACCTAAAAACCACAACCTACAAGAATAAATAGATAGAATTGTTCTCACTTCAAATTAGGTACATTTTTTTTACATTTTTTAGCAGTTGAACTGAGGTTTTACCGGCCACTTGAAGAGTGATCAACGTCACCAATAAATAAAATAAATAAATAAAAAGTCTTTATTTCTACTACCTAAATAATTTTACAAACAAATTTAAATTTAATCGTTGGTAGAAGTCGCCGCTTCGGCGTAGGCCTCTCCCATCGTCGCCAATAAATAAAATAAATAAACAAAAAGCCTTTATTTCTACTACCTAAATAATATTAGATATACACAAATTTAAATTTAATCGTTGATAGAAGTCACCTCTTCGGCGTATGCCTCCCCCATCGTTGCCAATAGATATTTGCAATACCAGGGGCAATGCTGACGCGCAGCCAGCTCTTAATTAGGTGCTTAAGCAGACTTTTGAAGAACCTTTCATTTATTTTGGTACAACACTGCACAATTTTAATAGAAAATATTCTAGGCCAGTGAAATCAGTTCAGTGTTTTAAGCGTAAAGAATAAGTCAACGAATGGCTATTGATATCCCAAAGTGATATAATAGCTCATGAATCTTAAAATCAAATCTGTCTCATTAATCGTCGCTTTCCAATTTCAATCTCAAATCAGGACTCAATATAAATCTCAAATGTCAGATAGCTGATACTGAAATTAAATGTTCTCTGTCTCTTTTCATAAAGACTTTATGATGGGGCTCTTGAAACTTTATCTTAGGGAATGCCCCTATCTCTCTCACAAACTAATTGAAGGAATGCTTTCCTCTGGCAATTATTAAAGAATGAGAAAACTTTGTCTTATGTATTGTGCGCGCCGTGACTGTCAGACTGTCCTGTAACAAGTTCCAACGAAACTTGGAAACTAGAAGAGCTCAATTAGTTTTGCTGTTGAAGTTGAAGATTAAGACAAACGTTTTGAAAGAATAGATTTCGGAGAAAATATCACCGACAAACTTATTGGTCGAGTCGGTAGTTGTCAAACTGCCAAAAAGTTGGCGGTGTATTGCGAAGAAATGATTTTATACGAGTAAAAGAAGAATTTGGCTTTTCTCTAGAATCGTTATTGTTTAACGTTAACGTTTGACATGAATTAAGAATAGAGCAGGGATCCACTGATTAATCAGTGCGTATAACCTTGCGGGGTTCTGAATTTGTTAACTCAAGCACAATAGTTTGTCGAACAATCGTAGGAAAGCCCGAGTGGTGCAAACCTAAATAATATATTTAATTAGATACAATAATACTTTTATCCTATTTTGGTAAGTAAATGTACATATATTGTTATTTATTTAACTAGATTAGTTATATGAAAAACTATACTGTTTAAATAATTGAAAACCTGATTATTACATAATTGTATAGGTAGTATGCCGCAATATCGGACTCTGACCTGGAAAAAAAATGATCGAATGTAATATTAACTGTCACTTTTCATAGGTAGATGGCAAAAAAAAAAAATATCATCATCATATCAGCCGGTAAAAGTCCACTGCTGAACATAGGCCTCCCCCGAAGATTTCCCTCAAAAATTATATACTCGCAGATAATGACGCAGTTTTAAGAATATCATAATTGACATTTAAGTGTGAAATAAATATTGGTTGGCGTTATTTTTGTTTTCACGATATCAACAACAAAAATAGAATAACTTACTTAACTCCGCTGATAATACAGCTGGCGGCAAAACGCTGAATATAATCCCGGACGCGGGTAATCCTGAAATTCCCGGAAAAGTTGGAAAAGAATAAACAAGCACGCGAGATCGTCAGCCATTGAAATTATCAAGTAATTTAATAAAGCTCGGGCTAGATGAACAGAATAAGTTTAAACGAGAAAAGTTCAAGATAGCCAACTGTAGACCACTCTTCAGCTTTCACGGATTGTCTGTTTTGTTGCATAATCTGGAAGCGCGAACTCGCTCCGGCACGGTAACACGAATATATTGTAACGTTTCACTGGTAGCTTTTAGGTCGATTACTCGGGTTTTTGGGAAAAAAGAAGTTGCAGCACCCTCCACTACTACCACTCATGTCATTTCATCTCTCGAACGGGTGTGGTGAAAGGATTAAAGCCTGCTTTCGTGCGTCGATTCAGTTTTTTAAATTCAAATATATATATGTGATAAAGTTTTGGAAGGCAGATGTAAGCAGACCTAGTGTTAAATGCTAACCTTTGCACATAACAAAATATGACTTGGTTCCTCCCCAACTTAGATATAACGGGACCCAAGTTGCACCGCTTGCGCCCGTAACTATGAGACGTGAAGGTGGAATTTGTCATGTGCTTGTCATTTCATAGGCAACCATACCTTACACACGCGAATGCATCTGAAGCTAAAGTCAATGCATGGCCTTGCAGTCTTTTTTTCTTCAGTTCTGCGTCCGCAACTTTGCCGTAACTTATATGCGTAGACAACAAAGGATTGGATCAATAAACCAAGTAAACAAAAAAGGTATTTAACGAGATGCTATAATAAATTAATACGGGGAAAGTTACGGCGCGGACGGAAGTGACACAATTAAAAATCTACAGAAGCGAAACTCCACGGAAAATTACCAAAATTTTTTTTTATCCATATATTATCTTTTATTAAAATCTAATGTACGGATATGTTTCTTTTAATTTCTATGAAAAATATTATTTGAGTGAATATTATTTAAGTTTTGAGAAGATTGCGCCATAAGTTGATAATCGAATATAATTCAAAGAATACTGGTACTCAATTTATCTATTCTGAAGGTTGTTTTCAAAAATACCTGAACAGGGTAATAATGGTAAGGATATGACATTTACAGGTTCAATCAGTTTGTATCTAAAAGATCACTAAATTTCAAGCAAATCATACAACGCGTAATAAGTTTCCAAACAAAATTTATCACACCAATCCGTTTTTGGGCTTCGCTAGTTTGTGAGAAATTCATATGCGCCTTATCAATTGTATTGAAGAGTACCTATTTGAGTCAAATTTCTAAGTTAAAGGTTTTTTTTTCATAAAAACATTTGCTGACCTTTTCACCGCCGTTTAGGCCGTGCTCGTGTATGAGTCAGGACTTCGATTCTTAAATTGGATGTAGGTAGAGGATATTTGGTACCTTCAGTACCTTCAGGGCGTAGATCTTATTCTCTCGTAATAGAACTTAGATTAAATTACTCTTATTAGAAACTTGTGAAATTGAACTATGTGTTTAGGCAGTACACCGTGTCGGGAAAAATAGTTGTTTGTTTGCGCTGCACGGTTTAGAATTGTGATTCCAGACATAGAAATAGGTCAGGCTGTTTCCACTTTGTACGTGCTAGATTTTTCTGAGGATATATGAAACTATTCCAGTCGAATAAGCAAAATGTTCTCTATTACTACGTATAACGTATAAGGGAGATACTAGAAGGTCATTCCTAGATTGCACGGACAGTAGCGCATTTAGACTTTTCAAAATTGCAAATGTTTTTGATGTTAAACATTGCGTTTCTGGGATAAATTTCATTCTCTGCTATTTATATTTACTAATAATTTTACTATAAAATAAATGAGTATGACCTAAATTAATCGAAGCAATTAATTACGTTGGATAAAAATATTCCCTTCTACAGATTTTCATTGTGATTTAATGGCGCCGAGTGAAGCGAATGTAATAAATACCTAGTTAGTAACTTGTAAAACTATGAACTTGTACGAATTCGCGTGAATTATAGTTTTTTTTTTGTAATTATGTGAGAGTTTTATAGTTAACCACGCGAAAAATTTTGGGCAATATATTAAAGAGCATTCGTTCAGTAATATTTTCGTATTGTAATGTGTCTATATGTTATACCTAATAAAAATTAAATAAATAGTAAATGAATGAATAAATATTGCTGGACATTTCACACAGCGCCAATGAGCCCCAAATTAAACATAGCTTGTACTATAAATATCAGATAATATAATACTTACATATTTACTTTTTTGTCATAAATAGATACGCACATATAATACATAACTAACACCCAAACACAGTACAAATATCAATGTTCGTCCCACAAATATTTGCCCTGGGTGGGAATCGATCTCACGACCTATAGCGCAGAAGGCAGAGTTAATAATACCAACTGAGTTGTGAAGCCTGGTAAAGAATATTAGTTTTGAAAATATTTTGTCGCACTGTATATTAATTAGCATCTAGCTGCCTTCAAATGAAAGCTAAATAATGAATGTAGCAAATAACCAAAATTTATTTACTTTCATAAGAATAAGTAATTTTGATGTCTATACGTAGTTTTCAATGTATTGATTGTTTGAATAAACTATTTGAGAAGATATTTTTGTAGAATATTCTGAGTATTCCAAACTCGCCCAAACATATTCTGAACTAAAAATAACTGGCAATATAATATTTTCAAAGTAAGTGCTTCTAAGGTATTTTAATGTTCAATAGCTTACTTAGCCCTGAGCTAAATTCTTGGGAAAGAAAATAATAGGGGCATAAAATATTTTAAACAGGTACATAACTTGTGTTTATCGTACGAAATTCTGTTTTATTGACGCCAAAGAAATAATCGATTATTTGACGTGGATTGTCTGAGTCGTAATGTTTTAGTTTTTGTGAAATATAGTAAATTCAATATACCATGTGTTAATAAGTTTCACTCAAAAACATACGGTTTGGATACGCGGTGCCCGTAGAATGTGCTACTCATGCTACATGGTAGTACTGATAATATATACTGTGTATAAAATGTTTTGGAGTGGTCTCGCCGACCTGGAATGATCTTGCAATATTCATAACCAGGGTTGCCAGTGAAAAAAAACACCTTATTTTTTTTACAGATTTTAGAGTCGACTGTACAGTCTCTTGGCATTTACTAGGAAGATATTCGTGTATCTAAAATAAGTGTCAGTTTGTTGCAAACAAATAAACATTGATTTTATTCATTTTTAATTATTCAAAAGCAAGAGACACTTGCATCAAACACAATTCGTTCCGTTGTTGATTCCACCCATATTTGAGCGTCGCGTCGCGTGAGTCTTTGACAAATCTCTGCGAGGCGCAAACACGTTCAAAAGGTGCTCTAAGTTCCTACGGAGTTTATTCAACGACATTTCTATGCGTTGTTGGAGATCAAAGCGTCATTAGGATGAGAGTAACTTTTTGTTACGAAGCAAATTCATTTTGTAAAGCACTTGGGCCCACATAAATGACTTTGTTTTTGGAGTTTGAAACGCTTACGAAAAATAAGGGCGAAATTTATTGACCAAGCTTTTTCGCCTGAAGGATCTAATGACAAACGAAAAAGTATCATAACTTCGAAATCCTAAATTTGACATATGTCAGCTGTAGGTATAAATCAATATTTATTTACCAAGCAATTAGAAGCCCAGATTGATTCGGAGCCGTAGGTGCTAGCATCTAGTGACATAGACCTAGAGTCTAGATATTAAATGGCCCTTTTTAATAACTACATATTAATCGAATAGCTAATCAATATGTTCTGTCATTCGTTTAGACACATCGTTTTGAATTCAACGAATGAAAAAAACACAAATTTTTTTTTTGTTATTCAAGGAAACCTACATAACCAAATGCAGTGAGTCTACATGTTGATTAAAAACAAGAAGCGAAAAGGAATCCTAAAATCGATCACTTTTATCAGTCGCCAAAACAAAGCCAATAATTTAAGTCTACAGATTATTTTGGCAAAAAGTAGAGACCTATTACGACAAAAGCATTGGTGTTTACCAAGTTATTCAATAAATCTGGAGAAATTGCGCGGCACGACTGTAATAAATTGCAGTAGCCACGCGGCTTTCACGTCGTAATAACCAGGTAATAATGGAAGGCTTCCTTAGCTCGGTCACAGCTCACTTAGTCCAGTCGGGGCATACATTTAAATAGGAAAAAACTTCAGGGAGCGATTTTTTTTTTAAACGTCGGGGTGGGGGGGGGGTTGGTTGGACGCATAAATCTCGATTTTCTAACTAATCCCGGTAGAGGATTCGCCGCCATCTTGTTTTAAAGTTCAATTTTTTAGTTTTGCTGAAATAACTCGTTAATTTTCAACTTTAGAGCAAAAATGGTACTATGCAAAGTTGTTGGAAATTTAATTTTCCACAAGTTTGGTCATTATCATTTTTACGCTAGGATCAATATTTGCAGAGTTATACTACCAAGTTTATCGAAAAAACCGTAATGGGTGGAATTTTATTTTCTTCAACTTTTGTTCTCGCACTTTTTACTCCACGGGGGACCCAGGGAGGACCCAAGCCATATTACTTTTTATGAGCAGAGGTTAGCACTTACCACTAGGTTAGCCATCTGCTCTTCCAAAACTTTATCACATAGTTATATATTTCAAACTGAATCACAAGAATTGTTGTCTGCAATATAAGCAAAAGATATCCAACATAATTTTTTTATTACGTATAAACGCGTAAATACCAAAGTCAAAGTCAAAAAAAATTATTTGCATATAATTCATAGAGAAATGACTTGGAAACGTCAACCTCGAGTGAAGCAGCTGTCCTCATCAAAGTACACGTATATAAGGGTGGTGCCACATCACAATAATCTGCACAGTGTCGTTTCGTGAGCTATCTATCTCGTAAAAGCCACGTAATCCCGTCAGTGCACATTTAACCTCACGATACGACATGAAAATAATATTAGAAATTTTGGTTATCTCAGTTTATTATGAATGCAAACTAAAAATGGGATTAGTTGTTTTAAAATATATGTTTTTACCTATGTATATCTTTATATTATCAGTTATTTATGTATAATCTATAATATATCAAGTGTCCCGGGCTCGATTCCCGGCCAGAGAAGACTGTGTTGAGCACAAAGTTCCTTTTAGTTCTCGTTGTGAGGTTAAAGTTATAATTTATGTTTATTTATTTAACAGAAAACACAGTATATATATATAATAATAAACATACAGGACCCATAGAAATAACACTAAAATATTGCGTATTAGCTGCGACGTTGTAGCGACGTAGGGCGCAGATGGTAGGTATATGCTACATGCATTGAACAATTCACCTCTGTCTATATGTATTCATTTCATTATCTCTTTACTTACGTCAACACGAATGTTAAATTGCAGCCTTTCCACATAACAATATAGATAAAACTTGGGTCCAAAACACATTTTAAACAGCACAGAACATGAACAACAACACAGAAATGCGATAATAGCAAAATAGTTGTAACTACGACCTACGATCGTAATTCCCCGGCATATACTACACCGGTCTACACATTCATATAGTTGTATAAAGTAACTTAAATAAATAAATAAATTATTGGTGGACATTCCTCCATCTAGCCCCAAAGTAAGCTAAGCATAGCTTGTATCATGGGAACCAGACAACTGATATAATACTTATATACTTTTTTTTTGTAAATACATACATATAATACATATTAACACCCAGACACAGAACAAACATCAATGTTGCAAATGTCACATTAATGTTTGTTCTGAGTTGGGATCAAACCCACGACCTACAGCGCAGAAGGTAGAGTTACTAACCAACTGAGCTACGAGGCCAGTCAAATACATACGTTGAATACATATGAACCCCCAGACAGAAAAGACCTCACAGCTCAACTGGTAACCCTTTTGCGCTGTAGGTCGTGGGTTCGATTCAAACCTAGGACAAACATTTGTGTGACGAACATAGGTGTTGTCCGTGTCTGGGTGTAGATATGTATTATGTATATATATTTACTAAAAAAAGTATTTATGTATTATATCAGTTGTTTGGTTCCCATGATAGCTAAATAATGTAAGAATAATTATATTTACTTTATGAACTAGCCGTACTTATTTCAGCGAGGTCATAAGGATTATGTAAAATAATTTGACAGACTAATGAAACTTTCTAAGCCTCGATACAAATAATCTCATTAAAAAGCTTTCAATCAAGCTTAGGACAAATTACAGTCACCTTGTTCTACCCTCCTTATTCACAGTTACTTAACACTTTGTCAATTAGTGTTATATCTCTCTCCGTCAAGGGCAGATTTTGATTGTATCGAAAGTAGCAGTAGAACTTGTGCCAAGTTCGCCGAAGTTCGCCAAGTGCCGGTGAAATTGCAGGCGCATGAGACGTAACATCCCCGTCTCCGGGTAATGGACGCAACGCAATGCGACTGAGGTCATCTCATACTTTGGTGGAGAGGACTCTTATTGTTGTTGTCTATGGGCGGCGGTTACCACTTAACATCAGGTGGGCCGCCAGATCATTCCGCCACCCGAATCACATAAAAAAATATTAGTTTTTCACGACTGTTGCCTTTGAGACCGAGATATAGTCAAGTCTACGTATAGTGCGTCAATTTACTCCCCGTTAGAAGTGCGGTTAAACACATAACTTCATTTGCGGCGGCGCAGTCGGTTTGATTGCGATTTATCGATGTATATTCTCATTTGTTTGGCCTCTACGTCCCGTCTGGGGGTAGATAAATTATTTTGAGCGCACTCTTGTTCCTTTGAACGTGGCTATTTAGATAGCCAGCTCCGAGATACGGGACCATACTCAATAAGATTTTAAGCCGAATTCTGCGGAATTTGATATATGTTTTTTTAAGGATACTTTCTCTACAACCTCAGATCTGAAAAAGAAAACAGAAGATTTAAGTCTTAAGATATTTTTGAAATCACTATAAGTCCCAATTCATTATAAATGCGAATGTTGTTATACCTACTACTACTACCATGACTGCCTCTTGTGAAACAGTGTGGTCAAAGGATTAAAGAGCGCCTTAAAGAGATTTCCTTCCGTGTTCTTGACACCTGCCTTCGAATTTTTGGTTCTAGGACATGTCTGTTTCCTCACAATATTTTTCCTTCCCCGTTTTGATTCGGTATTTCGGACATAAATTATAAAAGCGAAAAATTCAAGCTTTCCTTTTGGGAAACATAACCAGCGACCTCTGGATGAAACTCGGGGACTGTATTATGCTCTCAATGTATATCGTGTATGCCAATATAATAATAATAATATTTAAATAATATTGGTAGACATTTCACACAGCGCCATCTAGCGCCAAAGTAAGCTAAGCATAGCTTGTATCTTGGGAACCAGACAACTGATATAATACTTATATACTTTTTTGTAAATACATACATATAATACATACTGACACCCAGACACAGAACAAACATCTATATTCGTCATACAAATATTTGTCCTGGGTGGGAATCGAACCAACGACCTACAGCGCAGAAGGCAGGGTTGCTACCAACTGAGCTGTGGCCAGAATATGTAATAATAAAGGCGCGTGCACACTATAATTCACCTGATCAATTAGTCCTGGCGCGTTCAGCAGATTCTGTTTGCCACCTACTAGTTAGTTAGTTAATACAATTTGAATGCCGGCTTGTTATGGATGATATTATGTGCTCGGTGTGTACTCTACACTGTGTGAATGTCAGATTTCAGTATTAATTATACCACCTGATTAAAATTCAGAATGGAGATTGAACTCTTTGTTTGTGTAACACCTGAAGTTACGATTGTGTGAGACTGTGAATAGCTGTGGAGCTGTTATCGTATAGATATAGATAAAGATATCGTATAGGAGATGTCTGAAGTTCTCTTAATATTGACGAAATTGATACAATACAATAGAAAGGATTGTTTTTTTTTTCAAATATTGCGGACATTTCACACAGTTCCATCTAGCCCCAAAGTAAGCTAAGCATAGGAATCATTATCATGGGAATCAGACAACTGATATTATAGGTACTAATGTAGGTTATTTTTTTTGTAAATACATATTGACGACCCCCAAACAGATGCTGGGTGGGAATCGAACCCACGACCTACTACCAACTGAGCTGTGAGGCCAATCAACAATATATTTTCTAGAACGGCAATAATACGCATCAGAGGGATTATTGCTAGCTTAAGGGGAGGACCTAACCCGTGTTGCTTATTACTGGCGGAGGTGACCACTTAACCAGGTGGGCCATCAGCTTGTTCCGTAACTGTATTACACGAGAAACAATGAAACACCACGACCGCTTTTCTCTCGTCAGTATGAACTGAACACTGGTACATATCACAGGTTTTTGCCTAGTTATTTAAAATTATGTTAAGTAGCATTATACATTTCTTATGTTGTTTTTGTTTTTGCTTTATTATTATTATTTCTGCCACAATGGTGAATTCTATCTATCTCACTCTAAACAAAATGTTTTGTTTCTTACGCTGTTTCGTTTCTATTTCACATATTTTTCTATTTTATTATATATATCGCATCTGGCACCGACAAACTAACCATAATACACAAAATGAATAAAAAATCACCTTTTCATAGTAAAAATTATAAGCTACTATAATCAAGAAATCAGTCTTTGTTTTCAGTCAAAATGGCCCCTACACACGATATAATCAAAACCTCGATCAACTTTAAAACGTTGTTATTAAAACTGGCGAGTAAACAAACAGTAACTTCAGTAAGAACCCAGCAATTAAGGAGGAATACGTAAAGATTAACGTTGATCACGCAGATTACGCTATAATGATGTTGAACTCGCACACACACGCCAGCACACAGCGTACCAGTAGCTAGCATGCGGTCACTTGACTGGCATAAAATTCTGAGCACTAGTACAACACGTTATAGTACGAGATCCCACGACCAAAACTGTGTATCATAGCAATACGGTCGAAACTGTATAAAATCGTTAAAATATAGGATTCTGAACCCGACTAGGTGGTTAATAACGGTCGAAAGTGTAGCAACTGCGTTAAATTAATTAGTATCGTGACGTTATTAAAGACAGAGTGACAAGCAAATGTTTTTAAGCAATTCATTAATTGATAAAACGCAATTTTAAATTTAATTGGTCAGTTGGTAATTGATATGTTCGACAGTATTTTTTTAATATCCATAATTTTATAACTTATAAATTAAGGTACCTGTTTAATTACAAGTAAACTAGAATTGTAAATAAAAACGAAATGCAGTAACGCTCGAAATTCAACAGTAAAAAGTGTGCCTCAAGTTTCAAGTTCAAAGTCACACTTGTGATTTGTTTAGTACCAGTATTAAAAACATGAAAATTGGCAAAAAATGTGCTTGCTAATTCTATATCGAAGTAAAGTTTCCTTAAAACTAGAACTTGTCTCACAACTATCTTATAAGTATATCGTGATTACGTCGCTCTCTTTTCCAATTCCGTGGCGTCAGAATATCTATCTCTCTTTCTATTGCTCTCTAAGTCATGTCTTTCGTCTCTTTCATGTAACGAAAGGAGCCTAAACGTGACGCGTCCTTAATATTTTACTCTCAATTCTAGTTTTCTTATCGATCATCGAAGCGGTACTGGCATGCATATTATGTGCCAGTTACTGGACTGTGGATCGCGGCCCTGAAGCTCAGCGCAAAGCAAACTTAATGCAACGACTAATAAGTTTTTAAACCCTTTTTCATTGCGTCTTCTCAGAGTAGTTAGAAACGTCGTTATTTCATTTAAAGCACTAAGCCTTACTAATTAAATAAATGAAAACGTGTGTTAATAAAGTAAAGACACTTATTCCCACTTTCTCTTAATGAACGTGTGTATTCTTATTTCAAGATTTTACCGGCTTTGCATGGTACTGTATTGCTGATGATATAAAATAAGGTTTGTCTGTTAATTATTTGTTTTATTGGTTTTCAGCATTTATTTGCATCGCGCGGGTACGATTGAGTGTCTAAGGCCGGAAAATTTGTAAATTATATTTAACTATATATTATAATAATTGTTATACATATATAATTATTAGGTGAAGTAATTTCTATTTAGAGTATTATAATCTAAAAATTCATTATACTTGTTATTATTTACTAGCTGCGCCTCGCGGGGTTACTCGAAAAGAATAAGTCATCCTACGAGAACACTGCACTTTTCTCTGTAAAAATAGCCTGTATGTTAATTCAGAATATAAACTATCCTGGTACTAAATTTATACAAATCCGTTCAGCCGTTTGAGCGCGAAGGAGTAACAAAAAACATACACCTGTCAAAATCTCTGTGACCCAATAATAATAATAATAATAATAATAAATTTTATCAAATAAAACATGGTAAATATAAAAAATCATAAAACTTATTTAGACAATGCCATTAACCTAAAATATATAAAACTTCTTAGATAAATAACATCATTTTAAGATAAATAAATACGTTTGTGCTTCCCCATAGTGGATGGAATATTTAATAAAAGCGTACCGGAAAATTTAATTATTCAATTCCATTAAGTTAATTAATATGTATTCACATTCAATATTAAGAGATTGGCTCAGACAAAAAAGCTGACAAAAAAAAAACATAAATTACTTAACATAAATCACTAGTTCATTTAAAATACTGAAACACAATTCATAAAGTCATAAAGCCCAACATTTCACTCCATTACGAGTGGTGAGAATGACTCGCGCAACGTGAAAATATGTTGCTAAAATCATAGATCCCAATTTTGGAACATTAGGCGTTCGCTTGTGATTTACAATCTCAGTTAATGTACATGAATTTATGGAACATATTTAGGTAAAACAATGCTAATACGGGCTATAAAACACTTCGTTATCTCCCTCTCAGACTGGGATGGGAATCGCTTGACGTTGCTAAATATGCTCCGAATGAACTTGGAAATATATTGCTCACTTGAATTATGAATGAAAAACTCATGACGAAACTAATTGTGCCGCGATGGGCTTTACTTTGATTTATGGCAACACATATGATTATGATTATGTTCCTCTAATTGTAAATTGAAATTTTATGTAGTTTTGCTCTTAAATACGTGGATTCACGCATTTATCCCGAAGGGGTATTTATTATTTCATACATTTCCCGTGATTTCAATTCACCAGGGAACTTTATTTGAGTACATTTTATTGTGCGTTACTTAGTCAGAGCTTCCTTGAGCCACTTTTTTCCTTGAGAGTTTCTACACTGTCGTGGGAATGTAGACGTGACAAGGTGTGAGCTCTTTGCCGCAGTTGTTTACTCAAGTGTGACTCGGCAATACTTTCTTCCACTTCATTCATTCTTCAATAACAAGGGCAAATCTGAAACTATCAACAAGAATGTCGTGGAAATAGTCTTTAGATAGGTCAGATTATTGTGTTTGGTGAATATTAAATCGAAACTCTTAGTAAATTGTTGTAATGAAATATAGATAAATTAAAAAAGTAATATTTTATACCTTAATTATAATACTTACCTTGATAATGTACACTTACTTTTATAATTGTTTAAAAAGTAAATGCTATCAGAAAATATTTCTTTAAAAACCCTTCTACACAAGCTCATAAATATTATTAAAATATCAAGTGGAAACAAGTCCAATAAATTGCGCTCACTTCGGCTCACGAAGCGTATTTCCCGACTAATCCCAGCTACACAAAATGTACCAGAACTATTTAGTTATGCACAGTTCTCGTTTTGAATCTAAACTCCAAAATAAAGTGGTTGGGGTGAAAGTGGACCACTGGAACTTTTTATTATATTCGAGTCACTGGTTCTCCCGAACCAGTGTGGTGAAAGGATTTTAAGTGCGCCTCAAAGAGGCTCCTTATATTTATATCCTCTTGAAGTATGCGAGTGGTATGTATACTACTACAATACTAAATCTTGGAAGAAGTGTGATGTTTTGTGAAACGACAGATGTAATGCGACTTCCTCTGCTGATAAAACAGCAATGCTACTTTTATAAGGCTTCTCTTAAGTAGGGAAAGTCCTTGTTCTGACGTATGCACTTCGCGCGGCCATCTTGTGCCTGTCATTTACACCCATACCCTACAAACTGAAACATACAGTAGTGTATACTTATATATTAAACAGCAACATGTAGAAGGTTTTTTGACTTAACTGGCCTCACAGAGCTCTGTTGGCAGTAACCCTGCCTTCTGTGCTGCACGTCGAGGGTTCGATTCCCACCCAGGACTAACATTGTGTAACCAATATAGATGCTTGTTCTGTCTGGGTGTAAATATGTATTATATGTATGTATTTACAAAAAAAGGATAAGTATTATATCAGTTGTCTGGTTCCCATGATACAAGTTACGTTAAGCTTACTTTGGGGCTAGCAAAAGCTGTGTAAAATGTAAAAAAAATAGTTCTTAAGAAATTTGTGTGAAGACCAGGAAGGATAATCAATTTCAAAAATTCAGCTTTGATAAGATCTAGAAGCACTATGAGTGTGAAATATGGCTTACTATGCATGCTATCCTGGAAAGCTACATATGAACTGATTTAATAGCTTCTTACGATAGCACGCTGCATATTTTATCCAAGCCATAGCCATAGCCAGCAGTACTGCCGCCCACAAACTTGCCTTAAGTTCTACTTCTACTAAAATTACACGGTTGTTGACTGCTGTCTGAGCGCGTTGGACCATATCCATCCATGTCATACGCTAAGGTGGTGACTGACCAAACTTTGCTCTACCTTCCAAATTAAGTAGAAGCAATTTCGTACGGGCTACTCGATTTTAAAACATTTATCACCTGCCCAGGGGCGGTGGTTCTGACGAAATAATTTCCTCAAATGACGTTTGACGCCGAAATTGTCGGAAAACGTCGGTAATTGCCATCTCGCTTTATAAATTGGCTGAGTGTGTAACCGGCAGTGGGAAGGGCTGGGGAATTTACGATGGGTTCTCGATTACGTCATATTTTATTTTTTATATCGTTAATGTATTTTTTTAAGCGAACCCTAAGCTCAGTAACGAAATAATACAATAATATAACTTGATCCGTGTCATATTTTCTAATGAATAGGTAAATATTGAGGAAACAGATATAATGTCTGTCAACTTTAAAAGCACGTACTTAGACCAATGCCATACACGCTAAGTAAACATTAATTAACTTTTAAGTTAAGAATAAGTTAAGGTTTATAAAAGTTTTCAAATTCTAACACCGAAACTGTGTATGTGTGTGTGTGAGTGTGTGTGTATATTTGACACTCCTTCACACTTAAACTACATAAAAACAATAATAATATACTCGTATATTGGTGGAATTTACACAGAGCCATCTAGCCCCAAACGAAGCATAGCTTGTACTATGACAACTAGACAACTGACAGAATACATATATACTTTTTGTAAATACATACAAATAATACATAACAATGTATATCTTTCGAGTATCCGTTGTAGCGTGCGTAACGCTACTCGCGCAAATGAGGTTTGGCGATGAAGTCGGGGGAGGTTCGCCCGCGACCGCACAATTACCTTGCCACCGGCGCGCGGCGCCGCGATGCAACGGAATTTATTGGACCACCATACCCCGTGCATTTCCAAACAAGACCATAGAATCTGGATAAAAATGCCGAGTTTCACGCTTGGATTTTTGCTCCTAACCCAGTTTCAGGAGCCGCTAGATAAAGTGCCCGCCTGGATTTTTGCATTTTTGCCTTTGTTGGGTAACCTTTTTGGTTGTGTATGCTATCGGCAGCGCCGACTGGGAATAGCTGAGTAAACTACGTTTGCAACCAGCCAAGTGCTTTCGCTTACGTTTCAAACACATTGCTTGAGATCAAAATATCTTTCAGCGCTAGAAACGCGATTCCTGCCAAATAAAAATGGCTGCGCTTTAAACTTTGGTGGCTGATTATGTTTTTAGGATTTGATACCCATGCTAACTATAATATTAATGCGAAAGTGAGTTGAATACGACTATGATGAATTTTGATATTGAGATAGACCTGGAGACGGTTATAGGCAACTTTTTCTAGCTAAAAACTTATAGGGGGTGGGGTTACATTAGGTTAGGGTGTTAAGGAGGGGTAAACTTTGTATGAAAAATCTTTCTGTATCGACAACCAGAATTAGTTGACAAAATCAACATTAACGCAAGCGAAGCCGCAGGTAAAAGCTAATATTATATCAATTAAGTTTTCATTTAAGATATCTTATATTTTTAGAAATATGTATAAATTTTAAATACGTAACTTAAACTATACAAAAAATAAGCAACAGCCACATTCAAAAAAAAATACCTTCAAAGTCAATGTCCATAATCACAATTATTTGTCTTATTATATTGCTATTATTTAACAATAATATATGGATTACTCATGCATAAAAATACTTAAAAAAAAACTCTAAATCTGACTTACCAAATTTGCGACGAATATAAATTGTTCTCAGCTTATTTGGCGATAATCATTTCAAACAAGGAGTTTGAAATTTAATTTGAATTAATCTGTTTAATACATATAATAATCACAATGAATAGGCAAACAATCCTATATGTTATCCCTCTCGCGTAACAGTTAATGGATCTAGTTGAGAGGCGTGACAGACTTAATGTCTTAAATCCTAAGCGTGGCCCCAAACATCAAACTCAATTAGAAGGATCAAAAATTCATACTATTTCAGTTGGGTTGGATGTTGGCGGACCAGTGGATTATTGGAAATTTACTACTCGCTGGTACTGATCATCCGTCGATACTGATCCGTATCAACGGAAAAACACGACACTATCAAAAACATTAGCTAGACGCGGCCAAAGCACTGAACTGGACAACCTACATACAGAGGTAAGCTAGGATTATCATATAACATTGCTTTGTAAAAAGTATTTTAGTTTTTTATTCAAAGTCAAAGTCAAAAACTTAATTTCCATATAATTCATAAAGAAATGGCTTGGAAACATCAATAGTATTCAAAACGTAAGGTCACGCGTATTTATCTCTAAGTTTGACGCCTGTTCAAACCCTATCCGACCCTCCATGGGGAAGAATAAGGAGGGCTTCTTGGTTTTCGCGAGCATGATCCTTGTAACAATCTGAGTACTTAGATCTATGTTACATTTATGACTACATAAAATACTCAAATAAGATATTACAAGATGTTTAGTGTCATTGAGCAGAGCGACATCAGACCATGGGGATTTATCATTTAGGATAGATTTATTTTAAGGGTTATTCATGGATCCAATCGAAGATAGTACATTATGATTCGGTCTTCCCATATCTAAGTAAGGGAGAACCCTAAGACTTTTCATGGGCAGAGTTTACGAATTAACGACTTGCACTTTCCGTAACTAATTCTTTTAATAAAAAGACCAGCACTGGTTCCCATAACCAGTATTGTGCTGAGTTGTTAACATTTACAATTTCCGCTATAATTTTGCATAATTGTTTTAATTTAAGTTTTTAACTTTTCAGTATAATACAACCTACTACATTTGTTATATATGTAAGGTATGTTGTTAGTAATCAACTAACATTGATTACTATTGAGATTGCAAGTCGTTACATATAGAACTATCTACCGATCTATCTCTATTCTGACTGTTCTTATTGTATTCATATTAAATCATATTTCATTACTGGTATTAACAAATAAAAAAGTAATTAACACTTTCTTTAATGAAGACTCGAAGTATAACCATGTAATTGTAGATATATCATTGGGCATAATACATTTATTTCTTTTACTAAGATTAAACTGAAGAATATTTAAATACGTATAGGAGACATCAGCCGTTCCATTGAGTTAGGTTTTCAACGTTCTATTGTAATATTCGTGAATTTCAGTAAAATAACCTCACTTTTGCGTGTACCATTTTATTTCTTAATCTCAACTAAAACAGAGCACGCGTTCACAAGAAAACGTTTAAGAATCCTGACGATCCCCTAAAAGACACGTTCGTTACACCAACAAACAAACACTACTTGCCTAATTAAATATAGTGGGCGTGACGGAGTGGTTAACGCGGTTACTTCTACCTCAGCAACCTTCAATTCTGCGCAATACTACGTTCTTGAAAGGGCGAAGGGAAACATCGTGAGAAAACTGGGCTTCCAGAACTAAATACAAAGACGTAATAAAGACGTACAAATTGCATGAAAGGAGCCTCTTTGAGTCATACTTTAATACTTTCAGCACAAGTGTCTAGAGAGCTAGTGAAACAAATAGTACCTATCTAGTATTAAAACGAAAAATGTAAGGTATTTTATGAGGGCTTCGCATTCAAAACTTTTTACGACACGTATAATAATTTCTAAGAGACTATTTTAAGCTATTAAAAGCAAACTTAACAATAAGCCCTTTAGATTATAGGTTATATAAATCGCACATCCAATCCTAACCAAACCAATTTCATGAATTCATAGGCATATTGTCCTTCATCTGTCTCTTCGTAATTATGAGTAATTTGAGGGTTGTTCCACAGCTGCCCGACTGGCACCGAATTCTGCTCAACTCGGCGCTTTTAGTCGCTCAGAACTTTACTTAAAATGAGAAACATACATTGTGACAACGCTTAACTTTAGAAATTGACTTGAAATCATTGAAATACTCAAAAGGAGGCAGTAAAGTTACAAGAGTGTCAATTTAATTAACAAATAAACCGTTTCAATTCTTCAATGAAATCTGAATGAAACGAAATTCAAATGAAAAATACATATTTTTTTATTATACGTACGATAATTATGTCTGAGATACAATATCAATAAGTTCTATATATTTAGACTGGTCTCACAGCCCAGTTGGTAGTAACTCTGCCTTCTGCGCTGTAGATCGTGGGTTCGATCCAGGACAAGCATTTGTGTGAAAAACATAGATGTTTGTTATGTTTCTGGGTGTTCATATGTATTATATATATATTTACACAAAAGTATATAAGTATTATATCAGTTGTCTGGTTCCCATGATACAAGCTATGCTTAGCTTACTTTGGGGTTAGATGGCGCTGTGTGAAAAGTCTACCAATATTTAGTTATTATTTATACATTAAGATTAAACGTGTATTATTGTAAGCCATTTGTCAAAAGCACGCCCTTACCTAGAAACATTCATTTGGTGCGAGGGTCCGAGGCCAATAACACTATTTTACCCCTCTGCGGTCAGTGGGAGTGACTATGTACTGAACTGTACTACCCAGTTATGACGAGCTGGTTGTAGACGCAATAGCAGCAATACAGAATGCATAAACCATTTATACGAATACAATCTGGTGGTAGTGACGCTGCATTCTACGCTAAAGGTCGTTGGTTCGATTCCCACCCAGCACAAATATTTGTGTCATGAACATAGATGTTTGTTCTGTGTCTGGGTGTTAATGTGTATTATATGTATGTATTTACATACATACATATAATATAAATATAAACATATAACATATAACATGCATATTTATTATGATCACTCCTAATGAAAAACTTTTTTTAAATTGAAGTATGTATGTATGATATGGGTTGGATAGCTCAGTTAGTTCGTTTAATTTTTTAAATTATTAATTACATATATTTCTTTAGTATTGTTGTGAATAAGATATAAACAAATTATATCTTAATACTCAGGAATAAAATGTCGCGTTTTTATTTGATATGGTGTAAGAATCTTTCCAGTTATGCGCAAAATTATGTAAGCAAAATGTACCCTAAAAAAAATTACACATATAACAAACCTTATATACACGTCCGGGCAAGGCTTCATAAACCAAGTAAACATATTCTATGTCGCCATTTTGAGCAGTAATTTGAAGCAAATATTATTTTACATACTCTTAACAACATCAGAAACAGAAATATCAAGTGACTATAATATCCGGAGCCGAAATAAAATTCACGTGAATACACAAAATGTACCAATCAATTTGTATCTAACTTAAAAAGAACCATTTCGCCACTATCTATAATGAAGATCGCGTGAAAGTTGATTCAGTCGAAGCGCAATACAGTTCCGAGGGATCCATCTTTGCTTACAAGATGCTATCTCCATAATACAGAATATATCTGCCCAACAGCCGTCAGTGAATCATCCTTGATGACTCGCATTAATCCTCTACTCGACTCGCCCCACCAATTTATTGTGGTACGCATTTCAAATTTTTGATGTATGAGCGGTTTTCGAGCCCTAAGTTTTAGCATTTATCTATTAAATTGTGCAGAGGGTGTGATATACTGAGCTCCCAGCGGCCCTAACTACTTTTTGCTGAGTTACAAGGCCTCAAAGTCTGCTGCCTCTGAAAATATCAGAATGATGGTGTGACGTCCAATTCAACATTTGAAAGGTTACTTTAGGGATTGAATATTTCGTATTTTGTAACGACAGATTGTTTTTGATGTGAATCTTCTTAGGCGGCGTTACGATACCCGTTAAGTGGACGAGGAATCAGATTGAAATTTTAAGGATGCGTCACGTTAAGGCATGTTTCGTTACATGACAGAGAAGAAAGATATAATGTACGCCATAACACAGGTCATCCTAGTTTGGGTACCAATGTCTTTCCAAACAAAAATGTTTAAATGTTTTATGTGTATGATGCTACCTATGTATTTTTATTGCATTTTTAAATTTAATAATGTTTGTTGGCGAAAAATAAAATTTCATTTCAATTTCATTTTATTTAAATGTAGAGAGAAACAGAAAGAGATCTATATATTCCGACGCCACGGAAGTGGAGCAAAAGAAAGCGACGTATAGTATAGCGACGGTGCTGCACGCACAATCTTAATAATCCGTTCAATTCTTAGTGACTTATTATGAAACATGACTTGGCTATATTTTTCCGAAAGGTCACAATGCTAAAAATTACCACATAATGGAACTAAATTTGATAAGAGAGCTTTTAGTCGCACGAACTACAAAGTTAATTAAGTATATTTACGTTTAGTTGTTGATTACATTGACAGGGCTGGCTTTTATTCGAATGGTTTTCTGAAACTGATTTACATTTTATTTTGCTGTCTGAATGAATGTTCGCTACTGTTTCTTACCTGATTATTTACAAAAACCAAATGAAGCGTCATTGCTGGATTGAATAAGGCTTGTCCTGTACAAGGATAATATCTATGTTGATTTTTTTATTTCTTAGAAGGCATATTATTTTTGTCCGATTCCTCAGGAGCTGTAAAAGAAGATTTTTAGAAAAATCGCTTGTTAAACGCGATGGAATTTGCAGAATATTTGTAAAAATTCTGATCTGATATAATTTCACTATAGTATATATATTATATACTATAAAAAATCTTCGTTAAAAGGTAAAGGTGAATTAGTATGCTCGTAAATGCCGTGGTCCAATTTCTCAAGGTCATCTCGCACTAATGATAAAAGTGACCTTACCAATTTGTTCAACAAATTCCTAACAGTCATTAAAATATTCTGTGTCGATGAAAAGCAGTAGCGCTAGCACGCTGAGTCATTAAATGAAATATTTGTCTACAAGGCCCAAAATATACAACGCACACAAAAAATCCGGTTTTATTACATAAAATCATGCGAAGTCACTTATCGTGAGCGTTTTGGGGAACTATTTTCCCTCTGGCCATGAGAATTTTAATTGAAGTCTCAGGAAGAATGTTCCATTGTCGCGGGCCGTCATTTTTTGTGCCCAGGTAAAAATGTCCGGATTTCAGGCCAAACCTGAAATGTAGAGCTACCGGCGAGCATTTTCGACGATTAAGCTCATAATTTGTAGCTTAATTAAATTTACCCACGCTGTATTATTCAGTTGAGACGCTGAATTCATAATCGGGGGTTTTAAAGAACACACATTTTCCAATACGAAAAGTGAAAATCATGTGAACTAATCAACATTTGTGAGAATTTTGCACATGATCAAAGACAACCAGTTTACAAGCACACAATTTAATTTTATCAATATTTAATGTGCTAAATCCTACTTCGGTTAAAAATTAAACACTATAATCAAAATATCTTCACTGACATTAATAAATCAATGATTTTTTAAACACATACTAGACATTAAAATACAATTTCATATAGATAAAAATATTAATAGGTACAATATTAGGTTTTTTCGGTTAACCAAATTTTAACAATTACTTATAAATTAATTAATTATTATTATTCAATTATTTATAAATTAATTATAAATAAATATATACTTATGTCACACAGCGACATCTTGCAAGAATAAACTAAAGTATAGCTAGTATTATGGGAACCACACGACAGAAACCAGACCAGAGAATAGTATTTTTTTTTGTTAAGACATATTGAACACCCAGACACAAAACAAATAAATGTTAGTCACACAAATGATTGTCCCGGGTGGCAATCGAACCTACGACCTACACGCAGAAGGCACAGTTGCTACCAAATGAGCTGTGAGACCAGTCAAATATCTTGCACTTCTTAATTACAGCGACATAAAACCAAAATTAGAAAAATATCGTAACACAGCAGAGAATCATGCATCATTATTAGTTCCATTCTCCCGTGGTACGGCACAGTAATCTTTATTAGCGGTAACTTTTCACCTAGAATTAGTCCCGTGGCCCTCGTTTCGTTCTACAAATTGTTTTAGTGCAACCACGCCGGATAATGTATGGAACGTATAAATAAATGCTTCATGAACAAACTCTGTTATCTTGGCTTGTTACTTGCACCGGAGTTTGTAATTTAATAACAGGAAAATTATGGTCTGTGAGGGAGTTGTTTGCGTGGAAGATAGCAAATTAAGAATTAAATGCTTTAGACTAACACTAAACTAAGTAGTTGTCTTGAGCTTTGTGTATACAGAAACCGAATGAAATGAAATATTTCTCGTTAAAGAATCTAATCCCACGTGGAATTAACATCGTGTGCGATAGCCCACATGGGCTTAGAAAGCACAGAACAAAGTCCTACCACACCCGATGGCGTCGCCAGACGTAGCTACAATGCATTCTATTAGGCAAGAATTTCTTTAAATATATATAATTCAATTTTTCTAATTCAATCAATACCATATTATATCTCAAAAAATGAATCTGTTCCTAACAGACCCATACTAGGAACCATAATCAGGATATAATATTATTCATATAATTCGTATACTTAGATTGTAAGGCACAAAGCAAAATATACCTAAAACCTACATATCTTATTCTATCCTTAAACCTAAAGAGAAAGGATACGGAAAATGAAAAAAAAAACGTTGATACAGTTACGGAACGAGCCGCCGGCCCACCTGGTAAACCTGGTGGCAACCTCTGCTCATAACAACCGATGCGACTTGGGTCCTTCTCTACTAGGTACGTCAAGACACAAGTCGCATCGTATGCGCCCGTAACTCTAGAGACGTGTAGGTGGAATGTCTCATGTGCCTGTAGTTTCCCCGGTAACCACACCTCTCATACCGGAACATAGTAACACAAATGCGTTACTACTTGGCGATAGAAATGGGCATGGTGGCAGTACTTCCCCGGACGAACTTGGCGTGAGTTCTACTGTTCTTAATACACATGCAACGCTAAACACGTCTGCTCATGTTTTCTCTAGCTCTAGCTCTCAGGTGTAGAGCTGGATCCCATAACAAGGTATATCCGTATAGAATAGCATTCATCGGACAGAGAGTCTCACTTTATTAGTTTGAAACAGAACACGTTATTCCCCTATATTTACCCCTACTTGCTGAACAAGAAGTGCAATTTCATTCGTTTCGCGTAATCGCATAGAAGTTTCAGTGTCCGTGTAGTGCCCCGATTACACCAACAGAATATTCGGTCGAGCTAATTTAATAAAGTAGTCCGGCTCGGATAATTTGTTCGGAAAAATTGTATGCCTTTTTGTATGATGACTGTAGAATTTCAGTGAATACTTTATTATATTGATACGAAAAACTTCTTGTTTATTATAGTCAATTAATTATCGGCCGTTATTCCCGGCGAGAGAATAAGGCTTGGTTCAACGAATATTACACACATGGTCTAGTCTAGTATAAGTTAAAATTGCTTTATAATAAGTAATTACTCTTTGGTAAAAATATGTAAATCAATCTCCAAGTTTTAACAACTTTGTGTACCTATCTAATCTAATTATATTTCGACAGTTTAGTATAATTTTGCTCGATTGGTGTAATCAAGCCAAAGCGTTCGGCGGCGTGTCCATGAAATATGTATGATCAAAATACGATCGAGCGAGAACCGAACAGCGGTCCAAATATGTTTTTGTTGTGTTTTAAGGATTTTGAACTACGTAGAAGTGATATCAACCTTTAAATACTAATGTTTGTAGGCGAACTAGATTAATAGTCCCTACATCAAAGTGACTTAATATCGGTGGGCCGTGATGATGAAGTGAACAATATCTAATTACGATTAGGTCAACGTAAATCAGTCGCTTTCTCGCCACAGTAATGTACTGAATTATATAGTTTACCAATATGCCAAACATTTGATTACTCCCTGAGTACCTACTAAAACTTTATAAGGAAGCAAAAGTGGTTATGTATGAAACAGCAACTAGTATGTGGTCAATTAAGACTATTATTTTTCACGTCGTTCAGAAAAACATTTGTGTGACAAGCGTTGATGTTTTTTCTGTATCTGGGTGTTTAATATGTATTATATAGATGTATTTACAAACAAAAAATATATTCTATCAGTTGTCTGATTCTCATAGTACGAGCTATGCTTAGTTTGGGGCTAGATGACGCTGTGTTAATTGTCCACCAATATATATAATATAAATCTAATTACAGATTACTGCCTTTTCTTTGAGGTAGGGAGGCAAATTCGTCTAAAACTTTCCAGCAGAAAGGCTTTACTTCGTAACCCGAGCCAGAAACATCTTATACCACATAAATGATAGCAAGTCCAGGAGTTGAAGTCTTTGTATTATCATGAAATTATTTGTACAAACATTCGCTTCGGCAATATTTGCTGTGACGTTCGTGTTATGAATATCGGTTCAGTGTGTTTGGATCCAATGTACTGTTTTTGTGATTGAGCATTGAAGTGGGACAAGTTATTGGGAACATGAAGTGAATTTAAACAGCTGTTTTGATTGCAAATAGCTTTGTATTCCGCACGAATTGGACATAAAGATTATCACAGACGATTTCGTATAAAATTTACTACATAATACGTGCATGACATTTAAGGATTAATTTAATATAACTATGAACTGTGCTATGTACTTTCCCGACTTACTTGGCATAACTGCTACTGTAGAATGCAACCCCAAATATTTTATTAATACGGGTGTAAGTGATTACTCAATCATATCATAATATTTCAATAAGGCATAAGTTTCAAATGGTAAAAATATTTCATTTTCATTCGGAAACTGATTTTGACAAGCTCTAAGTAACTAACTTTGATGTTTACTATGTTTTGCGTGGTATATCGGTATTTGTATACCTTCCAAATACTTGAAAATATTGAATGCAAATTGAGTAAATTTTAAGTTATGAATAATATACACGCAATTCTATATTGCCTCAGTTTCAATGAATATCTATCATTTCTATTTTTAATACAAAAGTACGAGTAGATATCGAGTAAACAATGTAATGTTTTATGAATAAAAAAGGTTTGAGAACCTTTATAAACTTTTGATCTCACGAGATATATATAACTATATATATATAGTTATTTCTATGTACAATGTACATAATGTATCTATGATCATTATCGTTTAGAATTTTTAATGGTAATTGTTTTAAATATGTATTATTATAATTTAATATTTTGAAGTTGTTAAGAAAACAGGAAATGCCGTGAGTGAGTTAGAATTAAACAAAGTATATATTGTCAAATGAAAGACTTATTAGCTTGGGTTTGAACCAACGACCTCTAGACTGAAATACGGGGCCTGCACCACTAAACCACCACGCTCTCTAATTCTAGCAATTTGACGATATATTCATCCGGATTTCCGTATACGATTAATTTTCATGTTATGAAAATAATCCCGACTGTAATTAACGCAGGTAATAAACCCTAATTACGCCTACATAAATTAATTAACATAAACATAATTCAAGGAAAGATTTCCCAATCCTCAATTCTCACGAGAAACAATATTCACTGCCATAAATCCAGATCAGTGTCAAGTCTAATTCACCATTACGGTCATACTATCTCAAATTGCCGCGAAGTACGGTAGTTAGTTACACAAATTAATAGCACGCAGCGTGAGCTCGCATAATCATATGTTTCAATATATTTGCTTCGTATCTTACTCTGCCTCTGCATGCTTAGGTATCTTTTAATTTAACATCCGTTATATAGTGATGGTCTGATCCACATAATATTGGATGTTCTTTTTTCAAAATTTATTATTAGGTATCAATTAAACAACGTGATCGAATGATGGTCTGGTCCTCATAATAATTGGTGTTCTTTTTTCAAAATTTATCACCAGGTTTCATTTAATTTGACAATGATGGTCTGATCCTCATGATATTTACTGTTCTTTTTTTCAAAATTTATCATTAGGTATCAATTAAACAACGTGATCGAATGATGGTCTGGTCCTCATAATAATTGCTCTTCTTTTTTCAAAATTTATCATCAGGTTTTATTTAATTTGACAATGATGGTCTGGTCCTCATGATATTTACTGTTCTTTTTTCAAAATTTATCATCAGGTATCATTTAATTTGACAATGATTTGACAATGTCTGGTCCTCATGATATTTACTGTTCTTTTTTCAAAATATACTAATGACATTTAATTTAACAATCGTGATCTGGTGGTGTTCTTTACTGTATCTTTATTTCTTTTTAGGCGGTTGCAATGTATCCATTAAAACTGGTAGCAAGCTCCCCCATATATTTTAATAGTAACATTTGTTCTAAAATAAAATGCGTCGTGTCATTGGGTATACAGTTTTCTCTCCTTGAAACATTGTGAAATTAGTTCTATTAAATGATACTCCAGCAAATAAAGAAAAGAAATACAATTACGGCTTGTGACATAAATACTCAGTTTCATTGTTTATTAACAAAGTGGTTCATGCAGTTCGCACATCCCTAGTGTGTTTCCGGAGCTGGTTCGCTAATTTACCAATTACGTACAGGGAGTAGCGGTTCGTATTATAGCCAACAATTTTATTACTATTTTAATACAATAAAGCTTTTAAGTAATTAGTTCGGATGCTAGAGTATCGCAGTTCATAGAGTGTTAGTTTAAGTGGGGAAGAATTTCAGCGATTCAATGTTTCTTTCTTGGCCTTCGTATATTTGTTTTTTTTTATGTTATACAGTTACGGAACAATTTGACGGCCTATCTAGTGAACAAATTTAATCGAAATCGTTCATCCATTTGGGAGCTATGACGCCACAGACACACAGATAACACTACAAACTTATAAACGCTCCTCTTTTTTCTTCGGGGGTTACCAATCGATAGATACGACTAGAATAAAAAAACTGTGCATGTCAGTTTTGACGTGACTAGAGTTTACTCGTTAGTGCAACTGTCACTGTCATTGTCATTTTGTGTCAATTGTCAAAAGTTTTTACTTTTGATTGAAAAAAAACACTTTGTCAACCCTAGATTTTAGTGGTGATATCGCACAGAAGTTTTTTTTGATTAACGCCTACAGGATTTTTCTTTTATTTCACTAACAAGTTAGCTCTGGAATATCGTTGAATCGTGATCCTGCAACGTAGGAACGAGTAGGTTATTGAATTTCAATATTTTAATGAATGTTTATCGGAACTAGAAACAAAGATTCACAAAAAAACCACACCGCCATTTTTTTATCGTTGGACGTAAACTAGCGTTGACATACGAACGGTTATGGGCTGAGTTTTTGAATGGGTGTTCACAATAGGTGTATAGAATCGGTTTCCAATATTCTGTGCTGATATAGGCATCGTGACCCGCGCTGTCCATAGCAAAAATTGATTTTCATAAAAGCGCTTACTGCGTCGTTTGCGTTTTGAAAATGTCGGTCAAGTCTTAATAAAATATTTGAGTAGTTTTGTCTAAATAAGTATTTAATTTACTTCAATTTATCTTGTATTATCACATCAATATTAAAACGGTAGACGACGGAAGAGTGAGGAGACGGAAGACCCAAGTCGCATCGTATGCACCCGTAAATGTGAGACGTGAAGGTGGCATGTCTCACGTGCCTGTAATTTCACCGCCAACCACGCCTTTCAACTGGGACACAGTAACGCGAATGCATTACTGTTTGGCGGCTTGGGTTTGGTGGCAGTACTTCCCTGGATGAAGTTGGTATTAATTCTACAGCTACTGAAGTATAACATATATAAAAATGATTTGCGCGATATCCGTGATTATTGATAAAACATAACCTATTCAGTAATATGATTTCAAAACACCAATATCTCAAGTATAAAGGATTTACTCAAAACACGTTATGAGTGGCATAATGTGCCTACTGGATTAGCTGAGATAATTCTGTGTGAGGATTAGCTGCCGGCACTAAATATAGATTATTGTGACGTGTAGATTCTGATAACATAGATTATGGTCTTAGCTTGTTTGTGGTGGGTTTACTTTCAAGTGGCTTTGCCGACTTGGGTCCTCCCCTACTAGGTAAGACAAGACCCAAGTCGCATCGTTTGCGCCCGTAACTCAGAGACGTGTAGGTGGAATGTCTCATGTGCCTGTAATTTCAACGGCAACCACACCTTTCAAATCGGAACACAGTGACGCGAATGCGTTGCTTGGGGGCAGAAATGGGCATGGTGGCAGTTCTTCGCCGGACGAACTTGCCAAGAGTTCTACTGCTCTTAATATTACTATTATAGCTATTGTTGTGGGCAGAGGATGCCACCTCAGGAGAATCCGATGGAGCTCGTTCCGGTGGGACGCAGTTATATAAAAAACTAAAGTCAACCAGAAAAAAAAGGCGCGGTAATGATATCACGATGATAATAGAAACGACGTTAACTTCCGACGTTATGTTTACACAACTAAATTCAATAATTCAATGGCCGCGCCTGACAGAAAGTGTCTTCCGCAAAATATGGCGGCCTTATGTGATGCAATAAAATAAATATGCCGAGTGCCAGGGGATCGGTGTAATGCTGATCGTAAACCGACGTGTGGAACCCGGGCCGACATGCGGAACCAACGAAACCGGAACCCTAATACAAGTGTTGCCAACACAAGTGCTCACAAATAAGAATATTAAACAAAATTACTTACCATTTTAACTTGGAAGAAGAATTCGTTAATACTCGTACAAGTCATTACTTATAACGAGTCCTACAGGATGGATAAAATTAGTAGGTACATATGTTATCCCCGGAATGGATTACTTTAAGCACTTAGGAGAACATAATTTTGTTATGATAGTTTCGAATAAATTTTCTCAGTTAGTGATACCTAATTTAAATACTACAAATATAGAAAGAGAGAAAGATTTTTTGTTTATAAATACTGTACATAACAACACAGCACAATATAAAAAGAAAAAGGACAAATAGAAATACGAATGATGAACGTTGTCACGTACATACATATATTTGTATAAAAAGCCCCGAGCTCATCGTGTGCTACAATATGTTACAGCGCTGATTTTCAGTACAAGGCAGTGATAAGGCGATGCATTTATATGAAAAAATTTAAGTTTTCGGAATCATAAGAAGCAGAGTAGGAACATATAGCGTATCATAATATATATAAAAAGAGTTCAGTTATACACAATAAGAAGTAGATAACATATAAAAACAATTATTGAAGTCAAAGCAGATATAATTAACATAGCTGGAAAATGTATGGATGTGAAACTTATGGGGTATATAGTCAATGGTACTTCATTTTAGGGTGTAAATAGTGCCATTAAACATTATTACACGTACCCTCGAAAAGGTTAAAAAAACACTAAATTAAATTGAAGAGTTGGTAACACTGGATACAGGTAAACAACATATGCTTTTACAGCCACGTCGCGAGTCGTGTGACCAAATTTTTGCACCTCAAACACTTTACATCTTTGCGCTAAGGAAAGTGAATTTACACGTACGTCGTAAACACGGGCTCTACAACGCCTCAAGTCCGTGACTTGATGAGTACTCTTTTACAATAATAATAATAATATTAAATATTGAATTGAATATTGAATATTGGTGGACATTTCACCCAGCGCCATCTAGCCCCAAAGTAAGCTAACCATAGCTTGTGTCGTGGGAACCAGACAACTTTTTTGTAAATACATATTGACACCCAGACACAGAACAAACATCTATATTTGTCATACAAATGTTTGTCCTGGGTGGGAATCGAACCCACGACCTACATACAGCATAGAAGGCAGGGTTACTACCAACTGAGCTGTGAGGCCTGTCAATGGATATGTCAATGGATGTCATAATGGATGTCATGATTCATTATTATTATATTATTATTATGAGTACGTGGTAGTCTAGTGGTATTGACCCCGAGTTTCAATTCGGAGGTCGCCGGTTCAAATCCCGACGTGCACCTATGAGTTTTTCAATTGAAAGAATTATGTGCGCAATACCACGTTCTCAAAACGGTGAAGGAAAACATCGTGAGGAAACCGACATGTCCTAGAACTGAAAATTCGAAGACATGTGAAAGGAGCCACTAGGCGCACTTAAAAATCCTTTCACCACACTGATTCGAGAGAACCAGTGACTCTAATAGAATAGAATATAATTATTTTATTTTTGAATTAAGACGTTTTGTTCATTATTTTTACTGTCTACTACATTGTTGCTAACATCGTGCAGATAGCTTCACTGTCGTATGAGTTGTACCATTTTTCTTCTGTGTGTATAAAGTCAAGTCTCAAGTAAAGTGTTCATAATATGTAAATAAATTTAAAATGAGTAAAAAAAAAATTATGTAACGATGACAATACAGGTATATAGAATGATAATAATTTAAGTATATCCTACTAATATTATAAACGTGAAAGTTTGTATGGATGTTTGTTACTCTTTCACGCTCAAACAGCTAAATGGATTTGAATGACTTTGGTACCAAGGTAGCTTATATCCTGGATTAACACGTAGGCTACTTTGATCCCGGAAAAGTGCAGTGTTCCCGTGGGATTACTTATTCACCGCGGGTAACATCGCGGGGCGCAGCTAGTAAAAAGATAAGCAAGTGAATTATTATTATTATTACAATTTATTGAATACATTATAATATTAATAGTAATTTTTATTCTCTTGTGAATATTGATTTTTAATACGATAGGATTTTTCTAACATTTCTAGAATATATGATTGAAGTAAATAATACTAAAATATACAGCTAGCAGCAATCTGTGATTGTAAAATACATGTTTTAAGACGTAGCGCTATGGAACGAAAAACATTTCATGTTACCTTCAAATGAATACAAACTATTTGGACGACAACCCTCCGCGAAACGCTATTGCAACCCCTAACAGTTATCTACATAATTTACAAAACGAAACAAATCAATTCAAATGCATGCAATATTTCCGCTCATCGATAAATCAACATACCATGGAACCAAGAAAATCAACTACAACATAGAACGATTATAATCGTAAATAATTATTTATCCACTTAGTGAATTAAAATATTAAAATTTGTAAAACAATGCTCCAACTTATAAAGTAAAACGTAATCGTTATACAAGAATTGGTTAAAATAAAACATTAATGAAACTATTGATGCGTCCATAGTATAATGTTTAAACACGTTAAGATATCTACTTTCATTTTTTCTGTTGACGTTTAAGAACCAATCAGAGTCAACAATAAATCAATCTTGCAGTAAAATTGGAACCCAAGCATATTTTATTCAGTCATCATAAGACTCATCACCGGAGATCCAATGTTTTATTTGCCTCGTGAACTTCACTGTCATTTAATAATATAAAATATAATAAATGTTCTGTATATTTTTCATTGTAATAATGTTAGAAACTTCATTTATGTCTTATATTTGGGAAATTATCATTTAATCTACAATTTAGGAAGTAATTTATTAATCTGACGGAAATTCTTAGCCTTTATTATCACAACATATTATAGTTTTGTATACCATATCCATTGTTACCCGATTTTATTACGTCCACGATTCTGTCAGCCCTTTTGACTTACCTGACATGATATAAATAAGACTGCTTAACGTAATATTTACCGTGCCAGGCCGTGCCCTGCCCACCTCTTTATGGGAAAGGCGTTAAGATTTTATTGCGGCCTTGTTATATTTTCTTCACTGATTCAATACTTCAGTTGCAAATGAAAACGGATTAATGTTGCGATTGTTAGGGTTGGCACTCGCTGTTTACCAGATAAGGTTACATGTACAAAAAGTATAATGTCAGTTAAGGAATGAGAAAGTCTATGTGCTATTTCACTCAAGATTCTCTTTTGGTTTTTACCGATTAATTATTTATTATAAGTGGTAACCTCTGCCCATAACAGCAATATGACTTGGGTCCTCTCCTACTTACGTACAACAAGACCAAAGACGCATCGTATGCACCCGTAACTCTGAAATTTGAAGGTTGAATCATGTGCTTGTAATTTCACCGACAACCACATCTTTTAAACTGAAACAGAACGCGAATGCATTACTGCTTGGTGGAAGAAAAATATATAGGTGTAGTACTTACCCGGATGATAGTTATAAGAATAGAATAGAATATATCTTTAAGTAAAAAAACACATACAAAAATACTGCAGTTGACATATAAGTGGCACAATGGGCGGCCTTATCGCTAAACGCGATCTCTTCCATGCAACCTTTGAATGGGCAGGATATATGCGGACAACTACGAACGGTGGCGTACAACAGACTATAACTATACATATCAATCTTATAAGTATGTAAATTGATATAAAATTAATGGAGATTCGTGACAGCCCTAGCAAATGATTATGCATCTCATATAATTATTCATATCGTAGCTTTTATCCAATTACAAATACGGTAATAAAACCCGGACGACCGTTTACAACTGACAAAACGAACTCACGGAACCATAAAAACGTTGGCATATGTTTTGCTGTTCTACTTGTTACGCAAAGTGATGTTTAGTGTGTTTTTGTAACGGGAGCAATACGAGACAGTGCAATAATATACTCACTAGGTTTTCAAATCTTCACCTCCGATTCAAACTGATTTTTGACTGGATTTATAGCTGAGTTGGCAGTAACCCTGGCCTCTGCGCTGTAGGTCGTGGGTTCGATTCTCACCCAGGACAAATATTTGTGTGACAAACATTGTTTGTTTTGTATCTGGGTGTTCATTATGTATTATGAAAAAAGTATATAAGTGTTATATCAGGTGGCTGGTTCCCATAATACAAGATATGATTAGCTTACTCTGGGGCTAGATGGAAGGACTTAGGAACTCTGCCTGGAAAAAAGTGGTTATCAGATTTAGGTACCCAGGTTCGATCACCAGTCGGGTCAAGCAGTTGTGTGATGATCATAAAGCCTGTTCTTCAGTCCTGGCTGTTTGTATTGTGTCTCTGTGTGTGTCCATACCGTGCGTGCTAAGAGCAGGAGAACTTACGCCTGATTCGTCCTGGGAAGTGCTGCCGCCATACCTATTTCTGTCGCCAAACAGTAATACATTCGCTTCAGTATGTTCCGGTTTGAACTTGGCATAAGTTCTACTGCTACTGAAACATATCACTACAATCATAATATTTAATACGCACATAGGCTCTTTGATCCGGATTTATTTGCTTCGCAGACTATCGTGCAGAGTATCTACAGATAACGTGTTCGTCCCTCCAACAATCTCAGGATCTAGGTCCACTGAGACGGCTGGCTTACTCGCATCAAAATACAGAATATTTATTAACTCTTATTGCATAAATATATTATGTTAGTTTGAAATTATAGCTGGCAAGAAAATAACCCCTTAAATAACCCCCCCTACATTTATTACAATTATTTGATGAAAATTTTGAACAGAAATCAGAAATGTTTTGCATAATGGCAATAATTGGTCCACTAGTAGACGAAGTTTCTACTAGTTTTAGTAGAAGTTTAGGTTTTAAGAAGTTTTGGTTTAGGGAAGTAACAGGTTCAAAAATAGGTGTCATGACGGTTTTTTTAACATGTGCGATACGTTCTCATAACTATAAAAGTTTTTTTTTTTTTTTTTATGTAATTGTACGCAAACAAGCAGACGGCCCACCTGATGTTAAGTGGTTACCGTCGCCTATAGACATTTGCGTCCCCGGGGATGCCAATGCTTTGCCTACCCTGTAGATACCTCTTTACACTATTATTACTTTTTTGAAGTTGCCCATATTGTACCTCGGCGGAAAAACCTCAGGAGGAAGCTCATTCCAAAGTTGACAAGTGTTGGGCAGGCGCGGTGCGGCTATATCGAGTTGTACGGCAGGCCCACTTGTCAACAATGTGTGGATGAGCTTTTATTCTGTGTCGAGAGGTGTGGTGGTAAAATCTCGATGCAGGAATTAGATCGAAAAGCTCCTCAGAGCATTCCCCGTTATAGATCCGATAGAACACACTGAGTGAGCCAACGTCTCTCCGCTGGCTCAGTGGCTCCAAAGGATCGGTAAGTTTGGGATCGTTGACGATTCTAACGGCTCTTCGCTGTAAGGAGTCAAAGCGAAGCAGCTGGTATTTGGGTGCACCGTTCCAAAGATGTGAGCAGTATTCCATGTGCGGCCGGCCTTGTGCTTTATAAAGCAATAGCCGCTGGATTGAGGTGAAATATTGCTTGGAACGGTTCAGCACTCCAAGTTTTTTTGAGGTCAATACAGCTTTAGCTTCAAGATGACTCCCAAACTGGACCCCGCTAGAAACATCCACACCTAAGATCCCTAAACTTGGCGAGCAATATGAATAAAAGAAGATTCATTTATTTTGACCCAGATACATATTGCGTTCAACATTGGACACATACCGTAGCCAATCCCATAGTACCCAATTGTGAATTTTGTTCCGCCAAAAGGCACCAGTTCAGTATTTTGTTATTCTGCTGGCATAATTTTAATCGTGAGGACTGGCATGTTCTCCAATTTAAGTGAATCAACCCAAATTGGGCTACCGTGGTAGATTAAACGCTGTTAGCTCTCGGTTTTCAGCGTATCCCTGCAGTGGTAACATAAGAGTGAATTTATCATTCGCTATTCAGATTTATTTTTACTTCTCGCAACTCTGAAATTGTTTATTCTTATTTTCTTTATGAACATTAAAATGAATTTAACTCAACCTACTTTTCTTCTTTAGCCTGTGTCCAGGATTCGAGGATTAATTGATAGGGAATCGTATTTGCTCGGATTGAGGACTAGATTGGATTCGTGCTCCCCACATAATGTTCTAGAAGGATTTATCTTTATCTAATAAGCTGAATGTTCGATCATTTTATTGAATAGACTAAATCTTTTCTTTGAGGATTAGGAAAATGTTCTTGAGCCTCTCTTAAACGGGCTATATATTCACTGAAATACTGGCCAAGCAATGTTTGAGAATATAATAATAACCTGGCCATATGATCAATATTTGTTTAGCCTAGAATCCGTGTAGCATCTCTACAATTTTGCCGTTTTATAGTTACTTCACAAATTGCATTGTATGGCTGACATTACAAACAAAATTGTCCGGACACTATTGCCAGCCAAAGATTGCACTGGTAAAACATAGCCATTTACGTTGCTGCATTCTGTGAGTTTCACATATCCGTGACCAGGATACAAAATGACTCGGGGAATTTTTTTGGGAACAAAATTTAGAGAAAATTGCCCTAAAATTCTCTGACGCGCATCATAGACAAAAACAAGTCCTCACGTTTGCTTCACACAGAGCGCACGTTTCACGAGATGAGTTGAATGAATTGGTGTGCGCAGTGTAAATATCACCAATCTACGGAGTCATCATTTCATAGACAAGCCACTAGAAGAGCTAATTAGTTTTGTTAAAAATAAAATTATCTGTCATGCTTGCCAAAAAGGTTATATTCCCAAGGTTATCAGCGCTGTGAGGGAAAGGTTGGAGTTGTGACAGTCTGATAGTATCAAAATGGGATATGCATTTTTGTGTACACTGGTATAAAATTTATCCTGGCTGCCGGATATTACGGAATGAATTACTTGAAGAAAGCGTTAAGTAGCGTGAAGTGAGCTGTTCGCAAGAAAATAATGGCATCGGCGAGCTCACCACTAGCCACGTCTACGTTACTACGATAGTTCAATAGGTGAAAAGTGGCCCAATGCTAATGTTTTGTCTACACCGTGTGGATCAAGGCGTGAATCTATTATGTATATACTGTTACCTTAAATAAATTCTGTTGTAATTCACTCTATGCTTTATTCTTTAAGCTTATTTTAGCCGTATCAGGAAATAACAAATATCCCAGCTGAAGGGATTTGTAAAATGACATCAAGTTTCAAGCAACAGATGTTAGGGAGCGCTTGATGAAATAAAAATACGAGTTTTACCTAAATTAAGTTACTTTATATAAGGTTTTGGCTTTCTAACTTGTAAAAAGGCGTTGCGTGGAAGTATTATTCAAAAAGTTCAAAATTGTTTCTTGATTTTGTTGACAGATGTTTTCAGTTTTTGTAGGAATCAATTAATAAATACTGAAATTATCGCAATTTTAATTATACTTATTCGATATCAGATAAAGGCGTGATATTTTAATTGTTTATTTTAGTCAACATCATTAAGTACCAATTTTTGTTACAAAATATTTATATTATTATTATTAAATATTTTATTTATTGGCCTCACAGCTCAGTTGAACGTAACTCTGCCTTCTACGCTGTAGGTCGTGGTTTCGATTCCACACTGGACAAACATTTGTGTTGCGAACATAGATGTTTGTTCTATGTCAGCGTGTTAATATGTGTTATATGTTTGTATTAACAAAAAAAAGTATATAAGTATTCTATCAGTTGTCTGGTTCCCATACTATAAGCTCGGTTAGCTTAGTTTGGGGTTAGACGGCGCTGTGTGAAATGTCCTTGATGGACATATATATATTTATTTATGTATTATAATTAATCATAAAACCCTTCACTAAACTGACAACACTCAGTCTTATCGAAAAATATTAAAAAAGAAATTTTTAAAAGGGTTTTAACTACTCGTAACTCAGTCTGTTAAAGAACAAGACAAAGTCATTTAACAAATTTCACAAAAATACATACATTATACATAAACTCTTCGTTAAATTATTTGTCTCTATGAGCATATATTCTGTTATTCCATCTGGCTTTGGAACCACGAAAATGTACTAAAAAGTCAACAGAAAGATTTTATCACGGAAAGCCTAAACTTGTACACTTGTATCCAACCGCTTGTAAATTCGGGTTGTCTCTACTTCTACCAAAATAACTTTACAAAAACCAAGTCAATTTTGAACTCTACAACAGTGTTAATAAGGTCAGAACTCGTGTTAAGTTATGTTTGTTGTTTTGTAAGCAAACATAGAGTTCGGTCCCAAATTGTAGCGGTTTCCGGCGTGGTGTGTTTGTTTACAGTAAACATAACACACAATTGTTGTTGATTTGTTTGCACTTTGATAACGTAATTGTTTGGACCTTTCGTTGATCAAACAATGAACAAACACAGTATACTTTTACCACGGAGTTTGCTACATTTTTGGATCCCGGAAGCGTAAAATTATTATGAAAACGGAATGACTTATGGGGAGGACAGTTCATTCGCTTTTTTTTTCGAATTTTTTGGCTATGAAACAGCCAAGAGAGGTATTTTATTGTTTATTGATTTAAATACTTTTAATACCGTAATATATCTGCTTAGAACATAGTTTTGCGATTCGCTTGTACATATATTAACGGATGTTTCCCAAAGGGATCGATAATTTCATGTGGGTTGTTTGTACCATTAAATCATTATCTGACTTCATTAATTTGGAGATTAAGTCAGCCGCTACTGATAAAAAGCTCAAATATTCAAAGGCCACCCCTAATATTGAAGCGAACACACGTACCTATAAGTACTAGGTAAAATATTCAAACTACACATTTGGGTCGCTCATGCATTTGAGATGTATAAAATGGGGAATAATTGAAGCGGTTAACCAATTTGCCATATTTGTAACGAGTAACACTGCGTCGACCGCGGACTAAATGTATGTAACAGTTTCACGTTTCGAAACATTAAACAGTATTGGCACAGCGCAAATAGCAAACAGATTCAAAGCTTTACACGAGCTTTTAAGTATAAATATATCTAGTAATTTCATAAATGACATTCAACAAAATACAGAAATGTGCGGGCAATTTAGGATGGCACACAAATCAAAGTGAAGTCAAAGTCAAAAGCTTTATTTCTATAGAATTCATAAAGAAATGGCTTGGAAACGTCAATAATATTCAAAACACGCGTACTTATCGCTAAGTTTGACGCCTGTTCAAACCCTATCCGATCCTCCATGGGAAGAACAGCAAGAAACCCCTAAAGGAGGGCTTCGGAATCGGAACTGAAACCAATTCCAATAATATCCGAAGACTTCAAAACAATCAACACCAAAAAGCTATGTTGTCGTGTAAGTAAGAAAATAGAAACCTCAATGCTTCTTATCTACTACGTTAAAAAGAAAAATGAACGAACTGAAGGCGTACGAACAAATAGAAATAATTTTACCCATCGGCCGTGTTCTACGGTGAAATAAGCTTTTAGATTTAGAAAGTATCAAAGTTTTGAATAATTTAGAATCACACAATAATTTCAAGCAATCAATGAGTCGCATAGGACTATTTTATTAATATTCTTTTGACTGGCTTCACAACTCAGTTAGTCACTTCATCCTGTCTTCTGCGCTGTAGGTCGTGGGTTCGATTCCCATTTGTGTGACGAATATAGAGGTTTGTTTTTTGTCTGGATGTTGATATGCATTTTAAGTATATATTTTCAAAAAAGTATTAAATATTATATCAGCTATCTAGTTCCCATGATACAAGCTATGCTTAGCTTACTTTGGGGCTAAATGGCGCTGTGTGAAATGTCAACCAATATTTATTATATTTATTTATTGTTTTTTAAGAAAAAATATCATACCATAGTGACTCTCTACCGATTATTTCTCTGTGGTATACGTGATTTTGTTTAAATGATCACATATTTGCACAAGGTAGGCCTGAATTTAAATTAGAATTGGCTTTTGTATGCCGAATAGTGTAAGCCTTATTAATCAAGCGGCTGCGTGGGACTGTGTGTTACAATAAATAAGTAGAGCCGTGAAGCTCGGTAATGTATTCTGAGGCTGTCTTTGCATCAATGATTGTGTGATGTTGCGGGGGCAAGGCTAAGCTACGAGACTGCGCCTATTTTACGGATCTTAGAACAGGATTCACAGCTCAGTTGGTACTCTGCCTTCTGCGCAGGTCGTGGGTTCGATTCCCGAGGACAAACATTTGTGTGACGAATATAGATGTTTGTTCTGTGTCTGGGTGTTAATATGTATGTATATACAAAAATGTATATATGTATCAGTTGTCTGGTACCCATAGTAAAATGTTGATGGCGCTGTATGAATTGCCTACCAATATTTATATTTATTTAGTGGTGTGCGAAAATGCTTTCTTATGCGTGGTGGCTGTGGGAGCCAGACACTCGTTGTGAGCTGATCCGCTGTGCAGACCCGTTTCCTGTCGTTATTCTTATATATATTGTTGTGATAAAGTTACCATTCTAACACATGGCCACCTGAGGCCTAGAAAATACACAATGATGAAAATATAAACTAGGTTTTTAAGCTATTGCATAGCTTCTATCGCGGGCCTTGAGCGTGGAGACCGAATCCAGAAATTCCGTAACGAAAAAAACCTAACACCCCCCACTCCGACCGGCACAGCGGTGATACTTTTTAGTTTTTCCATCTATCGATAAATACCAGAACTTTTAATGACTTTTTGAAATATCACGCGCAATAGCTTTACCGCGGCAGTCTCCGAGTGCCACACGTCTTTTTTTAACAGAATGCAGATGAGACTTTTCATCTCCAAGGCGATACGATAGGCCTTCCCATTCCAGTACGGGAGTACCCAAGCTACATTGCTGTTGTTACAAGGAAATACTGCAACATCAATCTTTCAGTCATTTATTTATAAACAAAGTTCCACAAATCAGCCGAATATAATGATAATAAGACATGTAGGTAAATAGGAGACGAATTGTTTCAAAGTCATTATTATGGGCATGGAAATAGCTTAATTTGGTAGGCCGTCTATTCGTTTCCACTCCGAGATGTATATTCCTGTCATACCTATCACACAACATGCAATGGGTTTCAATCGGGATATAACAACTACATAAGTCTAGGTTATCGCAGACATGATTCAATATCGGCGAGCCCTCCCATTGGTCGGATGGATGATACCCTCGTCTGCAATTAACTCCACTTCCGATGCCTCGGGCTATCGACAAATCACTTTTGAGACACCCCTGCCCGAATAATGTCCAGGCGACTGTGAGCTATTTTTTTCATGTATCAAGGCCAGCCGACTGTATACTGTGTATATTTTTTTTCATATATAAGGGCCAGCCTACTGTGTATTTTGTATATTTTTTTCATATATCAAGACTGTATATTTTGTATATTTATTTATATCATTAGGTAGGTATATTTTGTGCAAAAACCGTTTACGAAAATGATGGGGGAATAGACATCAGCATGCAAAAATTTGTAACCCAATAAATATTGCTTTTTAACCGACTACATTTTCGGCCCTTTCGAACGATTCAAGCGGTGATTATTAATATTTTGTATTTTCGGAATGCTAGCAGATGATGTTTAGAGGTAAGCATGGCTTTGTGGTAGATACAGTAACTTCATCTAGATATACCAATATATCTAGATATACCTAGATATACCAATATATTCGAATATTTTATTATACACAATTCCCCCGGCGACTTGGATCTTGATCTATGGATTCAGAAAGCCAAACCCAAAAAAAAAATTCATATAAGCATATTAGATGTCTTTTATTTCTACTGCTAGCATACATACGATTCTGAAAATGACAAGCAATAAAATCTGTTGGTGCGTTTTAGAATTTTCCCGAGTTGTTTAGTAACGTATATTTTTTGTTACTAAAGATAATTTATAAACACATCATTGGTCTATCATAAATTTATGACAAGTTCATAAATAATGAAAAATAACGATGAAATTGGCGTTTGTGGATTGGATGGGAGGCTGTGCGGAATAGAATTAACCAGATCAGTCACAGTCGAATGGGTAACGCCGCGCCGCCTCCTGACGCTTAGTGGGTACCTGTTTATTTATGCTTTTAGTATTTGATATTACTTTTTCTTTATTGGATTATGCTCCCTGAATGCTTTCTAAAAAAACCTTATACGTAGTCCATTATAAAGCTGATGCTTTTACATGGATATTAAAAATCAACATAAAATCGTTTCAACTTAAAATAAGAGTACCTACATGGAATAGCATCGTGGAAAAGTCATAGTGCAGATGCATACTAAATATGAAGTTCTAAAGATGAACTCCTACAAAGTAAAGCCGGTATCCATCAACTGTACAAAACATAAAATATTGGTGTACATTTCACAAAGCGTCATCTAGCCCCAAAGTAAGCTAAGCATAGCTTTTATCACGCGAACCAGACAACTGATATAATACTTATATACTTTTTTTGTAAATACATACATATAATATATATTCAACACCCAGAAACAGAACAAACATCTATACTCGTCACACAACCGTTTGTCTTGGGTGGGAATCGAACTGTTATAACTTGGCCTTGCACCCTATATTGCTGTCTCGACTTAGAACCTACCTAGTCAGCGGTTTTGCTCATGAACTCCTAGAAGCCCATCCATTTCGTCAGTCTAATTCCTACTTCCAAATCAGACGGTTGTCTTTTACTATTCAATTTTTGTATTTAATTTCTAAATCCTTTTTTTAAAAAGACTCAACCCAAATGTCCTATAACATTTATGGTGGCAGCGTAAAGGGATTTTAATTATCCCCGGTACCGTCTCCTACCGCAGTTATCGCGAGTGATATCCCATAGTGAATGTGGAAAAGTTTAAAGTGCTACAAAGTGCACCAAACCCTGCAAAATCCAAGTCCGAGTACGGGCTACTTTATCGAGAGATCCTGCTATCCAGAGGCCCACCGCACTTACTGTAGTGCTGTGGTTGGGCTGTCTCCACATCGACTGTATACGCATCGTGAGTCCTCACTTGAAGCCGCGGCCAGTACAGGCCATTCGACAAGTCCAAGGTCAGCCGGCGCAGTCCCGGCGTTATCTGCATCGAGAAATTCTACGAAATGCTAGGCCCCATCGCTATCGCTCTCTCTCTGCTCAAGTAAGTGATTCACTGTGATTGTCAAACTTTCGTGTGATTTATTTTATAGGTACTATTTCTATTGTATTTTGTTCCATTTTATTTTGTTTTTGTACTCCGATTCATTTTGTTTTGCATTGTGTATCTTGTGTATCTAAGTAAAAATGTCAGAAAGTAGAGCACATAGTCCTAAACCCGATATTGCTATATCAGATATTGAAGACGATAATCTTTGTCCTCCACCCACTGGCCCCACTACGAGGTCAGCGGCTAAAAAGAAAACTGCTATACCCGGTAAAATTGAGCTTGATCTCACGATATTACTGAAATTTATAAAACCATTCGATGGCAGCCGGGAGTCGTTGAACTCGTTCCTGGTGAATTGCAATAACGCGTATGATCTAGCATCCGACTTGCAAAAAGATATCCTCTTTAAATATATACTATGCCAACTACAGGGCAAAGCCCAAACTGCTTGCTCAGTCAAAGAGTTCACTAATTGGGCTCAACTCAAAGACTTCCTCAAAACCCAGTTCAGTGAGAGGAAGCACTACGCGCACCTGCTCACTGAACTCCAAGAGTGCAAACAAATAAACAATGAATCGATAAGCCAGTATGCTCTTAAAATAGAGACGTATCTTTCGGAACTTCTAACCGAGATTTCTATTTCCCACGGTCACAAGGGTCGTGAAATGATAGGACGCACCGCGGCGATGGAGGAACTAGCCCTCCATCACTTCCAAATGGGTTTAACACCCCGCATCTCAAACATAGTTAGGTGCAAAAATCCTAAGACTCTTAACGAGGCAGTCAATATGGCCATTTCAGAAGAGAAGATTCAACAATTCCTATTTAAAAGGAATGTACCAACTCGTCAAGACCGGACTTTTGTACCTAGACTAGGTCAACAACCGATGCGTCGAGAGCAAAATACGCGCTCCCCGAATGTCAACCAGCCTAAGCCAGGCTTTAATTTCAATCGTCCCAACGATTCTATTACACCAACCTGTCGATACTGTAAATCCTTAGGGCACACCATTGAACAGTGCCGCAAACGCGAGTATAACAATAATCGCTTCAAAGTTGACCAAAACCAAACAAGGACGCCCCAGCGTGTCCACTTTACCACCGATGAGCCTGAAAACGATGAATATCCAAACGACCAAAGCGAAGGCTACGACGTCGTCGACGCCGAACCAAAAAACAAGTAATAGTCTCGTCCCGGTGTCGTACGGGACGAAAGGTTAAGAAATCGACACCTTATTCTAAATCCACTGTATCCGAGCAGAGTTGTAACCTGCCAAATACCACTGTATCCTCTTCTAAATCCACTGTATCCGAGCAGAGTTGTAACCTGCCAAATACCACTGTATCATCTTCTAAATCCACTGTATCCGAGCAGAGTTGTAACCTGCCAAATACCACTGTATCCTCTTCTAAATCCACTGAATCCACACAAGCGTCGAATCTACCGATGCCCGTGATATCCAAACTCCAAGACCCACAAAACCCAAAATCCAATGTATTTGAAATAACCAACGACCCTGCAATAATGCTACTACCTCACATCCTTATTGAGTCCTCTGTGTCCGATATTCCTCTGTCTCTACTTGTAGATTCAGGATCTTCTATAAGTCTCTTGAAACAGTCATGCATCCAAAAATATCCTAAACTCATAAATGAAAAAATACAACTCAAAGGTATATCCCCATCCGAACCTATCCAAAGTAAAGGTCATTTCCAACTCAGACTACGATTACCTAAATCCAATATACTACACCGATTCCACGTAGTAAATAATGTACACTTACCTTATGATGGTATCATAGGTTCCGACTTACTAAATTCACATAACTGCAACATCAATTACACGAATGATATACTTCATATTGGTAAATCATCTGTAAAACTACATTTCCATGATCCTGCTTATCTGATCCCTCCAAGAACTGAAAGTGTTATAGAATGTTCAGTCCTAAATCCTGAAATAAAAGAAGGCCTAGTCCTTGATCAGAAATTCTCTAAAACCCTATTGATTGCGAATTGTGTAGTACGCGTTAAAGATAATAACAGAGTGAATATAACCGTCGCAAATACGTCAGAAGAACCCGTGACCGTAAAATCAAACCTAAATTTAAAAGTTATCCCAATTGACTGTAAATTCAAAGAGTCTGAAAACCTTAATTGTTCTGTAAACCACGTAAAACCATATACCAAAACCGACTGTTCTACGAGAACTGATGACGTACTTCGACAATTGCGTACCTCGCATCTTAACGACGAAGAAAAGGAAGCCCTTTTCCAAGTATGCTCAGAGTTTTCTGATATCTTTCACCTTCCGGGAGAAGATCTTACTTTTACTAATGCCCTTAAACATGAGATCAAAACGACATCAGATGTCCCTATCCATGTAAAGACATATCGATTCCCAGAAATCCATAAAACTGAAGTCCGCAACCAAATCGATAAAATGCTCAAACAAAACATCATAGAGCCCTCTGATTCCCCATGGTCTTCACCTATATGGGTTGTCCCTAAGAAACTTGATGCATCCAACACCCGAAAATGGCGAGTCGTTATTGACTACAGGAAGCTTAACGATGTCACTATTGGTGACACCTATCCTTTGCCTCAAATCGCCGAAATTCTAGATCAACTTGGCAGTAGTAAATACTTCTCGACCCTTGACTTAGCATCCGGCTTTCATCAAATACGATTAAATGAAGCTGATAAGCCAAAAACTGCTTTCAACGTCCCCGAAGGCCACTACCAATTCCTACGGATGCCATTTGGGCTCAAAAACGCCCCGTCAACATTCCAACGATTGATGAATTCCGCTTTGACAGGTCTCCAGGGCACTAGATGCTTCGTCTACCTAGACGACATTGTTTGCTATTCCTACGACTTACCAACTCATGTACTAAACCTTACATCAATTTTCCAAAGAATTCGCGACTATAACCTGAAATTGCAACCTGACAAATGTGAATTCCTCCGACGAGAAGTCTGCTATCTTGGCCATGTTATTACAGAACAAGGAGTCAGACCAAACCCTGATAAGATCAAAGCCGTCACTAACTTTCCTATCCCAAAATCACCCAAGGACATTAAATCATTTCTTGGCTTAGTTTCTTACTATCGCCGTTTCATACCAGATTTTTCAAAAACCGCTAAAGCTCTTACCAACCTCCTGAAGAAGGATACCCCCTTTAAATGGGAAAACCAGCAACAACTCGCTTTTGACACACTAAAGCGCAAATTAACATCAGCCCCATTGCTGATATATCCTGACTTTACTAAACCCTTTCTCCTTACCTGTGACGCCTCGAACTATGCTATAGGCGCTGTCCTTTCTCAAGGACCAATAGGAAAGGATCAACCCGTTGCTTTTGCTTCACGCACACTCAATAAGAGTGAAATCAATTATAGTACCACCGAGAAAGAGTTATTAGCCATACTCTACGGTTGCAAAACCTTCCGCCCTTACCTTTACGGAAACAAGTTCAAAATTTTATCAGATCACAGACCATTGATCTGGCTTTTCAATCATAAAGATCCCAGCAGTAAGCTCCAACGTTGGCGTTTAAAGCTGGAAGAGTACGATTACGAAATGGAATACATCAAAGGCAAATTGAATTCCGCTGCTGATGCTCTTTCGCGATACCCAGTAAATCCAATATATCCTGAAAATAAAAATAATTGTGATCCTAACCTAGATCCTTACCCTGAATTGTCACAAGAATCCATTCCCGAAATCGCCAGAGAAGTCCTTGACGAGCTATTAGGAACATCAAATCCCAATGATGATGAAAATCAAAATTTTAGCCCTTTTGATCCTTCCACACTCCTCGATTCCCACTCTCCTGCTGACACACTCCCTATTCCTGAAAATTTACCTTCATCCAACGATGTGCCATGTCCCGAATTCGATCCTCAGCCTTCTACCAGCTGGCAAAATCCTGAAACCTTACCCGAATCTATACCCGTACATCGTGACTCTGAAACTCCACCTTCGGAACCTGAAACTCACCTTTATCCGACGAAACCTACGGTAAGTTCCTGAAATCTCCTTCAAGATTGTATAACACTCACATCGAAGAACACAATGAAAATTTATTGAAAGGAACACAACAATTAATAATCTTACCTACTACTATAGATTTGGATGAATCAATTCCCTATGTTCATGAAGTGCTCAATAACTGCCCTAATCCTGAGCGAGATGCTTTTCTAAAAATGGAAAGATCTCTACATACCTCTTCTCCTCTTACGGTAGGAAGTAAAACTTACCTCTTCCTTTTTACAAAGGTACACCATTTTGATGACCATTCATATCCTGATATATTCAAAGGTTTGAAATATACTCGTGATGAAATTATGATGACTTACCCCACAGTCAATGAAGTCGCCGTTTCCGACTTCCGAAACCCTTTCGATAAACATTCCTTTGCAAAGATCTATAATATGTTAGCTTATTTGTTCGATGGCACTAATATTAAAATACATATATACCATAACAACATCATTTACCCTTCACGTAGTGAAATCCCAAAGATTTTGAAGGGAAATCACGATATCCCAATCGCTGGTCATCTTGGATCTGCTAGGATGCTAAACCGCATTAAAGAAAGATTTTTCTGGAAAAATATGAGTGTCGATATTGAAGATTATGTAAAGAAATGTCCAGCATGTCAAACTAATAAAGCTTTGCGTAAAGTAAATAGATCTCCTATGGTAATAACATCTACTTCCACATCCCCTTTCGAGCGCCTTGCTCTTGACATCGTAGGCCCACTTCCAGAATCCGGCACAGCTAAATTAAAGTATATACTAACCATGCAAGATGACTTAACGAAATTTTCATTAGCTTATCCTCTTTGCAGTAACACCGCTGCTGAAACGAGCGACTGTCTTCTCCATTTCATATCATTATTCGGAATTCCTAAATATATACTCACCGATCAGGGTACCAACTTCACAGCAGAGTTATTTAAAAGAACCTGCGACTTCTTAAAAATTAAACAGTTGTGGTCGTCACCGTATCACCCACAGACGCAGGGTGCTCTAGAGAGATCCCATTCCACTCTCAAAGAGTACCTCAAATCATACGCAAATGAAAACCAAGACAATTGGCCCAAATACGTATATACATCCATGTTAGCGTATAACACTTCTGTACATTCGACCACACATTATACTCCATACGAGTTATTATTTGGACACAAACCTCATATTCCCGACTCTGTATACGACGATAAGTCTACCACTACCTACCCTGATTATGTGAGACTTCTTCAACACCGCATGAGACATGCGCGTGAAAAAGCTTTAGAATTTATTTACAAATCTAAAGAAAACTCTAAACGATATTATGACTCGCGTTCCCGTACTGTAGAGTACAAAGTCGGTGACTATGTTCTGTTAAAGAACCATCTTAGAATGCGTAAAGCCCTATCTCCCATATGGAAGGGTCCATATAAAGTAGTGAAAATACACGGGAACCACACTTTATCCTTACTGATAAACCGAAGGCATGTTAAGCATCATTACGATGAAGTCAAACATGCAAACGTGAGTGAACACGATGTTACTCACTCTTAGAATATTTTAGTTTAAGTAATAGGTAGTAATCTCTCTGTTCCCTTCATTGCAGTGTCCTGGCTCGAGGTCACCAGGAATATGTCCATCCGATCAACTCAAGCTCCGGTATATACTTTGATCCGATTGGTGAACTCAAAATTAACATCGGACACTTAGATGTAGTGACTTCATTTGATACTTCTTATATTGAACCCCATATTAGAAACATTAATTCGGTATTAGGTACAATACGTTTCCTATGTAATCAATTCGAAATCGAAACTACTGGCGCACTAGAATGTCATAATGTCCTAGAACCTCTGACTATCAGATATAATGACATTATTTCGGAATATTCTTCTATCTCTCATCTTACAAACACTAATAGAATCAAGCGTGGAGCCTGGATAGGTGGTATAGGCACCCTATCTAAAACTATATTCGGAACCTTAGACGAAGAGGACGCTGTTAGATACGACAACGCCTTACAAAACTTACAAAATAATGAGAAAAGACTAGCATCACTAATTAAAGAGAATATCTTGGTAACTACATCTTCTTCATCTAAATTAAATGAAACTTTACAAAACATTAAAATAAACGAAGCTAAGCTCAACGAAGGTCTTGACAGTTTAACGTTAAAATTAAAAAACGCGTCTTCAATTTCTGATACTTTAATTATAAAAAGTAATATTAATTCTATATTAAACAGTTTGGAAGCCACTGTACTCGTATTATCTTTCCAACTCGAGGACATTACTAACGCCATTATGTTTAGTAATCAAAACATACTGCATCCAGCTGTACTGTCGCCCACGCAATTGTACCGAAACTTGGTCGATAATTATAGATATTTACCTTTAGATTTAAAATTACCGGTAACTCTAGATTTAAGCCATATTCATGTATTAATGAATATATCTAGTATAGTTTGTTATAGTTTAAGCAACAAGATAGTTTTTATATTAAGGATTCCTTTAGTATCACCTAAGGAGTACAGTTTGTATCATAGTATAGCACTTCCTACTCCACATAATATTGTAAAACCGAACTCGTTTAGTTTTATAACTCCAAGCAATAAATATATAGCGATGACAAAAGACAATTCGGAATATTGTAACCTTGAGTCACTGAGAGAGTGCAGAGCGATAAACCCTAGTGAATTTATTTGTGACATCATGACAGTTTACCCCACTAGTGCAAACCCCAGTTGTGAGAGTGAGTTAATTTCAAACGTGATAAAAGTTCTACCAGTGCAGTGCAAAACCGATTTTATTTATGGACATTTAGATTTATGGAAACCATTGAATAATAATAACTGGATTTATGTACAATCCCAGAGTAATAAACTTTATATAGAATGCTCTAATCAAAAAATTGTTGAATTAAAAATCATCGGAACAGGAATAGTTAATATTCCAAACAACTGTTTTGCTTATTGTAAAAGCACGAAATTAATACCTAAATTTAACAATATAAAAATTAATGTCATAGTAACTCGTTCCGACTTTAATATAATAAACGACTCTTGTTGTACTTTAGATAAGTTTACGAAGGAAATAAACAATGAGCCTCTTATTAAATTACAAAATGTTGATTTAGACTTTTTTACTCAAGAAACGAAATTAAAATTAAAATCATTGTCTGACAAAAGCGACGACATTATAAATCAACACCATATAGTTAAATACGGGACTCATTACTCAATCGTATTAATTTTAATTACCTGTTTTGTATTTCTTTTTTGTGTAACTAAACTTATATTTTGTATTAAATCACGCAACCGTCTTCCTCTCCATTTTCCGACATTTTCCCGATCTATCCCAGTAAATTCACCCATGGAACAGGTACCTAAACCTGAGCCTGTTATCCCTATTAAAATCACTAAACAGAATAAAGACCCGGAAGATGTTCCATCTGCCAGTACTAGAAGAAATATTTGATATCCTTATTTTCTTACCATAAACTTCGAAATTTCAACCCCGAAGTTTAGTCTCCCTGGGGAGGTGTTATAACTTGGCCTTGCACCCTATATTGCTGTCTCGACTTAGAACCTACCTAGTCAGCGGTTTTGCTCATGAACTCCTAGAAGCCCATCCATTTCGTCAGTCTAATTCCTACTTCCAAATCAGACGGTTGTCTTTTACTATTCAATTTTTGTATTTAATTTCTAAATCCTTTTTTTAAAAAGACTCAACCCAAATGTCCTATAACAGAACGCACGACCTACAGCGCAGAAGGCAGGGTTGCTACCAACTGAGCTATGAGGCCAGATTATTCAGTATCAATGATATTTCAATAATTTGAACTACCTGTGTAGTGGCGATAAAATAAAAACTAGTTAAATTAATACAACACCTTTCATTCATACAGGCACCCATTACCATGATATAGAACAAAATGGTTCACATCTGCTGCACTCAGCATAAACGCGCTCGCCAGTTATTCCAATGGAACCGTTATTACTTCAATATTTCTAATAGCCCGATCCAATCTCGTTGGATGGCACAAACAGATACATACAAATACCTAAACAAAGTACGTGTGAACGTCATATGCTCTGCAGTTCGTTGAAGCCATCAATTTTTGTAGGTTTACGAGTGACTGTAAATATGTAAGTATATTTTCAGGTGATACTCGTAAAATGTGGAGAATAAGTCGTGGAAGAAATGACTTCTATGAAAAATTATTTGTGATATCAGTTTTCTAAATTCTGATTTGCAGTTAACATTTTTTTGTATGAAATAATACCCTTTAAAATGAAAATTAATAATACAATAAAAAATTCATTCCAGTTCTCACCTGAAAGTGTTTCGACAATCCTAAACCATATTTACTTTGAAAACCCGAAAGAAGGCATCTTTCATTCCTCCTGTGAATATCATAAAAGCACTTTGACAGACTACACTTCTGCCAATATTATTCTTCCTGTTTTAAAATTCACCGGCGCACCGCATGTATCGACCGTATCGAAGCTCCTGTCACTCGCGCAATATGTGTCGTGGAGTTTAGGTTCCTCTTCCACTGACACTTGGAGATTATATCTTCTATGTATATAAATAAAAAAAATAGATTCTGAAAATATGTATGTTGTTGATAAACTCTAAAACTGATTTACCGATGTTCATTAAAATTGGCAAAGGAACTTTTTAGACGAAGGTCTTTTGCTATCCACTTTATCTATAGCCCATGTCTTTCGGGTTCTGCTAGTTTTAAATAAATAGGGACCTGTCTTTGCTCCGCACGGATTTAAATAATGCAAGTTAACTCAACTATGTGGTGATACAGTTATTCTGTCAGTTAAACAAGAAGTGACCCAAAAACTTTAAACCAGACTTTCCGGACCGCGCTTCTCTATTTTCGATCAATAGACATTTAATTGTTGTTTTTCCACATCGAAGTTGAGGTTTTCGTCGTGTCTGTGTTTATTTGGGGTCACCGTTACAATTTTTATAACTGTAAACATATGTAAACATAATTATTTCATATGATGGTTTCCATACTGAACATCCGTTGGTATATAGTGATTTTGTCTTAATCACTTACCTAAACATATACTGGAATCTAAATTCGATCCGTTGACACGTTGGTTTTATTTCTTAAGTTCCTATTTACGACAAATAAAGTTATATAATTACTTGCAAATAATAAGTGTAAATTTATCACAAATTACATAGAAGTGACAGAAATCTTGCAAATATTATGTAAATTAAAAATAAAGTTAAATGTGTAAATAGGCTTTATACAAAAACTAGACTAATTGCTGTTAATTGTTGTAAATGAAATTTTTGAGAGCAACAATTTATTTATCCACATATCTTAAAACATATTTTAATCTTAATTACTAATATCTAATGATGGATTTACTTTATATAAAATTTTAATCGTAACAGCAATCCTCAATCTTAATATAGATTAGTATATTTGACAGTAGCACACGTTCTTTATAGAAAAAATGTACAGTGCTCTTTCTCAAGAACACAAAACATTGAACAAGTTCGCGTCGGGGTATATTACGCAGGACGGGTGTCATCCACGAGATTTACCGAATTTTTCACGTTGTCAAAATGCGGAAAATACCCGTAAATTGTTCATATCTGCCTTAAAAAAATCCAGAGCATTTCCGTACAGTATTGACTGGGGTTGAACGTGTTTGCAGATAGGGAAAAGCGCCCGATTCGTGCCATTTTGGGATGAGTGATGCGATGGCCTCATACAAATACTTTATGTTAGGTTTATAAGAGAAGTTTCTGAGAAATATTTCGTGTTTGAACATATGTTTGGCTGCTTCGGTGTAACATTTCGTGTAAGAGTGCTTCTGATTCTATTTTGGTCTATTACCTATTTATTTGAAATTTTCTGATATTACCGGTCATAATAAGTATATAATTTTCTTAAAAAAGCCGAAACTCACTCACAAATACACTTCCATTCCATAAAAGTTATGTAAACGAATGACAAATAATTATTTATTAAACCAATTACATTGTTAGTAAGTTTTTTTAATAGATCTTAATAGACTATATAAATATGCACCTTAGTAGATTTAAATATAGGTAAGAATATCCTTAACGGACAACTTCGCATTGCATTAAAAACTAAAGTTGCGACCAAGTGATTTTAATTCTTTGAAATCATCTCTAATGAATGCACTTTATGAAAGAAAGAAAGTAAATTGATATTGTTATTGCATTACTTTGTTCTCGTCTGAAAGGTCTTCGAGAAATAACAAAAGCATTATACGGGCGCGAGTTGGATCTTCCCATACATAAGTAGTCGAGGATCCAAGTTCCATTATTATGGGAAAAGTATACTGCTTCAAATAGATGGACCTTTTTTCATTGCGTTACATAGGCACATAAAAGAATGTTACTTAGTGGGTACACGATTGATGTACTGTGATTTATCTTTAGACAGTGGTCGTTCGAACCGCAGAAAAGTATTTGACTGGCATATTTGAATATTGATTTTACAGGGCCCAGCGATATGTTACAAAATAACCTTTTCGTTGTATCAAAGGTAAAACAGGACATCTGGCACACTATTGACTGTTTTCTCTTTCAATTCGTAATTCACTTATATACATTTCGTAATTCACTTCTTTGATATATTTTGTTACCCTTTCCAATAGTTTTTCTTAATACATTTGTTTGGTGTGTTCATAAAAATATGCAGGCTGTGTTTTCCAGTTATTGGTATAATCCTATATTTTAGAACTTTAAAGTAATTATTTTATGCTATAATCATTTATGTTTGTAGGTACTGTTAGTAAACCTAACAAAAAAGTAATTAATAATTGCAATCCATCTCAAATTAAATTCTGGATGAGCAAGGAACTTTAAACTTTAAACATACGATTACAATTATGGAACAATGGAAGTAAAGTTTAATAAGAAGAAGTAAAATGTGTTGTATAACTGACTACTTAAGTCTGTTATACAACTGAAGTACTGTGTCTATAAAAGTGACTCAAACAAAAACGTGTGAATTTTTAGTCAAAAGCGAGAGTCAGTTTTGATGACGTAACAAGTATTACAGCTTCTAACTCTTGGAATGTGTCAACTGTTCATCAGTTACCTTCGCTCAGTTTCACCCTCCATTAGAAAAAGGGAAAACAATAAAGTTAGAGACGTACAAAGGCTATACATCTCCTTCCATACGGTGGCAAGACAACGGCCGTAAGTCAATTGGAAACTGATTCCCCTCACGTAGCTAATATTGTTTAGACGTAATACTTTTACCTGCACGGAAAATTATGCCGTGTCCCTGTTGAATTAATGTTGATCTTGTCCTTTTTGGGTACCTTTTTCCTTTTTCTGGCACCCAGGTATACGAGTTTTGGGTGAAATTAACGAAATTATGAAAATGTACTTACTTTTATACAAAATACCTACAAAAAAAACGTGTAAAAATCATTGTATAAAAACCAAGTTTTCAAGAGCTTTTAATAATTTTAATGTACACTAAACAAAATCTCAAGATTTTTTGAAAGTAATTCCGAATTTATTTATGCTAAGGGCAGGATAAGTAAATACTTCAATAATAACAGTGACCCATGTGATGAACATGCTAAAGAATAAGTAAAAAAGGCTCTTCTATTACGATTTGTACAAAAATAATATAGTTTGAGGACGTAGGACTAAATTATAACAGAAAAAAATATTAAGCTAATAATAGATATTTAATTTACATTTTATTTATTGAACAAGCTCTGTACGCCTCAAAAAGGGGGCCATCCACTAGCGTTATTTCCTGCCGTAATTTACAATCGCTGAGGATTAATCTCCAATGTATTTGCGACAGCAGGAAAATATCTAGGTATTTAAATCTACTTATCCTCCTCCTTAGCGAATTACTTGTTCTACTATCGTCTTTAAGCATATATTGTTCAGTGGAATAAGCCCGAAAGAAAGGACGTTAGTGGATAGCCCTCTAATCACGCGAATCTTTCACTTGGTAAACGACGGGAATTGACAAATTAAAGGTTAGCCGTTCGGTGAAATTACAGAGCAAAGCTTAGGAAAGTAAAGGAAGCAAATCGCGTATGGCCAATATCCACTGAAACGGCGAGAACTAATCAATGGATGCGGTTCCTAGTTACAAGGTTCTACGGTTGCTGGAGTTGAATAGCCCAGCCTGTAAAAAGGTTTTCAAATGTAAATGTAAAAAAGTACCTACTCGCTTAGATGACAAATGTAACATATAAAATAGACTTTTGATATTTTTATTTTAGTCTAATCTAAAATACGATAGATTTCCTGTTAATATTCAAAACAGATATTGAAAAAGTAAAAGCCGCCGATATTATATGTAAAACTAAGTGTCATCGTTTTAGAAAAAATGATCTATGCAAATCACGCTCCACGACACTCAAAATATCTAAGTAAGTTTCACGTCTATAATTACTATAATAGGATTGAAAGTATTAAACTAAAGGTAACATAGATTCAAGCACTTATATTACTTAAAGGATCGCGCCGATAAAAAGAATTCCTCCTTTAGGGGTTTCTTGTCGTTCTTTCCCGTGGAGGGTTAGATATAGTTTTGAACAGGTATTAAATTAGTTATAAGTAAGTGTAACCTTTTGTTTTTAATATTACCTATTGACGTCTTTTTTTTATTAATTCTTTGGGTATAAAGTTTCTTGACTTGATTTTGACTTTGATTAACGTTTAAAATTCAGTAACAATCCAATTTTCCCATTAACCCAGGAGAACCAATTCAATGCTGATACTTTATTTGCGTCAATCGGAGCACGGAGTGGCTTCATGTAAATACAAGACGTTATTTAATTGAATTTCACCTTTTGTCACAATCAAAATTGAATACAGTAAGTCACTTCGAACTTTCGATATTTTTGGCCTTCGATATTATTGGCCACCCAAATTATTTTAGGAAATAGTTTTATTAAATTTAAGGTTTTTTTTCACTAAAATCTATAAAATATTTCAATATAGATCTTGCTTGTTGACGTTAAGTTATAAAACAAATTCCTTAGTCACTATATCGTGACTCGAAGTCTAAGCAATGTGGCCATATTATGATAACCCTGACGTGTGTGAACCTTGGTAAGCGTATCGTTTAGCAATGTATGAGTAGTAGCTAATTGGGCGTTGGAATTTACGTAGGTGGTCAAAATCTCCCTCTCACTCTCCTGTCTATGAAAAAATAATAAGTCTATACTGTCAAAAGTCACGTCCGTGACGCATGATACAACAATGACAATTTAAAGCGTGATAATAAACCATCAACATACCAAAGACAAATCACGGAACTTAGTTTGACAGTACTAATTCAGTCTGTGGTCTGTGACGGTCTCTTTCGCTCACTTCAACTGACCTCACAGCTCGGTAGTAAGTCTGCCTTCCGGGCTGTAGGTCGTTGGTTCGATTTCTACCCAGACAAACATATTTTGTAAGAGGAGCATTGATGTTTGTTCGGTGTCTGGTTTTTAATATGTATTTATGTGTGCGTATTTAAAAAAAAGTATACAAATAATCTATCAGTCATCTGGTTCCCATAGTATAGTAGTATATCAGTTGTCTGGTTCTCATGATACAATCTATGCTTAGCTGAATTTGGGGCTAGATGGCGCTGTGTGAAATGTCCATCAATATTTAATAGAAGAGCGAAATGCTTGAATCTGTCTTATTAGTTACAGAAGCATCTCTACTGTTTCATACCTATATTGTGGCAAGGGTTCGATCTGGCTATGGTATTATTTGCTGACCCGGGAGCAAACCTTCCACTAATTAGCATTCCACGCAACGCTTCGGCATGCCGTGCCGTTGTAAACAATACCGCAACAGACTTGTGAATCATTAATTTGCCAGCATCTCCTTTTCATGCTTTGAATTTTTTATTGTCTCTCAGACGTACGTATTGTTGCGTTTTTCTTCTCTCTCTGTCATTATTATTATGCCAGTCCACTGATGTACGTATTGCCTTCATGCCTGAGTCATTCTGAACAAACAGTTTACTGAATTGTTTTACGTAAAGATTTAAGTAGGTAATGTCAGTTTTTGTACTGCCTATTACTTTGTAACGCAAAGAAAATTTTGCTTGTTCAGTGTTCTGAAAGTACTTCTTGGCCAAAATTATAAAACTAATTACTCACAGGGTGAATTATTGCATTTTTGTATATATGAAAATCTACTAAAATTATTTTTGTGAGAATAACCGTTCGCAATCAAATAAATACTTGATACTAATTATGTTCACAGACAACTGACCGCGACAAAATATTCTGGGAAATATCAGGCCCTAAAAATGGTTGCCAGTATTACTCTTATGAACGCAGCCGATGTTGCCAGTTGCTATTTTAATAAACAAACGAACGGCAAGCACGTTTTCAATTAAAGCGATATCGCCCTGTTTGATAAATATTAATATTTCACTTTTTATTTGTGACGTACGTTTCAGTTCCATGTTTTTTATGAAGTTTTCTGCTTTCATTGAGTGGGTTTTTTGATCTGAAATCATTCAATCTGTGAATGATCTGGCCTATTGACTGCTTATGTTTTTTGTTGAGATAGATATGTAGTAAATATTTTGTATACGAAAATGTAGGATGAATTTTTAAAGGTAATAAAATTGATGAACAAAATTATGAGAGGATAAAATCATAATAAAGACTGCATCGGGCCGCGTTTCTCTTAAGAGTAAAACGAAAAACGTCACAAGGATGTAACGGACGAAAATCGTCACTGCTTAGCTGGGGGATGATCCAAAACATCAGTCAGAGTACCAGGTAGTATATTATAAAATAATGTAGTATTGAAAAAAAATGTCATTTCTTACATAAGACTTCCCTATGGTGTAAGACAAAAAATGAAATACTTATATAGACATTATAAAAATGAAATAAATATTATTTTAAGTGAATCTATTTCAAAGTTTCGGGTTCCTTATCATAATTGTTTTATCCTTATAAGAAACCTTCTTTAAAAACTTCAAATATTTATATTAATTAGAATTTGACAGCTGCTTAGCTGCTTATTATTCATAGGCTTCGCATTTTCAAAGCTAAACCAATTTATTAAGAATACTTACTAAATTATTTTAAACTATAGTCGATTACAAATTCCAGACACCAAACGAGTTTGAAGAATTTGATGGTAGATTTTATAAGTATTTATTTAATTGTAGACTTGCTAAAGGTATAATGTACCATTATTTTTTCTCTCATGATTATCATTAAAATTACCTACTGATTACAGACAAGAAATGACCAAATAAAAAAAATGGTAACATGATATATTATCCAGCTTAACAGTCTGGAATAGCACATAGGCTAATTTTTATAAGTGCAGTGTTCCCGTGTTTTGACCTACTCACTTCGAGTAACACCGCAGGACGGAGCTAGTATGATATACATTTTACTTGGGAGTAATAACACTGCCAAATCCCGTGATGTACGTACTTAGGTATGTCATGTCGAATAAGATAAATCACACAAGACAAACATCTCACCTCGGCAAAGCAACGTCGCTTTGCATTGGTGACATAAACGGCTAAAACACACCGGATGCCTTCGCATAGACGTGCAGTTCACTGCTTTTTAATGTACGGACGTGAAGGAGTACATTATACATTACACATCATACATTAAGACGCAGCATTACTTACTGAACGCATCTGGCGTGTTTTGGCCTCAATTAAACACCAGATTTGGCTTCACTCGTAGATATATTGTTTATTTTTACAGACGAGAGATTTTACAGATGCATTGCTCTCTCTAGTTTTCGTATGCTCCTATGTTCACCATCAAACAAATTCACCTATTCAACTGTTGTAAATAGGCTTCTGTGTTATTGGGATATAAATAAAAAAAATCCTATAACAGGAATTTTTAATTGAATCTCACAGAAGTCTCACAGAGCAGTTGGTAGTAAACCTCTGCGGTCGTGGGTTCGATTCCCACCCAGGACAAACATTTGAGCGACAAACATAGATGTTTGTTCTGTGTTTGTGTGTTAATATGTATTATATAAATGTATTTTCAAAAAAGTATATAAGTACTATATTAATTGTCTAGTTCCCATGATACAAGCTATACTTAGCTTACTTTGGGGCTAGATGGCACTGTGTGAAATGTCCACCAATATTTATAATTTATTATTTAACAGTCGAATTCTAAAAACCGTTTCTTCTATACCCACTTGAGGTTAGCGTCCTTTTAAACGAACAGCACATAAATGAAATTCTGGAGAACAATTAGGGTATATACATTTTATATACATTTATTTTTAATTACTGTAATATCTAGAGGATTGTGTGCGCCTGATTAGAGTACGCCTGCGCAAACACTATTATACTATGAACGTTCGCAGTGCAATAATGCCTTTACGAGGCAGCTTAGCCACTATTTCGACAGGTGCTTACCACTGAATCACCTGATATTCCTATCGGGCGTAGCGGCATCTGGTGCGAAATGGTTCAGTGTACCGGCAGCCTTAGGATTACCGGGTATTGTACATTTGCGTAAATTAATATCTCGATAAGCATTCGTACATACATACAAACGCAATCAGGGAAGCCGGTTTAAACCGGATACACAGGATTGTTACACACGGGATTGCACTAAGTATTTATCAAAATAACAGGTACATTTCGTGCTGATAGAAAGTGTGGTATCGAGATAATAGGAAATTCTCCTTAGCTCACAGCACTCCTTCCTTTATAGTAAGTAGTTTTTATGTTTTTATCTCTATATATTAAAAATAAAATAATAATAATTATATTGGTGAACATTTCACACAGCGCTATTTAGCCCCAAAATAAGCTTAGCATACCTTTTATCATAGAAACTAGACAACTGATATAATACTTATAATACTTTCTCTTTCTAAATACATAGATATTATACATATTAACCAGACCCCGAATCAGAAACATCTTTGTTCGTCACACAAATGTTTATCCGGGGTGGGAATTGAACCCAAGATCTACAGCGCAGAAGGCAAGGTTACTACCAACTGAGCTAAGAGGCCAGTCGAAAAGTCTCCGTCTGCTTCACTGTCTATCTGTCTACTTCTTCTAAACCAGGCAACGAATTTTTGTACTGTTTTCATTCATACAAAGAGGATAAAGCAAGATTTGTATTTATACTTAGACTATATAATACAAAATAATAAAAAAAAAAAAAAAATTGACTGTATAATACAAAATACTGAATATTTTCCGTTGCCTATATTTATTTTAGGTTTCCGTTTTGGACATACCTGTGGGTTCAACTGGGTTTTATTCCAGTAGCCTTGAGTATGTAGTAGTATTTTCCAGATCAAAATCTAAACATAAACTTTCAAACGTAGTGATCCCATGCAGTGCCCATCCAGAACTCAATTTGCTATCGGCTGTGCCCTGTTCTTGGATCTAGTAAATTATAACCGCCCTCGATGCCATCCTGTCATCTTGACGCTGTCATATTCTGTGGCGCGATTGCTCGATGCTCAGCTGTCAGTGTCAAGTGCTTAGCTGTCAGTGTCAAGTGCTCAGCTGTCAGTGTCAAGTAGGAAGCTGGACGTGGTTAATAGTGTGGTTTCACCATTGGTACTTGAGATAAAATAAATCGCTGACTGTCGGTGCCAGCAGAATACCAGTGTTTTGCAGGTACTTCCTACCTGACGTATACTGAGCTGGCACCTTTTTTGATGCATCAAATGCTATAAACTAGGTAGTTTGGGATACGTAGGAAGTTATGATTACGTTTGCTTGCTTTTTTTTTAAGTTTCGTTAACTTACGTGTCCATTGTTGAAAATTATATTTTGTCTGTGTCATAATAAATCATATTTATTTATTTCTTCTTTCTAACTAGACGTATCACACGTGGCGCGGAGTTGTCACAGCATAATACACAAAACAAAATAAATGTAGTATCGGCGGTCTTAACGCTTATAGCGATATCTTGCAAACAACCTTGCAACGGAGATAATTTTGCGAAAGTATAAGAAAATAAATATTATTATTAATACACTGAGTATTGAGAAAATAAATATAGGATGACTTATGATATATTTATATTTACTAACAATATTTTTATAAGTTATTAATATCTACTAACAAAATATGGATCTGGTCTGAAATAAATGTTTGTTATTATTATTATTATTATAATTATTATGATCTAACTATAATAGTAAGGGAAATTTCAAGTAGCATCGTACTATAATACTATAATCTCATACAGACGCGACCAACGTGGTCCCCCTATGTATTGAAGAAATGGACATTAAATTCTACAAGTTTCTTTTGCAGTAGTGTAATATTTCAAATTTGTGACTACGACACGAAAACATGTAATTTTACCGGCTAGCACTTATACACTGTCAGTCAAGCAGTCATATTTGTGTATTTACGCTGCGCTTGGGAAATACTGTGCATGTCATCTCACGTTGGACGAGTCGGATTATATTGTTTTGGTTGAAATTGGACATTGAATATTTAGGAACGATTTGCCAACTCCTCTTATACACATCACACTTATATTCTATTCTATTCGAGTCACTGGTTCTCTCGAACCAGTGTGTTGAAAGGATTTAAGTGCGCCTCAAAGAGGATCCTTTCATACACTTCTATTATTAACGCGGAATTCGTTTGTATGTACGGATGTTCGAATGTGTTTTGACGTCATAATTACTAATATATTTTTACGTTGGTACACATTTTTTGGCAACAAATCCTAATTAGTTTTGGGTTCAGTATCTCTTTTTCTTCTTTTGAATTCTCTCTCGAATATTGCTATGTTTAAGTGTGTTTTAGTTTCAAATTACTATCTGCCACTTTTCTTTTGAGGTGTGAAAGAGATTGGTCAAAATAAAATGAACCTTAGCTGATAATAATTGAATAATAATAATAATTATTATTATTACTCGATAATGGTTGAATCCAGAATGACCACCACTATAGGCCGCGCAAAATTAATTCACATAACTATCGTTTAGCCATCGCCAGATACACAATAAGGTAGGAACATACAAATATTTACATTAGCTACGCTCTGTACACAACCTTATGCTCAAAGTTACCTTTATCCCGAAGACAAACTCAACACTAAATGGTTTAGCAAGTTAGTTAGCTCGGGAGTAGTTCGTTTATTAATTGGGGGCGAGGATCGATGCCCTTGGGCTGTTATTCTCATTTGCTGGTGATAAAGTGGATTAAGATATCACATAGTCAGGGCCCAATTGCTCAAGTAGGTAAATTTAATAAAATAATAACAATATTTGTGGACAATTCACACAGCGTCATCTAGCCCCAGCCTTGTACTATGGTACCTAGTATATATATAACTGATAGAATATATATACTTTATATTGTAAATACATACATACGTACAAATACATTTTAAGAACCAAAATAAAAAGGAAATTGATTTAAGAAATTACTATCTTGGCATTGGATTTAAAAAGTTATCATAATTCTTGTCCGTCTAATGTACTCGACTATGCCATCACCAAAAGATGTCATTTTTGTGTTCGATAGTTATACCCTACAATATTTTGGATAGCGTGGCAACGAGGTTCAATAGTTCAAAAAAACGGCTCAAAGTTCAGAGTTCACTTTTATTTCCTCCATTAGGGGTTTCTTGACTGTTCTTCCCATGGAGGGTTAGCCCATGGATAGGGTTTGAACAGGCGTCAAACTTAGCGATAAGTACGCGTGATCTTATGTTTTGAATATTATTGACCATATTACATATTATACATTTACTTATTATTGTTTCCAAGCCATTTCTTAATGAATTCTTGGAAATAAAGTTTTTGACTTTGACTATAGTCCGCAAGTAGATTTTTTCATATTTTCAATATCCATAGTCTTATTAAAATTATTAGACAAGCAAAGTATTAATATCTGGGTAACAAGCAGTGATATCTCGACCCTATATTGAAAATCGTATTAGATTAAACATTATCTGTATTTTATCTGTCTAGACATTACTAACAGTCGAGAAACATGAAAATAAAATGAATTTGTATTAAAATGGATGAGTTAAGTAGTGAAAGAGAGATTGCATATTTATAATCTGGACATTGTGTTTCCATCAAACCAGCTAGGAAACATCTGGTTCGGTTGAAGAGAGTGGCTAAAATTGATTGATTTGATAACCACGTTAGAATTGAATTAAGACACGACTCCTTAAAACAATTCTTAAACAAGTAGTTGTATGTAGTATAATCTATCTATCTATCTATTCGAGTCACTGGTTCTCTCGAACCAGTGTGGTGAAAGGATTTTAAGTACGCCTCAAAGAGGCTCCTTTCGTGCACTTGACACATGTCGTCGAATTTTCCGTTCTAGGACATTACGGTTTCCTCACGATATTATCTTTCGCCGTTTTGAGAACGTGGTATTGCGCACATAAATCTTTCAATTGAAACACTCATAGGTGCACGTCGGGATTTTTATTTATTTATTTGTTTTATAGTTAGCGACAATTATGCTGTGATCCTTACAATAGTGAAAAGAAGTAGTCCCAAGACTTAACTGCTCTCGTTAATATGTATATATGGAAATACTAAATCAACACTCGTATTGTCAGTAAATTTCAGCTCATGATTGCAGTTGCAGCGCAGATAATCCGTCATCGAGATACTGGGGTTGATTTATTGCACCCCGCTGCCTGCAGTTTTATTTCAACGGAATTTTGTAGATTTATAAACAAACTATTTAAATGTGTTAAAAAACTTTAGCAACGGTTAATTTTAGTATAGTTACTAATGGGGTAGTCAGCTACTGACTTTCGCTGATGAACACTGCTTCTATCCGAAGGCTGTACTTAATAATAATAATATTGGTGGAAAATTCACACCGCGCCATCTAGCCCCAAACTAAGCATAGCTTGTACTATGGGAACCAGACAACTGATAGAATACATATATACTTTTTTTTGTTGGAATTACATACATATAATATAAACACCCATCTTAATTATAATTATATTAGTTATATTATATATTTTTAATATTAGTTATCTGTCTGTCTTGCTGCTTCTTTTCCCTGATTTGCAGCATGGTAGAAGAAAGGAGCCTCTCTCAGGTGCCTCTTTTCAACAGGTCGAGAGGGCCAGTGACACGATTAGTAGTTTTTTTACTTAATTTATTCAAAATACGTAAACTTATATTGTTTACTTCTATCTCCCTTCAACAAAAACTCTATTAACTCAGAGTACCTTCGAATATATAGTTAGGTACATATTAACACCCTGACACAGAGTTTCTATGTTAGTCACACAAATGTTTGTCCTGGATGGGAATCGAACCCACGACCTACAGCGCGGAAGACAGGGTTACCAACTGAGCTGTGAAACAATCAATGAGAATATGTTTATTTCGGCAAAAAATTCGCTAATTAATGAGACGAAGCTTCCAAAATCAGGAAATGCGACTTGCTACATTACAGTGCAATATTATACCAGCCGGTCCATAGAATACTTTTTCTAAAAAAAAAAAAACATCGAAACAGAATATAAAGACAATGGAAATTATAAAAAAAGTTCCGTACCCATAATACCAATCCCTGTCAAGAAATATACTAGTCTAGAATGACGGATGAATCATCCTTCATTATCAATCTACCTACGTACATTTTATCATTAAAGAAGAAATTCAATATTTAGTACCTTATAAACGGTTTTATTTTTATTTTAACAGTTGTGCAATTCCAATATGATTTTATTCAATGAAGATAAGCGAAATGCAATGCGATTGGATTACCGAAAACCATTGTTGCCGGTATAACTTGATGAAATATTAGCGGCAGGCCGTTCTCTACCGGTCTTCATGGTACACGACCTTCTTAATTTGATATCATGTTTCGTACCGATACGGTATATTTAAAAATAAAAACTACTATTTTTACCTTTTAGGCTGTATTATCTTGGGATCGTTGTGACTCTCAGCTAAAGCTTCTTCCGGTAATTCGTTCAATCATAATTTAACAGTCAAGACTAATCTTATACCAAACGTTTACGTTTTTCACATTCGCAAGTCCAGGCGAGTTGACTGAATGAGTAACCAATTACTAAATAACATTTTTTTCTATTATAATTTTGTGTAGAGACATAAACAATTATGTTCGTAATTCAAAATTAACAACTCAGGCGGTTAATTACATAACTATCAATGACAAACGTAAGGATTTGACAATGACATTTATATAGGTAATTTGACAGCAACAGTGGAGGATAAATGGTACCTACCCACAGATTCAATCCCGAAAAATGTGTGGAATACCACTTTCTCCAAATGTAGAAATAAACCATTATGAAGATACCGATATGTCCTAGAACCAAAAACTAGAACACATTTGTGCCATCTAGCAATCTGTATTCTTGGGGTAGATTAAGACTTTTATCTACTCTCGCTTATCGAGAGAAGGCCTGTGATATTAAATTCGCTTCTAACCACTATACTGATGCGGCCTGAAACAAAGTTGTATGTAATCAACCCGGTCATTTAAATGAAGTAAATTGCTTTTTTAACATTGCTATTTTTATTTATTTCACCAAACAACAATTTACATAATATTTACAGAGTACAATGAAACCATTAGAGCCACCTAAACCGCGTCCAACAATCTATAGATAGCTCAACTGATCCAAAAAAATATAATTTTTTTAGTTGACGGCTAATTCTGTAGCCCTACTCACAAAACGTTAAAATTAATCGAAACGAGACGAGACAAAACGATTGAGACGTGAAACATATTTTGTGTGTTCCAAGTTATGTATCCCAGAATAAACTTTATGTATCCAAGAATAAACTTTTCTAGGACATATAACTATGAGCACACAATCTTAAGTTCTAATTTAACTCTTCCTCAATAAGGAAAGTTACGAGTTAAGCTGGGGCGGACTGTAAGGAGAACTTACGACAGCGACTATAGAACACAGAGAGCTTTCAGTGAAAGGCCTATAAAAAGCATCACGGCACAAAACGGTGTCAAGGGGAGCGCACCATTGGGACGGTTGTATGCAATAATTCAGAGTAAATTGCTCGTCGACGTCGTCCGTACATTAACGCGCTCAATGCGCGTTGTTCACTCTTGCATTGTGTCGGGATGGGATGATGGATTGTATTCAAACAGTTTATTGCATGATATTTTTGTATACAAATTTGTTCAGCCATTTCATTTTTAATTTTAATTTTAATCAATTTTGTATAGTCAAAGGTTTAAAATTGAATTTTACAGATTACTTTATTAAATACCGACTTTAAAATCAATTCACTGAACGCAGTTTTTAAGCTTTTCAGTCAGTGAAACTTGTCCGGGGAAGTACTACCACTATACTTATTTATACAGCCTTAGAGTAAGGTAAACGCAATGCCCTTCCGGTTTGAACGGTGCGGTTTCCAGTGAAATTTCAAGCACATAAGACATTCACATCTCAAATTACGGTCACAATACAACGCAAAACGAGTCTGCCCATACCAAATTAGTAGGGAATACTCAAGATGTATTTTGTTATGAAGAGACTGCTTAAAATCAGGCGGGCCATCTGCTCGTTCCGTAAAATAGTGTTATTTTTAATATCCTAACAAATTCTTTATGCGAACAAAAAATATCTATGGTTTGAAAAAATCTCACTTGAAAGGTTATGAAAAAGGTTTTTGCTCGAATTATGTTTGATGAATAAATCTTGCAAATGCAAATCCAATTGCAAATGTTTCGATGAACATAAGGACAAGTACATATTGGTACATATTTTAAAATTGAAACCTATTGGTTATCATTTAAAAAAAATACTTACGAAAGTTGTTATATTACATAATATTAGTTATATAGGTATATAACATGTTTTTAGAATTACACATTAGAAATATGTTGTGATACCCACTTTTGGGAGAAGACGATGGCTTCCGAAATTCAGTTTTTAACTAGTTCGGGAGCCAAAGGCTTCAAATCAATTGATTGTACAATGATGCTAAAACAATAAAGATTATTATTATTATTATTAATAATAATATTTTAATTAATTGAAAATTTAATCCTACATAATAACCCTTTATTATCTGCTAATGAAGGTGGATTCGCGGAACTTTCAAGAACGACTATATCGGTCATCCAATATTTTCACATAAAAACTCGCATAATATTCATAAAATGTAACGGAATCCTTTATGACGAAAGTTTTAAAATCTGCGAGAGTGAAGTTACCAGCTTACGCCAAGAGCTTAGTTTTTAACTTTTCACAATGTACCCATGCAGTTTTGCACACTATTAGTTTTGTACTTTAAAGTTAAAAACTTGATACATAACTCCGGTATCTGTTACAAAGTTCTGTCGACTCTTGGGGATATTAGCACGTTCGGTTACAAAGTACATCTTTAAATGTTGGCCAGAGTTGTTGGAGAGTCTTTAGCCATACCATGTAGTGGTAGTAACTGCACATACAATCTTTGCATGCATTACTAAGGGTAGCCTTTTTTAGCTGTAATGCATAGACAGAAAAAGTATTTTACTCCTAAACTTAAAAACCGTAAACCCTCCTTTTTACTTCTACCCCCGACCGTAGCAGTGAGTTGTGTGACAAATGCTACCTCTCCAATGTTTCAGTGCTCGTGGCTAGGAATTTCATTTTCAACTGTGAGCAGTTAATGTAGACATTGATACTTTGCAATAGTTGTTCGTGTGGAAAATCTGATCCATTAGGTTTCTTAGATTATAGATCTCTTGTCTGGGTATAGTGAAATACGAATCATGCTCAAAGTGATACTGATAATTGAAATTCGAATCTTAAATAGATGAACGCAGAAATATGTGGCGATTCTGTCACCAACCAATTAAGTAAATAAATATTGGTGGATATTTCACACAGCACCATCTAGGTCCAAAGTACTCTGTCTGCAGACATCATCGTTTCTCCACTATCATAATCCACTGTATTGTTCCTCTTATAAAATATTTTGATTTTTGATTTGATTTGAAAGTAAGCTAAGCGTAGCTTGTATCATGAGAACCAGATAATTGATTAAATACTTTCTTTGTACATACATACATATTATATACCCTGACACAGAACAAATATATATGTTTGTCATACAATTGTTCATCCTGGGTGGGAATCGAACCTACGACCTAAAGCGCAGAAGGCAGGCAAGGTTAGTACCAACTGAGCTGTGAAGCCACGGGTTGCATCGCGTGGGCATTGGCCTCAGCCAGCTGAAATAAAAATAATATTGGGTTATGCATTTTCTTCTTCTGTAGTGAAAAGAGACAAAATGTCAAACTAAAAATCTGATAAACGCCACGTTTATCAGAGTCCGTGAGGCATCCATAGACAATTTTAATAGTGATTGATACGTTTAATATTAAAATATGACGGAAAAAAGCGCTAATTCTTGAAATATGGCTAAGCACTCTAAAATCTTAGTCTGTGATCTATGTCGTCCTAAAATTAGTTTTTCTTTGTTGGCAACACAATCACCAATATTGCCACAAAATTGCGCAGTAGTTACCTGCAATGCGATTATTACCAGCACAGATAGCCTGTCACGGCCGTCCAATTCAGATCCAGCCGAGCCGAGAAAATGGGAAAATAATAAGAAAGCAAACTTTTATACAAACGACTGGCATCGTTTTAAAGTTCCCCTCTAAGGAATCTGTAGCGGGCGGTGCTATGTCTGTGACACTCGTTCAATTCAATTTATTATAGTCCTTTATGTGTCGGTTCTCAGTGCCTCTGTATGCGGTGAGGTAATGGCAAAAACTTGGTGCATCTAACGCTTAGGTGCACTATGCTAGGTCGGTATGTTGAGCATCGCGATTTTATATGATTATTGACTGAACGGATTTACTTGCCATAAGAATACTACTCGCATTCTAGTGATAGACAATGGAAACACACAAATGGTATATACGTTTAGCTACGGAGACTTCAGTGATATTAAATAATAATAAAAATTTACAAATATGTACATAATACAATGAAATCAATTGAGCTATCTAAAGACTATATTAATATATTATATATCTCATATATTTTTGGGCAATTTACATGTTCACACATGCGTGTGATTATGTATTCTAAATTATTATTTTCACGATTTAAATTTTACGTAAATTTTATAAAAAAGGAAACAAATGAAAAAAGTTGAAACTCTTTGCAAAACAGCTTCTTTCAATCATTAAAAAAACTAGCACATTCGAGTGAAGCACTTTCTAATGGAAGTTCCAAGTTCCATACTCACATCTCCATCACACGTGTGATTTGTTAGCGAACTCTGTAAGCTGTTAGCAGTCGGACCCGGGCCAAAGAGCTTGTTAAGTTTGCAGCTCGCCTCCCGCGCGCAAATAGGTAACTTGTAACGAATTAGCAACACGAAATGTGTGAACTTAACGCAATACGAGTTCAAAATAAAAGGAATATGGCGTAATCGCGTCAATCGAAATATTGACGAATTGATGAAGCCGTATATCGTAAGAGTTATTTATATATAGACGTCAAACTTAGCGATAAGTACGCGTGACGTTTGAATATTGACGGTTCCAAGTCATTTCTTTATGATTTCTATAGAAATAAAGTTTTTGACTTTGACTTTGATACATTAAACCGGATACTCAGTTATTGTTGAGAACAAGACGAAAAATTTATGATTGATTTGAAAGATTTGGTACGGTCTGAGTTAATCGTATTAAACGTGGAGTTCTATTTGAATGTGCTCATTCGAAAAAGATGGAAATCAATCGGAGTTGATAGAGATACTGAGTCTACTCCAGCAAAATCACCAAGTGAATCATGATCTAAGAGTAATAAAGGAGCGACCACAAAAAGAAATCAAATAATGCCCAAGAATGTGACGAACCTTAGTAGCCTTTTATTTTATTTTTTATATAATTTTGACGTTCTGAAGGTACGGAACGGGTAGATGGCCCACCTGGTATTAAGCGGTAACATATGCCTATAAAAACAACACAATTTGGGTCCTCCCGTACTTAGTACGACAAAACCCAAGTCGCATCATATATGCTCGTAGTCTGAGACGTGAAGCTGGAATGTCTCATGTAGCTGTAACTTCACCGGCAACCACACCTTTCAAACCGGAACACAGTAATGCATCTGCTACCAAGCATCACTGCTTGGTAGCAGTACTTTCCCGGAAGGACTTGCCATACGTTCTACTGCAACTAAAGTTAAGAAAAAGTCTTGCTTTCGTATTATTCAGATCAATTACTTGCTTTAAATCTTAAGTTCGCGCTTACGCAACGATCGTCATTAGTTTTCGAGACTAAGTAATACGAATATGTATGATAGTATACTAGTGAAAAAAAAAATTAAAACTTTTCATTTCCATTTCATTTACCTGCAATATTTTCATACGAAATGTCCTAAGTTAAAAGTGTTGAGAGCGGCACTCGGCCAGTCAGGGCACCAAACGTGCCCCGACTTCCACGGCAATCTAATTTCCTAAGCCATTGTCTGCTATCATTGGACGAAACTGTGAAATACAATTCTTGGGTCGCATGACGATTCTAAATAAAAGTTTTGCTCGAACGGGTGGTACAAGTGAATCAAATTTAGTTCTGCAATGGAATGGAAGTCATTACTGTTCTCAGGCGTCACATTTTTGTGAAAATCTTATTTCCAACTTGGATTTGTAAATCGTTTTTGTTGTGATTGTATCTTCTAAGTTTTTCATTGGATTTCTCTTGTTTTATTTTATTCTGAGGTATTCTCTCAGTTAATTAGGGGTTTGACACTGCCCTGATTCAACGTAACATTGGAGCTTCTATTTAAGGGATGTACCTAACACACACAAAGAATTACTGTCAGATCGTAAAACAGCTGTCTCGAGCAGGAATCGAACTCGCGGACCTTAAAACTCAGTAGTCTCAAGCAATACGGATGCAAGGTGTAATTTTGCCCAGTCTCAGCCAATGCGCGATACTGAAATGTTTGTGTGTTGCATATATTTTACTTTTAGTTTTATATTTCTATATATTCTGTATGTAAATAATTCGAACTGTGTTACCTGATTTTAAGTGATTTGATTATTTTAATGTTATATTGAGTTTAATTATTTATAGCAATAATTCATATTTGTAATGTTTGTAAGCGTACGTAGCAGAATGTAGGGATCTTAAGTCCTACCACCATTATGTATATCTAGGTTCAAAAACAACAATAAATAAATGGAATGATTTAAATAAATAAATAATATGGGTAACCTGTTAAATATCAGAAAAGCTACGTGAAAATTGAATAAAAACAAAGCAATCCGTCGTGGAAACGGAGACGGGACCAAAACGACGGTTAGGTAACTTTTCGCTCCAAATATTTGTACAAGTTTGATTCCGGGAAACCTTTTTTCCCGGAATCGCGTAAATTCATAAAGAATGAAACATTTGCAAGTAAAATGAAAGCTGGTAGGGGAAATGAAGGAGGATTCTCCCCCAGAAGAGGGATTCCCATTGTTACAACATTTCCCAATGAGGTCCATTTATGCATACCAAAACTTATTATGACTTCGGGCGGAAAAGTGTGAAAACACCATTTTATTTGCGAGATGCCCGGGGATGTTTAAGCTTCTCGGAACGTTTCGCGTTTCATTCGCCTATCGTATATTTCTTGGAATTTGTAAAGAACCTTTCAATACAAAGGTCGCTGGTTCGATACACAGTACAAAAGTGCGGACAAATATGCTTTTTAAATTTCATCGCTTCGATAAGTAAAATATCTCATAAGTAGTGGTGACTTTTGTTCATCTTTCATATCTTTCAATCTGGCTCCGTACTTAAATACCTGGCTTAAGTTGGGAAGTTCCGATGTTCACATTTATCGGAATTTGCAAAACATTGACACAATACATCAAGGTCGCGGATTCTAATCCCACTTAAGGTTTCCTGTTTTATTCCTCATAAGTTTGTCTTGCCTTTCATTATTTTCAAAGTTTGAGTCCTTTGAAAGAAAATAATCGATAACTTAGTTCTTCTTTCACAAAGGATACAAACTCGGTGCACCCCGCCATTTCAGTGTTGCCAGTAAACCAAACGCAAAATTTACGAATTCAAGGCATTAATATCAAAGGCTTGCATTTCAGTTACCTTCTTTACAAAGAAGATTAAAAATTCCTCTCGAGTGAAAGCGAGTACGAGTTACTTTTGTACCCAATCCTTCCATTATTACGGTCTACTCTACGTACAGTCGTATTTCAAAATAGCTTAGAAATTTTACTACATGATGCCTCTGCAGTAAATAAATAAATAAATACTGTTGGAAATTTCACACAGCTACTTGCCCCAAAGTATGCTAAGCTTGTATCATGGGAACCAGACTAGTGATATATTATAATACTTATATACATTTTTTTGTAAATTCATACATATAATACATATTTATACCCAGACATAGAACAAACATTTATGTCCGTCACATAAATGTTTGCCCTTGGTGGGAATCGAACCCACGACCTACAGCGCAGAAGGCAGGGTTACTACCAACTGAGCTATGAGGCCAGTCAAATGGAATGGCAAAACACGTAGCAGTAGAACTTGTGCCAAGTTCGCCCGGAGAAGTACTGCCACCACATCTGGTAATCTGCCGCCAAGCAGTGATGCACTCGTGTTCGTATACTTTTTTATAATAAATATTAAGAGAACAAACATCTATATACGTCGCACAAAATGTTTGTTTCGGGTGGGAATTGAACCCACGACCTGAAGGCAGAGTTATACCTACTGAGCTGTGAAGCCTGTCATAATATGCCGATATTGAGAATAATTCAGGAAGTCTGCGGCCAGCTACAGAAGAACTATAAGCTAGTTCTTACGATGACGGTACTAACATCCGAGGTCGCATGTTCGTTAGCTACATGAAAAGCAGCATTAGTGGCCGGGGCTGGAGTGAGGATAATCCGGAACTCGGCCGCGAAGCATTATCTCGCACTAGCGGTCCGACCGTGGTGCGCCCGGAATTACTGACCGACATTTTTGGATGCTATTCACACGCTTGTATGTTGAGACCTTGGAGTTTACATTTGGATCTTGGCGAGCGATTTTCCCGGTTTAGACCCGCAACGTTTGTTTCTATGTCTGTTTCTAACATATAGTAATCTATACAAATAAATAAAATTGGAGTGTCTGTTTGTAATATTAAAATAACCGCTTTTTACTAAGTGGAATAATATGGATGTATATACGGTACATATACCAAAACAACATTTTTTATAATTTTTGTCTGTCTGTCCTTCTGTCTGTCTGTTTGTTCCGGCTAATCTCTGAAATGGCTGGACCGATTTTGACGGGACTTTCACTGGCAGATAGCTGATGTAACAAGGAGTAACACAGGCTACTTTTCCGAGGGGTAAAGTAGGGGTGCGTGATAAAACCGAATTCCACGCGGATGAAGTCGCGGGCAACAGCTGGTAATAAATAAATATTGGTGGACATTTCACACAGTTCCATCAAGCCCCAAGCAAGCTAAGCATAGCTTGTATCATGGGAACCAGACACTGATATAATACTTAAATATTTCTTTTGTAAATATACATATACATATTAATATGATGAATTATACATATCAACACTCAAACACATTACAAACATCTATGTTCGTCACACAAATGTTTGTACTGGGTGACAATCGAACCCACGACCTACAGCGCAAACGGCAGGGTTACTACCAACTGAGCTATAAAGCCAGTATCGTACTCATATGCAGGATCAGATAATAATGTCTGATAGTCAGGCAGTTCTCTTACCGTGTTTTAAGGATTCCGTACCCAAATAAGGGGAACTTTAAACCTGGGACCTCCTTAAAGGGCTTTTTTTGAAGTTTTTCTGGTCTTTTTTTAAGTGTCAAATTTATGGAACGAGCTGGAGTGACCCGTTGAGGCTCTGAGTAGCCCTTAGGGAGCACTAACGTGAATATATGCAATATATAGTATTTATTTGATCAGATTAATCCTGTATCCAGTTGCGGTGAAGCTCAAGTTGAATGACATTGAATTAATTATTAATCGTCAAAGCTGTCGTCTTGGTTAATTGAGTAAGCGTTTGATAGCGCAGTAATTACCTGATCGCAACTTTATTGACACAGTCTAATCAGCAAGAAAATGTATTTACTTATTTGATCCTGGCAGCTCCGTCGAGTAATCGCTTTCGGTTCCCCAATGCGGTTTTCGAATCAGGGCACCTGAAGGCATTTCACGCAGCGCAATCTAGCGCAAATAGCGCCCCAATGCAAGCATAGCCTGTATTATGGGAACCAACTGATATAATAGTTATATAATTTTTTTGTAAATACATACATGTAATAAATACTGACACCCAGACAGAACAAACATATAATATATTCGTCACACAAATGTTTCTCTCGGGTGGGAATCGAACCTACGACCTACAGCGCAGAAGGCAGGTTTACTACCAACTGAGCTGTGAGATCAGTCAACGTACGGGCGTTGAGTTTTAATCCAGAGCTTCATTCAGAGGAACATTTCACTGCCAGACAGAGATGTAGAAGTAATTCGCCTTTCATTAGAATTAGCTATAGGTATAAATGATCAACTCGAACGCAAAAGGTCTTGAATTACTCACGGGTACATGATATCAGATACAGATATGATGATGACACATTATGTGCTATATTTATATGTATGTATATTATGTATTATTATTATATACTATATGTATTACTTATTTAGTATATATATTTATAGATAGAATAATATTTATGTATATGTATACCATTATTATGTATATAATTATAATGCGCCACCGTCTATATCATACCCACGATTCTGTTCCATAAAAAGGTTGCCTGGAAGAGATTGCTCATTGCAATAAGGCCGCCCATTGTTATTCCGTATTTAGTGTACACATAAAATTGTTTTATTTTATAAGTATTAATTTATATTGTGGTTTGGCAATAAAGTGTTGTTGTATTGTATTGTATTGTATCAGTTTAAAAATAGATGTGTTTGGAGTTTGGAGTTACCTCAACTATACAAGCAATTGAGAAACTACAAAAGCCATTATTTTTTACTTTTTACTATTATTCCTATTATTATAACTTTTTACTATTGTTTGAGTCATTATTATCTCGAACCAATGCAGTGAAAGGATATAAATGCGCCTCAAACCTCCTTTCGTGTAGGTATTGACACAATACGTCTCCAATTATTAGTTCGAGGAATGTCAGTTTCCTCACGATGTTTTCCTTCACCTCTTTGAGAAAGTTATATAGGGCTAAATCTTTCAAGTAAAGTGGTCGTTCGGGATCAAACCAGCGACCCCCGGTTTGAACTCAGACCTCCACGGCCACCACGCTCTCCATTTTTACTACTGATATATTCCAATGTGTGTACTATCATGCATACTTATAACATCAAAGGCATAATACCGTGATCGTACTTATCAAATGAACGCTGCTCTGACAAATAAAAATAAATCCTTTTTTCTCTGTTTCAACGGATCAGTTTAAAAAGGCGGACTGAAAGATTTTCCTAACAAGTGTATCATTAAAAGGTTAGAAGTTTAAAAAAAACATTTTTTTTCAACATCTATTATTTTCGTGTAATTTAATAAATAAATATAGAGGTAAGTATAAAAACATTATGTCGCTCACCTAGCGACGTATCAAAAAATATATAAAAATATACTACAATCAAAACTGGAAGTTATACATTATTTTCCATAAAATCTCGCTTCGCCAAAGTAAGACTGTATCTGTAACGTAAAGCTTGACTGCCCTAACAGGTAATTTGGCAGTTGAACCGCCTTTCTTTGCTGCAGGTCGTGGATACGATTCCCACCTAGAACAAATATTTGTGCGACGAAGCCTCACTGTATTCTGGTGTACTGAGTAATTATATATAATGTATTTATAAAAAATAATATTGTATTATAATCAGTCACTAGTTCTCTTGTAAAAAGCTTACAGTTAGATGAAACTGCGTCAAATACGACATGCAACATAAAATATATATATATAAAACCCTGCAATGCAAAGGAAAGGAAATTAAAGACATATGAGACATTTCCTCTGCACGTCTTAGAGTTACGGGCGCATACGAAGCGACTTGGATCTAGTCGTAACTAGTAGGAGAAGACCCGAGCCCCAACGGTTATTATGGGCTGAGGTTACCACTTAACACCAGGTGGGCCGTCGGTACGTAACTGTATATAAAAAAAACCTTTTGAATTTAATGTTCTTGTTGTATCGTTTGAAGGCATTCGTGCCCTGACGTTCGTTAGCCGCGTACTCTGCATTACTGTGCTCAACAGAGGCGGAGAATCCACAAATTCACTCTTTGTTCCGCCATTCTGTTGATTCGTTTATATGTTCTTTGCATTTTGATGCCAGATAATGGACAAAAGCATATTTAAAGGGATTCAGGAATAAATCTGGAATTAAGATGTCTGGCTGTGACCGCAATTCATTTGGGATATTATGGTATTTGATCTTATACGCGCATCTTAAGCGCAGTGAAAAAGGAAGCCCTCCTTTAGGGATTTCTTGTCTAGTCTTCCCCATGGAGGGTCAGATAGGGTTTAAATAGGCGTCAAACTTAGCGATAAGTACGCGTGACCTTATTTTTCGAATACTATTGACGTTTTCAAGACATTTCTTTATTAATTCTATGGAAATGAAGTTTTTGACTTAGTGTAGCATAATGATTATTGCTTATTAATTTTGTACCAGCCCCTAATAGTCCCAATAATACAGACTACACTCGAAGTGTCAGTGTGAATAATCTAAACTACCACGAGAGTCCAATCTAGATTGGTTGATGCCACAGTTCTTAAAGTTTTCGGTTCTAAGATATGCCAGTTTCTTCTCAATATTTTGATTCACAGGTTCGGGAACGTGGATAGATATTTAAGCTAAAATGTATCATAGCGTCCATGCCTTTGGGTTAAATCCTTCGATAATAAAATGTAAATTTTAAAATGTATTAATAAATGTTAATATAGTATTTAAAAATCAAAACGCACATGAGATACATACCTGCTTATAGTAGGCAAGTCATCAACACACATCCAAATAAATTCAATTATCAAAATTGTTCTGGTTCTTATAGATACTTGTTGCAACAGAAATCGGTTGATCAAGACAAAAACCAATAACTGTACAATGATAACAATTTATCAAGCCTTTTAATCTATCACCTATAGAACAAATCCCAAAAGAACAGAAAAAATTATGAGCAGAAAAATTAACTCAAAAACAAAAAGTCAGGTAAAAATATGTCGAATTGAAATTGATAGCAAACGAAGCTTTTACTAAAGCATTTAACCTACATTTGAAAATAGCGACTGCATCTAGCATCCAGCATCTCGCCGCATCCGAACTTCCCAGATTTAATATTCCCGCTAGTGGCATAACACAGAACTGGTATCAAGAAACACCACAAATCTCGGGCTTGTGGCATGCTAACTAGTAGTGATGTGTCATTGTACCGAGGATGCTATATCTTCGAATATACATGCAAAGGTTCATGCCAATTTACTTGAAGGGGTAGGCAGAACTCGGTGTGTCACTTTTCAACTTTGGGCTACACTCTTCTCTTCAACTTGGACATTAAGATGTGTAAAGTTAGCTGCTAAGTTAAAGTTGTCTTTCGGAAAAAGTGCTCCTAAATTCGAATAGCCAGGAAAAACTTTTTTACAAAGTCAGTAGATAAAATTGAACCTTGGCCATATCTTTTTTAAACTGTATTGTAATTAAATATTTGTTTCCTTTTTCCAAATTCTAGTTAATCTTTCCTCATTACCTATTAGTTTTCTTTTTCTAACTATTCAAATGAGTCCAGGTATTTTTCATCAAATTCACTAATCCTCCAACAAGTATTTTAAGTTTGACTGAATATATTTTGACGTGTAGAAACCACACAATATTTTGCAGAGCAGAAATATCGTGATATTCTATGGCACCCCATCTCTACAAGTTCCTCGCAGTGCATTTGCATAGATCATAGCAAAGTTATTGCGCTGTGTACTAGGTGTGTCGTTTGGTGAATAATACAGCGGCCTGGGGAATTATTGCTACAACAATTCTCCTGAGTGTCGACTTGTTATAAATTGGCCATAAAAGTGTTTTGCCCCAACGTCCTTTTCACACAAATTGGAAACTGGGGCATATTTAGCTTAATAATCATCTATACTGCTTAGGTAGCCAACATCGAGATAAAAACAGACTCGCTAAATACTTGAACGGGCTGTGATATTGTAATATTGGTGGACATTTCACACAGCGCCATCTAGCCCAAAGTAAGCTAAGTATAGCTTGTAGCATGGGAACCAAACAACTGATATAGAACTTATAAACTTTTCTTTGTAAATACATGCATATACTACATATTAACACCCAGACACAGAACGAACATTTATGTCTGTCACATAAATGTTTGTCCTGGGTGGGAATTGAACTCATGACCTACAGCACAGAAGGCAGGGTTGCTACCAACTGAGCTATGAGGCCAATCAAATGGAATGACAAAACACGTAGAGAGAGTAGAGTCATCATAGGTCTAGTATTGTTCAAACTAATGAAATTGAATGAATAAATGAAATTACAGGCGCAAGAGACATTCCACCTACACGTCTCAGAGTTACGGGCGCATACGATGCGGCTTTGGTCTTGTCGTACCTAGTAAGGGAGGACCCAAGTCGCATCGGTTGTTATGGGCAGAGGTTACCACTTAACACCAGGTGGGCCGTCGGCTCGTTCCGTAACTGTATCAAATAAAAAAAAAAAAAAAACTAATATTTGAAACATATTCGATACCACTAAAAGACTGAACTTTGGTAAGCTTGAATGTCAGCTACTAAATTACCTGTGACAGGAAAAATAACGACAACAGCTTACACACATTGCGAATGGCTGCCCAGGAGCAATCAATCTTTGTGACGTTATATTTAGCGAGAGAATTGTTGACGTTCAGTCCTGTGTACCTAAATTCAGTTCCGTCTGAGTTCAGATTTAAAAATCTCAGTCTTCATACACTCAACATTTAACAATTTGAGTACGAAATATTTCGATGGTCTCTCAGGAAGAGGCATTTCATCAGGTAAACAACCCTAGATCAGCCATCATACCAAAATTCACGATACAAGAAATCCAAAATGATTGAAACAACACATTTCAGTATAGGTAATTGAGTAGTTGACACTAATAGGATAGCTGACAAGAAAACCCAATTTTCCTCTTAAGTTTTCGCAAAATCAGCCCTGTGCTATATTAACACGAGCCATTTCTTGTATTTTGCGAGGTGTTATATTTTCGAGGCTAGTTCATTAAAAGGGTTTTTTTTTTGAGGTGGGTTCAGGTTAAAATCTTTAGATTTGGAGTTCTCAATTAGGATAATAATCCTTTTACTAGTACATGTAATATATTAAAGTTGTAGTGTGTGTGTGTTGTGTGTGATTTTGACGGGACTTTCACTGGCAGATAGCTGATGAAACAAGGAGTAACTTAGGCTACTTTTCCGAGGGGTAAAATAGGGGTGCGTGATAAAACCGAATTCCACGCGTATGAAGTCGCGGGCAACAGCTAGTATACTATATGTGCGGCGGCAGTCAGGATGTCTTCTGTATTCGAGTGAACCGTTTGAGTCGTGCTGAAGTACGTAGTCTCTTTACTTTTTTCTTTGTATATTAGTCTTTGCAGTGGGCGACAAAGGCATTCACTTATTCTTCCGGCCCCGAATCGTGTATCCTCGCAGCTAAAAGTAGGGTCGGCTCTACATAAATGGATAACACTCTTATCCCCTAACAAGGGCCAAATCCACATCACAAAGAACCGCATATAAAACAAAACCTCAATAATGTGAGATCAAAGGCTGTTCTCGCTTGCACTTGTCTCAAGGCCCTGTGTTGTTTTCGGGCGAGCTGAGCGGCGAGCTAAGCGGTGAGGTGAGCGACGAGCTGAGCGGTAAGGTGAGCGGCGAGCTGAGTGGCGAGCTGAGCGGTGAGCTGAGTTGCGAGCTGAGCGGTGAGCTGAGCGGTGAGCTGAGCAATGTGGTACAATTATACAAGTACTTATTTGATAATTTTCATTTTACTGATAGATTAATATCAATATCATGGTCCTTAAACGGTAGTAGAAAAGTTCAATTCTCAATCTGATATCGATTGCTCCAATGACCTCAAAATTTACACTTAATTTGTATTTTTTTATTAATTTATAAATAATACTACATTAATACTTTAATAGCTTCATATAGCTCTCACATGTGGCTGGACTAATTACGCTCGTACGTAAAAGGTTAAGTTTGGTACGGGCGTAATTAGTCCGACAAAAAGGGCATGATTGTGTAATCTAACGTCCCCTCACGCCCATGGGGCCCTATTGACCTTTGCTCTAAATGATGGCTGGCTTTCGTAGCTCGGGGCGTCACCAACGCTATTGTACGTTTTTCTTGTAAGGAAACAATGAAGTAAGGAAGAAGTTTGTGCTCTGTAAGATAACAAACAATATTAAATTTATATGAAAAACTAGCTGACCCGGCAAACGTTGTTCTGCCATTTTTTTATGTTATATAGTTGTGGAACGAGCCGACGGCCCACCTGGTGTTAAGTGGTAACCTCTGCCCATAACTACCGATGCGGCTTGGGTCCTCCCCTACTAGGTACGACAAGACCCAACTCGCATCGTATGCGCCCATAACTGTGAGACGTGAAGGTGTGGAATGCCTCATGTGCCTGTGATTTCATCGGCAACCACACCTTTCAAACCGGAACACAGTAACGCGAATGCGTCACTGCTTGGCGGCAGGAATGGGCATGGTGGCAGTACTTCCCCGGATGAACTTGGCCATATATGTTATCAAAATAAATCGAACGTAAGTAAACATCGAAAGTGAAATATTAAATTTGAAACTGAAAGTGTGCTGTTGTCGTGTGTCGCAGTTCTGTTCAAGGATTTTTTCAGGCTCGATAAATAATAACAAATGAAGAATGAAATGTCAAAATGACGCGACACTTCAAGTCAATGAGCGACGGTTAAATGATTTGGATATTGTTCATACAAAAATACTAAAATCGCGATTAATAATTGGGGGTAGGAGGGTGCAAAATAATTTACGACTAAAAAACATATAATTCATTCGAGCTGTTTCGGAGCAGTGCGACAACCAACACGAGATTTTTAGTTATCAGATGTAATTGTAGTATTTTGTTTTCACTATTTTTCGTGGTATTTTCGCAAGAGTTACTCTACATCTCTCTAATATATTATTTGACTGCCGAAAATGTTTTTTTTTTCACTTTCAACATAGCTATCAGTTTTAGTGCAATTTTGTCCCCAAGTCCCGGGGCCGGCAAATAGTGGGTGAGAATTGCGCGGAGCCTTCAAAATGAGATAGGAAGCAGTGATATGGTTGCCTAAAGGCTTAGATGATTTTTTGTTTTGTGTCCAAACCATTGCCGTCTGTGCACGGAATGCCACTTACAAACGTGACACGTTACCTTCTATCTGCTCGCATTCGTAGCAGTGTTAATATATGCACACAACACGTCAGCACTCAGGTGTGAAAGCAACGAATTAAAACCCCTTTGTGGTGTAATTGCGTGGTGAGTGGCCGTAGTAATAGCAACTTTTGCTTTGACGATTCAGTCTTTGTACGACTGTCGGAAACTAGAATTAAATTCAACGTTTGCCTTTGATTTTATACAACCTGCGTCGTCTTTGTGTAGCGGTAGAACCAACTGGCCTTGTCGTGATAAAATGCTGCAATCTGTCAGACGTTAATTTTTGTAAAAAGATACATTGTACGAATGCTGAGTTAATGTTACGGAATTGTATCCAGTATGTGTAGATAAGTGTATTTTTCAAGGTTATTCTGTATACTTTAAAGGTTTCTGACCGACCCTGCCTTCTCCGCTGTCGGTCGTGGGTTTGATTCCCACCCGGGACAAACATTTTTGTGATCATTTGTCATATTGATCATTTATATGTATTTACAAAAAAGTATAAGTATTGTATCAGTTGTCTGGTTCCCATGATACAAGCTATGATTCGTTGGGACATACAGATGGCGCTGTGTATAATGTAAATGTACACCAATATAAAAAAAAAACGATTTGGTCCACACGATCTCGAGTTTTGCGCTTAGCAACAATTTTTTTCATTCATTTATTTTTATTTATATAGATAATTGTCGATGTCTTCTTGCCTAGTGTTTTAGACACCTAAGGTCCACCTTCTCTTCAAGTCCATGTGTGCATTTTAAAACACAGGTGAGCACACATCCTCAAAACAAGCCCCGTCAAGTCATGCCCATTTCTGCCGCCAAGCAGTAACGCATTTGCATTACTGTGTTCCGTTTTCAAAGGTATGGTTGCCGGTGAAATTACAGGCACATGAGACATTCCATCTACACATCTCAGAGTTACGTGCGCATACGATGCGACTTGGGTCGCAGTAGGTCAGGTAGGTTAGTAGGTCGTAGTAGGGGAGGACCCAAGTTGCATCGGTTGTTACGGGCAGAGTTTACCACATAACACCAGGTGAGCCGTCAGCTCGTTCCGCAACAGTTACATAAAAAAAGTCAGTTTTGTATAATTCCATAAAAAGCTACGATTTCCAGCGATATTCCTTTCATCGTGTTGGTTCTGGTTGGGACTCGAACTATTGTTTCTCAGCACCAAACTTTTCGGTCGATACCATAAAACTTGATAGCATACAACTCAATGTAGGTTATTCAATGACAAAGTATTAAATTATTCACCCATTTCAAATAACAAGCAATATTTAGCTAGAAGTTTACTAAGCAGAAAGTTTGTTTAATTAAATCTTTGCGACAATTTCAAAACATCTGGCCCGCTGAAGATTTCTTTGGGGACAGACTTAGAATTTAACTTTTGCGGCTTTATTGGCGACCTTTGCGGTTATGACTTTAATTTTAGTTTGTAAAGAAATACAAAACTGCCTACCTGAGCCTTGAATAAAACAAGTTAAATTTGACTGGGAGGTACCAATGCCGCTTGAGTTGATTTTGTAATAACATCGAAGATAAGATAGCTAATATGAGTATGCAAAGTCAGAGAGTTAGTCTGGTAAGAGAAGTATACTAGTCTAGTAAGTCTAGTAAAGAGAGGGAGAGAGAGAAAGAGAGTATAACGAGAATAATTATCTAAAAATCATTGATTATATCATTTTAAAATCAATAATGGTGTATTTAAGCTAAGTTTGTTATTGTTTGTTTAATCAAATAGAACATTGGGCTTAAGTTGAACGATAAAATATAAATGATTGCCTATATTTATATCATACATACGATTTAGCTATATCAATGAGATTTTACGAGAGTGAAATAGTATTTTCCGTTGATTAGGAAATTATTTTAGATTATATTTGTTTCAGAGATCAATCGGCTAGGTTTGGTCTGAACTCTGTTCACACACATTGCAAATGAGCGTGCCGCGGCAGCGTCTACCGAAGCACAAGATGTTAATATTAGTAATTCAATATTATCAATCCAGTCGACCACTTTGTAAAAATCCATAATATATTTATAATGTTTAAAATGTTGTTTTTTAAATGTTTGTTTGTTTTTAATGTTTGTTTTTTTTTGTTTTTTTGTTTTTATGTTTTTTTTTTTATTGTATGTAGGCCTGTAGGCCAGGTTTTTTAGAGTAGTATTCTTGTCCATAGTTGTTCTAACGAAAAGACTTTCAATAAACTATAGATATTCTATGTGCCTATGTATTCTTCTGGAATAACCTGTATTATACTCCTGTTAAATAGTTCCTGTATGACAGCTAGAACGAGCTGTCACTAAATGGTAAAAACCAAAGTGTAAAAAGTTCAAACTACGTAGTTATTTGAATCAAAATCTACATTTAATAATTCCATAATATACCGCAAATATTTGATTTCGATTAAAAACCTGACGCGTAATTAACCACGGATAAATTATTGTAGCCGCCAGACTATTTAAGTAACGCCTCCATCACGGACAATTTCAATTTTAACAGAAGGGTGATTCAGCGGCTAACTGTTATATATAATATAATATTAATAATATTGGTGGATATTTCACACAGGCACCAAAGTAAGCTAATCATAGCTTTTATCATGGGAACCAGATAACTGATATAATAATGTAAATACATATAATACATATTAACACCCATACACAGAACAGACACCTTTTTTCGACAAACAAATGTTTGTCCTGGGTGGGAATCGAACCCACGATCTACAACTCAGAAGGCAGGGTTACTACCAACAGAGCTATAAAGCCAGACCGTATTAACCGTTAGTTTTAAGTTACTTCTATTTTAGTTTTAGTTTATGGTGGTCTGGAAAAAATCGTATCATACGATAAGACCGCTATTGGATTCATAGCAATTTTCGCAAACTACGTATGGAATAAAATATATAAAATAAAATAAAATATAATATATAAAATATAATATAAAATAAAATATATATAAAATAAAACTACGTATTATCACCTGTGTTTTTCCAAAAAAGAATTATCGAGAATGTATCTAGAATTCATACTCATAATTCAGCTGATGTAAGTATTAATTTGATAAGTAATGTCTTTATTCATAAATGTATGTTTGTATTTCGTTGAAAAAAAGAGGGGAATCTTCTGATTTCGTCACCATGATCGAAATTTTCGGCGAACTATTAGTTCAGTGAAGAATTACCCTAATCGTGTTTGAACACTTACTTCACCGCCAAGGAACGAGAATGATTCCCCGTTATTTATTTATTTACTTATTTATTATCACCAACAAAGTATTGTACACACCGATTACAATAAACAATATTTCCATCTAAACAAATCCTTCTTAATATTACTCTAATTACAGGCGAAAGACTTCAAGCAAAAATTAGATTAACAGTTGAGCGACAAATCTATCTCGTAATTGGATGACATTTTTTTTTCAGTTATTTTGATTTAAAAACCAAACTTCTGAACCGATTTTCTATGGGACCTGAAAGTATATACATTGAATTAAAAAAATAATTTTCTAAATCGCTTTATAAATGACGGAGACATAAGGTAACAAACATAAAAAAATTACAACCAAATTGATAACCTCCTCCTTTAGAAGTCGGTTGAAAAGTCAAATAATATCTTACAGAAACTCATTCAAAGAATTACCCCGAACCTATCTGTGTTAATGGTTTTCAGCTAACTACATAATTACATTCAAGAATAAATCTTGGACACTATGAATAAAGTTTCAAATGCAAATTTGAAACCATTAGGTAAACTATGTTATAAATGATTATTTAATGGTTATTCTCATTTGTATTTAGCTCAGAAGTTTTTAATTAATTTAATTTTAATTACTCTATTTACTTATCAAAGCGCAAATATTGGTAGTTATTATAATATTTGTACGAATAATATTGTTACTGAATTACAGCAGCCCATGTAAATTTATCAACCGTTAGCTTTCGTTCACGAAAATAAATAAATATTGGTGGACATTTCACACAGCTTCATCTAGACCCTTTATCATGGAAACCAGACAACTAATACTTATATACCTTTCGTAAATTACTTACATATAGGTAAGGTTTACACCCAGTCCTGGGTGAGAATCGAGCCTATGACCTACAGCGCAGAAGGCAGGGTTACGACCAACTGAGCTGAATTGAAATTTTTAGTCACCCATCAGTAATTTTTTTATATAGGTATTTTTTGCCAAAATATCGAATACATCAAAAATGTATCTACATGAATATATCAGTTGATAAAACTATTCGAGGAATACCTGCTGCGGCTCAGATGGATAACATAAACACGAAACGGAACATTTTCACCTCCCAGCATATTCTGAGAACAATACCGATTCGGGACCACCCTATCCTGACCCCCGATTGCCCTTGCATTAACCCTTTCCCCAGCGTCTGTGCGTGAGGGTGCGAAAATGGGGGGTCTACTTGAGTTGGCGCTGAGTGTATAAGACGTGGAATTCGAAAAATTCAATTTCCTAACTGTGAATTTAGTGGAGAATGTAAGAAATAACCGGCTTTCTGTCGGAACGCTCCCGGGGGACTTGAAAGGCGAACGAGAATCTAGGGCTGCTACCTGCCTTTCATGATTTAAGGGTTACCAGCATCAAAAACAAGGGTTTCATATTACTTCCCGGTAAGACCTCAGGTCAAGGTAATCTTTATATGGAGATCATACAGTTTTACTTCGGACTATTATTATTATATTATTATTATATGTGTTGTGTATCTATGTTTGTCCATGCCACCTGCAACACAAGGAATGCAAGTGAATTTCGATGGGTAACTTTTATTTTGTCTAAGCTAATACAAGTGTTGGAAAATAGGCAACGTAATAATGAAGCTCAGCATTAATTCGCCGAGATATTTAGGATTTCACATTTATATGTAAGTTTGCCATATTTAAATCAAGATCAAAGGTTTTAAAAAACTGTACAACCTGTACTAATCAATCTAAAAGAGCCAACCCAATATTTAAATCAATAAATTATATCAGCCTGAAAAACAGGGTAACCCGTAAAAGTAAGGCAACTCTACGAAGTACTTTGTAAAGAAAAAATACGTCATGCCACATTTGTTTTAACGCCTATATTTTGTCTTTATACATTTGGTTGTCATATCTGAGGCAGTAAAATATGGGTATTTTTCTCAAAAATAAACCACATTGATTTTTATATTTTAACTTTCAACTGCGAACAGCCTGCATAGCTAGCAAGACTAGGGTTTAATTCCTGGCTGGGACCGACCTGTTTGAACAAGGTTTGTTCTGTCTGGTATGAGTATCAAAGAGGTTATTTGTTTGTATTTCATTCTAGTGCCTAACAGAGCGTAGTCTATATAAATAAAAAAAAATGTTGCCAGTGAAAGTCTTGTAAAATCGGTCCAGCCGGTTCCGAGATTAGCACAAACAGACAGACAGACAATTTTTTTTATTATAAATGCCGTATACATTTTTATATGTGATTTAGTTACGGAACGAGCCGACCACCCACCTGGTATATAAAGGTAACCTCTGACCATAACCGATGTGACTTGGGTCCCCCCTACTAGATACGACAAGACCTAAATCGTATCGTATGCGCCCGTAACTCTGAGACGTGTAGGTAGAATGTCTCATGTGCCTGTAATTTCACCGGCAACCACAACTTTCAAACCGGAACAAAGTAACGCAAATTCGTTACTGCTTGGCTGCAGAAATGGGCGCAGTTGCAGTAATTCCCCGAACGAACTTGGCGTGAGTTCTACTGCTAATGCTGCTGTATTTGAAGCTACTTTAACTTATAATTTCAAACTGATACTTCAGTGTTATTTGTATAGATTAAGAACCACCAAAATGGACTAAATATCCGTATGCTGTTATATTGCAAGAGCCAGTCGCAAGTTGCATTTGAATTAGGCATAAAACATAATAGCTCTTTAAGATGCGGCACTAGAGTACCATCAGCGTTACTGTTATATCCACATTAGCTGCATACTCTTGTGTACAAGAGACAGTGGTAGATATTATACGTGATTTATTTATTATAAAATAATATAAGTGAACAACATGCTACTTTCAGTGCAATGATATCTTATAGTATTAATCAGGAGTGAGCAACAATGAGACGATGGTTGTTATAAAATAACTGGTACTAAATATCATAAATAGACTAATTTATTTGGAAATATAATTAAACTTTACTACCACATGAAGTTGGCGAAAGTTTATGTGTCAACGATGATCATTAACTTAATTTTATTTGTATAATAAGCAAATTAAGTCTTAGTGAGCGCCTAACATAGACATGTTTTAATGGACTACTTTGTCTGAATAATAAACCTTTACTACTATAGACAATTTCATGAGATAATAAAGTACTTAACAGTTTAATATGACCAATGACAGTTTTATGTTTTGATTTAATTCAGAAACCAGAAGACTAGAAATTTCATTTTAAAGTTGGATTCTGATCATTGTAAGAGAAACAAAGATCCGATTCAAACGTTAGTCTAATTACAATATAGGTATATTACAGCCAATTTCCTAAACTTATGTCTATATTTCAGAAAAAACATAACAAAAATATACGAGGAAAGAGTTTGTATCTGTTTTTAAAATAAATGCAATGTAATGTACTCTTTATGATCAGGTTGAATGAGGAATATGTTTTGGGCAAATATGCTTCCTTTGACAAGATATTGTATATTTTAGTGGCATAGCTCTTGCACTAGAACTCCTGTTGCTGCAGATCGCGACGAAGTTTAGTGCTCATTTTGAACAATATCATAACTTCCGGCAACGCTGCAACGCATACTTTGTGTCTACTTCAAACTGGCAAACTGTGGTTTAGCTTCCGCGTACTTATGAAACCTACGCCATTTGAGAGTTACGCCAGATACGGGAAATACAGATATGAGGGTATGTCGAATATTTTTTGTCCATGTTGTTGTCTTACAACATAAAATATTGCAACTTTACTAAATTTTTTTTCTAACACTTTAACATACGGACGGATTTTCATTCATTATCATCTATTGAGAGAGGAACGTTAATTTTAAATTTCACACAGTGTATAAATTTGAAAGATAACCACTTTTTAATAAACTTTCATTATTGAACAAATATTGTACTTATAAACCTGACGAGCTGAGATAGTTAAATGAAAAAAAAACACAGGGGTTGTGAGTATTGAGGCTTAAGATTTAGTAGCATAATTTATTCAAATTTTATTATAAAAAATCACTTTATCTACCCTAGTATTTGCACAACATTTAAAAGCCGGCGTATTCGCTAAACACACAGCTACCCTTTACAATTTGCAAGGATTTCCCTCTATGAATATAAATTAGTCGATAACATTGGGCATTTATGTTATAAAACCGTCAATTAGGTGCCCCTATCGCCAGCGGCTCTTCCATAATTGTGGTCGTTGGAGCCCGGGGCCCGAGGAAATTGTTTTGTTTAGTGTTCTTGCCCTTACCAATGTGTATTTTGCTAGCTCAAGGGTTATTACACGTGCATTGAATCTACTTTGAATAATGATTAAATAGCACGGCCCAGCAAACTGATAATGTTGATTTTTAAAACGTTTATTAGATACATTTTGATTTATTTTACCTTAAATAAGCTTATTTATGAACTCACACTCTGGAGGTCTATTCTATTCGAGTCACAGTGTGGTGAAAATATTTTAAGTGCGCCTCAAAGAGGCTCCTTTCGTGCACTTAAAATAGTGGTATGACACAGTAAGAGTAAATTATACTCCACACACGTTCTTCAAAGGGACCAGCGTAGCAAGGTCGCCTTCTTCATCAGTACCAGTACTGGTGAAGAGTCGATGTTATTGATGTTCCAAACATAACGAATTTGGCACAGCAAGAATCAAAACGTTTTAACTACAAGATTTTAAGATATTTATTTACATAGCCTAGTATATAATTGATATACAATAAATAGTATTTTATAAGCTAACAACTCAGTGGCATTTGAGCATGACAAATTTGTCAAGGCGCTTATAAAATATAATATTAAATATACTTTTTTAGTAAATAGTTAAATAGTTGTTTGTTTAAAATTACTATTACTGCATATAATCCTAAGTTTAATATAATCTTAGGTTTAAACTCTTGTGACAACATGTTATCTGGATATACTTCGTTCGATGTTATAAATCTTTCAATAATATTAAGCTTATATACCCAATTAATATAAATAAAAAAGACCACTTTCGAAATATGGTTATATTTTCTTATTTTATCAATTAAACCTTCACTAATAATATCAGTTTACATTAAAATCAGCGTAACAATTTCACACCATTCTCTCACGCTATTATTAAGGCAATGAAAACATTTTCCAAACGGCCCGACCCAAAGACGCTATAAAAGGAAATAGTTAGTAATAGCTCCATTGCGTACGTACGGAACACGAGTAGGTATTCTTTATTATATTCCCCTAAGTAAACATAGCCCCAATATTAGACCAGAACATATGGCAGTGTGTGACGTGGTTTATTAAACGCTGTGTAAGGATAAAGTTGGCCGCATACGAGCTAACATTGACAAACAGATTTTGAAATGCAATATATTGTTGTTTTAGAGTTGCTGAAGTTTTTAAAGCTATGTGAAATAAACGTGTGGCGCGTATTCATTATGTAACCCCCTAACTAAATATAGTTTGGAAATAAGACCGTAACATGGAACCTAAGACTTGCTACGACTATTTTGTTAACAATAATATACATTATTAAATAAATATAAAAATTGTCAGTTGAATCTTTGACACCTGTGAGACGCACTAGTTATGTGATTAACATGCTTCTAAACTATTACAATCTATTTTTATTCGATAATATTCATAGTCTTGTTATATTTGAAGAGCATTAGAACTCTCGCCAAGTTCGTCCGGGGAAGTACTGCCACCATACCCTTTTCTGCCGCCAAGCAGTAACGCATTCGCGTTACTGTGTTCCGGTTTGAAAGGTGTGGTTGCCGGTGAAATTACAGGCACATGAGACATTCCACCTTCACGTCTCACATTTACGGGCGCATACGATGCGACTTGGGTCTTGTCATACCTAGTATGGGAGGACCCAAGTCGCATCGGCTGTTATGGGCTGAGGTTACCACTTAACACCAGGTGGGCCGTCGGCTCGTTCCGTAAATGTATTACATAAAAAAAAAAAAAAAACGCATTAATTAAAATTATGCAACTATATATTTAGTAAATACTGACCGTTATGTCGTCTTGTAATATAGTATTTAATGTTGAACATGTGCGTTGATTGGACATCACTACACATATTCAGCAACATTTTGCAACTTTTTCGTCGTGCGCTTTTAATTTTGCTGTCGTTGCCAATACCTTAGCTGAGCTACAATCTTTTAATATAATTTTATTACTATGTAAATAAATTCAAATGTTTATCTGCGTATACTATCGCACCTTCGTATTTTTTGATGTTTATGTATCTTGCGGGAAGGGTTGTCTATAAGAATAAAAATTTAAGGTTTTTGATCAACATGATACGGGGAATAATGTTTGTAAACGAGCAGAACGCTTACACACTTTTGTCCCTGCACTAAAATTTCCTGTGTCACAGCAGAGCTACCAATTTAGCCACTGTACTGTCTGTTGGTTTTATTGCTATATCTAAATCAGCAACGTGGCAAATTATCAATGCATAATTACCAGTTCATTATGCTAATAACACGATGCTATCTGCGATAATTGCAAGTTAGGTAATTCAAATTTTCCCCATATATCACTCCAAGGTCGTTAATTACAAACTATGTTAACGCCGCCGCTACATACATTGTATTCATTCATGATAAAATAAAATACTATATAATATCAAAACAATGAAAAATATCACGCCATGTCTTCCCGACGAGGTAGGCAGATTCACACTAGGGTTGGATTCGGTATTAACTGTGATAAGAGAAAACTAGTGTGAAATACGCGTGCGGTTAAAGTTAATTGAGTTAAGCAATGTTAGAAAAAGACGGGGATACAGCAGCGAAGTATTAGGTTCAGCTTTTGAACAGTAAAGCTAGACTCAAATGATTGGGTCATCGATACATTTTTGTTATTTGAAGTGTGCATAATTAATAATATAATATTGGTGTACTATAGGAACCAGACAACTGATAGAATACTAATATGCTTTTTTTGTAAATATACACACATAATAGGTACATATTAACACCCAGACACAGAAGAAACATCTGTATTTGTCACACAAATGAATCGAACCCACAACCTACAGCGCAGAAGGCAGTGTTACTACCAACTGAGCTGTGAGGCCTGTCATGATGAGAATTATATTATAGAATTTAATTCAAACCATTTTATTATAAATCAACTTAAATGATTTTACGCCGTGGTACTTTTAATTTTTAATATTTGTAAGGTACATTATTAAATTATTTTACATGACAAAGTATACACTTGCAATTGTCGGCGTTATGAGAATCAGTCCAAATGGCCACATACAAACATAACCTCAGACTGGCAGATTGATCAATGCCGCTCTACAATTACAGGGAACGCCGACAGGCAAAGTCAACAATTGTACAAACGGGCATGTTTGCAGAAGGCACGCGCCGAGAGAAGCACTGTTCGAGTTTGCACTCAAGTTACCTGCTGGTCACTAGAAGGGATTTATTCATGAGCCACCTCGCTGCATCAATGTGACTTAGTCCGTCCTCTGTTATTTTAGGGTTGGTCTTTGGGATTGATTACATGCACATGATATCTATTGACTGATTTAAATATACCAATCTCCAAGCGTTCATAAAACTTGAACAGTATAATAAATTGCATCAAAAAAGATAAAGTGACAGCCCTGTCTACACAGTTATCACAGTTAAAAAGTAATTTACAAAAATAGTCAGATTTTAGTCTGAAATATGCGGCAACAGACTAACCAAATTGCCAAATAAACAGCTCGTAAGCCTTTAAATCACGTTCACCAACTAATTTGCACCGCTATAATTTTTGAAAGTTTACGATAAAATGATTTATGGATTGTAAAATTTTGTGAATTTCGTATTGCCGCCTTTAGGGTTAACTGTCATGGAAGGGGAACAAGTTAAGGGATGTTACATTTACAATATAAAAGTCGGATTATGAATATATTTTTCTTGTACTATTTTGGCTGCTTATTACTATTTTAAGAGCAGTAGAACTCATACCATCTTCGTCTGGGGAAGTATACCACCATGTCCATTTCTGCCGCCAAGCAGCAATGAATTTGCATTACTGTGTTCCGCATTGAAATGTGTGGTTGCCGGTGAAATTACGGGCACATGAGACGTTCCACCTACACGTCTCAGAATTACAGGCGCATACGATGCGACTTGGGTCTCGTACCTATTTGGGGAGGACCCAAGACGCATCGTTTGTTGTGGGCAGAGGTTACCACTTAACACCAGGTGGCCCGTCGGCTAGTTCCAAACAGTATCACATAACAAAAATGCATATCCTTTTCTCAGATATTTTAGACCACTCAGGTAGTAAGCTGCATTGTGCAAATGGTCAGAGGGATGTGAAAACGGTTCACTGGCAAGCTTCAACATTGGAAATGTCAGCTTTGACAACGACTCTATAAAATTCACATGGTGAATCAAGAATCTGTTTAACTTTATATTTGTGACGTCTGCAAAAGAATATTGGCACAACGGTTATGAGAATAGGACAGATATCTCAATATAATGAACTAATATAAACCGAATTACTTTGTAACATAGGAAAGATATCGGAGGGCTGCCGGGATTTTGACCCGCACCCTTTTTACTACGCCTGGAGGGACGGACTGAATTATCTGGTCACAATGAAACCAACATTATAAAAGCTGAATAAGTAAATCTAAACATTTTCGCAAAAACCACTTTCAGTTATATTTAGCGGATGATTTTTCTATTATTGAATTCCTAATTCATAAGTACGGAATTACGTAGTCCACGTGTGAAACTTACGGTCCGTAGGTCCGGCATAGCCATCCCTGGTCACTTGCGACCTTAAAATATCCAGTAGCTATAACTCGGGCTCTCATAAGGGAGCACTAACTTTTGCAATTTTCCCTTCTGCGAGTTACCCTTGGGCCCTTCAAAGGCGAATTACTGTTGGTTAAATTCACTCTCGATTCAACGAGGACTCCTGTTTTTTAGTTTTATTTCTTTGATCAGCTCTTTGAAAGTGAAAATTGTTTGGAACTTTCTCTAGTGGAGACTTGTGTTTATCGGGCAAATGGTAACTCGAGTTATTTCAAAAATTACAAATGTTTTTAAGTTAACGTTAAGTTAATGAGGAGTGCGCTTAGCATCAAAGTATTAAGTAAAAAAAAATAATTACAAAACACCATCTCTTCAACCATTTTGTAAAAAATATTTAAAAACCTATTTATATATTTACAAGCCTTCCTCGTTTATCTTTCTTTCTATTAATAAAAACTATCTGAATCCGTTGGGTGGTTTAGGAAAAGTAAGAAGAGAAACAGAAAGAGGCAGATAATTACTTTGTTTCATACTATTTATAGATTAGAGTGATGAATATCATCCTGACCTCTCTCGCTGTATGCCATTGGATTCTAGTGCAGGATTTCGGGCCTCCTATAGGTCGAATAGGATTTGAACTGTGGCCGGGATCAGCTATACGCATGATTTTGTAATTTTTAAGGTGAACGATTGACGTTCTCCAAGATATACCTATTGCTTCAAGAATAAACTAGAAGTTTTCGTCTACTATTGTCTATTGTCTAGCATTGTTTATAGTATATTGTATCCCAGATTCGGTCCCAGCTGAAGTAATCGTTTGTATGTTCATTAGAAAGTTTAGACGTTAGACGAGTTTAGACCCGAGTTTAGTAGGTCTTGGATTTTTGTGTCGTGTATCCGTGTCTGTGTATTCCACTCCACCTGTGATATACTCATACGTCTGGAGGTGAAATATGAAGCTTGGTAGTACGGGCAGTCAGTAACTTTGAAAGTCAAAATAGTACAGGGAATTTTAAAAATATTTGAATCTCAGGTTATAACTTTTTTAATATCAAACATAAATTTTTAACTCAATCTGACATGTCTAGTATTGTATTGTACATGTATTTATGTTGAAAGGTCAATAAATGAATTGAACTGTATTTGAAAATAAACGAAAACGAACAGAGGCATAATACGGCCTCATCAAAGCTTACACCGCTGAATTTAAATTCGCCACACATTTGCGACCCCATATTTCTTCCGGAGAATTCATTAAACGGACATAACTGCACAATAGCACCATTACTGTGAAGAGTGGTCACTAAAGTGCAACGGAATTGTAAGCGCAGATTGTACTGGTCGTAAGGGTACCCCATTGTACGGTGCCGTATTTCTGTTGTGTACTGTTATTATATTCCATCTAATTTTGTGAATAATTATAATATATGAGTCTATGTTTATTCATATTAAAATGAGTTTTGGAGAACTATAATATCTTATATAACCTCTTTGTTGTTTGAAAGCCAAACCAACATGTTTTAAAGAAAAACAATAATCACTGAACATCGAGACAGGATTGAAATTAATCAAACAACGCTAAATTTTCGACGGACAGATCATTTGGTTTAATTCCATTCTATGACTTCTTTGGGTCCATAAAACAATTTTTCAAGTTCAAGATGTTACTAAATAAATAAATAAATATTGGTGGACGTTTCACACAACGCCACCTAGCTCCAAAATAAGCTAAGCATAGCTTATATTATGGGCACCAGGCAATTTATATAATATTAATATACGTAATAATCTTGTAAATACATTAATTTATATATACACTCAGACAGAACAAATATCTGTGTTAGTCACACAAATTTTTGTCCTGGGTGGGAATCGAACCCACGACTTATAGCGCAGAACCCAGAGTTGCTACCAACTGAGCGATGAGGCCTGTCAAACGTCATATGGGCTTTTTATGTAGAAAATTTCGCTTGAAAAATCAGCTGTTTCCTAGATGATAGACAATTATATTTAGCAACTTTGTACCACGGACTTTACTGCCATAATTATCGAAATTCAACGTAAGATCGATTTTCGCATTAGACGATTCAATTCGGCTATTATCGATAATGCTTCCTCGAACTCTGCGTATAAATAAACTGGCTTGAAAACTCATGGCTAGATAAACCAGACTGTGAGCGAAGCATCCAAATAATTGATACCTTTGACCGCCCAGAATATTCAATTTGACTGCCATTAGTATTGATGCAAATCTAATGTTACAGCCCTCAGTGGGTTTGTTCCCAACAATTGACAAAAACAGTACCGGGGAGTATAACTGCTAGTTTATTGACTGGCCTTGCAGCTCAGTTGGTTAGTAACTCTGCCTTCTGTAGGTCGTGGCTTTCAAATCCCACCCAGGACAAACATTTATGTGACGAACGTAGGTATTTGTTCTGTGTCTGGGTGTTAATATGTATTTATATGTATGTAGTTACAAAAAAGATGAGATGTATTATATCAGTTGTCTGGTTCCCATGACACAAGCTATGCTTAGCTTACTTTGGGGCTAGATGGCGCTGTGTGAAATGTCCACCAATATTTTTAATAAATATATATCTAATATATATTTAATAAATATTTATATTTTATTTTCATATTAGTTATTTTAATCATATTTAGTTTAATTTATATATTATGTATGTATTTATATTGGATTTGGTGTACTTAAAATAATACAAAAACACTTTATATAATTATTTAAAACGTCAAAATGTTATCTGTTATCTATTAAATCATTAATTAAATTATGTTATATTGAATCTGTTGGAAGAAAAAAAACACTTGGATAAAATTATGTCGATTATGTAGGTTTTCCAAACTTGTGAGGTTTGTAATCTTTCATTTCGCAAGTCGAAATACAGCAATTCGAAGTTTATTCCCGTTTTCGCCATAATATTCTTGCACACAAGAATAACATACAGAACAGATGTTGAAACAGATTCTTTGATTTCGATTGTACTTTGAACAGTTTATTCTAAATGTAATTTTTGTTCTCCTCAACTACCTAATTGTTACGCTCAGACTAAGAGGTCTTCACCTAAATTGTAATAACATTTAGTAAGTATATTTTACGAGTATATTTTAGTTTTCAATTTAATGTTTGAATGTGTATTATGTTGGTGTTCATGAATAAATAAATGAAATAAAATAAAAAGAGATATACTCAATTTGTTACACAAGTTCATTTGATTTTTCGTCTTCAGACGAGGAATGCGACTCGAGTTATCTCGTACTTTGGTGGAAAGGACTCGAGTCGTATTGCTGTTGTCTATGGGTGGCGGTTACAACTTAACATCACGTGGTCCGTCAGCTCTTTCTGTCACTAATATGACATAAAAAAAACAAGGTTACTTTTTTAATTTAATTAATTCTAAGTAATTACGCTATTGTAACGAACTAACGACAATGCTTCGCATCAGATAGAAAATTTGCAGTTTGGGTCCACATAAAAAAAAATCATCTGAAACGCGGAAAAAACATCTCAAGTAACAAACAATGGCCAGAGCGCTTTTTAAACTCCCATAACTCAAATGCATCAGAGTTTGTGCAATTTATACAAAAACTACTGCAATTTTAAGTGTCACAGATTTCCCAGGTGGCTGTTCTGCCATTAAAACTACGAAACAAAATTCATTGTTTCATGTTTGGAAACCCTACAACGGATGCCTGGACAAACTGCGTTCATTTCGTGCCTGCTGTTAGATTTGTTTTGTTTTAATTCAGACGTAAAATGAAATAAAAGATGAGTTGGTTTCTATTGTATTCACTTTTACCCGAATATTATGCACAAGCGAAATCTAATTAATATAAACTAAAAAAAAAAACATTGGTTTTTATTTTAACAGCAGTTACAAGCCCCGAAGTACGGTAGTATGAACCAGATAACTGATAGAATACTCATATTAAAATACCTATTTAAATACATAATACACTAAATATACTATACACTAATTTACTAGAGGTTTTTCCTGTGTGGGAATCGAACCCAACTACTAATTTATTTCCGTTTTTCCATATTGCTTTATTTTTATAAAGTGTTTGTGATTTTTTTATAATTTCAAACTTTTCTTTATTTATGTATGTTACATCTTTCATTTATATTCCCTGTGTAAGTGAATAAATGTTTGTCTTTTTATCGTATATATATATAGACACCTATATATAAACAGACATATACATAATATGTCTGTTTATATACGATCGACTGATTTGACAAATTTGACCTTGTATGTGATTTATACTAACCTTAATATGTGTGCGTGTGAAGACGGTATAATTCTAAAGGCGTCAGTAGCCTAAACTTGTTATTTCAATCACGTTGTAATTTCACTGGAATTGATATAACTTCCCCGGCCAGCTTGTAGTGTGTGTGTACTAGCTATGTAATGTGTCTAAGCAGTAATAAACCATCCGTCATGGAGTAAAGACGTATCATTACAATACCTCGTCGACGACCCCCCACACCTCATGGCGACCCTGCGAACTGCGCGGACAGTTGCAGCGGGCCGGACGGTCGCGTCGCGTTCGCGTCGAAATCGCTTTCGCGGAGAGCGCTAAGAACGTAGTCGAGCTATATTATATTTTCAGAGGCGACATATAGTGAACAAATTTATGATGGGGTCGAGTCAAACTAAACAAGAGGAAGTTATCATCGCTCAATCGGGTGCTAATAACGGAATTTCTATGGAAAAATTGGAGTACCATATCAGCCTGACTAATGTACTCTTGTTGGTGATTACTGTTCTCCTCATTTCTGGAGTGGTTTATGCGGCTTTTCATCTATACAGAAAATGTCATGTAAAGTGGATGCGGCAGGAACTTGCCAGAGCAGCACTGCGAAGGTCCCTACGGGCACTGCGCATCAGGTCGAAGGACGATGACATGGAAGAAAATGCAGTATAAAGTTTTACGATGAAGTGAAAGTGAAGTTATTTTTGTGTTTATTTTAAATTGTGTATTACCTAAGTATAATTAAGCGACAACCCGCACATCAAATCGCGTCTCGAGACAGTATACAGTATACAGTATACAGTATACAACATATACAGTATAGACAACGCGTCATACAGTACAATATAGTACCTACTGGAATGCAGCGAGCTTCCAAGAACTGATAGCAGCCGTGTGCATGGTGCCATTTGAACAAAGTTAGCGTGTTTACAGATTAAGTTATAGTGTCATGATTTTATTATTTGCGAACTTATATGCATGAAATTGTATTGTAAAACTTTATTGTCATTTATTATGAACTAGTTTATTACGTTATATGGATAGATTAAAAGTAATTCACAGTAGTTTGGAAGAAATAAGAACTTATTTGATTAAAATCGGTCCAAGTAGACGGAAAGGAAATATTTCATTAAAAAAGAGTTCTGAAGCTAAAGAATTAATACGAAAGTATAAAGAAGTTATTGATTTGTTAGATAGGCAGATAGGAAAAGGAGAATTACCTACGGAATTTCATGATTTTGTTTTAAAGTATAGGATAAAAATTGAAGAATTATTTGCAAATATTTTAAGTTTATGTGAGTTTCAGGTACTTTCTGAGTGCATTGAACAACCTGTAAAAATGGCGAACAAGGTAAGTTTTGATTTAAAAACTGCAGTAAGTCTACTACCACTTATGACAGATCGTGAAAATGATATTCATCAACTAATTGATGCTATTGAGTTATACAGTTCTATGATTAGTGATGACAGTCAACAGTTATTGATTAACTTTATATTAAAAACGCGACTTTCTCGTAACGCTAAATTGAGATTAAATTCGACATATATGGATGTGTCGCTACTTATAAAAGATATGCGAACACACCTTCTTACCAAAAAATCGGACGTGTCCTTGCAAAGCAAGCTACAATCGGCTTCACAAGGTGGAAAGAGTATTCAGCAATTTGGGTCTGAAATTGAAAAATTATTTGTGGAATTGACAATTTCACAGGCCGACGGGGACAGTTCAAAATATGACGTCCTGCGTCCATTAAATGAAAAGAATGCAATTAAACGATTCTCAGACGGTTTACGTAGTCAAAGACTTAGTACCATCATAGCCTCACGAAATTTTAGTAGTCTTAAAGATGCTATACGAGCAGCAGAAGACGAAGAATCGAGCTCCCCTCACCAATTTATGACTTTTAGAGGACGAGCGAATTATAGACGTTTTGGTAACAATAGTCAACGTGGTGTGTATGTCAATAATCAACATCGTGGCTATAATAATCAGTTTAATCGCGATACAGGTACAGGTAACACCAGAGGTAGTTTCAACTCAAACTACACGGTGCGAGCCCAAGGTAACTATCAGAGATCACGTGGACCTCGTGTCTGGGGTCAAGGATATAGGCAAAGAGGAACATCTCGAGGAAACCGAGTTCACTTTATGCAAGAAAACGAAGTAAGTAAGACAGGTGAACCAAGTTCAGAATTTTTTCGTGACTAAAAGCATATTCTCAGGTGAAAGCATTAACTGGGTAAATTCAAGCGTGAATGGGAAGCATTTTGATTTATTAGTAGATTCCGGAGCATCGATTTGTGCAATTAAAAGTAAATTTTTAGAATATTGTGATGTTACATTTTATTGTGAAAAATTTGACATTGAAGGTATTGGTGGTATACTCACGGCAGATGGATATGTATATTTGGACATCATTTTTGATAAAATTCAGTTTAAACATAAATTTTACGTTTTTCACGACCTACCTTGTTATGCAACTGGAATTTTGGGACAAGATTTTATTTTAAAATATAATGGAATTTTAGATTATCAAAACTATACACTGACTTTAACAAATGAAGATAAAATAGCGTGTATATCATTATTTGTAGATCAAGTTATAACGCTAGAACCAAGGTGCGAAACTATAAAATATTTACCAACTGATTCTAAAACGGATTGTGTCGTTTTGTCAAAGCAATTGACAGATCATGTGTTTTTGGCTAGTTCTATATCTAGACCTAAAAATGGTAAATTACTTGTAAAATTATTAAACACAAGTGATAAAGAATTACAAATAAATGTTTTCAAACCTCAAGTGCATAATTTAAGTGACTATGAAATAACAGAATCATGTGAGACTAAAGTAAATGCTCAAAGAGTTAAAGAACTATTTTCTCTGTTAAAATTAAATACTTATTTGAATAAAGAAGAACAAATTTCTATTGAAAATATATGTGCAAAATATAATGATATTTTTCATTTACCTAAAGATAAACTTTCAGTTACTAATGTTTATAAACAAGAGATTAAATTAAAAGAAAACGCTACAGCAGTTTATAGCAAGCCATATAGATTACCATTCTCACAGAAGAAAGAGATAGCAAAACAAATTAAAGAGTTATGTGACAATGATATTATAGAAGAGGCAACCAGTGATTGGTCAAGTCCAGTTCTGATTGTACCTAAAAAGTTAGACAGAACAGGAGAACGTAAATGGAGAGTTGTAGTAGATTATAGACGATTAAATGAAAATATAAAAGATGACAAATTTCCATTACCCAATATAAGTGACATCTTAGATTCATTATCAGGATATATATATTACTCTCATTTAGATTTATCTCAAAGCTATTACCAAATAGAGCTAGAACCAAACAGTAGGAAGTATACATCATTCACTACTGACCAAGGCCAATATCAGATGAAAAGACTTCCAATGGGGTTAAAAATTAGTCCTAGTGCATTCTCAAGAGCTATGACAGTTGCTATGGCAGGATTAAACTATGAAAATTGTTTAATATACTTGGATGACCTTGTAATTTTAGGCAGAAATTTAGAAGATCATAACAAAAATTTGATGAAAGTATTTAGCAGACTTAGAAAAGTAAATCTCAAACTAAATCCTTCAAAATGTGAATTTCTAAAGAAAGAATTACTTTATCTTGGTCATATTGTGTCAGAAAAAGGAGTATCTCCAGATCCAGAAAAAATAGAAGTAGTTAAAAATTACCCTAAACCTAAATCTTGTGATGAAGTAAAACGATTTATTGCTTTTGTAAACTATTATAGAAGATTTGTAAAAAACTTTGCATTGATTGTATTACCTTTAAATAAACTGTTTAAGAAAGACGTTAATTTTGAATGGACAGACGAATGTGAAAATGCTTTTAATACGCTCAAAACTTATTTGATTAACCCTCCAATACTTGATTATCCAGATTTCAGTGAAGAAAATGAGTTTATTCTACAAACCGATAGTTCAGGTTTTGCAATAGGTAGTGTTTTGTCAAATAAAAATGGAAGACCAATAGCATACGCGAGCAGAAATCTTAATAAAGCTGAACTGAACTACCCAATTATAGAGAAGGAATTATTAGCTATTGTGTGGTCCGTAAAGTATTTTAGACCATACTTGTTCGGAAGAAAATTTCTCGTTAGAACAGATCATAAACCATTAGTATATTTATTCGGAATGAAAGAACCTTCTAGTCGGTTAACAAAATTTCGACTTTGCTTAGAAGAATACGACTTTAGAGTGGAGTATGTACGTGGAAAAGACAATGCAGCTGCAGACGCATTATCTCGTATAATAGTGACGTGTGATGATTTGAAGAGAATGAATGATGATTGTATGTATATTATGACGCGTGCACAATGTAAGAAAGCGAGAGAAAGTAAGAAACCACTTGATTCCACGGATATGACAATGAATGTAAACAGCGAAGGGAAAGGCCTACCTAACGTTGTTGAAATACTGAAAAAGACAAAGAATGATATTGAATTAACTATGATAGATGAAAATAATTTAAAGAAGATGAAAATGAATAAAGATAATAATACACTAGTATCTAATAAAGAAAATTATGTTTATATGAGTGATAAACAAACAATATATGCAAATATAAATCCAAAATCTTTATCAACAAGAGCGCGAGACGACTTGTTGAAAGAATTGGAAGAATTTTGTAGAAAAATAAATATAGACGAGCTCGTTATAATAAAAAAAGAAGAAAATATGAATATATTAAAGATTTTAATAAAAGAAATAAAAAATGATACTAGATGGAAAGGTCCAAGAATTTGTGTAATTAATAAAGTAGAAAGAATAATTGATGATGATTTAAAAAAGGTAATTATAAATGATTTTCATTTACTACCTACCAGTGGTCATGCAGGAATTAGAAGAACTATTAACAACATTAAGAAATATTACTACTGGCCGAGTATGGAAAGAGATGTAAGAAAGTTTATTACAAAATGTATTAGTTGTCAGAAACAAAAGCATCATAAAAATGTTAGAGAACCTCTAAAAATAACTACCACAGCATCAAGATCTTTTGAAAAAGTTTATTTAGATATTGTTGGTCCTTTGGATAGAGATGATGAAAGTTTTAATTACATTTTAACAATACAGTGTGAATTAACAAAATACGTAGAAGCTTATCCATTAAAATCTAAATCAGCGAATGTAGTAGCCAGAGCATTTGTGGAAAATTTTATTTTAACTTATGGAGTTCCTACATTTATTGCTACAGATAGAGGATCGGAATTTATCTCAACACTGATGAAAGAAGCATGTGCAATTCTAGGTATTAAACAAATGTTTTCAACTGCATATCATCATGAGTCAATTGGAGCTTTAGAAAATTCCCATAAAGTTCTAGGAAATTACTTAAGAATACAAACAAACAATAATCCAAGTTCATGGAGTTCATGGATAAATTATTGGACATTTTCATACAATACTACAGTTCACAGTGAGACGAAATATACACCTTACGAATTAGTCTTTGGTCATGTGTGTTCTTTACCGAACAATTTGACATCTCGTGTAGAACCATTGTATAATTTTGACGACTATCCAGCTGAACTAAAATATAGATTGCAGAAAGCTCATAGTGATGCAAAAAACAATTTACTCAAATCAAAAGAAATTAGAAAGATTAATTATGACAAAATAATAAATCCTATTACATATTGCGAAGGTGATTTAATTCTCATTAAAGAAGAAGATTGTAAAAAACTCGATTGCATTTACTCTGGTCCTTACGTTGTTATAGAAGATATATCTCCTAACGTTATAATAAACAAAAATGGAAAAGAATATGTTATTCATAAAAATCGGACGAAATTTTATTATAATTAAATATAAAATTATGGTATAAGTATAAAAAAAAAGTAAAATGTAAACCTGACGTAAGAAATTATATGTAATAAGAAACTATAAACATAAAGATTGTGTTAGAAAGCATAGTATAAAAAGGTGCATACCTACTTATGTTTAGTTATCGTAGAAATAAGATTTTCTTTATTTTGTTTTGAAAATTATTAATATTAATGTGTGTCTTAATATTAACTGTTTTTTTTGCTAATTGTTAGATTTAAGAATTTTTTCACTCCCTTCAAAATTCTTTTACTAAAGGGGGAAGGTGTAGTGTGTGTGTACTAGCTATGTAATGTGTCTAAGCAGTAATAAACCATCCGTCATGGAGTAAAGACGTATCATTACAATACCCCCACACCTCAAGCTCGCCAGGAAAAATTATGGAGAAATGATTACCCGCAAACTTTGCTGAATTGTTCGTTGTTTACACTTAAATTACTTTAACAAAACTCGAAAGTTTCGTAATATATTTTAGGACGACGAAACCACATGATTAAAAAAAATATCATTTTCAATATATGTAGAAGCTACTTCACTTTGCATTGGACGCGCTTTACAGTGGAAACTATTTCGCTTTACCTTAGATGCGCTTGGCAGTAGAAGCTATATTGCTTTACATTAGATGCGCTTGGCAGTAAAAGCTATATTGCTTTACATTAGATGCGCTTGGCAGTAGAAGCTATATTGCTTTACATTAGATGCGCTTGGCAGTAGAAGCTATATTGCTTTACATTAGATGCGCTTGGCAGTAGAAGCTATATTGCTTTACATTAGATGCGCTTGGCAGTAGAAGCTATATTGCTTTACATTAGATGCGCTTGGCAGTAGAAGCTATATTGCTTTACCTTATATGCGCTTGGCAGTAGAAGCTATATTGCTTTACATTAGATGCGCTTGGCAGTAGAAGAGATGCGCTTGGTCAGTAGTAGCTATTACGCAAAACATTGGATGCGCTTGGCCAGTAGTAGCTATTTCGCATAACATTGGGTGCGCTTGGCAGAGAAGCTAGCACGAAAAAGCACACAGCACACAGCACTGAGCATGCAGCACACAGCACACAGCACAGAGCATGCAGCACACAGCACACAGCACACAGCACACAGCACACAGCACAGAGCACGCAGCATGCAGCACGCAGCACGCAGCACCCAGCACCCAGCACGCAGCACGCAGCACACAGCAAACAGCACAGAGCACGCAGCACGCAGCACACGGCACACACCAAACATTAATGTTTGTTTATGTCTATGTATGTCTATAAAGCCTGGAAGGTGACAGCTCTTATGGAATGGGCTTTACCCAACTCATTGCGCTAATTTTATACTAACTTAATAAATTTTAAATTTTGATTATTATAGAAATAAAACAAGTCGTAATCTTTATCAGTCTAAAAACCTGAGAATATTAATAATAACTAATTAGATAAGGTAACAGTATTCTACATTAAATACGTACATCAAAATACCTAAATTCGTGGAAATACTTAAAACGATTTAGCATTACCATTTCCAAAGATTAATTCTTTTTACATAAAATTCATAGTCAATTCCGAGAAAATTTTGAAACAAATTATTTACCCTTAAATAGACGGTTAATGATGTAATCAAAAACTTAGGTAACCAAATTATACGCGCAAAGTGTCGATTCTGAACTTCCAAAATAACTGAAGTTATTTCGTCAGGGAGTCTCTAACGAGAAGAATTTAAATTGCGAATAATTCACACTTCAAACGCTTGTGAAAATTGAAAATTATGGGCAGGCGCCCCATATAATAGGAAATTATTACAAAATAGTAGCAAAGGCTCATTCAAGGATGTTTTATATTTTAATACTTTATTTTAGGTACATTTCATATAGTGATAAAATGATTTTGTTTCTATATAAAACAAATAACTCTACCTATAATAGTCGCTTCTTATGCGTAAAGGTTACCACTTAACACAGGTAGGCCATCTGCTCATTTTGTAACTTTAAATATCGCATAATTTTTTTACATCCTTCTAAGATAAATCAGCCTAGAAACTACCCAGGTTTTGGGACTCATCACTTCTCTTATACGCGATATAAAGCCGTTTGGATCTCCATATTTCTACAAAACTCAGCTTATTATTGTGGTTTTAGCTTCATCCATCGCTTTCTACATCGTTTATTGAGTCTAAAAATAGCTTCTAAAATTCTAAAAAAGAAACTCAAGCAAACAAAAAATATAACCGAATAGAGAACGTCAAATATTTTTTTAATTCTGTCGAATACGACTTATATTAACGGGCATTAAAATATTACAGCTTCCTTAAAAATTTTCAAGTGCCAATTACTTCACTCAATTAAAATTAACTTCAACAGTCCAGTAGGCTTACAAATTTAAATTAATATCGGAAAAACTGTGTCTACCCTTTTCATTGGAGGGCTCTCTCTGCAGGAGTGTTTCACTTAATTGAATTAAATTTTTGCCACGCAGCGACGCAATCACAATTGAAAAATAATAAAAGTAGATTTTAAGTGCGAAAAATTGTTTAATTAGTGATAAAGCTTAATAAAGTAGATATTGCGAAGTATTATTTCATGCAATTTTTTTGTGGATTATACTGAAAGTTTCTGGAACCGACTACTTGCCTTAAAATATTAATAACTAGCTGTCGCCCGCGACTTGAAAAGTAGCCTAAGTTACTCCTTGTTACATCAGCTATCTGCCAGTGAAAGTCCCGTCAAAATCGGTCCAGCCATTTCAAAGATTAGCAGAAACAACCAGACAAACAGACACACAAAATTTTTAAGAAGTATTGTTTTGGAATATGTACCGTGTATACATCCATATGCACTTAGTAAAAAGCGTATTTTTTATATATTACAAACAGACACTCCAATTTTATTTATTTGTATAGATATTTTGATTGATTTGAGAAACAAACTGTACATGAATCATGTTAAAAACAAACTAGTAAATAATACAGAAAGTTAAGTTTCCACTAAATGTACTCGTAGTACATTTAGTGGAATATCCCATAATAATTAAAAGTAAGTATTTCCTACCTCGTCGTAATGACATTTTGAGGAAACCGATATGCCCTAGAACCAAAAATTCAGGGGCATGTATCACGAAAAAGATTTTAAGGCGCAGTGAGAACATTTGTAATAGTTCCTTATTGGAAGAAAACATAATGATAAACCACCCTTTATAATAAAATATCAGCTGAAGTGAACGAACACAAACGGTTATATTAAACAACAAAACATTCGGGTTACCCCCCACCCCTACCCAATCGATCACTATTTATCAATCCAAAAACCACGAGAGGAAAAGCGAACAAACAATCTGCCATTATTGAAAAACTACCATCCTAATACTTTATCTAAGGGAACCCCATAAAACTGGCGAGTCGGGCCAAACAACTCTATAACGTCTTAGGGAATGAATAGTCAGTGGAGGGCCATAAATAAGGCGGGCGGTACACTAGCGTCAGATAAGCGGGGATCTATTGAGCTTATATAGCAGTCGGTAGCTATGGACCGGTGTACCGTACCCTTATGTCGGCGATTTATGTTACACCTGTGGAAACGAACGTAGCTTAGGATGGCTTGAACTTAAGACCTGAACTTGGGAACGATTTTTCGATAATCGATCATATGTATTCCTAGTTCGTGCTGGCTTGATTTTTCTTAGCTAAACCTTAAGATACGTTTCTTACAGACTTTAGAAGTAACCATAGTGAGATTTAGTAAATACTAGCTTTAGCCTGAAGCTTTGCCAGCGTGATACCAGAAAAAAACAATTCAACGTGCATAATTTTTGTGAAATCCGCACAGACGATTTGAAGGGAAGGAGTTGTAACAAACGGCAACAAACCAGATCAAGTAAAAAACCTTCGCATTTATAGAGGTAAATTAGAAAGTTAGTAGTATTGATTGATGCCCATTAGCAGTTCTCTAGCGACAGCACAACAATTTATATCCATTTAATTCTTTTATTTTCTTATCTTACATTTTCTTTCTTCTTTCTTTCGCTTAGAAACTCAATTAGTAAACCTTATTCAAGTTCAATTAGACCTGTCTAAATCATATCCGACCCCATCTAAATTCTCAGGTTGTGAATATTTGTTTTGTGCTTAAGTGCATGCTATCTGTAACACAGGGAATATTTATACTCGATTGAAACAGGGCTCATCAGGCAAGGATACCACCCACCAACTTAGGTGAAACTTAATATAAATAGTTAAATAGTAAATCTTAGAACTAAAAATTCGAAGACATGTGTCCTAGTGCACGAAAAGAGTCTCTTTGAGGCGCACTTAAAATGCTTTCACCACACTGGTTCGAGAGAACTTGTGACTCGAATAGATAGATAGACCAACTTAGGTACGTTCGAAACTGTCTAACATAAGACATTTTCATACATTATCATAATCGTAATATAAAGTGTTACATGAAATATAAAAATAATTAATAATAATATATAATAATAATTAGATCTTTTTAATAAATATTTTTATCTTTTTAGTACCCGAGTAATAAAGTTCTATGTAAAAACCAAAACAGATTTTTCGCATCAATTCCTAACATTACGCCGCAAATTAGACATAAATGAAATAGGGTATTAGCCCGGACGGCCGGACTACCCTACAGGGTGTTGTAAAACGACAGTTACGATCTCCGCGTCTGTCCGCGTAATGCGAGTGTAAATTAAATATGAAATCCGGCATTAGGTGCGCGAAACAACATCTGCTCATTACGCGCGCAAATCGAGAATAGTGAACTCTCTGTTTACCAGCCTGGCTATATAATAACGTCTCAAGTAACTTTATTTAACCTGAAATCACCTGTATACCACTAAATATTTTGTCAAAAAGGTACATTCTCTTTTTGAGATATAAACCAAGTTGCATTGTGAATCATTACTATACAAATACAGTATACAGATGTCTGTTAATAAAACCTAGTTACGAGTCACAAATTATTGAAACCGCGGTTACATAAAAAAAACACATCGTCATAATTATTGTTAGCATTTACCAGTCTGGGATACTGTAACTGTATACATTTAGGGTTTCATTTTAAATAATCACGGATCAAGAACATTTTTAGAATTGATTCTCTTTTATCTCGAGAGACTGTTGTTTATAGTAGGTCCAAATAAGTAGACATAACTTTTGTGTAACTATGGGGACGACTATACAATATTTGGCCTTGTTTTGGTTATGATGCATTGTGACTAGGCTATATTGAGGTTAGTTATTTTTATCTCAATTGAAAAATATAAATTGATGGCACCGTCATGATATTTCATTAAACAGTTAGAAACATTAGTATCACACGAATCATAGTGCGAACAGCTCATTTGGAAATATTAATACCCTTTCGTGTTCAGCTGCCATAATAATATGTGAAAAATTTCATATTAAACCAGATTTAAGCATAGATAAAACATTTGCATAGTCACAAAACTGTATATTCTGCCTGAATAAACTAACTCCCGCGCACGCATAGCATAGATTACTATGAATTAAGCGATCATTCCAAATTAAGTAGCGTAGGCCCATAAGCACGATACACTCTGAATTGAGGAGGCTTCGCTGTGCAATACGTATATTAATAGAGACGCTTAATCCTAGTCGAATTACGGTTGTGCGTAAATGAGAAAGGATAGCGTATTCTACGTAGAATTCTCGTTTGTTCCTTCTCTGATTTATATTATAACTTACCTTTAAGTACATTCGATATTTGACAGGATTTATGGGTCGGGTCATTCATTATCATCGTAATATTTATATATTTTTTCACGTAGGTTTCGCATTTCATATTCATATTCGCATGTAATTATTTTGATCTTTTTAAAAATTTCCTATAGATGTGGTAGGACATAAGTGGCAGGGTGTTATGTGTTGTTGTGCGTTTAATATATAGTCCCTCGCAATGTTCAACCTCTACAAACTCTTCCTATCCCAGAAAACAGATCTGATATAGAGATATCACATCTATTTTCCGGGATAGGAAGAGTTTGCAGAATTTGAAGAGTCAACTTAGACAAAACTGCTTGAACCAATCAATAAGTAAATCTACTCGAATCTACATTTTCACTATAGGAGGTAAAACGAACAAGTTGGAGACAGGACGAATGTCTAAATGCAATATTAAATGTCCTGTGATGCAACCAAAGTCGCACTAAAATTACGTTCAAATCGTAATAAATATTTAGCTTTTAGTCCCTTACACGTTATGAACTAAATTGAGAAAGTTATATTTGTATACACATGTATATAATTACATATCGTTAATTCCTGCAAGTGGTGAGTAAAAAAGTCCAAGCAGTGCAAGAAGCACCAAGAAAAAACCGGATCGTATATCAGTCTCCAATATCATGTTATTTCCTTCAAATCTCGCAAAAAATATTTTCCAACCTAATTTATTATACCTAACAACTTATATCAAAGTTACTTAGAATAGAATATAATTTATTTACAACACACACAGGAAAATATGAAGTTATAAAACATAATAGACTGGCCTCATAGCTCAGTTGGTAGTAACCCTGCCTTCTACGCTGTTGGTCGTGGGTTCGATTCCCACCCAGGACAAACATTTGTGTGGCATTTGTAACATTGATGTTTATTCCGTGTCTGGGTGTTAATATGTATTATATGTATGTATTTACAAAAGAAAAGTATATAAGTATTATATCAGTTGTCTGGTTCCCATGATACAAGCTATGCTTTGCTTCTTTGGGGCTAGATGGCGCTGTGTGAAATGTCCACCAATATTTATTTATTTATTTTAATAAAAATTAATAGCTGTTTTGAAAAAATAATACATCCAGTTATAATCGCCCCCTCTTATAACATGCAGTAGCGACTCGCAGAAGTAAGGCGTATTAATTTAGCTGGATGCCGCTAAGAGGACGATCAGCGGTAATTAGGGGTCGCACGTACACACTGTCACGAACCAAGACGCGGTTGCCGCCTGACTAGGAGGGGTTTTTGACTTCAATTCCCTGCAGACACAACTGTTTTATCATTTGAGACAATACACTCATTATATATACGTGCCATCCCTAACTATATGAGAAGACACAAGCGTACTCTCAAGGGGTGAAAGGAGATGGCCTATATACTAGACTAGAGCCTAGTAGAAATTTAAGTTTCTAAAGGTGTAAATAAACTGAGAGCTACGCCCGACGGGAAAATTGAAGCCACCGGGCGTCGGCACAGTTTATATCATGTATTTTATTTTCAAGTTTTATATTTATAGTTTAAATTAGTAAATAAAAAATAATGGCTAAGTTCACACCCGGCTGCAGCAAATTTTGTGTGATAGGCTTTGATTGAGTATCTTTGGCCTTGTTTTGTATACGCGTATTCTATCAATACCCCTTGTGAAACAAAAATTTTATCTAGTACACGGGTACACGAAATTTCTTGACATTAATCGCTAACAAAAGCTTAACAAGTTCATGTTCCTTTTTTATTTTTTCATGTTGAACGCAATCGGGCTTTTAGTTGGTTCAAGACCAGCAAAGGCCTCCCGTTACCCGCGAAGTATGGTATTAATGAGGATTTCTCGACGTCAAAAATATTATACAGCTGCTTTAGCTAAACATGCCTGACTCACCAATAAACAAAAACGCTTTAGCTAGCGCCGCCCAACATTGTCGTTATAGTATCGAAATCGCGTTCGAGCATAAATTTTGTCGCACACACTCACACGCTTGCGGTCTGCGGTACGTTCATTGGATGAGAACCGGATTTGGGCCGAATATTCTAACTGGAATAATATTTGTTCGTGACGTGAATCACTACCAGAAATTTGTGTAATATTTATAAACCTGCCTGAATTTAAACTGTTCATTTCTATAACGTTCAACAATATTTTATATTATATTTTGCGCAAATTGCAAATAACCACACAAATTCATAAGTAATTTAAAAATAAAAAGTGCAATGAGGAATTCATTTCAGTTCAATAAAATTACAGGCACACGAGACATTCCACCTACACGTCTCTAGAGTTACGGGCGCATACGATGCGACCTGAGTCTTGTCGTACCTAGTAGAGAAGGACCCAAGTCGCATCGGATTTTATGCATAGACGTTACCACTTAACACCAGGTGGGCCGTCGGCTCGTCCCAGAACTGTACCACATGAAAAAAACTAACCCTTTTGATTTAAAAATCATAGGCATGTGACTACAAATTCACTACAGAATGTAACCGGTGCCGGTGAAATTGCAGGCGCATTAGACGTAACGTCCCCGTCTCGGGGTGATGGACGCAACGCAATGCGACTTGAGTCATCTCGTACTTTAGTGATGAGGAGTTGAGTCGTGTTGCTGTTGTCTATGGGCGATGGTTACCACTTAACAGCAGGTGGGCCGTCAGCTCGTTCTATCACCTACATGGCATAAAAAAACCAATGTTAATAATTTGTTTATTTAAAGGCTCTACCGATAGCATATAAGATACTCTCGGGTGATCCTATTCTATCACGCACATCTGATTAGTAGTAAGGGCTGGACGAGTGAGTTGGGAACTTCCTAACGAGTTGTGCAAATGAAAGTCCGATTGCTGCGTAGGAGTCACACACGATCTCCAAACTTTTTCTAACTCATTTCCTGCTACTTTTGTTTTCGCGTCGATTTATTTTGTAAACTACTAGTTTTGTTGATGAGTTGACTCACACATTATAAGGGTTTTGGTTACAAAGTGACTGAATGATAACAGTTAACGTATGCTTTCTTGTTAAATTTTACCACAACTTGGAGAGGAATGAAGAATGTTCTTGCAATTTCAAATTACTCTCTATAAATAAATTCAAGTAAACAATGTAAGTGTTGAATGTGTGGTTAGAAAAACAAAAAAAAAAAAAGACGTGTGGCACTCGGAGACTGCCGCGGTAAAGCTATTGCGCGTGATATTTCAAAAAGTCAGTAAAAGTTCTGGTATTTATCGATAGATGGAAAAACTAAAAAGTATCACCGCTGTGCCGGTCAGAGTGGGGGGTGTTAGGTTTTTTTCGTTACGGAATTCCTGGATTCGGTCTCCACGCTCAAGGCCCGCGATAGAAGCTATGCAATAGCTTAAAACAAAGCTTAGTAATAAAATGCCGCAGGGTCTGCAGCATTAAGACATTCACATAGTAAACTGATAAAAAATTTGCTCGAAGAAATATTGTTTTTCCATTTATAAAACAGTCCCACAATATAATCGTAAAAAACTATCCAATCAAAGCTAAAATGTTTCTACTTGTGCATTCGACACGAGGGCCAGCAATCAACCACTTACTGAAAGAAGGAAATAAGTAGAACTCGCCAAAGAAATCAACTAGTCTCAGAACTTTGTACCATAGACGTTAACAAGAAAACTATTCAGGAGCTTTTAGACGGGCAATTTGACCCGGAAATGACGTGACGTGTAATAATGGACCAGCCACTACCACAATCAATGGCGGTGGTGCCCAGATTATTTTCTTTGAAGTTTTTAAAATGCGCTTCTCTTTTTTTATTCTTCTCCATCATCATTGATTTCAATTGAAACTTTGAGAGTGGCGTGGCCTAGTGATAAAACTTATAATTGCAATGCAGAGGTCGCGGGGCCAAAATCTGATGCACCAACGAAATGTTCAATTGGGAAATACAATGTTACTTATCAAGACGGCGAAGCAAACCGTTGTGAGGAAACTGACTCGATCTAGAATTAAATATAGAAGACTGGGAATGTGTCATACGTAAGTCAAATTGAGTTGTTATGGAGGCTCTCTAAGGCACAATTTAATCCTTTATCCATATTGGTTCAAGATACCTAATGTCATGACTTTGACTAGTCATGAGTTAGTTCCAAATGAATAGTTGTTACTGCCTACTGGATAATCGTAGCAGTGTCAAGTTGTCGTAGTAATGTGCTCCGTGGAAGTACTGTTTATATATCCATTTCTTTCACTGAATAGGAGTGTACTCAAATTTCAGTATTTCTGTTAGAAATGTGTAAACAGTACTATCATTTCCTATAAGTTTTAGAATTTTTTGTTGCTAAAGTTTCTACGATATCCAATGTTTGTAATGTTGTCAAAGTAAAGCATATTGTAACTGCATCCCAGAAATAACAAACCATAAAACATTAATCGGGCAATATAGAAAAATACCGCTGTGCTAATTGTTGTCGGACTGTATTGCCCATTTGGAAATCCCATTAGCAATTATCAGTTGCCCACCATTTCAATCAATTTACAAGTCGAAAACAAAGGCCTTGATAAAACGAAACTAGTAAACTGTAAGCTCTAAGAAATAAAGGCTTCTTTTCTTTGTGATACCGAATTTCAGATCTGTTTCAACATGACAGCGCAGTAATTTTCAGTCTTTCAACGATAAACTTTGTTTACTTTTCGTTTAGACCCTTTTAATTGGTAGTTGGCTGCTGTCTAAGCGGTTAGGCATAGGTCGATTTGAAAAAAAAAATGCAAAACTAACATGGTTCTTGCGAAATTCTGCTAGTTTAAGAAATATATTCTGCGCGGTAGGTCTTAAGTTCGATCCCCACCCAGGACGAATATTTGTGGAACATAGATGTTTTTTTTATGTCTGGGTGTTAAAAAGTATTTATATTGTTTTTACAAAAAGTATATAATTTTTCTATCAATAATCTGTTACCTACCTGTTGTTGTACAAGCTACGCTTAATGTTCGCAATGTTTAAAAAAAATATTAACATGTCTATAGATTCCTGCACAGACGTTTCACAAATACATATTAAAAAAGGGTTACGATTTCGATATTGACAAGCCAAAAAGCCAAACCTGTTCAAAGCCAAATCAGTTAAAACTGAAATAAGCTCGTCTCGTAGTTGTATTGGAATTTTAACTGAGTTTATCTCCCCTAAACTGTTTCTATTAGCGAAACCAGTAAGACTATTTCGTGAAGACCCCTCGCTTCCGTAGCCCCCGACCTGTGATTGGGCTGTCACGAAGAAAATCGGTCTGACATCGCTTGAACGAGGGTGTGGCCATATTCGAAAATAAGCTTTTTTCATGGAACCTATTTACTAGTTTTTACACACTTAAACAGGTTTCATGTAAAAAAAAAAACACAACGTATAATTAGGAATAAAGTTTTTAATAACTTATAAGAAATTTGTGAGTCAAAACAATACCACACTTAGAACACACGAGCACAAGTGCGCTAGGATAAGGATATAAGCTGGAACTACAATAAAATAGTACAATAAGTAAATTTAAATATAAAAAAAGTCGGTGGCAATTTCAGACAGTGCCTACCCGTAAGCGTAGCTTGTAGACAACTGATAGAATACTTAAATATTTCTTGTAAATACATACACATACATAATATATATTAACTCCCAGACACAGAACAAACATCTATGTTTCACACAAATGTTTTTCCTGGGTGGAAATTGAACCCAAACCGTAGAAAGCACATTTACTACAGAGATGTGAGGCTAGTTATACAATCTCTCATAATTTTTTTGTATGTTTTTTTTATTATGGGAACAAAACAATGGATTAGGTACAATATGAATTTAAAATAGATCATCTAAATTCTGTTAAATAAAATTATGCACACAAAACTTCAATTTTTTTCTATAAAGGCATAGGAAATGGACTTAGTACATGAAAAATGTAGTCATAAGTACGTTCAACTTTTCAAGCAAGAGGGACACGTGTCTAACCGAGTCTATCACACCCCACTTCGTTTGAATGACGGAAACTCATCGTCTATACAGACGAGAGATAGATTTAGAAATAATATAAGGGACATTAAAATTGATAAACTTTTTTTTATATGTAAGGCAAATATTATGAATTACGAGCAACTACTTGATGTGCAATGATAGCTAGTTAATATTTCCCATGCACCGTAGGGCATATATTTTTACATGGTTTCATATGCCAGTGTAGTAATTACTTTCACAATTTTTCTCTTTAGTAATCGAACACCTTTAGTTTCAGAACTTCAGAACAATTTCATTACAAAAGCGTTATTAAACTGCTCGTCTGTATAACCCCGAAATGCGCATATTGAATACAGGATTCGATTCATAGTCGGATATTGGGGAGTGACAGGTTATTGAACATGTGGAAATCAAAATGTTGCCTCTTAACTGCGTTGGTACATGTAACGACGTCGGTAAGCCGGGGAAATTACAAGGAAATGTCTTTGGGGCTTATTTGAAATTTCTGGTCATTTCGTGAAAGCCATTCAAAAATTACATTACATCTTCATGCATAGGAAAGAAATACAACACGAGAGAAAAAACAGTTTTAGAGAGAGTTTTATAGTACGGTAATCAATCATATAAATAATAATAATAATATATTTGACACAGGGTCGCCCCAAATTAAGCATACTTTGGGAACCACATAACTGAGAAAATACTTACATATTATTATATACTTTTTGTTTAAATACATGTGAACGATGTTTGTTAAACATAGCTTAACATATACTGTTTTTTGTTTTTTTATGTGATATAATTACGGAACTAGGAGATGGCCCCCCTGGTGTTAAATGATAACCTGTAACAAACAATTTAATTAACAAGCAATACGACTTACGTCCTCATTACTACTTAGGTAGAACAAGGTTCAAATTCTGTCGTATGCGGCCGTAACTTTGAGACGTGTAAGTGGAACGTCTCAAGTGCCTTTAAATTCACCGGCAACCACACCCTTCAAACAGGAACACAGTTACGCGAATGAGTTACTGTTTCGCGGCAGGAATGGGTATGGTGGCAGTAATTCCCCAGACAAACATGGCATAAGATCTACTGATACTAATGTTGTAGCAACTTGCTTGTTTTTTCCTTTGTACTGTGAAAAAGGACAAATTAATCAACTTCAGCCATACAGAGCTTAATTTAACTCTACGCGTCGTGTTTGTAAAAGTTGGCACAAACATTGACTGTCGATTGTGTCGCGTCGCGGCATACATATTAATTTCAGAGTTCATTTCAATATCAACAAGCTGCGCGAGCAGGTTTGGCGGGTGAGAACACGGGGATACGTTGACAAGATACAATCTTGTAGCGGCGTTAATGTGTTTATAGATAAAGCTACGCTGCTGCTACGCCCGTCGCATTTCGTTACTCGTAGCAAGCTAAAGAGATCACATATGTACGCCCAGTAACCGACAGTCGCGTCTTTAATAAATACCTTGATACGCATACTTAGAAGTTGCGTACCCGGCCATATATAATATAATAATAATATATTGGTGGAAAAATCACACAGCGCCATCTAGCCCCAAACTAAGCATAACTTGTACTATGGGCACTAAAAAACTTAAACTTAAAATTTCGTAAATACATACATATAATACATATTAACACCAAATGGAGAGACGATATGAACAAAGTGGATGGCAGAAAGCGGATGCGAAGAGCCGATGTTCAGGATCAGGGACACTTCCTGAAACAGACTTATAACGATCGTTAACTGATATAGGCTGGTGATGATAACATCCTTACAAAAGTTCTAAAAGGCCACAGACCTCACGCCACCGGTGTGCCTAGAGTGATCAAATCCAGATTAAAATCTAACAATAGTCGCCGTAACGCGCAACTATCAGCTGTGGCCGCCTCAGCTCGAGGCACACGCCTCATCCCATCATGAAGGGTTTTATGGCTAATCAATTTAAATTATTCGTCCAGAAATAAAAAGTTCATATTTCATTGTTCATTCTTTTGCTGTGCCGGTGCGGTGTCGTATAAACCGTGGGCTTTGTCGAACAAATCCACAGGAAGGACAAACAGGGCCTTGATGTTTCTCTCGTATTTTAATAAATATATAAATATTTGTAAAAATTTAACACAGCGCCATGTAGTCTAATACATATTGCCAGCCAGATAGAACAAACATATGTATTCGTCATACAAATATTTGTCCTGAGTGGAAATCGAACCCATGATCTACAGCGCAGAAGGTAGTTACTACCAATTGAGCTGTGAGGCCACTCAAACAAATAAATTTATGTAGAAAAGATATTTTTTTATTTAAAATTGGAATTCATTTTCACTTACACTTGTGTCTTGGGTCATGTCTTTGACAGGTAGTCTTGTGTCTCATACAGGCGCCTTCAATAATTTTATGCATGAAATTTGCTTTCACGCGGGAAGTGTATTTTAGTTTTAAGAGGCATCAGGGTCGGATCTGGCTTAACCCCGGGCTTTATCCGGATCTATATTCAGCTTTGACCCTGCATGAGATAATGTAACTTGAGATGCAGTTTCCTAACTTTGCTTTGGCGAGTGAATATCGCGTAAAGTGGAAACAAGTTTGGACCAAAATTATGTTGCTGGTAATATTTGTGGATCCTGCATCAATCAGTTTAAATACGTATCTAGTACCGTATGACATTATCAGGCAAACTCTAGATTTAAAGAATTATCCATTACTTTATGGGTAGGTACACAATAAATAAAAAACGTTATATATTTTAAGTTTCAAATAATCCTCATAATAAGCCGGTCATTTGTCTACAGTCAACCAACCAACGGTGTCGCATAAGCGGAATTATTATACAATTTTTGCCATCGATAGTACAAACAGACAGTTTTGCATGTGACCCGAGCTTCCGTCCCATTGCGACTAATACCTCAAGTAACACGCAAACACGACAACAATTTCATATTTATATACGAGATGGCCTTTTGAGACGAAACCTGGGCAGGTGACTTACATGAGAAGAGAAAATAAGAAAAATAACAATTTACGTTCACATCGCATGATAAATTACAATTATTATAAGTAAAATCTATAATAACACATAATGTAAATCAATAATAACACTTAAACTACCAAAAAGTGGGTCTCTTAAGCATTTATTTTTGTCTATAAGGGATGTTGGGAATCCTGGTTTAAATATGCTCAGCTAATATGTATATAAACGACTTTGTCATCGACATTCGCGGATACACACGGACGCAAATACAGCCTTTTGAATAAATAATGTCACTGGTAAGTTATCCGCCCAAAATCACAGTATAGATAGTGTTCACAGGCAGATTATTTTTGATTGTTTTAGAATGAGCATTATAATTTTTGATGTTTTATATTACTTTGTGGTGGTACATTATTCTTAACAGTCAAATATTGGATATATGCCTCTTCTGTTAGGTAACAATAAGCGAGACTCTAGGTTTTCTACACACTTTTTCACATATTATTTTGCAAATGCTTATTCTGTCTAGCCTAGTCACATTCTTTCACGTAATACTAAAACTGCTTGACGAATTCTTCGATACAAAGAAAAATCTTCTATTCCCAAGAATTTAAATGTTCGTCCATTGTCCTTCGTCCATTTTATTCGTCATTTAAAATATAATAAAATGAAATCCATAATTATAGGTGAAAAAAAGCATTTAATTGTAAATGAATAGTTTAATAAATCTACACGTTCTCTATATTAATTATAAGTTATTGAAAGTTAAATAGTTGTGTCTCAAGTTACCTGACTAAAATATACAAAGACCAACGACGAAGATATGCCTTCATTCTACGTAACGTCCTTACTGCAAATTTGATGTCTATTATGCATATTGCAAAGCTTAGGTAATTCCAGTTCCGACAGTATGACGTTAAAGATTATAAGGCAATTGACAGTGACTGTGAGCTTTCAGGCAATAGCTGTATTTAGAGAACAGTAAAGCGTTATTGCCAAAGGAATGCCCGAATCAGGTTCCCGAGCAATTTTGTGCTTTATATTTACTTCTTAATTGTTGCAGGTTCCCTTTGTCGTGGGTTTTTATGTTTTTATACCCTGAATTTTGCATCGCCAAATGTTGAAGCTGGTTTGTTTGAATTTCGTTATTGTCAGGAGAAGGCTTGTATGGAAAAAGTATTAAAAATAATAGCAAATATTTAAAATTAAAATCTTAAATTGTAGACAGCATTGACAGCAAAAAAAAATACGGCGGTACGAAGTTGACGGGACAGCTAGTTTGTAATAAAATATCAATAAAACTTATAGCCTTACTTGGTAGTATATTAGCGAAAGCTAAAAGTTATTATTTCACTCGAAATAGACTAATAATAATGCCTCGATTAATAAATTGTCTACCAATCTACCTAATTATTTGATTACTTACTTTCTATTAAAGCATATCTCTGCAAATTTTGAGTATAAGTATTTAATTTGTGTGTAAAAACAGAATGCATCACTGAATCTTTTAGTAGTATAGAATATTCTAAGTTATATTTAATTTTCCTCCAAAACATTGCATTGATAAAAAAAATACCAATATTCCAGAAGAGCTTTGATTAAGGACAGATTACTTAGCAGGAATTTCATGTGATCTAGCATTTCTTAATTTTACTGATGTTTCCAAAGTATCATTAAATTCAGTGGAAAATAAAGTTTCCGATTATTCATTTCCTCCCAAGAAAAAATAAATTCACAGTTAATATCTACTAAGATGGATGTGTGTCTGCAAGGGCTCTCTATAAGATCTCTCATTTTAATTCTTTATGTATTATAAACCAGGATTTCAGATTGTATAAGGACTTCTTTTATCTTCTTGAGAGTTTTTTGGAGTCGTTAAGATACGAACTCTTACAGAACGCTAAATGAGGTCAGGATAGGTCATTAACAGCACCAAGTGAGGAGTAAAATAGCAAAATAAATAGGTCAGACTTCAGGCAGTTTACCAGTGGAGCTAAGGATATAAATGGGCTAGCACCGCTAGCTTTGTAACATATGATCCTGTGTGAAAAACGCGCCAATGAGTTTTTCACTTGCAAAATTTATGTGCTCCCATATTCTCAGAACGGTGAAGGAAAATATTGCGAGTAAACACGTCGCAAAACATCTTTCCTTTTTTATGTTTTAAGAATTTATGTTTTGAAAAGAATAACAAAATTCACTTAATGAGAAAATACATACATACTCAAAAAATTATATAAATTGCTTGTAGTAGTTAGTAAATTCAATTAAATTTACCTACATAGAAATGCCGATTTCGACAGATTTTTCTGCTGTCGGGATGGACAATTGAATGTGCTCTCCGAAGCACTAAATCACTCGTTGCAAATATCATAACTGGCCCGTATAACTGATGACTATTGCGCACGTTTCTCAGTCTATGCGCAGAGTGAGACAAGCTACGTTGCTAGCATTAATTTTGATCAAACAGCGCCTCTCACCTGAGTATCAAGTTTCCCGATTTGAGTAATTTGATTAGGTTGCTCGCGACACCGCTCCTTTGGGAGGGTTATAATCCGACTCCAGATCACAATATGTAGCGATCGTTTGTACTGTGGGTTAATTTATGAGTGATTTGCACTTACATGAAGAACAAGTAGTATTGATTTAACTTGAGGAAGATAGAATATTACTGCAGTACGAGTAGCAAAGATTTACAATAGCAGAGTGATCTCAAATAACAGCTGCATATAGGGCAAACAGTTCGATTGCACTAAGTACTGAAACTGTTAGTTTTTTACTGCCAAGTATTAGCTATTTAAAGTATTAGCATCAGCTGATAGCTTCTGCAAGTGCGATAAAAGTCACTCACATAAAAGTCAGTCAAAGTCGGATTTGATAATGTAAGACTTTTTAAAATATGCTTCATCTCGTGGCGTTTAAAAATAATCACTAAGTTTACTTTCAGTAAGTTTTCTTATGGGATAAAAAAATGATACAACCACTTTAAGCGTTGTAGATTATATGAATTTTATAACGTGCTCATGCATCTTTGCACACGACAACAGACCAGTTAACCTTGCACTTAAGTCACGATCCAGATTCGCATGTGGTGTTTTTCGGGCCGATACTGAATGAAGGCATCCACGCTGGTGGCATGGTAGTATACTTGCTAAGGGCAGCGCAGCACCACACTGGGACATCAACAAAAACATAAAATATGGCTGAGTACGAATACGGCGCAACACTGATATGTACGGTGCGCAAACAACGGCGCAAACAGAACACACCTTCTTAACGCCTCTTCGTGATATTTATACATACACAATAAACGGGCATAAATAAGAAGTAAATCTTCGTTTTTCAAAAACAAAGAAATATTATAATATAATAATAATATTTGATTTATTTCAGGCTACTATATACATTGGCCCATATAACTATATACATTAGGAACTAACATACATAATAATAACTTAAAAACTTAAAACTTATACTAAATAATGATGACAGCCGAACTTTAGCTATAGAAAGGCACTACACTATAAAGAAGACACATGTCATACTGAACTGTCGTTGATTGCAATTAGTAGTGCCACTGTATTACGTAGGTCTATTCACAACGTCAACCTATCACTATTTCCCTACACCACACACCACTCGCCATATTGTATTAGCATGATTGCTCTGGATATTAGCATTTATTTAGGCTCGCCTCGTTACGCCGCGAGACGATGGATGAATATTCCATTGATATTTGCACACAAACAAGCTGGAAGATACAAATAATGATAACAAGGAGGAAAAATGAATTTGGTTTTGAAATGACTAACGTTGGAATATTAATGCAGCAGGTTTGAGTTTCGTGTTGCCAAATGTTGATGAAGTTGTCAGGAAGCTTCATATGGAGTCACTGCTGTATGTATTTTGAGTCTTTCTTTGTCTTCATATTGCCTGGACATATTGCAGTCTATCTAGCTTTTCCCGATATAAAATTGTTCAAAAATAATCAAAATGGCGTCATTCCCTTCAATTTTTGAGCTGCTTCCAATTCAGATAAGAAATTAAGTTTCTGAAATGATTCGGGGATGTTGCTTGAGTAATTGAATATCATTTGCGACCGCACCGTACGTCTGACTAGAGCAAAGATAGATGCATAAGATAGAGCACATAATGGCAATTTTGTCATAGATGGTTTTTAAAGTCTGGCAATGCTTTGAGTAGGTATACTCATTACGGCTGATTTCACATAACAGCTTGAAAGCTGAGTGTCTATTATAGGAAGCTATGTTCAAACGCTTGGTTTAGCAAACTCAGGTGTCTATTTGACCGCGTGATGACGGTATTGTCGGGGCGGCACGCAAATTACGGCAGTTGACTCAGCGGTGATTAATTCAGAGCTCCAAGTTTGCAGGCGTTGTTTAGTCCCAGATGCTGATTGTGCATCTAATTCATTCCCTTTGAGTTTGAAGTCACAAATTTTGTAATTAACAGCTTAGGTGTTTCTACCTATTAAAACAATCAAAATTTACAAATTGAGTCATTTTCTTAGCAGGTGTCTGAAACGACATTTTGACGTAGTGATGGTCCGCCCTTTTGTTTGAATTTCCGCCATCTTAGGATCAACAATTTTTTTATTTTTTTTTTTATTTTTTTTTGTGGATGGATCAATGGATGTCTGATATCAATATAAACGCTCAGTGGCCAGGTGCCTATTTGACCGGTTGATTTGACGCTATTGCCATGGGAGTTGTTCCAATTATAACAGTTGACTCAGCGTTATAAATTCAGAGTTGGTAGTTTGCTTCCGGGCATTAGGTGCAGATGTTTATTATTGTGCAGCTCATTCACATTAGCTGAGTCCCTTTGAGCTTACCATTGTAGCTTTGTCCTGATGACACATAATATTTATTTTATCACTCTCTACCTAGTGTTGGAGAAAATAAACAGAAATGATAATAACAAATAAGATAATGATCATGAAATTTGTATGATTTGTTTTAATATCGTTTTTTAAGAAAGTCAACGTAGTTTTGAAAGGTAGAGCCTAAAATATAAACTAGGTACTACTAATATAAATAGCCTAATAATATGTAAAGGCATGTTACATGCTGTATTACATCATGGGTAGAATTATTTCATAAAACCCTGCACGAAAAAAAAACAAAATAAAAGAACAAGTGCGCAAACCACGTTTTCAATACTGTGAACGAAAACATCGTGAAGAAACCCATTTGCCCTAAATCCAAACATTCTAAGAGTCGTGCTTGAAAGGAGCCTCTTTGGGGCGCGCTTCAATCCTTTCACCACTTCTATCGAGAGAACTAGTGACACGTATATCCGTTTCCCGTAAAATCATACCTAGTGTTGTTATATATTAGTGTGTGCGTTCCACTAGCCTGGTTCCGATGCACTGATTAAGTTTTATATAATACCCCGATATACATTTCGACCAAGTAGATTATTGGTAAATTCTGATCCCAGTTACGCTAATTGTCAATTACCGATATTCGGAAGTTTCGTGGTTAATGTGGTCGATTCGTTACTGGAAAAGTGTTTTAAAATCGATACACTTTAGTGAAAAATTGTGCATGTCAGTGCGCCTGTCATTGAATATATTAATGAGTTGCGCGTTAACGAAGATTTATACGTTTTTACATGTATAATAGCATATCTCGACTTGCCTTATAGCTCAGTTGGTAGTATAAGTAGTATAGTAATAACCCTGCCTTCTGCGCTGTAGGTTATTGGGTTCGATTCCCACCCAGGACAAGCTTGTGTGACGAACATTAATGTTTGTTCTGTGTCTGGGTGTTGATACGTATTATATGTACCTTAGTATTTACAAAAAGTATATAAATATCAGTTGTCGGTTCCCATGATACAAGCTGTGCTTAGCTTACTTTGGGGCTAGTTGGCGCTGTGTGAAATGTGCATCTATATTATTATTATTAAATATACCTCCCCTTAGCACTTTTAACACTTAAATTTACCGATTTAAAACCAAACTTAGATATTTTACAGTTTTATTAAAATTTGGCCCCGGAAACTAAGAGAGTGGTAATAATAATGGAATTTAAAAGATGAATTCGAAAGCTTTGTCATAATAATCTTAATGTCGTAACGATCCGGAAGACGTGTAGGATATTTTGTATGTCACAAGTCTGACTTCATTAAAGCTCAACGTCATATCGGGACATATTAAATGGTTTATTAATATTAAATCATTAAAACTTAAAAGTTAGTACTGTTTCACCCAGTGTACTTATAAGCATTATTTTATACTTTATAAGCGCACGCAGACAAAGAAATTGGCGCAAGCTAGTAATTTTCTTATTTATTTATGATAAATACTTTTCAAGTAAATTACATCCACCTTAAAAATTCACTACTCATAATAATAATAAGCATTTATTTCAAACTAAAAAAATGTCCATAGTGGATTAGTAATAACAATTAAAATAATTTGGTTGAATTAATCAAGCGAGAAATATCCGAAACCTAAACGTCGATTTCACAGATAGAGATAGAGGAGGGTCTTGGGCTAAAAATACCAAATCCGTTCGATTCCCATAACCAATGGTTCCATTAGCGGATACCCTGTACATTTCCTTTGAGCCGGCCCGGGGGTAATGTGGGGCACGCCCCGAGATTGACCCCGGTAATGCAGTATGGCACATCTAATACCCAGTGACGGATGCGGGATATCTCTGTGGGGCACATAGGTTTCGTTCTCGTTTTCATCTTTTGTTGACTTCACGTCAACATGGATTGAATAAAAAGTTATGAATAGTTTTTTCATTACTAAATTACACAGTTCCCAACAAAGCGGGTTGCGGCCTACTGCAAAGACCGAGCTTTTTTGTGTTACAGTTATGGAATGAGGAGATGGCTCACCTGGTGTTAAATAGTAACCTCTGTCGATTACAAGCAACGCGACTTGGGAACAAAATTGCATTGACGTCAAAAACGTTGTGGGTTCGAATACTTCAGTGAGCTCGAGCTTCCGGTGGGGGACAACATCGAGAGGAAACTAAAAGTTGATCATTAATTTATTATTATGTGTGATAATAAATTAAATATATACTTTTTGCATTGCTTGTTATGCCTTAAGAATTTTTATATTAAATCAAAATAAAAACTTTTTAAAACTCATTCACACATGTAACATATGTTAAATGGTAGCTCGTAACAAGTAGTCCGGCACAACCGTATTAACGTTCAAACACCAAATATGAGCGTTTATTACATCCCATAAATAATTCTCAAAGGCTTATAAAACTCCTTAGCGATGTTATAAATCTTTGAGATGGAAAATCCTGGGAACATAGGTAAGGAGTAGAATTTTTCTATTAAATAATCGATTTATACATATTTTATTTTGATGTATAAGTTGGATACTGATTTTAGAAATAAAGCCAACCATAAAATCAACCCATTGCGACGCGGTTTAATAAATTAGTTTTTTTTTAACTTAAATGCGATGATATTGCGATATATTATCATTAAATACGTTTTATATCCGGTGAGAAGTAGGTAAAGGGCAATCATATAAAATGTACAATAAATTCTAAAGAAAAAACCGATTAATTTATAATGTTACAAGTACATATATAATTACATTTCAATTTATTTTTATTATTTTTTATTGTCTCGGTAAGTTATTTTCCCGTACGTGGTCGCAAGTTAAAATAGCTTGGCAACTCCAGTGCCTTCAGTTCTTTAGAATAATAATTTTCGAAAGTATAAGGGTAAGTGAAATCAATTTCAGTCTCTCCAGACTTTGAGTGTCATTGAAAACGAGCCTATTGCTCTTGAATGGAATGTAATTACTCCAGATTTTGTAAAACATTCAATATACGAAATGGGCAATTTACACAAGCGTCTGTCAATAATCAATCCCATTCGATGGAGATTCTGTCTCCCGACACCATAAGATGGATGGCTCAATTACCCCTTAAATTGCCATCTCATCACTGCCATCCGTGTGACCCTTATATATTTGTGTTTAAGGCTCAATATCATTTTGAATAATGGTATTTACCATTTATTGAGATGTTCCAACAGAAATACTTTGTTATTGATATCGATGTGGCCAATCTGTGTCGGATTGGTGTAATTTGATGGATGGTAAAAAATGTTTTGTTGTTATTGAGATAATTCATTGAGTAATAGAACGTGTACTGTCACATGCAATGGTGAGGACCGTAGCCTCATGATGGAGAGGTTTATGGTGGCTGTCGTTAACTACTCATTTTATAAACTTACTGTTATTTTGTGTCTGGTGGTTCAGTCGAGCAACTAGAATGCAAATTACTCCATTGGAGTATAAAGATAAGATAGAAGAGAGAGAAATATAAGAGATAAACTTGCCTACACATTCGGGTCATAATTTAGCGATGTATAAGTGCCTTATCAGAAGAGTTCGAGATATATTCGTTAGCTGTTGTAAACAGTAGGCACCTATCATCATCCCCATGCATGCAAGTTTTGCTATCGCAATCTACCAACGACCACATTGACAGGTGCAGAGGAGGTCTCTTCAATAGGCCCCCCTGGAGGCTTAAGATAACTTTTTAGTTGGGTGGATGGGAGCACAATTTCCCATTTGCATCCACCAAATTCATGTGGTAGGTGATGACTCTGACTTTGCATGTTTGATCAAGAATCGATAGGTACGTATGAAAAAATATAAATAAATTTTGGTGTATTTTTCTCCTATGAGGAAAGCAGCTCGCAAAATATTACCGGACCTCCAGGAGTTCCTTAAAACTTACAATCCAAAATTCACCAAGTTCACAAAAGATACTAAAAGCGGGATCACAAAAAGCGACCGCAGATAAAAGAATAAGTTAAAATGAGAAAACTTCCATTAGGTTATGAAATGAAAAGATCATTGTTATCTCTAGAGCATACTACTTTTGAGTTATGCTCGGGCTTCGTGATTGTCTCGTAAGATACCAGCTATTCGGCGAGGTGGAAACTACTTCGTTTCGTTATGGTACGGTCGGGTGAGGAGTTATGGATTTATTGCAGAGGTTGTAAAAGTTCTGACACCTTAACTACATTGAAGCGTCTTAAGACCCCACTTTCTCTTTTTTGAGTTCATTATTGGAACATGAATAAGTAAGTTGTATTCTAGTAGTTTTAAGAGAGAAAGTCGCAAATCGGTTGTACGATTTGCTTCCCGGTACTGCCAACTTGGTAGTACCAACATTTGGATAAACGTCAAGTGAGACAATTCTGTGTATGCAGTTCCGACGCGTGAATGCCGTTTACGCTTTAAGTGCGTCTGTCATTGTCACTGCCATTGTAAAAAAAACGTTTTTTTTAGTTTGTTTTTTACTAACCATCATATTTTCATAACGAGGACTTTGATAAAGATAAAGATGAAACAGATTCTTAAAAAGTAAACTCCAAAAGTTTCAGATACATGGAGGCATATAGAAATAACTGTGTCGTGTGTACATGGAAAACTTGAATTATATCAATTTAAGTCCATATTGCTACAACTAGACTCAATCCCCCCTCCGCTTTAGGACGTAATAGGTCTGTGCATCAGAGAATTAAAATTGTCTGAGTGAATCACTTCCTAGTTGCGCATAAAAGGTTCGTTTACATTATACAAGCTACTGGCCTAAGTTTTTATTAAGATTGTCTAGAAAAACAGTTTTAGCCTGAGTCATTTCATACGTGTATGCCCTGAACGAAATTCACCTAATTTTGACAACAGTTTTAACTAACAGTTATAAACCACTAACGACTAGTCAGTACACAAACTCCTACCTATATGACAAATTATTATAACAAGCGTAACCTAATTAAAGATCAAATAAAAATGTCAAAAAGGCTATTTAAATGCTAAATGTGTCAAATTAGAGAAACTGTTTTCTAATAATAATATATTTAATAATGACATATGATTGTGTGATTTTATACCGTATCTTTTAAACAAAGGAAGCACGCGCACTAATATACGAGTGCACAATGCGAGTAGTTGTGCTATTTGACAGTACCTTGAACTGAGTAAATGGGTCTCTTGAGATCCCGGCAATTTTCCTCGGAGTTGCTTTGCTTATTTATATTTAACTTTTAAGCACCTTCTGTGTTAAGTGGGTATGTTTTAATTAATGTACGGTTTCATGTTACTATGATCCTTGCAGTTTACTTACACGCTGCCATGATATTTGGCTCTTCGGCATGAAATAATATTTTAAATCGTTGTGCTATCATTGGTTACATATGGAATTATTTATATTGAAATCCATTGCTAAAGCAGAAAATAAAGTGTAACTTTGTTTAGAATTAGGTTGATAATATTTTAAAATAATCTGCCAGTAAAATATGAAACTCATGACTTTGACTCTACAATCGATTCAAATAAAATATCCTTTCCCTATCCACAAATCGGTAGCATTTATTCTGGTCCACATTTTTTTTAACAATATCATTTCGAAATTTTTATTCAGAAACCTGGCTAAGCCATTGTTTTTCGCACTCTGCAGTTGTGCCGGATCAATAATCACCTCAGACACAAAGGTTAGAATTAGTGGGTGTCTTTAAGCCAACAGCAAAGGGTTCCTTTGTCTCCTAATGAGGGTCAGCTTGCTTGGAGCTTTCTTCAAAGAGTTCACGAGAAACCACACTTTTGTTTTCTGATGATATCGCCTAACGATGTCTGGGAAAAATGGATTTAAATTGTGTGTGTGGGTGTGTGTGTGTGTATTTGTGTGTGCGTTCGTTCGTGTGTGCGTGCGTGCGTGCGTGCGTGCATGCGTGCGTGCGTGCGTGCGTGAGTGAATGAGTGTGTGTGTGTGTGTGTGTGTGTGTGTGTGTGTGTGTGTACGTTCTGCGGCTCTGCCTCAGCAAGTTCACAGCGTCAGATATAGGTGGTATAATTCCACAAACTAAACCTTTAAAAAAAAAGTTACAAGCCTATACAAGTCTATACAAATTCGTGGTGAAATTCTTGAATTGGCCCACTATTGTTCTACAGGTCTGTCAACATCAGCGCTATGGGAGTACCCCACACGTCATTTAAACGTAGCCTTAACTTTGCATAGATTTCGTCACCTCGTTTTGAATGGGCGCTGATTGTGGCTCGCAATTTTTGTAAGCGTTGAATTTGTGCGATTCAAACGCTACGTTTTCGCTGTGACTGCAGTTTCGCGAGTGCTTTGTGTGACAATACTTACTGGTATTGGGTAAATGTTGGTCTACACACCATTTTACTGACCCTCTGCTTCGGAAATTCTGGTATAGCAGAGTAGTGAAAATATACTTTCATCATTGTATACTTAAAAATGCATATCACATTTACTACTTGAGGATTAACAAAAACTGAATTAGTATTTTCCAGTATGGACATTTTTTTCTCGGTACGTCTAAAAGACGGGACACAAAGAAATAAGAAATATGCCAATTCATTTCTTTAAAGTAAGCTCAAAGTATATTTGTACTTATGTTTCCATAATAGTAAAATTTTTATTAGCATTTGACTGCTATTAATATAGTCTGAGCACTATTTTCTATATTGAATAAAAAAAACATAAATTCTCACTAATATGTATACTAATCTATGTTAAAGCAAGCATATCTAAAGATTCTTGACTGGCCTCATAGTGGTAACCCTGCCTTCTGCGCTGTAGATCGTGGGTTCGATTCCCACCCGGACAAAAATTTGTGTGACGAACATAGATGTTTGTTCTGTGTTTCTGTGTTGAATATGTAGTATACGTATGTATTTACAAAAATAGTATAGAATTATTATATCAGTTGTCTGGTTCCCATGTTACAAGCTATGCTTAGCTTACTTTGGGGCTAGATCGCGCTGTGTGAAATGTCCACCAAAATTATTATTATTATTATTCTAGTTCGTCTATCTTCTAGAAATAAATCTGGCTCCAAATTCGTACATCTACTCGTCAGCTCGTTCTCAAAAGACGTTGATTGCGACTGGCATTTTTGTTAAATTTACGCGATTCAGGTGGAACATATTCGTAGTGACTGTACATTTTTGCGTTTCGATGTTAGTAGGTCAGGTACGAGTTGAGCATTGCTGCTAGTAGTAACAAATTGATTAATTTGTGAGTTACAGAAAAACAATGAAATATTGGATCAAAGGATAGAATTCTGCGATCGTGATGGTTGAAAAATCCAGAGTTAGTTTGCAAAGATAATTTTGAAAAGTTCTCAAGTGAGAGAAAGTGTTTGTAAAATGTTTGTTTGTCGAAGACAACGTCTGTTGGTATATATATAAATTAAAAATCTCAGAAAACAGTTTCTGGTGTACAAATAATTATTTCAGTCGGATTATGCTGGTTTATAACGATGTGAAACTATATCCGTTTCGCTTCGTCTGTGGTTTTCAGATGCAACTGCTTTATTGAGTTAGGCTGTGCGTACATAGGCGAAATAGTGTTCTATTGCGTTTTATTATTTAATATATATGTAGAAAGGAGTGGCGTTAAAGTGATCGACAAATAAATTCGGTTGATCCACTATCCATTATAGTTCAATTTTAAGTCGTCGTATTACAAATAGCAAAAGTAGGTTTAATTAATAATTTAAGTATAGAAGAGTTTTGCAAGATTTCGCCTGTTTTTATTTACAATTTTTAAAATTAATTTTTAAATTTGTAATTTGTTGTAGTAAATAATTTTAAGGAGAAGTATTATAATCGATACTATGGATCCCTATATGAAGGTTTTTTGTTTAAGCAGAACAGAGTTACTGAAATTGATTAAACAATTTTACACTAAAATCTCATTCTTAGGCATTCATAAAGTCTTTCAAATAAATGTTATATTTTTCATGCTTATTAAATTGAAAATTTCAGATATAATATTATCAGTTATGCTTGTATATTGATGATATTTCAGTGTTAACTCACTTTTCAAAAAGTAGTCCATAAAGGCTTCGTCTACCCATCTAACCCACAATTTATTATAACATTACGTCTAAGCTACACGTTGCGTTCAAGCAAAGATTATTATCATAAAAGTCGCGTGCTCTATAATATAAAATATTTTAGTACAAATTCCCAGCAATCATTTTTACATTTTACTCTCGTTTACAGTGAAAACAGCCTTATGCTGATGGAGTCACGTCGTGTCGTGCAGACGTGGCTTAAAAATGTTCATCTCAAGATACCGCGGTGCGAAGTTAAAAATTCAATGTTTTAGCTTCGCAACATGTGGGGAACATTTTGAACGAGTTTTGTAAAGCTGTGTGTTGGAAATACAACGAAATCAATTCACATATTTATATCACATAATTTAAGTGCATTTTTTTGCATTATTTTATCGTATTTTACGTATAAATTCTTCGTACAGGAAAGATGCCGAGCCAATCTCATTAAACTTGGAGAATCCAGTGGAATGACTAATATAAAGTCATACATACTCTAGAATCCAAAAAAAGAGGTTCCGAGCTCAGCCACACAGCTCAGTTGGTTGTAAGTGTGCCTTCTGCGCTGTATGTTGTGGGTTCAATTTTCACCCGGGGCAACTATACCTATGTGTGACGAAAATAGATCTTTGTTTGGTGATCTGGGTAAATAATGTATTACGTTATAATTATGTTGTAATTATGTACGTATTTACAAAAATGCAGTTAGTATTTTGTCTGTTATCTGGTTTCCAAAAGATAAGCTTTGCTAGTTTTGGGCTAGATGACACTAAATAAAATGTTCATCAGTATACCTAAAATGTATAAAAACAGAATTTTATAACCATGTTTTTAATTTACACGTGAATTTGATCCATGTTTTCCATGCTGGCCTTCCTTCAAATGGATTGCTACAAAATTTAGCGCGAAAGAGAAAATACCGAAAGTATTCCAGCTTTAAAATCTATTATTCGTTCCAATCGTGTTTTTTCCGATAACATTCCGGTCGGGGCACCTAATCCGTTTATTGATTCCGACGCTTTTTCTTCGGCCAGATATCGTTTTATCGGCTCTAGAGAAGGCCTCATCACACAGACTTCTATCGGTAGCGGATATTGGCGTTTCACTGAATTGTGGCTAATTTTTGTGGGATAAGAAGATAGCTAGAGAAAGTATTAGCATAGTTATTCGTGAGAAAACAATGCGACGAACTCACTCCACGTCACGTCTACGTTCATACAATAGTGTAAACCACAAGGTGAAAACTCCAAGCCCACTGACGCTCGCTACCTACCCCTTCGGGGATTAAGGCGTGGTTCAATAACTGTATATTCAAATCCTGCGTAACATAGATCGCTATAGTTAGTAGACTTTGCAGTTTTATTCTATTGACTGGCCTTACAGTTCAGTTGGTAGTAACTAAGCCTTCTGCGCTGTAGGTAGTGGGTTCGACATCAAGTCCATAACAAACATTTGTGTGACAAACATAGATGTTTAATTATAAATAATAATATTATGACAGTTATTTGGTTCCCCTAGTACAAGGTATGCTCAGTTTGTGGCTAGATGGCACTGTGAGGAATATCACTCAATATTTATTTCATTTTTCTCTACACCCATCCATACAAACACACATATGGCTGGCAACTGAATATATGTAATACACATACGGTAGGGTGGGAAAAACAAATCGCCGACATGGTAGCAAAACGAATAACGTGTATACTGAGGCCCTTATCGGCAGCTCGGATATCGTTTTGAATTCCTATTTGGCATCTGGTTTTGTAGTTTGTTAGTAGGAATCTGTTTTGTATCAAGTTGTTAAAAGCCTGAATGCACGTATTAATACATTTCTAAGCTTTTTAAAATCTTAATTGTGTTCATTATGCCTATGTGTTTATTTTTGTAGGGCTTCTGTGTACAACAAGGGTACTGGGTTCAAATCCGCGGCTGAGTAATAAAATACAGCGTCTTGAATCTGTGATTTTCCATTCCTCCTGAAAAAGGGAAGTAATAGTTACCTGTACTGTTATATCCTATGATGAGTGTGCAATCACAATTTATTCTTTTACCATAATTTTATTTATTTATTATAAACGGAGGTCTTATCCGTAAAGAGTCCGTAACCTTCCGGAAACTTCTTGACGCACGGAATGAATATAGATAAAATTTTTGTCTCAGGCCAGTTCTCAGGTAATAACCATCATCTGATTCAATACGTTGTCGCAGAAATAAAACTTGTTTTATTGTTATTGATTCAGAAATATGTGGTTCTCCTATTTCAATAATAATAAAAATATTTTATTTCAGATCAGCCAGGCATAACATGAATCAGCTTATGTTTTTTTTTCTATTTTCTTTTTACCTTTGTACTTTTAACGTATAAGTGGAAATTTTAATTAGCCTTCAGCTCAAAATGCATGTGCCTTGCCATGCGAATTTATAGACTTTAATATCATTTTATGTCTAGCTATAAGATTCCTATTTTTTTTTTTAAATAGAATGAATAAATTAAAATCTGCACGTTCCTTCTTAACTCACATTAAAATCACTTGGTTTAATAGCCCTAATGACGTCTGGATCTGCTAGTCCACTCGTTAATTCTTGTCCCGAGATAAGCGTCAAATATGTTCATGAAATTTCACCCAGATATTGAGTTACCATGACGCAAATGAGATTCCAAACACAAAGGCTCAGCTTGAAAGTGGATCAGAAAATCAAAACACTGGATGAAATATCGAAGTTTCTGGAATTTGCCTTTAACTAGAACAATGAGTCATTTCATCATCGATTATAAGTGTATCTATTATCATTAACTTTGATCCGGTTTTGAAATTTAACCTTCATCTGTTGAGAAGAAATCATCAAAGAGCGAGCTAAAATATATAAGTTTTTCAGTATAATCACAAAGCTTATGATACAAAATTGTAGATTCACAAAAGTTCATCATAATTTGTGTCATAAAAACAAACACTTCGCCATAATCGTAGTCAAAATATGTTTTTTTTTACTAAATTGCTTCTCATTTTTCTTCACTTACAATGTGTACCGGTAAGTTTCTAAGGATTTGCAACAGCTAATCCCATAAACACCGTTCAAAATGCAATTAAATACAAGCCCGCTACGCGAACCAGTCGTTACGCATTTTATTATATCCATAATCCGGATTTTAGCAAAGCAAGAGCTCTCCACTCGGCGCGGGATCGTAAAACCTGTTGTATCTGGATGAACCTCAAAGGAGCCTGGTAATGTTGTAAAGCTTCATAGAGCAGGAATCATTCATTAGTTATATTCCGACTGTACGACTATATACGACTACCCTCATGGCTCTATTGGTAGTACCCTTCCTTCTGCGTTGCAAGTCGTGGGTTCGATTCCAACCCAGGACAAACATTTGTGTGACGAACATAGATATAGTTTGTTTTGTATAATATTAAAATATTTGATTACGGAAACATTATTTCAAGTGGAAAGGAATCCAATAAATAAAATTTATATTTATAGAGATCTAAATGCATGATATACATCGTTTCATGTATCGTTCATGACATTTTCAAGAATATTTCATTACGTTATTCAGTGTGTTGTTAAGATACGAGTATTGTAACGGGCTCTTTAACTATCATCAGATTTATGGCCTTATGAAAACATCTTACTTCGTAAAACCGCAGAGTCGTTAATTTCGGAGCTTAAATAAAATCCACATTTTTGGTCAGACGCGTCGTTGCAAAAAGTTATTTTGTCCTGCAAAGGCCACGACTATTGTTAATGGTTGCTAACCATTCACACTGAAAAATCTAAAGCCGGCTATTTTGATTTCTTACAGGGTCCTGTTTTCAGCCCAAAGAATAAATAATAAGAAATAAATAAATAATAAATAATGATGGACATTTCACACATCGCCATCTAGCTCCAAACTAAGCATAGCTTGTACTATGGGAACCAGATGACTGCTAGAATACTAATAGCTACATTATGTATTGTCTTTTTTGTAAATACATACATATAATACATAATAACACCCACACACAGAACAAGCATCTATATTCGTCACACAAATGTTTGTCCTGGGTGGGAATCGAACCCACGACCACAGCGCAGAATGCAGAGTTACGACCCACTGAGCTGTGAGGTCAGACAAACAAAACATCTAATTGGTTTTCTTCGGAATCAGAACGTTACACGTGTAAATTGAAAATAGATTAAATAGACATTTAAGGAGATGTATCTTTATTTTTTGATTGTTTTGGGGTGGCAACGATTTAAATACGTCTCACACTGGGCTGGGAATGGGTCCTCAGATTGTTATGAACGATATAAACACTATAATCCTGAATGACTGACTCACCGACAATGTACAGCCTAAACCGCTGGCCTTAGAGACTTGAAATTTTGAGGGTTTGTTCCTCGTGAGGCGTAGACACGTCAAGAAGGGGATTACTCAAATTTGACAGAACGTTTTATCAGACGTTGTAACGTGTTCAGAACCCTTTCGACCGAGGAATATTATATTACTCAAACAAATAAAGGAAAATTGGGTAAGCATTATTAAAACATCGTTCTCAAAATTAATGATACTGACTTTTAAGCTTATTTTATAAATTTCCTGTGTGATTTTTCTTCTGTGGTGTACTGAATATTTTGTGGGCTTAACACGAAAACCAATAACTGAAAACTCAAGTAGTGCATCTTTTAAAACGGCATCATAAATAAGAATTGTGTGTTTGTTCATATATATAAATATTTATTAGTGCAGAAACTAAATTTTGATAACGATTAAAAATATGGCTTGCCAAATTTTGAAATTTTGGTTATATATCTTTCAGTAGTAAGTAATGAACATGCAAATTCGACCATGTTGTAAATCATGAAATCAAAGTCAAAGTCAAATACAAAAACTTTATTTCCATAGAATTCATAAAGAAATGGCTTGGAAACGTCAATATTCAAAACATAAGGTCATGCGTACTTCCAATGGTCTGAATAATTTGGAAGTCAAATAGATTTACGAAGATGGACGGAAGTTAAGCGCTTTGCGTTTACTTACCCAACGCAGGCAAAGACACGTTAGCAAAAGCTAGTAAGCCTTTAAATCAAATCATATAATTGTCTTATTTAAACTAACTTAAATGTATCGACATTGGTACACTTAATTGTTAGTCATTTTTAAGGTACATTTATTATATTATTTTACATGACAAAGTATACACACAAAATCTCTAATGTCTAAGCTAGGCTGGCCCTGTATCATAGACATTAATTAATTCCTCCCAAATTTCAATTAATCTTTATCATGTAGGAAAGAATACATAAATAATGGACAACGTTGTGATCATTCACAATAGATGAGAACGGTATGTTTTTAGTGCCTGCATTATTATAGAGATTCAATTTTCATTATAGGAGTTCATTCTCATTCTTTGCTTTTTGTATAGTTTCACTTCTTAGATAACTTTTGTCAATTTATCTTCATTATTTCCAACTCCAATAAAAACATCTGCTCATTAAATCATCAAATAGCCATTAGTTGAAGGAAAATATTATGTATGAGAGGCACGTGTTGAGCATTCCTCACAGTTGACGGTCGGCTAATCGTCGGACGAGGCAATCTACCAGGAAAGTTGGTCATTTCAGAAATTGAAGCATCCTATTGTTATTATTATATTTTAAGGATATTCTTTCAGTATACATTTATATATGTGCAGAGCAGTAGAACTCCCGCCATGTTCGTCCGAGGAAGTAGTGCCACATGCTCATTTCTGCCGCCAAACAATACGTTTGCGGTAATGTGTGCCGGTTTGGAAGGTGTGGTTGCTGGTAGAATTACAGGCACATGAGACATTCCACCTAGAACGTCTCAGCGTTACGGGCGCATACGATGAGACTTGGGCCTTGCCGGACCAAGTAAAAAAAATTAGAAATGTCAGTTGCGGCCATGTCAATTTATGCAATGTTTGGTGCTGATTTAAGGCCTTAAAAGAAATATTTTTAATTTTCAAAGTTTCAAATAGTTTCGTTTGAGTATATAATAATGTATATTTTTTAATATACGTATAGTTCCTAATTACCAAAATGAAAGAGCGAAAAACGTGTAAACGGGCTTTACGCGAAAATCAGATCGGTAAATGTTATGAAAATGGATTTAAAATTGAATTCTTACATCTGTATCAATTGTACCCACCAAAAATTTTATATATAAAGATTTAATTTTTATTTCAAATTCTATTGAGTTAATTTTGTACAAAGCTTCATTGACTGCAGAGAAATGCCACTTGAATACATCTAAATAGGACTGTTTATTATTGGCCGCTTTATGAAATAAGAGGCAATTATCGCAAATATTTTGAAGACGAGTCTAGAGCACTCAAAGGAAATAAAAATTAAAACTAACTGGCTCTTCCAGTAAACTTATTATGAATACCCTATTCTGCTACGGCGCGCTACGCGCTACGTTCCGCTACGAAAATAAGCTGTGCGGCGTAGTACTACTGCTTAACATACTTACTGCCCGGTGTCACAATTGAATAGCGCATGGCCACGTTAAGAACGGGGTAACGGGTTCAAGGCCGTGCTTATAGATTTTTAAAAGACTTATTATATTATACTACGACTTATTATAGTCGATCTGTGGTTTTAACTATAATAAACTCATATATTTTGGTTATATTAACTCAAAAAGATGCAAACCTGGCATTAGCCTACACTACGCTAATATAACCAATTAGTTCGCCGTTTTTAAAACGCTTTGTGCACATAAATACTAATTATTGTAATTATTGCAAAGTTGCACATCTGAATTTATTACTTCCACTAGCTTTACCATCTATCTTACCCCAAAGTAAGCTAAGAATCAGAAGATTGATAGTACTTATATAACTTTTTTCTAAATACATAAATAATATCCAGACGCAGTACAAACATCTATGTTCATCTCATAAATGTTTGTACTGGGTGGTAATCGAACCCGCGACCCAGCACAGAAGACAAAGTTACTACCGACTGAGCTGTGAGGCCAACCCACTTATTGATGCACGTCTGGATTTGAACCAGTGACCTTTGGATTGAAACTCGAGGTCTGTACAGCTGGTTATATTAATTAAAATTGCCATTTTAGCATAAGCCTTACCGTTAGACACAACTCCAAAACTCCTATCCAGCTTCGTTTTAATTATGAACAAGCCTGATAAACCCCATTATATTTTATGTAGGCCATTGAGTGAAGCCATAGAAATCAACAAAATTAGGAAGCGAATGTTTTTTGTAAAAATTTCCTGTGTGTCAGTAAATTATTCTTACTCTATTACAATATTCGTCCTCTGTGTAATCATATTTTAATTGTCATACTTACATTTACAACATGATTAATGAGTTAATGAATATTTTAATTGTATGACTTTTTTGTGTGATCATGTAATTTGTTTAATTTCCTTTCTATAAAACCTCTTTGTAGTTTGAGGAGTTTTTTGTTTATACGAATATTTAAGTTTCCAGATTTTTGTATTGAAACATCATCATCGTGGTACTCTGCTGTGACACATATAATTTAATATTATCATTGTCAGCCACTAACACTACTTTGAACTATCCCCTACGCCCCCAAAACTATGATATCATAGTTTTAGGGACGAATTTTCAATATTACGGAATATTTTTAGATATATCTGCCTATCATACCTGTCTATAATCTGCCTATCATACCTGTCTATAATCTGCCTTGTTGAAATTACGTGTTAAAAAATGGTTTGTTATCTAAATTACACCCAACGTCAATCAGGGTTTTCCTTTCGCCGGATTTATTATTCTTGTAGTGAAACCGTAAAATCAGGGTAAATTAAAGATTTCACAGAGGCTATTCCGAGCACGTGCCCGCGCCTTTGTTGTCGACAAAGAGTTAATTATTCAAATAACCTCACTTGACTTAAACAACGCCGCTATTAGATGAGAGGCTCGCGATACACAGAACCTGTAAATAGACAGTCTTTAAAATATCACATGGCATTTATAGACTTCTGTACAATATTTTTTGTCTAATAAGTGTTTTTCTGTTGCAGGGGCCTGAGGAGGACTCCACAATATGGATGCGGATGATTCTACGGAACATTGGCAAGGAAATTTGAAAAATCCACCAAAAAAAATTTCTGAAAACTAGGTGTTTTTATTTTTTACTAAAAAAAATGTAGTACTTAGTGAAAATTTACTTTCCCGAACGATAAAATGTACTCTGCGCGTAGGAACGGACAATGCGCATTTAATGGTGTATGTAACACGACTTTTCACCACAAGGAAACTAATGAACGACACAGATCCAAAAGATATTTTTTATCGTGCAAATTACTACATAGAATAGAAGGCATTAACATCTATGTTCATCACACAAATATTTGTCTAGGTGGGAATCGAACCCACGACCTTCAGCGCGATGGCAGAGTTCTTACAAATGAAGCCGTGAGGCCAGTAAAAGTGGATTAAAGTATCCACGGAGATAGACATCTCTAAGGAGCTTCACACATTGAACGCGGCGTGGCAGTAGAGAGTAGAGAACCTGCACGGGTTTAGTGTTTCCTCACTCATAATTCATACACAATTTGCGAGATGTAATTTCCACGCCGATTTCCACCTGTGTAGTTTTTTAATTTGATACAGGCACGCAACGAGCTGCCGGCCCACCTGGTGTTAAGTGGTAACCTCTGCCCATAACCGATGCGACTTGGGTACTTACTAGGTACGACAAGACTCAAGTCGCATCGTATGCGCCCGTAACTGTGAGACGTGAAGGTGGAATGTCTCATGTGCCTGTAATTTCATCGGCAACCACACCTTTCAAACCCGAATACAGGAACGCGAAAGCATATCTCGTTCTTCACTTCGTTCTATCATCATCAAGATCACAAGAAACCATGCTACGTGGTGCCTTTTTTGGTAGGAACCAACCCACATGCGCGTTTCACGCTGTTAGCTAAAAAAGATCTCAAGCACTAACATTAAATCATGATTGGGCGGACACGTTAAATAATCGCCCATTTGCTATCGGCAATAGACTAGAATAGACTAGTGCAATGGATTATAAGAAGTTTTCTCCGTTTAATCTCGAAAAATTCCCGGTTCTTGTAGGATCGATCTATACGCAACATTTCATTGAAGTTGATTTCAAAGTCTAGTAACAATAAGTAAACTGGCGGGCGATAAATAAAGCAAATGTTCGATGTCCTAAACTCTCAATTTAGGCCAATCAATTTAACAATGCAGCTAAAATGCTATTCACTTCCACTCAATCAATTTGTGATCCAACCCGGCGACCTCTATCAAACTTAACGAACTAAAAACCAAATAAAAATGCTAATACACTTGAAAACCCATTCATAAATCACTACAAAGTGCCCCTGGCTAGTTTATTACTCAATAATACGAGCGGTCGTTGGTAATCTTGAATGTTTGAGGGCGAAGGTTACGAACATACCTGGGTGTGATATCCAGGCGAGTTTTATTGTTTCGTTTTGTTTGAATGGGTAAAGTAAGGTAATAGGGAAACGAGCGGGCGAGGGGCCATCTTGCTCGCGTCCGTATGTGATTACCCTTTGAATCCATACACGTGTCTCCCGATGCAAAAGGAGCAACCCAAAGCAGCAGTAGAACTTGTGCCAAGTTCGCCTGGAACAGTACTGCCACCACACCTAATAATAGATGGCGCTGCTAGCAGCACCATCTAGCCATTCTGGGTATTTATTAATATTATGGTATATAATATAAGTTTTAATTTAAGTTAGTAAAATAGGTATCAATTATGATAGAGAGATCGAATGAAATCTCAAACAGAGGCAAACTACATATAGAATATGTTTGTGCAACATTGATAATTTGTAATCAAACGACCTTCACAAACTCCACTTTATTGCATTAAACCAGCGAGTGAAGCTAGTTATTACTGAATCACTGCTCAAGCAAAGCTACCTCTAATAACAGTTCGTACGCAAGTAATTACAGAGGGCCGTTAATGAAATTTCGTATGCTAATTGACTAAATACAATTATGAAGCGAGACTAAGATTGTGTGAGAGTTCTGTGTAACTCGTTGGGTCGAGCTCGTAAATGCAAAATATTATAGTCTGGATATGGCAGGGAATAAAGATCTGGGTACTGAAATACAAATGTAATTTAATTCGAATATTATTACGTTAAACAGTTGACACTTGGATAAATCGTAATTACTACAACCTGACTGATGCTGTACAGGTAATAGCTTGTGCCAGTTTTGTTCAAGAAAGTACTGCCACCAGACATATTTGCACAAAAACATAAGAACACAGTACAGCTCCTGATTGAAAGGTGTGTTGCTGGTGAAATTACAGGCGCATGACACAATTTACCTTCACATCTGAGGGTGTGTAAAAAAGATGTCACTTGCGAATGACTTATTTAATTGACAAATGACTTGTATACTTCCTGTTTTTCAATTAATTTTATTATAATCTTGTATTATTTTAAGCTTAATTTTAAGTTATTTCAAATACGATTGTTACGATTGTTACTGAATAAATGATATGATATGAATTTAGACGCATCCATACTATATTTGACTAAAAATAATCGTAAAACCGCATCCAGCGTCCGTATAATGCACGTGTCGTTAATTAAATACTGAGTCAAAGTAAAGAGCAGGTGGCTGGGTCTCTGATAAGAGCGCTATTCAACTGCGGTTTTCGAGGTGGGCTTTATTTACTACAGTCACTTTTATAGCCAATTTATGAATGCCTCGCTAAACACGTCTGTGTTAACCTTTTGACAGTACGCAAGGGCTCAGTCGCTTTAAAATTTAAAGTGGAGCGTCCCCTCGGTCATTGGCGCATTTTGAGTAGCATCGTTCTTTGCTTGGTTTCTGAAAATCTGGTTGATTAATGGCTATGAAACAGCGACTTATATGTATTTATGGAACTTGGATCTTGTTGTTCCCAAGTTCCATAGTCGTATTGCTTTGTTGTAGACAGAGGTTACCACTTAAAACTAGGTTGGCTATCTGCTGGTACCGTAACATTTTCACTTCAAAATACCTTCATACGAGTATATAATTGTAATAATATTATTTCAATATATATAACAATAAAAAGTTAACAGGTAATTGCGATTATCACGAAAATCAATAACTCACTTGGGAACAGTATTGCCAGATCACATATTTAGTTAATTTTTATTAAGTAATCTTTATGTAGAATGTGACCGTGGAAATACATAGTTGCAAAGCTGAAAAACTGAAGAGCAAAACTGCAATACTGACATGTTGTTTGCAGCTCAAAGTGGTCGGAAAGGGCAAAGGCTGCAGCGATGGATATTGAAGTAAAGCAAATAAACCCACAGCGTCGCTTTATATGCATGTAAATCGGCCGGGAGCCGCGATACCGAATACAGATTGAAACGAACGGCGGCTTAACATTTTTATGAGATACTAGTTCTGAACCAGAGTACGCTTTGTGGTATATTTGTTCCCCAGAAGCTGTTCTACCACATGTATGAAACACGCTACAATACTCTCTCTCCTCTTTGAGGCGCATTTAAAATCCTTTCACCACACTGGTTCGGGATAACCCGTGACTCGAATAGATAGACTACAACACTTAAAAATGTATGTGAAATTAAACGCATTTTTTGATGTGGTACAGTTCGGAACGAGCCAACGGCCCACCTGGTGTTAAGTGGTAACCTCGGCCCATAACAAGCGATGCGGCTTGGGTCCTCCCCTACCCTACTAGGCACGACAAGACCCAAGTCACATCGTATACGCCCGTAATTCTGAGAAGTGTAGGTGGAATGTCTCATGTGCCTGTAATTTCACCGGCAACCACAAAATAATCATAATAATCGTTTGAACTAAAAATTATGAGGCGTCTACTCACGGTATGTTTCCATTCGTTAGCTGTAACAAGATTACCATGGCATCTAGATTAAAAAATATATAATGGATTTTTTAATGCATTATACATATGATGCGAAAAGAAGATTTCTGTACAAGAAACTGAGACGTGTTTTGTTTTTCATTTGTTTGCCCAGTGAATCTCTGAAGTTTTAAAGTCAGCTCAGGTGGGCTTCTCGAGTAGGTCGGAGATTTTGTATGAGCAGTTCTAAAATTGAATTAACTTAATATTTCTAATGAAATTAATCATATCATACAAGCCAACTCCTATGCTACTCTGATATTTACTATGATATCTACTGATATCTACTCTGACTCGTAACAAAACTTCCCGACTTCTCGATACTCCCTACTCTCCTTTACCGTAGCTGGATAATTATGAACCTTGCTTGACTATGATTCATACTTTCTTAGCATTAAAAGCATTTTCACGTATGCAGATAGGCGATACAATTACATGTACGCCTGTACATGTTGAATCGTATGTTTAAAATGTCAATTTACGAGAAGACACGGAATAAAACTTTTTACAAGTAAATATGGGAATGAGGACGCAAAGTGCCGAAGACAGGGCTTACTCATTTGTCCTTACAGAACAGCAGTAATGGCTGAAAATAGGCTGATGATGATGATAAGAACTTATCTTTCCTGTTTTAATTATAAATAATAAAATAAATAAATATTGGTGGACATTACATTACACACAGCGCCATCTAGCCCCAAAGTAAGCTAAGCATAGCTTGTATCTTGGGAACCAGATAACTGATATAATACTTTTATACTTTTTTGTAATTACATACAATTAATACATATTAACACACAGACACAGAACAAACATCATTGTCACATAAATGTTAGTCCTGGGTGGGAATCGAACCCAACGACCTACAGCGCAGAAGGCAGGGTTACTACGAACTGAGCTATGCCTGTCAATTTTGTTCAAAAGAATTCAGAAAAGCATATTAAAGGCAATAGAGTAAGATATCTTACACAAATGGTACCTGAAAACATATCTCTCACATAGATACACAAAGCTTGAATTAGCTTAAAAGCCGAGGATTCAGATCTGATTAATAGGCGGACCGAGCGGCGATTTCAATGCAAAGCTTTCAGTAAAATTAACCCCAAGTGACAAGGCATGCAGTCCCCGATGTTGCATATACACGAATGTAAGATACAGAACCAATGATATCGATTCTAACTAGGCAATGGAGTGTAAATAAATAATTATAATAATAATAAAATAAATGCTGGTGGACATTTCACACAGCGCCATCTAGCCCCAATGTAAGCTAAGCATAGCTTGTGTCATGGGAACCAGACGACTGATATAATACTCTTTCCTTTTTTGTTATATACGTACATATAATACATATTGACACCCAGACATTCATCGTACAAATGTTGGCCTGGGTGGGAATCGAACCCACGACCTACAGCATAGAGGGCAGTCTGTGAGGCCAGTCAAAAAATATAAATATTAATAATGATGCAATGACAGAAAGCGTTCCAAACGGGATTATAGATATTCCCGGCCACGCAAAACGTTTTCACGAAGAGCGTGAAAGTAATTTTGGGGTTTTGTATATATATATAAGATACTGCATTTGATACGCCTTCCTATAATTAGATACGCCTTAATATAATTCGGATATCTTTTAATGAATAGACTTCATCGTAGCTTTCCAACGCAATCTGAAGTCAATGATCTTACACACTGGATAATCATACGATAAAGCAAATTTAAAATTCAATAGATATTGACTTAAATTGAATGATAAATTGGATACAATGTTTTTGGTATATCTGCCTCAAATTCCGAGATCATGAAAAGAGCCTCCTTGAGGCTCGCTTTAATCCTATCGCCCCACTGGTTTGAGAGACTTGTGATACGAGTAAGCAGTAGTAGTAGCTGAATATATGAAGTTAGCCAATATTTACGCCAAAACAAAACTCGCATTAAACAGGTAAAGTCTAATTATTACACTATCCACAATTTGGGTCGCCATTAGGCAACCTTGCACCGCCATTATTAATTTAACTTTGCCAAATATACGTAGTTTCCAAACTACTCCGGCAGGAACACACATTTTGGGGTAATTATAAATTCCGAGAACAAGCTCCCACTTTTTCTGAGACATAATATATATTGGTAACGCTATTATCATCTAGCAGTGTGAAATTGTCAACCGGTTACCTCTTTGACATGATCCGCCATTTTGTAGTGTCACGCTTTGTACTTTTAAAAACACCGGGCTGGTTTATGCTTATTTTCATTATCACACCACCAGTAGAAGCCAATGGCAAAATAGGGTAGGTAGGACAAGGGCGTTATCCACAAACCTTATATCTTACCCAGCAGCCAAATCAATTGTCCCAGGTCCCGGTTTTATTTAAGTATGGCCTCCCTTAGTTGGGGTTTCCATATAATATGTTGTTACTTTATAGATTCTTGACACGTGTCAAATGCCCGAAAGGAGCCTTTGAGGCGCACTTTAATCCTTACCACAATGGTTGGGAGGACCATTGAAACGATTCGTAGTAGTAGTACAACTTAACAGAGGTGGGCCATCTGCTTTTCCGTATCTTATCACATAAATATAAATAAAAATAGCAACAGATCAGTCAAACTACATTACACCGATTCATTTGGTAGTTTACTAATATATTTCCCAAATCGTCACTCAGGATAACGTAATTTATTTATGCTCATTCATTAGGCAAATACGGTCGGCCTAGTTTTCAAATGATGTTCCTCTAGTATGGACCGTCATGAGGAAATTCAAATTAAACATTATGTAATGAGTTTTGAAAAGTTAACAAGCTGAGTTTGTTTTAAAAGTTTAATTGAGATCCGCGGAGTAAACCTCTCTTAATAGAAAAGTAAAGGGTGAAGTATGTTTTTTTTTTCAAATTAATTGTTATTGCTCCGCAGAATTTCTGCCAATTATAAAAATTCTAGTAGCTTTGTGTATGGTTTTTATTTCTTATTTTAGAAATTACATTTAATCGTATGCTCTGAGTATATTCATTTACTATACAACATCCTCCTTAAGCTGCTTGATTAGCAGAAACACAGGCCCGTAGTAGCCTGTGTTTCAATATCATAGAGCGTTGTGTTACTGTAAATTTTTCATAAGTTTCCTTCTATTGCATTTGGAGAAATCTTGCACTTTTTCAAGTCTCCAGGTAAATGTATGTGACCAGTATAAAAAACACAAGAAAAGAGCTAACCCGGATTACTAAAGCCACATTTACTCCAATAAAGAATATCCTGTTATGCAAAGGCAAAGCGCAAATCGTGATTTAAAAATATATTCTGCTTACATTACGTATTCTCAGTTGCATCGATCCGATATAAAATGCATGAAACTATATTGGTTTGTTGAGACCACAGAGTATAAAATCCAATACCTATACGAATTATAAGTGGCGTCTTTGTAACTACGTTGGTGATAGCCCTGTCTGCAAAGTGATAAGTTTGGTTTGGACCAGAAAAACATAAATACTTTTAATTATAAGCGTTATAATTTCAAAATTCCTGGCCATTTTTGTATAATTGCGATTGTTTCATTCTATTCGTTTCTTACCTTTTTGGCCAAACCATGGGTATTCTACGAAAATATAAATTAGTTTATAGCGGTGTGTAATATAAAAATAATATTTTTATTTTATATATATATGTATCTATCTGAAGTTCGGTCATATTGTACTTATGCAAAATTCTTTTAAATGTTATAAAAGTTACTTATGAGTAAAACATTTCTAATTTACAAGATATAGCAGCAATATAATATGTAGCAATTTTAATAAACTCAATCGGAGATTTATGTTTAGAAATATATTGTTGTAGATAAAAACCTGTTGTCCTTTAATAACCTAGATAAAAGGACTAGAAAAGAAATACTTGAACCACTATCTAGAATGCGAATTAATCTCAAATGCATCAGACAGACGATTTACTTCGGCAAATCCGTACATTTGTACCAAGAGACACTGGCTCACTGATACAAATAAAATTAATGTTGCTCGCAATACTGTAGATTACTAATCTTGTATTCTGATTCAATCTAAGTTGGAGTTATTGGAAACGTTTGCTGAAAGCGGTCGCTTAATTTGTGGTAAGTAATACCACCGAAAATCCAACTAGCAAGTGCCTTCCAAAAAACTGGGTGATTTAGTTGTATTTGGATCTAAATCTCTTGGTAAATTAAGGCTATGTTTGTAATAGCATACAATAGGAAATAGGAATTCTACTACTAGTTCTTTGAGTACGAAACCATAAAAATTCTGATTTAAAATTCAACTTCTAGATCATTGGTGAAAATGGTCTGTAAATGTTTCACGTCGCTCTTTATGAGAAAAGGGCTAAAACAATTTGACTTCTTACAATATAAACTGTTATTTATAAGAAAACTTTCGAAAACGGAATTCTGCGGGTACAGCCTTAATTAAATTTAATTAATTCGGAATCCTTTATAAAATACTTTGTGTTGTTCTTAGCCCGAACAGAAACATATTTGCTTGTTTATAGATATTACCCTAAACTCCCAATTTTGGTATAATTGCAAATATTAATATATCTCATATGTTGGGTAGGTATTTAATATTATTGTAATATAATCTCATATGTATCATTTATTTTGTAATATATAGGATTTGTATATTGTTTATTAACTTCGACTTCAGCAGATGAAAGAGGTTAAGGAATGTTAATTATTTCTTGGTATTATGATTGAAAAGTTGGTATATCGGCCACGGCGCAGACCACCAGTCCGATGGTCCGACGGCATCGTTCAAGTGGCAAACAATGGTCGAGAACTGCAAGGAACTGACATGAATGGCTTTCAAAAGAGGAGGCCTATACCCAGCAGTGGGTGCCAACAGGCTGAAATGATGATTATGACTCCGCATTAACGAAACACACAATCAACAATCAAAACCAACTCGGACAGAAATAATCTATCTACACCTTTATAAAGCTGCATTTGTCTGTCTGTCTGAGCCATTAAAACTACTGAATCAATTTTATTTAAACATTATATCTATAATTCATATGATAAAACGGTTTATTTTTAAATTTTATTTTACTTAAACGAAAAAAACCAGTGATATAATAATAACGCCAGTGTTTTAGTCTTGATCCCACACAAGGCCAGAAACCATAACTCTCAGAGCCGACGCAGACAAGTATGGACGAATTGAAAAAGTATGTACCTATCTTTCATACATAAATTTACATAATACGCAACAACCGAATTAATGTTTTAATATTAAAAGAAAATTTGCCATCCTTCATAAATTTATGAACAGTCGAAAAAAATTACCGATGTTTCCGAGCGATCTTTTTAAATATTTGGGATCATCTTGCGTCTCCGTAGCGATGTGAAATACGCCTCTCCGGGGAAATTTATTTGCGGTGGTGCTCGTAACAGTAATGCTTTCGATGTCCCTAGTTGAAAAGATCCAGTCTTATGCAGGCAGTGTGCTTGAAATTAAAAAGCGATGAGAAGTCTCGTAGTGCGTTGATGGCTTTGGAAAATGGGAATCCTTATTGACAGGAAATACACTGCAGCTGGTACCTACTTTTTTATGTCATATTGGTGATGGAACGAGCTGACGGCCCACCTGACGTTAAGTGGTAACCGCCGTCCATGGACAACAGCAATACTACTCAAATCCTCTCCAAAAATTAACGAGATGACTCGAGTCGCAATGCGTTGCGTCCGTAATTTCTCTGTATCATACTTATGTATGATACAGTGAAATTACAGACACGTGAGTCATCCCCAACTTCTCATAGTTACGGGCGCAATACAATGCGACGCCGTCTTCCCACTTAGGGGAGGACACCAAGATATTTTATTTTTGTTATGAGCAGAGGTTGCTTAACGATTAACCTCAGATCATCTTTATCGTTTGTAACTTATTCACATAAAAATATGTATAGTATATAACATCAATGATTATCAAGATTCGAAACAGGCTCATGCTCAAAATAATAATAATATTGGTGAACATTTCACACACCCCCATCTAACCCCAATGTAAGCCAATCCTAGCCAATGTTGTATCATGGAAACCAGAAAACTGATATAATACTTATATACTTTTTTTTGTAAACAGATATAATACATATTAACATCCAGACACAGAACAAACATCTATGTTCGTCACACAATTATTTGTCCTGGGTGGAATCGAACCAACGGCCTACAGCGCAGAAGGCAGGGTCACCTACTGAGCTATGAGGCCAGTCGAAAATATTTTGCTCATCAATCAACACAACTATTCGATCCAGTCGGGCATCGAACCTAAGACCCCTCACTCTGCAGGCTGCCTAAGCAACGAAGCAACAATTTAGTATAGCTCCTATTCATTTAGCAGTGCTGCCATTCATTTTTATGATTGACATTCACAATTCTTTTTGAATCAAATCGCCAAACGAAATTTGGCAATACGTCGTTTCAAAATTGATCTCAGCCTTTCGCCAGCAGGTGAATTTAGTTTTCATTTCACACGAAGTGGATCGTCTGTAGTGTTGGGCCATTGAGTGTAATAAACTTATGGCCGGATAAGAGATAAACTTTTAGTGATTAATATTATTTACTGGCCTTAGAGCTCAGTTGGTAGCTGGTACCCTGCCTTTGCGGTCGTGGGTTCGATTGCCACCCCGGACAAATATTTGTATGACGAAAATAGATGTTTGTACTATGTCTGGGTGTCAACATGTATTATATGTACCTATGTATTTACACAAAAAGTATAATTATTATATCAGTTGCCTGGTTCCCATGATACAACTTTTTATGAAAATAAATACATTTAATACATATATTAACTCCCAAACACGGAACAAATATCTATTTTCTTCACACATATGTTTGTCGTGGGTGGCAGTCGAACCCACGACCTATGGGCTTTAAGACCATTCAATAAACCCTATCTAAAATATTTCATTTTCCTAATTTATTGCAGTTAAAACCATGGAAAATTTGCAGTTTCTGAATGAAGGCCTTTAATTTGGTTTCAGGACAAACTGACTTGGCACAGTGCCCACATCTTTGCGTTTTCTCTTACTCGATATCTTCATCTGTATGCATAGCTTCGTGGCCAGTTCTTCTGTTGCTCGAGTTTACATTTTGGTACAATATTGCATTTAGCACGTTTATTTCGTATAAAAGATATTCATATTTGAAATTTTCAGTCAGAATAAATTATTAAGTTTATGTAAAATTTTATAGCTCTTACTAACGTAGTATTCGGTACAGTATAGTATTATTTTTATTCGGATGTAAAAACTTGCAAAAAGAACTATCAGTAATTCAATAATTCTAAAAAAAAAAAAAAATTGGTATAAGCTACGTAATATTTTTTCTTTCTTTCTCCAACCTTTTAGGAAATTCTTAAGAATGTGTCAAAAAATGTTCTAAAACGCGACTTTTATGTAAAATATCTTAAAGATTTTCGTTTCTGTCTTATTACTCTACAAATTTACATTTCGCGCCGTGGGAAATGGTTGAGTCGTCGGTTTCCATACGTTTGCTCAGCAATCATAGTGGCAAATTACTCGCCGCTGCGCGCTCGAATAATGCAATGTTGTCAACGACCAGCCAAATTATATTGACGGGTGACAGCCTCAATTTTGCAACATTTTTTTCATTTTGGTGGTATTATAAGTAGTGGTAAAAACTTTCTGTATATCTTAACAAACAAAAAATATTTTTACTGTAATTTAGATCATTTAAATTTTGGGTTACATCAGCTTATCAGCTGGGGGTTAAGGCTACTTATGTATGAATGCCTATTAGAAATTATGTAAGTACCGTTAAGTGTAAGTCAAATTATAAGTTTTTTTGGACATTTCACGCAGCGCCATCTAGCCCCAAAGTAAGCTAAGCATGGCTTGTATCATGGGAACTAGACAACTGATATAGTACTTATATACTTTGTTTTTGGAAATAAATATAATACCAAACCCAGACACAGAACATATACATATTTATGTTTGTCCCACAAATTTTTGTCCTGGGTGGGAATCGAATCCACGACCTAAAACAGCGCAGAAGGCAGAGTTACTACCAACTGAACTGTGAGGCCTGTCTAGTTTTGTCGTATCTCAAAAATTTAAAACACGTTTGGATATAATTTTCCAAAGTTGACTCCAATACCCCACACCTCTGGTATCTCGTGTTGATGAGTTAAAAGGAATAAAAAAACTGGCATCAAATACCTATTTATTATAAACTTTACGACTAGACGCTATATTTACATTGTTATTTGGAATGTGAAAACAGTTTAAGTTACACAATTTTTAGGTTTGCAACTCTTTGGAAGTTATTTAAAATTAAAAACTATTCTAAATAAATATATATTTATAAATATTGGTGGACATTTAATACAGTACCATCTGGACCCAAATTAAACAGATCTTTTACTATGGGAATCGGATAACTGATCGATTGGAATACTTATATAATTCTAATTATTGATACATATTATTATGCTAAATTAAACACCCAGACACAGAAAAAGATATAAGTTCATAAAAATCGAAACTCATTGATTTCAATGAATCTAGGATAATTTTTAGAGATTTATATAGAGAATTAAAGTGAAAAAATTACAAGGGTATTTAATGAATGAATTTAAGTATCTAATATGAGAACAATAATATTACTGCTATTAAAAGATACTAATTTACATTGTTAACATTGGCCAGCACAGTTAATCTAAACTTTGGCCGGAATTTTGGTTACTATAATACAAAAACTACATAACACTAGGGCTATTTTTAGTCACGTCACTTTCATTACAAACAATTGACTCAACAGCCAAACGATGACAATTGTCAAAAGACAGCGAGGACCTGAAAAAATAACATTGTATGTAGATATTGGTTACTAAGCTAGCTCTCTTGATAATCCTGCCTCTTGTACTAACACTTAGTCTTAACACCAAAAGTTAACCATTTAAAGTGCCTTCACAAGTTTGAAAAACAATAAAAACTTGTATAGAAAACTTTAAAAGAAACTTATAAGAACTTATAACTGTTAGTTTGGTGGTTTGGATGGTTTTACGGTTTTTACGGTGAAGTTACAGGCACATAAAAAAGTTCCAGACCATCTTCAAATCACAGAGACGATCTCAATAAAGCTACTAATAATTTTAATGAGGTCGTTAAATTATACTTTGGATTATTGATATATGAATATATGAATATTATTATTATTATTATTACTGATAATAAAAAATAATAATAATTATATGAATCTTGAATATTGACTAAAAGAACACGCAAGATCACAAAGTGACAGACGCAGCGCGTAGGACTTGGACATTGGTACTACTTACGTTACGAGACCAAAGGTGTGATACTGTTGTTTAAATAAGAAAAAATAAAAGAAAAAAAAAAATGATTTGTTACCTTTGTCTCTTGCTGTACGTGAGTTGGCTGAATTCGGCGCTTCCGTAGTTGTAGGTGGATCTGTAACAATATATTTACCTCTATTATTACTGACAGATTTGCGTCTGGCTGCATATCACCTGATGCTAAGCAACTATATAGGCGATGCTGGCATTAGGCATGCTCGTCCTGAGTGAGAATCGAACCCAAGACTCACAGCGCAGAAGGCAGAGTTTTTAAACTAAGCTGTGAGATTTGCCAAATTAACTGTTTCTTAAGTGAGGCTACAAGAATGCATCACTACGTGCTGAGCTAGACAGCTAGGCATTTGTTCACGATGTTTTCTTCCACCATAAACTTGAGGTCACTGTAGGATTTGAACCCTCGACTTGTAGATCGTAATCGACGTCACTACCAATTCAGACGTCATCGCTTGTTATATACAAAGATAAATAAACGAACAAACATTTTACGGTTACACAATCATGTTTTTAAGAAGCAGAAGTTATGCGCTAGATTTTACTGAGTCGCAGGTAGCATGGAAATCGATAAACACTACTTAGATTCAGACCCAAGAACAATCCCCATGAATAACAGGTTTATTGCTTCACTAACATAACACCAAATCGTTCGCAAAAATTATATATTCTTGATATCTTGTGTGAGAGTTGAGTGCATCATTTCTAAATAAACAAACAACCAGGACAAATATTATATCAAAGTAATAAATATACAAGTCCTTCACAAGTCTTTAATCATTTTATTCCGTGAAATCAAACTAAGAAATCTTACATGATGATATTTAAGTTTATCTAAAAATAATATATCAAAGAGAATATTAATAAGAACAAGATTTGTAAAACCCCAGGGATTGATGTATCTCAAATTCCTTCAACATTGATCATAGCTCTGTTGGCTTACCAAGTTAAGCTTGGTATTAAATTGTACGAATCCGAATATCTCTTTAGCGAAGTACTTGTTATTGTAACTTAAGTAACTTAGGTGAGCCCTGTCTTATGCTTGGTTTCTATAATTGAACATTTGTTGAAAGATCAAAGACTACAGGTATCTTTTTTTACATGTATCAAAGGTGTTTTTGGCGTATATATTTATTTTGTTTATTAGGGAAAAATAAACAGCTACATTATATAAAGTAATTACGTATTATTAATAATACGTATTAAATAGTAATTATTAATTACGTAGCCCACTATGGTATCTACGTGACGATAAATGTATACATTATAAGATAGTGTAACAATTTGAAAGAACTTAAAAACTCTCTAAAGAAGTAGAATGTAAAAGGTAATTTTATAGATGTAGCATTTAAAGTTAATTAAGAAAGACTATTCCACATTATAGAAATCAAAATCTTTACTGGACAGAATACAATTTAGAGCGTTAATATGTATTACATGTATGTATTTACCAAAAAAAAAATATATACATTCTATCAGTTATCTGGTTCCCATAGTGTACTAAAAAATAAACAACCAGGACAATTAATGCATCAAAAAAAAAATATACAAGTCCATTAATCATTTTATTCCGTGAAACCGAACTAAGAAATCTTACATGATGATATTTATAGCTTGTAAGCTATGCTTAGTTTGGGGCTAGATGCGGCGCGGCTGTCTGAATTATCCACCAATATTATCTTTATTATTCTAGAATTGGTCGGCTTGCGTGTGTTGTGTAAATCGAGCTCATTAAGTCTTACCTCTATAAAATATGTCCCTCTTTCTGCTGTAGTAGTTCGCCAGTGGTACTTGCATGTCGCACAATATCTCCACGGTAGGGGGTAGAGCGTCTACCTTCACGAAGGCACTCGTCAACGCCGTATACCGCCCATCTATGAGGTTAACTTTGGACTTCGCGTTCAGTGGCCTGTGTAAAATGTTAAATATAATATTTATAACAAAATCTATACAAATAAAAAAATTGGAGTGTCTGTTTGTAATATTAAAATAACCGCTTTTTACTAAGTGCATACTTTGATTACGAATTTGATATTATATATTATGATATTATTTGAAATAAAACATGGAATAAAAACGTCCTTATTTATAATAAAAAAATAGACGACTTTCCGTAGAAAATGTTTATTTCCTTCTTAACTTAATTTTTTTTGCGCATACTAACTAATAACTTATAACTAATAACTAATAACTTTGGTTGAATTAGTTTTAAATTGTTATTAACATTTTAATACCTGAATTGACTATAAGAAACAACATTATGATTTCCATGTATGCTTATATAGTTGTTTATCACTAATGCTTTTCAACTTCGTACAGACCGGTCGGGAAATGACGTTAGCCAATTCCAATAAAATGCCTTCGGACCAAAACTTTTGGCTGATAATTAAATCGGATTCCATAGCGGTCTTTTTCAGAAGCAGACGGTCAACATGGCTTGTGAACGGTGTAATGTATCAGCACAGATTTATGGCACGGACATCACGGTGCATTTAGCGTGAGCCATCTATAATGTGGCCGTATTCCACCATGTTATCTCCCACAATGCTTACCCATAACAATAGTTAGGCATGGATTAGGGGCATTGTATTAGAATTTATCCACTATAGCTTTGCCCGTGCATTAACTGTTTGATTTGTTTTATGTTTGCAAGATTTTCATTAGACAGGTTTTTAATAGCTATTATTATATAGACCGTGGTGACCCAGCGGTAATGACCTCGAGTTTGAATCCGGTAGTCACTGGTTCAAATCCCGACGTGCACCAATGAGTTTTTCACTTTAAACTTGATTTTTAACTTTTGTATGTATGTTATCTTATGTGCCCAATAACAAGTTCAACGGGAAACGGTTGAATCGAAGATTTGAAGACAAGTTTGCCTCTTTGAAAGGTGCCTCCTTGAGGCGCACTTTCACCACACTGGTTCGAGAGAGCCAATGACACGAAGAGTAAAGCATTATAACTACATACCCTATTCCTAATTCGTTGCAAATGATGAACTAAGGTCTCCATAAGTAAGTGCCAATGAGATCGGCTTATCTGAATTAAAAAAAAGACATGATTCTATGTTCGTCTGTATGCTTTTCAGCTCTAGGCATCCACTTCTACTTATACTTATCCACACATAAGACTTTCTTTTCTATAAATATCCTAAGCTATATGTCACACAAAATAATCAAGAACTTGAGTTTCTCCTTCTCCAAGTTTTCTATCACTTTTTCAGGCGATTTGATCTGTTGATAAGATTGGATTACATTATACTTTGATATCGTGTATGATAATTTAGTCGAAGTCTCATCTCGCATATCGACATTTCCAATACATCAGAGGAAATTGATTTCAGGAATGGGATTAAATTTAAGATGGAAGCTCAAATACGAGGTTTGAGTACTGGTCTTATATGTAAGAAATCAACAAACTCATAAAATGAGAAATTATTGTCTGAGCTCAGTAGAAATACGTTTAAAGTAACATATCTGCAAGGGAAAGACAAAAGACCACTTCAGCCATTGTTATGCTCTTGAAACATTTATATCAAGGTTTATAAATGCAGGATTGGTCACAGAAAATGAATGTTGGAAGAAAATTTTAAAGACAGTAACTTAGATGTTAATCTTCAGTTCAAACAAACAGATTTTTATCCCTTTGTCACACATTAAGTTAAAACACATTTTTTTAGAAAAATAAAGACATAAATGTTGTTACACTATCTATTTGTTAAGCAAAAACTTACTTCATATCGTCAATAATATATTCGACGAGATTGTAAAAACTAATACCGATGCGACAAACTAATTCCAATCTGTGGCATACGATATATATGGGTTCGTTAGCCAACTTTCAGGGCATCAGAATTATTCAGTTCCAACTTAAATTTATATATACACGGGTAAATATTTTGCTAAAAACCTAATATTACAATTTTGTATATTAGATATCTACAACATTATCATAGAGGAATTGCGATTTCAATGGAAAATAATCTCACAATTATTTAATTTTTTTTTTAAATCACCCTAATCCATGTTTTTCCTTTGTTTATGGAAAAAATATCAAAACTCAATATTTTATTTCCATTTATAAAGCATTTACTTGTATTCAATAACCAAATCTTGAAAATTACCTAAACATGAAAACTAAGTTTCTCCTTGAAACGCGGCCTTTGCGGAAAACAAATGGATACAAAACCAGAACACAAATATACTAACTCCACCGGCCTGTTACTGGGTTAAAATGTTTTTACATATTTCAGGGTTATTTTATCATTTTGACATATTTCAGGGTTATTTATCATTTTGACATATTTCAGGGTTATTTTATCATTTTGACATATTTCAGGGTTATTTTATCATTTTGACATATTTCAGGGTTATTTTATCATTTACATTTAGTTGTACATTAGACGCAAATCATTTCAGTGCTATTGCCATGAACAGGAACTTTGAATCTCTTAAATTTGTTTCTTAACCCTTCTCATTTCAATATTAAAATGTATTTGCAAATAGTCCTTAAAACTATCTTTCAGCTTGGATGTCGCAAATTGTGTTTTAATCTCATATTACTCCGCTGAAGGTTTTATACCGATAAGTAGTCCTAAATCAGAATATCTATAATGTGAGGATATGCAGTCCCGTCCGCAATATAATCCCGCGGATTTTCAGATTAAGGAACGTTGCAGTTACTCGATATTATTCACGATTCAATTCGAGTAGTCCCGAAGTTTTCCTTGTTATGCCCGATTAGCATCGATTGGCTAAAATAAACACGAAATTGACTTCACTTGTTCGCTGTCGAATCAAATATGAGAATTCGCGTTTGCCTAATCAAGGGAAACACGAATATTGCATAAGCGTAACGTTTTGCACCATCGCTGGCTGGACAATGTGTGTGTGTTTTTTTCTATTTGCATATACTGTGTGATATTTTCGAATCAAACAATGTTTACCACTTTAGAGAATAAAGAATAAAGTAAAAACTTTAGCTTTAGTTTTTTTGTACTTTATTCTGACGTATTTACTTTCGTGAGTAAAAAAAAAACTAAAGGCATAAAAATTCACTCACGTTTTTTAATTTGTCACCTTGCCTTTTGCTTGAAATCCCATCTGCTAATGAAATTTTTGACGGGGTGAGATTGCATTTTAGTAACGATTTTGTTTATACCTACCTACCCTACCTACAAAAAATAATGTTGCCTGTCTCTTCTGTCTCCATAATATGAGTAGTAATGAATGAGCATGATGATATTTAGTATTGCACCAACAGTTGCAACAAGTAATACATGTTATGTGCTAAAAACTTACCGATTTCCGGCCAGAATAACAAGTTCAGGCTTCGGAAATACACCTTCCACTGCGCAAATGATGTTGATGAGGTCACCGTCTTCCATTCTGTCGAGGATCATATCGAATCTTCTTTCAGGCACTGGAAAAAAATATTACTCTTTATGCAAAGTGATATTTTGTCCCCTTAGCTATAACAGTTTGACATAATAACCTGCGAAGACAGGAGTAGGTAATGAGTTTTTTTGCTTTAAAACAATTCATGTGCACTGCGTCCTTAAATGGGTCTGAAATAAATGATTTATTATTATTATTAAAGCGTTTTGAAAACAGTAAAAGGAAACTTAGAGAGGGAACTGGTATGTCCTAGAAACAACCTTTTCCAACACTCTGTGTTGATAGGAGCCTATTTTCAGCACAGTCCTCTCGTGTCGTACCTACATTGGATCGAGGCAACGACATGACATGAGACATGGGACTCGATAGCGCCTAATTGCTCTCTGTATTTTTTTGACATTTCACACAGCGCCATCTAGCCTCAAACTTAGCTAATAGCATAGTTTGGGGCTAGATGCTTGATGATAGCTTTTATCGTGGGAACCAGACAGCTGATATAATACTTAAATACTTTTTTGTAACTGCATGCATATATACATATTGGCACCCAGACACACAACAAACATATGTATATTCGTCATACAAATGTTTGTCCTGGAAGGGAATCGAACCCACGCCTACAGCATTGAAGGCTGGGTTACAATTAATTGAGTTGTGAGGCCAGTCTATTTATTATTGCCTCACTAATACGAAATATCTTACAAAAAGTTCTAAAGAAAAAATATAAAAGAAGTACTTTAACATTAGTACTTTATCACCTAGGTTCCCTGAATACGTTTCTCCCTCATATAAAGTAGATATACGCAGGAATGAGTTTTACTCATTTTCCTTTCCTGTTTTCTGCATTAAAACAAGGTAGTGAGATTTGTAAGCTTCGCTACATATGCCTTACAAAGTTACAATGCAAATATAATAAAAATTTATCTGCTGGACAAAGACAAAGGCATGGTACACATATTTAGTTTCATTGTTTTCATATCAGATTCGTAAAGGTTAGCAGGATATCTCATATCTAATAATTCAATGGTGTAAGCCACTTTTTAACATGGCCTAATATTCCGTAACGATTAATAGAGGTTCCATACATGGTCTTGGGCAGTGAGGTAAGCCTAATTATGTGGATACTGCAGCTTTATTCTGTATGTATTTTTTTAAGATAATACAATAAAATATTAAGCTGTCTCTAACCACGATGTGTAGAGCTGCAAAGGCGTGTGTTGAATGCATCTATCGTCTGTACTTGACTCAAATTGACAGTTGTATCATTCTATTTGAGTATGAAATCGGGATCACATGCTGGTCAAAATGCAGTGTGCGATGGACAAATGCGCAGAAGCTAAATTGATTTCGAAATTGTTCCTTTTTTGGAAACTTAGTGAATATTTTATTAGTATGAAACTATATGCTATATGCTACGTGTGTAAATAATTACTTAAGTAATGATCGCAAGCCAGATGCAACATATTACTGTTACCTTAAGCCAAAGAGCAGTAGAACTCACGCCAAGTTCTTCCGGGGAAGTACTGCCACCATGCCCATTTCTGTCGCCCATTTCTGTTCCGGTTTGAAAGGTGTGGTTGCCGGTGAAATTACAGGCACATGAGACATTCCACCTTCACGTCTCACAGTTACGGGTGCATACAATGCGACTTAGGTCTTGTCATACCTAGTATGGGAGGACCCAAGTCGCATCGGCTGTTATGGGCCGAGGTTACCACTTAACACCAGGTGGGCCGTCGGCTCGTTCCATAAATGTATTACATAAAAAAAAAATGCAACTTCGTGAAAGCGATCGCTTGCACCTTACAGTAAGGGATCCCCTAACTATTGCAACTCGGTTGTGTTGTGTTGCAGCGAGTAATTTCCGGTTCATCTCGGCTCACATACCATTGTTACACGGTAATAGAAATTCGCTTAGCGATATATGTATTTTGAATTCGTCAAAGGGTCTATTGAATGCGAGACTGTGCTTGGATGAACGTAATGGTTATAAAAATACTTTGGAGCAGAAAAGTCAAAAGCCACTTTCAACATTGTAGTTTAATGGTCCATTAGGTTATGAAATTCTCAGCATTTCTGCATTGTGAAATTTAACAAACGTTTTAAATTTTACCGAATTAAGACGGAGCAGTTTCAGAAATTAACTAAACCAAAGTCTTTAAACTTTAAAGCTTATTTATCCTTTAATTTTTTAACCCAAATCCATTTGTGAGTAACCAGTTTTCAGTGGTATAAATATATTCCGAAAAATCCTAATTTTGGTCTCATTTTCCGATTTCATTAGAATTTTGGTTCGAATGTAACAAAGTGGCTATGTTCAACTTGAGTTCTGATGCTGCCTGTAACTCAAAACCTACTCTAATCTTTGAAACAGCTTAAAATGGAGCTAATACAACTATTCTGTTCCTGTCTAAATGTTTGACAGGCGCGTGAAACTCAAGGCGGGTTGGTTTCCATTCAGAGTTCTGGATACAAATTGTTGAAACTATCAGATATTTAGTAGTTGTTATTTACTGGAAGAATACTTTAGCCGTTTTATGTGTGGGAGTGAAACGGTGACGATGAGCTCACTAAGTGTCATTCTGTCAGGACATTGCATGGTGGTCTAGTGGTACTAACCCCGAGGTTCAATCCGGAGGTCACTGGTTCAAATCCCAACGTGCACCTATGAGTTTTTCGATTAAAAGATTTATGTGCGCAATACCACGTTTTCAAAACGGTGAAGGAAAACATGAAAATCAGTAAAACTACATATCTTACAACAAAAAAAATATCGTATATATGTGTGTAAATAAAAGAAAGAAGGCACTTACAATTCTTTCACCACATATCTATACAAATAAATAAAATTGTAGTGTCTGTTTGTAATATTAAAATAACCGCTTTTTACTAAGTGCATATGGATGTATAAATAAACGGTACATATACCAAAACAACATTTTTTAAAAAAATGTCGGTTTGTCTGTCTGTTTGTTCCAGCTAATCTCTGAAATGGCTGGACCGATTTTGACAAGACTTTCGCTGGCAGATAGCTGATGTAACAAGGAGTAACTTAGGCTACTTTTCCGAGGGGTAAAATAGGGGTGCGTGATAAAACCGAATTCCACGTGGACGAAGTCGCGTGCAACAGCTAGTATATTAGAAAGCCAGTAACACAAGTATTAGTAGTACTCTACACTCTAGACGGTCTATGTTCTTAGGTAATTTGTGCTCCAGACAGACTCTGGATCTGTTAAATTAGGCATTAGTGCCTTCTAACGTCTAGCTAAATTATCCCACTGAAGCTAGACTCCATTAGGCTACACGACAGATAACTATTATTGGATTGTCAGTTAGAGTGAATGTCGTTGGAAATAGACCGTCACATAATATCATGAATATTATTTTAAGATCGGAATCGGAAGAGTTTAAGTTGAAGTAAGAACAAAAAAGAAAAAAGAAGAAGAAATTCTTCTTTTTTCTTTTTTGTTCTTTTTTTTTGTCTTGAGTAGGCCAGTGCTTGCCGACAGGGTGTTCCTACAGGGTGTTTTTTTTTATATAATACATTTACGGGACGAGCCGATGGCCCACCTGGTGTTAAGTGGTAACCTCGGCCCATAACAGCCGATGCGACTTGGGTCCTCCCATACTATTTATGACAAGACCCAAGTCGCATCGTATGCGCCCGTAAATGTGAGACGTGAAGGTGGAATGTCTCATGTGCCTGTTATTTCACCGGCAACCACACCTTTCAAACCGGAACACAGTAACGCGAATGCGTTACTGCCTGGCGGCAGAAAAGGGCATGGTGGCAGTACTTCCCCGGACGAACTTGGCGAGAGTTCTACTGCTCTTAAAATAAAATTCGTGGACAACTCACACAGCGCCATCTAGCCCCACACTAAGCATAGCTTGTGTTATTGGAACCAGATAACTGATAGCATACATATATAGGTACTTTTTAGTAAATAGTAGTAAATTTTAGTCCTGGGTGGGAATCGGACCCACGACAGGGCAAAAGGCAGGGTTACTACCAACTGAGCTGTGAGGCCAGCCAATCAATATAATCAGTTATAGAACTTTTGTTTGTCTTGATGACTGTAGTGCACCAGTCTAAGATTTTGCCAGCAATGTTAGGGAAATGTTAATATTGACTTACCAAATATGGTCATTGGCTTGGTCTTCTCATCCTCAGCGAGGAATGTGGACACGACACATGTGTAGTTCCCAGTGAGCTCGGTGCTCGGCGAGAGGATGCGGAGTGCTCTATGTTGGGTGTACGGATTGTGAGACACCTTGTAGTTGAGATCCAGCTATTAGAACCAATAGAACCAAAAATTATGAAATAAAACACTTCTTTCTGTAATATTCTTACGATTTGAGTTTTTCTATAAATATATTTGTTCCCTATTACTGAAATAGTTAATTTTAATTATTTACTTTATATAATTTACTTTCGCTTTGGACTCTGACTTATCCATTACTAGCTGCGCCCCGCGGTGTTACCTGCGGTGAATAAGTAATCCCACGTGAACACTGCACTTTTCCGGGATCAAAGTAGCCTATGTGTTAAGCCAGGATATAAGCTATCTTGATACCAAATTTCATTCAAATCCATTCAGCCGTTTGAGCGTGAAATAATAACAAACATCCATGCAAACTTTCACGTTTATAATATTAGTAGGATATCTAAAGAAATATTTTAGTAATTCTAATATAATTAATAAAATCATGTGATGTCATTTGACAATCTATAGAATTTATTGAAAGTTGATTTTAATACTAAGATAATATTTGAAACTACTTTAAATAAACCTTATTGTTTATGTTACCTGATGATAAAAATTGTTCATATTGCATGTTTTATTTATATGACAACCGTACTTATAATACTGTCAACTAGCATAACACCTTTATTAGGACTACTATTATTTGTGTAAGTTAGCAAGCATAAATTAATAAATACTGTCCACCCAATTTATTATAAGTATACAAAATATGTACCTTGTTCTTCAAAATGCCTAACGCTTGCGGCTTCTGCGGCGGTATCCATTGGTACACAGGTTGGGACTTGTCGTCATAAAACCATTTCACGACGAGTCCTGTGACATTACCGGTCACGTAATCACAGTCCAGGGTAATTTTGTCTCTGGTACCGTACTGTAAGACCTCCGGGACCCGCATGTTGACGATTTTGACGGTGTGGACACCTGTCGATGGGGAATTACATCGGTAAGAAGATGGCTGCACGAAATAAAAAATCGAGATATGGTCGAAACATCACGTTCTCGAAACGATGGTTGGATATATGGCGAGGAATTGAGAGTGTGGTGGGCCAGTGTATAGTCCCGGTATAATCCGCAGGTCGCTGGTTTGAATCGTCACACCAATTAGTTTTTCATTTGAATGATGTGCGCTATACCGCGTTCTCAAAATGGTGAAGGAAACCATCGTGAGAAATACCGATATGTCCTAGAACCACAAATTTGAAGACATGAGTCAAGTGTACGAAAGGAGCCTCTTTGAGGCGCACTTCAATCCTTTCACTATACACGACGTGACATGACTCGATCAGTGGTATGATGCGGAAAATAACGTGTGGTTTTTTAAACATTTTTATTTATGGTTTTTTTTCAATATTTTAATTTTTAAAATATTTGATGAATTTAGCATCTAAAACCACTAAGTTTTGTACCGGTGCCAACGCAACTCTACTTACATTATATATACAAAACAAGAAAATGAACATTAAATGTTCGAAAAACTAAAAGAAAACAAAACTTATGAAGGTAGGTATGAAATACAGGACCTAGATACTTAGTACTATATACACCACTCATAAAAAACTTTTTCAATTTGTTTTTCACTGTCAAACTATTACAAATATTGGAAAATGTATCATTTACAAGAAAAGAGTTTCTTTGAGATGCACATGTTTAGTTCTTTCCCTACAGGTTCCAAGATAGCCGCTGACACGAGAATTAGGAAAACGTATACTTTAAAAAAAAAGAAAATTCCTCAGCCATTTCCGTTTATCTCTAACAAAGAGAACAAATTATTCAGTAACCTTGTTTACGAAAATATCCGCAATACCCATCGATCCATCAACGGAGCTATGTACGGGTATGCCGATGGGGCCAAAACTCCCGGAAATAAAATGATATAATCAATAATAACCGGTGGGTTACACCGCATGTCCCGGGGGCTCCCCACGTCACTGAACATGAACTGACGCCTTATTTGTATCGTGACGGGACGGGAACGGCACGACTAAGGGATTTCCCTTTGAGACGTGAAGGTGAAATGTTTCTAGGGACCGTAAACCTTTCAAACCACGTACAATTATGAGACTATTATGTTTGGTGAATATATTAAATATAAAAAATAAGTAAAAGAACCAACTATGTAAATAGTTAAAGAATATTATTCGGATCTAGAAGTTAACAGTTGATTTTTGCCCCCTCTCTTGTTGTAAAATTTCCTGGTTACGGTTGATACTGCTTTTTTAGACAAAGAAAAAACTTCCTTTTCTTTATATAACGGCACTAGCGAATGTTACAATACAATAGTTACAACTTTATTTTTTAAGTAAGTTCATCATCTTATACAGAGTTATTCAATTTAACTCCGTAACTCATACGTTTAGGGGTAATGATCTTCTTTGTCAATTATCTATAGCTGCAGAAAAAAGGTAGTCATATTTTGTAATTCCTTTACTAGTGCTGTTCCATTTCTTTTTATGAACAGGTTTTTAAAATATCTTGTAGCAAAATGTGTTTACTCTGCATGCTCTGTGTCTGATCCGTCCCGTTACAATTAAAGGTTTCTATCCGTCTAACAAAATTGTTTTTGGGTATTTATTATTAAGGTATACTGATAGACTGACCTAAAAATTGGTTATTTATCGAAACCACTGTCAAATTGTTGGTTTAACTTTTAACCCCTATACAAATTGAACATTGTACTTAACTTATTCTTTAGTTGGTAATTATTTAAACAAAATATATTTTAAACTATAAGGGCGTTGCAACAGAGGTTGGTGCGTCGATGATTCACGACGTAAGGATGTTAGGTTAGTTTAGTTTTTCCTTTTTTTTGTAATATTGTTGTAAGCTTAGGTGTATTATGTCTAGAATTACAGGTTTTCATTGTAACATTGGTATATAGTACTGGAAGGAAAATGTAAAAATATAATAAATAAATAAATATTTGTATCCCATTTGTGTCATTGTGACATGATCTCAATGGGTAGCTTAACTATTATAATAAGAATTAGTTGGAAACTGGCATGTCCTATCCTAGTGTTAAACGGTTAACTCTCTCAATAACAAGAGCAATACTACGGCTTGGGTCTTATCTAAGCCAATAACTCAATTAACTGTCAACAAATATATTTGCTGATCATACTTTTATAAACATTTGCTTAGTGCAGGAATCAAAGCCGTGACCTTTGCATCCATAATCCATCCTTACTCATCCATAACCTGACTCTACCCACTAATCAGCGAAATCGTCAATTTACGATACACCATTTCAAAACAAAATGTTGCAAACACACATAACGGACACATATTCCGCACATAACGGAAGTTGAGTGGAAATCAGCAAACACGTTATTACGGCAGACAGCGAAACTTCTATATGGGTATGTGAAGTTTCTGACAGACTGGACTTATCTGCGGCGGCTATCATGATGGTTATCCATTGCACTCGCTCATTTATCGGCTCGTTACTTTAGAAACGATATCTGTTTCTACTCGTAATTATGTTGGTTTTTACACTAGAGTATGACATAAGTCATTCCTAATGTGAAGAAATGTTTTGAAATATTCAACCAATAATTTGTTTAGTTTCTTTCATTCGGACTAAAAGAATTCATTCGGATCATGACAGTTTTTTTTATTATGTCAGTAGTGAAATGATGACTCGAGCTTATTGCTCGCCTGATGTAAAACATTATCTTCTGTAACACTCGCAATATCATTAAGATCTTAATTCTGTCTGGCAGAACAACAAATCTCTGAAATGTTGAGATGCTGAAATAAATACTTATTATTATTATTATTATTATTACAATTTACGTGGATGGCTTGGCACAAATTGAAATGCCTCAAAAATGAAACTTTACAGAAATTATTTTTAAATGTAGTGGGACACATTAGCACCAGAAATTTATGTACATAAGGTGAAGTTAACTTTTTTAAGGTGAAATCTACTTGCTCTTACATTTTGAATTGAAATCTCACTCCCCGTTTCATAAAGCCAATCGATCAAATTTTAAAATCAATCTGAACTGATTGTTTTCCAATATTCCCTAAAAATTTATACACAAAAAACCTCACCAATTTTTTTGACAAGTAAAAGTTCAAATTGAATTGCTGATGTTTAAAAAGGAAAAAGTCGACTCCAAACAAACATTATGTCTCGTCCGTCCGGGGCAGAGAAAATATAAAAGAGCCATTTTTAAGCGTAAATTTGAATGGCTGGAGCGAGCAACTATTTTTGATACAAAAATTGAACGTGCAAACATAATGGCATTCTTTGTTAATAGTTTTAAGCATGCATTCATTTATTTTTCGGTTTTGTTTGCAGAGTTCACGTTGTGACAAGAGTGCAAATGAAACGTTTTGTTCTGCGAACATTTTCAAGTCATGTAAACTAAATACACATTGAATTGTTTATGCACTAATGTCTTTGGAAGTTTGTTTTTGAAACCTTCAACGCTATGATGCGACATAGGGTGGGTATGCTTGAATGATAATGATTATCATTAGCCGTGTAGTATTGACATCATTTTATACGCACACACTAGGGAATACAGAATTGGCACATTTTGAAGAACCGGGATTTCCGGTTCTTTTTGACGAAAGAACTCCGCTTCCTCCACTTCTTAAGCAAATAGCATGCACCCAGTATGGTATTGCACCCGTAACTGAGACTTGAAGAGCACTAACTCGTGCTTGTTGCTTCATTATAATTTTTACACGGTTAAGCAGTACATGAACTGTAAATTCATTTAATAGTAATTACCCAACTTGCTTTAAATTTTGCATGCTATTTGTATATGTAGCGGAATACGGTTCGATCCTAATAGGTGTAATTATCATCAATAATAAATATAATGACACCAAATGTATCTATTTCAAGCAAATGAAAATATTTAATTTAATTTAATTGTAATATCACTTGCAGCCACATCTTTCAAACCTCGCTTGGCGGCTGATATAGTAACGACGGCCACTTTTCTTCAGATTAATTTGGCATAAGTTCTACTAAGTGAATAGATTTAAACGCAGGTAAGTGTCTTTTGATATAATAAATGCTGCTCCGTTCTTGAAATGGAACATAAGTATCATTTGCTCACTTATTTTCTGCCTTTCTTGGCTGAGTCATGCAAAAACTAGAAATTCATAATAGAAGAATAAGATTATGAACGCGATGCGCGGCGGCGTGACTGGGGTGTGCAACGGAGCGGCGCGGGCGCAACCGCCGTGCTATACTTGCGCCATGTGTGTCATGTGTTCACGTTGGAGGGGCTCACGTAAACTATAAGTGTTTGGAATATTTACAAACGCCGATTTTGTCTAGAACTCTACCTCGCGTCTCAGAGTTGCGGACGCATATGATACGACTTGGGTCTTGTCGTATCTAGTAGTGGAAGACCCAAGTCGCATCAATTGTGGGCAGAGGTTACCACTTAATACAAGGTGGGCCGTCAGCTCGTTCTGTAACTATATCACATAAAAAAAGAACTCTGATGGGTTTAACCGGCAATATGTATTTTAGAGGTTATTTGCGCGGATGCGATATTACGTACAAATTTACAGTTTGAAGAAAGAAATGTTGCGCAGGCGCAATTATACCTATCTAGCTCTGGGTATACCTGTCTATCATAAATTGTTCAATAACGAAATTTTACTACATATTCGGAAAATCCATTCGAGGATTTTTTTCAGTGGCGTAATAAGTATCATCTACCTGATTCAGCTTTGAACCGAAAAAGCATCATTTTCGGTGTGAAATATTTCAAACAATTTTACTTGATATAAGAGTAATAAATATAGAGGATATGGAACGGTACCATCTCGCTATATATTTCTGACATGGCCAGTTCAATGATCATGTCAAGAAATCCATGAAATTTGTACCGGAAATTCATGGCGTACATCACTCTTTACACAATGAATATTGATTATCGCACAAATATCTTTGAGCTTCATGGCGATTTTTATTATTTTTCCAAAATGCCTGACCACTCAATCGTAAATTATAGCAATGGCATTTCCGTACCCCACCTACAGGACTGCATTACTGTGAATCAACCATGACCCCCTGCGTTTACAATTGGTTTTATCATTTTGACCTATACTGTGTAGTAATAAGGTTTAAAATTTGTTATATAATTATTTCGATAAAGTGTTAAACACCTGCCAATCATCGTACTTCCCGCGCTGGCATGTGCCCATGTTCCGGTCACGAGTCGATTTACATATTATTAGACGATATTGTCTTTTATATCAATGATGTTTATGCCCGAGATATGTTGATTCAGTCAAACAATTATTCCTGACATCTTACCCAGGTTTTCTACAGAAATATTATCATGATATTTTACAAAAAAAGTTAAAATTCATTTAATGAAACATATAAAAAACTATTTCAAAATCAATATACTTATATAAAGTCATAAACTGGTATACAGATCAATACACTCTTTATTGACGTAACGAATTTTTCATCTGATTATTAACAAAGTTGAAGGTAAAAAAAAAGTGTATTTCTTTTGTAGTAGCCATAGAAAATAGTCATTTTTGAATTTTTTGAATGTCAGATACAGTGTGACTGAGGCCTGGATGCTGGCAATTTCCCTAAAGTGGTTTCTGTTCGACACAAAATATCTCATGGAGTTTTTCCAACTCCTGGACCATAGGTCTTAATACACAGAACATAGAAGCACACACAATCGCGGATTTCGTCCACTGAAGTTGGCACTACATCACTATAACTTACCATTTTCATTGGTTAACTGCTTAATTGAAATTTACATTTCAAGTTAGTTTATAAATTTAAAAATGGTTGCTAACATGATTTTAGATAGTAAGAGAAGAGCAGAGTAACAAAGCCAAAAGTTGAAGCAGGACAAAAGATAATGTATGGAAAATTCACTGAGTGTGACGAAACGAAACTTGTACGCTTCGATTCACGTTGATAGTAAGAAAGATAGTGGCACAAACCATATTGTTCCGTTTGTAATGAGTGGTTTTCGAGAAGATACAGAGTAACTTAATTATCGTGCGAGGTAATAAAATGTATTATAACTGTTTCAATGTGAAATAACCAAGCATATATTTATCAAAAGTCCTCCAAGACATAAATTTCTAACTTTTTCACATGAGATATTCCACCTACACGTCTCAGAATTACGGGCGCATACGTTCGACTTGGGTCTTGTCGTACCTACTAGGGGATGACCCAAGTCGCATCGGTTGTTATGGGGTGAGGTTACCACTTAACACCAGGTGGGTCGTCGGCTCGTTCCGTAACTATCAAATGAAAAATTTAGAAACGCTGTAACGCACCTATATATCCTATATAGTATCATACCTATTTGAAAGAAACCAGTAAAATGAAAGGAACATTTTTACTTTTTATTTGAGGGACGGGGTCAATGCGAAACGACATGGGTCGTATTGGTATTGGCAATCCATTATCACTTTTACGAGTAGATTCTACTTGTGGGAAATCAAATTGTTGCAATCACTTATTACAATTATCTCCTCAACTCAATTTTGTAATGTGCCACTGATTTGTAAAACGGTTAACGAAAACATCGCGAAGAAATTGACATGTTCAAGAATAAAAAATTAGAAATATGTCAAGTGCATGAAAGGAGCCTCATTAAGGCGCACTCAAAATCCTTTAATCACACGTGACTCAACTAGTAGTAGTATTACACTAATCGTTAATATTATAAATAAATAATAATAAGTAGATATTGGACAGGTGGACATTTCACACAAACGCCATCTAGCCCCAAAGTAAGCTAAGCATAGCTGGTATCAAGGGATCCAGACATCTGTATATCATTTACATACTTTTTTGTAAATACATACATAATGACACCCAGACACAAAACAAACATCTATGTTCGTCGCACAAACGTTTGTCCTGGATGGGAATCGAACGTACAACATAGAAGGCTGCCAAATGAGCTGTCAAATAATTGTTAAAAAAATCACATAAATGTTTCCGCAGAAAGATTAGGGTCCTTGAGAAGTGTTGTAAACAACAATCCCATGCTAACACCGAGCTCCGCGTAGTGTGGGACCTTGGTCAACCGCATGTTTCCTATTTGTCAGATCCTGTCTTTAAGTGACATCTTGTCATAGTTTATTTGGGTCACGACTAAGTTCCTTGGTCCTTCCTATCTACTTAAAACAAAAAATTCTCACTGTTAAATATACTTGATATTTCCATACGATTAATATGTGTTTCTATCTATAACGTTATAGCTATTGTTTGTTCGAGCTCACACAAAAGCTATTGGATGAAATTCGATGAAACTATGTTTTAAAAACTTATATTAAACTAGCTGCTTCCTGCGGTGTTACCCGTGGTAGATAAGTCATTCCACGGGAACACTGCAGTTTTTTGGGATCAAGGAAGCCTATATCTTAATCCAGGATACTATCCTGGTACCTAATTTCATCCAAACTCGTTCAGCCGTTTGAGCGTGATGCACGCGCAAACAAACAGTTTTAGAAATATTTTACTGATTCTTAACCAGTTTATTATTTGAAAAAATATTTAACACACCCGGCATTGTCCACGATTATTTGTATAAATTATTTGATATGATTTGTATAAATTTCAAACTTTGTTTGGATTATCTCGCTACATTAAATAAATCACACTACAGACCCTGATCTGAACTACTAGACCCTTACCAATGACCTCACAACAAATAACCCATACACTACCATATAACGAGTTGAGTCTTTTTTCTTAATTGTAAAGTGAAGTGCCTTAGAGCACGCGACCAAGACGTGTGTCCACACTTCACCGCACAAGAGAGCAAAGGTGCTGCTATAAAAAGCAACAGGATGTTTGGTTGTGAGCACGCGCCGTTTTTTGCCTCCAGACCGTAGAGGTTCAGCGGACAGGGTGAACTTATGTGCATAAATATGATATCTCATTATATTAAATTTAAGTTTTTCATTGTAAATGCTTCATCAAATCCAACCTGTACTAGGAAAAGCGTGACCCTCTAACACATGTATCTCCATACTTAAAAGAGGGTCAATAACACTTAAAATATATCTTAGATTAGTGTTAGCTGACACTTTATTAATAGGTACCTAAATAATGGAATGGAAATGGAGAAAGATAATGAAGAAAACAAGTAAAAGACACTAAGGTAAGCCTTAGGTAACATTAGGTTTACCGAAATATAATATTTATTATTATTTAAAAACCTTAACATATAACGTTTTAAATTTAAGAAAAATTACATCCGATGAACCTACAATTCACAGGTACAGCTTTCAATAGCTGATTATAACTTAAAGCCTTCAATCGTTGATTAACACGCCTCAAACAAGTTCAGAGTAAAGCCGCAGAGTAATAAATAACAAAAGAGTAATTGGGCGAATGTGTGCTCGTGAAGCCGTACAATATGGAAGTCATAGTAAAAAAAATCTTATTCAAATTAAAAATATGAATATAATACTGAAGGAGAACACTCGACCACGCGCTGTGGTATTGTAGTAAATTCACAAGTTTCAAATACATCTTATCTAAATAACTGGTGACAAAAATGCAAACATTATTCGGAAAAGCCTGTAAAATTGGTAAATGGTATAAAAATAATAAAACTGGTACATATATATAAATAACTTTGTTTAGCGTTGCACTTACTTATAAAATAACATTGAAGATAATAATTAAAATTAAGGCTAAGGGTAATTTTTAGGTTACTTTAAGCATTTTTACCCCTAACATATCCGAGGCACTAAACATAATGGTTAAATACGGCGTAATTTGCCTAATAAGTGCACATTGCTAAAAATAATAAATATGAAATAAAGACAATGAATAAGACTAAAATACGTGTTTTAATTTTAAAACTTACCACTAAACGTTTGATAGCGGGATAATTTTCTATGGGATTAGATACTTCATTAAAAATAAACAAATACGATAGATTAACGTAAGTTTTTGAATGATATTGTATTTTTATACTTAGTATTAGTATTTTCTTACCAGTGCTATTACCTGGAACAAAGTAATTCTATGAAAGCGGCCCTGTGCATAACTGTTCATACCATTTATTCCCATACAAAAGCGTGCATCACTGTTCATACCTACTAACTTCTTCCTATGTAAAAGCTTCATCATAACTCTGAGATATGTGAAATCGCTACATTTATCGGATATTGAACTTCCTGATGAGCCACCCACGTTAATAACTCATTCATGCTTTGACCCGCGTATAATATTGGAAACTTGTCAGATAGTTCTTGAATTCATTTTGTAATGAGCTACGTTTTCAATTTATGACTGTTTAATATTCATAATTAAAACATTTATTTAATGGGTATTGTAAATTGGTAACAATTCGTTTCCGTCCGCCTCATTATTTTCACATTGTGTTGCATTTTTACACAAAATACAGTTTTACCCCTACACCCACTACGGGGAGATTGCTAAATTCGGACATGCGATAGTAAATAAGACTTTTCATCTATCTAATGTCTAATGACTGGCCTCGTAGCTCAGTTGGTAGTAACGCTGCCTTCTGCGCTGTAGGTCGTGGGTTCGATCACACTTAAGACAAACATTTGTGTGACGAACATTGTTTGTTCTGTGTCTGGGTGTTAGTATGTATTTAAAAAAGTATATAAGTATTATATGAGTTGTCTGGTTCCCATGGCACAAGTATGCTTAGCTTACTTTGGGACTAGATGGCGCTGTGTGAAACGTCCATCAATATTATAAAAAAATCCCGATTATGCCATATGACTAAGAGATGCAGACCGAACCCATAATACAATAAAAGCATTTAAGGTGTACCGATATGAAAAAAGAGTTGTTTAACGTCGTTTTTCAATCAGGAACAAAATTCTTGATTGAAAAACGATTATGAATTCAAGTGTCATTCACTGCAAACTTTAAACACATAATTATAACAAATAAAAATCGTCATCCGAGTTTCCATACAAATACCGAAATAAATGTTTTAAAATGCACTATATCTCATAGTAAATATTATAATATTGTGTCCATTTTGTGGTTAAGTTTTGACTTGACCATTTTTATCTGAAAAAGTTACTTGCAGATGGCCCCCACCTGGTGGGAAGTGGTAACCTGGCAGAGGTTAATACAATACATAACATAACAATCAATGCGAATGGGGTTCTCTCCCTTGGATTGAAAATAATCACCAATGTACATGAAGTATCCCACCAAAATCAAAATTCTGCTGACCAAACCTTATTAGTAAGTACTGTTCATTTCCTTCTGAATTATGAAACAAACCCAATAATAAATTGTGTTAAACGTTCGCAATAAACAACATTCCTAAATAATTTAATTTAATATCAAAGGCAAATTAATTCGCCTTAAAGCGCGGTGTTAATTTATTATCAGAGGCACGGCGATGGTTATAAATAACATTCAGGACTTCAAGTTGTTGATTCACCGAAAAATTTTCTCCGAAGAAATCTCGCGGCAAAATGCGAAATACTCAAAATAATTGAATTTGGAATACCTGACGACCCTGTGCCGTCGATATAAAGTAAATACTAGATATATTATTCCTATGACACTAATATATTATTATATTTAAAAGTATAAATCTCTTTGTGTGTATGTATGAATTTATATTTGATACTCTTTCACGCCAGAACTCATCCTAAACCATTTTTTCTCTAATTTACGCTAGTTCTCAATTTGGCGTAGCCGTGGGCAGACACCAGTGAATTAAAACAACTTTCATTTCAATGTTGTCTCATCACAAACAAGAATCTGAAGTGGGCGCAAAAAACCTCTTCGTTGCCACCAAAATCATTTTGTGAAAACGTACGTTCCGGGCATACATTATGAATCAAATTTTATTATTTAATTAACTAATTTCAAAGGCAAAATCGTATCTCTACACTAACTGACTCATTTTATTGCAATAAAAATTATACGAAGTAATTTAATTAAAGCAAAAATCTAGCTTCCGTCTTCAGTACTCGAGTCTTTAAAGGAAAAGGTTTCTAAGTACGGAATAAGCCAGCGGTAGCAGGAGAACCTAGAAAAAACCTAACCGTTTCCTCATCTTTCTTTGAATAGAAAGTACCGCGTGGGCCAACGGTTTTGCAGAATTTAAACTTATTAACGCAAACGGCTCTCATTTTAACTGTAGTTATGCATGAAGGCACCAGTTTCTATTTAAAAAAATATATTTATCAATGCCTAATACTTTCCTCAACCTTCTTCCAAGACACTTCTCCATGTAGCATGTGTAAAAATCTTACCTTCAGGCGTCATTTATGCAAATATTCGAAGCATTAGGACTTGTTACAAGTAAAAATCAAATATGGTAGGGTATGTTCTGCTAAATTTATTAGAACAGTATCTCAGTTTTCAATAAGCAGAATACACACTCTAAATACGAACATTCCTTGTTTTAATTTTATCTATTCTTTCCAGTTTTGAGGGAGATTTTGGTCCGTGGCTCAAGCCCTCGTGCCAGTCATCCGCGTAAGTTTGCGTAAATGATAAATCGTGGTGTCAGCTCAGATTTGGATAGGTGGGTAACATTGTTGATAATCGAGACGAGTATGTGATTGAACATACATCAGATGCAAAGCGATAACTGTAATAGACCGTGCGTAAATGAAAAAAAAAAAAAAAACCCCTTCAAATAGTCAGTGATTTGGTAGTAAAATTATTCCCCTTCAAATAGTCAGTGATTACCTAGGTAGTAAAATTATCTACTCTCCAATAGTCAATGATTAGGTAGTAAAATAATCTACTATCTTTCCAATAGTCAGTGATTAGGTTGTAAAATTCAGGCACTAGAACTACCACTACTACCAAAGAGAAACCACATACACATACAACATACTAGATACAACTACAAACATACCACAGCATATTTTAGTTCAATTAGGTAGATGTGGTGGCCAGTGAAATAACAGAACATGAAGCATTCAACCGTCACGTATTGGAATTACTGACACTATACGATGAAATTTGAATCTTGCGCTACCAGAGGCTGTCACTTTTTTATGTTATGTGAGTGAAGTAACGAGCTGATGGCCCACCTGATGTTACGTGGTCACCGCCGCCCATAGACAATAATTCTCTCAACATCTGGTGACATTTAAGTGAAATGTGACGATTAAGTATTGAAATAAAACATCTTATGTGAAAAGTGTATCATATTCTTTATAATAAAGTAACTTGATTTTGTAATAATTATCAGACAAACCTCACAGACCATTAAGATATATATACATTCAAAAGGCACAAAATAATGCCTAATACCAAAACCAGGCCCGAATACAAATGGATACATTTGTTCAGTAATTCGACGAAGTGCAGTGAAGCATTCACTCCACTTCAGCTCAAGGTATTTGCAACACGCAAACATTAGTTGATGTTACTTCCATTTAGTTCATTACTGAACACTGAGATCGTAACAATGTAGAACTAACACTACATTTTAATTGAATTTGAGAGTTTGAGACTCAGAAGGTAAATCTTACTGGTTTGATTCCCATACCTAAGTAGGGGAAGACACAAGATATTTTGCTTTTGTTACAGGCAGAGGTTACCGCTTAACATCAGGTGGATGCTAACTTACTCGTATAAAAAAAAAACTTCGCATGATCTAGTGGCAAAGTCTTTGGTCAACATAATAGAATGCCGTTTGAAGCCGTTGAAGACTTACAAAACGGTTTGTCCAGTTCCCAAATTTATAACATTGCTTTTTATTTAGGAAACTGAGTTGAAAACATTTATATTATATAGGGAAAAACATATTTTCGGCCATTTTTGCCTTTAGACTTATAAGATTTATCTTCAAACCTTTATATTTTATCAAAATCTTTCAACGAAATTGAACTGAGAGTTCTTCAAAAGGCACAAGTAACTTTAATAGGCGATATCCTGCGATGTCACTTAGGTTACTGAATTTTTAAAGCAAGCGCTCGCTGAGTTCTTCAGGGTGTCCATGAAAACTGACAAAGTGACATTCTCGAACTTTGTTTGAGTTTGAGCCCGAAAATGGTAAAGAATTCATCTTTATCATGGCACCTAGCGAGAAAGTTCTACCGAAAAGTGATTTAATCCCAGTCCTAGTCCATTTTTGGAATTTTTCGAATACTTGTAGAAGCCCAATTTTTTTTGTTTTTGTTGTATTAACTGAATAGCTAATTTGTCTTAGCTAATTTTTATATCTTGAGAATGTAATCCGGGTATTTTAATTATCCTAATGAAAATTAAGAATATGATTTATAATTAATATAGCGATCAATTGTCCATGGAACGCAGAGCTATGATTAGAAATTCAAAATGAAGGTCCTTCCTGCATACATGATGCATCTGTCTGAATATCACTTCGCATTGAATATCAATTAAAAGGTCTCAGCTATCAATAGCCATGAAGAAAGCCGTAAAACATTAACAGAAAGCTGATACGCACTTTTTTTACTGCAGTTCATTTGAAGCTAACATAGAGGAATATATGTTTAGACATCAGAGTAAACTATTGACACTATTGATATGTAGACAAATATTATTATTAATACTGTGGTATACTAAACATTATCACTCTGGTTACCCTACAAACGTCACAGTCTAGCAATACTATGCATATGCTTAAGACCTTATTGAATGGACACAGCATTATTATAAATGACAATTTTCATTTGATTTAAATGTTTTTTGATGTGAAACATCTATAGCCGCACGTAAAACCGATTTCTGGCGTGGCGACGCGTCGCCACGGCATGCGTTGCATATTACTTTTACAAAATAATGTCGATGTTTCACATCTGCCAGGCGTCCCGTGACGGCTCACATTTTTTTCAGTATTGTTTTTGCTGGCAGGTTACGATGAATTACAGAATGTATAAAAATAATGTATAACACAGTTTAAAACATAAAACATTATGAGCAAAATAATTATTAACAATATAACGCTTACTACTTTACTACTTGTAGGTACCTTTCACTAATATACCCTGCTTCGAGTGGTATATGCACACAGATACACAACAAACATCCATGACTCCAAAGTAAAGTTTGAAGTGTATTATTGGCCTTACAATGAATTGTGAGGCTGGTACTGACTTTGTGAGTTCGATTCCCATCCAGGACGAGCAATAGCTTAATTAACGTAGATGTCATTTTCTTATCTAACCTAATATGATTGAAATTACATTCGTAGATTGAACTTGTTGGCAATGAAATGTCCACCAACTTTTTTAAGCAACACTTTTTAACATTTTTTAGCTTTAATCTTGTTCAATATTTCATATTATAATGGTTTTGACTCTCTGCTTATTTCTATACTATGTCGTTGGAGTGAGCGCACAACTTCACAAACTCCAGCTCTACAATTTGCATAACACGTGACATTGTCTACCGTCAATCTTGGATGCCGCCACTCGTTTGTTCTAAAGTTAATTCATAAAAGTTTATGCATTAGCAAGCAGTTGACTTTATCGTACACTTCCTTGTATAATGGAATTGGAATGATGGTGCATTTCATTTCGTTAACATTCTTTTTAACTTGTTCTCAGATTTTTTTATTACATATCACAGATTACATGTGTAGAAACTGCTATTACCATCGAGTCTCTCGAGGTGTGATGAGATCTTTGTGGTGAAAGGATTAAAGGGCACCTCAAATAAGCATCTTATTTTTGAATATTTGGATATAGGATACGCGTCTTTCCTCTCGATGTTTTCACTTTGTTCAACTCGTTCTCAATATTCAAAGAGAGCACTGTCAATCGAAAATTACTATAAATAATTTTAACAAAAAAGATATTGTATACTCTCAAGGATCCTAACATTATTTATAAGTAAAAATGTATATTTCAAATTAAATGCACACTCAACTCTTTGTGTTTCAGGGATGTACCAACAAATATTAATAAACAAGGTTTCTCTAAACGAATCTTTTGTTCATATTTCTAGAAAGGAAGAGTTCATTAGAACACAGCGTCTGTAGGCACCTATTTAAAAAGGACTGTTGTGGAAAATAACATTTGTTTGAGAAAAAAGATGAAAATAATGAATACTATTAAAACTGAATTTAAATTTATGTTACTTTCACGTTACACGTATGTTGAAAGACAATTTTAATGAATTTTTGCTGGCAAAAGAAATTCATAATCTTTCAAATATGAACTAATAAGAAAACATAATTTTGATTTAGGATTAAGTTTTGGAATAACACAATAAAACAATTGCCAAGCGATTTAGTAACCTATGATTAACGCAATAATGACTAAAATACTGGTGTATGATGATAATGAAAATGAAAATACTTACATTGCAACACGATGGTCAGCTTCAATAAACACCACATCCTCTTAATAAGACAGTTCAAAGTGCAATCCAATAGCCGCTATGAACAATACTCAATTCAGATTTTCCATAAGTTTCCAACTATGAGCGGAGTTTTCTCATTCTTCCACACTTAACATTATTAAAACTATAACTTTTCCTTAATATAAAAATGATTGTAAAACTTGACACTTGACTTGATGACACTGACTGAAAATGTATGAAACACTTTTGTAAACAAAGTTGTAAATTCTCACTCACTCAAGTATACAGTACGTATGCCCTTGCGCAATAATCTCATAGCGCATTTAAAAAAACACATCAAAATGCCACAGAATGAAGCAAATACTTTTTGATCAGAATATTTAAAGAGGCTCGTTATTATTTCTTTTTAACGGTCTTTGTTACCACGTAACGTGTGTGGGGGTCGAACCCGGGACGGTAACTAACCACCGTTGCCAACTGACGTCCGGTGGCAAGCAGACCATATCGGAAACCAAGTGGTATTGTGTTGTTATACAATAAACTATACTTACACTTGAAGTTTTAAGAAATATATAAGTTACAGAATATTGCAAAAATAATAACTGAACCAATCGAAATTTAAATGTGCTGAATTAGAATTATGGGTATATAATTTACTATATTATATATTCCAAGTTTATTTTGCCACCATTACCTTTTTCTTGTAATTAATCCTGGAATTTTCGAAGTTGAGTAATTTTTTTTTAAACGTTTAAAAAAAATTACGAGATTTTGATTTTCTATTTGAATTTAGCCGTACTTGCCATTTGGTATGAGTTTGATTCAAGATTTTATTGTCAGATTTACGTAGAATTTGAGCTTTCATCTGATAAACTTCAGAATCAATTCACTTGTCAGTAAACAGAATTTCAACTTGAACTTTGAAATGAAGACTTTTATTTTTTCAATTATTATAAAAAAAGAATTGCTAATGTATTTTTGTTCAGTTTTTTTCTTATTATTCTTTATCAAGTTTTATATCAAGTCACGTATTCTGAAATGATTGTCAGTGTAATAATTCTCACTTTTTTCTAAGATCCCTTTCGTCTTCATGTTTATTCATGGAGTCGTCACTTAGGCGTGATCTTCCGGGCCATTTCGCACGATTAGCTGTATTTGGCGTACATTTGCATTACCCGGTGGCTTAGTATGCGAGTGTTGTACGATTTGTCGGTACATTGGACGACACGAATTAGTCAAGTCTAAACACAGTTTCAAGGATCACAAAGTGTAATAGTCACATAGCTGTTTTGAACATTATACATATAAACTAATAAACTTTATTGGGAGCAAAGAAAAACCAAGTTACATTACAGTAATGCGATTGTAACTGCAATAGTTTAAATAAACTGTGGCGCAGTCACCAACGCCCACCTAGGACAGAGTACATTTAATTCTCCTAATTTGAACAATTGAGCTGAATAATAATTACATACAATTACAGAACAAAATTACTTAGCATGGATAACGTAGTATTAGGAGTAGTTGAAACGCAAGGACCGCGAGTTTGATTTCCGCACAAAAATTTGCATTATTTGTCATGCTGTGACTGGACGATACACGATACAGGAAATCTTATGAATGCCTGTTGTAAAAAAAAACAAAATAGATTCAAAAACTCACAGCATGTTTAACCTCGACTTTAAATGACGATGCTTTCTACGATGTAGCATGCTTGAATATGAGTCACTATTCATTATATTTTCAGTAAATGCAGTTTATGACCGTGTGTTCGAAACATTATTCACCGTAGGTATATGACAGACCGCTTAATTTATTTACGCTTCTTCGCTTCAGTGTTCAAGTAAAGTCCAATGACTGGAAACTTAATAATTTAAATGACTCGTAGCTTCGCAAGCAACAATTATACAGCTTTGACGTAGACTTTCAGTCAGTCGATAGCCGGAAGTCGCATTTATGTTTCATTTGCTTCGAGACTTGTGATGGATACATATTTCACAAATGATTGTTACTAACTAGACTTAGGACAATGAAATGTTTGAACGCCCTGTATGTTTCACAATGGAAGACAAAGGCGCTAATTTACTTTTGGACGTTTATATTAATTTTATATTAGGTAGTGTTGGAGCTTCGATAACGCCTAATTAAATGTTTGTAATTAAATTTATATTTCTAGTAAATGTGATAATAGTTACACTTTTATATTATTTTAACAGCAGTAGATCCAATTATGTAAATTAGAATGTAACACAGCTGGATTACTGTAACAAAAAAAAAAGTAGTTTTCGTCCAAAGAAATACTGCCAAAATATCCAATTCTGCCGCCAAGCAATAATTACATTATCATTTGTCTTATATGATATATTTACGGTACGAGCAGATGGCCCACCTGGTGTTAAGCGGTGATTTCTGCCCATAAAAAGCAATACAGCTTGGACCCTCCCCTATTTAGATACGACAAGAACCATGTAGAACCAAGTAGATAAGAACCTAAGTTGCACTGCGTCATTAGGTGGGCTGGGCCATCTGCTCGTTCCGTAACATTTTCACATAAAGTTTTGATATAATTTATATATATGTTTTTTCGTATTAGAGGCATACATATACAATGCAGGCTACGATGTTTTCTAATAAAATAAGTAATTACTCGTCTCTTTGCCCTATTCATTGATTAGCCTATCATCCACACGCAATGGTTCACACGGTTTAATTGTATAGTTATGGTGAGGTATGCATAATTATTAAACTGAGCTTAGTATTTGAGTGGCCACTCGATTTAGAATCCTGAGATCGCAAGCTGTAATCCAGCGCGTTTTATGACGCCTTTCTTTATTTTAATCAAACCCACAATCAAGTTAGTCTTCTGTGTTTCTCTTTGAAATAACGTCTTTAAATGCGAACGAAGTCAAGATATATATATAAAACAAGACCCTCCTAATATAAGACACACATTAAAACTTTGAAAATGGTTTTCTAACATGCCCTGTGTGTGCATTAATATTCAATGCCTAAATTGATTATGCTAGTACCTTAGAGCTTACTAACGGAAAACTTAGTTAAGACAAACAACGAGATTTTGTAATACAATGACTAGCTGTTTCTCGCGACTTCATCCGCGTGGAATTGGGTTTTATCACCCACCCCTCTTTTACCCCTCGGAAAAGTAGCCTAAGTTACTCCTTGTTACAACAGCTATCTGCCTGTGAAAGTCCCGTCAAAATCGGTCCAGCCATTTCAGAGATAATCCGGAACAAACAGACAGACAGACAAAAATTTAAAAAATGTTTTTTTGGTATATGTACCGTGTATACATTTATATGCACTTAGTAAAAAGCGGTTATTTCAATATTACAAACAGACACTTCAGTTTTATTTATTTGTATAGACTATAGATAGAATACATCTGATATTGATGAAAAACCTGCTCAAAAATTAGAAAAGCACAATTATTTGTAATGTAGCACTTCGTAACAAGAAACAGTTGTAAATACTGATATTTTAAAACTGTACTTTATTTACCTTTCATGGTCGAAAAAAGCAATTATTACGATATCATAGGAATGTGCTCAGCGTTGTGGCCGGATCGGAAGCACACATGACTGACTTCCGGCACAATACTCTCTACACATTGACCGTCACGCGTAGTGGCGGCCGAACCACTTGCGGTCAGGGGGTGAGCATTTTTAATTATAAAAGAGATACAAAATAATAAGAAAATTGTTGTAGTATCAATACCATATCGTATTTATGATAACACAATGACGTTTCTAGAAAATAATAAATATTAATTGAAATTTGGTGTTAATATGTATGTATTTACAAAAAGAAAGTATATATGTATTCTATCAGTTGTCTGGTTCCCATAGTACAAGCTGTGCTTATTTTGGAGCTATGTGGCGCAGCGTGAACTGACTACCAAACTAAGCAAAAAAAAAATTGTATATTGACACACAAATGTTTGTTCTTGGTGAGAAATGAACCCACGACCTATAAAAAATTATGTATGTGCGGTGTATACATCCATATGCGTTAAGTAAAAAGTGGTTATTTTAATATTACAAACAGACACTCCAATTTTATTTATTTGTATAGATTAGCTCGTTATAATATGATGACAGCTCGAAATAAAAAAAAAACAACGAAAGAAAGAGCTTTCACACCGAAGTTCCAATATCAAATGATTCCAACAACCAATCATGACATCGCATCGGAATGTGTGAACGCTCGGCTAAACCGGAAGTCCGCACACAGCTCGCTTCCGGCGCCGTACTCCATCACAGTCACCGCTTGCGGTCGGCCGGTGGGCTTACACAGTTCCGTAATAGGAACTATAGTTTAACCTATAGGTTAAATATTGTTTTCTTTTATTAATTTTTGTATTTTAAATACTAGTAGACGAGCTTACGGACCACCTGATGGAAAGATATCACCGTCGCCCATGGAAATCACCAACACCAGAGTAATTTCTGTGTACAAATTTTTGGTACTTATATTCTCTTATATCTCAAATACCTATAATGGTTACATTATAGGTATTTGATACATTGTGATTTTTTTTTCATATAAAATTATATATCCAGTATCTTATAGTTAGGGGAAGACACAACGTTAATCTTCTGTTTGTAAATCGTTTTTCTTTATTATGCAGTTGTATGGAATATAGTTTGTTAAGCTTTATTCCATTTTTTTTATCATATAGTTTTCTAAGACACAATATTAAAATAAAATTTTCTGTATGTAAATGTTTTCCTGGAAACTTCAGTAACGATTATGATCAAAAAATAATATATCAACGAAATCTAAACATTAAATCCACTAGTAGACCCTTTCCTGGTTGCCTTCCGAAAACTTGGCGCTCACTGAAGGGTCACGATTGGCGTTATCCGTTTGTACAAATGTCCTGATAGCGGCACAAATGTTTGCCAATGGCTCGCCGGATCGTGTACCGGAAACATTTTATTTCGCCACGCCATAGTAGGGTTTGCCCAATCTTGTATCCCAATTTGTGTGTTTATGAGAATATAGAAAATAGATTTGAAACGAAGTATTCGAGCACAAAACCGGGCATTTTTATCACTAGTTGAGTTTTTTATATATTGAAATGATGGTATGAGTGGATGATATGCTATATCGTCTAATCATAACACTAAAAGGTTTATTCATAATCTTATATTTATTCACAGAACAGTGTGAAACAGTAAAACAGTTAAAGGCTTTGTCCTCGCAGATCTTGGAGCAATGATTAATATAGTAGGTATATTTAACTAGGATAACAAACAATACGAATTAGCTGTTTCTTATGTACGAGAAGACCGTAGCTGCTTCACTTTGAGCCCAGATTTCTGAGTCATGCAGATGGAACTATATGAACTATGAACCAGAAGAAGTGCGAAGCGAGCTACGGTCTAATCGAGAAATTTCATGATAATTCCTGAAGATTCCACGAATCCTGCAGGACTCGGGGTCAATGATCGCTTATATGTATATGCGTCACGGTGATCTGGACTAGGTAAACTGCACTTCAACCGCTGCAGTGCAGGGTCGGACCTTGAACTGGAACCAAAGACAGGATCAGAACATGTGTTCTTCAATAAAATTAGGACTTCTTCACCTTATAATGTCAAATTTAGAGAATGTACGCGTGAGCCAATATTTTGAATATTACTTATTCACGTTCCCAAGCCATTTTTTTACTTATTGTATGTTACGAATTTTATGGAAATAAAGTTTTAACTTCGACGTTGAATTTGACTTTGATTTTGACTATGTATATGGAGATGATCTGTTTAGGATAATATTATGTACTCGTAAGATCTTGATGGTCGCTCCGAAATAATATTATTATAATTACTGCGCATAACGTAGCGGTGCTGTATTATGAAAGCCACTATATTACATTCTAGTCGACCGCGTCGTAGTGCTATTAGGACAGTAAATGTACCCGCATATACAGCGTTAAACATGTTCCTATAAATGACCATCAAATCAAATGACATAATAGTCCATTATTGTCACTTTCATCCAGCATGATTCAATAAGGATGAATCTCCGGACGCGACGACTCCCATAAATATTAATTAGACGGAACCCTTGTGTTATTTGTTACATTCACAAAGGATCAGCCTTTATCGAATTTGTTTCATTGAATTTGATGGTTGTTATTGTGATTTGAGAGCTGCAAGTAACTTCCGACTGTAGGTTGATTTGAATTTGGAATCAGCGAATATTCTGAATTCATAGTACAATAAAGAATCTCACGAAATGTGTTGCTACATATTGTTAGTAATTTATTTAATAGCCGTGTTTTGACGTGTCTTTATAAGGTTAATTTTAAGTCAGTAACAATTTCGGTCTGGTTTTAAAAAGACTTCTAATGTTTTATAAAGCAAATTGCAAGTTATATCGTGTCGAACTTTCTTGTTCAGTCAGAAGCCATAAACAAGAGAAATAGTAATAACTAGCAGCTCCGTAAAGTAAATACAAAATGGTTTTTTGTTTATTGTTGACCGCCATATTGTTTCTTTGCAATACACGTTACACTGTGGCTCGAATATAACATTGTACACTCGCGGCCAATAAAAGTTAAAACTTTTATTAGTTTCAAAGTGTTCCGATCGCAGCCGTAAAGTTTTATCAATGCGCGCTATTTCATACAATTCAAACTTGGAAATATTGTTCGTGAATAAATGTTGAGTTTTGATAAGTATTTGATCGTGTCTTTGCGATGTGAACTTCAAAAAGAGTTTGGCCAGTTTTTATTACTCTTTGGTTATATTATACTTTTTTAAGTAATTTATATTTCCATAGTGATTGCACCATAAGCATACTAAGTTTGACTTGAGTAAGTATAACCGTTCTTAAAATAGAGCAAACACAAAATAATTATTTTTCCCGTTAATTAATATATAAAATATAATAATTAATATTTTACAATTATTAAAGCTAAGAATACCTAATTTGGATACAAAGGGCAATTCTATGCAGCAAAAGTTTCGAAAAGGACAAAACACTTCTTAGCTAATCAGTCACTAAGTAAGATAGCATAAAGAGAAGAACTTTCATTTGATGGAAAACTATCACGATAGTATGATAATCTATAATACAGGCTGACTGGTTGAACACTATTATATCATATTCAAGGACATCAAAATTCATGGTCACATGTATAATATAAAATAAAAAGGTAGTAGGTACCTTACTAGGCGGTGTAAGTTTGACAATTATTTCGTGTATATATTTAGTCTCCGAACGTTTTTTTTTTGTGGCTAATTAAGTTAAATTTGAAGCATCTATATTTTATATATTTAGAACGAGAATCGAATACTGGGTACATCTATCAATAGTCTTACCACATAACAGAATTTTAAATGGTTTATTTTTTTTGTCCTTAAGTATTCGAGTACAAACGCTAAACCCATATCAGACACCGTGACTTAAAAGAGTTCTGCTCTGATTCAGAGACATTTGTTATTCTTTCTACTTTTGGTAAGTCTGTTATTTCATCTCTTCGGGTTTTCTAACAAAAAATATGATTATATCCAATACTTTTGTATTGTTACCCGACTGTTTTTCAGTTTTGTGTATGATCCTTTTTGACTACGGCCTTAACGGAATTTTAATTTGCCTTCATTTTCGTCATATAAGTTATAACTACCATAATATACTTAATCAGTACGGAATAAAAACCAATTACAATAGTTAATACATCAAAAAATAAACACTAATTAATAAATTATAATTAATTTATTATGAACCATTAAATATATACAAGAATACATAATGATGAATATTGTCAGAAAACTGATGACATTTCTTTGCATTTTTGTGTATATTTTCGTCGGCATCTTGTCAAAGTTGGTGAACACTAGGTGAACGTTCGAATGAGTGCGGTGCGGTGCTCACAATGCGGGTCTTATCGTATTTCATAGATACCAGCTGCACTTTACTGTGAGGATGACGTCCAGATTACAAGGAATGAATTTCGTAAAATGTGGCGGGTTTTCAGCACGACAGACCACTTGATGGAAATTTCCTTGTATTTCTTTTATTTTATTTATTTATTACAAGAAATAGATTCCGTAAAGTTGGAATTTTTCAGCACAATAGACCAGTCGCTAGAAATATTTATCATAACAATTATTTATTTTTTCGTTCCTTTTTTCTTTTCATCAATTTATTTATTTATCAATTTTTTCTGTCTGGGTTGATATGTATTATAATGTATTTACAAAAAAGTATATAAGTATTATATCAGTTGTCTGGTTCCCTTGATACAAGCTATGGTTAGCTTACTTTGGGGCTAGATGGCGCTGTGTGAAATGTCCAAAGAAAAAAAAAAATTTTTTTGTTTTTTTTTTTAGATGTGAATGTTGCCTGGTAACACTTTGTTACGGTACTGAAATTGTCCTGTAACAGTCGCAGTAATGTTTGGTTCCATACGAAACAAACCACAGTGTTTGCGTTGCATCTGGTTTGGCCTAATGAACCTTTAGCACGATCGAATCACAGAGTCGTCAGTAACGTGATGATTATTGTATATAATATTATATATATTATCTGGGCACAATTACGTTCGTAAGTTTACCTATTGAAATTACCTAACTGACTGTAGGTGTCTCATATATTATGATTAGTTATATATTCCATAAGTCTCCGTACCCGTTGCCGGTGAAATTACAGGCACATGAGACATTCCACCTACACGTCTCAGAGCACGGGCGCATGCGACTTGGGTCTTGTCGTACCTAGTAGAGGAGGACCCAAGTCGCATCGGTTGTTATGGGCAGAGGTTACCACTTAATACCAGGTGGGCCGTCGGCTCATTCCGTAACTGTGTCACAAAATAAACACCCATATCTGCCGCAGTAATGCGTTCGCGTTACTATCAGTCAGGGACGCAGGCGATGTGACTTGGGTCTTGTTGTATCTAAGTAAATGAGAAAATAAGTAACTAAGTGTTGCTTGTTACGGCTGAGGATACAACTTAATACCAGGTGGATCATCCGCTCATTCTGTAACGTTATTACATAAAATAATAAGTATAATATTGTAAATTAGTCTTGGAATCTTTAAACATTTTTGCGTATAATACTATAAATACTATAAGGTTTTAATATACCTCTAATAACTAAAATTATTGGTGGGAAAGGCCTCATTGACAGGTGTCGCCTTATTCAAATGGAAAATTTAAGCACAGACTAAAACACCTCGCGGAAATCGAGGCTTGATTTAACCACGGCGAGCAATAAAGTGCTAGTATTTTGTCACGTCTCATTTTATTCTCTGAAAGCTATAAATTTATCAAACTCATTCTGAATGACAAGTACTTTTGTGAACAAATCGAAACCTCTAAAAGCTTCGGTTACATTAAAATTCCTTTCGATCCGGATTGATCCGGTTTTTTTTGCTCTTCGGCTTTATCCGACATCAGCCGGGTTCTACGTACATGGATAGGCTCAGCGTGTGTTACTTTATTCATCAAATGTGCGCGGAAATGTACGAAACCCGATACTGTTGTTTGTCGGTCAAAATTTTTGCACCGCTGTATACAACCTGATATAAACTTGTACACTTGTACACTTGTACACTCGCGATGCAAAAAGAGTGATTAAATAACTCACTGAAAAAAGTAGAGAGCGTGATAGTCTAGTGGTACTGACCCCGTGTATCAATCCGGAGGTCACCGGTTCAAATCCCAACGTGCACCTATAAGTTTTTCGCTTGAATGATTTATGTGCGCAACCACGTTCTCAAAACGGTGAAGGAAAACATCGTGAGGAAACCGACATTTCCTAACTAAAAATTCGAGTGTCAAGTGCACGAAAGGAGCCTCTTTGAGGCGCACTTAAAATCATTTCACCAACTGGTTCGAGAGAACCAGTGACTCGATTAGAATAGAACTGAAAAATCGCATATTTCGATATTTTTTTCGTAACTTTTGCATTACAATATGTTTCGTTCATAACGAATTATTTACGATTTGTTACTTCTGTTTCACAGAGAACGTATTTTGTTTGGTCGCACGTTAAACGGACCGTAAGTGACGTGACCAAAAAAAGTTAGGATATTGTTACAGTATTCGTTTGCGGGTGGGTATGCCTTTGCATAGACCTCCCGAATTCATGTAGAAAATCTTTCGGTGGTGTTTTATTTGAATGGAAAAAAAATAGTATCGGGTGTTTGTGGGTGGAAAATAAATTGAAACTGGGAACTCGGCATCGGTATTTCTGAATTGAGCGACAGTGCGGTCGATAAATTGAAATAATATTTTAAAAACCTAAATATTATGATATTTTCATCTGATATAATATATGAATATACCTACCTACTAGATAACAATATATTCATTCTTTTAGCTTCACATTTTTGATTAAGTGTGATTGAGCGTTCGTTTTAATATATCCTTATGTAACTGGGAGTTCTCGCTCACAGACAGGGAAACTACCAAGTTAGGTAAGGGCCACTTAAGAATCCACTTATGCAGGGAGTAGGTCGCTATCACTCCAAACAAATATAAGCCAAATAAAAAAAAGTTCTTTAATTAATTCCTTAATAACCAACAGCTGGATCAGATCTTATAACAAAATTTTCCAACAAGGGTGAAATAAGTGATTAGGAGGTAACTATTTACTTACCTAGAGATGAATCTTACTCCCCCTACTGAAACAACTTTTGCATTATAACCAGTTGTCAACAAAATAGTGAAAATCACTTATTGTCTAAAATTTGCCATTACGTAACCATTGATAAAGTCAACTAAAAACGACGTTACTATTACGATAGGTATTTTGGCATTAAATACAGCTGCATAGAAACTGTAACACCTTTTAGCGGTAATGGCGTATTCAGCTCAATTACCGCCTGAAAGCTTACGCGTGGATAATATCGATTTTTGCAGCAAATGGGCTGGATTAACCACGTTTCCATTTACAGATATTTCAAAATGACTATCACGATACTTTTATTAAATAAGTAGGTCTAATATAAAATCTTATTTAAAATATTAGCAGTAGAACTTTAGAAACTTTATAACGTACCAAGTCCGCCCGGGGAAGTACTGCCACGATACTCATTTCTGCCGCCAAGCAATAATGCATTCGCTTTACTGGGGTAGCCGGTGAAATTACGCCCACATGAGACATTCCACATTACGGGGGTTTATGACTTGGGTCTTATCGTACTTACGACGGGGAGCCAAGTCGTTTTGCTTGTTATGGGCAGAGGTTACCACTTGACACCAGGTGGGCCATCTGCACGATCCATAACTTAGTAAGGTAAAAAAAATAATAGTATAATAAAATAGTCGATTATTAATTGAATTACATGTCTAAATAATAACTATCACTTACGTTTAAAAATTAATTATAATGGTCAAAAGAGCATTTCTTACTCGATGTTCAGCATCCGATTCAAATATTAAAACCATATTTTGTTTAATTCAGTTTTCTGTAAGTCACAAACGATTGATATAGTCGCTGCATACAGTCAGTATGAATGCTATCAGAATTCTATTCAGTACCATGGTAATCATGAAAATGTTATTATCGAGATGCTTTATACACTTGTTGGGACTAAGGTCAACGCCCTGACCGCAGAATACATTAGGCACCGTCTTCTACTAGCAGGGGTCGGTACTGCGGACTTGGTAATTTCAGGTGGCTAAAGGCAAATGTAAATTCGTTACTATTTCTTATATTGTATTAAATATAGATAGATAGGTAAACTATTTATTGTATACACCAAAACATAAATCGAAAAACATATTAAAGAGAAATAATAATAATAATGTTGGAACGATGGGCCTTATCAACAAACTGCCGTAATGGAGGTGGTTGATGTCTGCGACACAGTTCAATTACTTCTGCACCATCGTTTCTCAATTATATTGTAATAAATTTTTTGTTCCCCTTATAAAAAAAAACTAAATTCCAATTTGTGATTTTGATTATTGCTAACAGGAATCTGGTGGACAACATTTAAGGGAAAGAGGGGAGGCAGTGTCACAAAAATAGTAAATTTTTAGTAACTTAAATACTTAACACATTTCTTTTAAAATAATGTAAATCAAAATTGCATATTTATTAGACGGCTCTGGCCTGGCCTGGACATAATGTTATACTGACTTATGTCGCTGTTCGCGACATAAGTCAGTATAACATTATGTCCAGTCTCTTTTCAGAGACGCTACGTGCTGTCATAGGCGTCTATAGCTTCTATCTATAGTTTATATAGGTCGTTAGGTTCCATAGCGCGTCCGTTAACGACAAAACTAAGTAGGGACTAGACCCAACACGTTATGCTTTTGTTATGGGTTGAGGTTACCGCTTAATATCATGTGGGTCATTTTGCTCCTTCCGTTAATTATTCGCATAAATAAATAAAAAAGGAAAATTAGCTAGATACTGTATATTTTGCTAAAGAAAATACAAATATAGTGAAATAATGACATAGGTGATACTGATTTTCTTTATGTTATAAAAAGGTTTTGCAGCTCTGTCTGTAGAAACCCTTCCCGCAAAGCGAGAGAGGGTTTCATCCCCCGGTCGGGTGCAAACATTTTTATGGTGAGCATAAAGTTAAAGCTTAAGTTAAATACGTCTGGTCTTGCGAGTTTGTGTTGTTAGATCTCCATGCCACCTGGGACACAGGGAATATGTAGGGGTATTAATTTGTAAGCATGATTTTTATGCAGTTGAGTGTACATCACCCATTCAGGGCAACGTCTTCATTGAACATGGTCTGAACATTTCACAGCTTCTCAAGTTCTGCCGAATGGTGTCCGCTGCATTCGTAATATTTAATGGCCCTATTCTGGTTGCGAATGGGTTTAGGAAGTACTTATGTAACGAATTTGCTTCTGCATTTAGGCTAAAACTTGTCAGGAAAATTGATAATTCCTTCTTATACATTTTTAAATAAATTCTTTTCTAATAGCATTGTAGATTTGTTACGTCATTCTTGTCATCTTCTTCATTTCATCTTCAATGTACGGTGTCTTGCCAGTATAGTGAGCTCGGGTGAAATTAAACTATATTTTACTAGTTGGTTAGTTTAGCGATGTTAATAGCAGATACTAATATTAAAGTTTTTGTCGCAATAAGTGTTACAAGTTGAGTTAAATCTCCCTCATCACACACAGCCGACTTGTTTCTAGCTCTTGGTTCAAAATATCTCAATGCATTTGATTCTAGTCGAGAGATATGCTCTTCGGTCTTCTCTCTAGTTATGTTCGCTCTTGTTTGAGTATGACGTCACGTATCATTGCCAAGTCAAGAAGAATGTATGTCCATCAATCTTATTCGAGCCTTTCGTTCCTTGTCATTTAAAGTTCAACATTGCACTGTTTTTTGAGAGCTTCTTTATCTCGTTTACACAGTTTAACTAAATTTGCAGCTTAACTTGCATAAGATCCCTGTTGAAACTACTTAACATAAAAGTACCATGCTCACGAAAAGCAAGAAACCCCATTTAGGGGCTCCTTATCTATTCTTACACTTGCGAGGGTTGATAGAAACTGAACGGGCGCCAACTATGCAATGCGTATGAGTGATAGACATTTAAATTTAAAATATTACAAATTTTACTAAGTTTGATAACCAAAATTCGTCATAAATTCAAGGAATTAAAGTCAATCTCTAAAATTCACACTAATTATCTCGGAATTAAAAACGGGCCATCGGCATTTAACCTGAAACTTCTTTAAACCCCCACAAATTTTAACTCCAACGCCAAATACCGACCGGGTTCCGTCCAATAAATTATTTTCAGCCGGCGAGTAGTAAACTTACCCTCATTTTAATTTGGCACCATAGTAGTGCCGTTTTTAAAACTATAACAAATGTGACGAACTTTGCTTTGTGAAAAGCGTTCTGATATTTTGCAGGAAATCTTGTTTTCTTTTTTGTTATTTCGTATCCAACCTAATAATAAAAAAATATTTAAAAGCATTTTCATTTCCTCCCGTCAGCAGTCTCGTGGTTTAAAATGATAATTTAGTGAGACGACGGAGAATTACGCGCAGCTACAAAGAAATATAAGAATTCCTAAAATAGTAATAGCCGTCATACTCATAAACCTGTACCAGGATTTTCTGTGTCACAGGTGAGAAGAGCACACAATACGCAACGCATTTCTTCAAGACTTGACCCACTACCACTTTAGTTCAGGAGCCGTCTAGTTGTAATAATTTGACGGCTTATGGAACCAGAAAAATTATGTTACACTTAAATTTCCTCCTGCATTCTTTTTGTGTAAAAAAATACACATAATTTTACAAAAATAACACCCAGACATACCAAATATGTTAATCAACCACTCTTCAACTATAAAATACGCTTTTCATCCCAAGGTTGTCTGGAAGAGATCGCTTCATAGCGATAAGACCGCCCATTGCACCTCAGTTCTGTTTTATTAATTGTTATGTGTAATATTTTCTGCTGTACAATAAAGTATTTTTATTATTATTATTATTATTATCATCATCATCTTAACACGTCAGGAATCAAACCACAACGTACAGCGCAGAAAGCAGAGCTACTAGCCAGTGAGACGTTAGGCCAGTCAAAACAAAAATGGCATCCACAGAAAAGTATTAGTTAATCTACTCTGTAGCCAACAAAATTACCTCCAATATCTTGCAAACGTTCACTTTGCAACGTAACTTCGTAAAGTACTTCGCTTAATTCCACAAGTATACAAGGTACGCTTGAGTTTGTCTGTACATGATGATGTCATCCAGGCCGGTTTCGACCACGGCGACTGTACTTCTGCTATATTAATGGGCTTCGCTGGTGTGCCCTTATGTGACTTACGTACCCAATTTTGGATATGAACTTGCGTATGCAGTATGGGCACGTAAGGGTATCGTTTTCATAGTTATAAACTATTTTTGAAAGCGGTCTGTTCTTCAAGTCTTCCCGCTTTTGGTCTAAATCACGCCTTCTCATGTCCTCAAAAGACCATACATTTTGTTGGATCAGTCTTCTCCACTCCGTGCGTTTTTGCGCTAATTCTTCCCAACGGGAGGGCTCAATGTTGCATCTTTTCATATGTCTTTTCTGAACATCCTTGTACCTGAGAAATTGACCACCAGGTTTGCGTTTGCCTTTCTGGAGTTCAGAATAGAAGATGCGTTTTGCTACTCTCTCGTTAGGCATTCTCGAAATGTGGCCGCACCAGCGCAACTGACGCCGCATAAGATATGCTTCGATCCCACACACGTTCGCTCGACGTAAAATTTCTGTGTTACGTACATAATCAGACCAATGTACGTTCATAATGTCACGAAGACATCGAAGGTGGAATCTGTCCAGCACGCGGATGTGTTTACGATAAAGACACCAGGTCTCCGAGGAATAAATTAGACTTGGCAAAACGGATGACATATATACCTTTATTTTTGTCCCCAATTTAATGTCATGTGACCGGAAAATCTTTTCCCGGAGCTTCCCAAAGGTTCCTGAAGCAGCACCAATCCTCGAATTTATTTCCGAGTCCAAATCACTCTTAGATGTTAAGGTGCTCCCAAGATATTTAAATTTGTCAACCTGCTTTAAGTTATGCACTCCTAGCTGCAAATTTAGTGGTGTGTGGTTAGAAGTACCCATTGCCATACATTCAGTCTTAGTAACGCTGATTTTTAGACCAAATCTGCAGCACGATTTATCTAGATTTGACATCAGCTCCTGTAAATCATTTGGATTTTCTGCCACAAAACAAAGATCGTCAGCGTACATCATCTCCGTAATTATTTCATATGAGACCTTTGTTAGAGCTTTAAGTCTGGCCAAGTTAAACAACTTCCCATCTGTACGGAAACGAATGTGAACTCCAGGTGGGTGAGTGAGTAGTGCATCCTTTACAACTGCAGAAAAGTATAATGCAAAAAGTGTAGGTGCCAACACGCAGCCCTGTTTGACACCACAGGAAACAGGGAAAAATCTAGATCTGTCTCCTTTTACTGTAACGCAGCAGGACATATTGTCATGAAGTAACCTGACAACTCTTACAAACTTTTCCGTACATCCGAGTTTTAGTAACACTGTCCAAAGCGCTTCGCGAGGAACACTATCAAAGGCCTTTTCTAAATCGACGAAGCAGAGAAAGAGCGGCTGGAGTTGCTCTTTGCTTTTCTCTTGCAGCTGACGTATACTGAAAATTGCTTCGCCAGTTCCCCTACCTGGACGAAATCCGAATTGCGTTTCAGGTAATATAGCTTCTGAAATCTTGGACAAGCGACTAAGGAGTATACCAGCAAAAACCTTTCCAGCAGACGAAAGTAGAGAGATGCCACGATAAGAATTGCAATCAGCACGGTTACCTTTATTCTTATATAGAGCGCATATTTGCGACGTCTGGAAGTCTGTGGGTACTCTTTCTTCAGTCCACATTAAGGAAAAATATTTCCAGACAAGGCCATGCAGATTATCACCCCCATACTTGAAAAGTTCTCCCGGAATGCTGTCCATTCCTACTGCTTTCCTATTTCGCTGCCTATTAATAGCACAGGTCACTTCCTGAAGAGTCAGTGGCTCATCCAGCGCAGCAACTGTGGGAAATACTGGCAAGGAAGAGATGTAATCAAGATTCGCAGAGCGATCCACATTGAGCAAGCTATTAAAATGTTCTGACCATCGCTCAAGAACTTCAGAGCGACTAGTTAGTAAAGAGCCATCCAAAGACTTCAGTGGTACAACTATCTGGCTTGTACTCCCCACCATTTTACGTATCTCTCCAAAAAAGTCACCAAGCTGATTAGTATCCGCTAGCCACTGCATGCGCTCAGCTTTTTGGAGCCACCACTTGTCCTTTGCATCGCGAGTAAGTTTTCTCAACTCGGAAGAGCTCTTTTTTATGTCTGCTGCTGATATTGTATGGTTGCATCCCCGACAAAAACGCTTTAAAATGTCACGGTGTCTAGTTAAAGCGTCACAGAGAGTTTTGTTGTTCTCATCAAACCAATCTTCATGAGTCTTGGGCTTCAGACCCAAAACGTCAGAAGCAGTTTTTAAAATTGTAGTCGTCAGGCCTCGCCATTTCTCTTCTAAATCACTATGACTAGTTATCGCACCAAGTTCCGAGACGACGGTGTCGACCGCTTCTGCGTATTTTTCTCGCAATGTCACGTTTTGCAATTTGTCTACGTGAATATGCGGAGTCTTTGCTCTGGTAGGTCTGCGAGGAAGTCTCAGTTTTAATTTAAGTTTTGTGACAACTAGTCTGTGATCCGACCAACAGTTGGCACTTCTCATCACACGTGTAATGTGCACCTGACTCAGATCTCTCTGTCGGACAATGGCGTAGTCAATTAGATGCCAATGTTTTGATCTAGGATGCATCCATGTCGTCTTATATTTTGAAGGAAGTCGAAACATGGTATTTGTGATCGCTAAGCTGAACTGAGAACAGAAACTCAGTAACATTTCCCCATTACTATTCACGTTACCAATACCATGTCTCCCCAAAACTTTGGGCCATGCTTCAAAATCACGTCCCACGCGAGCATTGAAATCTCCCAAAATTATAATTTGCTCTCTCGGTGGGATTCTAGAAAGTACTTGAGATAATTCGTCGTAGAATCTTTCCTTCACTTCATCACTTTTGTCAAGGGTAGGCGCGTATACACTGATAAGATTAAGGTAATTTTTGTTTTCCAGGTGAAGTCTCAGCGAGATGATTCTGTCGGAAATTCCAACTGGAAGCTCGTCTAGCTTCGACGCTATGTTAGTTTTAATCGCAAATCCGACACCAGATCTTCTTGGTTCACTAGATGGTAAGCCCTTCCAGTAAAACATGTAGCCACCGCCGTGCTCTTTGAGTTCACCCTCATCAGCTAAGTGTGTTTCACTGAGTGCCGCGACGTCGATATTGAGCCTCTTAAGTTCTTGAGCAACGATAGCGGTTTTCCGTTCTGGGCATGCATTATTAGGTCGGTCTAAAAGGGTACGTACATTCCACGTCCCAATGTTCAATGTTGTGTTTTTAATTTCTTTCTTGTTTTTCTTTTTCTTTTTCTGACCACGATGAAATAGATGCGAAGGCAGCCGTGGTTACTACCTCCTTTAAATTGTGGGGTAAGCATTTCTTTGGAACACCTTTTCTAGTCCCCTCCCCGGCTAAGCGAGGGAAGCAGTGCCTCTCTAAATAGAGCTGCTTCGTCACAGAGGGTGCTGCCGACTCGTACCGTTACCCCAATGCAACACAAAATCGACCACTCTCCCCCTGCCGCCCACGTGCAGACATCAGACAAAGACCAGCAAGCATCACAGCCAGACCTCTCTACTTCTGTCCATCGCCGTAGGACTTTTTTAAGTCTCGGAGTCATTTAAGCAGAATCAGTCAGATGCGCAGGATATATTAAAGTGCATAAGTGTACGCGCAGACACAGATGCACTCTCTCGTCCAAGCCCCTCTTGACCCAGTGGAACGGGAAACCGCTACAACTGGAAAGGAGTTAGATGCAGTGTTTGGTCGACAATAAATATACTCCTATCGCCGACCTTCAGGCCTTCCACATTTGCCTGGTTGCTTCGCCACCGGAGGTGGATTGCATTCCTGTCTGTACATAAACTGCCTATAACACTTGATAACATCGTAAGCGCTTTGAAACGGTGCTCATTTGGAAGTGTCATGATTTCTTATGGCTTCGAATTTAATCAGGGGCAGATTTCAACATGAGGGGAGTCGTCCCTTGTTTAAGCCGCCTATACATTGAAATTAAAACTGTGTAAAATGAAATAACCGTTTATATAACCTTGTACTACTTTTCTATTTAGGTAACAGAACGAGCTGACGGTCACCTGATGTTAAGTGGTAACCGCCGCCCATAGACAACAGCAATAAGACTCAAGTACTTTACAAAGTACCTACTTGATGACTGAGTAGCATTGCGTTGCGTCCATCACCCCGAGACGGGGATGTTACATCTCATGCACCTGTAATTTCACCGGCACCCACTCCCTTCCAACACTAGTGCATCACTGCTTGACGGCAGATTACCAGGTGTGGCGGCAGTACTTCTCCGGATGAAATTAGCACGAATTCTGCTGCTATTTTGGGTTGCTCCTTTCTCACCACCTGAGGGTTACTGTTACTAAATGTGGCACTAGCTCTCTAAAACTAATGTTCTCAGATTGAACCCAGCACTATAAAAATGAAAAGGTCTGGAACAGGCGCACTTTAAGCAGATCAGGCTGTCTTTAAGAGGCAACTAGTAAAAATAAATAATATAAAATTTCCGTTTTCATCTAATTAAAACACAACATCCATTTCTTTCATGTGGATATTATTTATATATATTCTCTTCCATTTTTTTTACAGTTAATAGCCTTAGTGTGAAAAACCTTATTGTATGTGTATTTGTTTAAAAAAAACGCCGTGTTTGTCATTTTACATACATATAAAAAACTGCTTGCCTCATTTTCGAAAACTTTCATTTTGTTACAAAATGTTTACCGCTATTGTTACGAAATGCCTTTAAAACATCATCTCGTAATTTTTAAACACATGTTGCGGAAATGATGGCACATGTGACAGATTTCCGATATCATGTTCAAATCGACAACGATTACTTTTGAAGCCCTACTTACTGTAGTATTGATAGTCAAAGCTTAAGTCGGCAACACATTGTCACTCAAAACTCAAAACTCGCTATGGTATGGATGTACATATAAACCGAAATCACTTACAGAACAACATCTTATGACTAATTTCGTGATCATCACCAAATTTTAATAGTCCCCCGCTGGGAATCAAATTTGGAATATAGTAGAGCAGCCTTCAAGCTGTTTTTTTATAATGCAGAATAAACAGTATACGTCTGAGTTAACTAGTAAAATTTATGGACACTTTATATTGGCGGAACTAATATTTGCATAAGGGATCATCTAAGTGGTGTGGGACCATGGGATAGTTTTGACTAATGACTCTATATAAGTAATCTATTATTATTAATAATTATATATACATATGTAATGTAGACATGAAGATAATAAAGTATAATAAATATTTGTTTTGTATTTTTCCTAAGCTACTAATGTTGCCTTTATTACTAAAATAATATAGATTTTAATAATTAATTGATGCATTTTTCGGTTCTATTTTAAAACGCACATAAGAATAAATATCTTAATCCGAATATTATATTTATATTAAAATTTATGATACATTAGCATTGACACTTGTATCAAACTCAAGTTCCCATTATTAATACCATACTTATTATACGACGTCGAAAACAGATATTCAATATGGCGTCGAGTTACGAAGGGAAAATAAATTTCACACCGGAAATTTCAGGTGTAGAAAAAATAAACCAATCAAAATAAGTAAAAATTAAAGGAAGTGAAGTGCATTTCCTCAGACGAAGCAATATCGACTGAATAAGTGACCAAGATGATTAAGACGATTAATTCACGGCGGTTATCGCTAGATGAAAATTAGTGGCGATTACAACCAAGCGCTTTGTGATTCGCAGGTTCTCTGTCGATGACTTTATATGATTTTATGTTTTCAACACGGTCTCGTACTGTAGTCGTGAATGACTCATATTTGCATAACACACTCAACTCGGAAAATATTATACATTATCATACATGGATTCCCTGCCATCTTAAGACCCCTCAGCAAATAGTATTATTACAAACCCAGCTATGGAGGCATCGCTTGAAACATCGAAACCCATATTTAGCACTAAAATAACTCCTTACTTCCAGAATACACGGCCAGAGTAAACTTGGCAGTTGTTGACACAACGCCGCTGCTCGCGTCTGGCGCCGACTATATTGTACGGAAGGCTAGTGACGTGCCAGTAACTACTAGTAATTGCTTACAGCGAGGGGTGGTATACTGTTGTTGATTTTGTGGTAGCTTGCGGTCCGATTACATCGTGTAGGTGGTTTGACAGCGATAGAAGAACGAATAAATTGGCGAGTTGAGTAATATTATTCAATTGAATGCTGCTGAAAATTGATCAGTTTCTTATGAACAGACGTCAAACTTAGCGATAAGTACGCGTGAAATAAATAAATAATAATAAATTAATTGATATTCGTTTATATTTTGAATATTATTGATTTTCCAAGCGATTTGAATGCTAAAGGAGATAAAAATCAACCCATGTTATCGCAATTGTAAAGTCACATTTTTTGTAGGTTCTTTGTAAGAGACTCTTTGAGGAGCACTTTAATTGAATTTTCACCACACTGCCTTCTTGATGTCTAGTGATGTAAGTAAAGACAGAGATATAAACATGTATGAGTAAGATTGTAAGAATAGTTCGTCTTTTCCGTTACAACATATATTAGAAGTATTAGAATAGTAGTCTGAAACATTTCATTAGCCTGATTTTCGAAAGTCGTACAAACGTGCTCGTTCTATCGATATGTATATGTATATATTCATAAAATTATGACAATACAAGGATATTGAAATTGTTTTCATGTGTAAAGTAATGATGTCAGATTATTATCAGTATGGGCCTCACGCAAACACCACACGATCGAGACCACTACGATGTTCGACCTCACGGTGGCGATAGCAACCGGCAAAACGAATGCTTTTTTTATGGATTAAGCTTAAAAAATGCATTTTTATTTATATAAATAAAAAAAAACATGGTGGACTTAGCGCCATCTAGCCCCAAAGTAAGTTAAGTAAATAGCTTGTATGGGAACCAGACAACTGATATAATACTTAAATACTTTATTTGTAAATACATACACATAATACATATCAATACCCAGCCACACAACAAACACCTTTGTTCGTCGCACAAATGTTTGTCCTGGGTAGGAATCGAACCCACGCGCAGAAGGCAGGGTTACTACCAACTGAGCTACGAGGCCAGTCAACATAAAAACTTTCAGTCCGTCGAGTTTCATTTTGAACGCACGTTTAATAGCTAGTTAGCATATCAAATTTAATTTTGGTGAAGACTTGTACGCAAACAGCCCCAGCTGTACCTACCTATCCCAGAGGTAGGTACATGCCCAGTTTTCCGTCTGGAAGCAATAATAAAGTAGTCAGTTGTGTCCGAGCGTAGCCTGGGGGCAGCTGTGAACAACTTTACTAATGGCCACTTAAACTTTGCGAAATCGCCACACTTGGGATAAGCCAGACTTGATCAAAAAACGCTGGTACGTGCAAGGTGGGGCGTGGCATTTCCGGAATTTCACTCTATGTTTTGTTATATTCAAACAATAACACTAAGTACGACTTTATGGATATTTTTGGTGTTTTAAACGCATAAAAAAAAGTACAAAAATATTTTATACGGGCATCAAAAGTCTGAAACTATGTGTTTTAGCCTTCGCTTGGGATTGAAAAATGTGTATTTTTTTCAATATAACAAAATCGTTCGTTGGCTTTATTGTTTTGAAAAGACTATCGGCTTTTTGAATAACCAAAGTGCATCTATCACCATTTTTAGTCCTACATTATATGGGACTATAAACAAATCAGTGTTATTTCATGGTAGAACTATCGTTACTGGCCCAGAAAAACAATTATTTCAATCTGGAAATAAAATCTGATCACATGATTCCCACAACGGAAAGAATATATGTCAAGTGCCCCATAAAAGATTCTATGATCGTAAATAGGAATGTCTTCGCCAAAAACACATTTTCCTGATGCGAACATACGAGATCCTATGATATTAAGACTTAGTGAGTAGCTATTGAGATTGGCTTTGCAAGGACGTAAGTACATGCCATAAATCCATGCCCTATTTCTCGAAGGGTTAGACGAAACCGCAAGGAGCGTCTGTCATTATGAGTTACACGTAGTGGGATCATAGACATGACAAGTGGTGAGTTCATTGCCAATATTTCGCAAAGAAAAATCAAAGACGATTTGCTATGCCTGTTGTGTTACTTCCATGAGTGCTATAATAGTAGAGGCTAAAAACTCTTAACTATTACATAAACTCACTAGTTTATGTAATAGATCCACTGTGATCACACAATGATCAGCCCGTGAATTTATTTCCTTGAAATTCGGTTATAGTCTCGACACATAATTTTGCCTTCTTAGGGGTTTCTTTTTCCAAATTCGTCATAGCTAGTTTAACGCCTGGAACTGAACGCCCATGTATAAAATTCCGGACTTACGTAGGTCTTGAATTATCAGATATATTGTGACGAGTAGACATCAATTACGACAATTTTTATACATTACTATTGGACCCACCTATGACTTTGCTCTCGTAAAACTTGGTTTCCTACATTTAGGGTGGAGTTTTTAAGAACCTCAACCTCCTAGCGGTTGTCTAGATTGCAGATAAAAATCTGACTCGTAGATCTTTCACAGAATCAACCTTGTATTTTGTATAGAGATTTGTGTGATAAATATGTTTTCCGTCAGTTTTATTTTATTTCATTAAAATATTTATACAGATTCAATAACATCCATCCACGATTAATGATCAGACCGTTGAATTCAGTTATTTGTAAAGCAAATGTTTTCTCTTTCTAACATTTAAGTTAATTGCGGGCTGGATGGCATTTCAATGTGAATAAGCAAAGCGTGTTCCCCTAATTAGACTCAGAGGAAAGGTTCTGACGTATGAAGCACAGAAAGCTAACTTCGAAAAAGCTGGTCCAGGTTTTATACAACTACATCTGGCTCCGTAGGTAGGTAGAACTTAAACGAGTCTTATTTTGCTGTGATTACACAAAGAAATATAGATATGACATGTGAACCCATTAATGCTAATGCCATTTAAATGATAAGTTCGTTTTCTACAGTACACAAATGTATGTGTACAGTTACAGTACAGTAAATATTACCTTGGTAAAATTGCAGCTAGTAGAAATTTTAAAAACAAAATCCTTGAGTCCGGGTGTACTGATGTTTATATTGTAGCCAGCATTTCTATCGAACTTATGCCGAATTCTTCTTATATCTTCACCCGAGCAGTACCATTTACGCGTTGCTGTGTTCCAGTTTTAATCCGTTAATGAGCTTCTTACAAAATGGCCAGCTTCCATACAAAACTAGAATAGGTTGCGAAAATAGGTTGGTAAACAAAGCGCGTTAAACTCAATGGTTTTTAAATGATTATTTTCATGAACATTATGATTTTTCTGCTCCACGACACTCATTATTCTTTTAATATCTTTAGCATTCGAAATGTTATGAAATCTATTGATATATTTTTTTAAGATTTGTCAATAGCTTTAAAAATATAACAATAAATTTAAGTTCTTGAATTGTGAAAAGGAAGCAATTTCTTCTTTTGGGGTTTCTTGGCTATTCCTGTAATAAAAGGTCAAATAATATGGTTTAAACAGCTGCCAAACGTAATAAGAAACGAGCATGGTATTTTTTAATTTGATTGACGACTTCATGCATAAGGTATTCATAAAATCAATGAAAATAAATGGAAAAAACTGTTGTCTATCTATAACATATATTTCAAAGCCTCAGCCTCATTTGTTCCTACTTATATTCATTTCAATAACTCAACTGTTCCAATTCAGCTGTAATTCACAGTTAATAACATAGAAAGCAAAAAGCTATGCATGAAGTTTCTTACAGAGGAGCGAAGGCAATTTCTGTTCAAAATAAAATCCCACCGGACCCAACTAACATTGCATTGCATTCGAAAACGAATTAGTTTTTTTTTCTTAGAATAAATGGACGTGTAATGGATTTTTTTCAAATACCTCTTAATGGAAAGCATATTTTTATCTAAATTAAGTTGGTATACGTGGACACTGAAAGTTAAAAGTACATTTTGATGGCTTGATGTCATGAGATACACAGTATGTGTGTTTTTTTCATCTAATTTAAAGTATAATGATTATAGGTTTTTAGTAGCAGATAACACCTACATACCAAAAAATAAAAACGATCACCATTATACAAGGCAAAAATGGATCTCCCCGTTCCATTCCTTAGAAAAGTAGAATGTTGTCTTAGCCTTCCCGTTCAGGAAAAAGGTGTGAATATATATCTGTCAAAATAGACGTAGCACGTTGTTAGAAACATTCAAATGTAACTTTATTTACATGGTAACTACAGTGACTGTTAATTAAAGTTTGCTCAGCGCGGAGACCAGTCAAAGGGCTAACAACAGTAATGTTTGGGTACAATGTATTATCCTCACAAAATAATACAGTCGCTTTGTACTCCGGGGATGTCTAAATTATTCCAAGACACGATTATGGATGCAAGAAACTAGACTTGTGGATGTTATTTGTAGAGCGTCAAGATGACGACGCCAACTCCTTTTTGTATCAGCGTTTAATACACATCTCTAACCGTTTAACAAAACTTTTGGTACCCAGAAACATTTGAATATATGTGATAAAGTTAGAAGTGAATCCAGTTTCCACTGTCAAAATGGCGGCTCTACACTGATCTGTACTACTTCGTAACCTTCAGAATTCAACTCATCATATTTTTTTTTCGTTTTTATGTATTTATGAATTTAAGTAATATATTTTTCTTTTATGTAATACAGTTACAGGACGAGCCGACGGCCCACCTGGTGTTAAGTAGTAACCTCAGCCCATAACAACCGATGCGACTTGGGTCCTTCCCTACTAGGTACGACATGACCCAAGTCGCATCGTATGCGCCCGTAACTCTGAGACGGGTAGGTGGAATGTCTCATGTGCCGGTAATTTCACCGGCAACCACACTTTTCAAACCGGAACACAGTAACGAGAATGCGTTACTGCTTGGCGGCAGAAATGGGCATGGTGGCAGTACTTCCCCGGACGAACTTGGCGAGAGTTCTACTGCTCTTGACGTTGTGCGTGCGTTATGTGCACCAAAAAAGTAACAATTATATATAAAAAGTCAACCTTTACTTATTTTTGTCTATCATACGTTATTCAAGCTACGGATTCATTTAGTTTTCGTAGCTCCACGTCATACATAAGAGGGCAGCCCTTTATACGAAAGGACTATCTTCTTATTAATGCATAAGCTGTGATAAGCATTGTTAGCCAAGAATTTTCAAGTATTAACCACACTCGAATATTTGATGTAGTCAGAAATCTTGTGTGAATTTACTTGGAGTGAATTAAGAATTTACCGCCTCCGGCTTTATTAAAGGGAATATAATTATGTTAAATATGTACGCAGTTACTTTAAAGCTTATTCATGTCGAAACTCAAACAGTTATTCGAATAATTCAGATAATATCACCGCATAACACGCATTACTATATTATCATTAGCATTTGAAATATTATCAAATAATAATAACAATAATAATAATATTGGTGGACAATTGACACAGCGCCATCTAGCCCCAAACTAGGCTATGGGATCCAGACAACTGAAGGAATACTTTAAACGAATACATAATTATATACCTTTTTTTTTTGTAAATACATACCCCAGATCAAACTAGGCTATATATAATTCAGTATATGAGGTAATTATACATACTGTAGTAAAATATTTCAAAAAAAAATTATATATATTTTTTCAGCCTTGGTCTTCTTCTTCGAGTCACCGGTTCTGTCGAACCAGTGTGGTGAAAGGATTGTAAGTGCGCCTCAAAGAGGCTCCTTTCGTGCACTCGACACATGTCTTCGAGTTTTTAGTTCTAGGACATGTCGGTTTCCTCACGATGTTTTCCTTCACCGTTTTGAGAACGTGGTATTGCGCACAAAAATATTTCAATCGAAAAACTCATAGGTGCACGTCGGGATTTGAATCGGCGACCTCCGGATTGAAACTCGGGGGTCAGTACCGCTAGACCACCACGCTCTCAAAAACCTAATTAACCTTGGTGACGTGAAAATATAGAACACAGAGACTGACAGAATAAGACTCATAGAAATCACATTTAATGGGTTATACGTTTTTCGACATTAAAACCATTCTGTCTTTGAGAATGCAACTACTTTTAAGTTCAAAGCTACTGAGAACCCGAGAGAAATCAAGGAGTGATTTTCGAGAAGTACATTCCCATTCGCGTGGTCCGTGTCAGCAAAGATGTTAAAAAGTTCAAAGTTGTCACTGCATAATTTGACTCTGCTAACGTCCATTGAATTGGACTACATTTATTGACGAAGAAAAATAAGTCATAAAATTTATGCATGTTATAGGATTTCAAATATGGATATATAAAACTGATACTAAATAAAATAATACGCGTGGTACATACAAATTAGAATATGTGTTCTTTTATTTTAAAGTTCCGGTTTTTTTTTATAAATTTTTGGGATAGTTATTTCCAACAAAGAATAACTTATTGCTTTCAAAATACAGGCTTAACATACACACACTTCTCAGATTTCACATTTTAATAACGAGATTTTAGTCTATTAAATTTGTATTTCTGCATCTGGTACTTTGAACGTGAAGAGTTTATGATCATGTACCTCGCCATACGAAATAATTTATAAACCAATGCTCATTTGTTCCTTCGTCGTGTTTTCCTCAATTTACGAATAACAAAATTACAAGATCGGTGAGATCAAGAGAACGGTGTCGTCAAAGGACAGACAAGGTTTATCATTTGCCAGTGAAAGTCCCGTCACAATCGGTCTCGTATATATTTATACGTAAATATATAACAGAAATTTTGAACTAGGTTCATGGGGTAAGCGAAATAAGGTAATGAAATAAGGAAAACATTATAGGACTTGCTATTAACTCCTCGGCCTCAGAACGTCAAAAAACAACATACATGTCTGTTGATTATGTTGTTGATATAACAACTACCTACAACTATATGGTAACGTAACCTAACTATTTTGAAAATAAAGGCAACAATTCTTAAAAAAAAAATTGCTGTTGCATTTCTAACCACACCAAAATAATATGAAAAGGCAACATTCGGGTTTTCGCAGCGTTATTGGTTTAGTTCTAAAAGGCTTGCCTAAGGAGTGTACTAAATCGCGATGGGCGGCGCTTATAAATCACCGAGCGCCCGCTGCGCTCTCTAATAAAACAGCGCCCCAATGGCGTAAGCCTTCTTTACGGACCACCCGCTGAAAATTATATTTCTTGACCTACGGTTATAGTCTTCCTTGTTTTGAAATTAAAATATACGAAGACCTCAGTTAATTATGGCAAAAACATTTTCCCAGTTAGACGTTTTGAGTCCGGGCTAGTCAGTGGAGCAGCTAATATTTAAGAGCATTCTTGTGATGAGCATACTATATGTGACATTTGTGTGACGAACATAGATGTTTATTATGTGTTTGGGTTATAATATTATGTATATGTATTTCCAAAAAAGTATATATGTATATATGTATTTTGTTTGGTTCCCAGACTACAAGCTTTGCTTAGTTTTGGACTAGATGGCGCTGTGTGAATTGTCCACCAGTATTATTATTATAACGACATGGTCTTGGACATTTATGTGATCATCTACAATTTAAATATTTATATTCTCTTCATTTATTGTTCATAACAATAAATATATAGCGAAACTTAAATAGCCTCTTCTCAGTCAAATGCGCAAAACTATACAAAGGCCCCCATACATGTACGTACATACATAGATTCACCTCTTTATCCCAGAAGGCTAGAAGGTTATACTATCGTGGGGTAACGAGTGGTCATCTCTTCACTGGCATTTTTATCTCACGAATAACTCGGTTAACACTTTCTTTCAATAATTAATTCCTTAATACACAACAGCTAGGACAAATCTTATACCATCGAAATTAATCACAGAAAAATGAATGGTGTAAAAGTCTGGCGTAAACTATGGAGGCAAAACCGAAGGATAACACTGGTTGGTTAATTTATGTATATTTATTTTATTCGAAACATACCTATAGAATATAAAATAATTAACCACATTTATGTTTTACTCTCACATTCACAAAAAATATTTTACTTTATTTATAACCAGTATTTAGTAACTTAATGTAAATAAATACCAAAGTTAGGTTTTTATTTCCAGAATTTACGGTTATTTGCGGACCGCCTGCTTTCATTGTTTCAAGAAGCATTCTGTTGAAGCAATGTTCAAAATTAATTAAGCCAAAACCATGGAAGCCCAGCGGTGACCCGCTAAAAGCTTTGCTTGCTTAATATTAGACTAAAACTTACGCTACGGTAAAACTAGTTACGTATAAGCCTTCTGATTTTCTGAATTCAGTAGCAGGTACTACTGGCTTTTTCTCAGCTAGCGATATTGGTTACGACTAAAATACTCACGACGTTTTCATTATCCTTCACATGAGATAACACGGAGGAACATGTTTTTCTAATATAACGAATTTATAGGTAATTTGCAGATGCAAGCTTGTTTTAGTTATGAAATAGCAGCATTCGGTCTGAAAGTATATGTCCTTGCCTTATATGTAACGAGATGTTTCCCTAGCAGTTAAGGAAATAAACAGAATTGTGTAAACAGAGCAGTACAAATGAAAAGACTAATTACAAACATGTTAAACGAAGAAATACTACCAAACACTTTCAACGATATTAAACAGAAAAAACATTTGAAAGGAATCAACTGATTTGTTGGAATTTATTCTTTGGATTTTTGGCACAAACAACGTAAATACATTTTACTTAACTGAGTTTTTAAGCTTACCACAAAGTGTGGATTTAAGCGTTTGTTAAAAGCTGTTCTGGATGTGTTTGGGAATGTTAGCTAGTTTGGGTAGGGTATTTTATGTCGTTGGGGCGAATTCCAAAAACTCCGTTACCGCAAAACTGGTAAATTACAATTTCAAATGGAAAAACTGTTATGCTGTGTATTCCTTGTAAAATAAATTTTTTGATATTTTTTTAATTTGTTACATTTCAAAATAAAGATTTCAGAAGTTTAAAATAAATGTGTTTTTGTTATTTATCAATCATATTTTTTATTTACTTCTGACAATCCACGCCTCAACCAGTCATGTATCTTTAGAACATGGTAAATCTTAACCTAGAATACGACCGCTATGGGAAATACTTTCATAACCCGAATGATTAGCCTCCGGGTCCTGAATGACATATCAACTCGTCTAATTTCGTATAATCCAATCTTTCGGGAAAATGCGAACCATTCTGCCTCTTCAGACCGACGTTTGATAGGATTGCATTTTTTTGGAATTGTCCAGTTTTTAGGAGTTTGCTTATCTTTAATTAATTTTCAAAACAAAAAATTGTGAGAATCAAAAAATGGTGTCATTATCTGACCCCGTAACCTACTTACCGTAACTTTTAAAAATGTCAACCAGGTAACTTCAAACTATATTTTTTTTGTGTCATCCTATACGACAAGTAAGACGGGCGCAATAAATAAAGACCACACACAAAACAGGTCGCGTACAGCAAAAATCATAAATATTATACTGGAGCGTCTCCCAGGAGACAGTTTCGGGACATCGAGGTCATTAGAAAAGTTTTAGTGGCCATTAAGGTCTGTTTTATATTACAACCAACCGAGGACTTAAGATTTACGCTACGAGCGCTGTGGGCTTCTATTGTGAGGCCTATATGGTTGGCTTTCGTTGAGTCTCGTGTTTGTGTGGATTTAAAGGATTTTGAAAGGATCAGAAGTAACTGCACCGAATTATCATTAGCATGCCTTGACTGTCACGTTTCCCTGCTTCCGCTGTAGCTGTAGTCTACATGTATTATATATTGATATCATTTATGACAAATCTTGGTAATTATCTGTGACAGTTTTAGCGGACTGTTTTTTTTATTAATTATTTCCTAATATAAATATTAACTAAGATAACACTAGACTAGAATAAAAGTTGAGTACTCTATTGCATTGGGTGTGCCTGTAAGGATAGATGTACATATGAATATATATGAATATATAATATGAATATATAAATAAATAAATGTATGGAAGCCACCTGCTCGACGAAACAGCAAAATTTGTGTTTGAACATGTTTGTTTCGCAAAAAACTGCGAAAGTGTTGTTTAGTTTGTTGACCGGCCTCATAGCTCAGTCGGTAGTAACCCTGCCTTTGCGCTGTAGATCGTAGGTTTGATCCCTACCCAGAACAAATATTTATGTGGCATTTGTAACATAGATGTTTGTTCTGTGTCTTGGTGTTAATATGTATTATATGTATGTATTTACAAAAGAAAAGTATATAAGTATTATATCATTGTCTGGTTCCCATGATACAAGCTAGGCTCAGTTTACTTGGGGGTTGGATGGCGCTGTGTGAAATGTCCTCGATTATAATTTCATTAAGAGTAACCTAAAAAATTCTCTTACACAATGTTCATTATACTTCTCGTCAACTTAAGATTTGCTTTTAAATTAAATATAGTTAAAACTAGCCTTGGTCCCAACTTCACTGACTACGTAAGCATTTTATGACTTGAAAATTAATTAAAAATAAATTGAACTTCCGTCAGCTAGAATTATACCGGAGTGCAGCTGAGGTTGGAAATGAAATGTATTTTTGCGGTTTTAATTTGTTAAATACACTTTGAGTGACTTTGACTACCAACTTAGCTATAAAGATAGCTAACTTGGGGGCCCAAGTTGCTCGCGTCCGTAAGTGATTACACTTTGAATCCCTACACGTGTCCCCCGTGTGGTGCGAAAGGAGCAACCCAGAGTAGCAGTAGAACTTGTGCCAAGTTTGCCCGGAGAAGTACTGCCACCACACCTGGTAATCCGCCTCCAAGCAGTAATGCACTCGTATTGCTGTGTTCCGGTGGAAGGGAGTGGGTGCCGGTGAAGTTGCAGGCGCATGAGACGTAACATCCCCGTCTCGGAGTGATGGACGCAACGCAATGCGACTTAGGTGATCTCATACTTTGGCGGAGAGGACTTGAGTCGTTATGTTGTTGTCTATGGGTAGCGGCTACCACTTAACATCAGGTGGGCCGTCAGCTCGTTCGGTCACCCAAATCACATGAAAAAACAACCCGGCATTAACCTTCATATATCCCCAGCCAGGCAAATGTTTTTTGTGCAGTTGGTATTAATTTGTTCATAGGTCTTTTCATCTGGGAATCGAATCAGGTACCCTACGTATGCTGTGAGGGGTATTTAGTACACTACTACATTCTGGGGCCCGTGGTGACTGTTATTAGGTTTATAGGCCTGTTTGTGGGCCCTTTGACAGGCCTTAACAGATGACCACGCAATGAAGTGTCACTAAGTAGTGCAGTCAGCTCGATATCTGCATTCGCCGCAAACTCTACGATAATCATAAAAATAAAATCCATATCGTATGGTCATATTCTATGCTAGCCTATATAGAAAAAGAAAAGTTATTAAATGGGAGAACCAAAAATTAACCATAATGAAGCAGACGTTGAAACAGGAATGAAATCAAAGTATTCATCACGCGTGTTATGTAAATTGAAAGGAGTTAGCGAGTGCCTTGGACTTGTAGAAAGAATCACTGAAAATGTTCTTTAAAAATTCAGACTAAGGTTCAGACTTTCTAGATGTGGGAAGAGTGGATGAGGTAATAAGACTGAATATTAAACAGCTCCCTTTCTGCGTTGGTGGTGACCCGGCACAGCAAGAATACCAGGTTCGATTCTGACCGAGACTACTTTGTAATGAGTATACGTGCTTTGGTTTTGTAAGATAGTGTTGAGTATCTGCTCGTAAAAATACTAACGCAAGAATTAAAATGATTGGAGTTCGTGGAGATGATGAGTTAAAATGGGTTAAGACAATCTTAAGTACAACTTAGTACAATCTAACTACATGATTTCATATTTCACCGATCGAAAATCTCGATGCATTTATTAACTAACGGTATTTAAAGAAACTTCCAAACTCAAATTGTTTTCTTGTCCTTTTATATTATCACCACATGTTACAAGTATTTTTATTTGAGATTTCGAGCGATCGCAAAGTTGTTTACACGTAAATCTCATCCACCTTTTCATCAGTCCAAAGTTCTCGGCTCACTCACGTTCACTTTATCACGAAACTTTTCACTTTCCTCACGCGATTGACGCGAATTCACTTTATTTGTCGAAGTCAATTTTTGTTTGTCTGTATGTTGGTAATGTAGATTTTGTTGAGAAATTGTAAGGTAAATACGGTAATTTTATATATATATTTTGAATTTAATAAGTAATTGAACGGTATAGTATTGTATAGTATAGTATAATATAGTATAGTATAGTACAGTATAGTGTAGTAGAGTAGTTCCTGATGAATTTAACCAAATACCTCTGCCAATAAAATAAAAGCATCACACATGGGTTAACCTGGATCAACGACTTCTATTTAGTTATGGCAAGACCGAAGTCATATCCTGTTGCATCGGTTACTAACTGACGATATGGTTATTGCGCATTTATGTAATTTAACCGCCAACTAATCCATGATTGAATGAATCCTTTCCAAGTATTTGTTTGGTGGAGTCACCGCGGCCATCAATCATTGCAGTAACAAAATATTTTCTCTATTATAAAGTGTGCCAAATTTTTCAAATTCGTCATTCACATCACATCACCTCGCTTCCTTTATGTAATATCACCGAATTCACGGGCAAAAAGCTAGTCTCAAATAAATGGATACTCTGGATACCTCTTCGCACTTCTCAAGTTATCTCAACTTAGTTTTACTTTCGTGAGATGGTTAGAAATTGAGTACGCTCTAAATTTCCAGTTGGAACTTTTTCGTTTGAGAGCTGAATTTTGATGAGGTAATCTTTTGAGCCACTTTGTCTCTGCGTTTGTGAAGTTGTAAGTGCTAACTTGGTAGTCAAGAGCTGTTCTGAAGTAGCAGCAGGAGTTGATGGATAGGATAATGCTGCAAAGCAACAGTGGCGTATTACCTGTATCCCACATTCAGTAGTCTGACTGGCTTCATAGCTCAGTTGGTAGTAACCTGCCTTCTGCGCTGTAGGTTCGATTCTCACCCGGGACACACATTTGTGTGACGGGCATAGATGCTTGTTCTGTGTCTGGGTGTTAATATGTATGTATTTACAATAAAAAGAATACAAGTATTATATCAGTTGTCTGGTTCCCATGTTACAAGCTATGCTCAGCTTACTTTGGGGCTAGATGGCGCTGTATGAAATGTCCACTAATATTATTATTATTATTATAGTAGTCCAGACAATATTGTTCCAGTTTAATGGGGAATACTTCACATCTGAGATTCAAGGGTGCAGTGGAATTTATAATATAAGAATGAATTATTCTGATGGGAATATTATAATTTTGTGGCGTGTGGTGCGTTGATGGAAATCCGGGCATCAGACTGAACAGTTGCTCAAAATACTCCTTTAATGCAGAAAGTACTGGTAGATATCTGCATTGAATTAGACCGGAATTCATCAATTCCCAAAAACTTTATACGAATTCCTGGCTTCAATTCGATAGTACTTGGAAACAGTTCGGGGCTTGGGCTACAAGCTTCAGTACAGTCAGTGACATAGTCTTTAGAAACCCAAGGTTTAATGTCACTATTCAAAACGTTTATAAAATATAGATATTTTTCTTTACAAATAATTTTTGTTGGATTATAGAAACAAAAGTTAAGTTAACTTATTAAATAAAATTATTTCTTTACTTTTACTTTTATATACTTAAATATAGTATATTCTTGCCCTTGCCAAGGGATTATATTAATGTCAAAAGCGTTTGTAAATTTAAAGTTCGGCACTTTACATAAAGTTCAGCATTTTAACATTAAAATTAAATATTATTTAAGTTCAATAGTTAGTAGTTTAATAGCTAAAAGCTACTTTAAAACGAAAATGTTCTACTTGTTTAAATTTAAAAGTAGTTTAGTTTAGACCTTCTGAATAACTTAATAAACATCATACATCTACATTTTCAGTCGTTCAGTGGTAAAGACTTTTTTTTCAATCCGAAGGTAACTGGCTCCTTTTCAGACATGTACCAATAAGTTTTACACTTAAAAATATGTTCAATACTGCTAAGAAAGGATTCTCTTTGAGACGCAATTGTACCCTAAAAACGTAAGTGTCATTAAAGTTAATACCTAAAAAGCGGACGAACTTTAAATAAAATATCTTTTTAAAATGTACCTGCTTGCAACATAAGTGATCACGCTATCGCTGAAGGTACTCCAATAATAGCTCCCGCCGCCTCCACACCAAAACAAGTTTATAAATAGTCGAAACAACTTTGTTTTAACTTAATCTAGCTGTCTTCCCGAAGTATAGACAACGTCGTCTATTTTAAGAACCAACTGGCTGTACTAATGACATTATCTTAGTACGGAAGTTATCTCGCAGGTTGACGTTCAGAATTCAATTCTACATGCTTTAGTTCTACGATCACGTCACTTCATCATATATTGAAATCCATCGTTTTTACTGACCTCACAGCTCACTTGGGTGTAACCCTGCCTTCTGCGCTGTAGGTCGTGGGTTCGATTCCCACCCAGGACAAATATTTGTATGACGAATATAGAAGTTTGTTCTATGTCTGGGTGTCAATATGTATTATATATATTTACAAAAACAGTATATATGTATTTTATCATTTGTCTGACTCCCATAATACAAGATTTGCTTAGCTTACTTTGGGGCTAGATGGCGCTGTGTGAAATGTCCACCAATTTATTTATTTATTGATGTCTAAGCTATATCATTTCAGTATGAATCGTTTCAGTTTCAGTTTGATCAAACCAATTACCAATTTATCTAGACGTGCCATTCACAATTCCGCTACCAACCATTTCAAAATATCCCAGCTCTTTACTTCGGGAGATAAATTGAAAAGTTGCATTACAAGTTACAAGAAAACAGATAAAACTGTACTTTGCTAAAAGCAACCAGACAAGAACACACCGCGTACCATTAGCACGTGAGCACACCATACGTTTGATCTAGTAGACACTATTTATTCTACGCTGGTGACCGAGTTACAACTCATACAGTATTGCACGCCGGACTGTAATGGCGACATTTTGTCTCATGCCGCGGAATAGCTTTGCAAACGGGTTTTTTCCTGAAATTATAATCATAATCATATAATTTACAATAGACAATAGACAAGCCTAACAGCTCAGTTGGTAGTAACTCTGCCTTCGCTGTAGTTCATGGGTTCAATTCCCACCTAGGACAATCATTTGTGTAACGAACATTGATGTTTGTTCGGTGTCTGGGTGTTAATTTGTATTTATATGTATGTATTTACAAATAATAAGTATATATGTATTCTATCAGACATCTGGTTCCCATAGTACAAGCTATGCTTAGTTTGGGGCTAGATGGTGCTGTGTGTCCACCAATTTAGGTAACACATCACCGAAAACAGTAGATGCTTGAAGCCTAAGTGAAAATTACCTATAAAGGTTACATTTTTAACGATATCCTTCACACATTGGTGTCGCTAATTTTATCTGATTTTGTTTCAGTACTAGCTCGTCTGCATGCACAGTGCAGTTGCACTTTGTCAGTGTACGGTGGCGTCAACGCATTTTTTAAGTTGCGAGTTCGCTGGCTTTTAGTCAGATTGTGATATTACGTTATACTCGATGCTGATTCTGAATCAATTTTGGCTGATGGATTTTCGGGAGATATATTTCTATACATCTCCCAAAAATTTGATACAGCAAATAGGATGTAGTTAGTCTGTTATGTTTTGATTGTTTTAATCTATTTTACTCGTAAATAAAAACAAATGTTTTTCTTTGGCAAGCGTATCTTTTAACGGCAACAGCTTAAGGGATTATATAAAAATACTGAGTTAACATTTGCACTACAGGATTTTTTTCTTTTAATTTGAATTTGAATTTATGTTGATATAATTCTTAAATTCTATTCTATTCTATTCGAGTCACTGGTTCTCTCGAACCAGTGTGGTGAAAAGATTTTAAGTACGCCTACAAGAGGCTCTTTTCGTGCACTTGACACATGTCTTCGATTTTTTTTTATTCTAGGACACGTCGGCTTCCTAACGATGTTTTCCTTCACCGTTTTGAGAACGTGGTATTGCGCACATAAATCTTTCAATCGAAAAACTCTAAGGTACACGTCGAGATTTGAACCGACGACATCCGGATTGAAACTCGGGGTCAGTACCGCTAGGTGGTCTAGCGCTCTCAATTCTTAAATAAAATAGTAAGTAACTCAGCAAACTTCACCTTAATTTGTAAACAAGTTGAAACGAGTTCGTACAACTCCATATCAATAAGAAATCTACAAAACTCCGATGAAACAAAACACCTTTACGTTACGAAACTAACTGTGTTTGAAGCCTTAATGTCTATTGCTAATAAGATACCTCAACAATTAGAGTCAAACTCGTCAAAAGTTTTAATGACTGTTCCAATTCCAAAAATGGCGGTCAAGGGTTTATTTCAACTATGTTATCACGGATTCCGTAGTTTTGTTCTTTTTTTCTTAGTGTAAATATTTTTGAAACTCGCGTAGGTTTGTAATCTTTTCCTGAAAGTAGAGACCTTTATTTCCTTCCATACTGAAAGTAAAAAGAAAGGAAGTAATCCTACAATGTGATTACGTTAATTGAAAAATATTTAGGTTTTATTATATTTTAAATAGTTTATAAATATCAAGTTATAAATTTATTTCTCTTCTCCACGACAAATGAAATCGTTACTTTCTTTCAATCACGATTACTTTTATTTTAAAGAACAAACTAAAAAATTAGTATCAGACTTGGGAACAATGTTTCCTTTATATTTAGGAACCATAAAAAAGATAAAAAAACACCGATTGAAAACAAGCCGTGAAAGAAACGTTTCCACCTGGCCTTGCTACAGTTTTCACAGAATTGCCCAGTTTTTCGGAAACGGCGTTCGAAGTAAAAGTTTTTTTACGTTTATAATTACACGAAGTTCGGAAAAAGTCGTGTTAATTTGATCTTGGGTCAGGTCGAATTTTCTTTTTAATTATATTTTTGGGTGCCTTGAGTACCAGAGACCTCTATTAATTTGTCCGGTTTGTTACCTTACGAAGTTAGAAAGGTAAGAAATAGGGTGTTTATTTTTATGTTAGATGTTTTTTCATTAATACATTTTTTAATATAGAATTATGTTATTTAAGTCATTAAAATAGATATTGCATAAATACTTTACCCCAAAGGAGTGAGCACAGTTTAAAAGGTCACATTTCGCCTTGTGGGATAAACTATCATGGAAATGTCAAGAATATTACCATAAAAAAAAATGGGAAAATTGTCGGGTTAGCAAATTTTTCAAATATAGAAAAAGAAAGAAAAGAAAGAAACATAATTAGTAAAACTCACTGCAAGTTATTTCTAAAACTATGCTTTCATCTACTTCCATCTATGTAATAATATACATAAAAATTAATGGAAACGAAAATTATTTAATTGACCGGTCATACAAATATCTACGTTTATTTCATGAACCATTCATATTCGTATATCAAAAGACATAATATGAAAGGTCACATGTCTGTTAATTTACGTAATAACTTCAATTAAAGGCTTTAACGTTCCATATTGAGAGGCATTACATACAGCTGGTTCACTCGCTATATATGTTATTGGGAGAATATTATTTAGTAGCAGTAGAACTTGTGTTCGCCTGGAGAAGTACTGCCACCACACCTGACAATCTGCCGCCAAGCAGTGATCCATTCGTATTTCTGTGTTCTGCTGGAAGGGAGTGGGTGCCGGTGAAATTGCATGCGTATGAGACGTAACATCCCCGTCTCGGGGGATGGACGCAACGCAATGCGCCTTGAGTCATCTCGTACCTTGGAGGAGAGGAATTCCGTCGTATTGCTGTTGCTATGGGCGGCTGTTACCACATCTTCAGGACTTCTCTCTTCAGACTGTCAGCTCGTTAAGTCACGTAAATCACATTTAAAAAACAAATTGTGGCATATAATCAACAAATATTACAAGATTTTGCATGAACGATGAAAATGGTAAAGCCATCAAAAAAATTTATATAAATTGTATTTGTTGTTTAAAGCTTTTAATTTATTTTGCCATAATATACAGAATGCTAACTTTCAAATATTAAATCAATTATTGACCAAAATTTATTTTATTCACGTTTAGTTATTAACAAAAATGACAGTATTTGATACATAATATTATTATAATAGTTAAAATGAAAACGAATAAATGCATATGCACTCAATATGTTGCTTCGCAAACTCCAAACTTTTGATTGGATTACTGATATAATGTTTTGTACTGTACCATATTTTTCATTGACTGATCCAGCTATTCTATTTTTCCACCCGAGAAGGCCCGACAACATTAATAGGTCGTATTTTATATAACAGCAAATACCCGAAAGCTATATTTCATTCGTATTTACCCAACACAGAGTAAACAAAAAGCACTTACGTACAGAAGGATCACACTGCTACTATCACTATGTGCAAATGTAAGAATATAAATGAGTAAAGTGCAGAGAAGTCATGCATTTTTGTCATTCCATCCGCATAATATATATACGTAAGAAAAGGTTGCGCTCCATCTTTCCACAAAGACGCGTGGCTAACATCAGAGAAAAGGAAGCCGCTACGAAATTTATTAAAAACTAGCTGTTGCCCGCGACTTCATCCGCGTGGAATTCGGTTTTATAACGCACTCCTATTTTACCCCTCGGAAAAGTAACCTAAGTTAGTCCTTGTTACATCAGCTATCTGCCAGTGAAAGTCCCGTCAAAATCAGTTCAGACATTTCAAAGATTAGCCGGAACAAACAGACAGACAAATTGTGAAATATGTTGTTTTGGTATATGCACCGTGTATACATCCATATGCACTTAGTAAAAAGCGGGTTATTTTAGTATTACAAACAGACACTTCAATTTTATTTATTTGTATAGATGTAGTATATAAAATAACAATGCTATAGTCTATCTATGTTATGCTTATGGCTTGTACGTTTTAAATTCCTACAAAATGTAACTTTAACCACAGAACAATAAAACAATGCGATACTACGATAAATAGAGCATTTTTTCTATTTCATTCTGAACACTGTTTTGAAGCAATTTATTGCGTCATGGAGTTTGAAACAACTGTCCGCTAACTTCCCTTCCGCAGTTGTCTTTCGGCTTCGACTATTTGTATGTCTGGGTTTTTAATTCGGCAAACTTTTTGACTGGAACTTTTTGCAGCCGGTGCTCTTTTAGATTCTTTTGGAAATTTGGTTGGTCGAGTTATACCAGATATAAATTAATATTTCTTTATTATTATTATGCCACCGCTAGACAAATGTACTTCTCCCCCAGTCACTTTCTCACCTTACTACCATTAATACGCAATAGGCAATACAATGGTAGCAGTAGGACTTATGCCAATTTCATCCCTGGAAGTACTGCCACTATACCCGTTTCTGCCGCCAAGAAGTACTACGGTTCCATTCCCACCCAGGGCCAACATTTATGTGAGAAACATAAATGTATTATGTAGTATATGGTATCAGTTATCTGGTTTAAATAACATCGCCGTACGCTTAATTTGGAGATAGATGGCACTGTGTAAATGTCCAACAGTTTTTATTTACTAAATCAAAATTTTTATCAAAACTACAAGTTACAAATTGAATAGCTTATTGTTAATTTGACACAATACAAACTTATTCAAATTGGTAAATAAATACATATCAAAACATTAAAGGAGAATACCATTTTTTATTTTCATATGTATCAACAGCCAGAAAAATCATATATAACAATGAAATAATACACAGTCCCGGCATGTTTCAAATATTTTCCTACTAATTAATCATAGCTATTCAAAGACACTCAAATAGATTATTTTCATGTACCAACATGTCAGCTGTTTCTCCTGGCCACAGGTTCTACTTAAAGTTAATATCCATAAATCAAGATAATTAAATTTGTAATTTATGTCGTCAAAACTTTTGGAAAATAATAAATTATGGCTAGGCTTTCCAAACTTTAGCGTTACAAAGAGAGTCGGTGTTCGTAACAATATGAATAAAGAAAACAAATGCGATGAAATTTTACATTGTGAACAATTTGACACACGGCTTTCTTATTATTTCAAAGCTCAATTATTCACACCTGACTTTGCATAAGAAGGGTTCTAAAATTAATATGAAATATATTTTTCAAACCAATTTTTTATCACTTGTATCAAATTAAGGGCTTTATTGAGTGGTATTTGTTTTTTTTCGAATTTCAACTTTAAGTTATTTCCTGACTAGTGTCGAGATAGCTGGCAATATTTTAAACGTTTCCAATCTTTTACATTTGGACTGAGCTTCCAGACAATTATCCAAGACAACTAACAGTCTGCAAAATGCTGCTAATTTAATAGTTCCGTAATGAATGTTAATCCTGCACCACCCTGTAATTTCTCTCGAAGTCTGCGCTCGTCGAGCTCTGAAATACATGGAATGGTACCGGTTAAGGACTCGCGCTGGTTAATTTGTTCCTCAAAGTACCAAGTGACTGTATTTGTTCATTTGCCAAAGCATTTATTCGGAACTTACGGTCGCATACCTTTATGATGCGGCTGACATTCAAATCAAAGGTTTTTAAGTAAAATCTGACGCAAAATTTTGATACTGCGTATAAAATTGCGTCAAATTTCACGTGTAAAATAAAGATAAGGATCGTAGCTTTGGACATGCTGCGTAAATCTTTTTCTTACAACTTTTATTACCAGGAATTCAAGCAGTTTTACCTGAAGTGTAGAACTAAGCAATGCTCAATCCCATTTTAGATATAAACCCTGTTTACCCGTGCGAGAAGAATGATTTCTAAGCATTATTTTGTATTAATCGGCTTTAAATGATTCCAATTGATTTTAGACCATACTTAAGTTATAATTTGACATTGTATCTGAGCTGACCGAAACCATACTAAAACACTGAACTAACTCGCAAGCAGCTATCCGTATAACGCCATCCTTTGACTAGTTGCACAGTGCTTGAATATAAAAGCTAGTTCACTAAATTCCCTTCTATACGACCTGATTTTATTTTTATATATTCTTTTATTTCACCTGCGACTTTGCTCGCGTGATTCGAAATTAAGATTAAGATAATTAAGATTGATTAAATTATCTTAATAAACAAAATAAAACTAATGTGAGGCAACGAGTTCTTTTGCATTCTCATTTTTTTCTCAATCAAATTACTTATGACGGATAGACCACTCTACAAACTTTCGTATGTATAAATAGGTAGAAGATTGCCAAACGGATTTTTGCATGGTACAATGTTATATACATCTATACAAATAAATTAAATTCGAGTGTTTGTTTGTGATATTAAAATGACCGCATTTTACTAAGTGCATATGGATGTATACACGGTACATATACCAAAACATCATTTTTTTACAATTTTGTCTGTCTGTCTGTTTGTTCCGGCTAATCTCTGAAATGGCTGGACCGATTTTGACGGGGCTTTCACTGGCAGATAGCTGATGTAACAAGGAGTAACTTAGGTTACTTTTCCGAGGGGTAAAATAGGGGTGCGTGATAAAACCGAATTCTACGTGGACGAAGTTGCGGGCATCAGCTAGTATATTTTAAATTGGTACGTAGTGAACAGCATTACAATTTTGGTCCTCTCTTCCTCCGTGCAGAAGTGGGAAGACAAAATTAACAGGTAGTAGTGTGTGGTAATTTAGTGAACTATCTGCTAATTTAAGCTGTGAGAGTCTAATGGCACTCGAGAGGAGACGAAACTTATTAAGTTATCCTCAAACAATATTTGTTGAATAAAGTTTGAACTGATGTTACTCCGGGCGGAATCTTGGAAAATAATAACTTAGATCGCTTTGTAATGTTGTACGGAAGCAATCGGGTTTATTTACTTCTACTTTTGATAGATAATACATACATAGATAGACATAAATTGTAATAGGACTAGGTAGACATTTCAAAGCAAATTATTGTAACGAAAGTTTTCTATGAGTTCGTATTATAGTTTCATATTCATATATGTCGTTTTTAAACTTGTGTTACTATAATTTATTAGTTTTTATTCCTATTTTATATCTAACATTTCTAATTCGCAGCTAAATGATTCGAAAAAGCAGGAATAGCAATTTAACAAAAAATCCTTTTTTATCTTACATAAATTATTTTTATGGATGTAATTACATCAGTCAATAATAATGTTAATAATGTTACAAGGTAAACTGTAACCTAATTTTAGCTTATAACCTAAATTATTTTGTTGATTAGGCAATCCTAATGATCTAGCAGCTAATATTCATATCAGCTTTCAGCGTGCTCTTGCAAATCAACTTGATTACATTTTAATTACCCCTGACGACATCATTAGGCCAAGTTCACGAGCTGAAACTTGTCTTTATTTATTATAGTACCACTAGGTATCATTTCGGGAAACTGGCTCTCTCGACCTGGACAATGGACAAACTGCTTCAAATGATTTTAATAGAGGTTAAAAACAAATGGTTATGTCTAGTATATTCAATAAAAAAACTGCCTTAGCACTTTCACTTCACATAAAGAAATGTATAAGATCATTTTCGTTTATTTTTGTACTGTTTTACAAAACAAAACAAAAGTTTCTCTCAGTTGTCCCATAGTCCATGCCGTGCTTAGTTTGGGGCTAGGTGGCGCTGTGTAAAATACTTACATACATAGATTCACACGTTTATCCCCGAAGTGGTAGGCAGAGCATAATTAGGCTGCTGTTCACCTTGTGGATTACACTATCGTGGGAATGTAGACGTGCCTAGGGGTGAGCTCTTCGCCGCCATTGTTTTCTCAAGAATAACTCGGCTAACACTTTCTTCCAGTAATACATTCCTTTATTCAATTATAATATTATTATTCCTCAGCTCTAGAACGTACCGTACAAGGTATTTGGATTTATTATTCTAACATACTCGATTATGTTAGAGTCAGCCATACGTATTATGTTGCTAACCTACTCCAGTTCTCGAAACACAAAGTGTGTCTCAAGTTCTAAGCCTAGGCGATGAGTACACGCCTTTCATGGATGGCTTCACTTTGATCGGTAATTTGGAGAGAGGCTTTGCTAGTTTGAAAGCTTTAGTACGGTTGCGTAACTTGCTGCTGGATGTATCAACAATCAGGAGGTTCGATGTTTTATCACCCCGAGGAGACAGTTAATATGCTTTTGGGTTTTCTGATACTGTTTTGGGCATATTTCTCTTAAGAGGAATATGCCCAATTTTCGGCCTATATTTTTTTGTAGTAGAACCAGCTCTAAGAGTTTTTAGTTTGAAGAAATTACTATATATACTAATTATATACTATACTACTAAAGTCATTTACTATCTAATATTAGTTTACACAAATGCATTGTTGATTGATTAGGCTGTAGTTTAGTTGCTGTGCCCTAGATATGTTGGTTCTAGGTTGTAAAGGTGCTGAAAAGTATAGTATCCTTTAGCAACTTGTAAATTCTAAAATAATTATTTATCTAAATAGATGACGTCGTGGCTAAGCTGCTAGTAACTCTGTCTGCTAAGTAATGGTGTCGGGTTCTACCCCCGGTCGGGGTAATCTTGGTGAGCAGAGAGTTTATTCTAGCTTCTTGGAAGTTTGTGTCTGTGTTTGTCTATGCCAAAAATACTAGTGTAGATGTATAACTGATTAATATTTATATTAAAAATTTAATATATATCACGAGGGTTTACCACAGAACAATACAATTCCTAAAAAAAAAACAGTTCTCTTTAAGGCAATGCATTCCTAATACCATCGGATGTTGTGTAGATTTCTAAAAGCGAAGATAATTGGGTGAGCCATTTGTTTTCTTGTATGTATTACATAAAAATACATTAAAAACTTTAAGTAATTCGTTCATTTGAAACAAAAATTCTTAATGTACTTTCATTTCAATCATATTATGTTTTTTTCCATTAGCTACAAATTTTATAGAGAATGCTTTATACTGCCAAGAAAATAGAGTAATTTTGCGTGACTTTAAATGGGGGAACTAAAAACTAAAGGCCCGCTTAGTCGACCTTAAGCTTGTGCAAGTTAATGCTACTGGTATATGTTTTATGCTAAAACGTTAATGTTGAAAGCTGGAAGAGTGGCAGCTAATTGGAAGTGGGAGGGCAAGTAAAAAGTTTCCGGGTGAAAATTATACGTTGAGGCGGCATTCCAAAAAGCCTTTTAGCATGGTAAAAAGTTTAGAGTATTTTAGTGGCCGAACTGGTATTTCAGATACAATTTTCTATTTGGATTATAGAATAATGTCCTATAATTATGAAATGCCTTTCTATTTGTGTCGCTTTGTATCAAAGTTTAAATTACGAGTATCCACGGCTAAATCAATCCTTACATATTTGAAGGAAAAACATGATAATAACTATTTTTTGACCTGTACGTCTTTATTTATTGGATCATCGTCACCAACCTCAGGCCTCACAGCTCAGTTGGCCTCTCTGCCTTCTGCGCTGTAAGTCATGGGTTCGATTCCCACCCAGGACAGACATTTGTGTGACGAATATAGATATGTGTTCTGTGTCTAGGTGTTAATATGTATGTATTTACAAAAAAGGTATATAAGTATAGTATGTATTCTATCAGTTGTCTGATTCCCATAGTACAAGCTATTCTTATTTGGGACTAGATGGCGCTGTGTGAATTGTCCACCAATATGATTATATTATTATTATAACCTCTGTCCATCCACTGCTGAAAACTGTTTGTATGTTATATGGTGTGCTATATATATCGGCGCTGAGTGACCATTGAGCCTTATCTATACCTGTTCACATGGCAGGTAGCTGGCGGACATTACCAGCCACCTTCTATTCATCCCTCCACCTGGCCAGGGTTGTCCCTTTGAGAATTTGATTGTCCAACGGTCATCGATTCGTCGTCTGACCAGCCCATTTCCACTGCAGCTTGATAATACTATAGGCGTTGTTAATTACTGTGTCCTCCGTCAGATAATCTCGTTATGGATTTGTTTCTATAGTGATTCCGAGCATAGCCTGCTCTACAACTCGATATTGTTAGTTCTATAACCGAGATGAGACTGAATTTATTTTCCTATAATTTTCTTCCAGGCTAGTGGCACCATTTACCATGATTAATTAATATCGGGGGTTCGCGTACATCCGGGGACGCATTAGCTTAATTTGATGTCAGAACGATACTTTAATTTTATTAATTTTTCACCAATATAAGATTGTATTCACGTTATTGGAAGCGGCACCTTAAATGCTTTTTCGCCATGACAAATGAAATTTCATAATGGAACATGTTCCATGTTCCATAATAAAATTTTATTCGTCTGAATATGTTGACGGTCCCTAATTAAATTATATGTAGTTTATCTATTTGACATAAAATTGACTTTGACTTTGGCTTTGTATGTAAATGGTTTAAGAGCTTTTATGAGAAACATGGTTGCTTGGTAAGATTTTACTCTAATTGATAAAAAAATCACAAATAAACAGCATGAGTTTCTTTGCGTTGTCAAAAATTGAAATCCATATATGAATATATAGATATGCATGAAATCGTTTCTTTAATGTTAAATAATAATAATTATGCGTGTAGTCATTTTATTTATAGTCATATTGTACTCATAAATAAATTTAATTGTAAATGTTTATTCGAAAAAATAATAAATCAAGTCACTTCTAGTATCCACAGATCACTGCCGACCCATGGGTCGGTCACATGAGAGACGCCATTAAGGATTCACATTGGTAAAATACGACATACGGTATCAGCAGCATCCAGAAATTGGGAGGGTGCCTTTTATTACCAGGTCTGGAAGTAATATGGACCCACCTGGGTGTGTTTTGTTTGTTATATTTTGGGATTATTTGTGCATTTTATGAAAGGGATGAAAATGTTTGTAATTTGAAAAGTATGTGTAAATATTGTACGAATTCAACGGAAGTTTTGCATGGTGAAGTAACTATTGTAGATATTGAATATTTTTTCAACTCCACATGATAGATAATTGAATTGTTACTAAGTGCTAGTAACTAGCACTTAATAAATATGAGGCACAAACGAAACCGTCACTTAAAATCACGATATTCAAAAAGTTATATATCTGAATGTCTTTCAGATGTATATATTTTTTTTATTATCTTGTCGTGTCGTATTACAAAAAACTTCTCGTCACGACAAATTTTACAACCACGAAAATAACAGTAAATAATTTACAATAATGCATTTGCTGTTACTCATTTCAAGTCGTGAATAAGCATTTCATGGAAGCCAAAGAAAGCAGGGCATTACAGTGTAGCATTCAAGTGTGCACTTACACTTACTAATTAAGCTTCAAAGTCATGATAAAGTCATTATATCGTACCTGCTCATTACTACCGTAATTCCACGGTAAAATGTACTTTTACGTAATCTTGGGAGTTAATTTGCAAGTTTGTTAGACCCACTTTAGGCTCACGTACACTGGAGTTTTCTTGTCGTTATTGAGCGGATTCAGGGAGTGATAGAGTTAGAGGGTGAAAGAGAGCGAGAAGAAGCTCTACCAGCTAGCGCGCGGTAAACAAGCAATCTGAACGTGACGTATTCATTGCATTCTTTTTTTAATGTGATAAAGTTGCAGAACGAGCTGATGGCCCACTCGGTGTTAAGTAATAGGTACGACTTGAATCCTCACCTACTTAAGTCCGACATGAACAAAGTTGCATCGTATTGCGCTCTAAACTCTGAGATGCAAAGGTGGAAGGTTCAAGGTTCTGACCTGTTAAAAACAGGAAATAAAATATGTCTCCTTTTGCTATTTTGCTAATTTTATATAACGTAGTTAAATTAATTGTACCTTATGATTTGCAGTTATGTTACGGTAATTTTAACTGTATAATTTTCAAAAAAAAAATAAGCATTCCCGCAATGCACACTGGAACTGGATACACTTGGGGATAAATCCAAGAATCTCTTTACTCTTATTTTAAGCAAATTAAGCGATTGGTTGTTCGCTTGTGTATTAAAGTAACCGACCTTGAGCAGTATACAGGTTGCATCTGTACTGCGGTTAGTTTCAGGCGCTCATTTAAGCCGAGCGTTCTTCGTGGTTGCTGTTTCTTGGCTCATTGAGAAATCGCCAAACAAACGCTAGTATACACGGGTCCTCTATGGCGTGACCGCCTCACCTACTTTACTAGTGCTATTTTACAGAGCCTACTTAAGACAGTGGGAAATTGAACACATGGGAGTTACCTATTAACGGTGCTCGAAGTTTAATTTACTTTACAATTAGTTACGCAGCCAGTTTGGGAAATTGTGATCTGTTTTAGAAAGAAATCTCAAAAAATCTCAGTAGACATCGTTTTATCTAATAATAATATTAATAATTTTGGTGGACATATCACACAGCGCCATCCAGCCCCAAAGTAAGCTAAGCATAGGTTGTATCATGGGAACCAGACAACTCATATAATACTTAATTTTTTCGTAAATTCATACGCTGAATAGATTATTACCTTTTTAAAATACATACACATAATATATATTAACACCCAGACACAGAACAAACGTCTATGTTGTTGACACAAATGTTTGTCCTGGGTGGGAATCAAACCCACGACTTACAGCACTGAAGGCAGCGTTACTACCAACTGTGCTATGAGGCCAGTCATATCTATTAAGATCCTTCTCATTAGCAAACGGGTATCCGTGTTTTACCAGCAACAGCAAATGCTGAGTAGGAAGCTATTTTGCATTAGTTTCACACTTTTTAATTAATATTGAAGTGTAATTTACAGAGTATGTTCTTCTGCTTTATATTAGTTTTGTTACGGACTTAATAATTTTCCTGGTCACACAGCTCACTTGGTAGTAACTCTGATTTCAGAGGTGTGGGTCAATATTCATAAACTTGCTGATGATATTTTAATACAATGTCTTGGTAATGGAACCATTTTTATTAAATACCCAAAACCGATTACCAATAAACGAGTAATCTATCAATGTCATAATCAATAAACACAATAGCGGTCTTTACAGCGACGTCAAACAGCCCAATTATTGCCTAACCTAATGCCTAATGACCATACAAACGACAGACAATGTAACAAAAGAAGGGAATAAAAGAAAAACACCATTAAACAGAAGAATAGACCAATCGGAACGGATTTAGGATAGGGAAAACTTTTCCTACGTTTCGGTTTCGGCCTTACGAATTATGTTGCCGAAATTAAATATGAAGGGTAAATTTCACATCATATTTTTTCGTAAAATACTTGTGAGAAACAGCAAATTGACAGTTCAAATTTGACAGAACGCAAGGCTTTACAGAACATGGGAGACTTTGAATACATTTTTAACGACGTTCATTAAAAATAGAGCCATTGCCTGGATGTTCTCAGAGGTACTCGATATTTGTGACAGTAATAATGTAGTTGATCAGAGTGTTGAATGCTGAGTATATTTATTATATTTAATTTGAATGAAAAGTTACACAAAATAAAACATATTTAACATTAAATTTGTAGCATAAACAAAAGTGGAGGACTATTTTGGCTTATTAACTTTGTTTAAGACTCGTAAACTGTCACATTGATGGAAATAAAAATTGACTGGCCTTACAGCTCAGTTGGTAGTAACCCTGCCTTCTGCGCTGTAGGTCGTGGGTTCGATTCCACAGAGGACAAACATTTGTGTGACGAACATTGATGTTTGTGTGTTGTGTCTAGGTGTTAATATGTATTATATGTATGTATTTACAATACAAAAAAAAGGTATATAATTATTGTATCAGTTGTCTGGTTCCCATGATACAAGCTATGGTACTTTGGGCCTAGATGGCGCTGTGTGAAATGTCCACCAATATTTATTTATTTATTTAATAGATTTATCTCCTTCTAAACAAGCCTCTCATTACATCGTCTGATTTACTTAACCTAAGAGGAATCAGTTCTTTGAATTTATTAGGACCGAAAATGAGGCCGAATTGTACACAACACTACAGAACCGAAACACGTCTCCTAATTGCCCAAAGAGCAATATCATTCTATAACGAGGCTGGCAATAGATTTATACGATTAATTAACATCTGTTATCGGCTTTTTTCTTCGGGCTCCCTTAATGGACCCTTGTAACTGGGCAGCTCAGCCGTTAAATTGAATTTGCTAGCCCGTGTCCCAGTTCACGGAAAAACTGTTTTAATTTGCTTTGAATGTGTTATTTTTTGGGGTATAATGTACGACGAAAATATACGACGTCTTTATCCTTGAAGGAGTAGAGTAGGCAAAACTTTAATGGGCTATTTTTCATCGTGTGGCTTACACTATTGTATTAAAGTAGATTGAATTGTCCCTTAACGGTGACATTGCGGTCAAATACAAGCTAATCGGAAAAAAGTACACATGAAAAGGTTTGTAGGAACCTGGAAATGACTTTAGAATCGGTCACTAAAAATAAAAAAAATAAAAAAATTGTAGTTAAATACGGATACCTGATCCGAAGTTCTTAGCGTAAAATTCGTTAACGCCCTTCAATAATTATGCAGTTTTTTTATCAGATTCAGATTCTCTAACAGATTCTCGCTGATACAATTTTGAGTCTGTAGGTTAGTTCCCAAAGCACAGCTCAAACCAGCCAAAACCTGGAGCTCACACTTATATCAATTCAATGCAGCTCACGACTTTTATTTGATAGCGTAACATTCGTGTTACCATTTAGTATTTAAAAATAAATTCAAAATAATATATATGTACACACGTATAAAATGTTATATGTCATCCTCATCTCACGCAAATGCCAGCCGGATATATACTCGTAGATTACGCATACCATTGGAAAGGGGAGGTTATGGGCCATAGATACCCGAATGTCCGGCGCCGATCGAGCGAGACTGTTTTATTTTGAACATGTAAGTAGGTACCTATATTATTCTATTGGGCAGATATTTAGTATCTATGGGTCTGTGTGATTAAAAATTATTCTCTGTCGTGTATAATAATAATAATAATAATAATTTTATTTTATTTCATACAATTTATGGTACATATTTTAATTATATTAAAAAATAATAATAATAATACGCATAATTATTATAATTATTATGCCTGTGTGTGAGGATGATCAAGGCCGGAAATAAAAAGTATAACCCGAAATAAATATTTTATTATTGTTATTTCGGTAGCTTCGCAAAGTTGACACAGTACTTACGTAGGGTAAGGAATGCCGACCCACGACAGCGCAAGCACCTAAGTCGCTCTTGCAACTCTAACTACATAAAGAAAACATAAAAATAAAACAGGAAAAAAAATTAAATAGAAAAAAAATATGTGCGAAAACACAGATACAGCGTAAGTGTCACCGAGCTGATGTTTTGTGTGTGATACAGATACGTAATGTGCAGATGGCCCACCTGTTGTTAAGTGGTAACCTCAGCCATAATTAGCATTGTGACTTGGGTCTTCCCCTACTTAGGTCAAGACCCAAGTCGCACCGCATGCGCCCGTAATTCTGAGACGTGAAAGTGGCATGTCCCATGCACAAAATACTAGAAAGATGAAACAAAACACTACAATATACAACTGAAACAGATATAATATTACCTACATATCATATAAGTACCTTTGGAAATCCATAGGTGCATCGCTATCCAGATTTAGCCCGGCAACCTTCGGATTGAAATTCAGGGTGAGTACTACTCCGCCTATAATATTGCTCAGTACAAATAGGGCTAGCTAATACGTTCCAAACAAAGTATAGAACAGGTAAGTTACCGATCGCAAAACAAATACAGATTCTTCCGTTACGACACAATATCACGCAAATACGATTACAATCAACCTCTTTTACGATCAGTAAAATGAACCGATATGGCTAAAACCTATCTGGTACTCGTATCTTTTAAAAGCTTATGGTAGAAAGGTATCCACTTTGATTTATATTATTCCTTTATTTTATGGATACTTACGAAAATTGTCGTTGAAATTACTAGTACATGAGTCCATAGAGCAGCAGAAAACATGTAATATAACATGTTTTCTAGAATTTCTAGCCTAATAATTGCGACAATGAGCTATATAATCCCAGTGGAGCTCAATATGGGTCGACCTTATCGCATGTTTGTGATTTTTGTTCTAGGATATATCGGTTTTCTCAAAATGGATCGTTTTATTGTGATATTGCCGTTCGCTTGTCAATGGTGATGTGTGAAAGCAAGCTCCAGTTTAGACCCGTTTCAGAGTTTTAAAGCCTTTATGTATAGTCTTAGGGGATGCTGAAATGGCTTGGTCATGAAGAGAGGATGGATAAAATAAGAATAACGAAAAGGAGGTATCTGGCGAGCGTGAATGGGGCATTCGGAAAGGGGTTGACCTCAGCGATCGTACTTTGACCAATCTGAAGCGATATAGATGTCCAGATCATAATGCCTACACCTTTAAGAAACAGGCGTGAGTATACGTAGTATATGTAATAGGGTCTATGCCACTGGGGCTTGGAAGAACTCGTAAGAGTACCCGTGGCCACAGCCATAATGTGACGACACTGTTTTAAATGGGGCAGAAGTCTCGTTAAACCGGAAGTTACGTACTCCCGTGGCCATGGCCGCGGCTTGCTCTGACATTGTTCTAGAAGTGGCTGATTTCTCGCCCAAATTGCTATAAGCTACTTTAGAAACGTAACATCGACACGAAGTAAAAATAAGTTTACAAATTCTTAACAACATTCCATTCCAAGTATCACACTTGTTTCCAAAATTGTGAAACAAGTGTTTGGCGCCATCAGCGATGTTAAAATATAAATCCTTTTAATCCATGCATTTTTTTTTCAGGTAGCCGTTGTTTTGTATCTACATATCATTTAAAAAACTTATAAAGTTTGGTGAATGAAGAAAAAATAATGTCTCTTTTTCTTGTCATCTCAAAAATCATGCTTTTTTTGAGTTGACTATTTCGACGCTATTCCGTGTTTGGATCTTGAGTTTTTAAAGTTTGAAACAGAACATTAAAAATATGTTTTCTTATCTAGATTTTAACATAATAAGTAGGCAAAATGTATGCTTAGACCACGCTATTGCTGTTTTATGCAAAATGAGCGGTTAATTGTGACAAGCCCTTAAGTTGTGGCGACGGCTTAGTACGCCTCGCCCGTCTAAATAAATGGGCTATAGAGATTTGTCTCATTGTCTGCTATGAACTCTACTAGGGTTGTTCTAGTGGAATATTTTGTTTGGGACTCATCCAGTCTATGTCTTTTGCCAGTTAACTAATTAGTAAAACTGTAATTCTGCTTCCAAATCGCGCGGTCCCGGGTTCGAGTGTTAAGGTGAATATTTTGTCTGGTGACTTTATTTTTAATTTGGATGTTTGTATTGTGTATATAATCGTGTCCATAGTACCTACAAAATAGAAAATACTTGTGGATTGTCCATTTTACATTTTGGTTTTACCTTGTAAGTATTACTGAGATGTCTTTCATACAGAATAGGTATTTTCATACATTTCATATACCTTCATGTACCTTCTAAGGCCACTCGTCCATAATTTTATTTCAAGTTGAGCAAAATATCTAAGTGAATCCACCTTTCCTCTGTAAAATATAAGTTCAGTTTCAAGCGTGTGACGTCACCAAATCGTGAGAGTACATACTAAGTCTACTTAAGATTACTATACTTATAACATTTTTTTTCTAATAACTTGAGTTTATTAACTTAACTAACTTGATCTGCCTTGACTTGAAACAAGAAAATATCACTAAAAGTACTAAAAAATGTTTTAATCAAGTTTTTTTTTACATTAAGATCAGATGTTTCGGAGACTACATCCAAACTTACAAACATTAACACAGTAACTCAAACGCATTACCGCTTGGCGGCAGAAATGGGCATGGTGGCAGGTCTTCCCCGGATGAATTTGGAATAATATCTACCTACTGCCACTGGAAAAAAAATAACACGCACTCAAAACGGTGAAGGAAAAGATGGTGAGGAAACCGACACGTACTAGAATAAAAAAAAAATTGAAGACATGTGTCAAGTGCACGAAAGGAGCCTCTTTGAGGCGCACTTAAAATCCTTATACCACACTGGTTCGAGAGAACCAGTGACTCAAATATGTATACTGAAAAGGTACATGAGGGGTTATCTTTTTTTTATAATATAGTGTTGATGTGTGTAAGGGGTGATGGTGAAGTCGGAAGGAACAGGATTCGAAGCGAGGATCGTAAACTGTTCCAGGCGATTAAACGCCTTTGACCCGATGCAGCTGTGAAGCGATACTAGTACCGAGACTCGAGACAGAACATGCTGTATCGTGCTTGACTCTCGATAGTAGGGAAATAAATTTTAATCGCTGAGAGCAGGCTTTTTAAATCAATATGAAAAAAATACTTCGAAACATATTGGTGAAACAATTAAAGTGTGCTTAAAAGAAGCCCTTTATACTTGACACTCGTCTTTGTATTTTTGAGTTTGGAATAATTTGGTTTCGAGAAAGTGTTGTTGCAGATATAATTTATATAACTCATTGGTGCACATCTAGGTTTGAACCTGCGACGTCCGGGATGAAACTCAGTGTCTGTACACTGACCTACCCTGGCTAGTCACTGGCACTTCTTATTCAAATATCAAAACGTTAATGTCAGCCTATATGAAAGCCTCACATATAGACTATTATACCGCCATGTGTGAAAATTTAATGAGCACGTAAGTAAAATGGATACCTATCAGTTTCAGTGTACGTTTTTACTTGGACCTGATTCCTTAAGAAAGTAAAATGAGTCTGCTATGGAAAATGTTTATTTATACTGCAGTTTTTTTTTGTTCAGTGTTAGTTTTGGTAAAAAGAAGTGTTTTCCGTTTGAGAAGGAGTGTGAGAACATAGCACCTAAACTTTTAGTTAAATAATCTAATTAAAACGGGTAAACAAGCCAAATCACTCTCTGGCCAGTGAAATATCTTTATGTAAAAATACTTGTTGTTATTCCGAAGCTAGGTAACATTAAAACATTAATAAAGTTTAGTTTTTTCTCATAAAAGTAGGGAGGATTTCTTATACAATGAAGAATTTATTATGAGCACTAAATCCTTACGTGGTTTTTATCGGGTAGGTACGATATGGACACGGGCGTTCGGAATGAAGACCCTGAGGCGCCGTTTGTCTAAGTGCTGGGACAAAAAGATGCAAACGTGGGACAAGGGACTGTGTTCTATTTTTATACACCGTTCTGTTGCGGGTGTTCTAGGCAGAATTTTTCAGAGCTTTTTAAAATGATGCCTTCATTTGTGTTTAAGTCTCACTTTTTAGGTCAGTGTTTTTAGGTCTTCGTAACGCTGAAAGTAATGTTATGCGAATATTAGTTCCCACCTAGATCTTGCCATGCCTTAGTAATTGTTATTTATGGTACCCAGGATATGAATTCTACGTAATTAATGGGACTGTCGTTTATTTTATTTATATATTGGAACTTTATGAAGTGAAGTATGTAGTAGTAAAGTTAATTTTATTCTTATCATTTATAAAGTAGATGAATGATTGCTGAAATTCAAAATCTGACCTGATCTAAACCAATATTTTAATTGATCTGAAAATTGCATAATTCCATCAGGAGAGATTTAGAGTGAGATTGTGATCAAATGTTTGTATCCCAAATAAAAAAAAAACGTAGATTGATAGTTTATATACCATTAATTTTGTGTTTTTTTATTCAACGAATGTTATTAATTAGTTGCGGATATTAAAATTTTATGCAATTAATAAATTGTACCAAAGGTCTGTGATGCATGCTATGACTACCTGTAAATGAAATTATGTTTTACCAAAAACTTTAAACTAACTATTGGCTTCGTATATACATGTAATTTAGTTGGTAATCTTAAATAAATAAAAACATGATTTGTTTTATATAAATAATACCTACGTCATTTAGTAAGGTTTTCTTGCATTTACGACACCATCTTAAAATGCCCAACTTCAAAACGATAACGTTGAAAACATGATTTTCGTGAGAAATTTCAAATATTTTCACAAAATAAATAAGCAGCGATTTTTCGACGGCGCGCTCGGTACGGAAGCGACATTTGACATCTCTCGTATATTGCTTTCAAGTTATTTTGGTAGAATTTAAAATTAAAAATATTCCTATGTCGCTTTAGAATTTTAGGTAAATAAATTCTACCAAAGCGTATCTATCCTTGTAAACCAAGCAAATACAAACAGAATATTTTACTCACACATATAACTTGGACACACAACACAGACAGCCAAAACCAAAAATAATTAAAAATTTAATTATAATTTGTAAGTATCACCATAATTAGTAGTAGTAACACCAAAAAATTAAAAAAGTTTACAGCGGTGCTGTAAACTCATCCTTAATAAAAAAAACGTGCTGTCAATTGGAACACGCTGAAATAAAACTTTTTTAATCAAAAACAGTTGTAAAAAGTCTTTGACATCATCAGGCGTGGCCGAGCACGTGACGCGCTGAAATTCTCGTAAAGCTCAAAGTGAGGGATGTTTTAAATGTCCGACGAAAAAATATTGTAATTAACCTATCTCTGGGGCTTGTCAGAATTCATTTCTCTGGTGTCATTTGAGCTGGCTTATTAGGACATAATAATATGGGATATTATATTTACCAGAGTTGTTACTGTATAAATTTAATGACAATAAATAAATTTTTTATTCATATCGTTATGTATTATTATACAATTGGCATGTAAACGCCAATTACTTAGATATTACATAGGTCAAATATTATAGACATAGACATAGACATTTATTTATTTACTAAGTAGCACACAATATATTCTAAGACTTTGTAACAGAAAAAGAAACAAATGAGGACAAAAAATATTGTTTTTTTATAAGGTATTAATTATTCTGGTCAACAATTGTTTCGTTGCCCTTGATGTAAGAGTGGTTTGAATACATTTATGCCAATATTTCTTTACACATTCACAAAACTATAGATGGTTTTGGATGGTATGGATTTTGTTTCCTGTTTTTTTTTTTTTATATTATACTAATAAATATGAGAAATAAAACACAAGTTTTTTTTTTTAATTAGTATTAGTAATTGTTTTGTTTTAGTGTTTAATTAATATACATAGAAGTTGAAAGACAAAATATTATAAAGAAGAAAAAATAAATAATTAAGTGCACCTCAGAGGGGCTCATTTTATAGACCAGACACATGTCTTGGAGTTTTTTAAGGATCTACTAGTTCCCTCATGATAATATATTTTCCATCATCGTTTTGAGAGCGTGGAGAGTCCATAAATTTTACAATAAAAAAAAAAATTGGTGCACGTGAGAATTTGAACAAGCTACCTACAGGAACTGTAAGGTTTGTTCCACTAGGCAACCACTACATGCAACACAGCAATGAATATCATTACTGCTCGTTGTCAGAAACAAGTATGATGGCAGTATTTCCCAAGACGAATTTGACCCATGTTCTGCTACCTGAAAATAAAAAAAACATTATTTTAAGTAAAAAATTCTAGTTTTGTTAGTCCGGCTTCAACTAACTAGCATAACCATAAAATATCACGAATGGGACACCTCACCACAAAAAAAAGATAAAAAAATAATTACATTTTAAAACAATGACCTCCCGGAGGAATGACAACCGAAACGCATTAGCATAAACATTACCGCTTAAAAATACAGCCTAAATTATTGAAACATTTACACGGGTAGAGATAAAAAAAAATATGCTTCGCTGGGGGAATAATTCGCGGTAAGTTGGACCATTAACTTTTATCTCGCCTACAGGCTGGACACGGAAGTCGGTACTGATGAGGATAACGTTACGATTTTTTTATCTTAGAGGATCAAGATGGTCGCATGGACGTAACGTTACTTGCTATTGTTAGGTGCAGTACCGTGCCTAGTTCGTAAACAGTATTATAAACAAGGGTTACAAGGATCTTGATCGCGAAAAAAAGGAAGCCCTCCATTAGGGGTTTTTTGTATGTTCCTCACATTAGAGGGTCGGATAGGGTGTGAACAGTCAAACTTAGCGATAACAACGCGTGATCTTATGTTTTGAATATTATTTACGTTTCCAAGTCATTTCCTTATGAATTCTACTGAAGTTAAGTTTTTGACTTTGACCTTGACTTAATAATGAAACTTACTCTGGGTTATTTGTTCAGAATTATCGCATGTAATTAAGTGTCAAAAATATATATCATCTTTAAAAACGGTTTGTGCTTTATTTTGTTTGTTTTGTGTACCTAATAGCAAAGATTTTCTATAGATAGTTTTCCATTTACCACATTATTTCTATAATTTTAGATTTCATTAATTTGTATCGTAAATGAAACTGTTTAATAGTGTGTAATAACTAATTACTTAAAAAACAAGTTAGCACACCCAAAGCTTATCTTATTACAGGGGTAACTACATCACTAGGATTCCTTATCACTCAGGTTCTACTCATGGTCACACAAGTACGCAAAGTAGGGGTTGGTAGACTTGGACCCTAGTCATTTTGCTTTTTTGGGCAAATTCTGTTGCTCAAAGAATTCTTCATTCCAAGATCTAAGTAAGCCGTTACATAATATAATTTTTAATTACGTAGACGTTTACTAAAATAAGATCGCCTTCCACGTGTAAAAAATACGTTGGCTTTTTCACCGCTTGTACATCATCTGGACGCCCAGTAATAGGAAAATATTCGGTTAAACTGCGGTATTTAGTACGCGGTCGGAGATTGGGGGTTCGTGTTTTTCCTAATGAATATTTTTGGTTAGGTGTTTCAAATATCAACAAATATTTTGGGTGGTTTTAAGTATGCTTAATGATAATCAGTGTGTACAATTTAAATTTAATTAACGTTACTTATCTATTAAAAGAAAAGTCTGTATAATATATTAGAAACTGTAACTATACTAACTGTAATTCAGTGATTGAGTATTCACCTCTTGACCGGCCTCACAGCTCAGTTGGTACTAACCCTGCCTTCTGTGCTGTAGGTCGTAGGTTCGATTCCCACCCAGGACAAACATTTATATGACGAACATTGATGTTTGATGTGTGTCTGTTCATTTTTTTTTAAGTATTATATCCGTTATCTGGTTCCCATGATACAAGCTGTGCTTAGCTTACTTTGGGACAAGATAGCCCTGTGTGAAATGTATATTTTTTATTTATTTATTAGTATCACACAAAAATAATAGATTGAACTTGATTAAACGTAACTCGTGCTTAAAAACTGGTACGTATTTTATCTCGCTACGAAAGAAACTTGAGATATAACAATAATGTGGGTGAAGTCACGTGCAAAAGCTCTCATTTTATGTATTGAGTTTGCTGTCAGCTTAAAGTAAGACTCATGATGCGTTGGATTCAAAATAAATGATAAGGATTTTAATTGATCAAGTTCAGTAAACACACCCTACCTACTACGGTTATTTACACAAAGCCCCGCCCTAACCGTGGGCCCTAAGCGGTTCGATATGGTCATAGACCGGAACTACACTCGATGGAGCAGAGGATATTAACTAACAGATAACAACAGATCTTCGTGGAATGGGGCCTAGTGGGGCGTTCACATCGACTGTTTTAAATGCTAAGAAATAGTTCACTGATATTGCCGCCATTTTACATCTATTGTGATTATATATATAAAATAATATTGGTGGACATTTCACACAGCGCCATCTAGCCCCAAAGCTAACCATAGCTTGTGTCATGGGAACCAGACAACTGACTTATATACATTTTTTGTAAATACATACATATAATACATATATTAACACCCAGACACACAACAAACATCTATATTCGTCACACAAATTTTTGTCCTGGGTGGGAATCGAACCCACGACCTAGAGCTCACAAGGCAGAGTTACTAACCAACTGAGCTGCGAGGCCAGTCGTATCACGTATTATATTACGTATATATAGGGGGACTGACGTTGCTCGCGTCCATCGTTGATTATCCTCTGAATCCCTACACGCGTCCCCTGGGTGCGAGAGGAGTGTTCATAGTTTTTATATATTTATACGCGTTGTTTTAGTCAGATTGTACTACGTGGGACGCTAAACAAAAAATGCCACATAGATAGATATATAGATAGATTAACTCTATTGTATACACCAAAAAAACATTTTACAAAAAATAAATAAAAAATACATTAAAATATTAGGCACACAATGGGCGGCATTATCACTAAAAGTGATCTCTTCCATGCAACCTTTATATATTTGCACATATTGTTTAAGCAAAATACAAGATTTACTGATCTCACCGGCATAGTACTTATTACATTCAATGTAATCAGCCATTTTTATGTTTTCTTAATTATCTTCATGCCACTGCAAACTATGTAGGTATTTTTGCAATCCCAGTGCATACTCTCTCTTACAGAACTATTGTTACCCCTGTGATATCAGCGCCCTTTGTTGGACGGATGTACGTACACGCACGCATTTGTGTATTATTAGTATGTACAAAACTTCCTGTGATACGACATGAGTTTAGAAACTTCTTATCTCGAACTCACATTTCCTTGTATAAACTCGTAGTTGTCATAAATACTGCGTAGTCGTGGTATTTGGATATTTTGCGATAACACCTATATTTTATTATGATACTAGCTGTTGCCCGCGACTTCGTCCGCGTGGAATTCGGTTTTATCACGCACCCCTGTTTTACCCCGCGGAAAAGTAGCCTAAGTTACTCCTTGTTACATCAGCTATCTACCAGTGAAAGTCCTGTCAAAATCGGTCCAGCCATTTCAGAGATTAGCCGGAACAAACAGACAGACAGACAAAAGTTATAAAAAATGTTTTGGTATAATATGTACCGTGTATACATCCATATGCACTTAGTAAAAAGCAGTTATTTTAATATTACAAACAGAGACTCCAATTTTATTTATTTGTATAGATAAGTAAGAAGGTAGCTTTCGAAATAAAATATTTATTGATATTTATTAATATAAATATCTGTTATCTTAAACATATAGTGAAGAAGGGCATTTGAGACCGAAACACTTTAAAAGTCGTGGCCCGATTAGAGTTCCGTTATCAAACGATTTTGAGGGTCCATCCAGATCCGGATTTCCCAACAAGTTACAGGACAAAACCAAATTCTCGCAGTCGCAAAAATTTTGCTTTTTGAACACTGGTCTGCCAATTTACGACTTCTCTGGTTTAGCAGTCCACCGAATTGTAAGTACCTATACAGGTTGCATTTTTAACACTGGCTGTAACTTAACCATTGAAGCCATAGAAAACATTCTGAGTTAACTATCCTTTACATTTTAGAAATATTGACTTGCACACACAGATTGAAAAATATTGTACAGTCAGCAAAATAATGGGCGATTAAACACAAATAAAAATATTATAATAATGTTGAACTAGATAATTATAAAAGATTATCTGATCAATCTAAGTAAGAGCAATTGACTTTGAAACCGTCCGAACTATATAAGCTGATCAGCAAAGTTCTACGAGAGCTTTATGAAGTTTTTCGTCGTTTCTGTTTTCTGTAGCGGCTAAGGCTATTGATAAACAAAGTCAGGAGTCAATGTAGACTGAATTACGACAAGTATGCTCATAATTATGGTAGATTTATTACGTTCTACCGCAAGTTTGCTTTAGTGGACGCCTATTTAGGAAAACTTATTGATAAAAAAATTGTTAAATTAGGATTTTGGCAGACAGCTTTATATATGGGACATATACCTTTAAGTTAGTGTTACCTTAGGTTTTTTATCGCAATGTAGTAAATAAGTTTTTCTATAAACTAAAATAAAGTGAGCACCGATTTCACAAAATCTTTACATTTTATATACACTAACAATAGCTTCGTGGACTTCCCAGCCTGAAAGACCAGGACCACAAACCAAAGAAAGAAAAATTAAAGATATAATAATAACTGCACGTTCATTATAAAGTGCGGCTGAATGAACCAGAGCAATCCATTGTCTGGAAAAGGTTTTCAAATATCTCACATTCCTTTTAACGCTCTCTCGGAGCAATTCGCGGACCGCGATAAAGAATTCGAGAAGCAACTTACAATTTCGAACGAGCTGAGGTCTAATTCCCTTCATTACCGAGTGTCAGTTTATTAAAACCAACAAAAAAAAATCTGTTCCGGCTAAAAAGGTGAAAGACGGGGTTAAGGAGACGTTTTAATTCACGCGACAGGCAGAAGTAACTAACATGCAGTTCACTCGTACCTAATACTTGTAAACTTCATCTTATCTTAATCTTAGCATAGAAAAACAGGCTCAGAAAATTATACAAACCCCAGGATAAGGTAATGAGTTTCGAGTCATCCAATATTTGACTAGGGAAAGACCTAAGCTGAAATGCTATTGTTATTGGCAGGAGATACTGCCTACCTTTAGACCCATTGAGGCATGGAAGCATGGTCATGATGGCTATCTGCTACTTTCGTCTACATCATGTAGATTTACTTAAGGTAACTGACAACTTTTTTGAGTAGGAGAGTTTTTGATCGATTTGATTTGATTGCGATTGCAATGAAAATAGGTTTTTTGGTTAACGATCCAGAAATCGGAAGATGGATGAGCAATGTCTGTCGTACAATGCGGATTATGAATGCCATTTTTCAATACTTTCTCATATGCTGTAGAATGGGCTTCCTTTTGACATTTTCCCTGTGGGTTATGAATACGTCAAAAGAAATGTAAAGGCATTACTTCAGGGCAGAAAACTCATTTGCCTCCGGAGGTTCAAAATGTCAATAGACGATAGTAATCACAAAACATCCGGTAGCCCGCATCTATGTTTGAGTAACAGAAGTAACAGGAGGGGGTGACTCGGAAACATTCGTCATAGACATTTTATTAGAAGTGTCTTTTGAACTATATCTGAGAAATCTTTAAATTTTATGGTATTATATATTATATGTGATATATTATATATTTTATGGTAATGTGTCATTGATGAAAAATCATAAAACAGATGTTGGATATTTCAGCAGAATACAAAACTTAATAAATGCTTTATACTTTGTAACACATTTTTATAATTAAGTTTTTGAAGAAATTCTCATATAAATGGGTGATGATATGTATTATATGAAGGTATTTAAAAATAAAAGTATATATGAATTATATCAGTTGTCTGGTTCCCATGACACAAGCTATGCTTAGCTTACTTTGGGGCTAGATGGCGCTGTATGAAATGACCACCAATATTATTAATGTTATTATTATATTCCCACTGGTGGACGAATATGTATCAGTTGTTTTTGAACTGTGTTTACATTTTTTATTAGAACGAGTCGCGTTACCTCGCATCATCAGTCTCCCTTCCTGGTCGCCGATACCTAGGAAGCACTTTAAAGCGGAATAGGGGAAAATTCGTATTCGCTCCTAAATCATGTCGAGACAAGGTTAATGGGGGTGAAACCCTGCGGCCCCCGGCGGTCACGTAGCTTAGACAAAATTTAATAAATTCCATCTCTATTACGTTTCTTTTCAACCCATAATGCTCATTGTTTACTTGCAGTATATTTTATACGGCATTTTTCCTTATTGCAGTATATTTTTGGACCGCATTTCTCCTCCGTTTGAGAATATTGTTGCTAAGCCGTTAACGGTACGGTTTTATGATAATATAATAAGATAAATGTATTTGAAATAAGATAATAATAGCATTTTGTAAAATTACAACAGAACTAAAAGGTTTCATATATCGGGTGACAGTATTTTAACGAATTGTTGTTTTCCAGTGTGAGTGACGGTGAAATTACAGTTATGTCAGAAGTCTCCGAATGAGTCCTGTGCAATATGACTTTCCATAAGCCATGTTTGCTGTTTGATATACGTTTTAAATGTATATATAGAGATATATATATATTGGTGGACATTTTGCACAACGCCACCTACCCCCAAATTAAGCATAGCTTGTACTATGAGAAACACATAACTGATAGAATAATTATGAACAATTTTTTTTTGTATATACAAGCATGTTATGCCTACAAATACCTAGACACAGAACAAACATTTATGTTCCTCACACAAATGTTTATCCTGGCAGAGTTTCTACCCAATGAGATTTCAGACCAGCCAACATGATGCTATGGACAGATCATAAAAACCTATTTCATAGATAGCTTACATAAAAATGATAATGGAAACTTGAAAAAAATTGTATTTTGAAAATTAGACCCTAAAGGTATTAAAAGTCGAGTTTTAGTTATAATCGAAAAATGCTGTGGTTAATATATATAAACGGGCTAACTCCATTATCTTCCAGGGGATTTAATTTAAAAACTATTCGCAAAAATAATACTATCACGGTTCCCGCCATTACCCAGCAATCGACTCTTTATTTTAGCGAGCTGAAGGACTCTTATTGTGTAAGCGATTTCAGAAGTGTAGCTGGTAGTGATATTCAAAGCAGGCATGACAGTTCATCGATTGGCTGAGTGAGGTGATAAGCACTGACGTCATTTAGAGCGCGCAGTAAATTGTCAGTTCCAATAAATCATGCCGGAAATGCTGAAAATACACTTTGAACGGCAAAAGCTAGTATATGCATATGCATTTACTAGTTTAGTGTGATTACAAGCTTATTTTTGTTATTAATTAATTAGTAATTGCTGTAATTATCTAGTGTTCTTTTGCACTTGGAACGAAATCTATGTATTGAAGTCACGTAACTTTTTCATAGACAACGTATTTTGCAATAAAATGAAAAAATTTAGTAACACTGTATGTTTAGTTATTCGACTTTATTCAGTCAATTTATGCATGATTTTCAGACCAATGATTATATAATCTAAACTTACAAATTCATTAAATATAATGAATTAAAACATTTCTGAAATCACTTACACGGTAACTATTCGGGTCTTTATTTCAACTGGAGTTAATAGCGCGGGCCGTAGCGTGGAAAAATGGAGGCCTCTTAAATGGAATGCCCATGCTTTGCACTGAATGCCGTTATTAAAATGTTTTTATAATTGAAATAATAATTGGGGTTGCGTTTTTTAAAGCCAACAAAATATTTACACGTGAAATTTTTTAATCACCCATCAGTGGGCGTAAAGTGTGGGGAAGATCTAGATCAGTAGATTGATGGCAAAATATCTAAATATGCAAGGCCTACGAGACAAGTTTCAAGTTTTTTTAAATTTTGTATATGAATGGATATGGTTTTTTTTGTCTATTCTTGCCCATGGAGGGTCGGATAGGGTTTGAACAGGCGTCAATCTTAGTGATAAGTACGCATGACCTTATGTTTTGTATATTATTGACGTTTCCAAGCCATTTCTTTATGAATTCTATGGAAATAAAGTTTTTGACTTTGACTAAAAAAAATCGTATTTTGTGGGTGAATTAAGAGCCCACGATCTTCATACTGAAGCCGACGTTAGAACCATCATCTCATCATTCAATTAGTATGATAATATTTTAAGCTGAACACAAAGACTTTTTCATTGAATCGAACGGAAAATTACTCAACCAGATTAATTTTGTTCGCTTTGCAATTTGGTTTGTCGATTAAAACTTTTAAATAGATACAATTTTGCAGATGACTTTTACCATTGCACGCAATTATAATAAGGTTTAATCGTACTGTTAAATTAAACGCGTTTTGATCCCATTGAAATTAAGTGTACCGACCGCTCTTTATGCCTATAATATTAGTGATCGTTCTGCAACTAAGTTGGTAACCTAAATTGCAGATATTTTCATTTTTCATTACGGTAATGACAATTAGATACTATCAGGGGGGTATAAAGCATTGTTTAGTGTTAAGTAATTCATGCTCTCGTGACTTCCATGAATATAATTAACTTAATAATTTCTTATTGGCACCAAAATATGCAAAAATATGTGAGTTTTTTTTTTTTATGTAATACATTTACGGAACGAGCCGACGGCCCACCTGGTGTTAAGTGGTATCTTCGGCCCATAACAACCTATGCGACTTGGGTCCTCCCATACTAGGTATGACAAGACCAAAGTCGCATCGTATGCGCCCGTTACTGTGAGACGTGAAGGTGGAATGTCTCATGTGCCTGTAATTTCACCGGCAACCACACCTTTCAAACCGGAGATAAGATTAAATTAAAGAATTTGAGCTAAGAACGTGGTTCTTCTATTCTATTCGAGTCACTGGTTCTCTCGAACCAGTGTGGTGAAAGGATTTTAAGTGCGCCTCAAAGAGGCTCCTTTCGTGCACTTGACACATGGCTTTGATTTTTAGTTCTAGGACATGTCGGTTTCCTCGTGATGTATTCCTTCAACGTTTTGAGAACGTGGTATTGCGCACATAAATCTTTCAATTGAAAAACTCATAGGCGCGTGTTGGGATTTGAACCGGACCTCCGGATTGAAACTCGGGGTCAGTACCACTAGACGATTTTTACGGCATTTCTTCGAAAATTCACTTGGTGTAAAGCTCGACTTTGTTCATTTGGCTGCTAAACCGGAAAGGTAAATTATTACAACAGTACATCAATGGAGGGAGGTATTGGCGGGCTTCGGTGGGGATACTGCATTGACGTGGTTTGAAGCTCTCTCGCTAGTAATTATGGTCGCTGAAATTGAGTTCAGTTTAACAATGACAGTAGCTGAGCCTAGTAATAAAATTGAAGTTTTTTTTTATTAGTATACATACTTGCCTTTATATTCGGAAATACGAGTATGTTCAAATAACAAAGTTTCATTGTCAAACTTTATATTCTCACCAAACATTGCTTCAGTATAATTACGAGAATTTCAGTTTACTATACGTACGTTTGTCATTATTTGTTTAATAATTTGTTCTAACAACTCTCAAGTGTTATTAAGCTAAATCGATGTTTTGATGAGTAAAAGGGTTACATTATATACATGTACAAATTATTTTATAGGGAACAAAAACCGATGTTTATATCTACTTCTTTAATAACACTATTTCCAATACCTAGCTGAAACTGGGAATGTATTTCACTATCAGTACGTACATTTGAGAGTCGGACAAATTGCTCGCTGCTAACCTTTCTCATGATTTAAATATTTGTCACAGTATCATTGAGTAGGGTAAGCTGCTCGGTCAATGCGAACGACCCTTAAGCTTCGGCTATTGATATCCTATTCCGAAGGTCTTTGCTACGTATTGGGCTTGAATGATTTGAGAGGGATGCCCTGAATGGCTACGTGATTTGTGGATTGGGTTTTCGTTGCCCTAATTACCGTAAGAGCTTACTCGTATTCATGTCAGCCGATCAAATGCGTGGTAAATAGTGAGTTTTTGATGTTTTGATTAGCCCGAGGGTTTCGGTACGAAAACGAAAATTATTTATCATATTCAATCTGGTAATATTGATCGTGTGATCTCTGGCGGCGCGGCGATTCGGTTAAAGCCAGACCAAAGTAATATATACAGATTAACTGATTTATTTTTGTTTTATATTTTTGTTGAACGTATATTTTTGGTAGATTACGTTTGATACCGATAGCATCCATAGTACTGTTATATGTCATGAAAGCGAAGTTATTTAAATGTGAAAGTACATGGTTATGTAATTTATTAGTCAAAATTAGACAATAATTCTGAACAACCATATAATAATGATATCTTGAAGTTGCTGCTTGGGAACAATAATACACTCATAATACTAATAATACACTCATTTTAGTATCAACCGGGTGAATTGAGCACTATTTATTTTTTGATGTATATCATCATATATGATGATATACATCATCATATTTGATGTATATGATGATAGTAGATGGATTACTTTCTTTCTTTCAACTCTACATTACAGAATCGCCGAAGCCATTTCACTGACTAGCCTCACACTTCAGCTAGTAGTAACTTTGCTTTTTGCACTGTAAGTCGTGGATTCGATTCCCATCCTGGACATACATTTGTGTGACGTGTGTAGATGTTTGTTCTGTGTCTGGGTGTTAATTGATAATGGCTACATATTACAAAAAGTATATAGAGGTAAATATAATATCACTTATTTGGTTCCTATGATACAAGGTATGCTATAATAAGCTAAGCTACGCTAACTTACTTTTGGGCTAGATTGCGTTGAGTGAAATGTCCACCTATATTATCATTATTATTCCAAGACCATTTGTATCTCGTTCTGACAACGCACGTCTCTAAGCCACAGAAAGAGCTAGAAACATTCAAATATCCTCACTTTTCAGGTAACGCTCGTGAATAAAGCATTATCGAAATAAAGTCCTCGCCCCACAATACAATTTTATAATTGACCTCCACAAAGCATGAATAATCGCTCCACCTACGGACCCTACTCACCGGTTAAATCAACCGGTAAGTTCCACGTTACGCCAACAGTAATTAACCTGAAGTCGAATGCTATTCCAGCGATTCATCTACTTATGTAAGACCGGGGTCATTGAGTAAAAATATGCTGCACAGCGCTATTTCTTTAAGCGTCATTACCATCACTGACATCTATAATTACCCATTATATTTTTAAACCAATCTTAGATGAACCACAAAGCCCCATATAAAGTCCAGTATTTCTTGTCCATCCAAAGGTTTTCTGTAAGAGATCGCTTTACAGCTATGAGACCGCCCATTGTGTCACTCTTTTGTATATCGTTACTGATTGTTGTTATTTTGGTTTTGTGAGCAATAAAGTGTCAATATCATCATGTCAAAGTGTCATAATATATCTATATCTTATATAACATATTTGTTTTGTTCAGTTTCTCTGTCATTTTTTATTTCAGACCAACCGGCTTTATTAATGGTCTTTTTTTGTGTTTCGTTCATACAGCGTAAATATTGTTAATCATGTGTATTACGCCTCTGCAGTTGGCCACTGATCGTTGGATCTGGCATCAATCTTTAGAACAGCGAGCGTGCAGTTGACTCCGCTGGTCACACAAAAGCTGCCGAGTTCTATTCAATGGATCATAATTTACCTTCTTAGAACCAGTGTCAAATGGGAGCGAAATTAACCTCAGTTTGTTTATCGGGCTCGCTACAGATTTTTCTCTGAGAATATTTATACTTCTGGTGATTTTATTGATAAATTAATACTTAATCCATAAATGAAAGAAACTTAATCCCTAATTCACACTAGATTTTTGTGTCGTGGGTTCGTGGAAACTACTTGTAAATAGTACTTAATAGTACTTAATCTTGTATCAGTGAGACGCCACGATAAAAGCCACAATTTTATCGAAATGTAAGCTTGCCATAACATTGCCCAGTGAACTTACATGGAAATGTTTTTTTGTTATAGTTGCCTGAGGCTACGGTATAACATTTTAACTATCTCTTCCAAACAAACAACAAATGGGAGTGGATGAAGCAAAGCAGGTACATCTGGATCGTAGCATATGGAAAACCGTGCTCTCTGCCTACCCTTCGGGAAACAGGCGTCACTTTATGTTTTTGTATAAGTGTTATTTATATAGTCTGCTTCGTTAGTTTTGCTCATCAGCTGCGACACAATGTCTAGACAGATGTTGCATAATTCCCCTCGGTGTCCCAAAGCATATCGTAAAAAGCAAGTTACAACGTGTATACAGAACAAAGTGGTCTTTCAACCGCTAAAAGACTTTGTTCAACAATAAGTCAAGTGCATGCAAATGTACTGTAGAACGAAACACATTAAACTTGCACCCGTCTGTGGTCGTACAGACATAGGACTGTAGAACTTGTGTTACTGCCTGTAAACACACGGTCTCGTAACCTGTAATCTAGAAATAAAATTGTCATATGTTTTTTTTTGTTTTTTCTGTGGTGTTTGCCTTTGTTGTGTGTACACAACAAAGTACACACACAGTGTACACACACACTGTAGTGTGTGTGTGTGTGTGTGTGTGTGTGTGTGTGTATGTATATGTGTGTGTGTGTGTGTGTGCGTTTGTGTGTGTGTGTGTGTGTGTGTGTGTGTGTGTGTGTGTGTGCTATGCTCCACCTTTGAAAAACTCTCTCATTCCAAAGTTTTATTCTTACTTCCGAATTATTTACAATAATAACGAACTTTGTGCACGATAAATTCCTGTCAAGTTCGCATTTTCATTAACAATTCAACGATACACAAACTTTTTTAAATTTAACGGAACCTTTTTCAATTATATTGGTGACACTATCGTATGAATATATGACAAGTGCTGAGCTAGCGATTTATTCATGTGAAAAATACCGCTACACTGTGTGAAATGATGCCTCATTTTGTGACATGGCCTTTCCATATCAGAAGTTGATTGCAGATGGAGATATCAGTTACTTTTTATTTATTTTTTAACGTAGCGATGACCTAAGTGGTTGATTGTGGTTACTCGGATGCAATACCTACTTATGTGGCATCAAGAAGCTATAAATTTATTCCATGCAATCAGAAAGAAAGAAAGATCAAAAAAGAAAGATCATGGCTTTGTCAAAGCCATGATCTGATGTTGCTGTGCGCCGCAACACACAAAACATCTTGTAATATCTTAAGCTTTCCAGTATTATGTAGTCACTAAATGTTACATACATTTAAGTAATCAAATTTCTACAAGGGTTTGGCCATTTCTTTAAGAATTCTATGGTATTTTTTCTTTGCACTTTGACTTTGCGTTTTGATTAAGTATCAAAAGATGTTATATGACTATCTAGTCAATGCAGGCGCTAGGCAAGGTCTGCATTGGGCTCTCAACTGGCTGTCAAGTGAGGCTACCAGTACATAGCATTTTGATGCTTAGCGAAGTTTAAGTTAAATCTTCAATCTGGTGGTAGGTAGCCAGTCGCGCATTTGCCCTAAAACTATGGTTTCTTTACGATATTTTCCAACGCCGAAATCTCGAGACTATTATAGAATTTGAACCCTTGAACCTACCACCATAAGTCAAAATCACTAACACATAACCTTTATGACTTCTTTATATTTATTTTAATGAAGAATTATTACTTATTTATTTACTTAGTCAATACAAAAACAAAAAACGTTTATTATACATTACGCAATTACACAAAAACAAAATAACAAAAGATCTTCTGATATATATGACAATTAGAAGTGTACATATAATATTATATACTCATATTATATTACTTATATTGATGTCAATTTAAACCATTCGTATATTTTCAAGCAGGCGCAACGTGGTCCAAGTTTTGTTAGTGTCATCCAGAGAGATATTTAGAAATTTAGTGGAACTGCACAATTGCCCTCGGCAGTTTGTTTCTTATTATTTAATCTCTAGAGCTAGATATCGGCCATTCCAGTTATAGCCGACCACTTTTGCGGTTTTATTTTTGTAATAATGTTACGTTACTTTACGGTCATAGAGAGCTATTTTTAAAAGAGAATTTTTCAACGCGTACAGCGCCGTTACTGGGCAATATATTTGAGAAATTGGTCTTCTAAGAGTTTTTGCAGTTTCTATGTATATTATACGTAATTTGTTATGAAACTAGTTGAAAATGAAACTCGGTTTTAAAGGAAAAACTCATTCACACTGTTCTGGTTACAGTTTGGACAAAGTGTGCACAAACGAACTTCAAACTTAGTGACAACATTTCAATTAACTCTAACTTACCATCTTTACCATAACCTCAACCATTAAAAAACTTTACCATCTGTTTAATAGTAAGAAATTTACACTCTTAATAGAGAAAATTTTATTTTTAGTGATTCTTATCAGTTTTGCAGGTTATTATTGCCAGACAATTTGCTCAGTTTGAGGTTAACTCGATAACTTTAAACTTCTTTGAGGACAGTTTTTTAGAATACGTTTATAACACATTTTATTTTACATTGTTTTAGATACTTGAGATTGGTGGTTACTTAGTAGTAATAAACACAATAAAAATATAAGTAAAACCTTAGAAAGCGATTCATTTAATTTGTCAGTAATCAAATATATTCATTAATAAAATATAAATGAAATATATAAATAAAGAAATAATTATATTAATTATATTAAATTATTAATAATATAATAAATAAACAATACACCAAAAGAAAAAACTAATTTCTTATCCAAATACATTTATTGCAGGTGATATCAAGGATTAATTATATAACTTTTTTACTTTGTATCAAAATATTTTATTTAACCCCATGCGATGCGAAATCATTTTCAACTATTGATTTTAGTTCTCATATTAGAAATAACGATAGATACCTTTTAATCATAAAAACGTTACCCTATCGTGTTTACGGAGAAAGGAGTTATTTCAACAGAAATGGAGCAGAATAACGAAAAAATAAAGAGAACCATATATGCCAGGATAAAAATCATGTTGTCAATACATTTTGTTCTTGATTTACATAATGTTGAGCCACGAATCTAAAAGCAAATTACAAACTTCAGTTTCCACTGACAAAGCATTTACATAAAAACATGGAAACATGGAAATTTCTGGCAATGCATCGAACCGTGTTTGAATTGTCAAACAGTTTGAAGCGAAAACAGTTTTTTATTTCCAAAGTTCATGACATGTTTTCTAGAAAAGATTTGGTAACAAAATTTTTGCTCAATGCGAACGCTGCCAACAATAAATCTAGAAATTTGTTAATTGGTTGAAGATTTTTTCTTATTACTATTATTCAGCTCATCTCTCCATCTGGCCAACTTAAATATCAAGCTTTTATTTTTAATCATAAAATTAGCTTTTGTCCAGATCTAGTCCAGACTATAAGAATTGTGATTATTTTCCAGGATATAAAATAGCTACTCTTTGGCTCTTGGACTATCTGTATCATAATCTGTATGCATGAAGTAACGTCGATCATTAAAGGAACAATGATACACGAAAATGAACAAAGATGGAGAGCTGCGTGAAAGAAGAATCTACTGGAAAAATTATTATTAAATCAGAAAGTGCGTTTAACTTTCTCATTTATTTTGGCTAAGCGCCGTAAAAAAGATGATAATTAAATGGTCAACGAAATGACAGAAGGAACGAAACTGATACCATTTGCTTAAACAAATGTTATATAACAAAATACCATATATACAATTATAATTATTCAAATACAACCATTTTATCTTTGGTAAATTAATGAACAAAAACCTCATTTTCAATTTGTGTTAACTTTTTCTCTTAATCTTTGATATTTAATATTTTCCCTTATTCTATTATGATTTATCGCAGGACGATACTTCATGATACGAAAATTTTGAGAATTTGTCATCCAAAATGCTTTAGGAATACAAGAGAAATTTAGGATAAATAAGTTTTTCCTTGATAGTTTATTTTTCTAATCAATGTTTCGTTGAAGAAACCCGACTTTTATTCCTTTAGGCGATGAAATTGATAACCAACTTATCATAAATAAAGCGCTAGCGTAATTAATGTATAAAGATTTTTATTAGACTCTATTGATGTTAATAAAAGTGTGTTAATTTGATATTAAATAACACTAATTACGTTTTAGTATTATTAATTAAAAAATTTAGGGTATCCTGGTTGGTAAATTCCTTTACTTATGAAGATACTGGATCCCACTTCTGTATTTAATTGCCCGTTTATAAACCTATGTACTTTAGGAGTGCTCTGAATCTTCAGACAGCTGAATAGATATGAATTCAAGAATCAGTAATGACAAAGAGAGATAGCTATAAATTACGTGCTTCCGACCTTTTTTACTCTGTACTCAGGAGAATATTCCGAACAAGCGGCCATTATGCATTTCCTAGTACGTGAATAAATTAAATTTTTATGCAAGCATGTCACGGAACGAGCAAGATGGCTCAGCTGATGTTAACCGATAAACTCTGGTCATAACAAAAGCAAAACGTCATAATCACATGGCCCGTAACTTTTAGACGTGGAAGTGGAATGTCTCGAGTGCCTGTAATTTCACTGGCAACCACACCTTCCAAATCAGAAACACAGGTAACGCGCCTTACTGCTTGGCGGCAGAAATGGGTATGGTGGTAACACTTCCTAGGATATGAACTTCGCATAAATTCTACTGCAACTTAATTGTCAACACAGTTTTTTATGTAAACTATCTTCATATTTACCTTTTATCAGCCATAATTGTAATGACATTTGACAATTATATTTACAATTTACATTGTATTGGTTCATAAATAAATGAAATAAATAAATAAATACTTCACGATGATGGCAAAATTCATAACAATTTGAGTCACATTGTTGAAGAAGAGAATATTATGTGGTTATCTATTTGCTCCATCATTTGATCACATGTAAGTTTGATTATAATTTAAAGATCAAGAGACTAAAGATTTAATCTTTTTAATCCTATCCTATATCATATAATCACTATAATGTCACTTTAACTTTAAAAATTATTAAATTTATAATAAATTATGAATTACTAAATTATTGTAATAAAAAAATTAAAAATATTAATAAAAGTTAAAGTGATACCACAGCTTATTAAATATTATCTATACTGTGCGTCTGTTCAAGAGAATAGCAAAATGCCTGGAAACAAAAGCTTGAAATTAAATATAAGTGCTCGTGGCGGCACTCCAATTATAACACACACGAAGCAGAATATAATGAAGTTTTAAGAATAGACTGCATTGTTCCAAATTATACTTTATGAGACAAGTTTCAGTAAACGTTAAGAGCAGGAAACGACTAAAGTGAACCACAAGCGTTGCCCTGTATGTGTGTGCCAGCAACATCGCAATCCATCCCTTATTTTAAAATCTGTGATGTTTTTTAGGTCGATAAGTTATGGAACGAGACCTTCCCATACCTAGGTAGGGGTCCTCTTCCACACAACATGCATTTATTATGTTATGGGCAGAGGTTACCACTTAACACTAGAGGGGCTAACAGCTCGTTCCGTAACTTGATCACACTAAAATACCTACATCCAGTTTATTAGGTGCCTTGTTACAATTAAAAAATAAAAGCCCCGTGAGAACAAAGTAACAAGTGCAGTGGCATACGGACGATATGTGAAAATTAAAACAAGGGTGGACTTAACGTGGGTTTCACACGCGACGGGGAAACCGGGTCGAGTCGTGTTTAAGTTTATTTATCGCGACCCGATAAAGTGATTATTGTTTGAATTAAAGAATAACAGGTTCTATGCGTGATAGATGTAAATTTGGTATGTGTGTACTAACTAGAATTTATTCATTTAAGTGACGGAATGATCATTATGGCTTTATGATATTGTGGTATAACATACAACTACTAACAACGCGTTTGCATCCTACTACTACTTTACATCAGGTGGGCCGTCTGCTTATTTGACTATAATCATATTAAAAAAACTTAAACTTAATCTCTTATTATACACATATTCTCTTATTATATACTTATTATACAGACAAAGTTGAGTAGGTAGTAAAATAGATTAGTAAGCTTAAGTTTAACGGGTTTATTTTTCTTTGTTTTATTTTATACATTGAATTAGTTTGAATAACTTGTTGTGTATTTACAGAGTAGTCCCTAAGTTAACAAGCCTTCTAAATTTTAATGCTATATTGCATAAACTTTGCTGATTTATGTATTATTAATTAGTATTTAAATAAAAAAAATGTTTAGTACTTAAATTAAATGAATCATGTACGTTTCCCAAATATAACAAATAAATTCATTACAACTGCAAAATGTCATGTCTTCCGTAATAAAATATGTGAAGATCCAAGTGACTTGGCATTGCTCCCGTTACTCTGAGTCTTAAGCTCCTTTCACGTGCCTGTAATTTCACTGGCACAGTTTAATATAGTAACCTTCATTTGGCCCACTACGATGTTTGAATAAATGTTCTTTCGTCCAACGTTAATACATAATTAAATACATTTTTTATGCTATTGATCGCCAATTATTCTGTTAATAAACCTTATAATGTAACTTAAGTTGGCAAAGCAATAGATTTAATTTAATTCACAGGCATCTAAAAGTAAAAAATACTAAAATCTTTTCGTAGAAGTTACAATAGTGTTATGCCCATAAAACTTTCTGCTGACTTAAAACAATTGGTGTGGCATTGCCGTATATCAACAGGATTCGAGCTACATGACAAATTTCACACGGATGGAAAATGACATGTGAAGTCCGCCTGGATGTATAATCGAGAAAGCTTGGTATTGAATTTAGTTGTGGATTGAGTTTTATATCACGAGAATTTGAACTTCATGACAAGTTTCGAACAGTTATAAAATTACACGTATAATTTGGCGTCAGGTTGTAATCAAGAGAGAAAGAGTATTTTTTGTTCAAGTCGCGTGTGTAGTTATAGCACACCTATTATATTAATGAAGATAATGTTTTATTTATTTTATACTAGCTGACATACGGCGCGTTGATGCTCCAATTTGCCGGTACGACACGCGCGCCACCTACTCTATTGTACTAGACCTAACATTTGCGCAAATGCAAGTAATCAGTTAATGAATTTTTATCGCAATCGGATGAACGGAATGGCAGCGCATAAAATATGAATAAACAAACAAACTTAGTTTTTATTACATATGTTTCAACATTTGATTTTTGCTTATAGGTATATTTGATTGGCCACACAGCTCAATTGGTATCCTGCCTTCTGCGCTATAGGTCGTGGGGGTCGATTCCCACCCAGGACAAACACGTCGTATCGTGATAATATCGCGATGTGGAGATTGATTCATACAATTTCCATCAAATTTCACGGCACGACGAGACTACTAGTACATAACGAAGTCCTTTGCAGTTTAATCGATAGTATGAAATTTGGCCAATAGCAGATCTGCAATATTCCCAGTACTACTTAGATCTAATGTTTAAATCAGAAATCATTGCTAATGGCCCGGGATACTCAAAAGGGAAGTTTTCAAAAAATTTATCTTGTATACAATAACTTTCGTAAATAGAAAAAAAAGGTTTTTGAGAATTTGATATTGTCGGAAACTAAAACATAATTGTATATATTTTGCTGCATAAAATATCTTAATAACGCATAATAATCATTATAAAATCAGTTTTCGTTCTAATTCTTAAGTATAAACTTATAAATCATAACTGTCTAATAGTTTTTTTATTAAATAGGTTTTATTTACGAGATAAATTTCGTTTATTTATGAGATGCGTTTCAGAAGTTCATTTCAACTCCGCCCGCACCGAGCCAGTGTTCGAAAACTAGACTCTCGAAATCGTCGACTATTCCCGTCCCCTTAGAAAATGCCCAAAACTACACTACAACGAAATAATCTGCAAACTAAGAAGAAGGATTTAATTAACATTAATTCAGTGTACGAAATGTAAGCTTAGTAAAGTTCCGCGGAATCATCTACATTCCAGCTTTAACTTGTGTGATAACTTTGAATTATTCTGTGCTATCACCTCTTTTTTTCGTCCGCAGAATACTGAGTCAGGAATTTTGTTAGATTTTTAGAATTTAATCAATGATTAAATAAATAAATAGTAACAAAATTCGCATCATATTATTATTGACAAAGGACGTACTTTAAAACGACGAATTATCTTCACATAAATTTCAAAGACAAACTTTTTGTCGTAGTAAACCTAGCAACCAACTGATTATTGTATCTTTATCTGATGACGAGATTGTTGATCAAAATATATATGATATATGATAGTTATAATAATAATAATAATAATAAAATCTTTATTGGGAACAGACAAAACAGTTTGATCAAAAGCCCAAAACCAGCGCTCATATTTTTGACATCTGCCTATCGGTTATCATGGTAAGCTCGTTTCATGGCTAAGTATGTTATTAAAATATAATGTTATCATGTCCTGTAGTTGAGACTGGCCTCATAGCTCAGTTGCTAGTTACTCTGCGTTCTGGGTTCGACTCCCACTCAGGACAAACATTTGTGTGACTAGCATTGATGTGTGTTTTGCGTCTGGGCGTTAATATGAACTTTAAATACATACTGTGTATATGAAAGTATTTAAAAAAATATTTGACATTTGACTCTCTATGTGACATAATCCACAATATTTATCTACTTCACGTTAGTTTTCAATGATAAATAATTTATTGCAGTGTTTTCAATATATGGAAAATATCGCGAAAACTATCATTATTTAATATTCAATTATGAGCATTTAAATTGAATTAAACGGATCGTTTGATAACATTTTATGTGAAAGTACTGTTTTAACCCTTAATTATTATCAGAATAATTAGTTGAATAAATAATCGAACTGTAGCGTTGAAATAATTTCAGTCACGTACTCATAAATAAATTATTAGGCTTAACAATGTCGCTTGTCGCCATCATTGTTTTCATTACAATAGAGTATTTCACTACTGGTGGTTCCAATACTAAATTATTTTAAATATTTTACAAAAAAAACTCTGCTCGATGACGTAATTCATTCATCACGTCGTTTTTGCAGGGGGAATTGTAAACATTGCAACTGATAGGGGTGGTTCAATTTAAAATTATTACCATAAATTGCATATATAAATTATCTCGAATTGAATTAAGAATAGACCAGCGACTTAATTAAAAATAAGCTAATTCATTGATATACTCGTACTTAAGATATGTGATAAAACCAGAAAGAAGAACCAGAAAACTATCAAGGGCTATGGCGGTGTAGATTAATACCGTCGAGATTGTGAGAGCACGATATTGCAACGCATCACAGTTACCACTTTTCACCTAAAACGAGTGACGTTGCCAAATCGCGCTTTTGCCTCAGTTAGTGCTCAAGCACGCCGAACCGATAAGCGACCGCCGTCCGATTTCGGATCCTTTCATTGACAGGTGAATACGAAGAGGCGAAGTAAAACGAGATGAAATAAGCTTTTGATATAAATTATAATAAATTATGTCAACAACCTAAATTCAAAACTAAAAAAAACTATGATCATCTCTAAACAATTGAAATGCATACCAAATTAAATAAACAAGTGCTTAGCACATAACACGGGCGAAGTAGTTTCAACAAAATTACTGTTGATTCAAGCTCTCAAGACCTCATTAATTTGAGTACCACGCATTTAGCAATTCAAAAACTTTAGATGTGTAAAAGCTAGTAAACTTAATTCCTGGAAAGAGCAATTCCAAGGGAATCTGCAAAGTTCTAGAACTACTGCTCTGCACCATTCGTCTCTATGACTTCACGTCTTACATTTTATTGTAGCGCTGAACTTCTCTAGAATTTTCTTTGTACACAACGGGGGTAGATAGCAAAATTTTTAGAAACTTGACTCATGCTAGACTACGCCGTGCATACTGTCAAGAAGCAGTAATGTCTACACGTATAATAAAATCATAGACATGCCGCGTGTGTACATTAAATATTTTTGAAAATAATTAACTGGGATATGTTAGGAATAAGTAACATAATATAAAAAAAACTAATGTTCAAATTTTATATTTTTGTCGGTTTGTTCGCAACTCTTCACGCTCAAGCAGTTGATCAGTTTTTTCTGGTGGAACCCACGACCTGCAATGTAACAAAGCGTCTCAAATATATTGTACTTTGTCAACATTTATCGTGTCAACAAATTTTTCCAAAAAAGAAAACTGTAACACGAGTATTGTAAATAGTTTTTTATCCAAACGATTTTGACTTTTTATCAAAACTGTGGTATGGCATCAGGCATCCTTAAACTTGTGCGGTTTACGGGAAAAGTTATGAAACGGCCTTTTACGTCGGAAATGATCTGAGGTCTAACTTTGAAATAAGTTTTTGTTATTCGCTTCGCAAACATCTAACTGATTATAAGATTTCTTCCTGAAGTCTTAAGTGAGTTACTTTAAATGTTTTTTTTAACCTTCTTAATAATACAAATGGTGAAACCAATGAACATAGCAAATGATTGTATGTAACGTAACTTTAATTTACTATCTTTGGGTATGAAAATCATTGCTCAGGCGCGGTAAATCAATAACATTAGGCTTGTAAGATTGATGAGCACAAAATCGCGATGAAGGAAAATCGCGTGGAGTTACTTTACTGAAAGTTTAAAGGCACATGAAAGTGACATATAAATAATAAACAATAAACGACAAGAACGAGTCCGGCTGCCAGAGTTACCGGTTCCGTATTTGCCAAAATACAATACAATAGGTACAATAAATCTTATTTCACCTTACACACATTAATAACGTATTACAGCCATATAAATTAAAATTAACCGCGGTTTTGATACAGTTACATGGTACCCCTGTGAAGGTTAGAGGATACTTTTCCTCGCAAATAAAAAAATATTCGTGAATCTGGTTATAGACCGATACAGAAAATTGGTTGACTAAATCAACATTAACGCGAGTGAAGCCGCGGGTAAAAGCCAGTTCACATATAAAAAACTACAGGCCACTGCTGGACATCAGCCTCTCCCATTAAGCACACTGAGCTCGATTTTCGGCTCATGGAATCCACTGTATGCCAGTCGCCTACCCCATGTCGTCGCTCCACTTGCCCGGCGGCCTTACGATTGAAGGTTGTAACCCCAAATAGTTGAACCGAACGAAACAGCATTGTCATATGCATTTTGTATTGGAGGTTACCTAGAAACTCCGTAAATTGGTTTGCGTTTAGCGACCGTTTCAAAATGTTTGTGCATATTTTGATTTGATGCGATGAAATTCACTTAAGTTGTGTGTGGTTTTGAATACTTGTCATATTCTATATATTATATTTATTCAAAGATGAAGATTTATTGGAGTGATAGTCACCTGAATCTTTTTGTTTTGACCCTTTATTCAAAAACAAAATCTTTTTTCTTTTCCTCGAGTATTTAAAATGTTTGCACTATCGACTTGTATTATACACAATTGCAATTTGTAGTTTTGATATCATATCCGATTACTGAAAATCACTGATGAAATTATAATTGGTCAAATAAGTATCGTGAATGTTGTGCACTAATTAAACAGACCATAATGTTCTATAAAATATACGTTTACAATACCATAAATTATAAACAAGTATTCTAGCGCCGAAACATAAAGTATTTAATTCCCCCATAAACCATTCACCAGGAAACAATCACGCGAGAATAAAATAAAATAGGAACTCGTTAGGGACTTGTTAAATATATTATAGGAGCCGTATGCACCAAGTTGAAAACCTTCAAGTAGGTTTTTGCATACCACTGTGGTATGCCGCAACTGTAGCAACAACTATTTTTTGTCTTCAGTATAATTTTTTTAATGTTTGATGTCAACAATGACCATCACGGACACACGGAATTTTTTATCGTTTTTTTTTTCCGTAGCTTCGATCAATTTTGTGCTCGCATACAATAAAATATCATTAAAATAACAAGGCAAATTTATTTTCCTGAATCATGGTTAAAAAACATACTTGTGACTAGACTGATTAAAATTATGAACCAACTTTTATATATTTATAGCCTTTTATATATATTATAAAATCTGTCAATTGACAACAGAATTATATATACAAATCCACTCTAAACTGTTTTTAGAAATATACGTAAGTTGAAATTATTAACTTTGGGCAACCAATTTTTTCATTAATTTTCGGCCGTTTCTTGGTACATTACCTCAGCGTCACATCAGCAATTACAACCAATTAAAAAAAGAATACAAAGTAAAAAAAAAAAACTTTGTCTATAATAACAGATTAAGACACTTGCTTCCGAAATCCGATTATCTATTATCTTCTGATTAAAATTTATATCAAACTAAATTAATAATGCTGATTTATTTAACTCAACTCATTTATTAGTAGTTTATGCCAGTAAAAGTAATATTCTTTCCAAAAACCTAAAACAAAAAATACACAAGCAAGAACAGCCAATATACAGATATAAATTTGAACTTCTTTCCTACGATGTCTTCGTAGCAGCTACGCCATTCTACGCGGTAGCACGTCGCACCAACCAAAACGTGGTTTAAGAGATGCATAAAGTAATGGGCTCTTATCGGGCCTAATCTTGGCTTTCCATCGAAATTTTCTTTTCGTAAGCATACAATTAGCTTTGATAGCTTTTGTACTGCGTCATGGTTGCGTGGGAGTCTAATGTTCAAGTAAATTGGCTAAGATTCACTTTTTTACTCAAATGATTACTTCATTTGAACAGTTATTTGTCTAGTTTTTTTCCGTTTAAGATGCAACAGTACCACAAAGTAATAATAATGTTATACTAGCTGCGGCCCGCAGTTTTACCTCCGGTGAGTCATCTCACGGGAAAACTGAATTTTTCCGGGATAGAAAAGACCTTATAACCGTCTCCAGGGTCCCATTTATCTCTGTATTAAAATTCATCCATATCAATTCAGTGGTTTGGGCGTGAAACCGTAACAAACAAGCTTACTTTAGCATTTATAATACATATTTAGAATGAAATCTGTTAGTACAGACTATCTGCTACGCCCAGGTTGATTTGCACTTGAATTCCTCTTTATTTAAAAACAGAAACCTGTAATAAAACAAATTACAAATATAAAAATAAGCTAAATCAATCAGTGCATGATCGAGCAATTAAATAATCAATTAAATAAAAAAATAAAAAAAACATTTTTAATCATCTCTTTATTTTAGTTTGGAATCAAAACAACCAAATTACTATATATTAACAAGGTACTAATATTAGAAAAGATTTTAAATACTGGGAATAAGAAGTCACTTCATCCTTACTACACCTGAATTTATATTCGATGTAACTCAATAATTGAGTTACTTTAAATATAAAGTAATTATTATGCTTTTTAACGTCGCAGTGTAAAAGTGTTAAAATAGAAAAAGTTCCATTGTCCGCCGCACGCGACCCTGCAAACACGATAACCTACATATTAACGGATTTCTTTGTAATAACCTTTAAAACGTGATTTATTTAATACATGTGAAATAATAATACAAATGAGCATAATATTCAACGTCTCTGATATAAAAAACAAGCAAGTTAAATTATATAAGTCATCGAATCGATTCATTGTTGCAGGAACAAATGAATTTGTATTGTTGGATATTTCACACAGCGCCATTTAGCCCCAAAGTAAGCTACGCATAGTACTAAGGGAACCTGACAACTGTTAGAATACTTATATACTTTTTGTAAATACATATATATAAAACATATTAACACCTAGACACAGAACAAACATCTATATTCGCCGTACAAATATTTGTCCTGGGTGGGAATCATACCCACGACCTACAACGCAGAAGGCAGAGTTAGTACCAACTGAGCTGTGAGGCCAGACATATAAAACACGTTAAGGTAATTAATTTTATTGTCATTTTATTAAATTTTTTGGTGCCAGTTTACCGCTTACTTACAATTAAGGTTTTACAAGTATCAGTCTACTAGTTTTGAAAATTAATAAATAATATAATTAAAATGATAACTAATTAACTCGCTAAAAATACAAGCACAAGCTATGCTCACTTTGGGGCTAGATGGCGCTGTGTGAAAATGTATGAAATGGTTGAGATTAGTTGAATGAAGAACGAGATGAGAGGTCAGCCTACCCCTTCGGGGAACAGATGTAAATTTATGTATGTACGTAAGGCCTCAGTTAGTATTATATTAGACATATTACTAAAATAGCTATGAAAAATATAATTAATCAATGTTGAATTCGAATGGTAAAAAGTTTTGAAATTAGTTATCGGCGCTTGAAGGCCCAAAAGTTTCTTTGATTAGTTTGATAAGTCATTTAAATTCAGAATTGGGCAAAACTTGTCGTGATAACATATAAGTTACTACATTAGTAGTTAGTAATAAGTTTGTAAATCAATAGAGATTAAGAGAGTAACAGACATGAATGATGTTTGGTATAGTTTTTAAGGAATGGTTTGCAGCCCACAAGTTTTTTTTTATTGTTTAATTCTGTTTATTAATTCAATATTTTTTTTGAGTGATTTCTATTTTGTTTGCTTTTTTCTTAAAGATGACAATTTTCAGATCCACAATATCTTTCACTGTTTGTTTTAAAAACAGTAATTTAAGTGAATGTCAATCTAGGTCCTATGTTGTAGAAATATATCACTAACTAGCTGAATACATAACGAAAAAATCCATTGTTGTAAAGTTAGCCCCTTGTGGAGAACTAAGTAATAAAACGACAAACACTGAACTTACTTGTTTAACTCGATACATTGTATTCAGAATTCATGAACTCAACAAATAAAGGCGAGTAAACAACAATAACAAACTATATTTCCTCCGGTAGTCGCTTGCAATGGCCTCTCAAATCTGTTTTCTCCCAATGATTTGTCCTCAGAACGTACGGAATCTCAGCTGGGCGCCAGCCAAATGTGCAACTTGTACCTTGAGAACCTTACATCCGATAAAACCTTACCCCAACGCGATACAGTTGAAATTGCAAGTTTAGGATATCGTTTTAATTTATAGGTTTGTGGCTTAAATTCTGTTGGGGAGCCCAAGGTTAGTGCTAGACGGCAGTCTGGAGGCCCTCTTGATCTCTACATGAAAATAATATTTTATTATTAGCAGCCTTGATGGTGTTTACATTGTCGGAGAGATAATGGAAGTCTCGCTGTTTTCTTCGTCTATGATAAACAAATTTACCCTTTCAGACGGATGCCTGCTTTATTTATAAAATACCCTTTGACGCTGAATGGAATATATAATTTGCATTCGCGTCATTATTACAGAAATGCTGATTGAAACAAACCATTACCGTCAACTTTTGGATGCCATGGCATTTTCTATCAGTAGAGCGATATTTTACCATGCAGCCTTCCCCATACGAACAAATAAGTCTGTACATAAAGTGTACAGTGTAAAGTGGCATAAAGTTTAGAGATAGCAATTTGTGGAACGCCTACCAATAAATAAATAAATGAACATTGGTGGACATTTTACACAGCGCCATCTAGCCCCAAAGTGAGCTAAACATAGCTTGTATCATGAGAACCAGGCAAGTGATATAATACTAGTATACTTTTTGTAAATACATATACATAATACATATCAACACCCATGCACAGAACAAACACCTATGTTCGTAACACAAGTGTGGGTGGGAATCGAACCCACGACCTACAGCATAGAAAGCAGGAAACCAACTATGCTGTGGGGCCAGTCGAATATTTGTTTATAATTTTATTAGACTCTACATTTAATCGTGTCCAATCCTGAATGCTGCTGGCATTTGGCAAAATTAACCATACGGTGGAAGCATTACTCCACTACTGATTGAATATGAGTTCCGAACAGATTTTAGGTAATTTTTAACCACTTTGAGATAAACTGGGCTTCAATCTTCTATTTTCTACATTTTTCTATTATCTACATTGTATAATTTTTTCAGGGACAAAATATTATGTGTCAAAGTTTTGCTTTTCATAGCAGTATCACGAGCTCTATTGTATTTTCATGCGCGCCAACTAGGCTATAAAATACTTGCAACTTCATTTTGCTCGCCATTAAAGCCGTTGTATTTACAGAGTTATTTAGTACGTGTTCAACATGCGATGTAAAAAACCCGTCAAAGGCTTTTTCGAGTACCGTATTCAACTTTTAGCTGGAATTAAGTCGTTTCAGAATAGAGTTTCGATACAATTTTCCACGAACAATCCAGAATTTGATAGTCGTTACAAAATAATTAAAAGTCAAAGTCACACAACTTAGAATACTTATGTACTTGTTTTTATAAATACATACATATAATACAGTAACATCCAGACACAGAAGAACATCTATATTCTTCACACAAATATTTGGGTGTGAATCGAACCCACGACATACAACGCAGAAGATAGAGGTACTATCAACTGAGCTGTGAGGCCTGTCAATGATGGCTGAATCAATACATGATGGCAATGTATGCCTAGCTCATATGTCATGTATAATTCTCTCTGTTATTGTATCTTTACGTTGAGAAATATTTTTCATTCATTCATTCATAAAAGACAAAATGTATTTGTACAAGTCGCAAAGCCTGCATTTTTCCACGATCGCAATTTGGGGTCTAATAAAGTTGGACACCAATTTGACAGGGCGAAGTTACGTCTGAATGTTTGAAAAGGGAACCCATTGCTTTCGAAATGCAGCTTAATTAAAGTTTAGCCTTGCTGTTGAGAGGGAATGGCCTTTCCTCATAATTTATTCCTGCGGGATATAATTCGGCCAGATTTAGTTACAAACGCGCCAACCAAAATGTTTTGGATTTATACAGATTTTAGTAATACAGGGTGTGAGAATTGGCACAAAGAATTTTAGCGAAGTTATCAAAGTGAATTGGATTTTTATAGGTACACTGAATATAGTGGTGATTTTAGACTTTTATTATTCCAGGATACCACTGCCGGGAAATCTTTGATTTAGTTAAACCAGCATTAATATAAATAAAAGAGTCAACGCATACTTAATGCTACTTGGTTCTTATAATACCTAAGTAGGGGAGGCACCAAGTATTTTTGCTTGTAATGGGCAGAGATTACCACTTAGCACCAGGTGGGTTATCTGCTGGTTCCGTAACTGAATCACCTCAAAAATAATCATTTATATACAAGACTGCACGAGTTGATCAACTGCAAAATTGCATTCAGATGAATTGGTAAAATAGACTTTCATTGCTACAAAAATAGAAATTAAAATATATCGTAATTTTATCAATTTTCATTGATGCGAAGGTCAATTTGAAAGTGAATCTACTCGTCTGAACTTGTTGCGTTCGATTCATATTCAATAATCAATTTCAATTACGAACTTCAGCAAGCACGAGCTCAACTATTTCACTCGTTACTTTCAGTCATTAAGACAGCAAACAAATAATGTTTAAAAAAAATAAAACCATTTTAAAAACGGCAAGCCCGAATAAACCTTTAGCCCGAATATGGATAAATAAGTTAAAAGTAATAACCAATTGAGGTGCTATTGTAGTCTTATTAAAGATATATTCCTGTTAATTTAGTTCTATTGAAGTCTTCTGTCAGTTTCAGATTAATAATGTCATAATATGTAAATACAGAACTATCTCACATATATTTCACACTGATGTAAATTAATCATCGTAAATTAGATGTACTGTTGAGGTTCATAATAAATGATAGTAAATCTGGTACACCCTGTGTTACTTGGAGTCCCGTCCCTTTATATCTGCTTAGGTATATAAATAACCCTATTAGGGACCCGTTTTAATAGAGCATGTTTTATTCAAGATATTGTGGTTTTTGTGGTAACTAATGTGTCTAACCTTATACTTCGCAATGTAGGTCCTAATATTAATTTTTTAGATATTTTTTGGACGATTATCCTAAGCACTGCAGCGATTCGTTATAAATTCATTTGCTGGGACACAGTGATGACCTTCGTATAAGCATACAGGACATTACAAGCTTCGATTCACTGTGTATATAGACGTGCAAAGTGGTAAGCACATGCTGTCCCTGACCGGTAATTAACCTAATAGATTTGTTACATGACCAGACGATTTAAGGCACGAGAGCTTTTACCAACGCAACGGCGGTCCTAAACGATGTTTAAAACTTACCAGCACTTTAAGTAAATAGAAATATTTTCAACTGAAAATTAGCCCTATTGTTGTTTGTGCCACTTCGAAAATTGAAAAGTTTACCGCAGTTACCGATATTTATTTTATCATCAACAAAATGAATTTCGAAGTACTCATCGCCTCGATTGAAAACGTTATAGCTAAATCATTCAAATCGCCGGTTTAAATATCAATTTGTCGGGTCGAGTGTTTGAAAATCTCTATTTCGCCAGGAACGATCCGCATTTTTCACAATTACTTGGACGTTTCCACGTTAATCTATCTTCTTTGTCTCACCTCGGGATTTCATTTGCGGAACAAAATCGCGGCATTGACTCCCATTGTTTGAGATCAAATTACTGTGGGATGACGTATACCATTCATTTGTATGGCGCGTAATTTTTGGGTAAAAATTTGGTTACCAAAAATTGCAAGTCAAATTGTTTGTGAAGCTTTTATGTATTCCATATTTTATTTGTTAATTAGTTGTTATAGCTAGAATAATAATAATTAGTAAATACTGTTCTTTAGCTTCTTAGCTTAGATTTATTTTAGATTTTTTAGATCATTAAGATTATTTTAGGCGATTTTGAATACTAAAGGAGGAACTTGACTTAATAGAGGAAATTTCATGTTTTTATTACATTTTGTTGTATTCAAATACTTTCACTTTATATAGCACTACAAAGAGAGTATTTTTTCTTGCCCTAGTATTTACAATTTGGGCTCTTTTTTGTGTTATCGACTGTTTTTCGTTACAAAACATCTGTATTCACAATAATTTTCTATGAAGCAATGAATATCGTGAAAGTAATAAGTATGGTGCAGTAAGACTATCGTCCAACGAAATGCTTCTTTAACTAATCGAAATGCTTAGATTGTGCAGGTTTGCAAAATTACCATTGAGGAAAATAGACTCATTCTATGGGTGGTTTGCTAAAGTTTTGCCCGAGTTTGGGGGTTGGACGATGGTGTATAAAAGGTGTTTGGGATCAGTCAAGCTTGCTAGGTTCACGGAAGTTAAGGAATATTTTAATGAATAATAATAATTAACTTATATATTAAACTAAGGGAAAATAAATCTTTATTTTGCGTTACGTACATAACTTTTTCAAATGATATATTTTTATATCTCAAAATAAGGCTGTAGATATAAATTTATACATAATACTGTACCTGCTATCCACATCGCCGCGCCTAAATTAATTCTGTAATTATTCTGCTAAATTTGGAAACATTTTTATGTTAAATAAACAAATATTTAAGTCTCAAAAACATGCTGATTTCAAACATTCTTTCAAAGTTTTGTAAAAGTATCTAGATATTAAAATGTGAAGGAAAATGTTATATAAACTCTGTTTTTTTTGTGATACAGTTACGGAACGAGCTGACGCCCCACCTGGTGTTAAGTGGTAACCTCGGCCCATAACAACCTATGCGACTTGGGTCCTCCCCTACTAGATACGACAAGACTCAAGTCGCATCGTATGCCCCGTAACTCTGAGACGTGTAGGTGGAATGTCTCATGTGCCTGTAATTCAACCGGCAACCGCACCTTTCAAACCGGACTACAGTAACACGAATGCGCCACTGCTTGGCGGCAGAAATGGGTATGGTGGCAGTACTCCCCCGGACGAACTTGGTGGGAGCTGCTCTTAAAATATAAAAATGTTATCAACTTTTCCATCTTTACTATTATCAGTTAAAATTGCATCAATTTGCATTATGAAATTTTTAAACTACCAGAATATAATGTATGGAATGTGTTAGAAAAGCTACGGTAAAAAATGCGCTTCGTAAAAAACTCGAGGTAAATTCAGCTGAATTAAATTACTCGTACGCGGTATATCATACGACGCAGCGTTCTAATTCAACTGTTTATATTCATATCGCCGAGTCGGTGCGGCTTTGTTTATCTCGTTCGCGACAAATTTGTGGGAGGGTTGGTTGCTCAATTTGAAGGCGCCATTACAGTGCATGCTACACATCTGATGAGCTAATTTCGAGTTTCTCGTGCAAGTATTATTTATGAAAAAGATATGAACAGTTTATTTGAAATAAGGGTTATTTTTCGTCGCAGATTGTAGTAGCAGAGTCGTAGTGGTGACGAGAAGTTCGTCCGATAAAGTACTGCTATCATACCCGTGACTGCCGCAAAAACAGTGCTCGTACATATTTGTTTTATTTTAGTTTGATTAGTGTACAAGGAATATTGACGAACAAACGCAATGTCAAATCACAAATTAAGTTTCGACTGGAATCGAATCCAGGATCTCACGCGATACTTAGAGCTTAATCAAATTATTTAAGTTTATTATTTTAATTATACTGTAGTAGTATAAGTAAGAACTCGCTGTCAATTATTGCATGCTATTTTTTATATAACGGAATACGGCTCGATTCCAATCACATGTCTAATATTTTTAAACCTAATGTACCTATTCATAGCAAATAAAATAATATATTTAATTTTATGAATGCTTAAAAACTTAAGCGCAAGATTAAATTTCGTACATAGATCATATTGCATACTGTTAATATTATTATGGTTATCTGTAGGGTATTATGTGTTTTGTGTCGTTTATTGTGATTTAATTTAATTTTAAGGTTATGTAGCATGTTTGGAACAAAAATGCTGTCTGATAATAAATAAAAAATACTAATATGAGGATCACAAACTGAAGGACCCCCTGGCTAAGTTATTTATACACACTCAACACAGCATCAACACTAAGATGAACCCTGTCATAGCACATTCATTATTCACACGAGACTACCCCTACGGGTAGTAATCCAAATGTATTAATGGACTGTAAGTGAATTTCATTTCAATAGTGGGTTTGATGATTAATAATCATAATCATAATTGTCATTTACTATAGATTAGGTACAGCTATGAATAACTTTACCGCGTACTATTTTAGTGATAATTTATGAGTGAAATTAATAAAATAATGGTTTGACAAACATGGCATAGGAAATAGATTTATATCAATATATTTACACAGGAAAACAATTAATAAACATAAATCATAATAGCATTAATAGATCAAACACATGTAATTAGGGTTGCTATTAATGAAATTAAAAAAAAAGTTATTCATCTACAGGTATATCACTCAACCTAACAACCTCCCATTCCACATCCCCACATCCTTCCCATCCTCTGATCCTCCCATACTCCCATCCTCCCATCCTCCGATCCTCTCATCCTCCCATCCTCCCATCCTCTCATCCTCCCATCCTCTCATCCTCCCATCCACATCTGAGCACATATGGTACACAGTCGTGCGACTGGCAACCATCACAACAATGTAAGTTCACAGTGAACTGGCACACAAAGTGGTATTCACCAGTCATAAACATTGAATAAACGGAGCAATGCAAACTCAACCCTTGAAATCCACAAAGCAGTAGGTAACGTGTAAATAAAATACTTTAATCAACGACACCCAGACTGTCACTTTGCATTTACAGAAACACAATTTCGACATAAAATTAAACAACTTCCCAAGTTACGTCCTTTCATTAAAATTGTTCAACCGCAACGTTTTGTAAGATTCGTAAGTCGGATTGATGAAATAAAATTAATTAAAACAGGATCCTCGATCCTCTTGCGTACGTCACCAGAATGGTTACCAAGAAATACTGTAACAGATCTTCTTACTTACAGACTACAGACCTACAGACCTACCTACCTAATACGAAAAAATGTCATCGATATCGAATGCATACTTATTATTAGAAGTTATTATGATTTATTTATTGGTATTTATTTATTAATATTTATATTTAACTCTGTCTATATACTCGTAAATTTGAATGTATGAACTTATTGAGAACCTAGTGTTTACTCAAACCCTACATAGATTTTAAAACACTATTAATTAGAAAATCTATTGTATACTACGATGGATAAAAAAAAAAAGATGAAAGTATATCGGAGCGCCCAAAATGAATTCATTTCAATATTAGACATTGCCATTATCCAGTAAACTCTGAGTCCATTCTTCGTCTCTTCGCATCCACTTAATCCACTTTCCGATTGGGTAGAAATTACCACTTAGCAAGAGGTCGTTCCGTAACTTAGAAAAATTACATAGAAAAATAAAAAAAAATATCCAATCAAGTTGTCGTCTCTCGTGGCTAGGGGGCGCCACATGCTACGTTTGCCTATTCACTATCTCCACTCGAGAACTGATCTGACTAGCCAGGCTACTAAGCGATGCCACTGGGATCACACTCAATATATACATTTTGAAGAAAACTATTTAAGAGCGTGTTTGTACTTTAAAGAATAAAAATAAATAATTATAACAGGAAATATTTATCATTTCAGTATTGGGACCTTTAATTCTGATTACAACATTATCTGAAATCGTAATTAAAACACATCAAACATAAATTGTAGTAAGCCATCAGACCGATGTACAGCATTCCTCGATAAAGTTTGAGAGTTTCATAAATGTTGCAAGACGTAAACTTAAGCGTTTTTACAGATTTTAGTCTGTCACTCAGCTCTGCTAATTATTTCAATTGGTAAGCTGTAATGTAACATTCAATAAATTTACTGCTTAACCAGAACGATTCACGTAAAATTTAAACACTTAAGTCCACCTACTTAAGTAAACATTATGTTTTTCACTCTTCGACTATAAGTTTTCTCGGTAGTTTAAAATTAATTATCACATTACATCGGGAATACGACCAAGAATGCGGTCTCAGTTAAGCAGTTGTGATGGTAACCTTAATAAATTGATTAAAACTGTTATCATGTTGATAACAATGTTAAATCCATACATCTAACATTAACTGATAGAAGTTGTTTAAAACCAAAATTATATTGCGATTAAGCCCCGTTTACATGATCATTCACGCAGACGAAGTTGCGACAAGTTTACTAGTGATAATAGGATTGTTTTTTGTTTTGTAAATCTGTGTATTTTTTCCGCAGATGGCTAGGACACACACACAGATATAATACATAATAATTGAAAAAAATAAGGTTTCCTTTTTATTTATTATATCTGTGTATGTGTGTGTGTCAAAGTCATCTGCGAAAAGTGTCAAAAATCCTAGTGCAGTATTAAAAGTTATTGTTACTATAACACCAAACCTCATAAGAACTTGATCGTGTTTATAATAACTTACTGAAGTATCAAGTAATCGTTATCTCTAACCTTGGACCCAATATGACTTCTCGTATAGAAATTGGCTATAACCGTTTCAAAACTATTCCGTAACCACCCTTTGATCGCGTTTCGATTGCAGCATTCCTTCGGCTACATTCCTTAGCTTTCGTGTTAATAGTTCAATGGTTTGAGTTCGTTTGTGATGTACAGTTTGCGTAAAGCGGTCAAAACGAGAAGTGTAATTATTTGGTTGAAAACACTTTGTTTTTAGTGTTTATAATTTTATGTAATTTATTTATATAAACGATAGGTACTACTGAGTAAGATTATTATGTCAGTTGCAGAACGAGCAGACGACCACCCAGTTGGGAAGCATAACAAAATCAATACGAATTTAAATCCTCTCCTACTTAGTTATGGCAAGACCCAACTCGTGTCATACTGCCGTGAACGTGGAAATTATCTTGCCTGCAATAAACTGGTAACCAATTGCTCCCGTAACTTTACGATCTGCTTTGTAACGGAATACATTCAATGAAAATTGGCAGGTACTCGTAGTAACGAGGGTTACAATCAAAACAACCTTATGTTCCTTACTACGGGGTTAAATTAACCCCAGCGTGGCCTGACCCGATCGCGTGACAAAAAACGTGGGATCTAATCCTGAGGCCCACTTAGCCAATTATCGGTGGGCCGGGGTTGACGAGCGACCCGCTGATGTTTCAATTTAACCAATAGCTGTGATGCTGATGTTTTCACCAAGAGTTTCCATGTACTAAAAGAAAGAAAGAAATAATTTATTTTCTCAAACTGCAGGTACATACATAAAACCGATTACATACTTATATAATAAAAATAATGGCGGAAATTTCGCCAAAGTAAGCTTGTATCATGGGAACCAGACAACTGATATAATACATATATACTTTTTTGTAAATACATACATATGATATTAACACCCAGACACAGAAGAAACATCTATGTTCGTCAAACAAATGTTTGTCCTGGGTGGGAATCGGACCCACGACCTACAGCGCAGAAGGCAGCGTTACAACCAACTTAGATATGAGGCCAGTCACTAGGAGAATTTAAACAAAAAATTGAATGTTTGGTTAACAAGCTCGTAGGTAAAGGTCAAGTTACCTAACGCCGTGTTACGGTACCCTAACTAACAAGCAAGTTACCAATGCAAGCGTTACATGGCGCCAACATTGGCTACATTTTCACTTAATACCTTAGTAAGAAGTAAAATCAGGTTACGGGCAGAATAAAATGCTCAAAATTAACAAATTAGTATAGCCCCTGACCAGTAATTTGCTTCTAAACTACTCAGTATTCCGTTCTAGCAGTTTCACTTTGTTCTGCCATTATTTTGCTCGAATTTCCCCAAAACATTCCTGTTTTCCCGTTGCATGTCTTAGTGCAATACCATGCCAAAGACTTGAACTTAATACGTTCTTATTCACCTTCATAATTATGACCAATTACAATCTGCACGATCATTTTCAACCATTATGGCTTAATTTGTTTTGAATGGAATTCTTATGTGATTGTATAGGTACTTACCGGTACTTTTAAAGTTCTAGCTCTAATGTTAGATATTCGTTTTTTCTCAGTTTTATGTTTCTGAGAAGTATTTTATGGTTTTATCTTAATTTCAGAAAATCACCTAATGGAAAACCATTATGGTGGCAATTCAGCTCGTCTGCTAACTTTTGACGATAGAAAATTAATGTCTAAACATATACTATACTGTCAATGATATAATAGCTGTTTTCAAATCATTTTTGTTATGACAAACTCGATGTTCGTCACACAAATGTTTGTCCCGGGTGGGAATCGTACCCACGATCCACAGCGCAGAAGGCTAGGTTACTACCAACTGACCTGTGAGGTTCTGAGCTGTGAGCCAGATTAAATGAGAACGTAACGAAACACGATTTATTCACTAATCAGTAGTTTTCGATTCGCCGTATGTTAATTTGTTATAGCACAATAAATTTATTATTTAATAATCGTTTAGCCTAAAAAGCTTTGCGTGACTATACAGGTCGAATGTTCTGTGGTGAGAAAGAGCGGGGAAACAGAGCTCTTAGATCCGATTCAGGTGGTCGCGCGACTTTTACATGTATATTTAAACGCGTCAAAATAATCTTATGATATTCCGTTATCGAATATTCGCGCGCAAACACGTGTGTATAGAAATCAGGCCACACATCGAACTTTAAAATTTTGTCTTTTCATGACTCTTCCATCCCCGACCAGGCCGGTATTCAATAACTGTATTGTGTATCTGTGCACCTATACCACCTGCGACACAGTAATATTCAAAGTCAAATACTTTGATTTGAGAATAATGATACGTGGTATTTCGCTTCAAATACGAGTACTTTTGACGCTAAGTAATTAATAAATATAATTTAATATCTATTCCGTTACGTCCAGGTATATTTTGGTCTAGTTAGTCCAAATACTGGATAATCTTAATCATTTAAATAAATCAATTGAAACAAATTTACCATTTGGTCTCATATTTGTTTATTTATTTCAGGCAACATTTTATAACACAAATATCGTATACATGTGAATATACCATATAAAATATATACCTTAAACACTAAAATGTATGATAATATGTAATAAAAAAATAGCTAGATAAAGTCCTGGGTGTGAATCAAACCCACTACGGCAGAGTTTACATTATTTTTGGGGTACAAGAAATGGTCGATATTGCGTTGTTATCTTGCGAACATATTATGAATACCAGAGGTCGTAGAACAGAATTGAGAGAGGTTGTGAATATGTTTTCTAAACTAATATTATAAAGAGGAAACATTTGTATTTTTATATGTTTGTAATGTTTTCACACCAAAACTACTAGACCGATTTCAAAAATTCTTTCACCATTAGAAAGCTGCATCTTCATTGAGTGAAATAGGCTATATTACATTTAAAAAACAAATAGGGATTCCTAATAAAAATGCAATAATATAACCCAAGGTGTGAAAAAATGAGTCATAAAAAATCTGTCATCGCGTGCGCTGCGGAAATTATTGATGATAGAACAACAAATGGTGTACAGTATTACAGAACGTATCAATATCTACAAAAAAATCCGCAATACTATATATGTCCAACTACTGTAGTTATGCCGCTATGACTACTTTTTTACATTTTAAAAGTTGATAAAAGTGCTGACAATAATCAAACCATATTATTCATACCTCTGTATTAATCTTTATCCCATTAAATGATATTTTATTAAAGACCATATCAATACCTGTAAAAAACTTTTTAAATGATTATAATCGGACATTTCATTCAAAAGATATAAGGAATTTAAAAATGTTAATCTCTAGAAAATAATGTAGTAATAAAATGCGGTGTGGGTGCGGTGTGGCCGCGCAGCGTAGCGGGTGACGCTGTGGGGGTGGGGGGGAAAGGGATATCGATATGTGTGATATAGGTAGCCGCGCGGCTCAGTCGCGCGGTCGGCTCCCTACGCAGTGGACGTAACCGAAATTGAATGTATTGAGTTTTGAGTTTTCAAAGCGCATTTTATGTTCCAGTTAAAAGTTCTTTTCAGAACTACTTATACATTATTTTATTCAACTTTTACTGTTTCTTCATAGCACATTTTCTTGTTTCAGTTAAATAGTACTTTTTAGGACTACTATTTTTTATTTATTATTCATAGGTATTTATTTTCATAGCATTCTTACACTTTTCTGTAGGAATTGGTATCTATCAAAAGTTCTTTTTAGAACTAACTTTCCTAACTGATTTGTATGCACAGGTCACTTAATGAAACCAACGATTTGTCGAGACTGATTTATTTAAGTTCGGGCGGTAGACTTGAACGTTGTTTACCTCTTCCCTCAATATATTATAATTAATGCTAATACATAATATCTTCCAACCTCTGTTTCAAAATACACATAACTAATAATAATAGTAATAAAAATAAATCTTTATTCATTGACTTAGCGCTAAGATTAACATAGTGATTTAGTATCTAATAAAAGGTAAATAATTACTATGCCTGAACTAGGAAATCATCTGTATCTCATCATGTATCTATCTGTATGTATCTATCATGTGTCTCAGGCGATAAAGGCTAACGTATTACAATAAATTACCAAATTAATAAACATAAAACCTATGTACATAAATGATGTATTATCGCTATTTAAGCTATTTAGAGTTCTATCTGGTCATTTATACTAGTCGACTATACTTTACCTTAGCCATAGTGGCATGTTATTATTATGTGGAGTGAGCCAGCATTCCGTTAAAATTATTATGTTACAATTAACATTAAGCCGGTGTAAAAAGTGCTGAGATGGTATTGTGAATACCTACTGCGAATGTTTTGGTTTGATAGACATAGTTATTGCGTTTATGTAAGCAGTTTCTGCTGTATTGTTTACATTTTTTTTTAATCACACGACTTTGACTCGGAAATGGAGAAATTATCAAGGTCGTTATTTATGCTATCAATGACAATTTTCTAAAGTTATGGCCTAGATTAAAACTATACTGTGGCGCTCTTAGGCGCCTTCATAATCTATGATTTATTTATTTATTATTTAATCAGTAGCTCGTGTCGCAATGTATCGAAAGCTTTACTTTGACTTACTTTGTAGTCAATGAAAACTAAGATGTGTTTTTTCTCATTTAGATACGAATTCACCTCATCAGTGTAGGGTGACAACAGCAGTGTAGTGCTTTTATTGGGCGGAAAACCAAACTGCTGGCATGCTAGTATACAATTAGCTGAGTAGAATTTTTGAAGTATGCCACATATGTGTTTTTCAATTATTTTGTCCAACCCGGGTAATATTGTTATTGGGCGATACTTTCCGTGGGCCTGTGTGCTACCGCCTTTGTGTATAGGTCGAACAATACTAGTTTTTAACTATGGGATATCTACCGGTACCAACACTTGTGTTCAATAACCGTGTTATTGCATCCACAATCCTGTCAGACAGTCTATTGGTCGCGGTGCTCGAGGCTCGACTAGTGGTTGTACTATACCAATGCCAGTGTTTGATGACTGTTTTGATGAGGGACTTATGTCTGTTATAGGCCATGTGACATGTTGTCCGTTGTATGCGCCGCGCCGCTTCCACCCGGGCGACGGGAACAGCAGATTCTGTCGTCGATGGTTACAATGTCGCTGTCGTCTTCACATTTGAATGTTCGAGCGGCGATGCTTCAGTCTGGTCATAAGTCTGGGTTTTGTCTTCGGATGTTTAAATAATAATAATAATAATAATAATAAACTATATTGCCAATAACATTAATTACATTTCAAGTCAATTTTACTTTCACGATTACCTTATTTCTATTGAGAGAAACAGCGAGGCCCAAACTAGGTGGTTAATCCTGTATCTTGGGTCTCAGGAGTACGAATTAACCAATTTTTTTTTAATACATTATTATTACGTTAAATTATTGACTATTAAAAGTTACACATTTACAAAGTTACACAAGTTATACATTATTAATACGTTAAATTATTGACTGTTAAAAGTTACAAAATTAAGAAGGAAAAAAAACAAGCAAAAACGTGTGTGTGTGTGTTTCGTGTGTATGTTTTGTATGTGTGTATGTATGTTTCGTATGCGTGTATGTATGTTTCGTGTGCGTGTAATGTATGTGTTTGTGTGCATTAGAACCCTAAATTAAGTTTTCACGTCACTATAAGAAAGTTTTTGGAGCCAGTCTTTTATTATTTTCTTGCATTGATAGGAAGAACGTTATTTTATGTCACAAATCTTACAGACTTTGTTGTATGTGTTAACAAGTGAGAAACTCGAACTACGTCGTGCTAAAAGTGACTTAGTACTGGGGACAGGAATTCGATATGCTCGTCTTGCTAATATTTTATGACAGTCTGGGTGACAATTTATTCGTGTGTGAGTTTTAACAGTGGCATTCAAAACAAACAATTGTCGAACTCTGAGAACTGGACATTCTTTATAGAGGTTATCCGTTGGAAAACGGAAAGGTTTTTTAAGCATAACTTTCAAAAGCGCCCTTTGAGCTCTTTCTACCTGCATGAAGTAACTTTTCCCTGCACTCCCTAGATAGTAATGCAATACTAAATTATAGATTGGCACAATGCGGTATAGACTAGTTTTAATATATCAGGAGGTGAGCAGTCTCTTAAGCTTTTTCATGATGAAAATCAATCTTCTCACCCTTCCCGACAGATCAGACAAGTGTTGTTTGTAGTTAAGGTTTTCATCTATAGTGACGCCCAGGTACTTCAGAGTTTGTGTACGGCATATAAAGCTACAGTTGCAGTTTGCTCTAAAATCAGAGTAATTTGTGGTACATTTATGTAACTTCAGCTTAAGATCCTGTGGCGGACTCGATACTATGGTCTTAGAAAAAGCTATGAATTTAACAAATAAAATGTGCAAAAAGTGAAATCGAGTACGAAAACACAATGAACAATCTTATAAAAATGACAGATTCCAAATACAAATGTAATATTTTTTTATTTTTAATTGTAACAGTATTTATGGCCAGACTAAGTATATCATGCTCATTATAAATATCAGATCAATCAACATTGCTAATAGACGTGTAAAGTTTATTAAAATAGGCTTTATAGAAGTTCCAGTCTGGAGTAGGATATGGTAGATTCCGAGTGGTACACTCCGATGGTACGGAGCGGGCGAACAAAGAGCCGCAGGGCAATACTAATGTTGTAATAATATTCATTTAATTCGAGCGACACCTCATAAATTACAATTTACAATAATTTACAACTAAACATAAAATAATAATATAATATAAATAATAATAATTTAAAAAAGTAAACAATAATAATGCAAATCAAATAATAATATTAAATTCAAAAAAAAATATATGAAATTGTAAGGGCACCTGTCACGATCTGCATCCATCTGAATTGGATTGGGCAGTCATACCGTGCAACAATCATCTGCAAGATGCCGTTACTGCTGCCTCGCGCCGCGCGCGCGCTGGATTAGGGAAGCGACCTTCTTACGAACAATCGCATGAAAGCCGTCCACGCGCCCCTCCGCAAACATACCAGAAGCGCTGCAGAAGCGAGGCAGCTGCATCACCATCCTAAAGATATTGTTGTACTGCACCCGTAGAGCATTAGAGTTATGTCGAGAGGAGGATGATAAAGATCAATGGGCACCAAAATATCGTTTGCGCGAGTGATCTCCAGTGATTCAGTTCCCATTCTCAGCACTAAATCCAACATAGACATATATCACATGCATAATCCACATTATTGTGAAGTCAATTGTTATAAGGCCTATTACTATTAATTTTATTATCATTTATAAAATAATTTTTATTTGATTTAATTATTATTGTTATATTATCTGCTTGTCCGTCAAAAGCCCCTTAAAATAATAGAAAAATGAGCTTTTCAGACAATGTTTGTCTCTGGGTTTAGGCCTCATTCACAGGTAAGCCGCTACCGACAAGCAGCGGTCTCGCCTTTTACCATCGCGCACTAAGTGCTAATGTATACTTCGGCACCATATCTTACATTTAGAACTTCATATTGAAGTTAATTGGTTTGGACAGGCGGTTCTTTAATATAGAGCTTCGGTCAGCACAAAGGGAATGCTTTATAATTTTTTGCCTCCGTGGTTACGCATACATCAACAAGCAAGGGAAGTTAAGGGTAAAAAAAAAAATGATGTTACAAAACAGTAAGAATTCAAGCACCTCGATCCCGCGCACGGACTGGCCGCACGAGTCCGCCGGCGCCCCCTCGCCTACCACGTGGCACCACATTCTTGGTTGGTGCCACAGGACCAGACGAGACTACAGCTGTTTCAGCTCCACGAGCTTGAATACGGGCGCTCCTTCGCTCTTTTATTTCTTCTCCGGGACTTGACCTACAGTAAAGCAAACATGCAACATTCTTCAGTTCGTAAATACCATCACATGATAGATACCCCGTTCTAATACATAAATAGAGCTCCCCACTAACACTTGTCCCTGAAAACAGGGTTTTAAAAAAACCTTTTTAACCAAAAACTAAAAATGAAAGAATGGGAATTAAAGTGGGGAAAATCCGTGGATGTCAGTTTCAGATCAGATCAGTTTTCACTATGCAAAAAACTTTTAGATAAAAATAATACGCACATTTCGAGTGTGATGATACTTTGAGCAGCGGGCAGCGAGCAGCTTTGAGCACGTTTCCTTTTAGATGGCTGCCGGGTACGATCATCAGTGTTTGTAGATGGTGCCCGACTTGCCACTCTCGGCCGGATCAGTAGGTTCCGCCTAAAATATGACTTTTTATATTCAAAACACCCTATTCTCGATCCCGCGCACGGACTGGCCGCACGAGTCCGCCCGCCGGCGCCCCCTCGCCTACCACGTGGCTCCACATTCTTGGTTGGTGCCACAGGACCAGACAAGACTACAGCTGTTTCAGCTCCACGAGCTTGAATACGGGCGCTCCTTCGCTCTTTTATTTCTTCTCCGGGACTTGACCTACAGTAAAGCAAACATGCAACATTCTTCAGTTTGTAAATACCATCACATGAAAGATACCCCGTTCCAATACATAAATAGAGCTCCCCACTAACACTTGTCCCTGAAAACAGGGTTTTAAAAAACCTTTTTAACCAAAAACGAAAAATGAAAGAATGGGAATTAAAGTGGGGAAAATCCGTGGATGTCAGTTTCAGATCAGATCAGTTTTCACTATGCAAAAAACTTTTAGATAAAAATAATACGCACATTTCGAGTGTGATGATACTTTGAGCAGCGGTCAGCGAGCAGCTTTGAGCACGTTTCCTTTTAGATGGCTGCCGGGTACGATCATCAGTGTTTGTAGATGGTGCCCGACTTGCCACTCTCGGCCGGATCAGTAGGTTCTGCCTAAAATATGACTTTTTATATTCAAAACACCCTATCCTCGATCCCGCGCACGGACTGGCCGCACGAGTCCGCCGGCACCCCCTCGCCTACCACGTGGCACCACATTCTTGGTTGGTGCCACAGGACCAGACGAGACTACAGCTGTTTCAGCTCCACGAGCTTGAATACGGGCGCTCCTTCGCTCTTTTATTTCTTCTCCGGGACTTGACCTACAGTAAAGCAAACATGCAACATTCTTCAGTTTGTAAATACCATCACATGAAAGATACCCCGTTCCAATACATAAATAGAGCTCCCCACTAACACTTGTCCTTGAAAACAGGGTTTTAAAAAACCTTTTTAACCAAAAACGAAAAATGAAAGAATGGGAATTAAAGTGGGGAAAATCCGTGGATGTCAGTTTCAGATCAGATCAGTTTTTACTTTGCAAAAAAAATGTCTTTGGTCTATTTATAATTTAGAAAATACTGTAATAATTACTTTTTTAATTTGATATCTGTTCGTGTGGAAAAAAATACGGGAAAAACATAAATATAATAATACATACAACATTTATTTTATTTTATTATATTATTATTACAAAATCCACAGCTCTTAATTTAAAACAATAAAATCTTATGTTATCGTATAGCCAATAAAGGAGTTACATTTTATATAATTTGAATATATAAGATAGTCGAGTTTACCAAACAGATAGGTAGTTAACTAAGGACAAAATTTACACTATTTGAATTAAATTAAATTATTATTATTACCAGTGCTATTTTTAAAAAACAATTAAAAATACAAAATATGTGTATACAGTGTATGAAAAATACTGACGAATAAAATAAAAACAGGTTTTCTAAGAATATTGGTATAAATGCTACTTTTAATGAGATGTTTGAATAATGTGTTCAAACTCCCAGTTCCCAGTTCCTCCTCCATTATTTTCAGTGTTTCTTTCTTAAAGGTTTCCTTGCTATTATGAAATATGTCGTTCTGATAAAACTCCTTGTTGTAAACACTCTGTATTCTATTAATTACCGAATACTAAGCATAGTTTGTAGATGAGTGTGAGACAGCAAACAGCTTAGTATGTCTTGTACGAGTACTCGGAGCACAAAAACGCAAAACTACTTGAAAGTTCAGGACAATCAATATATCCATTACACAAGCCATGTAGGAATGTCATATCTATCAACCTACAACGATTTTGAAGGCTTGTAAGATTATGAAAACTGTAGGAATCATTATAGCTTTTAAAGTATTTATGTTTTCTGTAATTTAAATGTTTCACAATTCTATACTGAATGTTTTCTAACTTGTCAATATACATTAAATAGTGTGGGTTCCAAATGGTGCTACAATATTCAAGGATACTCCTGACATATGAATAATAGAGCAGTTTTATACATGAGGTATCAGAAAAAGGTTTACTTATTCTTAAAAACAATCCAAGGCTTTTAAAAGATTTATTTATAATTGTTTCAATATGTTCAAAAAATGTTAGTTTCACGTCAAGCATTATTCCTAGATCTCGAACTAAATCCGCTTTATTAATGTTCATTTTAGCACTTACACAGCTACGCACACATACATACATACATAAATAACAGTTTGTATTATTTGTGGCGTCTTTTTATTAACTAAAAATCAATTTTTTATTGGTTTTCTGTAAATTTCGATAGATTTTATATAGATTTTTTATAGATTGGTGAAAATTTCACACAGTGCCATCTGGTCCCAAAGTAAGCTAAGCACAGCTTGTATCATGGGAACCAGACAAGTGATATACTTATATAATTTTTTTATAAATACATATATATAATACATTATATTAACACCCCCGAAATATAACAAACATCTGTGTTTTATCAATTATACAATGGATATTAATTGACCACCATCTTATAACGATGGGTCCAGTTTTTCTTCATAAATGTTCACAGCTGTTGAACTACTGCACATAACGTGAAATATCAGCAATCTTTATCCATTTCTCATGTTTTATTTTTCAGTGACGTTGCACCGCGCAAATCTTTGAAACATATTTCATGCCCGCACCATCAATTAAAGCATTATCCGCTATCGCTCCCCACCACTCACTGCAGCCTTTACCATGCAGTGGACAGTGGAAGCGATAAAGTGCATAAAAATAAAATATATGCTGTTTCGGAGTTTTAGACCGCCTGATCGACTTAACCCAATTAATGATTACATATTCTAAGTGACAATATTAGTGAATATCACTCATCGATTTGCCATTCAAAACAACGTTGTATAAATGTATGCAAAATTTCAGTACAGGAGGGCGTAACAGATTTAAAATTTAATAGTAAGATTTGACCCAATTTGTGTTCCAAACTCCACGAGCCAAACTGACTCTCATCAATTAAAATCTGTTAAAAAAAAGCTAGTCTCTTAGTTTTACTAAAACAATTAAATACTAACAGTGGTCTTTTTCACGCTCTGCTTATAGCTAAGGTCGAACTTAAACGGTTTACTGAAATCGTTTCGTCCTGCCTTCGCCCACCTCGTGACTTCAGCCCGTTGGTTTCAGGCCTTAAAATGATCGATAACACCGCTGTATTATTAACAGGCAATTGCTTTGAAGATAACCATACTGGACTTTACGGGTAAACAAGAGGGTAAACAGAAAGAGTTTCCGTTAAGTTTTGTTAGGGAAATTTAAAGGTCAAGTAAGGGCGTAATTTGTCCCATTTTGTCCCATTAAATTATATTTCACTGGAAAATCGATAATTCTAATATTTATACATGAATCAGAGCAAAAACTTTGTTTGGGTCTTTATCAATAATACACGCTTTAGATTTTCTAAAAATGTAATCTCATTTACTGAATTACAGACAATTACCAATACGTATCTAGAGGTATAATTCATATGTCAGCGGTTCATGATCATTATTTAGAGTCTGTATGACAAAGATTTAAAAGCAGGTGATATTATCCGATGTTCTATGAAGGCTCAAAATAAAGTAAAATACCTTATTATCCTGTTGTCCGTCAGATCAAAGGTTATTGCCCAAGAATTTGCATTCAGTAGCTGTGAAAAATAGAGAGCTAATAACGGTTTCTTCGGCAATTTCGTCTGAGTGCTCGTCAAAAATGTAGGTTTGACATAAAGCGCCCGTGTGCAATAATTCACCAAATATTTAAAAGTATTTGATAAAGTTACTAAAAATAGTAAATAAAATATAATAATAATAACATAACTTGCACAAGTAAAATAACAAATAATTAGTAAAATTATAACCCAGATTGCTAATTAACCTAATACCTCCAACAACCGCATAAGCTTAACATTATTAATAGGTTACCGCTTAACATCAGGTGGTCAGCTCGTTCTGTCACCTAAATCACTTAAAAAAACGAAATAAAGTTCTAAAATACTTGACATAAGTCGCCAAGACTCCATGAGAAGTAGCTTGGGGTGAGAGAGAAAATATGCCTAATCATTATGGCTCATAATTATGCTCCATGTGAGAAACAAACTACGAAGACTTGCTACCAACTTTGACCTGCGCCCTTTACTTAAAGCTCAGGGAACTTGTAATAAACCTTGGTTTGGTTTAATCAACTAATCTTCATAGTCTCTCCATCAACGAACTGGTATTATATGGATCGTTTAGACATAAAATACAAGGTTTTTTTTTTATCTTTAACCAGTTTAAAATTCAGTCGTAACTAATGGCAATGATACTTAACCTACCAGTCCGGTATCATGTAACTTTTTTTAAGAATAAGGCTCCAAATACAATTCAAATTGATGAGGTTACAAGAGAGAAATGTATTCAAAACAAAAACACTGGCTTACTCCCACCCAGTATGAAAGTGAACGACAAATTTACTATGCTAGCAAACCAATTTTTGTAAGTCACAAGCCCACTAACTCCTTAAATTTAGCCTGAATAACTGGTTGACGAGTTTTACGAACTTATAAGAATGAATTATTTGTGTCATGTTATTTTCTGTCTTCGGGTAGTTTATATTTCAAATTCAGAAAACCCAAACTAATAGCTTATAAATCATTAACTGCGTTTCTAAATAAGGCCCTTGTGTAAAACATAGACGAAGAATATCAAAACTAATGGTGGTGGTAGAGTTTGGTAATAAAAACTGGTATTTCAGTTTAATAATATATGGAAGGCTTCGTTCGACGGTTTTAGAAAGGAATGCCAATTGAAGCAAAAGTAAATTGCAAAACCCTTTCAGCCCCGAGTTACACGAATTTCGAGCTAAGTTCTCGAATAAACAGAACCTTTGGCCCCGGCGAAACGAAAAAATACCTTTCCACTGCATTTGTTCAGACGTACCGTTCATCGTACCTGCGAATAAAGAAGGTAAAAGCATGACCGATTCGATGAAATCCCTTCAGCCAGTGCCGGCCAGGCGACCCGAAAAATTGTCTGCAATATCTTGAGCAGTATACACGTCCTTTAATAATGAGAGAGTGGGTAACGTTCGAGGGTCGGCCAAATTGAAGCAGCACCGGCGCACCCATTGTGTTCCAAACACTCATTTTTATTACTGGCCGACCATTTAATTTACCCGTCTGTCCCTGTGTCCCTATGTTTCAACCGTAACTGTCATGACATGACCGTGTTTGAACTTTGTGAAGGTATTTCTGGTTTGCACGGGAGCGAAAAGAGAGATGTAAATTAAAAATTTGCATGAGTAAATGTTGAAATTTTATTTTTGGTTTGCTGACGCCGATTTTTCGTTTAATGGAAATGCCAAACTACTTATAATTTTGTTTTGAGACGAGAATATTTTAGTTGCAAAAAAAAAAACAGTATGACAATGAATATCTTCGCGTCGACTTTATTAAATCTGAATAACAAAAACCTCCATGAATTATATGTACTTTCCTATTAAAATTCTTATATATATTTTTTTCAAATTGAAAGCTTTATTTCACTATTTTGTTACAATGATGAAATCAAAAATGGTATAGATAATTAAAAATACAAAAAAAAATGCAGTTTTGCGTGGCACTACGGTACTTTCAGACGGTATTTTACACCAGATCTTCCTAATCTACTCCCACAGGTTAAAAATCTGCCACCGAGTATACCAGCAGCCTATTCTGAGCAACTCAGCCCAGACGTTGCGTGACGTCAGATATGTATCCAAACGCAAACACGTAAGCGGATGGACCGCTGGTGTCTAATTATATAATAATATATATAATAATAATAATAGTTTAGTGTCATATTAGAAACAGTACAAAAACAGAAGATTCATGTTTTGAAAATTGTGACCAATGAGACCTAAACTTAGAATACTTGTATTCTAATATGCAGTATGCAAGTCACATTGTAATCCTCTGTACGGTTTTTACGCCCACAATACTTATGAGATTAATTTTACTGACGGTTTTGTGATCCTTTGTTGTATAGTGTGTTATGGTAGTTCGATTCTACGACCGTCAAGGAGTGATTGAGCACCACCTACCTCTTCACGCTCTCCACGGCAGCAGCAGTCAGGACCATGCACGGCACAGCACGACACGTCAGCGGGAGTTCAGGAGGAATTCGGGAGTCCAGTAAACACAGCACGGTAGTCGATAATAACCACAACACAGGGGGCTAGAACGTCTAGCTTCAGGATTGAATGCAGGCTTTCGACACGGTCGAATGAGAATTTGCGCACAGAACGTCTGCACTCCGCAGCGCACAAAGGCCGCCTTGACACAGCGCGGTTTGCGATCGAGAGAGGACAGTAACTCTTACACCTACCCTCAATCATGATGAATACATGATGAAGTCTCGTGTACTCGTTTCCCTGGCATCCGCCTACTCGTATACCAATTATACTTTCGTATAGCAGCACTACAATGGTATAATCCCCCATTCTTCAAGTCGGATCAACAGCCGTGTCATGCGTTAAGGGATGCCATTATGTGTCCTGTAGATAGACATGTCCGAGTGACCGCTCGCCTCCCTCTAGTGTGACATTTTGACGTGTAGGATCTGGGGTTAGGGTATGTGCTGAGTAATTGGAATTGAAATATTCTGACATTTACTATTAAGTAGTTTGGAATATAGCCTGTAGTATTAAATTATGTATGAAGATTATCCAACGTTTTAGTTGTAATATTTTTTCTTTGTTTTTTTTATGGTTTGTGCTGCATAAAGTCATCTATTTTTTTAAATGCAAAGTTTGTTTGTTGATTCTTCACTGCAAAAGAACTAAATTGATTTGACCGATACATTTACTCCTAAGGTGTACACTATAATGTAATTTAAAAGAAAAATCTTTATTGTTATTGATTTTATTTTATTTTAAACTTCATAGAAGACGTCAAATTGTCGGTTTCAGCTTAGTCAAGCATTAACCCATGCTAAAAGCTCTCTGAGTGTTGAATGAAATTCTATTAACAGTGTGAGAATATGCGACCAAGCATCAAACAATGTTTCGGAATCCTCCCTTTAAGACAAGTTCTCAGTCAAGGCGTTGAGTGGATCCACTATCTGATAACATCGTAGTAATATTAGTAAGTAACGAAACGAGCAGATGGCCAACCTCATATAAAGCGATAATCTCGCCCCATATGAGAAGCAATACGATTTGGGTCCTCAATTAGAAAATAGGTAATAATATTGCTAAGCTTGACTCCTGTTCTAACCCTATCCGACCCTCCATTGAAGAATATTAATAATAAAAAGTTATCGTATGAAATTCTATCCACTAAATACTCCATCAACAAAGCCGTCGAAACGTTCCTAATCTGGCTATAGTCGTGCGAACCAGTCTGCGCCGCTAGGCCGTAGGTGTCATCATTCCATATAATCCTATCGATTCGCGCCCGATGGCTTCCCTAATTCCGTATCGGATTACAATATCTATTGTTTTACCTTTCGGTAAGTGTATTAACTAATTAGTTGGTGTCGGATTTGATTTAACGGTCTCTTCGAGGTATTTTGATTTTGTTTGTGTTATTGCAGTCACTCCAGGCGACATTTCAATGTTAGTTTCAAGTCGGAAGAACCCAGGACAATCTATCCAGCATTTTAGTTTTGTCACTGAGATATTTGTTTATTACCTTTATGTAAGATTACATGGGCATTCCTCTACTAAGAGTGACTAATCTAATCGGAGTGACAAATGAATGACACGTATGTTTTCTAAAATTGAATTGAAAACGGCTTATGTGGCTTATGGCAGTGACCAGTGGGTTGAGAGTCAGTTTTTGTACTAATGAGCTTCCATGCTATTTCTTTGATCAAATCAGCACTTCCAATACCCTAGAAAAGATTTCGAATAAAATAAAGCGAATGAACGTTATGAGGGACATTAGGATCAGAAATGTCACAAGTGATATTGATTCTAAAATGTCAAATGTGACTCATGATACCACGTTGTCACTTGCCCCGCTTTACCCTTTAGGTGATATTTACAAACACAATCTCCGTATAAAATTAGGCATAGTGATCCACTATATACAAAATATACTGGCCTCGCAGCACAGTGGGTTCGTAAACCCTACTTTCTGCGCTGTAGGTCGTGGGCTCGATTCTCACCCAGGACAAACATTGCTGTGACGAACATAGATGTTTTTCTGTGTCTGGGTGTTAATATGTATTATATGTATGTATTTACAAAAAAAAAGTATTTATATTACTTATAAATACTTATAAAAAAAGTATTATTCTATTAGTTATCTGGTTCCCATGACAAGCTATGCTTAGCTCACTTTGGGGGTAGATGTGTGAAATGTCCACCATTATTTATTTATTTATTTATGCGCCCGTAACAATAAGACGCGAATGTGGAATGTCTCGAGTGCTTGTAATTTGTGCCATATTCTATCTTGAAGAATCCGACATGTCTAAACCCAAGCCTGAAGACTAGAACTTGTGCTAAGTTCGCCCGGAGAAGTACTGCCACCACAGCTGGTAATCTGCCGCCAAGCAGTGATGCACTCGTGTTGCTGTGTTCCGGTGGAAGGGAGTGGGTGCCTGGTGGGCCATCAGTTCGTTCAGTCACGTAAATCACATAAAAAAACTTGTTATCTACCAATGTAGCCAATATACAAGAAATCTCCCAAGATGTAATAAGGCCTATTCACTATATCTATTTGACAGTAGGCCAGGGTGAAGAAACCTTTCTAAGTATTGGTTTACAGATGTAATGAATTATGAATGAACATTATATCTATCCTACTAGCTAAGGCCAAATTTATTGGACTTCTATTTTCCTACTATTCTATACAGATTTCATGATAGAAGCAATAGGCTAATAACAGTGTTGAAATCAGATGACAAACAAACCCATAAACATCGCATTTTATTATTAATATCAGTATATTGACCTGGAAATGCTGAGTAGAAAATGTTCTGCCCCTTGTGGATATATTTGAATATATTTTCCTTTGGAATCGTTCTCGCGTTTTCACATTAAGAACTAATTTTGTGATATTTGTGCCAAGATATAAAACCACTCTTTCAGAGCATGGTGGTGCAGTGGTGTAAACACAGTCTTTGAATCTGGATGTCACCAGTTCAAATCCAGAATACAAAGAGGGTTTTCGCTTGAATAAATTATATTATTATGCGATATAGGAACAACTAATTAAACCTGGTAATTGGTACTTAGGAAAAAAAACGAATTAATGTGACATCAGCTAATCCGGATAGGGCACTGATGTTTTTTGTGAGGAAGTTACGGAACGAGCATATGGCCCACCTGTTGTTAAGTAACATCTGCCCACAACAAACCTGTCGATAGCCTGTGGCCCTGTGGAATTATTATTATCATTATTAAAAACACCTATATAGTAAATGAGGTCAATATATCGACTGGTCTCACAGCTCAGTTGGTAGTAGAAATTCTGTCTTCTGAGCCGTAGGCTGGGGGTTTAATAACCAACCAGGAGAAATATTAGGATTAGAAATTTAGGACAAACTATTTTGTTTAAATACTAAATACTTAATGTATTTAGTTACAAATGTAAATCGTGTTATATAGTGCTCTATTATCTATTAGTGCGAGATAAGTTAAAACCACTTTTTGTTTGAAAGACTGTAAGTAACTCGAAAAGAATATGTAATATTGTTTGATACCGTTTTATGGATAGCTATTGAAATAGATAAAGAAGCTTACAAGAAAACACCTAAAAGTATTTTAACGGCTCCATAAAAATGTTATCAGTCCGAACTCTAAAGGCTGTAGACAAAGTCATAAACTGATAACAGATCTTCGCCGTTTTTGTAAGTAAGTTGTAGGCAGTTAAAGGCTAGCATTCAACAATGCGACAATACGCCTACTTATCACTTAAATCTTTATTTTAAAATCTCTATTGGAAATGCAATGATTGGAGTTAGATTGATGAGAAATTTAAATGCCAAGGCAAAATAAATAAATGCTTAAACTTCTTCGCTTGGTTTTTCAGTCCATACTTCATAATAAATCAATTAATTCAATATTATGTGCGCGGCCACCGCATGACAGTTTTATTCAGCATTAGCTGTTGCCCGCGACTTCGTCCGCAAGGAATTCGGTTTTATCACGCACCCCTATTTTACCCCTCGGAAAAGTAGCCTAAGTAGCTCCTTGTTACATCAGCTATCTGCCAGTGAAAATACCGTCAAAATCGGTCCAGCCATTTCAGAGATTAGCCGGAACAAACAGACAGACAGACAAAAATTGTAAAAAATGTTGTTTTGGTAGGTATATGTACCGTGTATACATCCATATGCACTTAGTAAAAAGCGGTTATTTTAATATTACAAACAGAAACTCCGATTTTATGTATTTGTATAGATTAGCGAAAGTGAACTTTATGTACTTGGCAATAACATTCAGAAGCCGCCGCTTGGACCACTGCGTAGGGTCAGCAGAACAAATGTGTCAAATAAACTCGGTCTAAGAGATAAGATTTCTTATATCCCTCCATCAGAAAGATGGCAAAAGATTGAGTCAATTCGCATAGTTTGGCTACAGTTGTAACATCAATGTACTCCGCATTGGTAGATAATGTCCTTTACTCTCTAGTAGTCTTCTGAGTGTAATTTAAAAAGCGATTGGCTACGTATTGGGTACGCACGTACCTACGTACCATAATGCCTACATATCGGATGGGAAGCCACAAAACGAGCGAACACATTTAATCGCATCTTTCAAAGAAATGTATTTTGCAAAAGACTTATTGCATGTTTTTATAATACATAATTTTAATTTAAGTTTTTTTTAATGAACTTTTATGCTCATTTAAGCTTCGACAAACATTAATTTTCGAATTAAATTGAAATTAAAAAAAAAATATTTGCTGGTTTTGAAGACTATCTACCAAATACCTAAACAAAATATTTTATATTATTTTTTCTGGATTAACTGTCTGTGTAAAATCGTTATGAAAAAATATAGCTTTTAGTCCAAATTATGCCAAACAAATACGATACACACTATTTTAACGTAGGATATTTTCGTCAACCTACAGCAAGCTAAACAGAGGTGTCCTGGGAGCGCTACGGGGCGGGGGTGAGAAGTTTCGTAATTTTCAAGTTCAAATAAACACCCTTCCATTAAAGAGAATTGACGTACCATGGTGGGACTCAAACCGTAATCAGACTGTGAAATAATCATTTGACTTTACATATTAAATTCATCATACTGATCTTGCCCATCCAATTTATTTGATGTTTGATTAAAAATACGAAGTCGTGTATTAAGAGCGAATATTTTGTTACGGGCCTCAGATAAAGTAAGTTCAAAGAAGCACGTTTTTGCTTTACCAATTGGAGTTCTGATGAGTTTTTTCCTCTTGCTCAGATAGAGTTGAAACGGATGCTCATCTAAGCAAAATTTCGCAAAAATGCTTAATTAGAGTATCGGTTACCTATTTCGTCTCTGTATAAAACAATTATTACTTAGAAACATGTCATGGAGAGTTTGTTATAACAATCAGATGAACTTTATGCTAAAGATCTAAGAGCGCCTATGCTGGCTGATCTAAATCGAACCAGATGTTTACTATTTGCGCCTTTGTTTTAAGCGTGCATCTTATTTGCCTCGTTACTGGTCTTTAAAACATAATACTATATACTTCACCGTGGTATGTTATAGACAACAAAATTTATAAGGTATCTGGTTCAGGATTAGAATTGAACCAATAGGTTTTTCGCTTTTAAAAATGAATTTAAGCTTATTGATCTAAACGGTTAAAGGGAAACGCGATGAAACCAAAAATTCAAACGCGTTTTTCATCTACCTATCTAAGTAATGCTGTACTCTTGCTTATCAAGAGTAGGGCTCCAAGGCTGTCTTATCAGACTTAGATACAGTATTACTAAGGTAGTGAACCGCCACTAGTACCGCCGCCGCCTCGCTGGCCCTCTGGCAAAAGTAATAAACGATCGCTCGGTGTAAACATTATGCGTTGTCACGCACGGGTCAAACCCCGTAATGAATGCGCACGCAGACGCCGAGGTCTGTTTGCAAAAATCGACTTTGGCACTCGGCAGCTGGGAAAAATTGTGTTTTTAATTTTAGTGGTTTTTCTTCTCCTTAGTGTCGTTTTTATGATGATTCTTCATCTAAACACTCAATTTTCTAACCATTTACTATTGAGGTTATCTTGTTTTCTATTATGTTACAATTTGGATTATACTGACCAATCTCAGTGTGAAGTAAGCGAGTGTTGTGAGCGTACCGCGATATCGCTATCACCTTGTTACCTTTTGAAAAAAAGGAAGCCCTCCTTTTTTCCTGGTTTCTTGGCTGTTCTTCCCATGGAGGGTCGGATAGGGTTTACATACAGGCGTCCAACTTAGCGATAAGTACAAGTGACCTTATGCTTTGAATATACTTGACGTTTTCAAGCCATTTCTTCATGAATTCTATGTAAATAAAGTTTTTGACTTTGACTTTGTTTTTCTACAAATCGAAATTAAAAATAATTAAATAAATACATATGGAGGAGTTCCATTCTACTATTTCAAAAATCGCCTAGACACACAGAAAGAAAGAAAGAAAGATAAATATTTATTTTGCGATACATTATAAATAAAATTAGGTACAAATAAAAGAAAATGTGGTTTGTAACAGCAAAAAAAGGCTACCACTCAGCATGTGCTGTATCAGCGGTGTGGCCGCTCAGGGCTGGTTTTCTATACAGATACTATATTTAATATTTTCTTCAGTTATATCCCACCAGTGCGTTTATCCAGTTTCCAACCCAGTTGTGTAAAATTAACATAAAAAATGCATTCCCCGAGTCAGCGTCAAACTTCAAGATCTTTACGGGATGGTCATTAGTTAACGTCGCGGCGGTTTTCGCACTAAATTTGAAAAAAACTGAATTGTTTATCCGACGGGAATCTGGCGGGTCGCCAAAAGGTCGTCCCGCGTCGCCAACACCTGAGCTTGTAATAGCACACCGCATTTTGCTGATTGTTGAACGGTCACGATATTTTACCCATACTGATCTGGTGGACATTTTAGAATCTTTTGTGATACTTTGATATATTTTAATAATGTTCGGGACAGGCCTCGGACTTACTTAGGCTGAGTAAATTCATATCATTACACACCCGTGAATAGATTAGAGTTAGAATTAGCTTATGTGGACAAATTGGATTAAGGGCTTTTAGTCAGTTTTTCTTTTTCATGAAGTAAATACTAAACAACTACAAGATTAGTAAGACTGTTATTTCTGTCCGTAACAAAAGCAATATGACTTGGTTCCTGGTCTGCTTGGACCTTTATCACATCTCGATACGCTCGTTACTCTGAGACGTGAAGATGGAAAGTCACATGTGCTTATGTAACTTTTAAAACTTTCTGCAAGGCTAATCGAATTAAGATTTAATTAAATTTTGACAGGCCTCACAGCTCAGCTGGTAGTAACTCTGCCTTCTGCGCTGTAGGTCGTAGGTTCGATTCCAACCCAGTACAAACATTTGTGTGACGAATATAGATGTTTGTTCTGTGTCTGGGTGTTAATAAATATATGTATGTATGTACAAAAAAGTATATATGTATTCTATTAGTTGTCTGGTTCCCATAGTACAAGCTACGCTTAGCAAGATAAGCATAGGGCTAGATGGCGCTGTGTAAATTGTCCACTAATATTATTATTATTATTAAAATCATAATACTCCATTCTAAACTGCATTCATGGGTTTGATCCTGCGATATCCCGATCGGTATATTAAGTCTGTATCGAAAGGGCTAACACGCCCTCGCAAAAAGATGTAAAAATTATAAGAGAAACCTAAATGATAAAGAAAAGTATATATTTCCCACATGCACGCTAAAAAGGCTATTTGCATATATGAACCAACCTTAAATAATCAATTCGTACCCTGCCGTAAGCTTGGATACACGGGTGCAGGTAACGAGCTGAACGCTAAGTAAATTCATATCATTACACACCCATGAATAGATTAGGCTTGTCTGGACAAATCGAATTAAGGGCTGTCAGTTGTTTTTTTTTTTCATGAAGAAAATACTAAGCAACTGCTGGATTACTTGGTAATTTCTTTGATGTAAGATTTGTTCTAGCTGTCAGATGATATTGGTAATGAATGACTTTAGGAATGTATTCGCTGAGTTGCAAGTGGAAAAATAATGGCGGCGATCAGTTACCCCTTGTCATGGCAACTTCATTGTTTTTTTTATATATCCAACGTTAGACTGCGGTCTAACTAACGATACGACTACAGGTCTGATGCAAGTAATCGAAAACTACCCGCATTTACTCAGAAAAACTAACAACACTCAGGCATAGGTTGAACTCGCTTCTCGTTTTCCGTTTATTTATTTATATTAGTGCAGATGGAGTATTGCAGCATCCGTACCTTCTGAATAGGGAATCAAGTTCAAGTCATCAGTTTTCAAGTAATAATAATAATAATAAAGTTTATATGATCTTTTTACAAAACAGCTTAACTTACTTAGAATTATATTTATATAACAGTATCTACGATAAGACAATAAATCTTATCGTATACATTTATTACCTAATAATTCAGTATCGACTAATCTGACTATCCGTGACAATAATTAAGCAGCAAAAAAATGACAACTACCCTCCGCGCTAAGTAGAATAAGTACAATTTTAAAAGGCACTCACCAAAGAAATGACGCAACCACTAAATCTACCGCCCGTCATACGGGCCCCGTAGACGCCGGGGGCCCCGCGCGGTATGTCCACTATTTGGTCCAGCTCGGGACACGAGACTTGCATCAGCTTGTTCAGGGAAGTAAGATTGCGATCTTACGTGGTTTGAAGTGACGATGCGGTGCACGAAGAAGAAGAAGAAAGAAAAAGCATTTCTTTAGAGTATGAGTAACCTATTCACTCTCCCCTTAAAGATTTCCAGATTATAGTTTTCGGGAAATACAGATGTTAGTAAGTAGTTCCCTCTACGTTCTCACATTATTGTAAGAAAAAAGAAAACTTTTTCATTCAAGGAAAAAAACTTGAATATACTATATGTTGTATTGATAAATCACTTTTTCTCTTGGTTTCCTCTTCTTCTTCTTCTGTAACACTTATTTTCATATATCTATGATATTGCTATGAGATGAGCTCATACAAATATGAATGTATCTCTATGAAATGAGGTTTCGTTCCATCCAATAGACAGTCAAATAAAACCACCTTGCTAAAACAGGACATCGGGAGAACGTGGAGCATAACGTACCATTTAAAACGACATAGCTCGGAGTGAATCTGTGCGGGTTTGGCAACCAGCCAAATCAACACCTTCCATAATAGCTGTGGCAGGTCTTTTGGAATAGTCACGGAAGTCTAAAACTACTACTGGGTCTTACTAGTGTCTTGACTACTAGAAAAATCAAAAATGTTCTTTCTTTATTTTTTACTGTACACAGAAAACATAATACAAAAAAGTCATAAGTAATGCATGTACAAATAAAAAGAGTTCTCTTCCAGCAAACCTTTAAGGCTAGAGAGAGGCGATTTTATAAAGGTAGGACGTGTACATAATAAAGTTACAATAAACTAAATTTTTAAAGGGTTTAAAAATCATATTGTTATCATTTTTTAAAATAAAAAGTATATTAACTCTATACTCTAATTGAAGGGAATAGAAGGAAAGGGAAGAACTCGGCCCTCGTTTACACGTTGCAAGCTTATCGTTCTCAAAATGGAACTACAAATTGCAAACCAAAGCGGAACCAGTTTGTAAAGCCAAAGCCAAACCAAACCATAGCTTTTAGAAGTCAACATAGTCGGCACAAGACAATATTTCACATAAATAAGCGTGTTTTCGATGTTCACCTTACGGCAGCGGAAACTGCTATGTTGGCACTGCCTACGACAAATTAATAGGCCATAACATACGATATATCGTTATTGGCTTACAGGTGTCTCTGCAAAAAGTTGGTTTCGGCGTCAGAGTAACATTTATAACGATAGCATTAGTTTCTACATCCAATTATTTCTAGATTTTATATGTAACTAGTTTCTACCAGCCAACGGGGATACAAAAAAATATGTATGTTATTCCGGATTATAGTTATGTACTAAATATCATTTCAGTGTGAGAAAAGATACACGTGATACTTGCTAATAGAGCAATAATAAGGTTTCCACTTTTAAAATCTTTTTTTACTTACCATTAAAAGTAAACTTTCAAAGTTATATACATAGATAAACCATTTAAGTGTTTTAAAACTGAGATAAAAATTTCAATGTGTATTATCTTTGTTAGTATTATAGTATTTCAAACAAATTATATTTTCACATCAGTAAATTTGATATTGAAAATTGACATTTGAAGGACTATCGTGTTCGAATACAACCCTAAAAATATTCTCCTGGTTCATACTTTTAAGTTTCACGCTACAGTTTTCTATTTTATATTCTCAGGCACAAACCTTATGTGCCTGAGCGTAAAGCTGGGAAAATCTGGACAGTTTGCAATATGTTGTTATAGTTTTCCAGAACAATAGATGCGCTGCATTTTTCATTCCAATTTTGATGAACTTTCTATGTGCAAAACAATACCGCGAATTGACGATCAGCGTGACCGTGCTGACACTTGTGCACATCTGAATTAAATTTAAAGTATATGTATCACTTGCCCCGACTTCACTCGTGTGACATTTGCAGAATGCATGATCGATTTCATAATAACGCCTTACAACAAAATGCGGAATACGTATATTTGAAAACAGTTTTTTTTAATATTATACCATTTGTTTTAATACATATGAGAATGAGAATCCTAAGAATTATATTATACAATCGTAACTGCACTTGGCCACAATAAATAGTCATCGGATTATGGTCCAGAAGTTGTTTATATATTTGCACTGTAATACCAAATACCAAAATAACTTTTGTCGTTAAAGCTAATACCAATTGTACCCCGCTGTGGTTATAAACTCTAAGGTGATATTCAATGTAGTCATAGAGTTACAGATCAATATATTTTGCGACCTATACAATATTTACTATTAGGTTTAAAATACTTAGGTATTACCTAATATGTAAATTGAAGCTTTTGCACGACATCACATTTCTGTATTCAACTGCATAACATACTGTTTGAACGGAAGAATACAGGACGTGCCCGTTATGCATGTTTGCAATGCGGAAAAACATATTTAAATATTATTTCAACGTATATTTTTGTCAACTATCAACGAAAATTTTTTTTGTCGAAGCTTGACTGAGAGCTTAAATTGAGCATATTTTCAGTACAATTTATTTGTCTCATAAATATTTGCTTACATAAAACACTTGAATAGTATTTTTTTACTGTTTGGTAATTACATTAATTACTTGAATTAAATAGCACGCCAATTAAAAAGAGTACTCAGGCATAATAGTATTAAATGAACGCCTTTATTCAGTAATAAATAGTAACTAGCCCAAGTAGGATAGTGACTCGGGGGCTACTTCTGAACTAATGTGACCTATAATAACTATTTCAATTGTCACTGAATGAAAATGACTTTTGCAAAAACAAAGACTCAGTTTAACTTTTAAATTCTTTTAAAAAAAAAAAACAGGTTTTCAGCGGTAAGATAACACTCCAATATCTCCATTATCCATATTCAAATCAAGTATACATAATACATCACCAAAATTTGTCAGTTTCTATTAGCATCTGGAATATTGATTGACTCACTCGAAAGATATGGAAAATTGAACAACTTGAGTTTATTGAAAATACAAAAACACAGCTGTTGCTGCTATACAGAAACTTTCTTCCATAATAACATACAAAAATGCGAACTTTTTGCCAAAATAACGAGTTTTTGAAAAACACTGTGATTTAAATGACACTACAATATGTCTTTGTTTAGATGTCTAAACTGTTTATCAATACTAATATCGGCCAATTTGGGCAAAGTTATGAACGCAATTTTGTCACAGCTTATGATATATGGATAATTAACGGTTTAAAGGTTGGCAGCGACTGGTTCTGGTCTGTTGCCAAGATTTACCTCGCCGCTTTGTTTCTATCAGATAACAGTCATTGGAAGATTACTATTTAGATAATAGTGAAAAAATGTAGAAGAAAATGTAACTTTACTCGCTCTTACAGACTTTGCAGAGTGGTTATTTTACAGGGCATTGCTTTGCGTGCTATCTGCTCGTATGTACCAGCTACCACATTTTATTTTGATAGAATGAATGAAAGTTTATGATACACATATTGGCGAATTATTTGAATAAAAACTGAACAGGGTATCTATTTATACAAATACATACACTCATAATTCAAATATAAATAACACTAATATTATACATAGAAGAATGACAGTTTGTTCGAACCGATATAATTATATTTGTTACACTTTAACTTCAAAAGTACACTACGGAAATTCAGAACAGATAGATAATTACTTTGCGCATCAAAAACCCGAATTAATCGCCAATGAAAGAGAATGATTCCTGTTTATCTTGTAGGTACTTGGATGACATATTTTTTTTCAGTTATTTTTATATAAAAACCTTTTAACAAAAACTTTAATTTTTTTATACGACGCGGGTGAATAGGCGTAAAGAAACTAGTTATTTGTGTAACTATAATATCATCTCAGTCTTGATCCCACAGTAAGATTTTGTTTGTTATGAGTATCAGTAGCTGGTATAAGTATTGTGGAAACTCAATACGCTGAGAAGAGTCAGTTGTTATTTTCTCATACAACAATAGACTCTTTGAGGTACTAAAAAAAATATGTATCTCAAAAAATATATAAATCATCTAACAATCGTCTAGGTACCTCAAATCGCCATTGAATCTGAAAATTGTATTGATAGCGGCAACAGAGTATTTCAACAATATAAGCTTGTTTGTACCACCATTTGAACCAAGCAAACAAGTTTGAAAACGAAATAACATTTATTTACTCCAACACATTAAACCGTGACCAAATAACCATAAAGTGAGATCACAGTAGACTCGCCGACATAACACCACAAGTTGCCAACAAAATAAATTATGCGACACTAATTCCACGATACGGAGAAAAATACACCTCAACTATACCATTAGCCCAACACTTAACACTTAATCGGCTAATTCGTAGTCGTGACACATTTGGCACCTCGTAACGTTACGCGATGACTGAGTGAGAGAGACTGTTTCAAATTAATGCTCAAAAATATTTTTTTTATGTAATTTGGGTGGTCGAACTAGCTGACGGATGATCGGTATAAAACTGTATTTCACAGTTATTTAAAAGTAAAATCTAATGTTTGCAAATCCTTCAACTATAGTGTGAAGAGACATAATTAACTGAGATGGGAGAGCACATAAGCCCCCAGCATTTTTTTTATGTTATTCTTGGGGCGGAACTAGCTGACAGTCCACCTGATGTTAAGTGGTAACCGCCGCCCATAGAGAACAACAATACTACTCAAGTCCTCTCCACCAAAGTATGAGATGAACTAAGTCGCATTGCGTTGCGTCCATCACCCCGAGACGGGAATGTTACGTCTCATGCGTCAGCAATTTCACCGGCACCCACTCCCTTCCACCGGAACACAGCAACAGGAGTGCATCACTGCTTCGCGGCAGATTACCAGGTGTGGTGGCAGTACTTCTCCGGGCGAACTTGGCACAAGTTCTACTGCTACTTTGGCTTGCTCCTTTCGCACCACTCGGGAGACACGTGTTGGGAGGGATTCAAAGGGTGGTCACCTACGGACGTGAGGAACCTGGGCCACTTTTGAAACATGCGAAGATTTGCTACGCATGTACGCTTTAATCTTCATCTTGCGCCTTATATTATATATATTAGCCCCTCATAGCGATAATTATAACAATAACAAGCCACTTTCTGAAAAGGTTTCATATTATTTTAAAGTTTCTCTTTATTTCGTTGTGCCTATTGGCAATAGGTCCCTGTAGGTATTTTCATTGAATTCTCTCGTCATACTCTTCAGTGTAGCGTTTATTTTCTTTCATCTTCTACATTTATGATTAGTCTATTTTCTTCACTTATTTTGTTTTTCTGTATCACAATTGCTTTCCATAGTAATAATTATTATCCAGGATATTTAAAAAGCCTCATACCATGACTAAGTAAATAGCCAATGAGAAGGTAAGGTGACACTTTCATATAGGAGTATTATTATATTACCCTGTCGCTGCTTTTTGTCTACCCGCCTATATCATACGTCCCACAGAGCCAAAATTTAATTAAACTTTTAATGAGCCGAGCTATTTGTATTTAGCCGTGTAATAGATGAATAAATTATGTAGATTATACGCAATTTTCAACACCCAATTTGAAAGTTGAATTAATGTTGCAATTTGATGTTTTTGGTTGTACTGTCAGGAAGAAAAAATATTTACAGACAGATTACAGTCATAGATATCCAATTACTTACGGGAAAGTGGTCGTGATTATTGATGAGATCTATCGCTGATATTGCTTTCCCAGAAATAGCTCAGATTTTTGCTGTAGACAACACGTTATCATGAAAAATATTTTACCAACAAGTATGTTAATATTTTTCATTTATTTTATTTTATTTATTACTTTTATTTATTTTATTATATTTATTACTTGTTATTAAATTTATTTTATTTTATTAATAAATAAATAAAAAAAGTCCTTTTAAAATAATAAATCGCAATTCACTACAACACAATATACTATGAAGCCTTGACTGCTTAGTTGGTAGTGAGTTCGACTTAGATCGTGTGGGTTCAAAACCTACAATGAGCTCAATCTCAAACATGAGTAACCATGGCCTGGTAGTAAGTCTAATGCCCGAATGGCTTACTACAACCCTCAAGTTAAATATATGCCGCTAAGCACATAATGGTGCTCCGGTAGGCTTAATTGACAGCCAGTATTATTTAGTGTACTCTGCCACTGGCTACATAGCCAAGTAATATTAGATATACGTAATAAAATGACAAATGCAAGAATGAAAAATAAACTTTTGTCTGGCAATTTCCACGGAAAATCCTTCCAGATTTATAGTCCATACAAAAACACAACAGAAACGAAACTGAAATAACGCTGATATAACTCAAGACGAAACTTAAGTACCTACCTATACAGTAAATTTTTATGAAACATAAAAAAGTGGACGTCAACTGAATACAATAACAGGAACGCAAAGTAATAAAAAAAATAGTTGACTTTCCTTCTAGCAATTTATGTTGGTTTTGGAACGAAACCTTATATGTAACGGATCGTTCGGTGGCACGAATATTTAGATAATACGTTATTTAAACTTTCATGCTCGCGATCTATTTTCAGCCATTGTTCTTACAACGTCTGAATTACTGCGCTTGCTTAGCCTCTTCGCTAGCGGAGTTCCCGAAATTTCTGTAATATTTATTATTGTGAGCAAAATATAATTTACATGAAAATTAACACATATTTTTTTTTACGTCATAAAGTTACGGAACGACCAAACAGTCAACTTGTGTTATCTGGCAACCTCTGGCCATAACAAGCAATACGAACTGGGTCCTCCCCTATATTAGATAAGACAAGACCCAAGTCAAATCATGTGCGCCCGTAACTCTGAGACGTAAATGTGCAATGTGTGCCGTGCCTGTAATTTCAAAGGCAACCACATCGTTAAAACAGGAAACCAGTAACGCGAATGCAACACTGCTTGGCGGTAGAAATGATGAACTTAGTTTAAGTTGTACTGCTACTTGAATTTGTACTATATTCCTATATATATATTTTTTTATCAAATTACTTTCCGTTCCGACTGAAGAGATGCTGATGCAATAGCAAATACAGAAGAAATAATATAAGGATAATTTTGTTCTCTTACTCACATTTCAGTTGGTAAGAGTGGTTTTTCAAAATAATTCATGTACTTAATAATTTTATTTTTAGACAAAACATATCCTGAAATACCGTTTAAATTGTTTTTTCTTTTAAGAGTATATTTTTTTAATGTCACCGCATGTGAATACGGCATGAAACACACCAAGATAACCATGAGAAGATTGTCAAAATAAGGAAAGACGTGATTGGTTGAGCGTTACATTTGTTTTTTCATCAGTGTTTTCCCGTAACGGTTTCTTTGATGGAGCGCAATGTATTTTTTAATAATATTTGTTGAGTATTATTTTGGTATACATAGCAAAAACGAATTGTTTCACCGAGCCGAAATGATTGATGTTGTGATTTAAAGGATGTGAGCGCCGGTGTAATATCAAGCACATGACATGCATACTTTATCTATATTACCCCTATTTCACATAGGGTTAGGCAAAGCATTGTCACAAGCTTACGATAATTATTCCTCAAAACATATTACGAATATTATAGATTATTTAAATACAACATCCAAAGGCAGCTGAGATCCAGGGCTTTGCAGTCATCATTCTGAGTATTTTCATTTTAACCGGCAGTCTGGGGGAGTCCACGTTGCTTGTGTCCGTAGGTGATAACCCTCTGAATCCCTACACGTGTCCGCCGGGTGGTGCGAAAGGAGCAACCCAAAGTAGCAGTAGAACTTGTGCCAAGTTCGCCCGGAGAAGTGCTGCCACCACACCTGATAATCTGCCGCCAAGCAGTGATGCACTCGTGCTTCTCTGTTCCGCTGGAAGGGAGTGGGTGCCGGTGAAATTGCAGGCGAATGAGACGTAACATCCCCGTCTCGAGGCGATGGACGCAACGCAATGCGACTTTAGTCATCTCATACTCTGGTGGAGATAGGGTTACCAGGCCTAAAAATGCAAAAACCTGTCTGCCAAGTCTAAAAATCCTGATTTTGAAAAAAAAATCCGGCCATAATGTTTAAAATAAAAATCAACATATTTATTACTCTTTTTATTCAAATTATATTTTATAAGTCCTTATATTTCTGATTGCTAGCAACCGCTTTCAAAAAAAATGATTTTCCAGCTATTTCACTATAAAATTGCTCACATGACACATGTTTATAGTTGTATTGCGTAAGCAATATGGCTCTTATTGACTCCACTGAAAGTCTATTTCTTTCTTTGGTCCACTGTGAAGTCATAAGAGAAAAGACCCGCTCCACATTTGCGTTGTGTGGCAAAATACAAAAAAAATACTGACAAATCTTCAAAAATTCTGTAACTCTTGAGCTATCGTTAATTGTATTAAAAAAAATACACCATTGCTTTTCAGCAAGCTCTTCATAAAAATCACTCTGCTTTGTTTTAAGGAAATTCTTAAGTAGACAGAACTCCTCAAATAGTTTTGCGTCATCTATAGGAATTCCTTTGTCCCTCAAAAACAATAGGGCACCTGTGATTTTTTCAAATTGCAGATCATTCTTTAAACACATCCATTCGAAGCATTTGAAGGATTGTAAGGGTGTTATCCAAAGGTTGATGTAGTTGATGCATTCTTCGTACATTCGCTTTATTTCACTATTTATCTTCATTTGATCAGGTTCGGCAATATTGTATTTCTCATAAAGCTCTCGGACTTTCAAAGGGATGAAATTTTGCTCGATTCTTTGACTGAGGGACTCTATCGTACTATTTAATGCAGAAAGCACTTCGGCGATTGAGTTTTTCTCTTTTTCAAGAGAAGCAATCCTTGAATGAAATATAGCCATTAATGAATGCAGATAGAACATGTATATTTCACTAGTTACATTTTCGAAAAACTTTTTTATTAGAACAGGCACTTTTTCTGTCGTTGTGAAAAACTCCTTTAGTGGCTCGTATAGTTTGAGAATCCTTTCTATAGCTGGAAATAGACTAAGCCATCTTGTCTTGCTGTGATAAAGAAGTTTGTCATAGTTTATATCTATATAGCTGCATAAATCTTTGAGCTTTTCTGTTCGTATAGTGTACACCGAAAAATGATTAAAGATTTTCAGCACTAACGATTCTACGTCAATCTCTAATAAATCGGTTGCGTGGCGTATTGCATTATGAAGAATATGAGCAGGACATCCAACACCCACTATATCTTGCTCCAGGTTCCGGTTTAAATGGGTGATAACGTTATTTCCTTCATTTCGTGTGACACCTCCAAAGTTGACATTAGCGTTATCACCCGTAAAAGAAACACATTTGCCTTTTAAATTGTATTTTTCCAGAGTAGCCAGTAGATAATTTGAAATGGTCAAAGAAGTCTCATTTTCTAAAGATATTAACTCTAGCATCTTGCTTTCCATACCAGTCTTCCAATCAAAATATTGAATAATAATCGGAAATATTTTATCAGCGTTGTGGGTACTGGCATCGGTTGAAAACCCGAAAAATACTATATCTTCTAGTTTTTCAAGAAGGTTTTCAATAGTATACGGCGCAATGACATTATTAATAATAGCCTTTGTTTTGGTTCTCGCGCAGGCCAGGTTTTTTGCCAAATCAGAATCTTGAAATAGCTTTTTTAGTAACTGCGATGTACAATCCATACTTTTGTAATATTGATGGTGTTTAACCACATGAAAAGCAAGCGTGGCATCAACACCACTATTTTTGTTACCTTTTTGAGTTACATCTACTATCAATCTTACTTGTACTGGCACACAATCTGTTCTTCTTCATGTGCTTTTCCGTTTTCAAGTGTTTTTCTATGTCCGCTCCACCTTTGTATCCAATTGATACAAAACAATCACAAATAGTGCACTTCACTTCTTGCTCATTTCTGCCATCAGTAAAAGAAGGATATTTAGATTTTAGCACATCCGTGAATTTGCATCGTTTTTTATTAGCAGAGGCCATTGTAACGATGCGTGCGACGCGAACACAACGAAATAATACATGCACTCGAATGGCACTCGATCAAATTAGGAGTGTGACAAACAATTGCGTTTGTTTACAATAATTATTTGCGGTACGAGGGTAGCGGGGCGAGGTGCCGCACGCACCCCCGCCCGCCCGCGGCGCTTGCGTGTCCGCACGTGCTGCTGTGCTCGCTCAGTGCAGCACCCGTTGCTCGAGTGGGAGGATGTGTATGCAAGAAATCCGGTCAGACGTAAAATCCGGGCGGAGTCCGGTCTAACACCTAATAATCCGGTCAAGACCGGATTTATCCGGTCAGATGGTAACCCTAGGTGGAGAGGGCTTGAATCGTATTATTGTTGTCAACGGGTGGCAAAAAAAAAATCACTTTGGAAGTTCAATGTTTACAAAAGCGCCGAGAACAGATACGTACACTAGGTGAAACGGTCAAATTCCGACTGATGCTACGCGTGCTGGGTGCGCAGTAGCAGGTAGGGGGAGGGTGGGTATTGTTACCTGAGTTGTCCTCTGTTCCTGAAACTAGTTTTTATTAATGTTATTGTTATTTGGATATCGGGACTTTTGGCCGCCTAGATCGTGCAAATACCACACTATGCGGCGGTTACCACTTAACATTAGGTGGGCCGTCAGCTCGTTCCTTCCTCGAAACCTTCATAAAATCACATAAATCCCACATCCATATATTTTTGTATTGTCTTACCAGTTATTTTACATAACAATAACGCTATGCAGCAAAACGATTTGACGATGCAATTGATTGGCGCGTAAGTTTATTAATAGTCCGTCGGACCGCATTTCTCATCAGTCTTGGGTCACGGGACATCTCATTTACTATGTGGTCCAGTTAGTCAATCTAATCTACATTATTTGCTATGGTTAATAAATAAACATCGTTATGCGTAGTTTGGGACCGTGATGGATCAAGATGTGAGATCATGGTGGTCCAAGGGTACGAGAACAGCCAACGTGAAAACCACCATACATGGTTTCCTCAGGTTCTTAGCGATTTTACATGAAAAAAAAATATGTTAAATTTTAACATCACTACAACACACTGTAATACATCTTATTGAAAATTGAATGGGAATGAAGTTCTGAAATTTTTTAACGATTTCAGATAATTTATCCTTATTATATAGTAGTATAGCTTGAAATTTTATTAATAGTAGTAAATTTTCAAGCTCGTTATTATATATTCTTCACTTTTTTGAAGCTTATGCACAATTTTATTATCCTATTAGACTCTCCATAGGGATGAAGGAGGAACTACCTAAAGGTGGGACTTTTTTATACATTATAGCCTCAATGTTGACCTATTCACTATGCTATGACCTCAGATTGTATACTGTGATTATCAGAAGGACTGTTTTCTCAGTGCTTCATTTTAATTTCCGTTATAAGTTCTAATCAAATATGGCTTCATGCTCGACACAAAGTTTAACAGTGCCTTATAAAGAAGGCACCTCACAAAACCCACGTGCCCGAGGTAACAAACTTAAGCAGATATACAATTATGGCCCTACCGCCCCCCACATAAGGTCCAACTGTTTACTTAACATTGTAAATTACAAACACAAATAACAGTCACCCAGTATACTGTAAACTGTGTTACTTCGAATTAGGGTTGGACGTACAAACAGACCTTAGAATTGCTTTGCTTTAATTTGTAAAGGGTAGAAGTTAATATGAATTCACCTTTAAGGGTTGCATTGTTTAAGTGAAATATTTAAATGTGTCGGGTCTTAGGTATAAAATGTATGTTCGATGACCTCTTATTGTGTCGGTTTGATTACCCACGAAGAGGATAATGATTTGACTCCCGCCCGGAATATTTTTGCATACTTCATACTCAACTGTTTATATAAAATAAATATTGGTGGACATTTAACACAGCACCATCAAGCCCCAAAGTAAACTAAGTAAATAGCTTGTATTATGGGAACAAGACAACTGATATAATACTACCGAATGAGTATGAGGTATTTAAATATACATATTGTGGGGGCCACAGGGTGTAAATGGTCAGGATTGGTTCAAAACTTCAGTGGACTGTATATAAATTTTCTTTATTCGGTTTCTTCATTAAAAAATCATCGGGTGTCGCTTTCGGGAGGTCCAAGGAGCAGGGGTTCAGCGCAGCTTGTTATTTACAATTTCTTCGGAGTTCTTGATTCGTTCGAGTGCAAGCAGGAATACGAATTTGAATAAAAATGGCGCTACTTTTATTCCCACCTTGGACCTCGCGTCGCGCATCTCACTGGCGACTAAAACGAATGAGGAGGGAGCGAGACGGGTGCTTATTGCGCCTCGCTTCTTACAATAGGTTCCTCTCGTCGCACATATTGTTTTCTTTGTCTTAAGTAGTTTACAATATTGTACATTATCGCAAAGGTATAGAATAAACACAAAACATTCAATTTTACTTAAATTATACAAACTAGTGGAGTGAGCGAGGCAGCGAGTTTTATGAAATGGCTCTGTCCGTAACAGTCTCCCCCCGGCGAAGATCTTCGAAGCCCTCATCTATCGGCAGGACAATGAGCCTTCTTACAGGTCGCCTAAAAACTCCCCCTCGCGTCCTGACACTAGCGCTTCGCACCACCCCGTCTGGCCCGGTGAAGACTTCCTCTACTTGTCCTCTTGGCCATACGTTACGGGGTAGTATACCGTCGGCGATAAGCACTACGTCCCCCTGTTGAATGTTTCGCTTATTGCACCTATGATCGCCGCGCGGCGCTAAAGTAGGTAGATACTCGGTGAGCCAACGTGCCCAAAACGAGTTCGCCAATGCCTGCGCGGCTTTCCAGGTTTTTCTATCGGCCGCACTACATTCTCCTACGTAAGGTAGCCCGTTTGCTGAACCTAATAAAAAATGATTTGGCGTAAGCGCCTCGTCATCCTGCGGGTCTACAGATACGTGTGTGAGCGGTCGGGAATTTACCGTATGTTCTATCTCGGCCATTAATGTATTTAAAACTTCTTCCTTGGGCGCGCGTTCGTTCAGAGTTACCGAAATGGCTCGTTTGACGGTCTTAATCATGCGCTCCCACGCTCCCCCCTGGTTGGGAGCGCCGGGATCGATAAAGCGCCACTCCATACGCTTTGCCGTTGCGTAGTTCTGGAGAGCGGGGAGCCATTCTTGATAAGCCTTGTTTAGTTCTACGTTTGCCCCATGAAAATTTGTGCCGTTGTCCGAAATTATTACGCTCGGCGTACCTCGTCGCGCGGCCATTCGTCTTATAGCCATGATCGCGGAATCGGTGCTGAGGCTGGCCAGGGTCTCAATGTGGATGGCTCTTGTGACCATGCATGTGAACAGGAGTCCCCATCTTTTCTCCTTTCGTCTACCTATAGTCACCCACATGGGACCGAAACCATCTACCCCGCACTTTGAAAACGGCCTACCGTATGGTTCTAAACGGAGCTTAGGGAGGTTGCCTTTGACCGGCGTTCCTGGGTTTGCCCGCCTTATCGCGCACCGCGTGCATCTACTAAGCACTTTACGTACTGACGGCCGCAGGCGCAAAATCCAGTAGCGCTGTCGTAGGTTATTCACGATCTGCTCCCTACCTACATGTTGGTTTACTATATGCTCTCGTTCTATTAGTAGTTCTGAAAGTCTGTGTTTTCCGTCTAAAATCGGTGGGTTTTTCATTGTTTCGGGAATCACCGCCGCGTTGATACGCCCGTTCAAACGGATGATCCCGTCCCGAAGCTGCGGATCTAATTTAAATAGACGGCTCGATCTATCGACGCTCTCCCCCCGTTTCAAACGTAGGTACTCGGGGTAAAAGCTGTCTTTTTGAGCCTGCTGAATGAGCAACCGTTCTGACTCTAATACGTATTCTAGGTCTGTCTCTCTCGCACGCTTTCGGCACTTGTCAATGAATCTGAGTGCGCAGGCTAATGCCCGTACCATTCTCTCGTACGAGGAGAATCTAGACATGTCTATGATGTGATTGCATGTGGATTCGGTAACATGCTTCACCTCTACATCGTCAGCCACGTTAGGCTGATCTACTTCGTGTGGCCATTGGTCCGGGCCGTCGTACAAGAACGCGGGACCTGTGAACCATCGGTCCGTGCTTCGCATTTCTGTATAGCCGCTGCGCGTTGCGTCGTCTGCCACGTTACACTTTGTCGGGACCCAGCGCCATTGTTCGGGACGAGTTAACTCTGCGATCTCCGAGAGCCTGTGTGCTACGTATGGCGTGTACCTCACCGCATCATTTCTGATCCAATGTAGCACGGTCTTTGAGTCGCTCCAAAATGTTACGTTTGATGTGTCCCCGTGACTCTTTAAAATTTCCGCGGCGAGTCGAGCGCCTATCAAACTTGCCTGTAACTCCATGCGCGGGATGCTTTGCGCCTTCATTGGAGCTACTTTTGCCTTCCCCGCGATTAGTCTCACTACTACACCCTCGGGGCCCTTGAATCGCCAATATGCAACGGCGGCGTACGCTTGTTCACTAGCGTCACAGAATAGGTGAAGCTGCCGTTCATATTTACGCGAGTGTGCGTAGTAACATCGTGGTAGGCGCAAGTTTGCTATGTGCTGCAGGTCAAGTTGCCAGTCAACAAATGATGCCGCTTCTTCATGTGGTAATTGCTCGTCCCAGTCCACTTTTTTCTTCCATAGTTCTTGCAGCATGATCTTAGCTGTTATGGTATACGGGCTGAGCAATCCCAACGGATCAAATATCGACATGACCGCTGCCAAAGCTTCGCGTTTTGTCGGAGTTCGTTCCCCGTTCTTTACCTCGGCTGGTACCCTAGGCATGTTGCAGTTAAACGCGAGCTCGTCTGTTTGCGTTATCCATAAGACGCCTAACGTCTTTCCGTACGGATGCGCGTTCGACGCAAGTTCCACGGGTGCGTGCGCTCTCAGTTCCGTCGGGACGTCGTTTAGTACGGCCTCGCTGTTACTACTCCAACTGGCGAGTTCGAATCCTGCTCTTCTGTGAACTGCGCGGACTTGTGCAGCCGTTCTGGATGCGATCTCCTCGTCATCGAAACTTTCGACCCAATCGTCCATGTAATGGTTCTCCGTGATCGATGGGAAAGCTAACGGATGCGAGTCCTTATGATCTTCCGCGTTTCGGTTCCTTACGCTGTGAGCGATAAACGGTGAGCTTCTTGCCCCGAATATCATGGATGTCATGACGTATTTGTTCGGCGGGCCGGTTCGGTCGGTCCCTCGCCATAGAAAACGTTGCGCTACCTGGTCTTCCGGTCGGATTTTTATCTGCAAAAACATTTCCCTAATATCGGCCGTTACCGCGACCGGTTTTTGTCTAAATCGGAACAATACCCCGTACAATGACTGGAGTAAGTCTGGACCGTCAAGTAACGCATCATTCAAACAGACACCGTTGGATCGCGCCGCCGCGTCAAAAACCATTCGAAGCTTTCCAGGCTTATTGGGATTCGTTACTGCAAAGTGTGGCAAATACCATTCCTTTGGACTCGTTCTGTCCTGCTCACACTTTGTAGCGTACCCTTTCTGAAATAGTTTTTCCACCTGCTCGGTGTACGCGGTTGCGAATTCGGGCGACTTATCCATTTTTCTCTCGATGCTGTTTAATCTGTTTAATGCCATATTGTAGCTCGGGGGCAGGGTGGTTTGATCCTCGGCCCACGGCAGCCCCACTTCGAAACGACCATCTACTCGCTTGGCTGTCTTCTTGAACACTTCTTTGGCGCGCTCTTCGGCAGGAACGGGTTTCCTCTTTATCGCAATGCCTAGCGCGTCTATCTCGAAGTGCGCTCTGACGGCCTTGTCCAAGTCGATGTCGTTCGAAGTTTGTGTTTGTATGTGCAAAACGGTGTCTTTGTCTTTGCAGACCGTACTTCTAGGCGCGGATCCGTGGATTATCCACCCCAACTGGGTTAGTGACGCGGCCGGTTGGTTCCTTCGTCCGGTTAATAACTTCCTTGTCACTATCAAGTGCCAGTTGTCGGCTCCTATCAGTACGCGCGGTTTAGCATTTGTATAAGATACTATTTCCGGTGGCATATTCCGCAGATGCGGCTGCCTCAATAGATCTGATCTCACGGACTGACTTCCTATCGTGAGGTTTCTTACGGTACGCGCTTTGATGTGATGTGTGTCCGTTTGACTTTTCCCTCGTATCCTAAGATCTACGATTTGGCTTTCGGTTTCGGTCTGAGAAGAGGTTGCTCCCATGATGCGTAGCGTTCTGGTTGGGCCTTCTGCCCCGATCATCTGGGCGATGCCTTCGTCTATCAACGTGATAGTTGATCCTTCATCCAATAACGCGTACGTGTCTACCTCTTTCCCGTCTTTTGCTTGTATCGTGATCGGACACACCTTCAACAGCACTTCGTTTGTTCCGTACGTATGTGCCGTGGCTGTGGTTGCTGAATCTTCCTTGGATTCAGGAACTTGTGAATGTAGCAACTTGTGGTGGGACTGTCGACACTCTTCCACACCGCAAGTTTTCGCCTTACATTTAAAACGTCGGTGTTTACTCGTTAAACACCGGAAACATACATGGGATTCCTTTGCCCATCGCCACCGTTCATCGATCGACATATCATTGAGCTTTCTGCACTCCGTAGTGCCGTGCTTTCCTCCGCAACATAAACAATCCGTTTTCTTCTCGGTTGTTGCATACACGGCGCTGCGATTCCGTTCTTGAGTGCGCGGTCGTTGTTCCGTTCGAACAGCTATGACCGGTTGTCTCGATACTGTCGTCGTAGTGGAGAACGTGTGTTTCATTGCGCGGTCTGCTTCGCGCATGAGAAAGCGGGACAGAGCTACTATTTCCGGCTCGCTCTGTTGTTCGTGTTCCTCTGCGTAATCGCACCAGCGAGACTTAACGTGCGGACTGAGCTTCTCTGTGACTTGACGCGCTAACATGGGATTCAGTAAGTACCCTTTCTCATCTACACAAGAAATAACCGTCACGATGTTCTGTAGTTTGATCGCGAAGGAGTTCAGTTCGCTCGCGGTCGCGCCTACTCGTGGCAGTTTCTTTATGTCTTCGAGTGCGCGGTCAATAATCACCTCCGGACGCCCGTAGCACTGTTCTAAAGTCTTCATAATCACCGCTGGTTCGGTAGCGGTGAATAGCAACGCTGACACGGTCTGTTTCGCTTCGCCTCGCAGGCAGGATCGTAGACGGGCTAAGTTCTCAGTCGGCGTGAACTTGTGCATGGCTGTAGATTCTCTCATCGCGGCTTTGAACGGCAACCACTCGCCAGGCGCTCCACTGAATAATGGAAGATCTTGCGTCTGTCGTGGCGGTGCTCTTCCGCGGGATATTCGTTCTAATGCCTCTGCTAGCCGGTCTATTCCTTTTTCTTCATTTGCCGTGTTGTTCCTAGTGGGTGTCGGCGATCGGTGTCTCACAGCTGACTCGAAAGTAACCTTGTTCGGAAGGTACTGTTCGTTCCCTCTCGCTCTGGGCGCTGACGATCTGTAGCGAGTCTCGGTGTCCGTAGGTTCGCGTTCCTGAGACGACTCCCGAGGGACGTTCTGCTGTAGCCAATCGTGAACCCTATTTTCTGATAGGTTGACTTCGTTCGCGCCTATACTTTCGCGATCAGTTTCCTCGCGAATGTTTGCAACGTTAGCGGCTAGTCGCTTCCTAATAAGTTCCGCTTGAATTTGAAGCTCTTGCCTTCGGATCATGGCAAGACTTTCTTCTGCTTCGAATTCAGCTTGACGTATTCGAGCTACTGCACTGGCGGCTGACATATGTGAACGAACGGACGGCGCGCGCATAGTTGGTACTCCGGCTTGTGGTACGTCCCTACTTGTAGTCCCGGTCGCGACGTTACTCATTGTGGTACGATCGGTCGCGTGTGGTGGTTCCATCTGCACGGCAGGCGGCGTTGGTTCCGAAGGAGACGCGGGATAATCTTCGTAAACTCTAAGCGCGGCAGACTTCTTCCTCGTGACCGGCGGACTTCTAGTAGTCATCGTAAAAACGTACCTAACCCGATCCTAATCTTAACACTGTACTAACGCACAAAAAAAAAAAATAACACCAAAAAAAGCAATAAAAAAAACAATGTAAAAACACTTACCCCGATATACGCGCCTAACAGTTGCCTCTCGCTCACTCCCTAGCCCTAACACTATCACTTACACACTACCTAACTGTCCCTAGCAGTCCTTCAGGAGGGACTGGCCACGCGGCCAGGATACGCTCCTTTAGGGATGGATCGTGAGGGATAGGGTGGGGTAGGATCCACTCAGCAGAGGAAGGAACGTGAATACGGGGCGCTCGGTAATCGGCTGGAATGTCCGACCCCTTTGGCAGTGCCTACAGTCTGGCCCCCGCACCACGGTACCTTCTTACTGACGAGGAAGTGCACTTCGGTCCGCGCCCCGGTGCGCTCTTGATGGAACCGGTGGTGTCGCACAACACACCACACCGCCGTGAGGCGTTAACCTGCGCTTGACACCGTTTGACACCGTTAGGTGGTGGCAAGACACAGACCGCAGAGAACTGCGTATCGGATATCACCTGCCCGGGGAACACGACGCGACGATTGACTCAGGCTGGAGACTCGGAGCACCGTTCGGTGTTTTTCAGCACCCTGTGCCCGACGTGACGCTCGGCGCACCGTTCGGTGTTCTTCGAGCACTCCCTAGTGCCCCGACGTTGAGCACGGCGTGTCTTCAAGTCGAATCTTAAAATGGATCGACTGGCTGCTGGCTGACGCTGCTGGCTGACGCTGCTGCTGCTGGACCTCTTCGACACCCGGAACTGGTTCAACTGGCTCGGAGAGTATACACGTTCGTCCCCTGGGCTTCCGTTCGGTACACCCAGTGGATTGTGGCTTCTTCCGGCGGTCTTCCGTTGGTTTATTCAATCCGGCTTCCGATGGACCAAGAACACTGTGGGGGCCACAGGGTGTAAATGGTCAGGATTGGTTCAAAACTTCAGTGGACTGTATATAAATTTTCTTTATTCGGTTTCTTCATTAAAAAATCATCGGGTGTCGCTTTCGGGAGGTCCAAGGAGCAGGGGTTCAGCGCAGCTTGTTATTTACAATTTCTTCGGAGTTCTTGATTCGTTCGAGTGCAAGCAGGAATACGAATTTGAATAAAAATGGCGCTACTTTTATTCCCACCTTGGACCTCGCGTCGCGCATCTCACTGGCGACTAAAACGAATGAGGAGGGAGCGAGACGGGTGCTTATTGCGCCTCGCTTCTTACAATAGGTTCCTCTCGTCGCACATATTGTTTTCTTTGTCTTAAGTAGTTTACAATATTGTACATTATCGCAAAGGTATAGAATAAACACAAAACATTCAATTTTACTTAAATTATACAAACTAGTGGAGTGAGCGAGGCAGCGAGTTTTATGAAATGGCTCTGTCCGTAACACATATGTTAAATGTTAAAACATCTATAATATTCTCTACCATAATTTTTTCAGCACATACTATGACATTTTCTGACCTATTGGTAATCAACCATGATTTTATGACAGTTAAAACCTAGGACATAACATTTGCATATACTCTAACAAACACGGAAGCTCTCCGTTAGGAACAAACGCGCTCAAATATTTATGATTGCGAGAAAAATAAGATGTGTCTCGCACAAAATAGTTAGCAATTAATATCTAGGAAAATCTTGCTTTTCCAAAAATTATGTCCAGGAGTTTGTAAACATCCACTCTCGCTTTTAAAGAATATGCAAAATCCTTCAGTAAGTCGAAAGAAAACGACATATTTCGTAGCTGCGTTCACATTTAAATTGTTCAGTCTTAAATGCAATTCATGTTTATTCCGATGTTATTTCTACGTTTCCTGACAGAAGAAATAAACATGGCATTTTAGGTGACGTTTCAATTCGGGGTACAAGTACAGCCTGAGTTTACAACGTGGTTTCCCCTTGGATTTTCAGGTGAAACGGAATAAAATTAGGCCATAGATAAATAAAACAATCGGCAAACACGTAAATTTTTGAATATGAATATTTAATGAATAAATAAATACTTCAATTTCAAAATAATATTTCACTAAAGTTAATACGTAAAGAATCTATCAGTTACCTATTTATCATAGTAAAAGTTATGCTTAGTTGGGTTTAGATGGAGCTGTATGAATCAATGTTGTCGTTGAGTCATTCAAAATAAAAAATAGTTTAGAAATCAAGGCAAGTAAACAATTAAAAGTTATATATAATAATTATTTTTAGTTACGCCGGTGTGAATAATATCCGAAGATTTTTCTTATGTATGATTGACTGGCCTCATAGCTCAGTTGTTAGTAACCCTGCCTTCTGCGGTCGTGGGCTCGATTCCCAACCTGGACATATATTTTTGTGACAAACACAGATCTGTGTCTGAGTGCTGATATGTATTATATGTATGTATTTACAAAAAAAGTATATAATGTATCAGTTGTCTGGTTCCCATCTATGCTTAGCTAACTATGAGGCTAGATGGCGCTGTGTGAAATGTCTACCAATATTTATTATTTATTATGACGGCGTGGTATAAATATCATAAAGTTTGACCATCAACTCAATTTCGTGGCGAAAACATATCATTCAATTTACACTGACACAAGTTCTGTTCGCATATCTGTCTGTGTGGCAGCGTTAGGAACTTGGGCCACAATCACAACTGTCTGACCGGTGGGTTTGTATAACTTTCCACTAGTTTGTCACTTCCAGTCACGAGTTGGACCCTCACTTATGACACCGTAGATATAAATGTTTCAATCAGTAGTGACACTTTATCTAGTCAGTCTTGTGTATTGCCTTGGAAGCTCACAATGATTATTATTACTATTTCATATATACTACTTTGACTGGCCTCACAGCTCAGTTGGTATTAACCCTGCCTTCTGCGCTGTAGGTCGTGGGTTCGATTCCCACCCAGGACAAACATTTGTGTGACGAACACAGATGTTTATTCTGTGTCTGGCAGTTAATATGTATTATATGTATGTATTTACAAAAAAAAATATATAAGTATTCTATCAGTTGTCGAGTTACAATGATACAAGTTATTCTTAGCTTACTTTGGGGCTAGATGGCGCTGTGTGTAATGTCCACCAATATTTATATTTATTTTATTTATACTTATCATTCAAAACACAGTAACAGTTTGAAAATGTATTACTGAATGGAATTGTGCGGCACTTTGAAGATTTTATTTGTTATATTTTTTTTGCTTATCTATAATTGTAGTAACATTGAAATGTACAATGCAATGAGAGTATTATTCTAAAGCACGATCATAAGCTTCCATGATAATTAGTTTCAATCTTATTTGTACAATACTAAAACAGTAATTAATAATACCAAAGATATGGTGGTAATGTTGGTGATTTTGCATTGATTTCTGTTGCGGGTGACATCAGAATCATGAAATCGTGGGAACGTAGACGTGAAAAGAATTGAGCTTTCCGCCACCGTTTGATAGCGTAGCCCACATCGTGAAATGCGTCCTATTTCGTTTATGCCTTATCCTTCGGGAGTTTGTTATTAATTTACCTTTTTACTGTGTTTACTGTTTAATTTATTATTCTTTGTTTCATAACTCCGACTTTTCGTGATTCGGAACAGAACTTTCAGCGCTTGCTCTTTTATTTTATGACGGGTGTCAATTACGGAGTATCTTTTGTTCTTTTATTGGAAAGTTTTTGAAGTGATAATAAATTTTCTGATTTGGATGGATTCGGTTTCCTTGTCGTTTATGTAGAGTTTTATTCTGGTAAAAAATTTGGTAGTTTATCGATATTACTGACAGTGGAGTGGTATTCGGTTACTATGTATTTTTACTGCGATGGGAATGCTTTAAAAAGCTTTATCGTTTATTGCCAACCGCGAAGTTTTCTATTGCATCTCCCGGAAACAGAATAGATAAGGCTTCATCCAAACATAACAAATTAGGTTTATCGCACAGCTCGCTTTACGCATTGAGTGTAATACTTTAGGTATTTATTATTACCTATTTGAGATTACGGAGTTTTCAGATCTATTATTTAAATAAAACTTTTTAATAAAATATCAAAGTCCAACGAGGTACGTTTCAATAAAAAAAATACTTCATAATGAAAAGGGCTAATAAAAGGGGAAATAAAAAATAACGCGCACAAAAAGAGTTAATTAAAACCATTAAATGAAAACAAATGCAGCAAAAAGAAATCACACTGACATTTTGCCACCGAAAATGAAAATGGTGGTGATTAAAAGCAATGGTACATCAGCAGCAATGGATATCGTAAATGAGTTTAAAACTCGTTATCGTTACGACTAAGCCGAGATTAGTGAAATCATCCAGTTTCTTATCAGGCTTGGCATTCAAATTGGTTATTCATATTTTTGGAAACACTACATTTTAGCTCATATCATCAACTGCGTTTTGTTCCAATCTCTTTCATAGCTTGTACGCGCTTGAATGAGAGACCACATGGATGAAGTTGTATGATAAATATACAGGGATAAATGTTTTTGTAAGTGTGTGAAATGAACTTTTGTTCCTTCTTCCATTCCTTTATATTTTACTAGCTATGCTTTCTAAAAACAAAAAAAAAACCATAACTAAAAGACGTACTGCCACCAGACCTATTTCTATACTGTAATGTTTTATGGATCAAAAGGCCCGGTGAAATTACAGGCACATGAAATATTTTATTTTCAGTCACGAGCTACGGGCGCAAAACAGTGGGCTTAGGACCTTACCTTACTATGGGTAAGTTTACCTTTATAGCAGGGGAAGACATAGTCTATATCAGCCGCTGTCGGCAAAAGAGTCCACTTCGATACTTTGATAATACGCTTGCTTTAGAATTAACTACATATGTAGTCTAAAAAAACAAATATTATCGGAAAATAAAATGTATAATGCACTTTAGATTATCGCGTGTGTATCCAATATCCAGAACAACTTTTTTTTATCTGATCTGGGTGATCTGGAACGAGATGACGGCCCACCTGATGTTAAGTGGTAACCGCCGCCCATGGACAACAGCAATACGACTTAAGTCCTCTCCATCAAAGTATAGATGACTGAAAACTGAAGACAGAATTGCGGAAAGAAGAAACGAATAAAGAACGCAGAAGAACGAATTTCATAACTAAATAAAAATTAATGATTTGTAATAAGCTAATCTGTGACATAAGCCCATGTTGAACACTGCTACGTGATTCCTAGCCGCTATTGAACAATTATTCAAAGAAAACTTTGTGCTCGAATATGAATATCGGATATTAGTTGCACCCCGCGGTGTTACCCGCGGTGAATAAGTAATCCCACGGGAACACTGCACTTTTCCGGGATCAAATTAGCTTATGTGTTAATCCAGGATATAAGCTACCTTGCTACCAAATTTCATCAAAATCCATTCAGCCGTTTGAGCGTGAAAGAGTAACAAACATCCATACAAACTTTCACGTTTATAATATTAGTAGGATAAGCCGGTCGGAGTTGCCTCCGTTTCGATCGTGACCTCGCATACGTCATTCTTCTTCACTCGGGCTTACAGGGTTCACCAGACAGAGAATCAGTTCTAAATTTCAAATATTTGCTTACACTACGGCTGTATATTGAAAGTATCACTGAATAGAAGTAGATAGTGTGACTATCGTATATGCAGTCGAGTATTTCCGTGCTAAGGATGGCGGGTAAAATTTCGGTTTTGTGTATATACGATCAGTTTTAGAATAACGGTATCTTTTACGGTTTTGCGGTTAATAATTGGGCTATGTGGTAAATATTGAAGCAATGCTATTTTTATGATCACAGTTCTAAAGTAACCAAATGATTTAGATCTGTATAGTATAAATGTATTTAATTAGAATTATATTTAAAATGATATTGTAGTTTATTCGTGAATTTTACCTTATCTGTTTTCATTCATATGGACCAATTTTTAATAATTATATTCAATATATTATTTATTCCTAACGTAACGTACTTACCCACAAACAAAACTTCTAGACTAGAATTAAGTGACAAAAACCAACAAATGACCCATTTCGTCATGTAACAAAAGAGTCATTTACGAAAATGCTCAATCGACTAACTCTGCGTTACTACAATTACATTTAACTTGCAAATTTAATATTAAAACGTCGCCATGTTGAAATTTCCCCGATCCATCCGTTAGATCCTCTTTAGTATGTATCTGAATCATATTCAACTGCAAAATAATCTATCCTATAGCAATTCTATCGCCGGCTATTTTAAATAAATTTTACAAAATTTAGTCCGAGCGCGACTTGGCATATAAAAGTTTATATAATTTTATCGGCGCAGTGAACTTTTAAATTCGCCAGTGGATCGTTTTAGAGAATAATCATTTCGAATGTTTTAACTTTTATTAGTCACTTTTTAAAACGTCGAAAAGCTTTTAACGGGACTTAGTGAATTTTCATTTAGACTCATAAAAATCTAAAAGAAGGATCCAAATGTAAGTTTTTAACCAATTACAGACTTGTCTGTAGAGTAAGACTAGTATTTTTTGTGTTTATGTGTGACCAAAAAAAATAGGGAATGTAAAGCTGAAATCTATTCATATTCAAATATGAATAGAATTATTAGAACGATTATGAAATAATTGAATTATAATGAATGGATGGAGATCAAGCAATATAAAGCTGCTTTTCTATTTTTCAGTTATCCACCGATTAAAAGTGACCACGACTAAAAGCCGTTGCATTTTCGTCAAAACAACAATGAAGCTAAGGTTGTTTTACCCCCAAGTTAAAGCACTGTTGTATTACAGACTGAAAGAGATTTCCATGATACGGAGTGACCGTTAGCTACGTGACACATCACGCTCAGTCTTTTAAGTTTATTATCCTATAAAAAATACACCAAAATACCCTAGCAATAGTGTGTAAAGTTGTATTTTTTATAGCGTAGCCCAGTATCTCAAGATATCTTAAGGTATAAACCGACAAAGTGACACCTGTCATTTACAACTGTGAAAGGTATTTATAAACAAAAAGCTTAGAATACGATTTTATTGTACTATATATCGAAGACGTTGGCTAAAATACTGCGGTACACAAAATAATTGTTCACTTGAAAAATGTATGTGCGCAATACCATGTTCTCAAAAAGATGATACATCGTGAGAAAAACCGGCATGTTCTAAAATAATTCGGGGATATTATCTAGTGCAAGGAAAGAGCCTATGTGAGATGTATTTTAATCCTTTTACCACACCGCTAAGAGATATTGACACGACTAATAGAAGAATGAATTGTTATTTGACTGATATCAAAATGACTTGCCCCAGAGACAACATAAATTGACACAAGTTTCGAAGTAAACGTTTGTTCTATTTGTAACCCCAAAATATAATAAGCGAAAAAATTGTATACCTTTAGCGGAGACTCGTCTTATTAGTGCAGTATGTAATAATTCTTGTACTTAACTTGTATCTAAGAATATAATTGTGAATATTTGGGCTTTCATTGTTTTATTTTATTTAGTAAACAAAATCCACAGCTTTAATTTAACACAATAATTATATTGGGTTTGATGTGCCCTCAGCTTTCATTGCAGTAACACGTGAAGGTTTAAACATCGGAACTATCTAGGCTGTCCAGTAGGAAATTATGTAGATGGCCGACACGCAAACCTCGTCGTGTAAGGCTTATCCAAATTACTTTGGATTGCTGGCGTTTTGCCAGTTTCAGTTTAGAGATAACTGCAAATATTCCACTTTTGTTTTTCATTTTGCTGTCTGCTTGAATAATTGTATCTATTTCCTTTATTGACACTGGAACGCCAATTAGTTTTTGGTGAGGAATACCTAAAACCACCTATCTAAAAATAATAATTAAACGAAGTTCATTGGCTACTTTTTATTTGTCAATTTTTTTAAATGTTAACTGTCTTCCAAAAAGAGGTTTTGAGGGAAGATTAATTAGAATAATTTCCGGAAAATTCAGAAAATTGTATGATGACTGGAATTTGAACTGGACAACGTCTGTCAGGTCAGCTAGTCATATATAATTATTTATAAGTAGAATTACTTGTATTTGCGGTGTTCGGCTGATCAATGCGTTACAATGCTATGTTTCGATATGTAAGATATGAGTGCCGGTGAAGTAACAGGCACTTGAGACATTGTATCTTTATATAAATATTTTAGGCATCGTCATATGACTTGTTCCCATGAGTGTAAAGAGGTATTTCATAGAGCGCCGATTCTTAGAACATCGACGTTATTCTATACAAATCACCATTCCAGGTCTTTGGCTCGATAATCATAGTGGAAACATTTTCAACATTAAAAAAGGCAGAAGCTAATCCTACCGCTTATAATTTTTAAGTTTATTTTCTAGATATTCTTTTTCCTCTTCCATGAGCTTCAAATGAATCAAATATCATATTTCTATGAATTCGTTTGTTGGAATTTGGAACAAAATAAAATTAATCTTTGTTTGTTGACAAGACACCTAAAACCAAAATGTAACAATTTGAGTGAATGATGCAGCTGTTTCATAACGATGCCTCAACATAACACCTATCCCGTGAAGCGGAGAATTATCTTACGTAATAAGTTTGACTACAGAACAATCGATTTTGAGAGCATCCCACGAACGCGTATCATTTTACTCCTAAACCTATACATTAATATCTAGCGTAATTTGAGAATATAACAGTAAAAATGGCACGATAAGGCACTTTACTACATTTGCAGATTCCAACCATTCTAATAATGACTCTCAGTCCTTTCACATTGTACCTTTTATGAGCTCCGACATTTTTCCAGTTAATATATCTTTTAAACTACTTTCCTTACTACGCGTCTGAGTTATAAATCGCGTAGTGCTTTGACATCGCATTTTCTCTAATCTCTTTATTTCACCGGTATTTCAAAGTCTGTAGCAAGTAATTCAGTAATGACGTCGGCTTGTTATCTAGGTCGTGCTAAATGTATGTCACAAGTGTTGTTATTTCTTTAACACCTGATTATTTTTATATATTTATGTGGTGTATAATAGTTTTCTATTCTATTCAATCCTAGGCTGTGTAGGCTTTTTGATAAAAAAAAGTGTTTTTTTATTACTATATCAATAATATAAAAAAATATTATGAATGGTTACTAAGAGACCGCTAAGGTTTGTGCATGTTGTAAATTCAGTATGCATCAACAAACATTACTTACCTAACTTACTTTCGATAAATACAAAAAAAAAATACCGTGTCACTAATTCTCTTCGGCCAGTGTTGTGAAAGGACAACTCAAAGATAGGTTCCATGAGTTTATTTTTTTTATTTTAGAGGTTTTTTTATGTTAAAATCTAATTGGTGTATCAAACTATATTTCGAGATGTAGTAGTCCTGTCGGTCATTTTAATTATAGGCACAAAATGTTTACTAAGTACCTACCTATATATTTGATACTAAGTATATTTATATCAGTTGAACTCATATAAAAACTTGTCAACATCAAAAGGTAAACGAAAAAGGTAACGAAAAACAAATAATTTTGATTCACAGGACAGGATTTCTGGGAAGAAAATTTTCCTCGATTGAGAGGAAAGTTAATGTTTTTTTTTACTTTTCCCCGAATCTTAGGAAGCCTCAGTTACACCAATATACGTATATCTTTTTAGAAATATGTCCGTGATATTACTCGGAAACGTTTTATAGCCTTATGTGGGTAATGGGGTCCAATAATATATTATTATAAAGCCTCTTGTCCACCAAATTTCTTATAAAACATTACGGATATATGAGAATTACCTATACAGTTATTTCATAACTTGTCCTTCCAAACCTTGACGTCAGGTCAAGGTTTCAGTTAAAGGGTAAAGTTATTATTTGTATTTGTTAACTCGGCCCTTTATACTGACTTCTGTACAGTAAAGTGTCTCTGTGACATCAAAATCTGTGAAGTATATTCCTATAAAGTGGTTCTGTAATGTCCGCAGTAGCGTTTTACTGTCTCTATAAGCTAAAATGTCAATACTAATACCGTACGCTTTTGATAAGGTTTACACTAATAGATAGACCAATCCACAATGAAAGTTTGTGTATATAATTTGCAAGAGATGTCCATACATATTAGTGCTCACCTTGCAAAAGTGGAACGCAACGCTAGCTAAAACACAAATATCTAAAGTAAAAAATGGTTAAATCGACCATTTCACATAATTTTATAAGCACTTGTGGGTGCGTGTGTTCGTCGTCGGGCGTCGTGGCTCCTCGCCTTGTGGTAGGTACGTAAAACAAGGGGTGTACTTTTACAATAGATATATTGTACAACGAAAATAGATCACAATTGTACAGGGAGAATAAATAGAAATTGAGGGAAGTTAATACGCGACGGCCGAGCGATGCGGTGCAGTCCAAGGAGCGGAAAGGTGTGGGCCGCGGTCGCTGCGAGCCTCGGGCGGGGCGCGGGGAACCAGCACAGGTGTGCGGCGCGGGCGAGACGACAGGGGGGTGCAGCACGGATCACGTCGACACCGCGTGGACAGCGGCGAGAGGCGAACAACAAGATCACGCCACCTGCTCGTGCCGGCGGTTCGGTCGTGCATACGAAGGTGGTAAATGATATCTGTGAACATTTGGTGAGGGAGATATATTTAACCCCACATGACCCCCTTACGAATAACATGGAGTGTCAGTAATTAAAACGAACCGGTAATTTTATTACTCGGCCCGATCTGGTAGTCCGAGTTGTCGAGTTCGAAATTTGATTTGGTGGTGCCAGAATTAATTCGGGCGGTTGTTCATCCGTTTTACGCGGCATCTCATCGTGATCTTTCTGGCAAATAAAAGCTGGTTTTATTCTATCAACAGAGACTTTTATTACCTTTCCTCCTATGTTTAAATCAACTGTCTTCGGAGCTCTGGACATTACTTTGTATGGACCTGAGTAAGGTGGTTCTAGTGATCCTCGGAGCAGATCTTGGCGTAAAAACACATGAGATGCTGATAATAGGTCTTTATGCACGAACACTTTGTGCTGTCCGTGGTGAGATGCTGGGCTGGGACGAAGCTGGGATATCTTTTGGCGTAATTGACTGATGAAGTCTGGATACTCAACTTGTGTATCGGATGAGATGAAAAATTCACCGGGAATGCGTAGCTGCTCTCCAAACACCAATTCTGCCGATGAGCACTGCAAATCTTCCTTCCAGGCAGTACGAAGTCCCAAGAGGACTATGGGTAAAGAAACAGTCCAGTCCTTACCACCGTGAGACATTATAGCGGCCTTTAAAGTGCGATGCATGCGCTCGATCATCCCGTTGCAGGCAGGGTGATAAGCGGTAGTTCTTGCTAGCTTAACCCCGCACATCTTAGCTAAGCTGTGGAATAAACGGGATTCAAACTGCCTGCCTTGGTCTGTGACGATCTTCTTCTGAGCTAAGGACACCGGCACGGGGCTCGCTGCGCATTTCGTCAGGTTCCTTTTGCTATCGAACACTGTCCACCTACTGCTCTTTCTATACTCAATATTTTTTTCCAATCGCTTCTTAACCCCTTCAGCGACGCTGACGAATTGCGTAGGTTTGTTTTTGTGTTGCTTCTTCTCACAGTCCTTCAATAAAGTGTAGAAATTGAAAATGGCCGCCATCAGTAAACCTGAAAAAAAAACAGTCAATAATAATTAGAAAATTCACACGACAGCCCGATTTTAAATATTTTGTCACTGCTAGACCATGACCCATGACTCCACAACAGATATCCAAAGTTGCAAAAAATATCAGCCCCTGTGTCACCATGTCACGGGGTAAAGACAAAGCTAGGAATGAAATGATAAAGAAAATGGCCGAAGGGTTATTAGATGAGGACACCAGTGAGTTCGATGATGTGGACTACTTCCGGCGCCAACTGGCATCCGAGATCAAACGCATGATGGAGATGTGCGACACTTGGGACCGGATATCTGAACAAACAACCCTCCCAGACTCCATTCAAGTGGAGGATGTGGGCATGCGCTTCAAGAAACTGGAAGAGCTCCGCGCTCGCGGCTGGCAGGAGGAGCAGCCCGCGGCGGCAGCGCCAGCGCCCGCACGCGCCAAGCCGCTGGCGAACCCCAAACGCAAGCCCACCGCGCACAGCAGGATCAAGGACATTATTGCTGCGGCCCGCAAAGCCAAGATGGAGCAAGCGCAATGTGCAATGAATAGCGAGCACGCGGAGAGAACGTTTGAGGCAGGGTTATTCTGCGTGCGCACCCCCGCGCGCTCTCCCGCGCACTCCCCCGCGCAGTCCCCCACGGGCATCCCCGCGCGCTCCCCCGCGGGCACTCCCGCGCTCTCGTTCGCGCACTCGCCCGCGCGCAAGCCGCGCGCGTCCACGCCCGCGCTGTTGAGGGTGGTGTTGTCTAGCGAGGCCAAGAAATCAGCTTCCATGAATTCGGCCTCGTTTGCGATTCTGCGTGCGGTTGGAAAAAATAACGAAATCGACGGAATAGCTCCTTTACCGCAAACACAACTCCAGCCGGTGGACCTGACCGCCACTCCCGGGCACAGCATCCTCAAACCATCATCCAAAGGCTCGAACAAATCAACCAAAAAGCCCATAAGGAGAGACAAAAAGGACACATTCCCGTTTGACCCGGTCCTGGCAAAGGTTACACAGGAAATAGTCGTACAGGGAGAATAAATAGAAATTGAGGGAAGTTAATACGCGACGGCCGAGCGATGCGGTGCAGTCCAAGGAGCGGAAAGGTGTGGGCCGCGGTCGCTGCGAGCCTCGGGCGGGGCGCGGGGAACCAGCACAGGTGTGCGGAGCGGCGCGGGCGCGTTGCGGTGTGCGGCGCGGGCGAGACGACAGGGGGGTGCAGCACGGATCACGTCGACACCGCGTGGACAGCGGCGAGAGGCGAACAACAAGATCACGCCACCTGCTTTTGTCAGTATTTAAGGGCAACAAAGTTCACTTAGGAAAGAAAAATGTTTGTTTATCCACTCATGTTTAACTTGAAGTCACGTATATCAGTCACTTGAAGCACATTTGGACCTTCAGATAAAAACAAAAAGACAAAAACAAAAAACGAATTACGCCCAACTGGCGCTAAAACAAATCGTTACGCCTTTTTCGATGTTCATAAAAGTTCTCAAATCGAGTAGTAAACCTCAAAGTTTAGTGGAAGGCCTCGCCACTTGGCTTTGCTGGAACTCTCGGTATCAACGCCGCGGCCTACATAGCGTCGAAATTTGGCGCGTTCAGAACTGGAGTAGAAAATAATACTGTGCATCAGTGAGGATTTTTTTGAAAAAATTTATAAGACATTTTATTACCTATAAGAATATTTGTAACCGTATAAATATAACATACAGTTACTTAAAGTTACTTTTACACTACTACATTTTAACTATGTTGTAGTTCAAACAGTTTTATTCCTTGCAACGCGGTGCAAAACTAACGCAAGAGACAGTTCAACGCTGATAAAACGTATTTTGGCTTTGACCAATACATTATTTGTATTTATTATATTTATATTTGTATTAATTATCTATACCTAAATAAATTTAACAACGGAAACAGTAATCCGGGCTTAAGTTGATGAACAACCAACATACAAAAACAAACTTACTCTGGGTGGCCTTTTTTATTTAATGTAGACATATTGTCTACTGAAGTGTCATTTAAATGCTTTTATATTTTATCGCTATAAGGATAAATTATTAAACGTAAGCTATAAAGCTATAATAGTCAACTACTGGTAAGAAGTGTGTGAGGTTAAATATATCTCCCTCACCAAATGTTCACAGATATCATTTACCACCTTCGTATGCACGACCGAACCGCCGGCACGAGCAGGTGGCGTGATCTTGTTGTTCGCCTCTCGCCGCTGTCCACGCGGTGTCGACGTGATCCGTGCTGCACCCCCCTGTCGTCTCGCCCGCGCCGCACACCGCAACGCGCCCGCGCCGCTCCGCACACCTGTGCTGGTTCCCCGCGCCCCGCCCGAGGCTCGCAGCGACCGCGGCCCACACCTTTCCGCTCCTTGGACTGCACCGCATCGCTCGGCCGTCGCGTATTAACTTCCCTCAATTTCTATTTATTCTCCCTGTACGACTATTTCCTGTGTAACCTTTGCCAGGACCGGGTCAAACGGGAATGTGTCCTTTTTGTCTCTCCTTATGGGCTTTTTGGTTGATTTGTTCGAGCCTTTGGATGATGGTTTGAGGATGCTGTGCCCGGGAGTGGCGGTCAGGTCCACCGGCTGGAGTTGTGTTTGCGGTAAAGGAGCTATTCCGTCAATTTCGTCATTTTTTCCAACCGCACGCAGAATCGCAAACGAGGCCGAATTCATGGAAGCTGATTTCTTGGCCTCGCTAAACAACACCACCCTCAACAGCGCGGGCGTGGACGCGCGCGGCTTGCGCGCAGGCGAGTGCGCGAACGAGAGCGCGGGAGTGCCCGCGGGGGAGCGCGCGGGGATGCCCGTGGGGGACTGCGCGGGGGAGTGCGCGGGAGAGCGCGCGGGGGTGCGCAAGCAGAATAACCCTGCCTCAAACGTTCTCTTCGCGTGCTCGCTATTCATTGCACATTGCGCTTGCTCCATCTTGGCTTTGCGGGCCGCAGCAATAATGTCCTTGATCCTGCTGTGCGCGGTGGGCTTGCGTTTGGGGTTCGCCAGCGGCTTGGCGCGTGCGGGCGCGGGCGCGGCCGCCGCGGGCTGCTCCTCCTGCCAGCCGCGAGCGCGGAGCTCTTCCAGTTTCTTGAAGCGCATGCCCACATCCTCCACTTGAATGGAGTCTGGGAGGGTTGTTTGTTCAGATATCCGGTCCCAAGTGTCGCACATCTCCATCATGCGTTTGATCTCGGATGCCAGTTGGCGCCGGAAGTAGTCCACATCATCGAACTCACTGGTGTCCTCATCTAATAACCCTTCGGCCATTTTCTTTATCATTTCATTCCTAGCTTTGTCTTTACCCCGTGACATGGTGACACAGGGGCTGATATTTTTTGCAACTTTGGATATCTGTTGTGGAGTCATGGGTCATGGTCTAGCAGTGACAAAATATTTAAAATCGGGCTGTCGTGTGAATTTTCTAATTATTATTGACTGTTTTTTTTTCAGGTTTACTGATGGCGGCCATTTTCAATTTCTACACTTTATTGAAGGACTGTGAGAAGAAGCAACACAAAAACAAACCTACGCAATTCGTCAGCGTCGCTGAAGGGGTTAAGAAGCGATTGGAAAAAATATTGAGTATAGAAAGAGCAGTAGGTGGACAGTGTTCGATAGCAAAAGGAACCTGACGAAATGCGCAGCGAGCCCCGTGCCGGTGTCCTTAGCTCAGAAGAAGATCGTCACAGACCAAGGCAGGCAGTTTGAATCCCGTTTATTCCACAGCTTAGCTAAGATGTGCGGGGTTAAGCTAGCAAGAACTACCGCTTATCACCCTGCCTGCAACGGGATGATCGAGCGCATGCATCGCACTTTAAAGGCCGCTATAATGTCTCACGGTGGTAAGGACTGGACTGTTTCTTTACCCATAGTCCTCTTGGGACTTCGTACTGCCTGGAAGGAAGATTTGCAGTGCTCATCGGCAGAATTGGTGTTTGGAGAGCAGCTACGCATTCCCGGTGAATTTTTCATCTCATCCGATACACAAGTTGAGTATCCAGACTTCATCAGTCAATTACGCCAAAAGATATCCCAGCTTCGTCCCAGCCCAGCATCTCACCACGGACAGCACAAAGTGTTCGTGCATAAAGACCTATTATCAGCATCTCATGTGTTTTTACGCCAAGATCTGCTCCGAGGATCACTAGAACCACCTTACTCAGGTCCATACAAAGTAATGTCCAGAGCTCCGAAGACAGTTGATTTAAACATAGGAGGAAAGGTAATAAAAGTCTCTGTTGATAGAATAAAACCAGCTTTTATTTGCCAGAAAGATCACGATGAGATGCCGCGTAAAACGGATGAACAACCGCCCGAATTAATTCTGGCACCACCAAATCAAATTTCGAACTCGACAACTCGGACTACCAGATCGGGCCGAGTAATAAAATTACCGGTTCGTTTTAATTACTGACACTCCATGTTATTCGTAAGGGGGTCATGTGGGGTTAAATATATCTCCCTCACCAAATGTTCACAGATATCATTTACCACCTTCGTATGCACGACCGAACCGCCGGCACGAGCAGGTGGCGTGATCCTGTTGTTCGCCTCTCGCCGCTGTCCACGCGGTGTCGACGTGATCCGTGCTGCACCCCCCTGTCGTCTCGCCCGCGCCGCACACCGCAACGCGCCCGCGCCGCTCCGCACACCTGTGCTGGTTCCCCGCGCCCCGCGGGAGGCTCGCAGCGACCGCGGCCCACACCTTTCCGCTCCTTGGACTGCACCGCATCGCTCGGCCGTCGCGTATTAAGGCCCTGTCCCTGCACGAATTGTAGGTATTTGAGGGGGTGAAGCAGGGGAAGCGGTGGACGGGTAGCCCCGCCCACTGCGGGGTGCCCGCACCCGTCCATTGCCGCCGACGCATTACTGTTCTAAGTCTGTATTCAAGGACACCAGATGTTTTATTGTTGTACATTACTTTCAACCAAGTTTCTAGGTACTGCATCTTACCTTCTGCGTTATAGATTATGTACCTCAATATTTCGGGAATATTTATTATTTTTATATTATGACCCGAGAGCTGGCACCTTCCTGGCCCAACGTATAAGCATTGCCATCCAGCGAGGCAATGCAGCCAGTGTCTTAGGTACAATTCCGTCTGGCAGTGAATTGGATCAGTTGAGCTATCTATAGACCACTTGTTCGGTCTTTAGATGGCCTGGTTTTTTTTTATTTTGTAAATATCTGTGTACATATCTTTGTAAGTTTTGTAAATAAATGTATTACTTATTTTTATTGTTTAATAATATAGATGTAAAGTCGATAATGAATAGACAGCCTCTTTCGTTTTGTTCTTTATTTATATTACAGAATAATTAAACAGTCACTGTTTGTGTTACAAACCATAAAAAAAATGTTACAATACAATATCTGTTATATAACAAGTATAATCACATAAAAGTCAAAAACCCGACTGCCAATATATGGCTGACGCGCTTTTTTGTCAATTTGTGCTAAAACAGTAATAGAAAGGTGACATGTTATATATATTTTTAATGGTCTTTTAAAGATCTTTAATTTGATACCCATATCGCTAGGGTAAAAAAAACCCACCCGCACACGCTTTCTTCAATTTGCGGGCGCCATTTTGAAAATTTATATAGCCTATGTCACTACCACAATTCAGACGAATACAACGACACCTCATACGTCAAAATCCATCCAGCGGTTTGGGCTGTAGGGCGTGCCAAAGAAATGGACATACATAGTCACATACATACATACGCTCGAAAAACATTACCCTCCTTCTGTCGCAGTCGGGTAAAAAGACATCTGCATGGTTCTGGGTATGATTTTTTTAATTCTCTTTATTTTCACTACTTCTTAGGGGCATGCCTCTTTTATGTCGTGAGTCTACAAGCTCAGGTAGTATTTGATTCATATAAAACTCTACCAACTTTCGTTCCATCGTTTCCTTCCAAAATATTTCGTCTTTCTTTATTTCTATGACCCTCATTGGTTCCTTCTCACTCCCCCAAATGCCGAAAATACATTTTTCACGGCCAGTAATCATAAGCAGGCCTTGAACTTGGAAAAACCAATTGCTGTTTTTATTTATTAATGTTTCATTAGTTTTCTTATTGTGTTTGTAAATTTGTATTTTGTTTGTTTTGATGGCTTCGTCCATTCCAACTTTACCCGGAGCTACTGGACACTTGACTTCCACTATTGCATCGGTCCCAACAAGTCCATCGGGACTAGCTCCAAGAAAAGGATACTTATTATCCACAAATAGTCCACAGGGTTCTATAACAATATTATTTTGTGCTGACAGTTGCTCTAACGCAATTTTCTCATTGTTTATACCGTGTGCTATAGACATTATATGTGAAATGTTGTCTTTGTATAAAACGTCTTTTACTAAATTCTCTGGTCTTCTTTTTCTTTTAAACACTCTACCAAAATTCGAAGCAGTCAGCAAATTTTTTCTCAATTCGAGCCAATCACTGCTATCGCGTTGGAGAACTGTATTTTTTTCCACAGCTTTCCTGTCTGCCACAAGAGATTCCAAGTTTTTTATAAAATTATCTTTGGCAAGCTTCAGCTCCTCTGGTGGCATATCTGGCGCACAAGCATTCTTGCCATAGTCGTTTTGGAACCTTCCAATATTGTGGCCTCTTCGGTTTTTTTTTCTGGGGAACAGACTTCTTTTTTTTCTCAATTTGTCGCGATTCGTTTCTAATCGCTTTATATGATGAGACCTGGGACTAAATCCCAGCATTTTTTTATGCAGTGTGGTGATGGGTTTTCCAGTGTTGTATGACACTATAGCTGCTGCACATCTGCTTTGATACGAACGTCTGTATCTACTTTCAGGCAGCGATAGCTGATAGCCAGCGATGTGCCCTACGTTTGTCCAACGGAGAACTTGTCTTCTCTTACGATGGGGCTTCACTAAGTAAGTTGATTATTCTTCAATTATTATTAACGACTTCAGACACGAATTCATAGTTAGAAATTAGTCGTAGATAGAAAGACTCATACTAATTCTCATATACAGAGACAAGATGGCTTTGATTACAGGAACATAATTTTTTGATACCTATATTAAATTCAAATAATTGTTACCTACTCATCAATTTATCATTAGACTATTTGTATAAGTATAAATAAATAAATAAATAAAGTAAATATTTGTAGACATTTCACACAGCGCCATCTAGCACCAAAGTAAGCTAAGTATAGCTTGTATCATGAGAACCTGACAACTAATATTATACTTCTATACTTTTTGTGATTACATACATATAATACACAAAATACATATCAACACCCAGAAACAGAACCATCTATGTTCGTCACAGAAATGTTTTTCCTCGATGGGAATCGAACCCACGACCTAGAGCGCAGAAAGCAGGGTTATTACCAACTGAGCTGTTAGGCTGTCTAGTTTATAATGCTAAACCATAAAACCAATATATTTAATCGATAATTTGTTATTTTATCGTTGTTATTCAGCCACCATAATTTACCAATCACTTTAGATTGGTGTTTGGGATGTAAACGACATTACAAATCCAGTGGTTAAGCCCTTCGACAGTCAAACGGACAAACTTCGCCCATCTCCCGCGACTTTAATACGAGTTTCGTGGTGTTTCTGCGACGTTATCTTTATAAAATCACCATCGTGTTTTTTTATTTCATCTTAAGATGAATCTGCGAAATCCTTTTCCAGTTTACGACTTAAAGTTCTTTAATTACTTTTTCGAATTAGTGACTTATAGCGTCAAACTCATTGCGATAAGAGTATAATGAACGAAGTTGTTTCAGAATAATATGTTGTTCTCAAAAACCTATTTATACCTATATATGTATACTTGCAGAAATATTATATATAATGGAAATGGAATATAAATAATATATAATGAAATATTATATATAATATATAAAAATTATATATAAAACCCGCCTATGCGACGTCATCCGGACATAATTTGGTTATATCTATTTAAATTTATTGAGGTGCTGGAAATTTGGGATGTTTTTATATGATAAATGAAAAAAGTGATGACATTTTAAATACTCAGGATTGGATCAACGTTTTGAATCTGTGTGCACCCGAAGTCGTGCGATTGGCAAACTTGCACGCCGACAACGTTGCGAGACTTTCAACCGGCTCCAATAATCGTGATGTGCGGGTATTTTAAATAGTTAATGTGTGAAATATATTTATTTTTTTCTACTTTTGTGATATATAAACTTACGCAATACAAAATTATTGTTAGGAGACATTAGTGGAATAGCTTAGGTGCTATTCAGATAGGTGCTCTTTATGGAAAACGTGCATATTACGCTACCATAAAAAATTATAAAACCAACAACAAACAGATAAAAGTATAATTGAACAAAATTTCCAATTGCTGGCAAATACCAGCCAATTACCTATCAGCTGAGCCAGTGGCAATAGGGAGTACAATCGCCACTAATGATGTTTCGTTTAACGACAACAATAAAAATACAAATAGCCCTTGCGGCCATTCTAACGAAAATTGACTAAACGCGGCACGTGGTACACTCGCTGGGGAAATAGCTGTGAGGATACAAACCATTTTGATATTCTCCCTCTCAGTCCTACCCTTAGCCGGTCTGACTCAGTCGCACGGATCGCTCCGCCGCGGGTACACGTCTCGTCCGTTAAGCCGTTACGTTACGTCATAAAGCTCGGGTGTCCGTTAATTCCGATAAGTGTCGGTGGATTGGTTTTGTAGTATGGTGATTTGTATCTGGTGAGATGGTGCGGAAACGTGTGAGAAGTGTCAGTTTGACGCACTTGTGTGCCGCTGCTTTCTGGCTCATCACCTGTTTCAACGGTAAGTTTTGGGGGTTGTTACGGTCCGGTTGATGTGGCAGTTACGACGGACGGTCGGGTTTCCGTTTAGCCTTCTGTTCTATTATAATTGTGTGGCCTCGTAGCTATGTTGGTTAGTAACTTCTGAGCTGTAGGTCGTGGGTTCAATTCCCACCCAGGACAAACATTTGTGAGACGAGCATTGATGTTCGTTCTGTGTCTGGGTGTTAATATGTATTTAAATGTATGAATTTACAAAAAAAAAGTATATGTATTCTATCAGTCATCTAGTTCCCATAGTACAAACTGTGCTTAGTTTGGGGCTAGATGGCGATGTGTGAAATGTCCACCAATATTTATTTATTTATTTGTTTTAATTTGAATAGGGTTGTGCGTATGTTTTTCTGCAAATAATATTTTGTCTATAGTTAGTTACCTATTAACTTTTGTGTAAAGCCGAGTAGTTCAAGCGGTTAATCTCATAACTTCATGAAATAGTCCCCAGTGAACTGTTACGTGAGCAAGCAAATTCAGAATTACATCTTTCTGTTAAGTTTTATGATATTTTGGATCCATAGAATTTTCCAAATCTTTTTAAAAATTATTAATCGATTGGTATTCTAATAATTTAGAAAATCCATTTCCTAAGTTACTTGAATACAGATATTGTAACACGATTAAATGATACAATAGACAAATACAGTTAAACGGACAGGTCTCGCGAAAAAAAAGGGGGTTTAGGGGTTTCTTGTCTCTGTTCTCCCCATGGATGATCGGATAGGATTAGAGATAATTACGCGTGACCTTATGGTTTGAATATTATTGACGTTTCCAAGCCATTTCTTTATGAATTCTATGGAAATAAAGCTTTTGGCTTTGCCTTGACTTTGAATTTGAAATTTGGAAAACTTTGAATTGTAATACTTAAGTGTTTGCTGAGTTTGGAAATAACAAACGTGGTATTGCGCGTCTGTTATTTCCAATACATATATAACAGTCATTTAAGTAATGTCACAAACGTTTATTTTCAGCTTTTGATGACGCATACCAAATCGCCCGAATATCAATCCAAATTCTATAATATGTTAGGTAAATATAAGTTGGAATTTTCAGAATACGTCATCTCTAATAACTTCTATAGATTTCACCAAATATAGAATACGGGCAATTATTTTTAAAAACACTGTTTCGTAACCTTTATTTTAGATAAAGTAAAATACACATACGTTCAATAATTACTTAAAAGTAATACTGTATCATACGGAAGGTATGTTAGGAAGGCCCTTTATTTAAGTAGTTAAAAATTAAAAACATGCCAAAATACTAAGATGTCACCATGGTCGAAATATATGTGATTTAAAATGAACCCCTTCTATATGGTTATCTTTTAATACTTCATCAATAGAAATGAACATAACCGTTATGTGTATTATTTTCGTCGTTATATTATTTAGTGCATGAAAGGAGCCTCTTTGAGGCGCACTAAAAATCGTTTCACCACATTTGTTGGGTATTTTTTGTCTCTCTTGCGAAGAGGAATAGATTTCGTTACACAAACTTTGTTATGAATACGGCAATTATTTCCCAGTAGTTACAATAACAAAACAAACTCATCAAAAACTTTCGCTATAAATATTAACATCAAAATACAAAGTTGAGCAACACGCGACCAGAAGAAACGTCGGAAGCTAACAAGGTATCATACTTTGACTGGGCTTACAGTTCGGTAGTAACTCTGCCTTCGGAGTAGTAGCAGGTCGTGGGTGCGAATCGAACCCACGACCTGCTGAAAAGTGTTTTTGTAAGGAACATAATTATGTTTATTTATTCTATTAGTTATTTGGTTCCCTTAGTACCAAAGCTTAGTATGGGGCTAGGAAGTACTGTGTGAAGTGTGCACCAATATTTACTTATTACTAGCTGTTGCCCGCGACTTCATCCGCGTGGATTTCGGTTTTATCCCGCACCCCTGTTTTACACCTCGGAAAAGTAGCCTAAGTTACTCCTGTTACATCAGCTATCTGCTAGTGAAAGTCCCGTCAAAATCAGTCCAGCCATTTCAGAGATAAGCCGGAACAAACAGACAGAAAGACAGTAAAAAATTTAAAAAAAAAATGTTTTGGTATATGTACCGTGTATAAATCCATATGCACTGAGTAAAAAGCAGTTATTTTAATATTACAAACAGACACTCCAATTTTATTTATTTGTATAGATAACCATAGCATGCCGAACTATACGAATAAATGCTGGTTTCTGTAACAAGATTATCACGGTATTTTATGGTGAAACATGTGCGGATTTTTAGAATAAGTTTTGTAAGGTTTTTAAAGTTACTAAGGCGACTGTGAAATTAACCAAAGTCAAAAAGTTTGTCAAAGATTTTTTCTACCGTATAGCCGTTGTAAAGCCACAAGAGCAGGCACGTACAATTCGAAACGTAAGTTCGTCATCCAACCCATATAATGTAAGTTAGAGCAACAGCTCGGGTCCCCGATTACGACACTCAGTACGAGTTCCAAGATATAGAAGTTTGTTGACGCGTTTCATGTTTTGTTTTAAAAGAGAATGCTATTGCATTGTATTTTATGGATGCCACTGATTTCACAATTGCTAACGACGTTTATATTTAAGCATCCATAATCCCTAGCTAGTCGTACATATTTTTAATTTGTTCCCCACGCATTTTTCTATACATTATTATATGTCATTATTTTAAAAACAAATATAATAATCAGGCCTTTTCTATGAAGAATGAAGAGTTTTTGACCCTTAATAGGCATTTTTAATTGAGTAAAATAAAATAAAATTAATGAGTTTTGTAACGAAAGTTAAGGAAAAGTCTAAAAAAGCAGAGGCGGCATCAAGGTGTAAAATACTGACTTGAAAACAATAACATTCTGTCGCGAAACAAAGACGTGACAAGTTGTGAACTCATCACGGCCATTGTTTTCCCACGAACAACTAAGCTACGTCTGCCAGCAATTCGTTTCCAAAATACCTAAACCACGATAAATGTTTATACAAATGGTTTTTACCAACAAGTTTCTGTCGTGTCTATACTTATAGTCTAATCTCATAAACTACTATCGGGAATTTCATAAGGTTTTTTAAAGTGAGGATTAAGTAACAGAACTAGATAGATGGCCCACTCGATGTTGAGTGGTAACCTCTGCCCAACAAAACGTATTGGGCATTTTTTTACTCTTGAATAGACAGTTACTAAGCCAGGCGGTGGGTAGCGCCGCCATCAGCTACATAGTCACCTAACATTAGATGATATGTAAGTAACCAAAAGCCAGCCCCTAAAAAAACACGAATTCGTGTGATCCAAGCCTAGAGATTAAGGCTACTCAAAACATCTCTCAGTCAGCGGATTTTTTACACAGACTTGTTGAGTTTGTTTCAATTTGTCACGGGGTAGATTAACTTCGTAATGTTGATAAATAGATGATGGCAAATGAAATTATTCGGAAAGTTCGAGTTTCCCTCTACTATCGCTCACCACTTATCTTCACTTGTTTTCTTTGCCTCTCCTAATCCACATGAGGTAGCTTATGATACTTATATTTGATTATTTATAATTATGATCAATGAAAATACTTCAGGGTCTAAACAGACTGTCATACACTGAGGGTTGAATTCCAAGTAAAAATGAAGAGGAAAAAGATTACGTTCGCAAGGTAATAATAAAAAAATAGCTTTTGTGAGAATAGCGTGAATTGGTATAGACGAAGGAGCAATTTTTGCGAAATCTAAATTTGCTCGGTTCTTTGATCATATAGATACTTGTGCTATATTTGGACAATAATATTATCGACACGTTTTTGCTGAAGTACAATAATGAAGATAGAAAATTTTCATAGTTATTACTTAGAGCTCGCTTAAATTAAGTTTTAGTTTTAATTTTATGTGTCCAAATTATATTCGTACTATCGCAGCAGATATAATTGTGTGGCGCTAACTGATTTTTCTTAAAATGCATGTAGAAAGAAGTTTTTTTTTACAAAAGTACCTACTCACAGTACACTTAGGTACATAAGTAGTTTTAGTTTAAGATTGTAATTGTTTAGTTACGGTGTTAATTATGCACAATAAAGAAAGAAAGAAAGAAAGAAAAGAAAAAGTTTTTTTTTTTATTGAACTTACGAACATGAAAGCACATTAAATTGGACTATTAATGCTAAGTGATTTATATTTTGTGCGTAGCAGAGCACAAGGCAAACTTGGATTCCGCTCAGCATTTTGCTGGATAAACACTGATGTGTGCATCCAGCGCTGGTCTTCAGCGGAAACCAAAATCATTGTGTCACGTCACGACCCTCTAGTTCATTTAAACATGGTAGGTACAATTCAAACTACAAATATAATAACTTAAACTTAGGTAAAGAGTATATCTATCTATCTACCTCACAGGGCAATCCAAAGATTACAAGACATAAATAAGATCGTATCCTTGTTTATATAAAGGTATAATATTATTATAGTTATATGCAGTCGCAAGCTTTTATGTCCGATATTATTATTAAGAAATGACAAAGAACCCAATCGAAAACCAATATAATTCATTGGAAAAGTGAGGCGCTCGTCCTCACCGAAAGTAAAATTTGTTTCTTATGAGGCCTTGAACTCGTAGGGGTTATGGCAGCGTGAAATGAAGTATAAAATACTGCAATTTCGTCTTTATCTTTATTAGGGTAGAGTTCACTGGAAGGAATAGAGTCATCATAATAAATGTAAAATATATAGTACTATATTTTTGTCGGAAAAAACGGACTAAACTCAATTTGGTTTAACCAATTTTGAAATAGGAAACGTGGATGCGAGCCCAAAGTTATTGGATAAATGGGTATTCACAAAAGATTATTTGGAGAATTAACGAGATTACCATGATAGTAAAATTATGTTGGTTTTAACTAGGCAAATATTTGCTTTGTTGCATGCGGCACGAACACGGTAAAACTGTAAACTCAAAATTATGCACTGCGTGTGTTTCCCTTTGAAAATTTATGTGCGTTACGACATTTATAGTTTGAAACGGTGTATTTAAAATGCTTGCAAATAAAAGAGATCTGGGTCTAACTCTGGAGAGTGTCATTTTTAGTTTCTTTTTAGGACTTAGCCGCTCACTAAGAGACTCAGCTTCTCACAAAAACCCAGTCAGGGTTTCCCTTATTATAATCGGACGATGGCGCGGGCAGGTTCACTACTAAATAATTAACAAAATATATTTGTCAAAGTAATAAATAGTAAAAAAAAAATCCAAAAAAAAATTACTTGCATACTATCATTCCAAGGTCAGTTAATTTGAGTTTATTTAAATCCTAGATTTCACGTATAAATGTTTGGTGTGGTTTACCTATAGATGGTTTTATCACACCCTGAGTACCGGAAGTTGCATTGTCTATCAAAGTTTTGACGCCAATTTTTATCGGTATCATCAGCCTAATTGAATTGAATTTTGTTATGTCACATCTTTCTGACGCGCTGTGACGGCAAATGGCATGACGCTCTCTTATGCCGTTCTCTTTTCGTTCTCTCATGTCTGCTCCTCGATGTTTCACATTAGCTTACTTTAGGGCTAGATGATGCTGTGTGATATGTCCAGGAATATTATGATGATTATTATTATTATTATTACATCTGCCAGGTGTCACTTGACGGCCATATTATTTTATTTTACTATATACCTGTGTCAGATAAAAGAATAAAAAATCTAATGGGTCCAGTCCATTGATTATGTTTAGACTCTATTGGTCATCATTGGCTTTTGAATTATTTGAGTAGCATCGTTGCAGGAATTAGAAGAAACTTGTAAATTGACAAGTAAAGCCGGTGAAGAAGCGATAGCTGCCGCAATGTCGTTAAACGAATTGAGTTTCAGATGTTTGGGGAAATGGCTCGCAAATCTCAAGATAGATAGATAGATAGCAGATAGATAACAGTGTTATAAAACGGTGTTAATAAGCTGGCTCCTATAATTGAATACCTACTAAATGTACTAAGCTGTAATGAGTACTAATTATAAATGTAATTCTCCGCTTTAATAAACAAAGTGATTTACGATTCCTGCGACTTAACCAATATTTTAATTCGCCCAAACTTTATCTGCCCGTAAAAATATTTGCGCCATATTATTTCTGTCGTAACTTACGTACGCCTCATCTCTGCACATAAATCAGATTTTTCGCCAATAAAAAAGGTATACTTGTGATTATTCTGCAAGTCCCACTACGTGGCCGGGCCGCAATCGTTTTAACCGTTTATTATCATGCCCGTGTAACCTTTGTTTTAACATGGGTGATCTTATTTTATCTTATCTTCGGGATATTATTATGCTTTTGAAACTGATACTAAATTTGAGCGTTACCGTCATATCTTTCTCCAATTTTAGATGCATGCTTACGGGGAGATATATTTAATATAATATAAATAATGATTTAATTAAGAGGATCTGAATAACGAAGTTTGAAAATAAAACAAGATTTGTTATATACTTGAATTGGAAAAATATTTGTAAATAATACATAATTATAAAGAAAAACTATATTCAAATTAAAAGTTAACAAAATAACCAGTAAAAACCACTGTGTGTGAAGTTGATGTTTGTAACCGTCATTTTGTTTGTAAGTGATGACTGGTGAGACAGATACCGAAACGGGATACATCGAAGAACACAGCTTCAGCTTACAGCTTTAGCTCACATCCAATTATTAGTCTCAAACTTAGCGTTGAGAAATGTTACATATAGATTAAGTATTGTACATAAGAGAGTGAGTCAAATTAATAAATTTTGTCGATTTATTTATTTATTTTATTTTTCATACAGAATCTACAGCTCTTATAATAAATAAGTGATCTCTTAAAATTAGCCAATAACAGATTCATTTTTTTTATCTCTGTCCTAGTATTACGACAAACACTCGACTTATATGATAATTAAAGACAATATTAGATCCATAAATAACTTTAGCGGTCGTTTGCTCAAGCTTACGCATATGTATACCCTTTACGAAGTTCCTAAACAAATTCAAGGTGAACACCCAATTTTGTCCCTTTAAAGCATCCTATGTCCACCCTGGGTTTGAAACTGCTTCTCTGTCAACTCTCATCAATGTTTTACGCATTCATTACTGTCTACCTACTCTCACTGGAGGGTAATTTACTAATGTAATTAAATATTTGTTTCATAATTATTTTGAGCAGGGTAGGGAATTCTTTGTGGGTCAGAGTTGCGAGGTAATGGGACAGAATCCGGAATGTAATCAGTTTAAAATCCACACACACACAAATTTTGACTTCCAATAATATAAACTTTGATGAGAAATATGTCATTGTAGATCAATGAATTAGTACTTATATGTCAGTTATTACATTTTTAAGTTCATAAATTCCAGTTTCATCTGAATTTAACTAGCAAATTTAGCATGATTTCGAAAAAAAATGACAATTTATATTTAATTTGAGAATCCTCACACCTCAGTTGGTAGTTACTCTGCCTTCTGCGCTGTAGGTCGTGGGTTCGATTCTCACCCAGGACAAACATTTGTCTGAACAATATAGATGTTTGTTCTGTGTCTGGGTCAATATGTATTATATGTATGTATTTTACAAAAAAAAGTATAGGTATATATGTATTATATTAGTTGTCTGGTTCCCATGACACAAGCTATGCCTATTTGGGGCTAGATGGCGCTGTGTGAAATGTCCACCAATATTATATCAATATTTTTGGACTTTATAGACCTATATTTGCATTTCCACCCCCTGAATTAATTCCTTATACTTCGCGTCATACTTTTGTTTTATTGCTCCCGTTGCCAACCATATTACCGAAATTTCAGCGTAGCATGTTTCAAAATAATTTAAAACTTAAACACTACTGAAATTTCCATACGTATTGGTTAGGAAAGTAATTTATGGGACGTTTTAATTAATTAGAGCCCAAGTCGTGCTGCGAGTTTTACTTCATAAATGCAAATTGAGGATTTGTGAACTGGGAAGAGTTGTTTCTTTATATTTTAGTTTACAAAAGAAAACAATCAGTATATACAGATTTTATGAACACCCACAAGTCTGCTTTAAGAATGCGTTAAGGCTAATTAATATTTCAGTATGACAGTCCTGCTAACGGCTCAGTCATTAAACCACATCTTACAGGATCTATATACTAGATACATAGATCCTAGCTTTATATCTATTTCGAAAACTTAAATGTGTTCGGTTTTCACTTAGCTGAACAAGAACTACAAATAAATACCACCCACCCTTGCTTGTCTTTGATCAAGTTTTACACGGCTAAATTAACTTAATTCTATTTGTTTTTTAATTCTATTCTGTCTTGTTAACGTAAGACGGCAGTTTAGTTCGACGTACAGCCATATAGTTCAACAATATTTAAAATATCCCTTTAAACAGCTAACTTTATGTTCCTGTGGTCTTACTATAGTTTTCTGGAGCCAGTGCGGAAAAATAATTATAGCTCATCTCAATGAAGCCTCGGTCTCAAAAGGGTAGCCTCACATAGAGATACACTTCTCAAACCAGGCGTTGCGGGACGTATTATCTCATTCATTAACTTATATTATATATACATTGATACGCCGATGGCCCACCTGGTGTTAAATGGTAACCTCGGCCCATAACAACCGATGCGACTTGGGTCCTCCCCTACAAGGTACGACAAGACCCAAGTCAAATCGTATGCGCCCGTAACTCTGAGACGTGTAGGTGGAATGTCTCATGGGCCTGTAACCACAGCTTTCAATCTGGAACACAGTAAAATACATGTATTCCGCAAATAAATGATCTTTATTCTCATATTTACTAAAAAAGTTACAGAAACCGTTAAATCCTTAATGAACCAAATAATGATGTACCTATATATTTTCTCACGGAGCGTGTTTTTTAGTGGTAACATTTAAAATTGTTAACATAGCCTGTTACACTACATGGGGACGGATAGTACATTTTCTTGTCTGGTATCTTAACGGACAGGTTAGGGTAATAGACAAGAATGTAAACAATTTATCCCTTAATCCAAGAAAGTAAGATTTAAACGTCGTTACTTTACTGTACTAAACTAGCTTAAAGCATTATCGTGTAAAAAAATTAGAGATAATTCAAGAAAAAACTCCGTATAAAAAATTATAAAGTGCTTTTATAAATGTTGTGTTTGTGACAGACTGATTAAAGTAAAAATAAGCTCTGTTTTATTCCTTCACATTACAAATAGAAAATAAAGCTCAAGTTACGGTCAGAGTTTTGAATGTAACTAAAAAATTAAATACATTACAGTTTTCGCAAACTTTTGATGTATCGGGTCCATGTTCTCATTACTGTAAGAGACCAGTTGTAAAAAGCCGTGAGCACCCTTCTGAAAGCCGACCTCGATCCCTTAAAAGGTCATAAAGTACAGAAATTGTGGTACCTTGTAAATTATGTTCACTTTTGAAAAAAGCTCAATTTCACAGTGGTCATTACCGTCCCCACAAGATGGCTGGCCTGTGAAATATGTTATTATAATACAGGTCAGCCACTCGGTAACGAGTAGCTTATTTACATACCTGCTGGTGATGAAGTTTTTTCGCTTTATTTTCGATGAGGTATTAGAATTACAGTACGAAAATAATAAGGCATGAGAAGGCAAGGTATGGCTTATATACGGAACGAACCTTGGCTAGTGACAAATAGAAATTTCAGTATTTATCGCAGAGTGATGATATGATTTTTATAATAACCAAATGCAGATTAAAGAGCCTCTTTAAGGCGTACTTACACTGTCGCTTTGCTTGCCACGTCGATCAGAGTTGTACAATATACAACATTAAAAGGTGAAGAAAAAAAGACAATGATTATTTTATCGGCGGTCACACAAACCCCAAGCAAAAAATTACGTAGCAAATGTATGCCCCGACCGGGGTTCAAACCCGAAACCCTTTGTAGCAAAGCAGTGTTTCCCAACTTGTACAGAGCCGTTATTTTATTATCTGAGTATTACATAGTTTAGTCTTATCAAGACCCTAAGATTAATCCCAGTAGCATTTATAATACATAAATCCCTGGGTTAATATGACAACCCTTAAAGTAAATTATATTGACCCTAGGATTAAATAACGACGTCTAGACTAGATAGATTTCGGAGTTTTATTTTAGCCTTAAAATTTTATTACAACCAATTTTTTCATTACTTAAAGCCGATTCGAGTATCATAACTTAATTTTAAATGCATTTTCGTAACATGTTTCATAATCTACTTTTCGTCTGCGGCCCCTTTACAACATTATCTCCAATTTATTTTTGGTATGTAGGACATATTTTTTCATTTGATTAAGTATATAATATAGTTTCAATAACTACAGTATAAAGCTTCTTATATAAGGAGAAAACCTAATTCATTATTAATCAGCAGTAAACAGCCAACAAAAATTTAAAAGTGACAGAATGAAACCACCTTAGAACGTTCAAACATTTTTTCGTTATAATCGTTAATATGTAACGGCATTGCCTACTACTCTACTGCCCGCATTACATCACGTCACCAAGGTATTATTTGTGTTTCTTGACCACATGTCTGTCATCTGTTACACTCTTATAAACCACATATTTTCCTTAACTGTGTAACGTGGTCGTTACATAGTTAGGAAAATATGTGTGTTTCTATACCACTAGAAGGCCACTTTTCAAAAAATGGGTTAGGTTACCGTAGAACTTTAGACATTCCGTCGTTATGTCTTAGAATAACGCGCGCAGTGTGTTGCAACGCGGTCTTTTATACCTAAATTATTACAGGCAAATGAGACATTCCACCTACACGTCTCATAGTTATGGGCGCATACGATTCGACTTGGGTCTTTTTGTACCTAGTAGGGGAGGACCCAAGTCGCATCGGTTGTTAAGGGCCGAGATTACCACTTAACACCATGTGGGCCGTCGGCTCGTTTCATAACTGTATAACATAAAAAACCTATGATGTTAAGTGGTAACCGCCGCCCATAAACAACAGCAATACGACGCAAGTCCTCCCCACCAAAGTACGAGTTGACTCAAGTCGCATTGCGTTGCGCCCATCAACCCGAGACGGGGATGTTACGTCTCATGCGACAGCAATTTCACCGGCATCCATATCCTTCTACCGGAACACAGCAATATGAGTGCATCACTGCTTGGCGGCAGATTACCAGGTGTAGTGGCAGTACTTCTCCGGTATGTGGGTTGCTACTTTTGCACCACCCGGGGGACGTGTAGGGATTTAAAGGGTAATCGCCTACGGACGCGAGCAACGTGGACCCCCCAAAATAGCTACCACATTGCAGTTATATATTTTGAGACTAATCTTCAGATAGACTACAATATGGAAGTCTTCAAGAGGAGAGTGAATAGGTTCCTTCTAGGCAAGCATGCTTCATCGTAGACCACATCGTCACTTAACATCAGGTGAGATTGTGGTCAAATGCTTGCCTATCGCTAATAAAAATAAAAAAAAAAACAGTTCTTCTTTAAAGATTTGGATACTGAAGAAATTACATGCACATGAGAGGTTTAATAAGTTTCTTTATTTGGAACAGTAACAATATACATTTTAATTAGTATGAAACACGATGATGCTTGCAAGAGTAAATTTCTGTGTCGCAAGCATCAACGCCCCTCCGAATATTATTATACAAGTTCCACAGGTACAATATAAAACATTTAAGAAGAAAAAAAGGTTTATGAAGTACTCAAAATGAGTATGTACAACCTTGCTCTCTAAGTATTAGTATGACGTCTACATTGAGCCTCATACATTTTACTCAAGTTCATACTATTATGTAATGGCATACCGCTCAACATAATTTGAGTTTCCACCTTATTTCTTTACTCACCTGGATAAAAACAAAACCTAATAAGTACCATAAAAGTACACTTAACAATTTCGGGTTCAACCTTGTGTTACTATAACACCGCACTGCACTGTTGAAATAACGAGGCAGTATTACCATAATGCGTCCCAGGACAACCGGGTAACATCCGAAATGAGCTGAAACGTTTTCAAGCGAATGCTTTCAGAAACACAACGCTCATTGGGTTCAGTTGGAATATTGATTTTGTTGGGTTTCGTACTTGATACAGATTTTACGGGCATCCGTTTCCTTTTTGTGTGCACGTGTGTGGATGAAGTGTAATTCGATGATTCGTTTATACCAAGTGGGGCCTTAAGCGGGCAACAGACCTTTAGTTTTAACTGAACTGTTGAACTGATGATCTAATGATATTTTGATTAGATTATCAGTTCAGCTCTCAGTTTTGCCTACACACATACGTTTTAACTGATCAGTTCAACTGTTCAGTTAAGACTAAATGTCTGTAACCCGCTTTACAGCCTGCTCAGAGGTTTTGCTATGCCGTGCGGTCTACCAATAGCGACACAATACTCGCATGGAGATTCAGAATCGTCAAATATTAAATAAACTTATAATTTCTGTCATTTAAATATAAATATTATTTAAAGCACACTTTATTCCTTCCACCACACTGATTTGAGAGAGTTCATTACACGATTAGTAGTGGAACTGAAAGCTGTTATATCAAATGCTAGTGAATGTTCAATGACGATACATTTTGGGCGTTATATATGATCGCTTGTAACTTCTGTATTCCTTCGGCTTTGATTGTAACAAAGAATAAACATTTTATTTATTTTACTCATATAAATCTGCACAAGGATTTCCTCTATTAGCACGTGGCGCAGCCCTAGAAATGACATACCAACATTCAAAACCCAATTAAAAACTTACAACGTATCACGTTATGCCCAAAACGGGATAGTACCCCGACTCCCCGCTTTCCAAGCAGGGTCGCTGCTACCAACTTCGCTATGGAGCTGATTGTTTAAAGTTACAAACTCTTTAAGATTCCACACGCGTTTAGAAGAAACAATAAGGACGTGTTTCTACAGAAATGGTAAAAGCGAGGCCCCTTTCTAACGCTTTTTTCTATACCTTTGAAAAGCTTCGATGTTTTAGCTTTGAGACCGAGTTTATCGAGGAAAAAACTTTTGAGACACTTATCACATTTACTTAGATTACCTACTCGTGTTCCTGGCTCTCTCGAACCAGTGTGATGAAATAAAGTGCGCCTTAATGAGGCTATTTTTGTGCACTTGTCACATATCTTTATAAGTATTTAATTTTAGGACATGCGATTTTCCTCCAACGTATTTAGAACGCACATAAATGTTTGTGTTCCAAGATTTCAGCCAGACCTATTATGATTAAAACGACAGGTGGATGGCATAGGCTTTTAGTCCGTCCTTTGAGTACGGAATCCTAGAAGAAAATGTTAACCAAGTATAATTTGATCAGTTTGATTGAGTTTAAGCTCATTGCGATCTAAGTTCCAAAATTAAATGAAAAATAAATAACTCATACACTTTTTGATCCCTGAATTTTTATTCCTTAACCATAGTCGTCTTCTTCATCACAATATAGTAAAATTTCATTGTGTATGGAATTCTAAATAAGAAACTCCTAAGTAACGATCGCGGTGCACCATGTAGGCCACGTTCTAGTTTCTATGGGGCAGATAATTGTGTCGGACTAAGTGCATATATCCGAAGTATAGTGGAGCGTGGAAGTGCGATTAGAAAGACTATTTAAATTGCAAATGTCCCTACTTAAACTTAATCTACAATTTTAAAATTACGTTTATAAATTTGGTACTTAAACAAATAATGAAATAATTATATGGATACTACTATATATATCTAGGAGTCGGTGGCTGCAGCGCGCAAATTCTAAGATTCCATGGAGATGAAATCAGAATTGCCATCAAAATATATATGAATCAATAAGTTAGGAGCACCGCATATTGTGCACTCAAATAGTGGAGTATGGGAAGACCCAAGTCACATTTAATTGCGCTTCAAATCTAAGTGAAGGAAGATTGTCCCATTTAGTTAACTGTTATTTCAAATATTTATTGTTTTTGTGCAAAATCTTACACACATTATATAAAATTTAAAGATATTATTACACTAGTCTTACGATTCCCAGGCTGTTCGTTTGACCAAACCTATCGCTAATTCGTTCCCAAAGTTGAATGGCAGTAAAAAAGATTTATTTCAAAGAAAAATGTTGACCATTTTCCCAAACATAACGTCACGTGGGTTGCTATTAATAAGCTCCTTCTGACGTCACCGTCCCGTTCGCCAAAACCGTTGGCCGAAACAACGCCAGATAACGCGACCCAAAACGGAAATATCCTGAGTTTTCGAGGGAAATGGCTCTGACCCGGGCGTGTTTGGAAATTTGCGGCCTTAGATATAGGGAAAACACGGGTTAAAAAATTAAATGGACATTTCACACAGCGCCATCTGACTCCAGTTAAGCATAGCTTGTACTATGGGAACCATACATCTGATTGAATACTAATGTAATTATTTTTGTAAGTACCTGGGTATATGTATAGTATATATATATATATAACTATGATTGCCACATAAATTTTAGTGCTGGACGGACCCACGACCTATGACGTAGCAGGCAGAGTTGCTAGCAACTGAGCTGTGAGGCTAGTCGATTCATACCATTGTGTATAGCAGTGTTATATGTAAAAAAGAATCTCTGTAAAGAAACAATCAACGACTGATAACCGCAAATTTTGACAACTGTTGATCCTTATTCGCATATATTTTTCTCATAACTTATTTTTAATTTCTGTACTTAATTTAATTTACGTTTGTTATTAATTGAGACTGTCTCTCTCGCTGGTGACAGTCAACGCACTACTAAAAAAAACTCATATGTACCGTTGTCTACTCACTTTGTTGTCATTCGCAAACCCCTTTGTACATTGTGATTTTTCACGAACCTCGTTCCAGATACTCAGGGCTGCAGGCATGAGCAGCGATGCATAGGTTTGTTATAGTTAGTTCTCTCAAAATCCACCAAATGCAAAACTCTAAGGGCACTGCAGAATTTTGTACCTCTAACTTCCCATGCAGAAATATTTGACAATATAAATATGGAAGAAACTAATCAGAGCTTATACTGAAGTAATAGCATTGACTGTACAGAGTTGTTCTTGGAAAGTTCAGCCACCATACCCATTTCTGCTGCGAATTTATTCATTCGCATTTTGTTCTAGGCCTGTTAAATTGCTTACATGAGACGTTCCATGTCCATGTCTCAAGGAGAAGGGCACATTGTGATGGGACTTAATTCATAAATAAATAGGAAATGACGCATTGCTTTTGTTATAGGCAGAGAATGCGATTAATAACAAATGGGCGATCTGTTACGAAAAACAGAAAACCGGCATGTCCTAAAACCTAGGATATGTGGCCATTGCCCGAAACTTGCTTCTTTGAGGTGCCTTTTAATTATTTCACTACACTAGTTGGAAAGAACTAGTGATACGAGTACTAGTAATCACATTTAAAAAAGTTCTCTCTCTGGACCTCACGACTATTACTGCCATAAATGAGAGCGTGGTCTAGCGGTACTGACCCCCGAGTTTCAATCCGGAGGTCGCCGGTTCAAATCCCGACGTGCACCTATGAGTTTTTCGATTGAAAGATTTATGTGCGCAATACCACGTTCTCAAAACGGTGAAAGAAAACATCGTGAGGAAATCGATATGTCCTAGAACTAAAAATTCGAAGACATGTGTCGAGTGCACGAAAGGAGCCTCTTTGAGGCGCACTTACAATCCTTTCGCCACACTGGTTCGACAGAACCGGTGACTCGAAGAAGAAGAAGACTGCCATAAATTAACAGCAAAACCGAGGAAAACATTGTAGTAACATTGTGGGTCCCTCACATAATTCACTGATAAAATAATATCAGAGGAAATAATTACTCCATCACTTCGTTCAAAGTACACTGATTAAGAAGTCTTATCAGTAAAAGGTCTTTTACTCCATAATTGCTGCCACCGATACTAATAAAATATATTTTAGTTACGTAACTCAATTCAACTTATCTTAAGTAGTAACTGCCGTAAACAAAATACACTTCAGAGCAAATAAACAATCGAGTACAAACAACGATGACGATAAAATTAATTGAACGCTTTTGCTTTCATTCTGATTAAATATATAAGATTGATAATCGTTTATAATTGTAGCAGAGTATGGCCATTAACCGGGAACTAATCGCCACATATGGCCCACGCGTCACTCAATGATAAATTATACAAAACGCCGACGATTATCGATTATCGATTATAAAGTGACATATTTATTGCTGTCGGTACAGACTACGGGTTAGTCGGTTATTCCAATTCCATCATCAAATACTCACTAAAGAAATGTTAGACTTTTAATGGTTATACTGCAAACACAGGCCTACAAGCGGGTACCAATTTATTTTTCAATATGTTTTCCTTCACCGCTTTGGTATAGCGCACATACATTTTTAAACCAGCGACCTCTGGACTTAAATTCAGAGTTGCCACCACTGGGCCACCGTGCTCACAAATTCTAAACGTAAACCTAAACGTAAAATATATTTTGTATATCGCAACGCAAAAATGACACAGAATTTTTAAAATTTTGCTCACTGTATTTTCTGAAAATTCTGAAAGCACGTCATTAAAATAAAATTGCCACAAACTGTTGTGTATATTCGATGCCACGAGATATCTAGACTTATAAAGCGTAGAATTTCAAACGTACATTTTAATAGTTAAGTTATTGTAATATTCAATATTAAATACATTATTATATTTTTTTTCATCAGTCTGTTTTCTGTTTGTGCAACACCAGAAAAGACAAATGAAACAATTAAATAAATTCTTAAAAGCTTATCCATTTAGAGCTATAGAAGACTAGACATAAAACTGTTTAAATATTTTAGTTCGCTATGATGACAAAAACCCCATTGTATAAAAAATACGGGTGAAGTCTCAGGCAAAAACTAGTACCAAATAAGTAGAATCAAGTGCGATTATGAAATTTGAGAGTAATTTTAAAAATAATGTAGTCGGATATTTAAGTAGGCAATTTATTTCAAAAATTACTCGTAATTATTTATATTTCTTATATTGAATTTCTTATACATCGTTTGGAGAGTGCAAAATGTGTCTGAAGCTATGATCGTTTAGTTGGTAGTGACTCGTGAGGATATCATAGGGCGGTGTTTAAGTAAATTCCCGACTGGTTAGCTATAAAGTTGAAAAATCTGCTGCCAACATAATGATTTGTTCCGGTAGCCTGACTTGAGAGCCAGTTCTCAATCCAGGCGTTGCGTGACGCCAACATCGATTACATAGTCACCTGACAACATATATGTTTTGATATGATGGCCTCACAGCTCACAGTTGGTAGTAACCCTGCCTTCTGCGGTCGAGGGTTCGATTCCCATCCAAACATTTGTGTGACGAATATAGATGTTTGTTCCGTATCTAGGTGTTGATATGTATTATGTGTATGTGTTTACAGAGCAAAACTATAATATTATATCGGTTGTCTAGTTCCCATGATACAAGCTATTTACTTAGCTTACTTTCGGACTAGATGGCGCTCTGTGAAATGTCCACCAATATTATTCTTATATGTATTGAAACGCAACCCTGTAAAAAAAAGGTAAAGAACTAAAATTTATGCAAGTTTGTCTGTTTACCAAAGTCCCTATCGAAACAGAGCCTGAAAAATTAACGTTAGCAGATATAATACCCTCAAAGTGATATAATTTGTGCAAATTTCAAACAACTGAAAGACTCCACGAATCACCAAAGCTTGTGTTTACCAAACACGAGGACTAAATAATCATTTTTCACCCTAATATTTTTCAACAAACAGCCGGACGCTGCAATTGTTCATCAAAATTTATTACTGACCAAACAATGTCTAGTTAGATTGATGTTTGTTTCACGTTGCCCTCAAATTATAAATCGTTTTGTCTGTTATTTTGCACTGTAATTTGGGAATGTGTACATGTTTATTCGTAGTGATGATATCGATATGTCAGAAGGTTTGATTAGAAAGACAAATAATTGAACCCATTTCAAACATGTTGAATATTATTAACATAAAATGTAGGACTTTTAAAAACACGTACAAGCAAACAAGCAATAATATCATGGGAGTTGGATGCGAAGGGTGCGCATTGGAGAGGGTCGCCGTCTCCTATAATGCAACACAAATTTATTATTATAATTAAAAAAGGGAGAGAATTAATTTTATAAAATCTAGCCTTTTCTCGTTATAAAACACAAATTTATCCTGAATATACATTAAAATATTTTAGGAATCTTCTTGAAATCTTGAATCTTCTCTTCTCTTATTATGGAATTAAGGATTAGGATGAAATGGAAGACAAAAATTAGTTTCCACTGCACGAAAAATAGCATTATTTGAACAAAGACATTCATTTTTGTGACAGTAAATCTAAGAAATTGTTTACTACATTAAATTATAAGAAAATTGCCAAAATTATGATTACTGAAACACAACACACATTTCGGCTCCACAGAAAAAATTCTAAGATACCTCAGTCTCCATATTTAAGAGAAAACTCTTTTCAATATGGATAAGTAGATCTTCTTGAATCTAAGAAAGTATTTTTTTATTAAAGGACTTATACAGATCTTACATTTGCAATGTACCAAGAAGTTTTAAACTACAATACCGGTAAAGGAATCCGATGAAAACTCTATGTTAATATTAGATTCAATCAGCAAGAAGGTTACAATAAGTTGCATTTATCCACGGCGGTTTCATCCATTCGTATTAATGACACGACAGAGCACCTACTTAAATATCCTGCATTTTAATACGACGGCGAATTGTCTATCCAGTTATTTACTAGGTTGCTATTACGTTATTAACGAGCAACATGTTGTAGTATATGTTTCATGTTCATAATGAGCAAAAGTATTTTCTAAACATATACCCTACAAGTGTTTCAAATTTGTCCGACAGTGCCTCAGTCAATTTGGAAGTAATGTAAAATTTCTGCTAAGGAATTTTCATTAAATACTTACCTGCTCCTCACTTCGTTTATATCCTTGCTTTCACTGCCTAAAGTACTCGAAGTTTCAAATACTTCAGGGCTGGCATGGAAACGAAAGCTTTTGGCAAATTTACATCCTTCTTTTTTATTTTAGTTTGATTCAGCACTTTAGGTAATTGTCATACTTTACCATCGTAGTTTTGCATGTACAAAAATACATAACACGGCATAAAATTAATGAAAGTACTTGTGTTAAACTGACACAGCTTTTTTAAATGATTTGTGAATTTAATGAAATGCCTTTGAGTTTTAATGAAATGTATTTTGACTTTTATTTCATAAATAATTGAGTAGCCAAAGATCACATCGAATTTTAGGTAAGTCTAAGTAAGAACTTACATGTTACAAATAGCGCAGCTCGACCAACAATAAAGATACTTTTATATTCAACAATTGCGATTGCGAATCATCTCGTCAGAGAATTTTTATGAAGACGCTAAAGCAATAAGCAGTAGTACCTAAGTACACTTATCATAAAACTTGCGAGTAGCGCATAAAATATGACAACTAATTTCGTTGATCACTTACTCCCAAAGCACCAACTAGGGAACGGTAAATCAAATCGCAATTTCATAAGCTGTTAATTTAATCCGTCCATTGCGAGAACCCTAGCGCATTACGTTCAACGCCATCATGTGACGTGTATGTAATTACTTAGCAAGTTGAAGCACAGTCATGCCTTGTCATTTTCGCTAACGGACAACCCACCCAATTCTAGTTAAGGGGGTAAAGTGGAATCATTTGTAATTTAAGTGTTGACATTTGTTCGGGGCTCACCGTGTTTTTGGGTAGAGAACCATTTTGTTTTGTTCATTATTGTGCGCTATTGTTCTTATGGAAATCAGTGTTACCGAGCTGGTTTTACCAGAGACAATTTTGATCAAACATGCGGTTCAGAGAATCCAGGAGTTAAATGTGACAATTATGTTGTGATTCATAATTTTCCTGCCTTATCCTATATTAGGTGACTACAACATGTATTTTCTTCCATTTCTCTCTGTCAGACGTCATCTCAGTACTCACTCCTTTTTTAATAATATCATCTTCAACACAAACCATCCATCTTTTCTTTGGCCTACCTCTACTCTTATATTCACCCACATGCATATTTAATACTGTTTTCCTAACATGGCTTTCATTCCTCCGCATAAATGTCCATACCACGCTAATCTACTGCGTCTCAACTTCTCCGTTACTGGCGCTACTTTCTTCGTCTTACATTCCTAATTTTGTTGTCACTCCACACATCCATCTCAACATTTGCATCTCCGCTGCATGCAATCTTCTTTCATCTATCCCTTTGATGGCCCAACATAACAAAAATGTTGTGAATACTCGCCATTAGTTTAGTACTAAAACTCATGTTACTCATATAGGCTTGCTGGCAAAAAATCTTAGTCATCTTTCTTAGCAAATCGCTTAGAAGTAATAAATAAACAGTTCCCTTTGTTATTTAAACACTAAACCAAAATCAAAAATCAAAGTGCGCGCAACTTTAAACACTTTTAACTATTACTTTACGATGATGGAAAGAAAAGCTATTATAACTTTGCCGAGGAGATAGGAAAATGAAAGTGCTCGTAGTTTTCATTTCCCAGAGTACCGTTATGTCGGTTTATTCGCGAAAATTATTTTTATGAGAATGGTCAACATAAAAAGGGTTATTTGTTAAGTGTGACATTTTACCTTCCGTAAAAAGTTTTGTAAAAACTTGGCAAAACTTTTATGTCGATGTTAAAAAGCCCAGATCAGTAACATAGAAAACCTCTTTGAAAAATTTGTGAATTTTTGTGTTTTTGTGTTTTTTTATGAGTTTTTGTGAAAACATTTCAATATCTTACTTCTTATCTACTACTACTATATATCTACTTACTAATACTTATTTTGTAAATACATATAATTACATATTAACACCCAGACACAGAACAAACATCTATGTTCGTCACACAAACGTTTGTCCTGTGTGGGAATCGAACCCACGACCTACAGCTCAGAAGGCAGGGTTACTACCATCTGAGCTGTAAGGCCAGTGTAATATGTGTTCATTCGGCTTTAGTTACATTTCTGGAATGTGATAGCTCATCTTTTGTTATTGAAGCGTAAAAATGTATGGCTCCATATAAAACAACACTCGGATATAGCCGTAAAAGCTGTGAGATCTGATCGGTTATGATAATGTGATTGTGAAGCTTGATGCTTGAGTCGGATTCAGTCGAGTGGAATTGGTTGGATACAACAATATTTGTGCATTACTATGCGTCAGTGCATAAGTCAAACTGTAGGCGGAATATACCCAAAGCAGCAGTAGAACTTGTGCCAAGTTCGCCCGGAGAAGTACTGCCACCACACCTTGTAATCTGCCGCCAAGCAGTGATACTCATGTTGCTGTGTTCCGGTGGAAGGAAGTGAAAAAAAAAGAAAGTCTCTCACTGTGTTTTTTAGGCTAAATAGTTTGAGGCGTAACTTTCTAGAAGTCCTCTTCAAAGTATTCTGGAGATAACGGTAATATTTAGTACACTTCCGTTATGCTCTTCACTAATTAGTTTCTCAAAAATTAGTCTAGTACCGCTCTCCTGAGTGCATCTTAAGTACAGAATCAGTCTGCAGCGCACGAATAGCACGGGAAATAGTTAATAAAGGTATTTGCCACGTATGTATTCTCCTAGAGGAGTACTTAGGAACTCGAATTGCAGCCGGACCGTTGACTCTACCCAATGTTCAGGGAAGGAATTTAGAGAAACTCATTAGTAGAATAATCCCCCTATCGTATTTTTCTTACCAAGTTAGTATATTCTCAAGCTTCTAGTAATTGAAAAGATAGTTACTTGTGAGCCAATATCAATAATATCTTAGTGCTCGAGTGGAGAGCTTTCGAGTGTCTGGGACAGTGAGAATTTTACTGTTAGAAAACATATCGACAGTTTGGGGGCAATCTTCCTGAGAGCAGTGAGTTTTTCGCGACACTTTATTGACGTAAACCAAACTGGGGGATAATGTGAATCTATTTCCGGAACACTGCGGGAGCATACGTATAAAAAATAAACAATGTCTTGATCAACGAAATAGTTATCTTACTTTTTGCAACATCTTACTTGTAACGTTGTTAAAATATAAGTAAATAAAACATCTCTTAAGCTGGAGCTCTTGGTGGCTCTGAGATGGATCACAAACCTTTAATTAACCTATATTGACTGACATCACAGCTCAGTTGGTACTAACCATGCCTTAAGCTCAGTTGGTAGAAACCTTCTTCACTACAGCGATCCACGAGCCGAGCCGTCGAGGTCGTAAGTTCGATTCTCACCCAAGACTTCTGACAGATGTTTGTGACGTCATAGTTGTTTTTTCTGTGTGTGTGTGTATGTGTGTGTTTGTATGTACTGTTTGTATTTACATGTTCCCATGATACAAGCAGTAAGACAAAAAAAAAAACAAATAAAATTAAGCAGAAGAGCCAAAGTGGCTCAGTAGTAACTTCAAATGGTCCAAGATCTGTTTGCAGGGCAGCTCCCTATTTACTGTAGTCCATTTATTATTGATTTCATTTGAATTATTTCATTTGAATCATTATTTATTGGTTTGTCAACGTCGTTATTTGACAGGCATTGCGGCTTCATGTAGCGAAGCGCCACTAGTATCTTATTACTAAGCTCCGGCTCTATTATCTAAATTAATCTACACTGTTGAATAATTGGTTAATAATTATGTCTCCATAACTATCGATCACATATAGTACTACTACTACTATCGTATTACTAACTCAAAGTATAAAAAGTGTAGTGTAGGGTTGCAATGCGTGTTTAATCACCTTAATAATATAATAATAATAATATTTGTGGACATTTCACACAGCACCATCTAGCCCAAAAGTAAGCTAAGTAAATAGCTTGTATCATAGGGACCAGACAACTGATATAATACTTAAATACTTTTTTGTAAATACATGCACATAATACATATTAACACACTGACACAGAACAAACATCTATGTCCGTTACATAAATGGGAATCGTGGCCTGGGTGGGAATCGAACCCACGACCTACAGCGCAGAAGGCAGCGTAACTACCAACTGAGCTATGAGGCCAATCAAACCTTTCGTGCACACCATTAAACCTTTTACCTGTTTATGTCACGTCTCAGAATTACGGGCACAATACAGTGCGACTTGGGTCTTCTTTACCTAAGTAGGTGAACACCCAAGATATTTTACTTTTGTCACAAGCAGAGTTTATCGCTTAGCTAGGGGCTATCTAGCTCGTTCTGCCTATCTGTCAGTGAAAGTCCCGTCAAAATCGGTCCAGCCATATCAGAGATTTTATAGTCACTTGTATTCTCTTTGACATTTTATGTCACGTCACACGGGAACGCGGTCGAACGGGATAAATCCTATGTCCGTCTCCTGGTTCTAAGTTACCTCCCCACCAATTTTCAGCAAAATTCAGCCGTTCTTGAGTTATAAATAGTGTAACTAACACGACTTTCTTCTATATTCAGATTTTGATTCAGAGATTTCAGATTCAGAGATTTCAGATTCAGAGATTTCAGATTCAGAGATTTCAGATATCAACTCATCATCCACGTCTTTGTTTAAATGTTTTGATCTGCAAAGGCAAAAAGGGTTATGTAAAACAAATGTCTTTAGGGACTGCTTCAAACACGCCACTTGCTCGGAATGAGTTTTGAAAAATTCTTTGACCCACATATCAATTTCGGCTCAATTGGGCCTAACAGTTTTTGAGTTGTGGAAGGGTGAGGAACACTGGAATAATTTCAGGACTTTACGAGGTTATCAGAGATTCAACCTTATTTCGAAGTGATTGGACTGAAAATGTATAAGTGTTTTATTTAAGACGTAGGATCTGACTAGGTATGGCAGAAAGTTTATATTAGGAAAACTTATACTCAACCAATCTTCAAGGAGCCCGTATGTATTGACTTCTCTATCGAATTAACTGTTGCCAAGAAAACAGGGAAATGTAGTATGACAAGATTTTTTGATAATCAAGTTACGTAATAAGCTGATGGCCCACCTGATGTGCTAACCTGCCCTTAAGAAAAGCAATAATTGCTTCTCGCTACTTAAGTATGGGCAGATCCAAGTGGTATCGTATTGCGACTATAACTGTAATTTGTCACTTAACGTGTACATATCAAGTGAGAAAACACTTTACAACTGATTCAAAGCTGTTTAAATCCCCCTTGAAACCAGCTGTTCAAGTAGGTTTTGAATTTGATCAGGCAGCGCGAGGCGAGCAAGCGCAGTGAACGTGCCGTGGTTTTTCCATAGTTATTTAATCGCTTTACTGAATTTTAGTTCCGCAAATATTAACCCTATTTTACACTAACATAAATGTTTTTTGTTTAAACAACCCCTTTCATTAACACTTCTCTAAAGGAATGTAACTAGCATTCTGCAACACTTCTATAACAGCCGTATTATACAAAATGCTTGAACTGAGAAACGTTGTTTCGCTGCCAGCAGCTGAAACAAATTAACAAAGTGTTTAATTGCCAAGTGATTTTCGTGAGAAGCTTTCTCAAAACATTGCAGAAGCTATTAACTAAGCAAAGATGCGGACGCGCGAGTCCGAGATCAGAAGAAATTTAAAGCCTTGGGCGGGCATGTGTGGGTTGGTGCAAGTTATAAACTGATGGCATTAAACAGACGCACCAAATGTTCACTCTCTTCTCTCAACATAAGATTCTTTGTGGGCTTAGACCGCTCGGTGCATGTATCATATGACATTCATTTTCTGTAGTTGTTCTGTCAATTTTGCAGGTGGCTTATGTTCTTTTCCCATCTCAGTTACTTATGTCTCTTCACACCATAGTTGAAGGGTTTGCCTACATTAGATTTTACTTTTAAATAACTAAATGAACAGATGTTCATCATGGTGTACCAACGTAGAATACTGTATACTTTTTATAAGTAAAAAACATATTCTATGTAAGGAAAATATTTTCTGATACAAGCTTGTTTGCATGGGTACACAGAAATAAAGTTAAAGGACGAGAAATAATTACCGCTGTGGTTTTTTCTGTGGTGATCTTACGGACGTTAACCTCTACACATAAGCAATACGTATTGGGTCATCCCCTATAGGTAAGACAAGACCCAAATCGCATCATATGCACCCATAACGCTGGGAGATGAACGTCTCATATCCCTGATTAGTTTATCGAGGACAATAAGTTTTACTTTATTATAGGTGAAGAAAGCAACATTTAAATGTTAATTTTAATGTTGTTTTAAACAATATATAGAATGCTTTTTCAAGTGTTTAAAGGGAATCTTTGACAATCGTGATCAATAAGCATTTTTATTTAACTTTTTGTTAAAATCTCTGCATACGCTTCTCTGTTATCACATAAAACCTCATTTTAAGATCTTTGTAACGCTCCAAGGCTGTGACCTACATTTGCCTTGGCAGAATCAGAGATATTTTTGTGTGGCTTAAAGCTACAATGTTCTGCATCCAATGTTGTAGTCTTTGATTAATTAAAATTGCTACTTTCGTCGATGGTAGTATTTATTTTATGAACTCATTAGAGATGCCAATTGGGAACAAAACCCTACGTCGCTATAATTATGTTCCAAATATTATGTTATTTGGAGATATTTTACTTTGCTTTAGACGGGATTTTGGCTTGACAACGCACAGCCGAAACCGCCAGTCGTCGTATAGATTTGAAATTTGAGGGATTTAATATGCTTTGGTGCATTCATAAAAAGTGAAACCAGGAGAAGCCTTTTATCGTGCTATTACCAACTTTGCTACGCTGTAGTCTAATTAACCGGGCAACACAAGGTAGTAATTATACTCTCACTACCTTTCAACTGTGACCAGGTCATTCCACGATTACTGCTACTGCGCCCGTAACTCTGAGACGTGAAGTGGAATGTCTCATGGGCCTGTAATTTCACCGGCAACCACACCTTTCAAACCCGAACATATTTCGCGAATTCATTATAACTGGCGGAAGAAACAGTGGTGGCAATATTTCCCCAGACGAACTTGGCATAAGTTCTTCTGCTACTAAGTACTCTTTAATAGATGCATTCAAAATTCGGCATTCTTAGTAACCCCGCCGCTTGCAATGCGGTCAGCGCGTAGAGCTCTTTCCAATTACATCAATTAAATATTGATAGCCTCAAAGCATTTCATTTCCAAAATGAACCGTTTATAGCAAAGTATCATAAAGTCAAGCGGTAAATGACAGAAAAGTGCCATCATTCCTGTCAGCCGCAAGAAGCGTTGGCAAAGTAACCCCATTATTAATAGCCGTGGACCAGCCCAGAGGTTGGCAATGGAGAATAAATTATTGTGACCTTTTGCTGCCGACGGTATCTACATTTGGAATACCGTTCAAATGATGTCTTTTAATTTTGACAACGAAAAACTAGCTCGTCAATATTAGTTGCCACGATCAGATTGTAGTAACAGATGTTCTACTGTATGTTTAGATAAATATAAAAATATGGTAGACATTTCACACAGCGCCACCTAGCCCCAAAGTAAGCTAAGCATAGTATCATGGGAGTATCTTGTATCATGGGAACCAGGCAACTGATATAATACATTTATATACTTTTTCGTAAATATATACATATAATACATATTTAACACCCAGACACAGATCAAACACCTATGTTCGTCACACAAATGTCTGTCCTAGGTGGGAATCAAATCCACGACTTTATAAGAAGTAACTTTTTTTTTTTTTTTTTTTTTTTATGTGATACAGTTACGGAACGAGCCGACGGCCCACCTGGTGTTAAGTGGTAACCTCTGCCCATAACAACCGATGCGACTTGGGTCCTCCCTTACTTACTTAACACCAACTGTACTGTGAGGCCAGTGTAACATTATGTTTAGATGTTTATTTTGTTCAAATTCTCATTTGACTGGCCTCATAGCTCAGGTGATAGTAACTCAGCCTTTTGAGGATGTTTGTTCTGTGTCTGGGTGTTAATATGTATTTATATATCTACAAAAAATAATTGTATGTGTCATCTGGTTCCCATAGTACAAGCTACGCTTAGTTTGGGGCTAGATGGCGATGTGTGAAATGTCCACAAAAAAAATGTCATTTTTATTTTTGTCTTGTTACTGTGATAAAAATTATTAATCAAATTCAATTTAACTATTGTGATGATGTAAACCAGCCTTCCATTATACAGACTAGCTCTTGACCGGGTTAGTAAATAAAGCAGTTGTATTTGTATCATTTGCTGTATCTGGGTGCATTGTTCGTCCGAGGTGGTAACTCCAACATATGTATTTCCCCCGTCAAGCAGTGCTCTAATACGATCTCAAAATTTTGCATTACTGTCTTCTAGTTTGAAATTTCAGGCATAGCACATTCCCTTCAGTCTCAGAGTTACTGGCGCAGCCGCACTAATCGTGGAATGACCCCGAGTCACAGTTGAAAGGTCGTGAGCCCGTATAATTACTATCTCTAAGTTGTACGTTTCATTAGACTCCAGCGTAGCAAAGTTGGTAATAGCAAGTTAAAAGCGAACTCCTAGGTTTATTTTAATATGAATGAGTGAAGGAACTAGTAAATGGCCCACCTGATCTTAAGCGTAGCCTCTGCCCATAACTAAAGCAATGGAGCTTGGATCTTCCCTTATTTAGTTACGGGAAGACCAAGTCGCATTTTGCCAATAACTCTGGGTACAAGTGGGTACATAGACAATACTTACTGCTAATACTTACTGCTTGAAATCAGAAAGAGGTGATAGCAGAATTTTCCCGGGCAAACTTAGCACATGTATATAATAGTACACCGCCAGGCCAAATATTATGAATATCCAATTTGTCATGCTGAGGTACACTGCTTTCCATCTCATCAAAGTCAAAAACTTTATTTCCATAGAATTCATAAATGGCTTGGAAACGTCAATATTATTTAAAACGTAAGGTCACGCGTACTTGTCATTAAGTTTGACGCCTGTTTAAACCCTATCCGACCCTCCATGGGGAAGAACAGACAAGAACAACAGACAGACAGTTAGAATAGTGAGTTCAAGATATATGCATCTATTAGGGCTCCGCTTTTACTTAGTTTTCAGACAACCAGAATATAATTATCTACAAACATACTCGAATAAAAAAAATAGTAATAAATTCTATTGGATTTATAATAAAATCTTAACAAAACCTTTCTTCGAACACAGTCAAGTTCTGTGAAATTTCCAGAACGCTGAGCCTTATACGAAATCTATTATCATATAAAATATATATTTTTAAATATATGTGTCAGCAGAATAGCCGTTATCATACTCGTAACAATAGTCACTTGACGTCGACCCGACTATGATATGGTTTGATTGAAGTCGGGATAGCCGTATACAATACATAAAAGAAAACACAGTTATTTATATTATATAGATTATTAGATTAATTATAAATTAATCCCTCCTTTAGGTGTGACTTTGGCTTTTTATAATTAATAAGTGCCTTGAATAAAAAAGCCTTAAAATACCATCAGGTCTTACACTACACAAAACGCTGGGATATTGGACCATCTATTTAGAGGGAATCTGCGACATTCTTAGGCGTTGGGCTGAAATTGTATTAGCTACCGAGAACACTGTAAAAAATATTCTAAGTGGGTCGCCAATACAGTTTTTTTTTCCCCAACACCATTTTTTGACATTTCACACAGCGCCAAATTAAGCTAAGCGCAGCTTGTATCAGGGGAACCAGACAACTTAAATACTTTTTTGTAAATACATACATACAATACATATCAACACCTAGACACAGAACAAACAAATGTACTACCGAGCTTTGAGGCCTGTCCAATTTGACCCAAGTTTTGGCCGGATAACATACTAAAAAGCCGGACGTTATCGCGAGCCGCACCTTCCCTCGCAGTTAAGTGGCGCTGACCCGTGCAGATTCATACAGACAACTGGAGGTCACCTTGTTAGAACTTGAAGCTGTCGGGTACGTCACATACTGAAGAACACTTAAAGTACACCTGAAGTGTGGTTACACACAGAATACATACTCGTATTACTATCGAATTCATAGCAAACGAAGTTCGCGACAGATAGGCATTCTGTGCATACATTTCTGATGCCTGTTATCCAATAGCGATGGGGAAACAGGCGCCAATTTCAGCAATAAGTAAAAGTGATCCTTTAATTATTATTTTTTAAATATTGGTGGGCATTTCACACAGCACGATCTAGCCCCAAAGTACAGCATAGCATAGCATAGCTTGTATCATGGGAACCAGGCAACAGATATAATACTTGTATACTTATTTGTAAATACATATTGACACCCAGACACAGAACAAAATCTATATCGTCATAGAAATACTATTTTTCCTGGGTAGGAATCGAACCCACGAACTACAGCGCAGAAGGCATGGTTACTACCAACTGAACTGTGAGGCCAGTCCGTTTAATTGCTCTTAATCAGAATGTTACCAACGCTTCTATCTATCTATGAGCTATATAATTCAATGGTCAATATTACTATGGCTATGGACAAAACTTACTACACATATCAGTACATTGCTTTATTTTATATATTTATTTTATTTTAATTTTACACATTTTTAAGAAATCTTACAGATTGCTTAATGGATAGGTTAATAAGTTAAAGGCTTAAGGCTTAAGGCTTAAGGCTAATTAAAAGATTCCATTATATACTCGTATATAGGTACCTATCTACCTTGCTTATCCATGAAAAAATAACTCAATTGGAATGATATATTGTTGGTTATACCCATTATTTATCATATGTGACAAAATAATACTTTGAAAATAAAAGATACATGAGTTCTGAGAGTTTTTATATTTTACTATTGTGACTAGAATCTGCTAAGAAATGTTTTGTATAGATAAAATATTTATAAAGGGACATATATCATATAGTTTGTTCGCTTTTACTTTCATAATTCAGCAAAATAATGGATGTTTTTGCTAGAGTCTGTGTTCACCTAAAATCTATATATAAAATACGTGTTCAAAAGGAGAGTGAATATGTTACTCATGCTAAATATATCAAATTATTGGTAATAGAAATAAATAAATTGTCTCCTTTGAATGCTTTTACGATCCAACACTCACGCCATTCTTATTTGTCTCTCCATCTCAGCCTGGGCCTGTCATATCTCACTTATTCATACACATAAATAAATTACATAAAAGTCTCATGTTTTAAATTCATAGAACCAGAGAACTGTAGTCTTACGCCTGATTCTGTAAAACTTTAATCTGGAAGTTAGTCTCCGACAAACATTGTAGAAAAATCAAATTTGAAAATCCGTAGTCACGCTTTCAAGTACAGCCAAGGATGAATTTAAATAAGCTTTCAACAACTCGGACTTGGAGTTGCATAAATAAATATTAATGACTCTGAAATAGAAGTGATGGATAATGGATCGAGTGGCCGGTATTTTATAGACCTCTCGAGTAAATTATTGCGCTCCATCGCAGAATACGATAGCGACATTTTCAATATTTATAAGTGAATTAATTGATGTGAAAGCTTTCTTCCGTCCTATTTTATTGTATTGATGAGTTTAAGTAAAGATTTGAATCACGTTTTTAAATTTGACTGTTTATAATACTGATACATTGCTCAAATATTACAACTATACTTATTATTAAGTAGGGTTTTTATAGAAAGAACATTCTACTTATTTTGAGACATTTTAATGTGACTTCTGACATGAAGCTTTGTTGCCATGGGCAGAGGTAACCGCTTAACGTTAGATGGGCCTCCTTGCTCCTTGTTTATTCAGTTACATTGTTCTGTAATAATGCCTAAAACTTATAACGAATCTATGAAAACCTATGTGGGTCCCCCGAGTTATTGTCACCTGTACTGTACTGGAAAATACGTAGCCATTTTGTTTTCTAAATAGGTACTATTCTAAATTTAAACCTTCATTTTATTTAATTATTATATTGTTTTAGGTTATAACATCACATCTATATCGAAACGTGTAAACGCTTCAAGACAGAAGCGTTAAAAGTTGCGTTAAAGTTCTTGAAGAAGATTCAACTTCGCTTGCAGTGTGAATCTGTTGAACATTCGCAAATATAACTGATTTAAAATTCAGTGTGTATCGTGTTTTATATGATAAAGTTACAGGCAAAGAATACCGCTAAAGATGGTTCCATTCTTTAATTTTTATGCAATTATTGTTGTAAATTTGCAATCAGTTAAAAATTTAAGTCAATTGTACTCGTATTTTAATTACATTTAAATTATAAAGTTTTCTCATACAGTTTATATTTTTCTGCACATATTTATTTATTTATTTATTAAATTGACAGTAACTTTCTTGTAACTTATTAATTTTTCCAGACTGGTTGGTAATTTCGTTGGCATAACATATTTTGTCCTGGCTGCCGGATACTTCAGAATGAATTATGGAATAACATGCCTAATTTTCATATACAAAATGTTTAAGCCACTTGATTACGTTCGAGTTAGACGCTCGGCATCGTCTACAAGACTACGTCTACGTCATTTTTTATTATTTCAAAGGAGTTCACAAGTGGCAAGTCACATTATGCCTCTAGACCTTCTAGACCTTCTAGACCTTCTAGACCTTCTAGACCTTCGTCAACAAAGTTGTCAAAGTGGCGACTCGTAACTCGACTCGTGTTCGCACTTCAGCGGACTTGCACTCGAGTGGTGTTGCCCTGTCAAGTATCGGGTGCTTTTCATATTAAATTGTGGCAAAACAATTCACTTTGTGATATTGATAACAATATACAGTTGAAGTACCTTATGTTTACGTTTTTGATGTATTGTGTCACAAATTGCGCCTTTTTCAATTGATTTTGTGTTGAAAGTGTATGATATTTATGAAATTAATATATATTCCATTATTTATAGTAATGTAGATCTAAGTACTCAATTGTTACAAGGATCATGCTAGCAAAAAAAAGAGATCCCTCCATTAGGGGTTTCTGTCTGTTCTTCCTATAGAGGGTCGGATAGGGTTTGAACAGTCGTCAAACTTAGCGATAAGTACTCGTGACCTTATGTTTCGAATATTATTAACGTTTCCAAGCTATTTCTTATGAATTCTATAGAAATAAAGTTTTTCACTTTGTCTTTGTAAAGTTTAGGATATACAAGACTTAAAAAAATAACTCGAATAGCTAATTTCTAATTTGTTTAAGAGTTTAATTGCTAAGTTAATCCCACTTACTCCATACACGTCATTTTAATTTTAATTTCACGGCACAACAAATCACAATTTTATTTGTTTCGTTAAAAACAAGAACAGTTTGGGGCATAACGTCATTATTTACGTTTGATTCGTAACATCAGAAAACGAGCACGAAACGATGCTAATCTTTATGTCAGCTGTCAAAATACCCGATTTATCATTATTGACGTCTCGACTAACGTAGCCATCAACTGCCAACTGTCAAACGAAATGGATGTAAAGCCGAAAAAGAAGAAACTTTTGTTGTTCCAAGATGTTTGCCATCGGGAAACGCTTTTGTTGACCAATCCCCTAAAACAACATCGATTGAGTTTTATTGGTGCCATAATAAATTTACATCAGCTAAAAAAGCTTTCGGAGCTAAAAAGCTCCGTGAGAAATAAGAATCAATGTGAGATGCATAATCCAGTTTAAGCTCGTACTAAGTGACTCGTGAACAAAAAAATATGGGACAAAACATTTTCATCGGGGTTTAACCACAGGACTTCTAATAGGAGTAATGTGATAGAATGCGCAGATGATCATCTGAAGTTAAGCAGTCACCTGGCTGTAACAACAATATTTTTAGGAATAGAACTTCGTCGTATTTTTAGGTACGACAAGACCCAGGATGCATCGTAAGCGCCCGTAAATCTGTGACTTGAGGGTGGAATGTCTCATTTGCGTGTAATTTCACCAGCAACCACAATTTCAAACTATAGCACAGTAACGCGACTGCTTGGTGGCAGAAATGGCTATGTGGGCTGTACTTCCCAGATGAATTTGGCATAAGTTCTACTGCTTCTAGTCTTGTTTTATTGTGTTTATGCTAACTGCGACACCGAAAGTCTACAGGCCTCACAGGTCAGCCGGTAGTAACTCTGCTTTCTGAGCTGTGGGTCGTTGGTTCGATTCCCACCCAGGACAAACATTTGTGTGACGATGTTTGTTTGTGTCTGGGTGTTGATATGTATTTACAAAAAAAAATGATATTCTATCAGTCACCTGGTTCCCATAGTACAAGATATGCTAGTTTGGGACTAGATGGCGCTGTGTGAAATGTCCACCAGTATTTATTATTCATTATATTATATTATATTATTATACATATATTGTATTCACCCTACCTTTCGTTTGTTGCAGGTCTAACTGCAGTGAAAATAGTGAAAATAATAGTGCCAGAAATAATACAATACGGTGTTATGGACTCTGTAATACTAGACTGTGATTACACGCTAAGCAATGACACAGCTGGTCTGATGGTGAAGTGGTTCTTTAGGAACAAAGCGAGGCCGGTGTACCAGTGGATCGCCACTCAGAAACCCCAGGATATGGGGATCTTGAGGGGCCGCGTGGACCTCACGTATCGGGCTTCGTCGGACCCCTTGAAGATGCACCGAGCCATGAGGATTGTTAAGCCAAATACAGACATTTCTGGGGATTACACTTGTGTAGTTTCCACGTTTATGGAGGAAGACTCGAGGACGAAACAGATGACTGTTTTTGGTGAGTACCTTTAAGTGTATTTTATACACTTTAGAACTGGACTTTATCTTTTTCTTTTAATGTAATTTAGGTGGCAGAACGAACTGACGGCCCACCTGATGTTAAGTGGTAACCGCCGCCCATAGACAACAGCAATACTAGTCCTCTTCACCAAAGTACGTAACGACTTAAGTCACATTGCGTTGCACCCATGACCCCGAGTCGGGGATATTACGTCTCATGCGCCTGAAATTTCACCGGCTCCCACTCCCTTCCACCGGAACACAGCAACACAAGTGCATCACTGCTTGGCGGTGGATTACCAGGCGTGGTGGCAGTACTTCTCTGGGCGAACTTAGCACAAGTTCTACTGCTACTAAAAGTTATCTCACCGCAGGCACCGGATTTTTATATACCTCTATCCCTTTCTGTCGCCCAGAAACGCTTCAAGGTAGAACGAGATACATTGCGCTTGGGAGCGTCCACTCATTGACGGGCTGATTCCGTGGCTATTCTTTTACTTTAATGGAGTTTATGCATAAGTTATTTTTATTTGGTTAAAATGTCTTCAATGGCTTCTTGCCATAATACCTCCTCTCGGATGCAATGTGTTTATAAACATGTGCCTGTTCGGATGCAACGTTTTTATAAGCATTAAAATTTGCGTTTGATATCCGCATGCACCTTTGTGACCCGGAGACGGTTGTAAGTTTTCTTGTAAGAAGTAAACATCTGGCGCGACATCTTTAGAAACAATTCTTTCGAATTGTAATAATATTCTTAAAAAAAAAAAAAAAAAATTGGTGGACATTTCACACATTGCCATCTAGCCCCAAACTAAGCATAGCTTATACTATGGAAACCAGATGACTGATAGAATACCTATATACTTTTTTGTAAATACATATAAATACATATTAACACCCAGCCACAAACATCAATGCTCGTCACAAAAAAAAATTTTGTCCTGGGTGTGAATCGAACCCACGACCTACAGCTCAGAACGCAGAGTTACAAACAACTGATCTGCGAGGCCAGTCTTGTTTGAATAGTTGGTTAAAAAGCTTGATTTTATTGGACCATTGATTCTTACTAAGTAGCTTCTTTTCCATTATCTTTTCCCAGATTCAGTAAAAACTGTGCGTGTGAGGGCATTACTCTCCCTGATCAAATAATTAATCTTTCTGTCATTGGACATCGCACATAATCAGTGGACATTGTTCTGGATGGCCTAAATATAAAGGCTGAAATGTACTTTATAACCGACTTCAGAAACAGGAGGAGGTTCTCAGATGGCAGTGTAACTACCAAATGAGCTGTGAGGCCATTTCAAAAATTAAATACATACTAATTGTATGGTATTAACTTTTTATACATTTTTGTACGTATTCATACATTTAATGTGACTTTAAGTTCGATTCCCTTAAATAATACACTATAACTTATACTGGCTACATACTAAAAGTATACTGTTTAATCCAGGGTGTCGTGTTTCAGTACCGGAGACGAATTTCCGGCTCATTCAGAACAAAACGGACGACGATACTGTGAATGTCATCTGCCTGGCGGACGGCGCGTTCCCGGCGCCCACCCTAACTCTCGCCACACCCGATAGGTAAGTCGAGTGTTCACATATTTATCTCATATTTTTATAACCATTTAATAACCAAATAAACGAATATTAAATAAAAAAAAATTTAACAATCTATTAATAAATTCAGGTAGTAGAACAATTCAGGTAATTCGAAGTTCTTACCTTACTTAAGTATGGGGGGACACAAGCCGTGTCGCTTTTGTGTGAGCGATAAAATATTACGTGCGCAATACGTCGTTCAAAAAACGGTGAAAAAGAACTTTTAATGTTTTCACTGCTGGTTCAACGAGTGATCCAACCAATATTTATTTACTAGCTGTTGCCCGCGACTACGTCCGCGTGGAATTCGATTTTATCACGCACCCCTATTTTACCCCTCGGAAAAGTAGCCTAAGTTACTCCTTGTTACATCAGCTATCTGCCAGTGAAAGTTCCGTCAAAATCGGTCCAGCCATTTCAGAGATTAGCCGGAACAAACAGACAGACAGACAGACAAAAATTGTAAAAAATGCATTTAGTAAAAAGCTGTTATTTTAATATTACAAACAGACACTCCAATTTTATTTATTTGTATAGATTTAATTCAATCCAGCCCTGAGAAAAAAAGCTCGCTAGCCAGTGGAACCCTTAAATTTTAATCATGTACGGAACCTCGCAATCCCCATTCGCAGTTTTCCCCCAGCTTCGGAACTTGTAAGGATATCGATTACTTCCCGACACTAATTTTTAATGCTCGAGTGGCCGCATCCGAATACTTTGTTTTGCGGGAAGCGCGGATGTACCCTTGAGGTTTGCATGGTTTGTTAAAGACATGAGCCAATTTTTCTAAGGTTTCGCTCACAAAGCGACCCATCGGACCACGTAGAAATAGTAAATAAGATATGTGTCACAACAGTATTGGGCTTTTTGGAACTCAGTAAAAATAACCCCCTTGAATCAGTGAAATGTTAATATATAATTTCCTAGCACCGAGTCAGGGGACAAAGTAAAATGGAGCGCTTAAGATCTGGCTCTGATCTCTGTATCATGGAAACCAGACAACTCATATAATATTCATATTTTTTGTAAATATATACATATAATACATAATAACACCCAGACACAGAACAAACATCTATATTCGTCACGCAAATGTTTGTCCCGGGTGGGAATTCAACCCACGACCTACACCACAGAAGGTTACGAAGCTAGCCGAATCTGGTTTAAATATAAAAAAATCGCGTTTATTGGTATCAGATTTAATCCCGTATCAACCTGAGCTCAAAGCTTTATCCGAGCAACAGATGCAACCAAAATTTAATTTTCACATTGCTCCATCCAGCCGCAAGCGTGGGCGTAAATTATTAAAACCGATATTATTCATACTAGTACCACAGACGCCGTTCAACCTCAGACGCTGATTCCTCATACACTGTTCCCTTTTGCTCTGATTTCCGTCTAATTTCAACCGATTCGCTTGACAAGGACACGAGGCGGCAAACATAGTTTGGCCTCCCTAGCCCCCTCGGCTTAGCGAATAAATGGAGCGTCGAGGCGGCCGTGATAGTATTTCAAATGTCTGGGTAACCTGGGTGCATTTTGATGTATGATGCAACCGATGCTATATAGCAAGCACAGCGTCGCAGTGCAGGGTCGATGTGTGCAGTAATGCACTAGAAATTTGACTAGAAAATGTTCTGAAGCAAATATTCTAAGCCACGTCTACGATCATTCATCCAGTGTTGTTTTAATAGGGTTACGTTTGATTGCATTATCATCTGATAAGTCGTGCGTATTATGTAGACGACAGTAGCGCAACCTCGATTAGCAACTGACTCTCAAGTGAAGCTACCGGAATTTACTGTTAGGTGCATGGCAGCAGATTTTGAACTTAAGCGAAATTGCCAAGAAATTTCCAAGATTTGAATACCTTGCTTTGTAATCCTACTTTAATATTATAAACTTGAAAGTTTTTATGGATGTTTGTTACTCTTTCACGCTCAAACGGCTGAATGGATTTGGATGAAATTTGGTAGTTTGATCCCGGAAAAGAACAGTGTTTCCGTGGGATTACTTATTCACCGCGGGTAACACCGCGGGGCGCAGCTAGTTAACTATATTCTCGAGAAATGTATGAATCAATGTATAAATAAATATCAAATGTCGGTGAACATTTCACACAGCGCCATCTAGCCCCGAATTAAGCAAAGCTTTGTATTAGGGGCACTATAACCGACACAAAACTTGTAAACAGTTTTTTAATACATGTATATAAATACATATTAACATCCAGATACAGAACAATCATAAGTTATCTATTCCGTCACTCAAATGTTTGTACTGGGTGGAAATTGAACCCACGATCACAGAGATTCTTCGTAGCACAGATGGTGCTGTGAGGTCGGTGAAGTCAAAAGTTTGAATTTTATTGAACAAGTAGTTTTCAAATGAGAGTTTGCTCATTTATAGATATTGTTGTTAAATGAGAGCTTAGCAATAGTTATTTCTAATTGCAAACTACTACATCATACAAATGCTACTACTTACTACCATTTTTGTAATATCAGTAAGACCCTCACAACCTTGGAGAACGTACTCCGCTGAGATGGGAACATAGGCATGACAAGTCGTGAGCTGCTTGAATTTTTCCATGATTAACTGTGCTAACACATTGTTACATTGAATTTTCGTTCAAATTAATTCGACAGCGTAGTAATTTAAATGACCTACATACTACGTCAATGTTTCACTACAAATTAATGCTGAACATTAAACAAGATAAAGTTAGACGAAACAATGATATTGAAATTCAAAACACCAGCCTGAACCCTCCGGCTGTAATCAGTTTCAAAGGCCAACCAGTCGTTGGAATAAGTTTGTTATTACCTAACGATGTTTAGTTTACTTATATAATTTCGTCCTATAATTAGTGAACACAAAGCAAAAATATCAAATTTAGACGAGCGAAAGGAGCAACCCATAGTAGCTAAAGTAACAGTAGAACTTGTGCTAAGTTCGCCCGGAGAAGTACTGCCACCACACCTGGTAATCTGCCGCTAAGCAGTGATGCACTGGTGTTGCTGTGTTCCGGCAGGCGCATGAGACATAACATCCCCGTCTCGGGGTGATGGACGCAACGCGATGCGATTCAGTCGTGTCGTACTTTGGTGGAGAGGACTTGAGTCGTATTGTTGTTGTCCATGGGTGGCAGTTACCACTTAACATCAGGTGGGCTGTAAACTCGTTCTATACCTACATGACATAAAAAAAACAGTGCAGTTTTTGAATACAATAAAAAAATTGAAATTTAGTTACGTCTTTTTGTTCACCAGCTCCTCAAAATACTCTCTGACAGTTTAAAAGGTTTTATATCGAAATGAATTAATTTCAATTTTAATAGCACAAAGAAGTTGGCAAGTGGAAGGTAAGATTAAGGCCGGCATTCAGCGTCACCACCTGGTCCACCTTTGCCAACTTTCACGTTCTCTACAGCTACGCTTTGTCAGAAAAATTCATTCCAGCAACGGTGCACAATTTTTACATTCATTTTCTAGTAAAAATTCAATATTATGTGATCTTTCAAAATTGAGACATTTTTTCAATATTTTGTAGAAACTGTAGTGACAGTCTTTGCGATAGTTTAAATAAAACAAATGATAAAAAAACTGTATCTAATAAGAAAACAGACATTTAAACAACAGCTTCAAGATGAAAATAATTTTATTAGAAAAGAAAGATCGGGCTAAGAATTTTTAGGCTTAGTTCCCTTGGGGAAGTACTGCCCCGTAAGCACTTTTTTCTGCCGCCAATTAACGGGTAGTAAATAATAATAATTTTATTTATTGAGACAGCTTAGGTCCATACATGTTAGTAAACAAAACTTAAGAGTTAGGTTAGGCGACGGACTAAATTAAATGACCATACTAATGTTTCATTCGCATCCCAATCCTGTAAGTGATTACTGGATCAGGACCCGAATGAAAGACTTCATTAAGTACACAGTAAAGCATTAGTGTCGGTGAATAACGCAGTGAAGGGACTTCGCATAACTAAATGTTGTTATTAATATGATGGGAAGACTTGTATTTTAACTAGGAATATTTATGTTAGTTGTTAAACTAACAAAAATTTACCAAGTTTGCGAATGTTTCATATTCATTAATTTTCTTATTAAACTTTAATATTAAAGAAGTTATTTCCCCCGAGATTTTCTCTTGAAAACTTAACTGCTGTGTTGTACAAACATGTGGTCGCTGTTCGGTAATGCTCATCACGAAGTTAAATTAGAATGTTGACTAGTTCTGTTTAAGTATCAAATTCATAAACTTTAGATTACAAACTTAGATTGCTAGATCTTGTACAAAGTCAATAAAAATTAAATTTATCTTAAAATGTGTATGACAAAACATTTTATTTAAGACATTCGCTTAAAATCAAGCGTGTGAAACCTCATTCTGTTCTCACATTTCTATATTTCTAAAATGAAACAATTATTTTTTCACAATGTAATAGCTAAATTAATATCTAATGTGTCACTTAACAAAGTAACACTTAGAGGGCGGCGGCGTGCGATTTGTCAAGCCAGCGACTGCTACGACGGCTGAACATTTGAATGATTGTATTTTAATATCTTCTTATATTTATTTATGCGCACTTCTTTGCAATGTCTGAGCGGCTCTAAACTTAAAATGAAATAAACATGGTCTCTGAATCACTAAGACGACGACTAAGCCAAGCTTTAGCTCAGTTCGACTTTGCACTCAGTTATGAAATGGAACTTTTTTGCATTGACGGCTTTGAGTACAATATTAGCTTAGCACAGCCTTACCTAAGAATATGAGTTTAGCGCCTATAAGAAATATGCATGTGTGGCCAAGCACGTTATCATCTATACATATAATAAAATTGTAGAAAAGTGGTGTCTGTACAATGGAAATATATAAAAAAAAAGTATCAGGGGTTGTTATTATATCGATGCCGAACCCGAAATTGTAATTAATTTTTTTTTTGTCTGTTTGTCTGTTTATCTGTTTGTCTGTTTGTCTGTGTGTTTGTGCACGCTAATATCAGAAACGGCTTATTCGATTTAGATACGGTTTTCACTAATATATTGTAGTAAGCTTCACTTAACATTTAGTGTTTATTTCATGTCAATCGGTTCATAAATAAAAAAGTTATGTCAATTTAAAGAATCACGGCGAACATTTTTAACGTACAGAGTACGTACTACACACCGTGGCTATATAAAGTGCGAAACGTGAAAGTTTGTATGGATGTTTGTTACTCTTTCACGCTCAAACGGCTGAATGGATTTAGATGAAACTTGGTACCAAGATAGCTTATATCCTGGCTTAACACATAGGCTACTTTGATCCCAGAAAAGCGCAGTGTTCCCGTGGGATTACTTATTCACCGCGGGTAACACCGCGGGGCACAGCTAGTCTATCATATAATCTTAGAGCATGGTGGTCTAGTGGTACTTACCCGGAGTTTCAATCCGGAGGTCGCCGGTTCAAATCCTGACGTGAACCTATGAGTTTTTCGATTGATAGATTTATGTGCGCAACACCACGTTCTCAAAACGGTGAAGAAGAATATCGTGAGGAAACCGACATGTCCTAGAACTAAAAATTCGAAGACATATGTCAAGTGCACGAAAGCAGCCTCATTGAGGCGCACTTAAAATCCTTTCACCACACTAGTTCGCGAGAACCAGGGACTCGAATAGAAGATAAAAGTATCCCTGAATCATCCTAATATTTCCCAACCAAAGAGAGAATTACATATCCAATGTACAACTTGGCAACCTCCATTTGGTAATTTAACTCATGCGTAATTTATTAACCCATTCGATGATTGCCATCTCTGTTGTAGACAATCCTATCTATCACGGCGTAGGTAATACAATTTACAGTGTCTCATGTTCTGTTTCACAAGCGAGCTTACAAATCATATCTGCATTTCTAATGGATATAAGACAGAAACTATGTGACTACGCATGTCACATCGGTTGTTATGGGCCGAGGTTACCACGTAACACCAGGTGGGTCGTCAGCTCGTTCCGTAACTATATCAATAAAAAAAAAGTGACTCCTGGATAAATAATAAATATACGTTGATGGACATTTCATACAGCGCCATCTAGCCCAAAGTAAGCTAAGCATAGCTTGTATCATGGGAACCAGACAACTGATATAATACCTATATACTTTTTTGTAAATACATACATGTAATACACATCAGCACCCAGACAGAACTTACATCTATATTCGTCATACAAAAATTTGCCCTGGATGGGAATCGAACCCACGACCTGCAGCGTCGAAGGCAAGGTTACTACCAACTGAGCTTGATGCCAGTCAAGGGATAGGGAACTGGCTCTCACATGAGGCTGTTGTAACACACTGTTTGAAAATTTGCGGCAGATTTTTAACATAAGGATAGGAGTTAGGCGGACATTTGCTCTGCCACCATACAGGATTACCACACGTTTTCTTTCACGAGAAGTAACGTAATATATTTTCACTTTCAGACATTTAGAAGGTGTCAACCAAACCCTAAAACAGGGAACCAATGGAAGGTACTCGGCTGTCGCATCGGTGACTCTCAATGACGCCGATCTGCCTACCCCTGCTGAGTTCATCTGCACTTTGAGAATAACAGAAGCAAAATATGCAGTTAGAAAAGAAGCCATTTATTATCCCGGTGAGTTGATTTGGATTTTGTTGTGTAAAAGGTTTTTTGAGTTCATTGGTCTGACACATGTTGTCAGTAAAATAACAGAGAAAGTTCGTATCTTTATGTCTCAGTGATGAGCAAAACTTACTGAAAACTGAGTTTTAGGTCATTTATTTCCAATGTAAAATGTGAGTCGATGGCAGGCAAGCCTACTTGCTCCGTCTATTTAAATAAAATTAAAAAAGATAGCTTTAAATTTGTAAATTTAATAAATAAATTAAAAATATACTTATATAAAATACATACAAAGTAATTTTATTTCGTGCAGTTCTCATTCTCATAAAGGTGTTCATACATTATTCAAAGACTACAAAAGTAGAATAAAGAAAGTAGCAAAAAAAAATCGCCTATGTAATGTCTGTCGTAGCAGTATTGTAGGGTAGGTGTGTTAGGGCACTCATTTTTCCGACGATAATTGATAGCATGATAGATAGATAGATAACACATTTATGGTATGGCATGGTATAAAGGATACTTAGAATGATACATTTACCTACATCAATGCTTACAAATAATCACGCTTTTCTCCCCAAGGGGTAGGCAGAGCGTCAATAGAGCACACCAAATGTGAAACACTTTATTTTAATACATTTTAGTTTGTAAAACTTTGCTAATTCATTAATATGGCATAAGACGAGGAAGTATGTCAGTATCGTGCAGTTGTTTCCCATCGTCTCTGCCTGCAACACCCATGGGACCAAGGCGTGAGCATTTATGTTTATACGATCAGTACCAAGATCAAACTAAATAACATTTAAATTTATCTATAATAAGTCTAGCGATATAGAAAAAAATTATTAAAAGCCCTCCTGGCTAATCAATTACGAGACTGCGTCCGTTATAAACAAGATAGCAAAAAGCTGTTTATGTGTTTAAAATAGGCAATCTAGCCGTATTATAAAGCTACGAAACCATTAAAGCCACGGGCCAAAGAATAAGGGATGAAAATATTTTTTACGGAGGCACGAAAATAACAATTTCGCGGTATAATTTGCGAGAGCCATTTGGGCTTTTTATCAGCAGAAACTTTGTGTACACAGCTATCTTAAGTAGACTAGGAAACATTTTCTGCAGCGGGATAATTTTGCCCTTCGTTAGCTCCATTGTGCGAGATAAATGCGTTTTTTTTGTGCGCATGTGTTGGAATATATCTTCCCGTAAATATCCTAAAAACTAAACCCCACTTATATTAGATAAAGGCCAGACTTGTTTTCCAAACTGAAATATAACTGTGATTGCTCAAATACCTTTTAGTAACTTACTAACATATATAATTTGCTTCGTTCAAAAAATTTCAATAAACTTTTGCTGGAATTTACATCGTAACTTTGGCTACAGTGGAATAATATGGTACCAATGTACTGTTCAGATGATACAGCTGAGAAATTCTTCAACGACAATAGTCATTATTCGTTAGTCTAATCTATAGTACGATCTTCAAAAGAAAAAGAAATAAATAAACTTTAATTTTAAAATTCATAGAAGTCAATAAATAATAGACAAAAACAGCAAATAAGTCTAATATAAAAAAAAAATTGTATCGGAACGAGCTAGATGGCCCACCTGATGTGAAGCGATGCCTTTGCTAATAAAAGCAAAATGCCTTGCTTCTCTACTACATAGGCAAGACCCAAGTCGTATCATATTGCGCCCGTTATTTTGAGACGTGCAGGTGGAATATCTCATGTGCCTATAGTTTCAGCGGCAACCACAACGTCTAAACTGGAACACAGTAATATTTATGCGTTTTCTATATTGCCGGCAGAAATAGATTTCTGAATTGTGGTGTATATTAGTTAAATTCTATTCCAAATCATCTAATTTCCGTGTGATAGTGACCTCATAATTTTGGAAAAAACTTCAAAATTCCAAGTTTTTTTTTATGTCATTGAAATGATGGAACGAGCTGACGGCCCACCTGATGTTAAGTGGTAACTGCCGCCCATAGACAACAACAATACCACTCAAGTCCTCTCCATATTACGAGATGACTCAAGTTGCATTGCGTTGCGTCCATAACTTCGAGACGGGGATGTTACGTCTCATGCGCTTGCAATTTCACCGGCACCCAGTCCCTTCCACCGGAACACAGCAACACGAGTGCATCACTGCTTGGCGGCAGATTATCAGGTGTGGTGGCAGTACTTCTCCGGGCGAACTTAGCACAAGTTCTGCTGCTACATATCAAAGTCATCAAATGTCTTTGGTTATGATGTATGTACAGTAGTTACCCTTGAAAGGTCGTTAACATATTTCCAATAACTTAATACCAGACGCAGTAAAAACATTTTTTCAATGCCTTTGTAAGTTATTATGAAAAGTCAACAAGTTTTTTATGAAGTTAGTTCGGTTCGCTTCGAGAACGAACCGATATTGGACATTGAAAGATGGTTTGTTATGATGGATCGAGTTTTTTCTTTGTTGTACCAGAGAGTTCTCGAGGGCACACAAGACTAATTTAGCGTCGAGTGTTATCAATGATTGGTTTCACTTGGGTCGCAACTTTCAAATAATTTATAGCTATCACAAGTATTGATCGGACTATTTCAATTTGTAAATGGGCTCTGATTAAATACAGGGCAACACCAATCTGTAAAGTAATTTTCTTTTTCATTCTTCATGAATTTGAATCTAAATTTTTCTGAACAGATAAGACTTTCTTTGAAAGCTCAATTTCGAGGATAAAGGGACGAACACTTCAGTAGGTTTTGAACACTCTCCTCCTACAGAAGTTTTTGAAGTCGATAAAATTGCGTCGACATATCTTTCTTGCTGGCGTTTTTAAGTTATTTGAAAGTTTTTGTAGAAGTCTTTATACTGGTTCCAATGATTCCATTCCGATATATAGATGACTTAATGAAAATAACAAGAAATAAAACGTGCGTTGTTTCATCATTCCATAAAGAAAATATATACACAAAACTAGCATTCAGCTAAAAATATACAATATATAAGAGTATATATTAGTACGAGTAGCTATGGCCAATCAGCGTGCGTTATTTTTATTCTATTCAAGAAATTTTCCAACATTGCATTATATCTAACCACATACAAAAAAATCTTACGCAATGAATTTTTTTCATAATGTATTAAATTAATTTGTACTTGTTGTAATTAATTGTACAAAATTTTCAATTTTAGAGTTATTTAAAAATAATAATAAATAGGTTTCACAGCGCCTTCTAGCCCTAAGTAAGCTAAGCATAGCTTATATCATCGGAAATCATCAATCAGACAGCTGATATACTTAATACTTATATAACTTTTTGTAAATACATACATATAATATATATCAACACCCAGACACAGAACAAACATCTATGTTCGTAACACAAATGTTTGTCCTGGGAGAGAATAGAACCCACGACCTACAGCGCAGAAAACAGAGTTACTACAACTGAGCTGTGAGGCCGATCCGTAAAAAATTTGTTTTTTAATGTGAACCAGCTATTTCAATGAATTTATTGTTCTTATTTATGTTTTCTTATTTCACAGGACCTATAAGTACTACTCCTGAAATGCCTACAGCAGCTGATTACCAGCTTGCCGCTGCTGTTGGCTCCAAAGGTAACTTATTCTTATTTCAACATGTTGCAAGCATGGAGTTTTTCAGTATTGACTATGTTAAATGTTAATATTGAAAAACACCTTAAATATTTTCGGCGAATATCAAAACATGGTTTTATGAAAATAATGTATGAATCATATGAATTCAACTGCTACATTAATAGATTATACTATATACATATTTTTTCACTTTCATTGTAGTTTTGTCGCTATATTTTTTTAGTGGAAATTCATTCATGCTATCATTCAACCAAAGGTTCAAAAAAAGATTTTCTTATAATAATTAAAAAGCATATCGCTACAAAAACGTCTAATTTTATCATTTTATTACGACGAAATACTTTCCTTCAAATTAATGAGGGATGAACACTATGATGTTTTAATTGTCCAATAATGAATGCAAAGCCATATCGAGTGTCGATCTAACTCTCCAATTTGTGTTTTAATTATGCGATAGCTAATGGCTTTCAGATCAATATTATGCTTTCAAACGAGCTTAGCGAAAGTGGAATAAACGGACAAATATTCGATCCTGCAAGTTTTTCCCGAACGAGAAAAGAACGACCTCTGCACTCGGCCAGCGGGAAAAGTTCACTGGGAGGCTTCCGGTTTGGTTATTTCAGCTATGGCGTCCACTCATTCGCTCTTTAGTTCGTTTAGTCTGGGCGCAATATTGTCCCTAATTAGATTGAAAATTCAATTTTGTCAGAGAGGCCCTCCATAATTATGTCTGTTCTAATTAAAACATAAAATCCTTTGTTTCAGGCACAAGCTTCTACACCGCGTTGTCAATGATACTCTTGCCAGCGTTAGCTCAAATTATGATCTAGTAAATGAATTTAATATTGAATATGCGATATTTACAATATTCACGACATAAAGTTTTGTATAAAGACATTCACATTCCATCGTTCAGATTGAATATAAAAATACCAATATTTTTTTGTATAGTCATGAAAGCACTGTGTAATTGCTTGAAAATTTATATATTTAAATCTCTAGTCATATAACTCAAATTATGACTCGCCAAACATACTACTCACATTACCAAAATAAGGAATGCCGCAAGGCACGTGTGTGGGTCCGCAGTTGTTCATTAGATTTAAATCAGCAGCTTAGTTAAGGTTAGAAATCAACTTCTCAATTGTATAAATCACAATAATGCTTGAAACTATTTTTATTGATGTTGTCATACCAGTCATAGTAAGTGTAACTGTATTTTCGATGTATATAACTTTGTCTTGAAAAGAAAATCTGAGCATGTGCGTGTAGTTAGACATAATGGATACTGGCCTAAAGGGGTTTCATTATTTTCATTTAAATACTGTCCAGAACTTTTATTAATTATTTTAATTGAAATTTTAATTTAACCTTACACATAAATATTTCAAATACGTTTTTGTATAAGGGCCAATGTAAATATTTAGATGGAGTTTTTTGTAGTTAAGTTTTTATTTATACTTTATTACGAAAAAAATAAAATAATTAAATTTGCTGTGCATATTGCCGTTTATGGATAAGATCCAATTAAGACTTTTATTGTAAAATTCCATAATATAAATAAACCGATCGTTGTGTATCAATTTGTTTTATTATTTGTTTTATAAATTAGTCGACACCCACGAAGTACATTTTAGATAATGCAGATTAAGTGCGTTAGTGTCACCGCAAGTAATAATGACTCGCATTGCTGGGTTCCGGTTTTAAAGGTGAGTGATGCTAATGATTTTAGGCGCATCATATTGCATGGTGACAGGCAGAGGTGTGACTTATCTAAGATACAAGTTTCTGAAATACAAATACAAGATACAAAATACGTATTACGTATCCTGTATTTCAATACCTTTTGTTTGGTATCTTAGTATTTTGTAGATACTTTGTCTGCTAAAATACTTTTACACGAAAATTTATTCGAACTGCAAAACAAAAATCGGAGGCTTTAGACAATATTGAAGATGATATCAAAAAATTCAAAAGATGAATATTACATGTTTTTAGAAAGAATGTTTAGAAAATAAACCTCCATAAAAAAATGTTTTTTTATAAAAGTATTTTATCTATAAAAAGTATTGAAAAGATACGTATTTTATATCTAGTATTTCAGATACCATTCCAGAAAGTTATTTGCATATGGTATTTGAAATACTTAATATAAAAGTATTTTGCATTTTGTATTTTAGATACTTTATTTAAGGTATCTTGTACATCACTGGTGACAGGTGACATACATCGTGATGCCCGTGAAGAAATTCTGTATTTTTCCATACAATTTTTAGTGTCTTTTAATGACAAATTTTCAGGTCACTTGTAATGTGCATGAATGGAGCCACTTTGAAGCGCACTTTCATTATTTTACCAGGCTGTTTCGAGAGAGTTAATGACACGATTAGTAGTAGAAGTGATAAATAATATAGTAGCGAGCACCCTCAAGTGACCAGTATTTACTCACAATAATGGTATCCACCAACGGTAAGTACGCAGCCGCAATCGATAATGTGACCTTGTTACTATTATCAGCCTAGAATCGGACACAATTAAAAAGAAACACTTCTTTATTTCAGCCTTGTTATTTTATCAAGACGCCAATTTTTACTTTCTTACGGCCTACATTGTTTCCAAAAAGTTTGCAAATATGTTTCAATATAGGGACTTTTTTTTTCCTTTCTTCTGGCTTCGCTCGAAGGCATTCGCCATTGTCACGTTTTCTCATTCTCTTGTACGTACAAATTTACAATATCATTATGAATTAGTAAATATTACGGAAACAAACATAGGAACTTAGTCCGGAGTTTTTTTTTACAACCTCTTTTGACAAATTGACGCAAAAAGTTCTTTTTTTACAACATGAAGGTGATGTTTAAAGTTTTACCTACATACTTATTTTGTTCGCTCCCATGAATAAAAACATAAAAGCAAACTTTATGAAAAAACAAACAAAAAATTTACAAAGGTTCAGTAAGGAAGAAAACATTTCCTTCATTATGATCACAGGAAGAGTATCCTAAAATACCCTTGTCTTTGTGAAATTTGAGGATCAAAGAGGGTTAGTATTCGCCCGTGGAAATGCCCCAAAATTTTTTGTCACTGCCCTTTCTAATTTGCGTCTAACAGACGGGCGAGGCTCCACAACATACTTTTCAAAGCGTGTCAAAAATATACTGTCGTTATATTATTTACAGTAAAACACTTGTCGGGGTGAGTGTGTGTTATGTTTTAGACAACCTGAGCTGGATCTCATAGTATTTTGACCGTTATTATTGTTATCAGGAATGTAAAAAAAAAAGACAAATTTGATGTCACATAGCTTATAATCAAAGTCAAATAGCAATAAACTTAAATGTGTGAAGATTCTTTGAAACAAAATTTTTGCCGTGTCATTTCCAGAGCGTAACTTCATTCATCATTACAATGATTTTAGGATACGTTCTTTCATTACGTATCGGAATGCATGTTGTCTAGCTCGCTGGTCATGATTTTGGTTTACAAAATATATATGCTGATGATGTATTGTAATTTTTTTGATATTAAAATATTTTCATTCCTGTACAAAATACAAAATAAGAAAATGGTGAAAACAGTCTTGTGTTTTCACCATTTTCTTATTTTGTATTTTGTACAGGAATGAAAATATTTTAATATCAAAAAATTACAAATTTATGTGCACGTTTGTTGTCGTTATTTTTTTTTTCAACAAGAACTCTATAAGTGAATTATTGTCATTTATAAGTCAGTATATAATAATAATATTGGTGGACATTTCACACAGCGCCATCTAGCCTCAAAGTAAGCTAAGCATAGCTTGTCATGGGAACAGACACTGATACATTGCTTATTTTTTTTTGTAAATACATGCATATAATACATATTAACAACCAGACACGGAACAAACATATGTTCGTCACACAAATGTTTGTCCTTGGTGGGAATCGAACCGACGACCTACAGCGCACAAGGTACTGTACTACTACTACTACCAACTGAGCTGTGAGGCATGTAATATACCATCATACCCGTACATTACCCGGCCAGTGCAGTGGAGTAAAAACTGCATGCAAATAAAACCTTCTTCACATGTTCGATAATTGGGTCAGGCAATGAGGCCGGGTCGGAGCGCACGCTTCCATTTATATTCCAACTCACAACATGATAATGCTTTCCAAAAAATAATTTGTACACGGTGGGGCTTTTATTAATAAGATATTGAGTTACATACAGCATTGATTACTAAAAGATGTACTATCAAATAGACCTAATACGTATAAATCGTTTTGTCGTCTTCAAGCACACTAAAATTGCCTACCAACGAGGTTTAGTTTTCAAATAGTTTATGAGAGCAATTACGTTAGAATAACGAAAAAGTAAGAAATAAAATTGCCAGGAGTTTTATTTCACCGCAAGCTCAATCTGAAACACACAACTTGGAGATTGGGTTCGTTATACAGGTTTTTTAGTAACATGAGGCATTTCTGAATTAAAGTCTCAAGAAAATACGCTTAAAGGAACCATGGTCCCGATTTTAATGATTATAAAGACGAGTTAAAATTAATTAAAAAAAAGTCGCGGATAATGTTACGTTTTTTGTGTCTATATCACATTACTAACAAAACTAAGTATTATAATAATCGCCCTCTATCTGCTTTTCACTATAATCAATAATTTAGAATCGCCCCGTAATGGGTAGATAAAAATACCTCGTATATACAACCTGCATAAAGCAAGCCTACAGCTCTATCATCTAAGCTGTCTCCGCTTCACAATACCCGAGAACAATGATCGATATCAAATTACCTCCATCAATCCTGGAAAGATAAAAAAATATCTCATTCGCTATCCAAATTTTCAGCTAGAACAAAAATCCAATCAACACTAAAGTGGAAACAACGAAATAAAATCCTTTCAATCAATCAATCAGTCAATCAGAAACACAAAATTAGTAAAACGTTTTTGGATGCATTAGAACTGTTCCGACTCGGTGTTCGGACATTCCGTTGAATAATAGATGTGTGGCTCCGCTCCCGAATGAATCACCGGGTAAATTATTGAGCACGGCACCTCTGAACGTTAGCCGCATTTACACATCCAGGCTCTACTTGCCTTGACCGAATGTGCCAATTAATCGAAGAACGGTTGGAGGACGTTTTCTTGAGAAAACCAGGTAAGCAGCAGTTTCTAGTTATTTGGCTAAGTCAGCGTCAGGCTAGATTTGCTGTGCTGCTTAATGAAAAACTGTACTGGATTAAATATAATTATACCATAAAGTTATCTGTAAATTATAACTTTAATTGTTATCGACCGAAACTCATTGCTTCACAAGTCTTGTCCAAAATTTACCAGTTGAGATAACTCTGAGTTGACGATTTCTTGAGAAACCTTTGCAAGCACATAAGTTTGGTTATTCTGCATAGTAGGTTATTTGCACTTCGTTTTGTAGTACACCATTGGCTATATTATAGACATAGCAACTTTCAGTATTAGCCACATTATGTATATTTTATTTACCAACAGCCTTCTTACAACTAACTATTCTTCTTACTAGCCCTCTTGAACCTAAGTGGTGAAAGTATTAAAGTGCGCCTCAAAATGTTCTTTTTTGACACTATAAACACGTCTTAGAGTTTTCGTCTCAAAGTCTCCTTACGGTGTTTTTCTTCCCTGCTACAGTCTTTAAACAGATGCGGTTGGCAGGAGGGCGCTGGAGTAAAACATCCTACGAGACGTCCTAGTGAAACTGAGACTAATTTGGTTATGACGAGGGTCATCATTAAACCTAATGCTAGTCGCTGCGCCCCTCGCCAGCTATTCTACTTATAAATGTAAGTTTACTTACCCAGGAAAGTACATTTCATTTCTGTTTCGGATTCTTCACTGATGGATTCCAAGTTTTCTTCTGTTTTTTATTTTTTATTACCTTACTTTTTTCGTGATGCTCAAGCGCTTAACTCTTCTGTCAAAGCTTTATAATAGAATAGTGTAGAATAGCCTCTGAAGTTTCTTGGTAAAGGTCGATGGATGATAATTTGTTTGATACAAAACTAATACATAAAGCACCGCATCACCTAACAACAATTATAACATTGAATATTGTATGCCTTCACCCGTTTTGCCCTATTACGACTTCTGGCGGTAAGTTAAACTTTCTTCGTAATGGCCTGACGCCGGGTAAATTGACTTTGAGTGATTGATTGAATAGCTGATCTATGGATTATTTCGAATTATCGAGCGCAACTATGAAGCTCGTAATCTCATATGGAGAGGAAATCTCGTATCAGTAGAAATGTGCTGTTTGATGAGTACCGTTTAACATCAGGTGGACCATCTAATAGTTCTGGCATTTATATAATATTTTTATTAATTTTAATTAAATTATAAATTTTTATTATAAAAGACCTAACTCCACATGGTAATGAACTGCTTAGCTGGGGCCTAAATTTGGGAGCTCTCCGACGCAGGGAAGTACAGAATATTCGCCCATACAGCATAAAATGAAAAATAAATATTGGAGGACAATTCACACAGTGCCATCTAGCCTCAAAGTAAGCTAATCATAGCTTGTATCATGGGAACCAGACCACTGATATAATACTCATATACTTTTTTGTAATACATAAATATGATACATATCAACACCCTCACAAAGAACAAACATCTATGTTCGTCACACAAATGTTTGTCCTGAGTGGGAATCGGACCCACGACCTACAGCGCAGAAGGCAGCGTTACTACCAACTGAGCTGTGAGGCCAGTCGACCCTGCAGTTCTTTTTCTTGTTTGAAAAGAAAATAATTCACCAACCAAATAACTGGTTTGTTATAAATAGAAAGAAGACCGTAGACTATTACTACAACTTAAAACTTTTACAAACATACACATTAGAATCATGCTCATCTTCCCGAAGAGGTTGGCAGAGCCCCAATAGGACACATAGTAACGTAGACGTGACAAGCGGTAAGTTTTTACAAACTTTCCTCCAGTAAACCATTCCTTAATAAAAAGACTTAACTTGCTTTAAGAATTTGCATTTAAACCAGCTCAACTCTAATCTAAATTATGTGACACAAAATTGTTGTAGACACGTAACAATAACAACAGAAAGCAATGTTACTGAAATCGGAGAATAGAGCCGTATACAGTGGAAAATGTGACATGACTATTCCGTGCGGGTTTTGTCGGAATGAAAACAGGTACATGCCCTAGGGTAGGCATGTCCGGAGAATTTATTTTTATAGCATGTGAGGCAAAATTGAAATTAAACTATTGCCCCGTACCCAGACTTTAAAGTGTTCTAGGTGTTTTTAATATATGTATTATAATATATTTACTGGCCTCGCAGCTCAATTGGTTAGTAACTCTGCCTTCTGAGCTGTAGGTCGTGGGTTCGATTCCCACCCAAGACAAACATTTGTGTGACAAGCATTGATGTTTGTTCTGTGTCGGGGTGTTAATATGTATTTATATGTATGTATTTACAAAAAAGTATATGTGTATTCTATCAGTCATCTGGTTCCCATAGTACAAGCTATTCTTAGTTTGGGGCTAGATGGAGATGTGTGAAATGTCCATCAATATTTATTTATTATTATCGTGAACAAACGCATGTCTTGAGTTAAAAAGTTCTAAGAAATGTGTCAAGTGTAAGATTTTTTTTTATTTTTATTTTATTTTATATGTATTTTTTTTTCAAGACGAATAAGCGAGCCAGCAACACAAGTATTAGTGTGTGTTTCTAAGCAAATCATTCACATTTCATCATGTGTCGTATTACGTATCAGGAGAGGACTGAGTTATTAGATACAAAACTAACATATTTTCAGCAGACATATTTTGTCCCGGTTGGGAATCGAACCTAACGAATCCAATGCTTTGCCATGAGACCAGCAAGGAGTAGCGTGTATTTTGAACATTATTTATACAATGGGACGAACTAGTTATGAAGAATATTCCAAGGCTGATACGATCCGCCATTTGCGATTCACCTCGGAGTTTGTACGTGAGAGCTACGCACTCACCTGTTCGTGAAGATAAAGAATGCGGAATGGCTTGAAGGGTGCTTTATTTGCTGGATAAAATGTTTCTCCAATTTTCTGTCGTTATCGTTTCCGTGTTCTAAATATTCCTCATTCAGGAATACGTATTTTCACATATTCATTTTTGTTAAATGATATATGATATTCATATCGCTATATAGATATGTTAACAAACTAGTAGGTATGTCTTATTGTTTCATCTTCAATTGGCAATAAAAGTGGTAAATAAATAAATAAATAAGCGGCAGAGTGGTACGAGTTTCGTCTTCACTCGATGCTGTCGTAGTATTGTAAGATTGGCAGTCGTGCTACAGATTTGAAGCCAGAAGATTGGTTGATCCTACGCCTTCCAGTTCTTTGTAATTCTGCGAAGCCATCTCATTTGTTTTGCACGACGCACGTAATAACACGATCAAAACGTATGAGAATTTTGACAGTGATACGTGAAGAGAATGCTTAAAACGTAAAGGAAATATATTAACCAGATTACATTTACTGTAAAAAGTGCCTGTAGAAGCCTCCTTGTACTGCTTTAGCTAAACGTATTCTAAGATGCATACGACGCAGTTCCCCTGGGTATAGGGAAGAATAGATTTTGTTACTGAAGCTTTGTAAGGGCTGGACCACATCTGACCGCTTGGCAACAGTCTTTTGCATCCCTCTATCCCTTTCTGTCTCTCAGAAACTTCATAAGAACGCGCTAACACCGACATACTAAGTTGTATTGTAATTTGTATACTCGAATAACGCTTATTAATATGAATTAAATTGTAAAATCATATGGACACACCTTAAGCGTCAGAGATCACAGTGTAAAAAACGGAAATAAATGTTGACACAAATAATAACGTTGAATTGGGGTGGGTGTGTCACCACAACGGGCCGCGTTGTTCGTACGTAACGCCTTGCGCTACGGAAGTAACGCTTCTAACGCCCGCTATACGCTCGCAACCCACCGCCATCTCGCCTCGTGCGTCACGCCGCAGAAAGGTAATGACATATTTAACGACAGTAACGGAATGAGCATATGACCCACAGCTGATGTTACGCCATATTCTCTAGGCATAACGACATTTCTAGATCTTATACTCCTATCTACTTAAGTGTAAAGTATACCTAAGTAAGTGTACTTAAGTACCGGAATACCCAAGATACATAATATTGTGCTCATAAAAGACAAATCTGTAACAAGATGGTTTTTGCAAAAATAATGATATAATATGACTATGATATAATATGACTGCTGTATCTTAGCTTGAGGTATGAAAGATTTTATGTGCCTGCAATTTCACCGATACTCACACTGACAGTAATGGTGGCCATATGGTGGCATTCCTTCTCTGGATGAATTATTTAAAAGTTCTTTTTTTTATTGAATTGTGGAACGAGCTGACGGCCCACCTGATGTTAAGTGGTAACCGCTGCCCATAGACAACAGCAATACGACTACAGTCCTCCCCACCAAAGTACCTACGAGATGACTCAAGTCGCATTGCGTTACGTCTATCACCCCGAGACGGGGATGTTACGTCTCATGCGCCTGCAATTTCATATAGTTCGTTACATTGCTATCAGGGATGAAAACAGGTATAAACAGAAGTAAACCCATAATACAAAGCCCTCTAACACCTGAAAACAAAATTATACAACACTTGACGAAGGTAAGGTTATGCCCACCACATACAATTACTTGTTCATTGTGTACCAACGCAAATTACTTTACGCCGTTATTAAAACTTAGCTACGTAGGTAAGTTTCATAACAAAGTTTGACATTTACGTGACATAGTTGGAACCCTGTGTCATAAAGTCTGTCCATCCAAACATGGCATAAATCTTTTAAGTTACATGAAAAGATTATAGCGACCAGACCACAATTGTAAATCAAATCAACAGTGCATATATATTTGGTTTTTAAGAGCAGCAGAACTCATGCCAAGTTCGGGGAAGTACTGCCACCATGCCCATTTCTGCCGCCAAGCAGTGACGCATTCGTGTTACTGTGTTCTGCTTTGAAAGGTGTGGTTGCCGGTGAAATTACAGGCACATGAGACATTCCACCTTCAAGTCTCACAGTTACGGGCGCATACGTTGCGACTTGGGTCTTCTCGTATCTAGGTAGGGGAGGACCCGAATCGTACTGCTTGTTATGAGTAGAAGTTACACTAAATACCGAAGGCATTACCTCGATCCATAACATAATCAAATAAAAAAGTAGTGCTACATATCATATAAATTAAATATATTAGGTATGATATATAAAGTTGCTGTAAACATTGGACAAGTAACAAATTAAAATTATTAGGCAAAATAGGTTTTGCAAGGTTTATTTTAGCTTTTGCTAAGATATCTTTGCTGTAATTTCTTGATTTTCGCCTTTTTTTACAGTATTCAGTTTTGTTCAATCTTGTTTTTGTTGAGAGTTGGTAAATGGTAGGATAAGGCAGTCGTAGAAAAAGCTGTGATATATTAATAGTAAAGTATAAAATACTATGATGTTCGCAGCTTGCTCAAACTCATAACATTTTATTCAACACAGCGGGTTTAAATATTCAGTTGCCTAAATATAGCTTATCCATCCGGTGTGTGTCGGGGCTGACGTGACAAGCGATTACAATTCCACAATAATGATATGTTGTTACAATCAGGAACTCAGTCACAATTATAACTTTGAATTACTCGAACAAAGGAAATGTATTTCTGTGACTCGTAGAGCTTTTGCGAGGCGTGTGTTCTAACAGCGTCAAAAGAAACAGCTCACTCATAACTTATTACTTATGAATTATATAAGTGACTGCTCCCAAGTTTGAGCCATGGCCGGGGCAAATATATTTTGTAAAACGAGAAAATTTGCTCTTGATTCATGGCTCTTTTAGTCGTGTGTCTAAGGGCGATACAGGAAGCTTTAGTACCCCTTCCTGTACAAGGGCAACTACTACAACTACTCAGAAGAAGCAGAAGGCTCACCCAATATGGAGCATTATTCTCAGCTAATAAAAAAAATTGCTGTCAGTTCTGATGTATGATTATAGTTAATATTGAGACTAAAATTTTAACTAGTATGATGACATCTTTCATAACGCTTTTTGTTAACGCACGATTTTACTACTCGTAAAATTCTCGTACTGGAGTCTTTTAAAAAAATCTATTCCGAAGGACTAAGCCTCAAAAATACTATGACATAGAGATACGTTCACATTAGGTGATTCAGTTAGACAAAAAAGATAACAACTTCTTAACCCCACTCTAGTAATATCTACGTCCACGTCAAGCCCACGAGTTAGAGATGTCAGGCAGCACTCAAACGTCACATAAATAGAGTGAACAAACCGTTCTAACCTTCATAAGCTGTGTACGTGTATGAGGGAAATAAAGGCATTGTAATGAGCTTTCATGCTTAGATTTTGTGCTTACATTTCGAATCGACGCTGACGGAACTTAATTTATATCCAGTCGAATATAATTTACATAACTTTGAAATGTTTTACGTCCATTTCTAACTGGTATATTCTAACTCTTTTGTATATAGGAGTAAAGAAATATTATTAGTCAGTTACTTCGTGACCAGCGCTAGTAATGCTTCTCATTGAACTTGTACTTATTCGTTAAACATTATTTTGTTCACCAACTTTTAGCCTTGCAAAATATGACGCAGTTGTTAAGTTCATAGCCAAATATAAGACTTCTGATTGGTTTTCGTAACTAATTTCACCTGTAATCAAAATCCCAAAGAATATCATGCTGTGATAGCTAGAGTTTTTGCATTTCTCATTCAAAATACATCTGGATATGAACTTACGTGACATCAAAGCAACTGATTCCTGGACCCAGCGAACTGTGTGGAATCCTTTGATCCTGAATCCTGTACAAGCGCAGTTTGTTTGGTTGTCCTTTCAAAAATTGACACTACCAGTACACTCAGACTTCTATCCAGACATTTTTTTACTGATTTTACAGCAGAAATATTCAAGCTAGTTTGAATTTTAACTCGATTCAAGTTGTTTTTTGACTGGCTTTAATGCATACATTCTGGAAGAATTAACCTTTTAGTACAGTGAATAAGCTAATAAGCTAATGCTAAGAAATTAAACACTACACAATGAGTGAGAGTGCCGTGACTTTCAAAATGGACCACATATTGTATTTTCATCATTTCAACGCACGTGTCTTTTGTAATTGGCTATTCTTCAGCACATTTCACGTCCCCGAATGGTAATGGAGCAAAATATATTTTAAATTACTTAAGTCTTGCCTCATTTCCTTATAACAAAGCCTTCACGACAATACCGTATAAAATTATTCACTCGGCACACTTCATTCGTTTTCTTGTGACGCACAAATTGTATTCGTAAGCTTAAATTATGGCGGAGTCTGCGCCCAAATTGTGTTCTCGAGTTTGAGGGTCTGTTGTGTAGGTGTGTGGGGTTTTTATGAGATAAATATACGTTACTGGCGTGCGTATATGGTGTGACATTCTTGTCACACTCTAGCATATAGTTTATGTGGTTGGTATGGTGATTTGCATGAAGGCTGCTTATTTTTACAGTGAAACCAGGTTAATAACTAAAATAGAGAAAAACGTGGAATATCTTAGTGATTTTACTAGTAATTATGGTTCTCATATTTAAGTCACTAAAAATTTTAATTAAAAGATAGATAAGATTAGAATTAAAAAAGCTAGAAATGTTCTGTCTGTAATTGTGAAAATTAAATCGTTTGTATTTGGAAGCTTAGTTCTAAAACTCAAGTTATTATCGCCGAAAACTTCCCTCGTCTTTCTCACGAAACTAAAACGTCTTGCCTCCCGTCAGCGAAACATTGGTGAATTTTCCAGAACGTGAGCCGGAGATTTAATGTAATTTATCTGCACTCATGAACCCTCATTTGAAACGATTTACGCTGTACTCACTACACGCTCTTCAAAGCTGCGAACACTTGGGAATTTCGAGTTGACCTAAAGTTTTTGATCAAATTAGTTTTACAAAACGAAAATGTTGCTGATTTTATAAGTAGAACGTTGTTTGGTGTAAAAACGTGCGAGAAGTTTTAGAAGGAACCCGGTTTATATCTTATTCCAGTGGTGTTCAAAAGCTTGTAGGAAAAAGCTCTGCCACGTAGAGATTTCAGGTCGATACTGCATAAAATTGAAATAAAACTTTTTGTGCGACGAACGAGCTATTGGACTTCCTGATGTTAACCGAAGACAAGTGACTAAGTAGGCAATTTTATAAAAATAAAATACTCAGTGAAGCAAGGCTTAAGCTAGTATAATAATAACAATAATGGTGGAAACTTCACACTTAGTTAGCTACTTAAGTACGATCAACGATGTTTGTTTTTTAACAAAGGTATGTAAGGACTTACGAGGTAGATATCTGATAACGCCACCTGATCAGTAACATTCAAATACCGCATTTTGATCGACTAATTTGTTTATCTGCATCCGTCCTCCAGGGAACGCCCGACGCAAGTAACAAAAATGGACAATGTCAGTCTAGTTGGTCACAGTTAATAATAAGTAATGATAAAAAATAAAGTTTAATATCAGTCGTTACTACCTGGTACACTTCGCGTCACACATCCTTAGTTTTAAATAAAACAGTGCAAATTTAAAATCAGAGTAAATATCCGTTAAATTTAAAATCCTCAACTGCGTTCTACGTCACTGTCAAGTTTTGATAGTGTAAATGCAGTGTGAAATTTTTGAGTCTGGGAAACCAGTAGAACTCTCGCCAAGTTCGTCCGGGGAAGTACTGCCACCATGCCCTTTTCTGCCGCCAAGCAGTAACGCATTCGCGTTACTGTGTTCCGGTTTGAAAGGTGTGGTTGCCGGTGAAATTACAGGCACATGAGACATTCCACCTTCACGTCTCACAGTTACGGGCGCATACGATGCGACTTTGGTCTTGTCATACCTAGTATGGGAGGACCCAAGTCGCATATGCTGTTATGGGCCGAGGTTACCACTTAACACCAGGTGGGCCGTCGGCTCGTTCCGTAAATGTATTACATAAAAAAAAAAAAAAAAAAAAAAAAAAAAAAAAAAAAAAAAAAAAAAAACCAGTGGGTTTCCTTAAGATGCTTTTATTCACTGTTTTTGAGAACGTGGTTGGATTTTCCCAGCGAAAATCATGTAGCAGCGATTCAATTTGAAAGTCAGTATCCGTACCACTAGCTAACCACGCTGTCCTATCACAGATTTGTTACGAATATATATATAATGAAGTCAAAAGCCAGCCAATGGAGATGTGATGTCATTTTGTGTAAATGTAAGAATTTTCCTACATTTATGCAAATCTAATCAGTCAGCAACTGCCTCGAAAATAAAAACCATTTCATGGTACAAAGTGGAGCATTATTAGTGATAATAGATTCTCTGATGAAGTTATTCCTGGAACTCATCAGATGTTATTTAGGACACACTTGTATAAAATCTTGTTATTACTGTAGAAATAAGTAAGACGCTAGCAACAATTTGTATACAGTGTAATATCGAGACAAATTTCCCAGAAACTCCATTCTTCTCGAAACCATATTCTTACATTATTGTGCCTATCTAAAATCGATATCGAGGCAAGGCCGATGAAGCAGCTAATTCAATCAGTGATATCTATTCAGAAATCCAATTTACGTAAGAGACTCCAAATGTTAGGGAAAACGCTTACTGTTTCTTATTTCGTCCATTCAGTAACAGGTGGATATTGGGTGAATAAAGAAATATTATTATCGGGTAACGGTATCATTGCCTCTTTTGAAGGGTATTGGGTACCGGGGATGAGATTACTGATTCGCTGCAGTTTTCCAATACTAAGTTATTTTACATTCAAAAATAGACAAACAAAAATTACACAGGACTTACACTCTTATGTAATTTTAAAAGATAGCTAATATATTTATAACTAGCTGCACCCCACGGTGGATATGTTCGAACCGTTTATTTTTCTGGGATAAAAAGCCTAGCCTTGTCTATCTCAGTGTAAAGTTTCATCCAGATTTGTTCAGCCATTCTGCCATGATTGAGTAACAAACATCCATCCGTCCAAACTTTAGCATTTATCAACAATACAGTGCATCACTGCTTGGCGGCAGATTACCAGGTGAGGTCCCCGGGTAAACTCAGCATAAGTTCTGCTGCTACTTTGGGTTGGAGAAATTTCATGTCTAAGTTAAAGAGCATAGTAATATTTTTTCGGCGGAAAACCTTTTAATTCATAAAATTTGTAAACCAAAAGTTGTCGGTTATAAGTAAAAGAATCAGAACACCGCAACAAATTAAAAGCTGCAATAAAAATGACATGCTAGAAAATGATCCGTGGGATTTCCAAAGAAACTGAAAAGCAATAATACCGGTGAAACTGTCTGTAAAATTGAAAAGTGCGATTGAGCCGAGAATCGCATCAGATCGGTCGAGATCCGTTTAACGATGCACACCTGGAACATTTCCCTCACCGGTTACTCTGAAAAATACAGCATATCCTGGGAAATTTTATTGGAACACTTAATATCTAGGAATAACATTCGCAGAGCGATGGACCTTGAACTTCTGAAATGGAATATGTTTCGACTCTCTGTTACTGGCTTTTTGATTGGTTTTTAATACAAATGGTAGGTTTTAAGGTCACCAAGCAGCCAGTGCTCCATCATTTCATTTGGATTCAAGGTAACCAGTACTTTTACAGTTGAATATTTATTTATTTTATGATAAAGTTATGGAACCATCAGATTGGCCAAATTCAGTTGACACATTTATTGACGACACTTAGACTGCATATCATACTTTGTTTTAAATTAAAGCTTTCTTAGAAAATATACTCCTTTCTCTGTAGGCAACAATGTTTTAATAACAGCATTTTTTTGTTCTTTATCCCAATCTGTAATGGAAGCTAATATAATAAAATAAAAGCTAATACAATGCCAATGGGATGTAAGGTGAGGGCAGACGCAATGGCAAATCTATAGCCATTAACCCACAGGAATCGAAGCCTCATCCTGAATATAGGTTTTAGAAACAGTTTTACTGCTTTTTCATTGCTGATAATTATTAATTTCAACATCAAAGTAACTTTAATTCAATGAGATACGAAGATATCATTTAATTTATTTTACACTTTTTTATATCATTTTGGCGATAGAACGAGCTGACGGCCCACCTGATGTTAAGTGGTAACCGCCGCCCATAGACAACAGCAATACGACTGCGTTGTGTCCTAAACTCCGAGACGGGGATGTTACGTCTCATGCGGCTGCATTTTCACCGGCACCCACTCACAAAAAAGTTGCTGTGTTCCGGTGGAAGGGATTCCACCGGAACACTGCAACTTTTTGTTTGCTCTTGTCGATATGTATTATATGTATATATATATATATATATGTGTGTATAGATATATATATATATGTGTTAGTGTATATATATATATATATATATATATATATATATATATATATATATATGTGTATATATTTACTAAAAAACGGACATAAGTATTATATGAGTTTTCTGGTTTCCATAATATAAGCTATAATTAGCTTATTGTGGGGCTAGATGGCGATGTGCGAAATGGCCACAAATATTTGAAAAAAAATAGGACAGTATACATTATCAAACATGAAAATAAAATAGTATAGGTACATGAATTTCATTAAACATTATATATACATAAAAACATAGATTCACCAATAGTGGTTTTCCCCGATGGAATAGGTAGACCCTCAAACCTCCTTCATTATATTCCAACGAATATCTCAGCCCTCACTAACTTCAATATCTAATACTCAATAACAATCCGACAGTCGGGAAAGTAGTTGAACTTGTGTCAAGTTCGTGCGGGGAAGTACTGCTAACTTATCTATTATTTTGTATGTATCTGCCGGTGAAATTACAGACAAATATGATATTAGAACTACACGACTCAACAATATAACGTTTTAGGTAACAATTTATTTTGTACTTTGCTATCGCGAGATGTTTGGCCTCTCCCTTAAGATTAATATATCTTTCCTGATCATAAATGCCTTGCACGCTCCATGTTCCAATTTTTATATCTCACCCGGAGATTCTTCGTACCCTCCATTCATTCAAGATCTGCTCCGGGACTGAAGGTGTATCTTATAAAAAAAAACACTACAGGCACTAAAATATCAGTGAATTAATAAAAAAATGAATAAAAATCACTGATATTTTAATCCACCGATGTATTCCAGTGCATTGTTATTGAACTAATGTAAACACATTTGATCACGTCCAAGTGATTCCGGCGCATTAAAGCATTGGATCAATATTTTTTACGCACATACACCGGATCATTTCTTTATCCCTGAAGGGGTAGGCAGGACCTCAGTGGCCCACTTTTCACCTAATCGCGGGAATTCGTAATGAGGGGTGAATTCGTCGCCAATATTTTATTGTACGCAGTTTTATGGTAAATGTTTTCATTAACATAGAGCTTTAGAATGCGTTCAAAAATTTTAAGTATTAAAATAAATTCTGGTCAGAAACTTTGTTTCCTTAGAATTCATAAAGAAATGGCTTGGAAACGTCAATAATATTCAAAACATAAAATCACGCTACTTACCGCTGAGTTTGACGCCTGTTCAGACCCTATCCGACCCTCCATCGGGAAGAACAGAAAGAAACCCCGAATGGAGGGAAATAACGGATGTTATTTTGTGTTCATAGAGAGACGATCAGATATAGGTGATCATCAGCGTATTCTTTGACATTCAGTGTGAGTCAAATAGTACTTACAGTTGGCTCTGCTACTGACCTTGGTATCACTAGTCCTAAGACGCTCGCAAATAATCCTTAAAATACGACTCCAAGTCATGTATATATCACTACAGTGTAACAACTTAAGCTTCATGTATATTATTTCCACATCGGTTCTGCAGGAAACGAACCGTGAACTGAGTAATCGTATCACAAAACCGTAGCTGACATATATGTGTATAAATACGACTATTCGTACAAATCAGAGAGCAAATAAACTATAAGAAAGAGGTTAAACGACGAGCGATATATTTTACTTCCAAGTCATTAATTCCTGATATATTGACTCTGGGAATAAGACAGAGAGAGGCGCAGTTTTATTTTATGCCAGGCTTTGATATGAAAGTATAAAAGGTTAATAGTTATGAAATTGGTCTGTGGTCGATGTAACAGGAAAGGGTTTAGGGCCAAGGGGCATTATGTGAGTCTAATGCTGAGGGTAAATATGTTGTGTCAATTGCTAGGTGTTTTTTGGAAATAATTACTAGCAGCACTTCGCACGTGTAGCTTTAAGTATTAATAATTAAAATTAATATTGCAAGCCAAATAATTACTTTTAAAGGCAAATTTTTGCTACTTTGGGTTACTTTGTTGCAATTGACGTAGGGTTTGTTATATTTTTTAAATTATAAACAGCCCATGTTAATCCCTGATAACGTAGCTTTCGATAAGTGTAATTTTTGATATCCTATTGAATCTTTAAAATCAGAGTATTTTTTTAACATTTTATATTTAAACTTTACATATGAACATCAAACAAAAAATCAAATCTTTTCTCATTATGATATCAAGTATTATAATAAATGGAATAAATATGAATACACTCAACCCTACAATATACCTTACCATCAACATATATATCATACTAGCTGTTGCCCGTGACTTCGTCCGCGTGGAATTCGGTTTTATCACGCACCCCTATTTTACCCCTCGGAAAAGTAGCCAAGTTACTTCTTGTTACATCAGCTATCTGCCAGTGAAAGTCCCGTCAAAATCGGTCCTGCCATTTCAGAGATTAGCCGGAACAAACAGACGGACATTTTTTTTTTGTTTTGTTATATTACCATATATGCACTTAGTAAAAAGCGGTTATTTTAATATTACAAACAGACACTCCAATTTTATTTATTTTTATAGATTTTTACAAATGATGATTTTTTGGTTTGCGTAATAACAGTATCTAATCCTGTCTCTCTTATTGACTTGGTTGTAGGCTTAATTAAAATCATATAACTATTAATAATGTTATTGAAAAAGAAGTGAGCTTACTGGGAAAGGCATGTGTCTAGGAGATAATGAACGCAAGCCGAATGATGATGTATGATTTTGAGCTCATACTAAAGAAACTTTTGTATATTTTGCACGTTCGTCTGGAAGGATCGTATCATAACACCAACAAATATTTACTTCATCGGCTTCAAAATAACTTCCAACATTAACATAACAACACAAAATTATACAAAACCATCATTGTTTACCGTAAACAGTAAAGTAACTTCATTTAAAATCACAAGAACTTTAAGTAGCAGTTTTCAAAACAGTCTAATAATCTTCGGGTGAATTGGTTAATTGATAAATTCAAGGTCCATTACCTATAGAACGAAATGATAGCTTATCAAGCCTTGCTTGTTACTCTTGTACGTAAGAAATAGGTCAATACTGCAAGCCGTGAAGAATGGAGTTCGAATGAGCATACCCGTAGGTGCCAACAGGCTGAAATTAAGCTGAATACTTCTAAGGATCGTAAGGTTAGACCACATCAGACCAACCGGCATCGAATTTTTGTATACCTCTGTCGCTTTCTATTGCTCAGAAGCGTCGTAAGTTAGTAGACAAATAATCATAGAAATAAATAACTAATAAATAACCACGTTTCTGGTAACCAGCGACCCTCTCGCGACTCTGTACATTTTTATTACGTAATGGTCATTAATTAAGACTTCGAATTTATATCCAGGGCCAAATCCAGACCTAAAACCATGAATTTTTTATTCAAAAATTTCTTGCGCTATTTATCTTTCTTGAAAGTGTGAAGGAAAACATCGTAAGGGGAACCTAGATAGATTAGAACCTAAAGTCGATGTCACGATAAAAAGTTACCAAATTAAATAAATGTCAGTGAATTTTATTCACTTGCACAAAGTTATTCAAAGGCCTCTCGGGAAAAATCCAGCGGTGATCAGTTCGCTAGTTGAAACTCCAATTTGGTAATTGTTTTTCCTCGACGTTCGAAGTTTGAAAATTTCCAACTCTTTCCCTGTAAGTTACGGAATGCCATTTGCAGATAATTAATGGCCAAGATTTCCGCTTCTAAACGCTCATTTTTCAAATGTTGGGTCACATGAGGGAGTAGTTTTGACATTGACTTTCAGCCGGCCAAAGTTTCGGTGAACTCGGATAACTTAATAAAATCTGGCAAAGTAAGAGTCGAACCCAAAATAAAGTTTTTGAACAAAATGTAAATAATACTTTACTTTTCGGTATAATCTAAGGTATTAATAAAAATAATATAATTTAAATAACAGACGTAATATAAATATAGGACACATAAAAATAAATAAAACCTTAAAACTAAAATAACAAGTACTTACACTGCAAATTGAGCGCTTAAAATAATTAGTAAGAAATAAAATAATTAAATTAAGTCCATCATGAATCTTAGAAGTACGAGAGCTAGCCAACAAACCGGTATGATGAAAATATTTATGGAAACTTTCTCATTACTGCAAAGCAAACATTTTGAAATCATTTGAGAAGAGCACTATTCCAATCAAAGTAATTTTATTTTTATTTTGGCTTTAGTTGCAGCTCTGTCAGATTATTTACGTTACAAACAGACTCATGATAGATTGACTTACTTACTTACTTACTTACTCTTTTACTTTTTATGATTGATTGACTCAGATGCTTAGCACCTTTAACATAAAACTTCATACCTTTTTATCAAGATATTCTTGAATGGCGTGAATCTCTCTCGTCTTCTCGGGGGGCCACGTTGCTCGCGTCACGATTACCCTTTGAATCCATACACGTGTCTCCCGGGTGGTGCAAAAGGTGCAACCCAAAGTAACAGTAGAACTTGTGCTAAGTTCGCCCGGAGAAGTACTGCCACCACACTTGGTAATCTGCCGCCAAACAGTGATGCACTCGTGTTGCTGTGTTCCGGTGGAAGGTAGTGGGTGCCGGTGAAATTGCAAGCGCATGAGACGTAATATCGCCGTCTCGGGGTGATAGACACTACGCAATGTGACTTCAGTCATCTCGTACTTTGGTGGAGAGGACTTGAGTTGTATTGCTGTTGTCCATGGGCGGCGGTTATCACTTAACATCAGGTGGGCCGTCAGCTCGATAAACACCCTACATTATATTAAAAAAAATGCTTCTAAACAGTGGAGTAACTACTGTCTCCATGTAAACGCGCCATAACCTTTACACTGTACCTAGTATTGTTCCTACAAATTACATACAAACTGAACTTAATCAGAGAATAACATAGAGCCATACCATTCTTCAATCAACAAACTATGGAATTAATTAAGAAAACAGACCCATTAACGTTGGAATTTTGAATAAATAGTTCCCTCGAGGCAAATTCACAGGAATTAAACGTGTAGACCTGACATAACAACTTATTACTGCCAGGACGCACAACTAATGCGTTTACCAAGCGTACCTAGTAATGTTCGTTTATTTTGGTAGGTAGGGATTTAAAAAGTCATGGTAAATGAAATAGTCTAACCTAACCTATCATTGGTTTACATGGTTGTATTCAGACACCTGGGCAATAATAAAGGGATGCTTGAAACCCGACTCCTTAAAACATGGCCCATTAGCAGGCAACAGCATAAAACTATAACTATATAGCTAGTACTATAACCTATTTAATGTGATGTCGCATATACCATAAAAAAATCCAAACGAGTCTGATTACCAACATCCCTTATTTTTTTTTATATGATACAGTTACGGAACGATCCGACGGCCCACCTGGTGGTAAGTGGTAACCTCGGCCCATAACATCCGATGTGACTTGGTACCCTATTATTAGCTACAACAAGACCCAAGTCGCATCGTATGCGCCCGTAACTTGAGACGTGTAGGTGGAATGTCTCATGTGCCTGTAATTTCACCGAGACAACCGATTAAAAGATTTATAATAGAAATGATTTAATTTTTATATCGATCGAGGACAGAAGACTTTGCGGTACTATCGGAGCAAAATATTCGTGGGTAATCAAGGGTGGAAATAGGAAATTGTAATATACAGTTAGAAGGCGATTACACTAACCCTTTTAAAGCGAAATTATGTATGTAAGTATGATTCGGCTGAAATTTTGAACTTGGAAAAACACAGGTATAAGCTGCTATATACGGAATATATTTATACAGAAGCTAGAGCTACAAATTAATTTCCCTTCTTAATGCCGTTTAATTCCAATGATAAACTGAACTCATAAATAACACTGAGGACGTTTCTCCAGTTGTAACTATTTCGCGTGTTTGCCAGAATAGTTTTAATTTTCAACTTGGTAAGAAAGACGGTATTCAGTTGACACAGTTAATAAAGTAGGTGCACTTTCTGGAGTTGAGAATCGAACATTTGCTTCTAGATACGGCTTCTGAACAAAGTCAGTGAACCCAAAAAAATATTGATGTATAGTCTATACGAAACGAGCGCAGTCCGTCGTGTGAACTGAGTTCATTAGTTCATAGAGTTCATAAAGTTCAGTTCTTGATACATTTTCCTGCACACACACTAACATAAGTTTGACTTTTTGACTGGCTTCGCAGCTCAGTTGGTTAGTAACCCTACCTTCTGCGCTGTAAGTCGTGGGTTCGATTGACGATGATGAATACATGTGTCAAGTGCACGAAAGGAGCCTATTGGAGGCGCACTTAAAATCTTTTCACCACACTTCGAATAGAATAGAATAGTCTAATGATAAGGTTTCGGTCGAATAAGATCTGTTAAGAGTTTTTTGCGCGTTGCGAGAACTAACAAAATTAGCACAGTTTGATAAGTGTTCCTTTCGCCAGTTTTTTCCGCATAACAAAAGAAGAAATTGCTTTTATATCTTCGGTTTAAGATCAAGTTTTCATTTCCAATGATTGGGGTAAGTGGCCTTATAAATCGTTGCCAAAAAACTTTACGCTTTAATGGAAACTTTACTTTTTCGGTCGTTAGCACAAAGATACTTAGGATGTGGGCAAATTGATGGCTTCGTAGAGAATTTTGTATTAAGGTCCCGGGTTCGGTTCCCGAGTTTTTCTCGGGACTTGAACTGGTGCGTTTTACACTGATAACTGCGACACATGAAATTCTATTGGTATGAGGGTATGAGTTCGTATGTGTATAAAAATTTCTGAGGAAATTATATATTTAGAGCAACTTTTAATCTATCTATCTATTCGAGTCAAAGGTGTGGTCTATTCTATTCTATTCGAGTCACTGGCTCTCTCGAACCAGTGTGGTGAAAGGATTTTTAAATGCGCCTCAAAGAGGCTCCTTTCGTGCGCTTGACACATGTCTTCGAATTTTTTGTTCTAGGACATGTCGGTTTCCTCACGATGAAACTCGGGGTTAGTACCACTAGACCACCACGCTCCCACTTTTATAGAAGTCATCACTTGGATGGTAACCAGCAGCGGCAGAGAGAGCCAATCTTTATATTTTACGTGCTAAAATATACACAACAATTTTATATATTTAGTATTGTTATAAAAAAAAGGAAAAAAAAAAAACGGGAAATTGGGTACTAATAACTATTAAAAGTCCTTTCATAAATAACACATTTTAAATTAACTGTATATTAGTGTCAGCGTCAGTGTCTAGCCAGTGTCAACCCACGGCTTTGTCTACTGGTACCGAGATTAGAAGTAGCTTTTGTGTCACCTTCTGCCTATGTTCAAAATTTAGGCAAATCCGTTCATAAATTGCGTGCGTGTTAAGGTTACCTTATACATAATTACTTTTATATTAAATAAAGCAAGGACCAGATGTCTTCGGAGTAATAACCGAAAAGTAGGAAAAAAACGGTGGACGGTATCCTGAAGGATGGAATAGAGACGGCATTTTCATTGCATTTATCGGAACTAGTGACATTTTTATGCCCGAAGCAGAAATGGAAATGCATTTGGCAAATGTAACCACTCACCAAACGGGCATACTGCCATGTCTATCTGTGACTGTCTATGTCTATATTTATTAGTTACAGATATTACTTTCTAATTCCAGCCGATATTGTCAACTTTGCATTACAAGACTTTAAACTTCAGCGCTCAGATTGATGATTTAATTTTACTGACATTACCGAGACCTGGCTAGGAATAAAATTGTGGAATTTTGTTATCAACAACTGGGTGTAGCTTAAACAAAAAAATAACAGGGCTGTACTAGATAAGACTAAAACGATCTTTATTTATGTTATATCAAAAATTCACTGAATTTAATAAAAATCCTAGGAAGTTCAAAACAAGTCAATCAAGCTACTATTCTATCAGTTAAAGCAAAATATAATATTTAGAGATATATTTATACATTAATTATATAAGAAGATTTCTCACTTTATAAATATAAGTCTTACAAAACACAAAACATTATTCTAAAACAATTTGTCAAAAACAATGTATTTTATGAATACATATGAAACTAAATGCAATCTATATAATATATTGCAGTAACTTTAGTCAACCACTGAAGTAGTTTTAAGAAATAGATAGTAGTATATTTCTATCAGTATTTTTTTTAAATATGATCCACAGTGCGTATTTAAATGAAAAAACAACCAAATCGGTCATTCCATGAGGATAATAAAGCTCTCAATTAACCTTGTTAACGATTATGAACGGCTTAATAATTATTCTACCCTCATGATTTTATTACTCTTAAGTAAGTTCTAGAATGTAAGACTTTAGTCATTGGTGGCATATGAAATGAAAAAATCGCTGGCACTACGCCTACGGTAACCGGTAACATTTGCCAAATATATCTGCATTTCCGCTTGCCGTATGAGAAAAAAAAATCATGTGTTGAGTTAAATGATACTGTATTTGGTGAGTTCTGTCAGTGTTCTTCACACTGAAACACTGAGACCATACCTATTTCTGCCGCCATGTTCTGTTTTTGTTCTGGCTTAAAGGAATTGCCTGCAAAACATGTATTGAGGTAAATAATGTCTCCTGTATTTGGTCAGTATCTGCTAATTTTCTTCCGGGGAAGCATTGGTACCATACCCATTTGCCGATGCCAAATTCTGGTTCTGTTATAAAAAAAAACATAAACTGCCAAAACACGCCAAAATAGCAGTTTCAAAAGCCCGTTTTTATTATTTATTTAATTAGTTTCGTGAATGGCTATGGCTACATCTGTACAGCAGTGGGAATAAACTCGAGCAAAGCCGCAATATATTAATAATGATAGAAATTGGCTTTGGATGGCGACAAGTTATAAACAAAACTTAATATGCATTTGTATGAAATTCTTTGCTCTAGTAGAAACACATTATAAATTAAGATGTTTTTCCATACCACGGTAGGTTACCCATAAATCTGGTTTATGAGTTAGACCACAGTCATCAATTTATTCTAAACAGTGAATACAAAAGAATCACAAATAAAACCAGGCAAAATAAAATACCCTTTGCAGTTGGAAACACAATGCGAGCATCTCTTTATTAAATTATTTTTATGCATCATGAAAATTTCTGCGAAATGAAAGTATTTCATATTTCTTTGTGAGTATTAGCTTTCAAATGCACTCTGTTTGATAATCTACGAGCCATTTGTGCATCTGTATGTGTTAGAAAGCATATCAAACAGTTATCAAACTGTTACTATTCGTCGTCTATTACAGACTACAAAAAAATTACAATATTGTTTACCTTTGGTCTGTACAATAAAATTTTTCGTTGATTAACCGTTAACCTGTGTGTTATTATATATTAAAGGTTTTTTTTTTATTATAGGTATATTAAAGGGTTGTAGATATAGATTTATAGTTATTATATATTAAAGGGGTATAAATAAAGAGTAGGGTATATATAAAGAGGTATATGCCCAAAAAAATTTTTTTTTTATTATGAACATTAATTATGTCCTATTGTTTTAAATTTCGATGATATTTTGTGGCTGTTTAAATGTTGATGTCATCCTGACTGACTCTGTCGCTGGCGACTTACAATTCTGCTAAACGAATGAGCTATGTTATTGTGCTCTTGACTAGATGTGACTTACATACATACCCCATGTTTGCTACTACTACTGACTCCCTCGAACTACAAGACTAGGGTTCGTATTGGCCGGAAATCGAACCTGGAACTTGTTTTGCAGGGAAAGCTACCAACTTAGCTACGAAACCGTATAGTGACAGTACCTAACAAGTTTTGTTGTGAAAATTACAAATGATATGTGCATGATGCTGTGACTTGACCTATCCGTCGGAATATTTACGACACGAGACTCCGTAGCTCCGGGATGATTCATTTGACGAGGGCCGGATGCTGACGATTGATTGTACTCGGAAGAGGTCGGTCGCTGGTTCAAATCCTGAGCAAGCACGCAAATAGTTTTACGCTTCAAATAATTGGTGCCAAATATATAAAAAAACTGGTGTTGACTGGTAACCTTTGCCCATACTCAGCGATGCGACTTGGGTCCTCCCCGACTTAGGTACTACAACAACCAAGTCAAATCGCATGCGCCCGTAATTCCGTAATTCGCCGTAATTAAATGGGAATGGTGTTAGTACTTCCCCGGACGAACTTGGCGTGGTTTCTACTGCTCTTAAAGTTAGGGGAAATCATGGAAACCAGTCAACTGATATAATACATAAACAGAGCAAGCACCTATATTAGTCACACAAATGTCTGTCCTGGGCGAGAATCGAACCCAGCAACTAATGCGCAGAAGGCAGTGTTACTATCAACTGAGCTGTGAGGCTCGTTAGTATCATAATTAAAACCAAACCTCTGCTTATTATTAAGAACATACGTTTACCAGCATCTTTATATAACATAATGTGTTATATCTAAATTTCAAAGAAATTTTGGAATGCGAAGCACCCGAGATAGCGCTTCGCAACAATAATATGAATATAAGATCCCCATACCGCATTGCGACGACCGAGTAACTTGCCACACCTGGACTGGGTATGCTAATCTGCGGTCCACGTGGAAGACTGAAGCGGGCTTGGTGTAAGCAGGGCATTATCACTATGATGCACTCAAACTATGCTTTAAAATGGAAATTTTACTGTAATGTGTTAGCCGTTGAACGTTTAATGCACGCCGATCATACATATATAACCAATTATTTTTAAGATCTACAATATAACGTGCTGACTTCCACGGTACGACAAGACTCTCGCATTGCATGCGCCCGTAAATCTGAGTACTGAGACTGTTGTAATTTCACTGGCAACCACACCTTTCAAACCGGAAAACAGTAACGCGAACGCATCACTGCTTCGCGGCAGAAATGAGTCTGGTGGCTGTACTTCCCCGGACGAACTCTATACTTATTTACTATACTTCTGTTACTTCTGGAAGGAACTAGCCATCCACACAACACATGGAATCCTAGTGTGGAGGCTAGCGCACATTTTGCACTGTTATTCAGTCTGATTCAATTTAAGTATTGAACTATTGTGTTACCTATTTATGTAAAATAAAACTCTAAAAAATAACATGGTATAAGTTAGCTAAGTAAATAAAAAAGCTGCAAAAGCGAAGGGTAGGCAAAGCTACCAGGGGTTATTGTTAAATGTGCTTTCACTACGGCAAAAGCTATAGCCGCTCTTCACTTACATCTTGATCCACGAGAGATGCATCTGAAGGAAAGCAAAAGAAATATTCTTATTCAAAAGTCGACAGCTCACCGTGGCCAGTTTAGAATACCTACTGCATTATAAAAATGCCATTTGAGCAGTCGACAGTAGCTTATTGAAAAGGAAATTGGTACGTATTCTCTTGTGGTTTATGTGTACCTTTTTACAACAGAATATATTCGCTTTAAAATATTACTGGCTGGAACTCTTACTGGTTACTACAGTATTGACAGTATATACAGTATGGCTGCAACGGATAGCAAATATCGTTAAGGATGGTATATTATTTAATATTATTGTAATGGGTAACCAATTGATCAATTACCCGCCCAAAAATCAATAGATTAGTATCTGAAGTCTCATAAAATGGGGTTTATGTAAAAACCGATTCATCACATTTATGCTGAAAATACAATACCCCCTTTTGTTTTTCCCCCTAAGCGAATAGACCGAGTGGTCTAAAATAAGTCAAAAGCTCGGCACAGCGACCAAATGGACGCAATCTCAATTATAACTGGTGACTGGCCTCACAGCTCAGTTAGTAGTAACGCTGCCTTATGCGCTGTTAGGTCGTGGGTTCAACTCCCACCCAGGGCAAACATTTCTGTGACGAACATAGATTTTTGTTCTGTGTCTGGGTGTTGATATTGATGGCGCTGTGTGAAATATCACCAATATTTATTTTATTCACTTATGTAACCATCTACTCGTAGATATAACAACATAACATAGATATAACAACAAGTATTTAAGTACCACTTCTTTGCTAGTGATTCAAGTAATTCTTTTCTTGTTCTTGATTCAAATTAACAAGGTGGTACTGGCGACAATATTTGCATATTCTTTCTATTCGAACAAATAATTAATTTTCAACAAATGATATATATGGAGCTGCTTAACTATTTACCTTTGACTATATATCGCCTGATGTTAGTGACTATAACGCTGATGATAACGCCACTTCCGGAAACGAGTTCCGGAAGTGGCGAATCATCAGCGTTCTCAAGTAATGTTATAAGATTTGCGTCTTACCTGCGTAGTACTCGAGGCGTACTGCTTTTTTACGGGTTGATACTACTACTACTAAATAACCACTTAAAATAAAGCGCGCCATCTGCTCGTCCTGTAATGTATATACATTAAAAACTAAACTGGCGACAAAGATATAAACTGTACTTCCCCGCACTAACGATATACACACACAATTCTGCTGCTACAAAAATGGGACATTACCAACAACAGGTACTGTAAATAGAACTGAGGTATCTAGTAACTACTAGATACCTCAGTTCTACCCTCAGCGAGGCTCTTCGAGTATATAACTATGTACCCGAAGAGCCTCGCTGAGGCAAGCCGGAGATTACAACCTCTTGTCTCGCGCACGCTTCATTAAAACCCTTCCTCGCATAGAAAATTAAGCCGCAAAGTTGAAATTTTAACGAAGCATTATTCCCTCTCAGTTTACTTGTAAACTTAATAGTGTTGCGTTTAAGTATTATAAATGAAGTACTCCTTTCAGCGCGCGTTACTTGTGCTGACGTTTAAATATTAAACACCGTTCTTCACCAGCCTCTAATGTGTTCGCTGCAGCCTATTCTCTACAAGCGAGAGTAAATGACGAGTGAATGATTTTAATATACAATTTGCGCCCGATCCGGCTTAGTTATAACTAAGCTGGTCAATTTGAATCCTTTAGTAAATAAAAAATTCCGGTAAAGGAAAATACCCTCAGAAAACCATAGCTTGTAAGTAATTTCATTATACTCGAGTGGATAATAAAATTAACTTAAAAATCGAATTTCATTCCTTAATTTTTATATGTTAAGGGCAATATATTTTGTGATGGCTAATTGAAAAGAAGCAACAGTTTAGGCTCGGCTATGTACCATGACTTTGTGAAAATCTTTTAATTATTATAATCGTTTAATAAATCTTTTAAGAGTCAAGAGTGCTGAAAAGTGTTGAATCAATATCAAAAACAGCTACAGTACTGTTGAATAAATATCTCTTAAACGTGCAATAGATGGCCTTATGGGTGTAAGTAATTTATTCAGGACAACAATAATATTGATATTTTGTCTTATGGAGGACTGAATTACACAAGGCAGGGAAAGCAAGTAACTCGTGCCTGTTATATATACATTGTATTATATATTACATTCCACAACCCCAATTGATCTAGATTTATTTTCACTATCAATTTCAAATCACTTACAGAATAACTCTTCTCCGGGTGGCTCTAGGATATATTTGAAATTTAAAATTGGGAACCACCCGACCAAGAATATTTGGTATTTGGGTCGCCACCCGTGACACTGTGATTGACAGTTCTGTCGGGGGCCACGACACAGAATATTGATTTCAAGTGCAATTTGTCCTTTAGTCCATTTGTTTTGTTTCCTGATGTTGTTAGTATCAATATAAAGTAAGCCGGTGAAATTACAGGTACGTGAGAGGTTTTATCTTTTGTCTTGCGGTGACAGCCGCCACATAATGCGATATAGGGAGGAAATAGGGGAGTATTTACCTAGTATTGCTGTTGTCTCCTGACAACAGCAAGTATGCCCAGTAACTCTGAGACGTGAAGATGGAATGTCTCATGTTCCTGTAATTTCACCGGCAACCACACCTTTCAAACCGTAACACAGTAACCGAATGCATTACTGCTTGTAGGCAGAAATGGGCATGGTGGCAGTACTTCCCCGGAAGAACTTGGCGTGAGTTCTACAGTTTTTAACTGAGTATGAGAAAACTACGATTAGCTACCATATTAACATTGCTTTGGGTATAGTTTATCTAGATAACGGTTAGGTACAATCGTCAATACAAGCTTTTATTTAACTTGCGATGTATGTAACTATTTTTGTTCGGATGGAATCTTGCAACTCAATTTTAGAAGCTATCTTCAACCTGAAATTTTGTGTATTTTGTGTTAATTTGGATGACAATGCATGGATAGCTGTATGACGTCATTCTAAATCCAACATGGCGGAATACCCAAGATGGCGGACTAGTTATTTTCAATGCATTCCTACAATATGGGTATCAAATGAAAGGGCTTGCTGAGAATAACTTGAAATAAAGTGACGTCACTCTAAATCCAATATGCTGGACTTCTATAGATGTCGGATGAAGTTTTTTATGCTTCGTCCAATATTGGTACCCAAAGAAAGGACTTTTTTTTTCTTTTTAGCGCATTGAAATAAAAGCTTGTTTTTAAAAAATATATAATTCTAATTTATTTCTACTTTGACTTTGACAATCTATAACACTTCTGTAGCACAGTCGTTTTGCGTCAATATTTCACCCGGTAATGCATGCCCTTGTAGCGTCAATTTAAAACGCCTTATCTGAACACGTTCCGTTGATTTATTTCAACGGCCCATTAAAAGCGATTTAACAGAAAAGCCGATTTTAACTGAAACATACGGATAGCAATCAATTGAGCCAATAAAAATATTTGCTGCGAGGCTGATTCCCATTTCAGTATAATTTCTCCAATTAATCAAGACTGTATATAATATAATAACTTATTTAATAAACATAATTATATATTATGTTTAAAATTATTATATTGTAGTAGGAATAATGCGCTATCACCCTTTTAAACTTTTTAACATCTTAAAATCTTAAAATAATCTTAATCCTCAAGAAATTCATTTGTAACTATTATAATATATTTCATATCTCATTAATAAAATCATCACTTCTTTCATAATATGCTCGTAACTTCGCGCTTACCGGATTTCATGCACCATTTAACGTTGCCACTTCTATATTTATTCATTAAACGAAGAAACAATGTGCCTTGCGTTAATCAGTATCTCATTTCGAAGCTTCCAAGAATTGTAAACGAATAATAATATAATGGAGTTTATTGTCACCCTTGAGGCATTATCCGATCCGTCATTAATTTGTCATTTTTGGAGTTAGAAGCAAGACGATTGTCACGAATTTATTTGCAAGACAATTTCGTTTGAATTCGTGGGTATAATATAAAATTTATAAATCTCTTTAATAAAAAGTGAGACCAAATTTACCACAAAAATTGTCTTAGTGCATGAAGAGTTAAACATTATTTTAAGACATAATTTCCTTTAAAAAATGTACTATGTCAAAGGTATCATAATATACTGCAATATATTCAGGAATGATTCCAGTAAATCTTCACTGTACATTTTATTGAGCCCTTGACATGAAAAGACTTCGTTATTAATTCAAAGACAGTCGTTATTTGTAAATATATGGGTTATTTGCATTAGTTATTTGTCGTTAGTTTTTTTTATATTTAGCAGGAAATAATTGGCAACGAAAATATACTTCTTATTATAGGTAATTTTTTCATGAATTTCTCTAATTTGTGAATTATATTATTGTGATTACTTGTGTTACTGGCTCCCTCGAACCAATGCGGTGAAAGGATTAAAGTGCACCCCGGAGAGGCTCCTTCCGAGTATTTGACACAATTTTGGTTCTAGGACATGCCGGTTTCCTCAAATGTATTTCTCCACCATTTTGGGAACGAGGTATTCGCGCACATAAATTTTTTAAGTAAAAAGAATCAAAAGTGCACGTCAGGGTTTGAACCAGCGCCCTTGGATTGAAACTCGGGGTCTGCACTACTGAGCCACCACTCTTCCTTTTGAAATACCGGTAACAGTTAATCATCAAAGTTACAAGGCCAAGTTTCCCCAACTCCACGCCTTAAGCGGTTATTCTAACTCTACAGATAGGCATAAACAATGGCCGCTGTATCCGGAAAAATACTTGAATAAAAAAAATACGATAGATAGCTTCACACAGTACAGACATACAAAATTGTGTGTGTCAGTTCCGTCGCGTGACTGGAGTTTCCTCTTTAAGTGGGGTGATATTTTTCATAACGCTTTTTGTTAACGCTCGAATTTACTACTAATCAAAATTTCATACTGGGATTGAAATGAAATCGATTCTTAAGGAGTAAACTCCAAAAAGTGTCTAAATGATATACCAGATCTTTTTACCTACGTTCACAATTTAAGCTTAATTGTTTCAATAGATAGTCGTGAGGGGGCAAAAAATTTCGCATATGAGATACTTTCGCATTATAAAATCAGTGAGATGTCTGAAATTTCAGCAGATATGTATGTCATTTAAAAGGTATCTAAATTTTGCATACAACAACGGAAGAAAACATACGCCAAGTGAGTCAAGGTCATGTGCGGAAAATATTTCTCAAGTTTGAGCCGACGCCGACGCGACGAGTTGAAGCCAGATAATCCAGTGTACGCACGATCTGACTTTAACATGGGAGGGGAGGGAGTTGTCACTTCTGAAGCATATTTTTTTTTGTATAATACTTTATTGACCACCATATATGGAAATTTTGTAGCGATTAATATTTAAGCTAAGGTAATACAATGGGTGGCCTTATCGCCACTAGCGATTTCTTCCAGGCAACCTTTGGATGTACCAGATATGTATAGTAATAGTAAAAGAAGGGGTTGTTCGATATCCGATGAGGGAAGATGAAGATCTAGAGGTATAAATACTTCCTAAGACTATGACAGGCCCAGGATATAGATCAGGAAAAACATGAACTTATATCTTGAAAATTGGTGTTGTGTGTCTTATTTACTCGTATGTGCCACCTGTGACAAAGGCTAGTACAAGTTAAGCATTAGAATATCCTCTCTCCAAATGCCTGTCACGAACCAGCAATTAACAACATAATGTTGTACATTAATAGTTATATTATTAAATCTGCCTATGTGAGGCGGAACCCTATTAATTTACATATCTTTCGAAAGGTTATTCGATATCCCATCCCAAACAAACGGGCAGGTACCTAGTTACCTACCTAGACATACGCCAAATACCGAAATTCACTAATTGGAGTCGTGTACAGATACAAATATTTTAACAAAATGACTGTTTGAACGATTCCGCGCAAACAAAAATTTACTGGCATTGATTTAAAAATGTTTTTGAAATCAAATACTAGTAGAATTGCTCCGTTTTTGTCATATATGAGTGAACGAACGATTTATTGGGAAAACAAATTGCTAGGTACACAAATTTGAAATAATATCCAATTAGACTACTAGGTAACACAAATAGCGATATTATAAAAATAACTGACCTCACAGTTGGCAGTAATCCTACCTTCTGCGCTGTAGGTCGTAGGTTTGGTTCCCACCCAGGATACACATTTGTGTGACGAGCACTGATGTTTGTTCTGTGTCTTTGTGTTAATATGTATGGTATTTACAAAAAGTATATAAGTATTCTATCAATCATATGGTTCCCACAGTATAAGCTATGGTTAGCTTAGTCTGGGGCTAGATAGCGCTGTGTGCAATGTCCACCAATATTCATTATTATATATATAATATTATTATTCAATCTCTTCTAGGCAGCCTTAAGTAGAAGTACTGCAATATATAACTATTGCCTATAACTCTGCCGCCAAGCAGAAACGCATTCGCTTACTGTGTTTCGTTAATATTAAGGACACGTGAAACAAAATCCACCTTCCCGTCTCAGAGCTACTTCCTACTACGTAGTTATGGGTTACTTCCCATTACTACGTAGGTGAAGACCCAAGTATTTTATTTTATTTTCTTTTATTTGTTCCTACTTTTATTTCTAATGTAACACAAAATAAATATTTTTCTTTCTTTCAAGTCACTTTGCTGAAATGCAAATAAATTTTTTTATGGGCGAAAGTTGCCACATAAGATCAGCTAATCTTCGCGTTCTGTATGATGAATTAATATGAAAAATAAGTTAAATGTTTCTGCTAAAATTACTTCAAATGTCTTCCCCAATTCAATTAGAAATCGGCGAACAGGTGAGAGGTTTAAATGCATTCCTGATTCTATTTACTGGTGAAGGCACTGACCTAAATCTTGTAGCCTGCGCGGAAAATTGAATTAACGCCGTCCAGCTCCAGAGCTTTTTGCGTCTTGAACAAAATCTACAGTTTCAAAGAGTTAAAAATTCACTATTCCTCACTGGCTAATGAAGAAAGACGTTTACGACGGTTACGGAAAGTAAGTAAAAATTAAGTCATATGGTTTATTTTCTGAACATTGCTGGAAATAGGCCGACATAAATTGAAACGTTATGAATCACATCAAACAAGTGTGGTTGCCGGCGAAATTACAGGGACTTGAGACATTCCACCTTCAGATCTCAGAGTTATGGCCGCATACGTTGCGACTTGGTCCTTCTACCTTAGTAAGGGAGGACCCAAATCGTATTGCTTGTTACGGACGGAGCACTTGTCAACCGGGATACACGCGTTCCCTTACTTTGTCACATAAACAGTGCATGGTAGTCTAGTGGTACTGACACCGAGATTCGATCCGGAGGTCGTCGGTTCAAATCCCAACATGCACCTATGAGTTTTTCGATTGAAAGATTTATGTGCACAATACCACGTTCTCAAAACGGTGAAGGAAAACATCGTGAGGAAACCGACATGTCCTGGAACTAAAAATTCGAAGACATGTGTCAATTGCATGAAAGGAGTTTCTTTGAGGCGCACTTAAAATCCTTTCACCACACTGGTTTGAAAGAACCAGTGACTCGAATAGAACATCACATAAACAAACAGTTTCATTAGACATGGGCTTCACGGGCGGATCTTCGGTAAATTGTTACGGAATTCTATTTATACATATATCCGAAAGTAGCACTTAAAACCGCATAGCCTCAAGACGAATATTGACGACGGTATACTCCTTCGGGTATCGAGCATGACATAATTCTCGAGATCTGATATATTATTCTTTATCATTGGTGGATTTATTGGTTAACTGAAGATTTGAGTTAAGTGTACATACATTATTAAAGAGGTAACTTCGTTTATTATAACTTACAAAGAAATATGTGCGTATGTTTGAGTACAGATCATATGAGCAAAATGTCATTTTTTTATTTATTCAATTTTAAAGTTATTAAATTATTTAAGATATTAAAGAAAATTATACAACAGTTAATAAATAATTGTAAGCCGTTAGTACCAGCCTCTAAAGCTCTATAAATAAAATATAAAATAATAAAATATAATAATAAATAAAGGCCTCAGGACTGTAAAAACTTCCCCGTGAATCAGTCTGTCTACTGGCGAATACCGCACCAAAATTTCTACTGTAGTTTCTAAAATTAGCTTGTACAGACAAAAAGAGAAAAAAAAAGCTGTAGGCAACTTTATTAATTTACAATATTGATTGATTGTCTGTCTACCATCTTCATTCCAAGCAGCTAGATAAACGACGCATATCATCAAATTTTCTTAGCTCAATTTTTTTTTTTTCATGTTTTCCTTCTAATAACTGTGAAACTCCTTTAAAAGCACTTAAAACAGGGCCCTAACCGTAAAACTTTTATCGTCTTGCAATTAAAAAATTAACTGTTACGCCAACGAAACTCAGGTCTTAATTTTATTCTCGCCGAAAAGTTGAGGTTGTTACGGAACCGCTTAGCTGGCGGAATCGCTTCTGCCACCGCTAGATAACGCCTGTTTACTATAAACCAGTGCCAAAGAGTATGCTGCAGCACCACAGATGGAACACGCTCACTATATAGTAGGTATATATTTGTTACATATTACTATGTGCTAAAGAAATTGAACGACGATTATAAACTGTATCTATTACTAAATTTTTCAATGAAATGCATATTTAGCTTGTTAAAAATTATTAGATTTTTAACATTTCAAATATATTTTTAATATAACCATCCTAATTCTAATTTCACATTTGAAATTGGACATAATGCTAGTGTTGAAAATTGATAGCGTTCCGATGAGAATAACAGAAACATAGATAGGTTTTAATTTGTAATATTTTTATCCATTCATCATTTTCCTCTAATTTCAGGATGTGTCAAATAAGTACAAAATTAATAAGCCATTTCTGAAAGCACTGGAGAAAGAAAAATGGTTTTTACAATACTCTTACATTTATCTCGGTGATATTTAAGATGGTATCTCGATTATTTTTCTGATGCTCTAACACTCTTACATAAGCGTCTGTCCTGCAATTGTTTCTTCTTCCAAAACTACAAATCCTCAATTAGTTACTTTCAACACAAAACGGATAATGCAAGCATGCATGATACAGTACTTTGAGGTAGGTTTTGTCACTAAAGTATTCGTAAATTTAACGGTATTTATCGGAAATTACCATGTATTATATATATTGCAAGAGGCGAACACATAATAGTAGAGTAAAAATTTCTTCTCTGTTTGTGAATTAGATGCTCAAATTTTCAATAATTATTGTGGTTGAATTTAGACTATTTGGGCAAAAATTACTTCCATAGATAATAAATAAAAAATAAATATTGGCGGACATTTCACACTGCGCCATCTAGCCACAAAGTAGCAAAGTAAATAGCTTGTATCATGGGAAACAGACAACTGATATAATACTTAAATATATTTTTTTTGTAAACTCATACATATAATACATATTAACACCCAGACACAGAACAAACATCGCCATACAAATATTTGTCCTGAATGGAAATCAAACCCACGACCTACAGAGCAGAAGGAAGCGTTACTACCAACTGAGCTATTAGTCCAGTCATATGATATGCACTAAAAATCATATTTCCTGAAACAAATTATATCAATGTCACATCTAGAATCATTAACTAATCTCTTTCAAGTCTCACAGATTAGCGAACACTTGCAACGGTGGGCCCAGCGGTTTATTTTCACCGTTTTTGTACTTCGTCGCTCGCGGACTTTATTGTTGACAATTTTTTATCTTGCGGCGACAGATGACGATGCTGCCAGGACAATAATGAATCATCTGTTGACATTACAATGCAAATTAACTTATAAAAATGTCATGATTCAAGTCACGAAGTGTAAATGAATTATTATTTATTATATAGTTTTAAATTATTTGTGGTTAATTGACGAGCAATCAATTGATTGTAGCTGCGTCATTTAACTTGTGATGAATTGTGAAATATGAAATGCTTTTGGGAGTATTGAGAATCAGGCTGGTAATAGAATATGATTGTTAAAAGTGTAAATCAAAGGCTGCCTGGAAGGAATCGCTGTTAGCGATAAGGCCACCCATTGTATTACTGTAGCTAAAATATAAATTTTCACGAAATTTCCATGTATTTCCATGTGTGGTCAGGGTGTTATGGAGCAAAGTGATTAATCAGAATATTATATAATATGAATAATGTCCAATTAATCCCTTGGTCCCTGAAATACATACATTTTATAACTTGGTTTTCCTTCCTCTTCAAGTAATTCGTAGTTCAAGTTATGTTGAAAAAAATTTAAAAAGTCGCATCGCTTTACGCCTGTGGAGCACAGAAAGTCTGTAGTGTGACTGTAATCTCACATGAAATTTAAGAGGTAAGATATATAAAACAACAAGTGGAGGCTCACAAGGTAATCCAAAATGTAACAGGAACTAATCGAATTACGTAATAACGCAAAAAAACCTTTCCTCAAAACAATCTATTCCAAATAAGGCCACGATTTTCCTATTGCCGACAATATCTCCAGGAAAAGTTGTTATCAATTCCAATAAATGCCTTTCTTTTATTTCAAACGGGGAGGGAAAAAACGGAATTACAACCGAATATCTGAAATTCTCATTAAAATTCCATTACGCCGTCGAAACGAAAGACTATGGAATTTTGATGGTAAAATTTTGTGAACGGCGTAACGAGTGGTTATAAATAAAATATAGCTTCAACGACGACTTGTTATTCAAAACATTATAACGCAAATATTTCCTCAAAATATATAACAATAACATTTTTTTTAAAGGATCAGTAACTACCCGTTTTTTATATAATTTGTTTTTAATCAGCCAAACAGCCAACAGGTTTTAGGTTAAATGTAATTATTTTATCCAAATTCAAAAACTTTATTTCCATAGAAGTCTTAAAGAAATGACTTGCAAATATCAGTAATATTAATAATATAAGTACGCGACTTATCGCTAAGTTTGACGCCTGTTCAAACCCTATCCGACCCTCCATGGAGAGAAACAGTCAAGAAACCCCAAAGGATCCCTTCAGGAGGATTTCCTTGTTTCGGGAGCACGACGTTTTGCACTATTCGGTAAATTAACGAGGTTTAGAAATTCTTAGCCTTTCGTCAGCTAATTCTCGAGTAAAATGGGCCTGGTAGGATCAGATCAGTTCCTGTGCACGATCTCCTCAGTTTAACCTGCAAAACATCGATAGACGATTTAATTTCTTAAATCTATCATGTTACTATGTACGTCAGCATCCTTTGCAATTTAAAGTTGGATCCAATAATTGGCAGATTGGGAACTACGATATTCCCAGATCAATATGGAGCATAATTGGAGCGATTGGGACTTGAATTTGTTATTCAAAGTTCACAGATACAGTAACTTCGTTTCAATTTATATTTTGAGGTCGGTTTACATCATCCATCAGTGGAACAGACCCGGAGTTTCAATCCAGAGATAGCTTGTTCAAATCCGGATGTGCACCGATGTGTGTTTTCACTGGAAAATATTTATCTGCGCTGTATTATGTATCTGCGCTAATTCTTGAAATGGTGAAGGAAAACATCATGAGGAAACGGACATGTCCTAGATGTCAGGGCAACCCGTGTATTACGATATATGCACGTTAAGTGACCTTAGTAAAACAAAAAACGTCTTAAGTTAGTGACTCATGATTCTTGAGTTTCACGGAACTTAAGACGAGGACTCTGTAATGGCACTTAACTTTCACTTAATCAGTCTAGCTTATTGGTTCCGATTTAAGGCTAGCGTTAATCAAGTATAATTCCTTTACAAATTAGGACTTAGGGAGACTTAGGGAACAAGCATTTTTGTAGTAGAACAAAATAAGGTAAATTTTATACTTTTATAAGTCTTATTTGTTATAGACCTCTAGATTTGTTTCTGATTTTTAGATTTATAAGTAGAATGGAATTCAGTAGTCGTTAGCTCGCACCTGAGGGTAATTTCGATGTTATAAGATTTGTTCTCGCTGTCGGATTACTAGGAAATGGGTATCTGTAAGAAAATGTCAACTGAGTTATTCGTTGGATAAATGCACCTATAAGCTTACCACGTGGTACGTATATGCCCTCGCAGTAAGGTGACACTACCATGAGAGCGTAGACGTGACGAGTGGTGAGATTATCATGAAAGTAACTCTCAGATAATCAGATTCATCAATTAGCCAAAATTAACTAATTTCAGTATGTATTATGAAGCTTTACGGCTTTGTATATGTTATTCTCAATATGTTTTACGAATCCACAATGTGTGCCTTTCTCCAGCTAAATAATATTTTCAGAAATAGAGGTAAAGCAGAAGCCGCTGTTGCTTTTACGGTAATGGCTTTATTCCTTGCCCCATCTAGCGGTAATATTATATTTATAATATTATATTATTATTCTAATATTCGAAACTCACCGTATTACATTGCTTCGAAGACGAATCCTAATACAGATATATGTAGTTATGTGGTTATATCATTTTAAGTAATATCAGAATATGGTTATTGTTTTTGTGGGATTATTAAAATAATATTGTATTACAATACATTCGTTAATTAACTTAAAAAGAATTATGGCTGTCTGGAATTGGATACGGAGAGACTAAAACAGTACAGTACTGGGAGAGGCCTGCATCCAGCAGTGGGCATAATATGTCAAGTATGAGAAGCAGGCACACGGTTTAATTTGAAAATTTATCAATAAAAAAAGCTCTATAATTCTTTCTCATTCTAACGAAGAGGATAGATAAGTAGTTATAGTTTTTGAGTGTGATGGCCGTAAGACTTCAATAGAGAAGTATTGATCGAGTGGCGCCGACGCTGCCTTTCAATCTAAAGGTTGATGGTTCAGTCAATTTTCTATAATCGTGAGGGAACCGGCATTTCCAAGAACCGGATATCCAAAATCGTGTCGTCTTACTAACCAGTGCGATTGGGCAACAAGCCCCTTCACTATCGCTATTGAACAATAGATCTGCGTGAAATAAAATTTGTTACATTAAATTTATTGAATACTTTATTTCACACAGAAAAACAATGTACAAAAGGCGGACTTAATGCAAATGCATTTCTACCAGTCAACAGTCAGGTAAAAAAAAATCAATTTTGGCGCATATAAATAATACAAACAAGTAATAATGATAATACAAAAAAGTGATTTTAACCTTAACTTAGAACTTAATTAATAATTTTCAAAAAGTGTTCGTAGAAAAGCCGTTTGAATGCCGGTTTTGTAGGAGCCGTTTGAATTTCAGATGGAAGCGAAACACATTAAGTAGAGACTTAAGACAATAATAATATTCTTAATTAATTTATGAACAAGTAGACAAGCCCAAAATCTCCATCGTACAGTACGACGAACCCGCCTACCGATATACATCCTATTGTAAAGATATTGTATTCCCATTTACACAATTATTACAAATCGAAAACCATTGTTTTGTTTCCGAATAGTTGGCGATTGCCAAAACGTGGCCTGAATGTTAAAAGGAAACTGGGAGTTATCTTTTGTTTTATCGTTGAAAGCCTAACTAATGATTCTTACATTATTTATCTTTACAATGACTACTTATGACTCTAGTGATGGTTGGAATAATAGTAAAGCTTGAAAGGTAGAATATTACCTAATACTTCCGAATAAATATTTTGTTTATTTATGAACCAAATAATCCGAGGAGTGGAATATTCTTATATTTTTTTTTATTATTATCATAGAACCAACTGTAAAGTCAAAGTCAAAGTATGTTTATTGCCGAATCACATGTACAGAGATGTTAAATATTATAAATCGTTTCAATGTGTTCTACCCAGTAAGGTGTGCAATAACTTATAGAAAATACAATTCATTTATAAAAATCAAAAAAACAATATAGGCATGAACTTTCAAAGTATTAAGTAAAACTGGAAAAAGTTCCTCAACACTTTGAATTCGAACTTCTAATCGCGTTGTCATTTCATTATCAACCCTTAAATTCAGATAAACACTTCCAAATTTGTCCAATACCTACTTGGAAAAAGTTTTAGTCGGATTTGGGCTTTTACAATTTTTTTCCTTTTTAATATAAATACATAAATTCCGAGTAAACCTTCAATAACCAATAGAAAAGGTACAACAGATTAAGAAATGAACGTGAATTTCTGAAATTTATTTAGAGGACCACTTAATACTTACGACTAATTACGTGAAAGAAAACCTATTCGCTAAAATGTAGCTACAAGTAAACTGAAATCTGCGCCGTATAATGTGAACGTTACTTTTTCCGTTCACGGTTACTATGTAGCTCTTTTACTCAATACGTACCATCAAATTGTTTTGGGTATATCGGTTTTAATATGAAACTTAATATTTCAGTTAACCAACAATAATTGGCAATTTAATAAAACAATGTTATTTCCTTCCACATTCAAAACATTTTCCATTAGCTGTTCGCGTTTCAATTTAAGACGAAAGAGAAATTAATTCATGTGCATTTAAACCTACTCTCAAAGAACTAAGATGTATCCTTGGAGCAAATCTCTTAGTGCTTCCGGCTCGTTGCAAACGCAATGGAAGCGAAGAAATATAGTCTTCTCAGAATCTTCTCTGCATAAGACTTAATATTTTTTTATGTTGAATCAAGCTTTTCTTTACTATCATTATTTTAGCAAGATAATTTTATAAAGTTAAATAGGCAAGTTTATTTACTAGATTACTTGAATATTTTCGTTTATCTTTATTTAAGTAACACCAAACACCCACAAAACTACATTGAGACAAAAAAAAACAAGATATATGAAAATCCTGACCGGTTAATTTATTCCACTCCATTACTTTTCAATTTATTTTTAAGTCATATCATCGCATAGACCTATCCAGACCAGACAGACAATATCGTGTTTCTATCGTACATTTCTTATCGGTATTGCAACCCTTGAAATCTGAAAGGAATAAAAAAAATAGCTCCTTTAAATTCACAATTCGCGAGTACTAAGCGCGACACTTCCTTTCATCTCTGAAGAGCCACTCAGTAGATTCTCCGCTCCCCTAAACTTTAGACTCGATAAGATTTGAAGCTGAGACGAATAAAACAAACAATATGAGTGCACAGAAATTAAAATAAGTGCTTCTTTCTGACTTGCTATTAGTTGTCTATAGAGGAGACATTAGCTAAACTTAATATGACACACTATCCAGAAATCGAAGAAGTAACGTGTTGAGCTCATCGCCTCCATTGTTTTTCCAAGAATGACTCCATCTAAATTGAGGCTTTTTCTACAAGGTGAAAATCTATAAATATTATAAATTTACATAATATATTATTTATATCTACGAACAATCATGTCACAAATATAGTTCAAAACTAACTATACTATGAAAGCTATGAAATGTAATTTACTTCATTAATAAAACCTAATTCTTAAACTTAATATTTACTATACATTGTTTATGAACTTGAAACTTGAATCTTTGTGAATCTAAAGAACGAATTAAGACTTCTAAGAGATTATTTCTGTAGTATATGTCACTAAATGGTTAAGGGTAGTAACGGCACTTGACTGTGGGTAGGCACCGCAGATGGTAAATAAAGTGTGTTCACTCAGCAAGCTTTGTTTCAATACACTTTCTGGGCGTGATTAATAAGCTCGCTTAAAGGAATACTCACATCTACGTACAAGGTGTAAAGGCGAATCAGGTCGTTTGAAGTCTCGGCGTCAGACGCACTTGCTGAGCACTCTCGAGATCAAAGCGATCTTGGCATAAGTACAGGATGGTGCAGTTTTATTGGACGGAGTATTGTACTACGCCTCCAGTTGCTGTGAATGTGCTGAGTACCTTTATTTTTTTTTAACTTTGTTTTTTGCAGTTGGTATTTGTTCAAATCAAGTTTCTGAGTTCGCTCACGGACATTCCGTGTTAGGAGATGTCCTGTTGCAGGTTTTAGTAGAAGTAGAACTTATGCCAAGTTTGTCCGGAGAAGTACTGCCATGATACCCATTTCTGCCGCCAAGCAGTGGTGCATTCGCGTCACCTTCGGGTCTCAGGGTTACCATATGATGTGACTTACATCTTGTCTTACCTAAGTAGGTTCGTATTGCTTGTTATGGGTAGAGGTAACAACTTAAAACCTGTTGGGCCATCTGCTCGTACTGTAACTTAAAAAAAACGAGACTTATTTGTTCTATTTATGTTTTTTGCACAAGTTTTATTTTAACGATTTTTAGTTCGACGCATTGCCACTCGACAAAATGTTACATGCTGCTTATTATCTGGTGATATACTGTCGAAACGCAGCCCTGAAAAACTAAATACAAAATAAATTACTACTCATATCACTGGCTTGTTTGAGGCAGCGTGGGGAACAAAGTGAGCCTCAAAGAGGCTGCTTTCGGGCACACACAGGATAAGTAACGCGGCAGAAAATGTAGGCACAGAATACGTACAGATTCAAGACAACGCAGTGAGTACATAACTTTAAATAGCACGACCACAAAGGAAGCATTAAGTAGATTCGCTCTCCTCACAATAGGAACAAAGAAGATACAAAATTTAATATAAGACATATTTTAATTAAAATGGAAATATGTGTGTGAAAATAACAATTCCATTATTTTCTACAGCCATAGGTAAAGAGACTCCATTTTGAAAGAAGCACATCGTATTAAGATTATTCCTTATTAAATAAAAAACCGTTATGTTATGTATGAAATAAATCTAGTTTTTTAGTCAATATATTTAAATATTCCAATTCATGAACGTATATTCTGGATATAATTAGCTAATTTGTTTTTGTCTTTCTCCGTGATAGGCTATTTAGAATTAATTTTAATAAGTACAAAATTTTAATTAGCTAATCTGTTGCTAATATATTTTTTGAATTTAGCTTTTAAGCTAGTCGCATGCAAAGCTAGGCAAGTCCTAAAATACCAACGTCTTTTAGAATCTAGGTATTTATCACCAAAATATTGTTTTATATTACGGAGACGCATGCCCCTATGTACCTTCGTTAATTTGTATTATAATTGCTGGACAGTGTCCGAAGTTCCTTAGGGTTGGACCATATCTGATTGCTCGGCATCCAAATTTATATCTCTATCATTGTCATTCGCTCAGAGACGTCATTACTTGAAGCTACGGCATGGGAGGGCCGATTCAGTGGCTGATTGTGTTTTCGATATAAGGGATGGAGGTATTCGGAAATTCGGTGCAGGTGTTGTCAAAAGTGGTCCAACCCTAAGTCTTCTCAACGACACATAAAACATCTTGTAATATCTTATTTCAGTATTTTATGTAGTCATAAATGTAACATAGATCTAAAGTACTCACATTGTTACAAGGATCGTGCTCGCGAAAATAAGGAAGCCCTCCTCTACGGGTTTCTTGACTGTTCTTTCCCATGGAGGATTAGATAGGGTCTGAACAAGTGTCAAGTGACCTTATGTTTTGAAAGTTATTGACGTTTCCAAGCCATTTCTTTATGAATTCCATGGAAATAAACTTTTTGACTTTGACTTTGACTTCGACTTTGACTTTGACTAAGTCTTCATCGAAGTAAGCTGTAGATGCAACCAGCAAGCGGGAATACAAGACATTAGGTCTGTAATGAGCCGTGGCCTATTATCGAGGTGCACCATTTCCTGCTGAAAGTTATCGGACACTGGCCGTTATTTGTAAGTACCCCTCAGCCAGTTAACTGTATATATAAAGTTTAATGATAATAGGAATTGGAAGCTAAAGTAAATGTGTACGAAGTGTTGTACAATGTGTTAAATGAAACATCACCGAATCAAAAGTTTGTACATTATCGAAATTATTTTTTACTAGCTGCTCCCCGCGGTTTTACCCGCGGTGAATAAGTAATCCTACGGGAACACTCCATTTTTCCGGGATCAAAGTAGCCTATGTGTTAATGTAGGATATAAGCTATCTTTGTACCGAATTTCATCGAAATCCATTCAGTCGTTTGAACGTGAAAGAGTAACAAACATCCATACAAACGTTCACGTTTATAATATTAGTAGGATCAAAAAGACCACCACAAAAGAAAATACCAGCGGTCGCGTGGATATCCAAAACAAACATTCAAAAACCCATAACAAAATTATGCTTGCTAATCTTTCAAACGTTTGTCCCAGCCGGGAATCGAACCCGATGCCCTTAGTTTTGAATTCAGAATTAACAATGTAGGCTACGAGCTTTCAAAAACCAATGCCGCTCAATAAAAACCTTGCCCGCAGTTATTAAAACATTCCATCAAAATTATTATAAAATGCCAAATTCTAAATTTACCAAACTACTTTTACTATTTTTTGTGTTTCACAATATTGCTATATGCTTACATGATTATCACATGTAACCACAGATAATAACACTAACTTTCAAACCCAAGAACAAACTTTATCTCATAAAATATGTTTGTCTCGGCCCGACATCGAACCCGTATATAGCTCTCGCTTTACACGCAAAATGAACCAGCCTAGGAGCCGTCAAAAACCAAACCAATTATATTAAAAACAGCTTATCTCAAACCCGCAGTTATAACAATAAGCGATCAAAAACTAATGAAAGTTACACAATATTTTAGCCGCAATAACCACAAAGTTGTGATTAATCCGTTGATTAACTTTTATTTAATGACGAAACTTATCTTGGAATTAGGGCGAACTAATGTTTACCCTCCGCACACTACATGATCAGAATTAATGCTCCAGCTATTAGTTGCGACACAGCTCAAAACTAAACATCTGAGGAAGTTTGAGTACCAAAAATATGCAACAAATAGTTCATAAAAAATATATATACGATAATTTTTATCATTATTATTATTATTATATACTCGTCATACAAATATTCGTCCCGGGGGGAATCGAAACCACGACCTACTGTGTAGAAGGTAGGGTTACTACCAACAGAGCAGTCAGATTAAAAATTTAAGTGTACCATATGTTTAAGTCTAAGCTACGCTATTAGTTTATATCTGGCTGCGATTCAAAAACAGCACCATCCCGACTTAGAACAATCTATCATATGTTTGGTTGAATTTCTTCTATTGGTAGAGAGCATGTTATTACAGTGAAATGAAAAATTACACAGAACACAAAAACTGCAAGCTTAGAGGAATCCATTATTATGAGTTATACTCGAGTGTTTTGCAGCTTTTAGTTTATATCTCACGGACAAAAATATTTGCTGAATGAAAAGTTCTAAAAAGTAAATAAATTTTTAACAATTTAAAAGCAAAATACCACTCTGAGCTGCTGAGAATTACGAATGATATCAAAACTGCTTAATTTTTTTTCCTAGTCTGGATTATTAAAGTATTTTTTTTATTTCGTTAGCTATATATAAATAATCGTTATACCACCCACACAGTTGATCTAACCCTACTGAGCTACAACTTTAATTTACTAAGCAAGTAAGTGGAAATCAAGTTTTATGTTTATGTATTATATGTAATATGCATATGTAAACCACTTTTGTTATTACGTCATCTCCGGTGATCCGGCCAGATACCGGATAGTAATTCAGTATCCGGCCGGATTCCGCATAGTAAAATAAAAATAACTGATTATTTTACACCCCGAGACGGGGATGTTACGTTTCATGCGCCTGCAATTTCACCGGCTCCCACTCCCTTCCACCGCAACACAGCAACATCAGTTCATCACTGCTTGGCGGCAGATTACCAGGTGTGGTGGTAGTACGTAAATATTTGATTGATTGATTGATACTTCTCCAGGCGAACTTAGCACAAGTTCTACTGCTACTGGATTACTCCTTTCGCACCACCCGGGGGACACGTGTAGGGATTCAGAGGGTTATCACCTACGGACGCGAGCAACGTGGGCCCCCAAACTGACACCTTCTGTTGCCCTGATCCAGTATCCGCATCAGGGAAAGTAACGCAATAATTCAACATGTATTCAACATTCAACATGGCGGTCTTAACGACCTCGTCCGGCCTATTTCGGTACAGCACACATGACTGAACACGACCTGTGTTTATTCAGATCATCTTAATCATCGTCAACGAAACCGACATAGAGTAATTAAACCGTTCCGAGATGCCACTACTCTAAATCAGATAGATACATGGCCGTGGCATTTAAACAAAGCTTAATTCAACTTATGACCTTTAATAAAACTAAAAATTTTCTATGTACAAAGCTGTCGCTTAGTCCCTACCAGATGCTTTCAGCAGTCTTTTCGAATGCTGTAAAACTTGATAAAGTAAAATGAACTAAAAATTTCTCAAGCACACTCCAATAAAAATTGAACTGCCCTCTTAGCTCAGTTAATAGTAAGCCTTCTGCGCTGTAGGTCGTTGTTTGGATTCCCACCCAGGACAAACACTTGTGATATATATGTTTATATATATGTTTTTTCTGTGTCTGAGTGTAGTAATGTATCATATATATGTATTAACAAAAAAGTATAGTATCAGTTGTCTGGTTCTCAAGTTATGCTTAATTTGAGGATAGAAGACTCTGTGTAAAATAAAAATTAAACGAATTAAATCCGTTGACCTATCAAGAGTAGGTAGGTGTTTCATTGAAGTAGTATGAAAATATCTACGCTCACAATTTTAAGGGAATTTCATAAAATGAATGGAAAAAATGACAATCAATTTAGTAAGTAGGCAGAGGCTGCAAACCCTAACAAGATATGAGATCAATTTGGGATTTTGTTACAAAATCTCATGAAAATTTCAATAACCGACCGGGTATTAAGTCTTAAACGACAAAAAATCGATCAACAGGAGGGAAAAGCTACTTTGAACAACAAGTTGATTGCGGCGAAAATCCTATTAGGATTACCTCGGATTCGGGAAAAGAACAAAACAAATTCATCAATAACAAATTTAACACTCGCGATTTTCAACTCTAACAGATTGAAATAAGCGTTAGTATAATTTGTTATCCGTATCCAAATAATTTGCGAGTTCCATTTGGAAAGGCATAGTAATACAGAAAACAAGTATCGCAACATCATGTTCGCATCAATTTCGGTTGGATGTCTATAGGGAGGCCGATTGGAATTAAAGTTTCTAAATATACCTGTGATGTGGCTGATAGTGGAACTCTTGGTAACAAATCCCTGTAAAATGCTTCATGGCTGATCAATTATAGCCAATGTTTACTTTGTATCTCTTTCTTTAGCTATACCACTGAAGGAGAGGCGGATCTACGATACAGTCTGTAAAGATATCATACTGAAACGTAGAAGTACTCCTAGTTCCAGTAATATAAATCAATATATAAGGGTAACTTATTTTTATGTGATAAAGTTACGTATCATCTGGTGCTAAGTGGTAACCTCTGCCCATAACAAGCAAAACGGCTTGGGTCTTCCACTACTAGGGTACAAAAAGATCTAAGACGCATTTTATTGGCCCGTACGGTAGAATGTCTCATGTGCCTGTGAAATTACAGGCACATGAGACATTCTACTACATTAGACCACTTAACATCAGATGGGCCGTCAGCTCGTTCCGTCACTTAAATGACATAAAAAAAGCAAACACATTTCTAAACCGAAACACAGTACATGTATATATGCACAGTAGATGCATTACTGCTTGGCGACATAAAGGTATGGTGGAAGCACTTCCCCATAAGAAGTTGGCATAAGTTATACTGCTACTAGAAAATACTAACAATCGAAGCTAATGTCATTTTCTATGAGTGCTTTCCGGTCTCTCAGAACTCGCCTTGAGTATCTCTGCTCTTATGTTGCAACTTGGAACACTGTTTAATTTACGTTGTTCAACAATTTTGTACAGCCACGCCTGATTTGTGAGACAGAATGACTGATGATGATGTTGACGTATTACATAAGCAACAACACAATACATGGTAATTTCACCAGCCATATTGAATCAGCGATAACCCGGTTCAAGGTCGGGACGAACCGAGTTCGGGGGTTAGCTTGCCTTGACAGGCTGATTTTAATAACAACAAATACTGAGGTGGGTCTAATAGTTCTTCAGACATTGATGGGTAAGCCGTGTTCTTAGCTGTGCTGGACGGGAATCGAACCCACGACCTACAGCGCAGAAGGCAGGGTTACTACAAACTGAGCTATGAAGCCAGTCAAAAAATGAATAATGATAGTATCAGAATTGGATTTTAGTGCCCTGACTAGTACAAGCCTACACTCGAGAAGTGAGAGTCTGTATTGAATCTAAAACGGGAGACCAATCCATATTGTCGCATGATTTTAAATTTTAAGTTTCTTAGGACTTCCCAGTTTCCTTACAATGTTTTCCTTCAACGTTTAGATGAAAAAGAATGGAACTCATACAATATCCAGATCAGTGTCAGTAGGTAGTTCTGAAGCGAAGGCATTCACAGCTCAAGAGGCTTCTCTAAAGTCAAAGGCACAGCGTTGTACTTAGGTGTTCCCTTTGATATTTTCATAGCACTATTGTGTGAGATGCTTTGGCTTTTATATTTTCTATGATAACCTCCGTGACGTAACGGTTCGAGAGCTAACTTCTCATTATACTTTCTAATTATTGTTAACACTTTCTGCAATGAAGCGTATAGAATATAATTTAGGTATATTCAAGCGGTTTGGTATATCAGTGTAAAAAACCACACGCCCACATTGATCAGCTTTATTCTTAATGTAATTTGTCTAAATCATAGCGATAATTGAATGGTAACCTACCCCTAGCGTAATGAATAGAGAGCTAATATGGTAAAGCTTTGTCGAGTACCAAATTGGATTTCACACTACGTAAATTCAAAATATTAGATATTTAATATTAGGGTAAAATGTACCGTTACATTCTGTTATTGGGACAAACTCCTATATGGAGAATTGACATTGTTTTGACAAAGATAATAACGCTTACTTAACATACATTAGACATTCAGGGTTACGGGCGCATACGACGTGATTTGCGTATTCTTGTACCTAAGTAGGGGAGGAGCCAAGTCGCGTTTCTTGTTATGGGTAGAAGTTACCACTTAACACGCGGTGGGCCATCTGCTCGATCTTAACCACATCGTATAGTACCAGGTGGTATGGACTACGCAAACATCCAGTACCAGTGAAACTAAACTTAGCTCGTCACAAATGCCTTTCAAACCGTAACACGGTACTGAGATACTACTTGGCAGCAAAAATAGTTGTTATAGCCGTACTTCCCCGGATAAATATGACAGAAGTTCTACTTCCCTGTGTATGTGCCACCTGCGATAAAGTGCAGCATAGAACGTTGTAAAAGATACTAGGTATTGTATATGTCCAGCAGCACCATTTACTCCTCCATTTATTTATCTTAAATAATAAGTGATAGCGACCATTACTCGGATTTTTATGCTTAGCTTACTTTGGGACTAGATGGCGCTGTGTGAAATTTCCACCTATATTTATTTCATTAATTCGTTTTGCCAACCGTACGGAAAAAATCGGTCTTTGTAGCCACAGCTGATAACTGCATCGATGAACTGCACGGGTAAATTAACATATATCGTCAAGCTAAATGTCATTTCTGTGAGAGAGCTTCACCAACAGAGTGGGCCACATGTCATTTGGGACTTGCATTGCTCGAGTATAAATATCTACTATTCTATTCTATTCGAGTCACTAGTTTCTCGAGTATAAATATCCACTATTCTATTCTATTCGAGTCACTGTTTTCTCGAACTAGTGTGGTGAAAGGATTTTAAGTGCGCCTCAAACACTCCTTTCATGCACTACAATAAATATCCACTACAATCTCATTAATGCCAAGGGAAACAAACACTACGACAATATTGTATTCAACTCACAAGAGACACATAACGGTATGCAGGTAAAACGAGCTGATTAAAATGTAAAAGGTTTTACATAAGCGAGGAAGACAGAGTAGTAATCATAACTACAGCATTCAGCCACCAAGTTCATAAAGGAAGTTAAATCGATATTTAACTGGCCTCACAGCTCGGTTGGTAGTAACCATGCCTTTTGCGCTGTAGGTCGTGGGTTCGATTCCCAGCCAGGATGTGCCAATATGTGCCAACATAGGTGTTTGTTTTATCTAGGTATTAATATGTATTACATTGTGTATTTACAAAAAAAATAAGTATTATATCAGTTGTCTGGTTCCCATGATACAAGCTATGCTTAGATTACTTTGGGGCTAGATGGCGCTGCGTGAAATGTCCATAATAAAAAAATGGTCCTCCGTTACTATCATATTTCTGGGATTTGAATGCTAATCTAACATATGATACATATTTTAACCCCTCTCAATGGTTATTAGATAAAATGTGATATATTGTACTCCATACTGTGAAACCAGAATGTTATCACATCTTACGTACCATAAATTTCCACTCGTCCACTTAATGATAAATTTGCCGATAGAAACAGAATGTGTGTTTCATTTTGTTTAGCTAACAGTTGATGCTAAAACTGTTATGCTAGATAGACTAACTATACTAGATAGGTATTTTTATTATGTTATGTAGGTGATAGTTCGAGCTGACGTCCCACCTGATGTAAAGTGGTAACCGCTGCCCATGGACAACAGCAATACGACTATCAAGCCTCAAGCCCCAAAGTAAGCTAAGCATAGCATGGGAACCAGACAACTGATATAACATTGTATATTTTTTTGTAAATACCTGCATATAATACATATTAACACCCTGATACAAAACAAACATCTATGTTCGTCACACAAATGTTTGTCCTGGGTAGGAAATGAACCCACGACCTATAGCGCAGAAGGCATGATTACTACAAACTGAGCTATGAGGCCAGTCAAAAGTTTATTATCCACAAGTTATGCTTGTACACTACCTAAACGGTATTCAGATAAATAAGTATTGCTCAACTGCTATTTGTTACTCTCAGCCGGGAATAGTGAAGGATTTTGGATCGATATCACCTAATTGGGTTGATATTTTGTGATTCATGAAGGTACAAAAATGGGTCGCGGTACGCCGCCGTTTCAGTCTTATTTATTCGGGACGGGATTGAGCTTACATTTCACATCAGGAGCCCAAGGTTGTCTGGAACTTATCGTTTTATGGTGATAGGGCCTTATACATGTTCGGAAATTTAATTTGATTTATCTCGTCATACCATATATGAATACACACGTTCTTTGGACAAAAATACTTTAACTTCAATCTGTTATAGGCGCTGAGAAGTTCAAATGTCATTGTTAAGACATGCTGAAAGTTATGGGCACATGAGACATTCCACCTACACGTCTCAGATTTACAGGCGCATATGATGCGACTTAGGTGTTGTACCTAGTAGGGGACGACCCAAGTCGTATCGTTTGTTATGGGCAGAGGTTACCACATAACACCAGGTGGGCCGTCAGCTCGTTCCGTAACTGTATCACATAAAAAATAGAGCGTAATAATAATAAATAATTAATATGTTTCTGTTTCAGTCCCTTCAGATATCAATTTTTGCTTACTCATCCTTTTTTCTCGAAGTTGGTTAAAAAGTCTGACGTTGAAAACTTTTGCTGATAGCTTTATGATAGATTGAGGAATAGTTTGAAAGTTCAAAGTCATATATCACACTAGCTGCGCCTCGCGGTGTTACCCGCGGTGAACAAGTCATCTCACGCACTAGACGCGACAAATGCTGAGTTCATCGCCCAACATTGTATTCCCACTGACTATCAGTTAGGCTATTACTTTCTTCCGGTAATAGCCAAGGCAAATCTTCCAACTAGTCCAAATAAAAAAAAAACAAATATCATTACGTCCTAATGTAGACTACTAACTCCTAATACTATTCAGATATTTCTTTTCTTTCAAGATCTGGTTTGAAAATTAATTTTCTACTTTCGAAGCTGCAGGAAAACAGTATATTTATTTACGTAGTAATACGAAAAACCTCGACAAATCTGGTAAATCCTGTACTAATTTAATCCAATTATTAGCCTAAAAATTTCCCTAACAATGAAGTCCAAAATATTCCGGGGCAAGGAAAAAACATCGGAAAATTTTAGAGATGAAAATACAATTATTTAATAACCAAGTGCGTCTGGCAGGTTAATTATTCAATTATACAACCTGCCCTGCCCAGGGCCGAATCCTGAATTTGCATAAAAGTCAATCAGCCTCGATCGGGCTGTGATTACAGGGACGTACTCTGTGAACTTATTTGAATAGGTTCCGTTTGAAACACAAATGCGATGATGAAGCCTCTGTTTGGATTTCCGTTGACTGTTCAATCCAATTGTATGAGATAATGAATTCATTGTAATATGATTTTTCCGTGGTTTATTTTCTGTTGTAACAGCCATGATTTTTTGGCGATTGATACAATACTTTTGTAAAATATTGTGTAATTCTGTCTTGTCTTTTGTCAGCACCTATGTTTGGATACACACGTAGAAGCGTTGTAACTATCACTCCAAATCAATACATTTATTCTAGAAATTGAAAGAAAATCAATTAATGCATATTATATAATTTAACCCCAATTCTTCAAATAGAGGTGAAAATTAAATATAACTTGTACAACAGTATTTATCTATGTCTTAGCAGTGAAGATTGAATATTTTTTCTCAAAATATTATTAAGGTACTTACTCGTGTGAGTCCATATTAGGTCAGTTTCGGGTGTAATCCTGCGTAAACGGAATCATATTCATTTAATATTTGAATCAAAATATTAATTCATTAAATAAATATTTTATATATATTTTGATTTCAATCTAGGTATAACTCGAAACCCAAACGTGATCGAAGAGGTTATTTTTCAGCCATTACGAATATGCTCTGCTGAATACAAATGAGTAGGATATTAAAGGCCTTATCACTTAGTTGTTGGATTTTCCTTTGACTATTAATCCCATTGTGTGGGATGATAAGTAGATTTTGTTTCGATGCTTTTTATGATAGAGATTCCTTTGTATTTGGTGCGCATAGGATTATTGCTATTGTGTTTTTTAATGGAGATGGCGTCACTATTGAGGATGAGGGAGGAAATGAAATGAGTATTTTCATCTCATTCTCATTAATTGTTTGGTTGGATCCTCTGCAAACTTTTGTAATATCTAAGATGTTGCTAACGAGCAAAAAACAAAATATCGTAGCGAATCCAAATAACTCAGCCCTGTCTTATGGTGGACTAGTCCTTCCCGCTACTAGTACGTGCCTCTCCGTTATCACTCCCCGTCCTTGTGAGGCTGCAGGAATTGACTTTTTTTTTTTTAATTACTTTAGGCTCACATTTGACCGCAATCTCACCTGATGTTAAGTGACGATGCGGTCTACGATGTAGCATGCTTGCCTAGAAAATACCTATTCACTTTCCTCTTGAAGACCTCCAGATTATAGTTCTCGGGAAATACAGACGCAGGCAAGACTGAGTTATCTAGGTTATATTGCGACTGTGGGGACTAGTGAACCTTTATCGTAAGCAATTATATTATGTGACTCATTTAACTACTCAATATTTACCTTTATGGAAACAAATAAATACATTTTAATATATTTTTAATTAGTTATTTATATAGATAGTGATCAGCGACTAGCAGCTGCTAAGTTCAGTATTTCATTAGCAACTCAGATACTTTCCATAGGAGTTATGACAACCCCTATCCCTATTGCCCCCAATTTCATAAAATTCTAACTCTAGTAGAGTTTATTGCGGCCCGCGGCTATCCACGAGGGATCGGGCTTCCCATCTCGCCGCTCCGATTACAGAACACAAATGTGTTTATTCAGGTTTAACCTTTGCTTAGACTGAAAGAGGTTGCAAAAGTTCGCTATTGTATTGTTAGATATCTATTTCTACGATACCAGTTATTTTGACTGGCCTTATAACTCAGTTGGTAGTAACACTGCCTTGCCTGGAGTCCGTGGGTTCGATTCCCACCCATGACAAACATTTGTGTGACGGACATAGATGTTTGTTCTGTGTTAGGTGGGCCGTCAGCCCACCGTCACTTCAATAACATAAAAAAATTGTATAATATCAATTAATATAAATTACGTATTATCATTATGTATTTCCAAAAAATGTATATAAGTATTATATCAGTTGTCTGGTTCCCTTGATACAAGCTATGATTAGCTTACTTTGGGGCTAGATGACGCTGTGTGAAATGTCCACCAATATTTTATATGTGATAAATAAATCTTTCGATTACAGGTTTTATGTATTCACATGAGACTGGAATATTTATATTATATCAGGGTGACTGACCCAACGAGCACCGAATTACGTCACGTGTATCCAGGTTTATTGTAAATAACATGAATTGAATTATTCAGACCCAGCACCGGTTTATTGTGTTTTGTACGACGTTTTTTTTTTAGTGTTTGTAGAAAGCTGTTCCGCCTTATCTGATCCTATTTCGGTATCGGAAGCCAAAAGTCGCCGCCGCGTCGTTGTTTTTTATTTGATACAGTTACGGAACGAGCCGTTGGCCCACCTGGTTTAAGTGGTAACCTCTGCCCATAACAACCGTTGCAACTTGGGTCCTCCCCTACTTACGACAAGACCCAAGTCACATCGTATGCGCCCATAACTGTGAGACGTTAAGGTGGAATGTCTCGTGTGCCTGTAATTTCACTGGCAACCACACCTTTCAAACCGGAACACAGTAAGTTACTGCTTGACGGCAGAAATGGGCATGGTGGCAGTACTTACCCGGACGAACTTGGCGTGAGTTCTACTGCTCTTCGTTTGGTGAAATTGGATATTTGATACAGGACTTTACAATTTCAAAGCCGTGTACACTTCATATGTTTACAGGTTGCAATATTGGCTTGGTGTCTGACACTGGTCCTGATCCGCTCAGATTCAAACCAGTTATCATCCTCTGGAGCTTAGCTACTACAGTTCTGAGTGAAATATTTATTATGTTATTGGTTATATCCATTTGTTCAACGACAAAATTTTTTAAAAAATGAAAAATTTATAAAAAATAATTAAATAATAATATATAAATTATTTTTAATTTTAAAAGCTTAGTCGAAAATGTTTTGAGTATAATCACTCGAAAATGATCTTTTGCTTGCATGTAATGTTCACTGACTTTAAGATAAATTCTTCATTCTCAATAAACAATTAGGTAAATCCTTATGTCACTGGCTAATATATCAAAAAAATCTAAATTTTCGAGTATTACAGTTTTAAAATTTTGGAAGTACATATTAGATTTTATTTCTTTCGATATTATTTCGTTGTAGAACAAAACTTAGTGGTTATGATTTACAGAAGTAGGTACTAACTCTGAAAAAGTTTTGAGCATATTACAAATAACCGTCTTTATTATATGATGGTTGATACGTTTTTATGAGGAAATACGCCATAAAGTCGAGACAAATATCACTGGCTAAGTTATTATTCTGTATCGTGCAAATATTCACCCTCCGTAAGTTTCATAATAAAATTTGCATTGTACATTTTACTTCCGCCCTTTGGAGGCGAAATTGCAGTAAGAATGATTTATGATAGTTTTATTTAGGGAAAATTGACTTTCAAATTATAATGAAAAACATTCCAGTTTTTCCTTAATGCGACTATTTGAAATACTCTTGGGTCATAACACCAGGAATAACTATAGTTCATAAAATTTTAATAGTATACAATTCATACTTGTGCATGTCCTATGTATATCCTAATTATTGTAATAACTAACGCGTGTGTGCGATTAAATTTACAGAACTTAACTAAAACTTTTACTTAACTACTAATTTTACTTTACTACTTTTAACTTAAATTTTAACAAACTGTCCGCTACAAACATCACGTCACAACATCAAAAACAATGAATGACTGCATAGTTTTTATGCAATAAAACAAAAAGAATTCTTCGCCCGGAATTCACTTTTAAGCTTCTGGTATCGATATGGTTACAAGCTTATAACCACGTCTATGAATTGGTACATTGGAGTATAATTTTGCAACTAAATTTAAAACCAGTTCGTCGAACTAATTGAGCTGCAAATTTCCATACACATGGCTTTGACGATAGCGCACGATAGCTATTTCGTTTCTTGTTTCCGAGCTATAGTATTTAAAAAGAACTTGTAGGGATTGTATAGATCTGGCTTAGATAGATAACAGTATTAAGCTCAAATAGGTTAAAATAAATACCATATCTAAAACGTTTAGATACCTTTAACAGAATGCAATTTAATTTAATAAAGTCATTTTTTAAATAACTTTACCAAAAAATAAAGAGATAATGCATCAAACGAAGCAAAAATGTGCAGCCCTAAGGCATCGGGCATAGATCTAATTATTTTTGTTGTTCCCCAAAAAGAGAGGCAAGGCGGGAGCTTTCAAGGAAGAAACTTCTTAATTATGCTCTTGTTGACTCTTACTAACAAATTTGGGGGAAATAATTATGATAACGATAAACGTTTTTGAAAAAAAACTTTCGAATAATATCATTCTCACCATACTATAACTCAGTATACTATATCTTATAATATCTACCTATATTTTGATCTGAAACTTGTTCGAAGCTGGATTGCAAGATGCAAGATTCACCGCAACAGTAATAACAAGTGTTTAAAAACAGCTAGGCCTCTTCTTTAAAAATGACTAAAGAGGTTATTTGCAATCTGCATAGTTTTTCGCACATCAATATACAATCAGAGGCAACAATTGAATGTCAATGTCATGGGGGCGGTCTAAGTAGTCTATGATTCGTGAAATATATATAGTTATGGAGAAAGCAAGGAAGTATTAATGAAACACAATCCTCTTACTAAAAGCAAGATATAACAGATCCTTCGTAACACGAGCCTCGGTGCGAATTGGACGTTTCTACTGCATTGCACGTATTGAAAACTTATCTACCACGGCTGAAAGTAAAATTGGCTCTATCTCCCCATTATCAGGAAGTCATTGAGTATTTCATTTTTCCTCTTTTGTAAGTTTCCCTTTGATTCCGTAATGGACTTCGACAATCAAGTGAAATAGATTGGAATTTTATAGCTCCAGAGACCGTATCGGTAGCGACTTATGTATTCACTCAATCGATTCGAGGTATCTGCTTCAGCTGTTTGGAGTGCGTAGGCGAAAACATCGCAATCTCATGAGGTTCAATGAATAGAAATTTCATGCATTACACAATATATATTTTCATGAAATATCAGTGTTGAGTGTATGTTCAAAGTCAAAGTCAAAGTCGTGAGCTAAGGTTTTTGTTTGAATTCTGCAACTACAATTTTTAAATAGTGCAAAGTATTTGGGTTTCAAACTCTTCCTAGTGTGCCTTGAACAGCTTTCCTCTGCCTGCACCTCTGCGAAGAAAAGGAAGCTCTCTTTTAGGAGTTTCTTGGCTGTTATTCCCATGGAGGGTCGGACAGGTTTGAACAGGCGTCAGATTTAGCGATAAGTATGCGTGGCCGCATGTTTTGAATATTATTGAAGTTTCCAAGCCATTTGTATATGAATTCTATGGAAATACATTTTTTGACTTTGACTTATACGCACACACACATTATCACAAATACCACCCGTGAACAATCTCTTTATCTCATCTCATCAAACATATGTTTGACATTTGTCTCGCGCCGGGATCAAACCCGGCATCCATCCCTCTGCAGGCCCCTCGCACCTAGGTAAGGACCAGTCTAATACTTTGCTCAGAATGCACCGAGAAATAACGAAATGCTGAACATTGTTTAAACCTTGCCTTTAACTTTTATATCCGTTTCCTTTTATTTTCTTGCGTAAATACAGAAAAATAAAATAAAAACAGACACAATTTAACTTCACATCCATTCTAGACCCAGTGACCTCGCTTTGTTCTGTGATTTATTAAGTACCGTAACCTTACGAAACATTTAACATCGGAAGTGTGCACGTAAATAAATAAAATTTAAAACAAATTCGTGTGGAAAAAGTACCGCCGCGAAGATTTATTTCGAATGTGTTCTTTGTTTGATAATAATTCAAACGGATTTATTTTATTTAATCAGCCGCAATATACGAGCATACATTTGAGTTCCAAATGTTGCAATAAATAAAAATGTTTAATATTATTAATACATTTTTAAAACTTTTGTCTTTTTATAAAACTATATTTAATGTAAGTTACATATTAACCATTACTTAGAAACTTAACGATGTAAATTATATTCAATCATTGTTTCAGTTTAGAAAACCATTTCAAAATTTTGTATCAGCTCGAAAGTGATTTGTATCAATCAATTATCACAATAATGGCATCCCATTTCTTTCAATAATTGGTGCAATAGGTGGCCTTAACGCTAAAACCTACCTCTTCCAGGTAACTTTTCGATCGACAAAATTTATCCGGATACAAAGACAGAAATTTAAAAAATACGTGATTTCCCTAATCGCGTATGAGAAACCTTAAAGCATCCACATTTTACCAAATAGACAGCTTGACTATGCAGTTAAATATGACAGCTTAAACATGCCCTCCAAAGTATTCTCTGTTGTTAATACCAGTATGCCTAAGTTGTTCTGAACGTTGCTTAGGTATGCGTACATGATATCGACATACTCGTATTTTACAGAATTTTTTACCTAAATATACTATATGTTGCCATCCCTTCGTAACAGAACATCCCAACCCCAAACTCATCAGCATCCCCGAAAATACCAAACCTCAAAACATCCATAGCCCAACATCAGAATACGCGAAGTAACATACAAAATTATTGCCAACGTAAAATTCTATTTGCAATTCGGCATTTTCACTTTCTCGGTGACATGCACGGAATGGTTGAATGTGGTATGAAAATTTAAGAACGTCTCCGTAGTCGACTCCCTTCGGATACGACCGCACGCGTGACGAATGCTTGCAAATAACGTAGCCATAGAATAGCTAGATCGGCTACGATATTTTTTTGTTATATCTGACATATTTTTGTCATCATTAAATATAGTGATTATACATATAATAAAATGTGTGCTGCTACAATACACTCTAAGATTGTTTGTCTTTTACAATTTCAAGAGAAGAAAGCGTGGTGGCCAAGTGGTACATATCCGGAGGTCTCTAGGTGAAATGCAATGGTATACCATTTAATTCTGCTTAAAAATTGTGATTGCAGTACCACTTTGTACCAAAATATAATAATATTATAATAACAACTAATATAATAGTAATAATAATTATATAATAATAATAATGGTGGACATTTCGCACAGCGCCATCTAGCACCAAACTAAACATATCTATGGGAAACAGATGACTGATAGAATACTATACTTTTTTAATAAATTCATATTAATACCCAGTGACATAACAGACATCTACGTTCGTCGCACAAGTGTATGTACTGGGTGGGAATTTAACCGAGAACTACTAAAGAGTGTTAGTGTTACTGCCAACTGAGCTGTGAAGCCAGTCTATACTATTATTAGGTGAACAAGCGATCTTACTTCTCAGGAACTTTGCAGTGACTGTAATCAAATATATATCTGCAATACTTATTTATTTGTTAGGGTTATCCAGTAAATATATATCCACAACACAATTTCGATATACGACATATCGGGCGCTACGTTACGAGCGCATTTTTGCTCCAGTGTTTATGTGTGATTACTCAACTCTCGTAAATTCTTATTTACTTGTTTCCTCCTTAATATATTTCCTGAGGTAAAGCACCTGTCGACTAGTACAAAAAATTCTATCTAACAAAAGAGAAATCTCTTTATTAGAAACTACAAAAAAATACTCTGCTCATGGTTTATGCACATTTAATGTACCAAATAAATAAAATAAATAAACATTGGTGGACATTTTCAGCGCAACTTAGCCCCCATTCTAAGCATAGCTTGTACTATGGGTACCAAACAGGTGCTAAAATACTTGTGTGTACATACATATTATAGATAGTACAACATCACACAAATGTCTGTCCTAGGTGGTAACCGAAGCCACGACCTACAGCGCAGAAGGCGGGATTACTACCAACTTAGCTATAAGGATAGTTATAGTGAAGTTATAAGTCGCTGGCGCATATCGGTCTTGTCCTCTATATGTGTTGTGCTGCGTCGCTTCCGATACCTATACATACCTACATACACATACATACATACAAACACATACATACATACATACATTGTTGTTCCATTGTTTGTGCTGTTTTTTTTTATTTATCTATCTATCTACATACAAATACATACATACACATACATTCATACATACATACACGTACATACATACACAAACATAAATACGTTGAAAACGCGTCTACGATACATTACCGCCCGCTACCTGCGTAGCTGCGGTCACAGCCAGTGCACTCAGAGCCAGACAAAAACATCGCAAGACATTGCCTCCATGAGTGCGCCGCGCTCGCTGTCTCTGAAGGACAGCTAAAGTATCCGCGGGTATCATTTCTATATTGTACATGGCAGCCATTATTAGTGGTTTCCACCTGCAGTAAATCTCTCCAATCATCATTCCGACCAGATAAATCCGAAGCCCGGTCGTAAGTCGGGACGAATGCAATATAACCAAAAAACTGTTTTATTATAATCCAGGGCGCGTGTGTTTGCTGAAATGCATCAATGGACGACGACCCTTACACATTCTTTGTGATTTATCGTTATTCCAAAAGCGAAATTTGCACGAGAGTTTTTATTGTTTCAAGAATATCATTTTATTGCTCCTTTTCGAGTTTTTACAAACTTGGCAAGAAGTACACTTAAACTGGACTTTTTAAGGCGCTTATTTTTTTACGTGAAATGTAATGACCGAAATTTTTAAGGACTTTAACAACTAGGCGTTCGTGGATTGTAAAATGCCTTGATGAGATTTTTTGCGAAAAATACTTGCTAAATACGGACTGCTGCGTATCATATTTTCACTAAAGGACAGGCTTAAAGATTTTTTTATTCTTAGGTGAATAACGGAGCAGATCCAAAATTACGGAATGAGTAGAGGCCTACCTGCCGTTACGTGGAAGTCGCTATGGATAGCGATATTTCTTATATCTATACGTACAAATAAATAAAATTGGAGTGTCTGTTTATAATATTAAAATAACCCCTTTTTACTAAGTGCATATGGATGTCTACACGGTACATATACCAAAACAACATTTTTTACAATTTTTGTCTGTCTGTCTGTCTGGTTGTTCCGGCTAATCTCTAAAATGGCTGGACCGAATTTGACGGGACTTTCACAGGCAGATAGCTGATGTAACAAGGAGTAACTTAGGCTACTTGTCCGAGGGGTAAAATAGGGATGTGTGATAAAACTGAATTCCGCGCGGACGAAGTCGTGGGAAACAGCTAGTATGGATATAAAAAAGCAATACGACTCTACTAGGCATAGGTTAGGTACACCCAAATCGCTATGTAATGCTCTCGCAATTCTGAAATGCGAAGGTAGAATTTTATCGTCATTTCACAGGCGCTCGCAACTTTCAAACTGGATCACAGTGATCCTGCCTTACTGCTCTGCGGCAGAATACATTATGGGCTTCTCGAGTAGTATCTGTTAGACAAAAAAATGTATAAAATATGTATTCGGATATTGTAATTTGTTATGAAATATCTATAATGCCGCGGTATTTCAGAGGTGACAGCGAAGAAAAATCTATATCGATCACGGCGGAACAATCTAGAAGCTAATACAGTTTAATATTCATGAAATTCAGATGAGATGGCGGGGAGTTCAAACTTTTCTGGAATTTCAGGTATGAGGAAGAAGTTTTGCGTTAATTTTACCCCTGATTAAAGCTTAAGTAGATTTCAGAGATTACTCTTCCGGGTTTTAAATGAATTAGCGCGGGCTAAGCTTAATGAGGATTTAGTTGTTTCATGCAAAAATAACACTAAAAACTACTAAATCGTGATCCTCCAACCAGACTCTTGTCTAGGAAGATAAAATGCATTAACGCAAGAGCGTTAACGGCAGTCAATTGAGAATAGTTTTAAAAACAAAATAAACTAAAAATTATAATTTATAATACTAATAACTAAAAATTGGGTGTTTTGGGGGGCCACGTTGCTCGCGTCCGTATGGGATAACCCGTTGAATCCATACACGTGTCCCCCGCGTGGTGCAAAAGGAGCAACCCAAAGTAGCAGTAGAACTTGTGCTAAGTTCACCCGGAGAAGTACTGCCACCACACCTGGTAATTTGCCGCCAAGCAGTGATGCACTCGTGTTGCTGTGTTCCGGTGGAAGCGAGTGGGTGCCGGCGAAATTACAGGCGCATGAGACGTAACATCCCCGTCTTGGGGTGATGGACACAACGCACTGCAACTTGAGTCATCTCATACTATGGAGTAAATCATATCATACATGAGCTCAAAGTCGTTCAGTGAAATAATCTAGACTGTGTTTTCCTAAACACTGCCTTGTTTAACCCACCATTACTTGTTTATTTCAAAACCGTCTCCCATTGTCTGATCTACACAACACACTACGTTTACAGAACATCACCGACAAACTTCGATCGCTTTACATTGTCCAACAACTCGACTGTCATAGTGAAGAGACTGTCACCTCAAATAATGACTGTTTAGTAGAAAAACAAAAAATCTTTATTTAATCCGAATATTATGAAATTTGCTTTGAATTAAGAAAAGAATAATCCATAAACTTTTCGATATTCAACAGATCATTTGTCATTACGACATATTTTTCAGGATCGTTCAATAAAATATAAAGATTAGGAGATTCACAGTTTGCTTAACGAGTGCCAAAAACATACGTGACCGGAAAATGAATTCTTCCCGCCGAAAAGTATTGCTCCTAATTTTGGTGCTCGCCATCAAATGCGACACAAAGAAGCCTCGCCTGAAAGAGGGAAAACTGCCCGAAAAGAGGGACTACCGACCTTCGAAGTGGCTCGCAAATAGTGCCATGGACGTGTGGTACGGGAACAAAAGCATGGTGCATGTAATTGCGAGGGAATTCTCTGATGTCTTGTACAAGCTCACCATGCGGCCAGGTACGTACTTTTAGAGTATGAACGGGACGACGACGGAGCGTGAACGGGACGTCGACGGAGCGTGAACGGGCCTCGGCGTGTAATAATGTAATGTGGACGGGTATCACTGGCTCTCTCTTAGCAGTATGGTTAATTTTTTGAAAGGTGTGGTTGCCGGTGAAATTACAGGCACAAGAGACATTCCACCTACACGTCTGAGTTACGGGCGCATACGATGCGACTTGGGTCTTGTCGTACCTAGTAAGGGAGGACCCAAGTCACTTCGGTTGTTATGGGCAGAGGTTACCACTTAACACCAGGTGGGCCGTCGGCGTCGGCTCGTTCCGTAACTGAATCACATAAAAAATATATATATATATATATATATATTTAGACGCAACTTAAAGACGCTCCTTCACACATGTCCTCGAAAATGTTTGGTTTTAGGATATGCTGGAATTGTATCAATGATCAGTGAACGAAAAGTTATTGTCTTCATAACATAGTTATAACTTCAGGCGAGGATTTTTAATGAAACAATTTTTTTTTTCCAAAACGGTTCATTATTTTTCCATATTTTCAGTGAGGACCATAACACAACGACTGGCAGATCCAACTCAAAAGGACGTAAAAGGATTCTATTGGAACGACAACCACACACTTTTTAATTCATAATAAGTTAACACTTACCAAAAAACACAAAAACACTACAATATAATGTTTACAATTTAATCTTCTAAAGTATTCATAAGTAGGTAAATTTAAAAAATGTTTTAACTGTTGTCAATTAAAATTAAGTAATGGGATTGCGTTTTGGAATTATTCACCTGGAGATTGTAATATTTTGGCCTTTTTGTAAATGTTTTGCGTGTGAAACTCTTTTAAAGTTTTGTGTTCCGTTACTATATATAGAAAATAAATCGATTAGTAGACGAGGTTTCACAGGTCAGGTTCTAATTAGCGTTGATCACAAACACATCACGCGATGCACTGATTTATAAAATAGATATATTATAAAAAAGGTACTGGAAAGTGTTTCTAGAAAGAACAAATTAGAGCTTGAATAAGCATTTCATTTACATTGGAAAGATTATTAATAAATTAATTAATTTGGGGAATTAAAAATAATAAAAAAAAATTAAGCAGATATTTTAATGGGGGTTAAAGTATTTTTAATAAAAAAATTATACTAATGCTACTAATAAAAGACGCGAATGGTGTTATGATATTAATCACCTCAAGATACAGCTACTACAACAAGGCACGAAGAGTTGCCGCAAATAAATAAATTTCACTTCCCTATTTGTTTTTTGGGTTATATGCGTATCCTTTGATGTTAAAAGCCACTTGGCAAGTACGCACTCAGCGCGCTTAGAAGGCATTAGTTGACAGAGGGCGCGGCAGTGCTCGCGTGGAGTGAAACATGTAAGTAGGCTGTACGAAAATTACATCAGAAGTAGGTACCTACTATCAAGTCACTTCCTCAGCAGAACGCTGAGGAACGCCGTTGAGCATGTGAGCTGTCGTATTGACTGTGTTTAATCTCTAGGCACGCGAAAGCTTGCGATTGACGACCGTCTCATCCGCTCTTAACCGTGAGAGATCACTGTTAAAAGTGGATAAATTTCGTAATTATAATAAATAAATATTCGTGGACATTTCACCCAGTGCCATCTAGCCCCAAAGTAAGCTAAGCATGACTTGTATCATGGGAACCAGACAACTGATATATACTTATATACTTTTTTGTAAATATGGACATATTGACACCCAAACACAGAACAAACATCTATATTCGTCATACAAGTATTTGTCCTGGGCGGGAATCGAACCCCCGACCTACAGCGCAGAAGGCAGGTCTACTACCAACTGAATAATTATGGCTGCCATAATTATTATTTAAGGAGAGATAACTGCTATTACAAAACATATCAGATATAATAAATACAGAAAGCAAATTTTCCACGAATAGATATTGGAAGTTAATCTTGTACAAACAATGATACATAATATACATGGGTAGGGTTGCGTCATTTCCGGACCAGGGCAAGTCATGATCTTATTTACTCATTTATTTATTTGTGTGTTTATTTATTAAGTACACAAACATTATTTACATTAAACAATTAAACAAAAACTCCATAACAAACAGACAGTTCTGATATATATGAAAATTAGAAGCCTTTTATTATCTATACTGACAACAATAATGTGTGGTCGTCGACTGAGGCAGCAGGTATGCGCGTTTTTTGTGCTTTAGAGAACACGTTTATCTGTCGGCGCGGCCCTGACCAAAACCTATAGATTATCGTCCCACTCATCGCTGTTATATAAAATCAGCCTGGCTTCTAACCAGCTTTGATAATCTGTATTTAGGTAATCTCGTGATAACAGGGTATTATAAAATAATAAGGGCTTATTCAGTACTGGTTAATCCTCAGATACCCTTAACATAAACATCGGGCTAATATTTTCGAGAATCTATTAAAACCTCTTAATATTTGTAATGCTATAATTATTCATTTCACTAGCTCACTCGAATCGGTGTAGTAAAATGATTAAAGTGCCCCTCTTAGAGGCTTCTTTCAAACAATTCATGTAGGTAGTTCATGTAGGTTTTCTCGTGATATATTTACCATCTAGCGCTTTGAGAATGTGGTATTGCAAACACAAGATTTAAAGTTCAAAACTAAAACAATGACCTTGAGACCGTTATTAAAATTTACACTTTTATATTTGTTGTTTGTCGTGCTGATTTAATTAGTTTAATTTTCTTTTTTCTCGTTTAATAATAAAATGTTTATAAAATTCTTAATACATTAATAATTAAATTAATTAAATATGTAAGGAAGAGCGAAACCACCTAATACAAGTATTTCATACTTAAAAGGTAGTTTCAAAATTGTTGTTATTTTTAATATTAAGTTAACGAAAATAAACATGTAGTATTTTGTATTTTTTGTGTTGGCTTATAAATTAAAAACTCAGTGTCTGTACCACTAAGCCACCTCGTGAGTAGCTTGGCTTCTAATGGGTTTACGTTGATAATGGCCATAATACATTATCACACAGCCGGGCAGGACCGCGAGTCTGCACTCAGCTCATGTCTCATGACGTAGCCACATCTACGGAACCTTTTCATCGTAAGTGGCACTCAGGAAAGAAGCTATCCCAGGGCACTTTCTTTTTAATCATCCAGCAACATAATGACAGAAGTTTTCAAAAGTTGCGAAGTAATAACTCAAGCATGTAAGATGTGAGTTGTCCGTTGGAGCTTCTAACTGTGTCTAACTTTATACTCTAAGACAATGTCGACGGGGAACTTTAAACGAGGTAGGTACTATGTAGACTTAGAAATTGTATAGCCAGGAGTGTGGGTAAGCTTGTACCGCAAATTGAAAGCACTTGTAACAATCATAGCATACTAATAAATAAATAAACCAGTAATATTATGTCTATGTACGAACGGTTTTAAGTGAAGATGAGATTTGACTTAAGTACATAAAGAGCTTTAGGAATTAACATACTTGGAAAAATTGCTAAAACTAACCTATATTATATAGTTGAAAAAAAAATATAATTCAGCAAAACATACTTAAAAATATTGCTTAAACTAAACTATATTATGTAGTTGAATAAAAAATACAATTCAGCAAATTTATCACTAAATAGCTTATAAGCCTAAAGTACCAAGCCTTCTCGAATTAAGATTATTATTCTTCTACTCCTCGCCTTAAGCTTTTGGCCTAATGAAAAAGTGCAATTAAAGCAATTAATACAACCAACTTCATTTGACGTGGGTTATGATAAAAATGACTAACGAGGTATACGCACACCTGTGCGAATAGAAAGCAAATGGCTGCAAACATTGTAAAATGAATAAATATAGGGTGCGTTGACAAAAACTTAAAATATATTCTAAAGATTCGAGGCGAATTATTACTACTACACCACACTTTTTACTACACTTCTTATTTTATGTTTCACTTGTATACAAATACCCATTATTTGTCATTTCTTTTTACCACATCATAGAATCAACATTTGACAGTTCATTATATTTAAATTTTAAAAATAAGATTTTAACGATACGTAAGAGTGAATCAACTATAATGCTGCAAACAAAAACAATTGACCACAAAAAAATATAATTTTACCGAATATATATATTTCTTTCATTTTAATATTAAATAAAAATATTGAGAATGATCTTTGTCTGGTTTTTCACACGACGAACTACTGTTGAAATTTATTGGGCTTATACCAAACTTACTTGGCATAAAGAAAGGCTAAAGTTCAAAAGTGGGTGCGCTTTCAATTCGCTGGCACTGCGCTTGTCTACCATAAAATACAAAAAACCTCCGAAAAAACACTCCGAATAAGCAGCGACCGATGTTGTATATTTGCATACTCTTATATAAGGCTCCAAATGTCCGTGTGAATTGATTATTCGGACTATTGAACTGTTAGGCGCTCGTTCGAAATCACCAGCTCACCCGTGACGCTAAATTTTCCACATTTTTAAATATTTTGTTGAAAATATCAACATTTTTGTATAAAATATTTTAAAAGTCATCTGTCAAAACTATTATGGTTAAATGATTTTACTATTAAACCTGTTAATGATTACGATTTGTATTATTACATTATTATTTATATAATTTAACAGTCCTTCAAAATTCTACCTATACATATTTATGCCACGAATAAAGATGTAAATGATATGTACTGATAACCTGGTTCTTTAGGGAAAAACAGTTCTACTTTATAAAAAAAATATCTATTCCATCCTCTCGCGAGCGGTGACAGGGCAACATTAAATATACCACAAAATATAATCGAAAAATCTGTACGTACCTTTTGAAACTGAGCACAAAAATTTCGTTACAGCAAATTTGTAATTTATTCACTCTCAGGAAACTCCCATTCTGTAAAACATAGGACAAAAATAAATAATATTGGGGACATCAACGCCATCTAGCCAAGTAAGCTAAGCCAAAGTAGACTAAGCGTAGCTTGTATCATGGGAACCAGAGAACTGATATAATACATATCAACACCCAGACACAGAACAAACACCTATGTTCGTCACACAAATAATTGTCCTGGGTGGGAATCGAACCCACGTCCTGCAGTGGCACGTGCCGAAGGCAGGAGTAGTACCAACTAAGCTTTGAGGCTAGTCGAATAAAACACTCAGCAACAATCAAAATTATTACACAATTCGCAAAGTGCAATCCATAAGTCATTCATGTGCTGAAAAATATTATAATAAAGTACGTCAATAAATATTTTTAACTGTGGTATGAAACTCTTTGTCCAAACTGCAGCGTTTGCACTGTCCCGCCAATGGCTTTCTGGCTTTCCATTGTATCCAATGGGCTCTCGGATTATCAACCTCTGGAGGTGCAAGGTACGAGAAGTAAAGCTAAATAAATAGTTGATTTACTTCGACCGATATGGGAAGTACCATTTAACTAACACGTTTTCTGGGGAAACCAGAACAATTGAGGTTAACGACAACAAAGTTAATAATATACGACACAGCTCAGTTGGTAAGAACTCTGCCCACCCAGAACAAACATTTGTGTGACGAATATAGATGTTTGTTCTGTGTCTGGGTGTTAATATGTATTATATTATGTATGTATTTAAAAAAAAGTATTCTATCAGTTGTCTAGTTCCCATAGTACAAGCTATGCTTAGTTTGGGGCTAGATGGCGCTGTGTGAATTGTTCCAGAAACAGAACAAACACATATTCTCGTCACATCGAATCGAACCGACGACCTACAGAGCAGAAGGCAGGGTTACTACCAAGTGAGCTTTGAGAGTAGACCTATGCCGAATAAAGCCATGATATCGGTCATCAATAGAAATTTATCTGACACTCAGGACTGGAGTCCTGGAGACACAGAGTATTACCAACCAAGCCAAAAGCGCCCTGGTTTATAAATGACTTACAGTCCAGTACAACGCTTCCAGGCTTAGCCCGAGGGTTAAACGCATGTATATTCGGGCGGACGACATTCAATACGTCAGCGCTTGAATCGCATCCAACACACTTAGGTTTGGCACGGAACATGCGATTTCATTTCCTGCCGTCCCCGTTGTGAAGCGATGGCGCCGCAAATGATTAGCCGACTGGTTATGTTGTACTAGCTGCGCCCCGCGGTGTTACCCGCGGAGACTAAGTAATACCACGGGAACACTGCATTTTTCTGAGATCAAAGTAGCCTATGTGTTAATCCAGGATATAAGCTGTCTTGGTACCAAATTTCATCCAAATCAATTCAACCGTTTGAGCGGGAAAGAGTAACAAACATCCATATAAACTTTCACGTTTTTAATACTAGTAGGATATTACGTGAAAGAGCCGTTTTGAACTGTAATGAATCGAATGCTTGAGACCTGTGTGGCTGTGACGCGCTGTCGCCCCAAGTGAATATTTGAATGGGTAACGCTAGCAGTTTTCAAATTTAATGAATCGTGTGAAACTAGCAGTATTGAACTGTTTGAATCAAACGCCTCTGTGTCGTGTTGTGATTTGTGATTGGCCATTGCTCATGGTAAATAGAAGATCCTTTTTGAACTTCAGTGTGTCGTTCGAAAGCCGTGAAAAGACTCTTTTGCTACTGTAATGAGATATATTTATTTTTAACTGAATATCAGCGGATAATTTAGGTATAGACCTTGCAAATGAAATTTAAAAAAAACTTATGTATAAGGTGCGCGTTGAGATATAATTATCTTTCGTCTCCGTAACTTACTTGGTACATAATACAAGATACAATAAGATAAGATAATAAGATACATACTTTATACAAGTAAGCCACCATATAGTGTACGTCATGTACGATGGCTTCAAAGTGACGATTTGATCCCTGGCCGAGGGAAACATTTCTGTGGTGAGAAAAACGTGCATGTATATGCCAACTGCGACACAGAGGATCTTAATTCAGAGGTGCGAATGTGAAACCCTTTTTAGGGAGAAAACGTTATAACCTGTGAATGACCATTCATGATTTCTTGATTTCTCAAGTGAAGTGTACACTGAAACAAGCATATTAAAGGCCAATTCGAACAGAATAAAATCAGCTATAACCTCATAACAATAGTTAAGCCGCTATAAAAGGAACATAAAACATAACCGCCAACAATTATACTGGCAATAAAACTTCAAATCACAGACAGTAATGGCCCTGTTAATGTTACTATATTCATTTAATTGAAACAGAATTTAGAATCTAAATTTATAGTAGGTCTGGTGCATATTTTCAACATTGCCAAAAAGTTTTAACTTTTATACACACGCACATTTCTAGCAGCAGTAGAACTTAAGCCAATTTCGTGCGAGGAAGTACTGACACCATACGCATTTCTGCCGCCAAGCAGTAATAAATATTTGTGGACATTTTACACAGCGCCATCTAGCCTCAAAATAAGTTAAGTAAATAACTTGTGTCATGGGAACCAGATATAATACTTGTTTGTTCTGGGTGGGAATCGAACCCACGACCTACAGTGCAGAAGACAGGGTTTATTATTTAAACATTGCATTAGACATTGTTGCTTGTTATGGCCAGAGATTTTCAGAACTTAACACTGAGCAGGCCATCTGCTCGCTCGATAAGTGTAACTCATATTTGTATGAGTTACACATATGGACAAACATGGAATAAATCCTTTGTCGAAAACTGGATCGAGCATATCATTCTGAGAAATAAAACAGACCGGAATATTTTACCACACAACGAACGAATTATATGCCGAAAGTATTTCATCTAAAATTGGCTGAAAAAACAAAGCCTTATGGAAGCCTGCTGAATAGTATATATGGAATGCCCGTGACTTCACCGATCATTGACATCCAATACCGGGTCATCACATGTGGCTTGTATGCGTTTTATGCTTAAGGAGTCACGTTTAACTATGATCTATAGTCTATGGTCAAGACTGATAAATCCTGACCATAGACTATAGATCATAGTCCTAATCATCGCTGTCAACTTAAACACAGTTCGCTTCGTCGAAACTCTTCAAAATATGTTTGTAATTTACGTTGGAAATGATCCGTGGAATTAATGTTTAACCAATGTAATCAGTTTATGATAGATCACGCATATCAATACAGGAGGATAATGGCTCATGTTCAGAACCGATCAGTTTCAACCCGTGTTTGTCCTACACTTGTTTGATCGACATCTAGTTTCGCTGTGCAAACTTAATTTCGGACGTGTAGGCGCAGAATCTGTTTCATGGGAACTGAAATTGCGTTTTGAATGAACGCTGCAATACCTAGTATACCTTTATTCATTTATAATAACCATTAAATTTATTTAAATAATATATTTTGTGCTGCTAAAAAGAAACAACTACAAAATATTTATACAAAAAAAATATGGCCGCTATTCTAGAGGTAGAGACAAAGTTCCGTCACTCAATGCTGCTAGAATTTCGCAGCTCTGCCGCGCTGGTTATTATTAACGTTACAAAAATTACAAAGAAATATGATTATAATATACAAAAAACCAATTGAGCTAACTAAAATCTGTATCCTATCTATAGACAACTGATCCACTAAAGGGTGGAACTGTGTCCAAAATTATATCGGCATTGCCTCGCTAGATGGCAGTGTTTAAAACTTTGAGCCTGGAAGGTTTCTTGATGGTGGAGTTTTAATTCTAAAGCTTTGATTATGATGGGTCCTTTGGTCCCGTCGTATGGTAACATGTACTATTATGGAATCTATAACTGACAGTAAGTGAGCGGATTGATTAGTGAGAAAACAATGACGGTGATGTGTTTAAAACTTGTCACATCTAAATTCCCGACATAAATATTTTAAAATAGTAAAAAAAAATATTTAAATATACCTAACCATATTGTATAAATTGGCCAGATCTGCGTAGCGTTCTGTATATGTCTACATATGAATATATAAAACCTACAAGCTATATTGTGTATTGTTTATAGCGGTCACGTGTAAATAAGCAAAGTCGAAGCAAAAGCCGAAAATAAAGTATACAAAGTTCCACAAACATTGGCACCCTCTCCTCAATTTTTGTGTGACGCAACAAAGCTATTCAACTGTTGTCGCAAACGCCGCATACAATATTCACATGCGAAGGAACTTTTGCCAAATTCCTGTGAGGCCAAATCCAGAATTATTGGACACCTTTTCTTTCAATTTGCAAAAGCCGAGGAGACGGGGTCGCTAGGACGATGAAAGACCGGTTACGAGCTTCGACCCCGAAAACATGCCAGGATATTTCATAAAATGTTTTGTATAATAAATTCATATAATAGTGAATTATATCAGTTAAGCTATCTATAGATCTTATTACAAGCTTTTATTTAACTTGCAATGTACTTCGCAACAGAATTTTGAACCAGTTCTTGTAGCCTGAACTGGCTGAAATTTTGTATTCAGGCATGAACCTGATGACAATCCAATATTATGGTGAGCTGGAGCTGATGCTGCTGCCATGCACCTGCAGACCACGCAACTGCTTAAAAGCTTCCAGCAGCCATATCGTTTAGGCTCGTTAGATTTGTCTTAAAAAGTACTATAGCCTTTGGTGGCATCCAGGGATAATTGATATAAGCTTGATTTGAAGAAAAAAACATTTTGTTCTTGAGGTTTATTATGTAGTGTAAATTATATTGAGGAAGACAAATCTATCGCATGTAAATGGAACCACAAATAAAGCAAACAATTGTATTAAGATTTACAAAATTGAAGTGTTAAACACCTCCAATTCTCAGATGAGTTGTAAGTGAGCAAGTTCAGCTTTATATAAACAACAGCAATTTTTCACTTACTCCAAGAATTTGTATAAAGACGTGGCAATTTATTTGACTAACTTTATAACGAGTTCACTAATAGGTACCATTAATCCTGCATCTATTCGAAACTGCACTAATTGGATGTTTGATGGGGAACCATCAATATTAAACAAGCGGCGAGTTAACGAGTAATTTGTGGTATTTTCTAGCTTATTTTTACCCGACAGGGCCAGGCTTGGCCGCAAAGGTTTATTTTTAGGATATATAATAGAATATGAGAGAAGATGAGACGTGGCCTAGTGAAACGGACCCCAATTTTAAATCCGGAAGTCTATATGGACTAATCGGTTTTTCTGTTGAAATGTATATTGTTGTTTGTAACTCGTTAAAATATGCAGAGTATCAGATTATTGTGAGAAACAGGTTAACGTTAACAGATTATAATACTAATGATAATATAACATTTCATGCAGCGCAATCTAGCCCCAAAGTAAGCTAAGCATAGCTTGTATCATGGGAACCAGACATGTGATATAATACTTATATACTTTTTGTAAATACATACATATTGACACCCAGACACAGAACAAAGAAATATAATTTGTCAAACAAATATTTGTCCTGGGTGGGAATCGAACCCTCGACCTACAGAGCAGAAGACAGGGTTACCAACTGAGCTGTGAGGCCAGTCAAATAAAATTCCAACTAAGATTAACAAATATTGCTTTGAAATAACCTACTTCAACGTAGCGCTACGGCGTAGCCTAAAGCCTACGCTTCTACATAAGTATAAATATACAGAAAAACCCTATATTCCCTCGGTTACGGCTGCAAATTGATTCATTCACCTGTGACCATTTGTTCTCGGCGTTATTCACTGTCGACCATATTTTACTTAAGGCTTTATTGACTCCTACTCAATAACTGTGGGTCAGTACGGACGTCTGAATGAAGATGTATCGCTGTGAATTGTAGTGTTGGGTGGAACTAATCTAAAACACTTTTACTGAAGTAATGCGATCAACGTAGTGCCGTGTTCCCATTAAAGGTTACTTTCAGATACTTATATTTGCTATTTACTACCTGTAAAGGTAACTTTTTTACTTGGAATGTAATTTTAGTACTTAGGTTTTAATTTGTATATATTTTACAGTTATTCTGCTTTGTGCTAAAACTATACTGTTTGAAATCGAGCCTCACAGCTGTAGGTCTGTCGCTGTAGGTCGTGGGTTCGATTCCCACCCAGGGCAAACATTTGTATGAAGAACTTAGATGATTGTTCTGTGTCTGGGTGTTAATATGTATTATATATATGTATTTACAAAAAAAAAGTATTATATCTGTTGTCTGGTTCCCATGATACAAGCAATACTTAGCTTACTTTGGGGCTAGATGGCGCTGTGTGAAATGCCCACCAATATTTATTTATTATTCATTTATATACATTGTTGTATGCCATGAAAAGATATAATAAAATAAAAAAACATCGCTAAGTCTGAAAGGCCAAAACACACAGGATGCGTGTATGCCACGCACGCACAGCGGTTTTGGCACGTATCATACAATTCATATTTTAACGCATACCCACCCGGTAGTCCTTAAAATAAATTAAGACAATATCTGTTTATGCGTGAAATATTACTGGAATAAAAATTGTTACCTATAACAACTTAGTTCTAGTGCAAATATATTTGGTGGTATCTTCCCGATCATTCGTTTTAATTAGTATCATTTGTTTTCTAGAAAAATACTTGTAAGATACTGAAGATTTCAAATGGCAATATTTCTAGAGATAAATCTCTACAAAAATCTAGGGTTTACGTCGGTTTGTGCGTGGGACAAAGCGGAGATACACACAACCCACTGGCTTTTATTTCGAAAAAACACGGACTCGTATTGAGTCAAGCTAAAGAATATAAATAAAGCGTGATATCTGTCTGAAAAACATGCTGTATTATATTTTATATGACTCCATATTTTTTTTTTTCAATTGTACTTAAGTTAAATTAAACCTAGCCCCAAAGTAAGCTAATTATAATTTGTATAATGGAAACCAGACACCTGACATATTTACTCGTATATACTTTTTCGTAAATACATCCATATAATACATATGAACACCCAGAAACCGAACCAACATCTATGTTGGTCACAGAAATGTTTGTCCTGGGTGGGAATCGAACCCACAGCGCAGAAGGCAGAGTTACTACCAATGAGCTATAAGGCCAGGTTACGCACAGATCAAGTTTCCAGACGATATGCAAAGCAATCAATTTAGTTGTGAACATTCTTAACTTTATAAACAACTAGCTGCACCCCGCGGTGATTAAGTAATCCCATGAGAACACTGCACTTTTCCGGGATCAAAGTAACCTATGTTAAACCAGGATATAAGCTGTCTTGGTACCAAATTTCATCCAAATCCATTCAGCCGTTTGAGCGTGAAAGAGTAACAAACATCCATACAAACTTTCACGTTTATAATATTAGTAGGATCTGTGTCCCTTATGTTTTCAAAGGGTAGGTATCAAGCGCAGGTGGCTGCCTCGAATGATACCACAATAACACTGAAATAAAACTAAACTATTGCGTCTGCGGGAGCAGATGCTTTGTACCTGAGGGAGGCTTTTGTGATACTATCTTAACTTGAGACATCTTATTGGTGTACTTACAGCCATTATGATTGTACAAGGCATTTAAAAAATGTATGGCTGATCCCCGAGCCATTAATTTACAGCTCAGTAAAAGGTTAAATTTTATTTTAGGCTTTAAATATACCTGTGTTTTACGTTATTTGATTTGAAACTTTCCATGATATCGAGTTTTATTCTATCTTAAAACGTAATAGTTATTGTTACAGACAGACTCTCAACCAGTCAAAAACTAAGAAATAAAAAAATCGATTCTTTGAAAACCCATTTTGACCGGAATTAGTCACAATGTTGCAATTACTTTTGTAGCGTTTGATTACATTTATAACCTAATTTAATTTGATTTCGTCTGGATGGAGAATTGACTTTCAAAATATTTTGTGACCGAAAATTAAGACAAAACACAACTGATTGTTATTGAATCCTTCATTTAAGACACTTTAACGTTTTATAAGATGTTGGTAGTTTCGTTTGTATAAGATCTGACCTGACATGATTAAGAGGTCTTGCACACGAGCTGCATTCCGACGGCATGCGTCAGAGAGACGCCGCGATGCTGACCCCAACAGCTGATAACTACCAACTGACTTACTTCTAACGGATGTTTCAACAGCCGACAGCGGCGAGTTACTCACCACATGTCATGTATACAAAAATGACAAGTTTCGAAATAACATTTGTAAGGTACATTCATTAAATTATTTTAAATGATAAATTACAAATCTTTTCATTAGAGATTTAGTACACACACTAAATCTCGGGACGGGGCGCGTTTTCTTCCGTTCCTCCCGACTCTCAACGCCCCAAGCCGAGATCCGTAGTTAAGTGGTGCCCTTGGTATCGTTGTGTAGAATTTTTAAGTTTTACCAGTTGAGAGCCGTCCGCTCTCACCAAAAGCCCGTGTAAACGCTGTCAAGGCCATCTGCGGCCAACAGGAAAAGAGTCCTTTCCATCATCGAGAACAGGATGGTTCTCGCCACTCAGTTTTAAATATTAATAATAAATGTAAGCTCTGATTTGAGCTATTTTTAGGGATCATTAATACAGAACGTTCTTGTATCATAAGAAAGTGTAATTATTTCAAAGCTTTCCAAGGCCAGTTATTAATTTCTTGAATGTTTATTCTGAATATTCATGTCCGTTTATGAACTAAATTCGTTTGAGATATTATTCAGAAACATTTTACGCTCGGCTCGTTTAGCCAGTAACTGGCTAATTAAGTGTAACAGCTTTGGTTTTCGAAGGATTGATAAAACCGAATAATATATTTATTTTTAATTATCGATTAGCCTGATATTCATTTATAAGCAGGAGCTTACAGAAACACGCCCCAGAAAGGGGGGTTCGCGGTTACGAGGATACGTTGACCCCGCCGGCGGGTCGGTGCAAAGGTACAGTGTTTTCTCTGTTGGGGGGTAACGATAGGAGTAACTTAGGATAGGCAGCCGTTATCTCATCATGAGAGTCACCAAGTATGTGTCTTGGTCTACGCAGAGAGCGCTTAGCCAGGGGATCAGCTATGATAGCCCAAATAGAGCGTAAAAGCTAAAAAAAAAAAATATCGCCCGCCGCTCGCGAATCGTTTCCTGCACCACCCCGCTTTCGCTGTTATCAGGAATGGAATTGAATACAAGCTAATGTGCGTATTATATCACTTATCACTATATCACTACACACGGTTTTTTGTAATAAATATGAAAGTTTTTCCGGCGCTATTAACAACGCTCCAAGTAACCATCCCCAATAAATCACCAATAAATAAAACTGAATCACCTAAAAACTTAATAAAGAAAAAGTGCTGAATCGTACACAATGTCCCTAAACTCGACACTAATGCGCAAAGTTGTTCGCGAACTACCGCCTACTTATCTGATTCTGTTTGCAAGCGCTGATTGCTGTTTTTTAAACGGTTTTATTTAGCTCGACCCGTACGGAATTTATTTGGGTCAAAATTAGAAATTGAAATTTAAGCACCTTCCTGTTGTCAGATTGATCTGAAATTTGGTACACACATTTAATTTAGATGACAATACAATATAATAAAATCAATAACATTATAAATCTAAGATGGCCGCCGATACAAAATGGCGGATTACATATTTTTCCTTAACTCCCTCAATATGGGTATTAAATCAAAGGGCTACACTAGTAAAACACGATGATTATGTCAAAATTTAAAATTAAAGATGGACGCCGTTCCAATATGGCGGACTAGGTACATATTTTTCCACAACCACCACAATATGGGTATCAAATCAAAGGGCTACACTAGTAAAACACGATGATTATGTCAAAATTTAAAATTCAAGATGGACGCCGTTCCAATATGGCGGACTAGGTACATATTTTTCCACAACCACCACAATATGGGTATCAAATCAAAGGGCTACACTAGTAAAACACGATGATTATGTCAAAATTTAAAATTCTAGATGGACGCCGTTCCAATATGGCGGACTAGGTACATATTTTTCCACAACCACCACAATATGGGTATCAAATAATAGGACTACACTGCAGAATACTGTCATTATGTCAAAATTTCAAACTCAAGATGGACGCTGTTACAAAATGGCGTATTAGGTGGGGGCATGATTAGTCGTGTCGAGAACAGTTGCGTCCAAGATTGTGTGACGTTAGAGGGGCAGATAAAAAAAAATACGTAATTAGATACCTCGTTAGTAAGCGGTAGCTATACCACCCAAGTTAAGGTAATAGGTTAAAACGTGCCGAGGACTGTATGGCATTAGGGTGGATAAAAATGTAATGTCGTAAGCGCTTCCCCCTCAAGATTGGGCGCATCTTGTTGTATATTAAGCCTTGTTCCTTTACTGGACCTCTGGGGAGGGGGGGGGGGGGGGTCGACCGTCAAAATGCCCCTTAATCGTGGGAACAACATGGTAACAATAAATAAAAAAGCAAACAAAAATAAAAACGAAACTGCTACACAACGAAAAAGAAGGCTCGAAAAGGCAAAAGAAAAGTATAGAACGAAACGTGCAAAGGAAAGTGAAAATAAAACCCATAGTCGACTACAGAAACGAAGAGAACGGAAAGAAGAAAAAAAGAAACACCTGAGCAACATGATACCAGGTTAATAGCACAACGTGAGAGACAAAGGCAGCTGGTAGAGTCAGAAACACCTGAGCGTCATGAGTGCAGGCTCGCATCACAACGTGACAGACGAAGAGAGCTAATAGCGTCAGAAACACCCGAGCGTCATGAGTCCAGGCTAGCATCACAACGTGACAGACAAAGAGAGTTGTTAGCATCAGAAACATCTGAGCGGCATGAGTCTAGGCTAACACCACAACGTGACAGACGAAGAGAGCTAATAGCGTCAGAAACACTTGAGCGTCATGAGTCCAGGCTAAGATTACAACGTAATAGACAAAGAGAGCTATTAGTGTCAGAAACACCTGAGCAACATGAGGCCAGGTTAACAGGACGGCGTGAGAGACGAAAGGAGTTAGAAGCTTCAGAAACACCTGAGCAACGCCACGACAGGTTAAATAACCAACGTGAGCGTGCACAGCAACGCAGAGCTGAAAATCATGTACAAGCGTTTGAAAATGCTATTAACACATCGTGTATACACGTTTGTGACATTTGCACGAAGCATTGTTATCCTAACCAAATTCATACTGTACGTTACAACACAGCTGCATTAGGATATCTACCTGCAGAACTGTCTTCAAAAACAACATTACTTTTATGTTCGCGCTGCCAAACACATGTGACCAGTAATAAAACAATAGCACCATCAAAGGCGTACTGGAATAATCTGGATCCAGGTTCAATACCAGATGAGATTCAAGCGCTGACGCAAGCAGAGCAGCAATTGCGGTGTAGAATCATCCCGTTTGTTAAAATCGTAAAATTTACTGGGCTATACGGGCAGTACCTACGGTTTCCGCGGACAAGCAGTGTTGTTTGCCCAAGATATCTTTGAGGTCAGTGAAAGATTACCTAATATGCTTCCAAGATCTTCCAGCCATGTAATAATGATGCACTGAATGAATTAAATAGAATGAGGAATATTCGGTAGACAATTTCACTAAATACTAAAAACAAGAAAATAAAAATCGGTAAAAAAACTTTTAAGTTAAACAGTTTTATTTGATGTGCACTGAAAACTACAAAATAAATAAATAGTTACTTACCTATCAACCTACGTAGGTGATCTCGGTCATTAATATCTCTGATGGTAGTGGTTGTCATAACATGAACCATGTCAGCGGCCGAAAGGCAGTTCATGAAAGAACACTAACACCAGGGTTTGCTTGGTAGGTAAACTAAGCAGCCCACACTATAACAAGTAGGTATTTTGACCTTCTAGTTCAGAAATATTTTAGTACTAGGCAGAATAGCTTTTAGGCATATTAGACTAAAATAAAAACGTGGGGCCCCTCTGAAATCATACCTATGGCATAGCATATCTTATACTTTGGTAGATCATGAGCTCGGCGCGGCGTTCGCTGGTGAAGCCGTAACGGCTGGTTATTGATGGTCAAAACCTCCAGTTACGATTATAGTAGTTTTTAGATTATAGTTAGTCGATTCAGCGGACCCTGGACTCCGGAGCTATGAGGTTTCGGATGCGACCGGGATAAACCGCTAGGATGATGATGATGACGATTATAATAAGTCGATGCAATCCACATTTAGTATAGTAGAAAGTAATACAGAAATAGTTAATGGGCCCCACGTTTTTATTTTAGTCTAATATGCCTAAAAGCTATTCTGCCTAGTACTAAAATATTTCTGAACTAGAAGGTCAAAATACCTACTTGTTATAGTGTGGGCTGCTTAGTTTACCTACCAAGCAAACCCTGGTGTTAGTGTTCTTTCATGAACTGCCTTTCGGCCGCTGACATGGTTCATGTTATGACAACCACTACCATCAGAGATATTAATGACCGAGATCACCTACGTAGGTTGATAGGTAAGTAACTATTTATTTATTTTGTAGTTTTCAGTGCACATCAAATAAAACTGTTTAACTTAAAAGTTTTTTTACCGATTTTTATATGTGTCAAGGATATGTTAACGATGAATTTCAATATTGAATGAGGCTTTAAAACTTAAACATACTTAGACACTGAAGTCAAGAAATGGTCCATCGCGTATTAAAACTGAACGTAAAAATTATATTCGCATGTGTTTTATGTCTTTTGATTAAGGCGTTTCCCTACGTAGGTCTAAATCACAACGTATTGGCCTCAAAACTTTCACGTGCCTGTAACTTAAGATATCCACACTACACAGTAAAGCGAAAGTAGTATTGCTTGTTGACAGCTATTGATAGAATGCCAGTACTTCCCCAGATAAACTTAGCACAAGATATAGGTAATGTCTAATAAAAGTGGTCAATATAACTTCATAGTCAGTATAAGTTGGTTACTTACATATGCACGTTACTTCCAATAAAACCCTGCCTGTAAGAACAGGTTATCCTGGCAAACATTTGTGTCAAGAGTTTAGTTTGTCCTCTAGGTTAGCGTATTTATATTATGTGACAAGTATCTTCTAAAGCATCCACGAAATAACTAATTACAACATCGATCCTCTATCGATCGCAAAATATTTGGTTAAATATTGCTTTCTTTCAAAGCCTTTTATCGATCATGTTTGTCACAACAGATTATGTGTGGTTATTGATAACGTGCTACCTCTACTGTATATAATAATAATATTGGTAGATTCATACAGCGCCATCTAGCCCCAAACTAAGCATAACTTGTACTATGGGAACCAGACAACTGACAGAATACACATAAACCTTTTTTTGTAAATACATACATATAAATACATATTGACACCCAGACACAGAACAAACATCTATATTTGTCACACAAATGTTTGTCCTAGGTGGGAATTGAACTGAGCCACCAACTGAGCTGTAAGGCCTGTACAATAAACTTATGGTATGTATAAAATTACGGTTTTTTTTCAAAATCTATTATGTAAACATTAATGACCCTAACGACGAAGAATTAGCAGTATTAAGAACATTTTTGGAAATATCTTAATTTCAATCGTTGTAGAATGAAGGTTATGATGTTAGTAGTAACTACCCCTAAGAGGTTGTTAGCATATTATACCCTATACATATATTTGTTGGAACCACGCAAACAGATCTTTGTTACTTTGTTGGTCTTATTAATGATGTCGCTTTGAAAAGCCACCTAAAGCATCATCCCACTTCAAATGAATAAAGCCTACCGCATTGTATGTAAAGGTGCACGTCTAGTTTATATCAACCGCTTCGTACGAAATCTACTTTTTATCTTCATGGATAGTTCAAAGGACCAGCTTATACTACTACTACGAATAGTAGAGTCACTGGTTATGTCGAACTAGTGTGGTGAAAGGATTTTAAGTGCTCTTCGAAGAGGTCAATTCATCAAATGTTTAGTTCTAGGTTATGTCGGTTCATTAGTTCATATTAGTCTATTATTTTTTGGCTTCAAATTTCTTGTATGACAAACCGCTGTAAGAGGTGGGCGTTGATGCCTGCGACACAGTTTTATTACTTCTGCAGACATCATCGTTTATTGTAATCCACTGTTTTGTTCCCATAATATTTTGATTTTGATTAAAAACCCCTAATTAGTGCCTAGTGAAAGAGATTCAGTTTGGTCAGAAAGTATTTACTAATGCCGTTGATAGGTACGAGTGTAGAGGACGTACCGCAAAGACAAATCTGAATGCTCCATTCCAAATCGTACTTATTTAGTCGACGTGTATATTTAACGTAGTACTTGTCAAAAGACTGACGAGCTAATTAAGTGCAGTTGACAGCAAAATGCATGTGCAATGGTGATGTATCTGAAGCTATTTTTCACATTCTAATTACTGTTCTTTACAAGCCTATTCATTAACAGTGTTACCAATCGTGTTCTCTAAACAGTGCCTCATAATTAGTAGCATCAGTACTTCTGCCAAGTTTGGCTGGAGAAGTACTGTCACTTCAGTGTTTTTCGTAGCCATGTAGATGTTTATGACTGGCCTCACAGCTTACTTGGTAACTCTGGCTTTTGCGCTGTTGGCCGTGGAGCTGTTTTAGATATTATTTTTTATTTTCCCATAAGCTCTGAAAAGCTTGATTCCCTGTGAAGTGGGTGTGGTTCAAAAAGCACCCCATACCAGCCCCACATCCAAAACAACATAACGTCATTTAAAATTCATTTCACTTCCCACACCCTATGGCTATTCGCTTCGGAGTATTTTATCATAGCAACGACACGACACGAAGTAAAATAATTCATTTTGACTTAGGATGTTTTGTTCGCTTTAAATTTCTTTTCCAGATACAATATTGCGTGTGTTTTTTTAATAGCTGAAACCTTTAGATATTATTATACATTTTGGCTCTCTAATACTACTACCACAAGCGAAGCGAATGTCAAATGAAATATGGCCTGTGACACTCTAATGCTTAAATTAGGCCGGGCCTGTATCACAGGCTTTTGTACCTTCCGAATTTAGTTACATTTTATATCTCGTACCTATACGTTAAGAGCTCAACTCTAAATTGAGCTTCTTTTTCAATGATCTTTGAAACAAAGTAACATTTGAGTCTGTTCCGCTACGAAACATAACGTAGGTATAAATCAAAGCAAAATCTATTTATTAAACAAAATAATTCGCAGATTTGGAGTAAACATCTACAATGATCATTAAAATATCACCCTCCTATTAATTTTAACGAATTTGAAGTTAATTTCTCATCGTAACTAACCTCATGAATGACAAACAAAGTATTAAATTAATTTTCCTTTGTATCGTCAACAGTCATAACAATATAAGTGGCATTTGATCTTAGTTTCCATATTTGAACATCTTGCCGAAAAAAAATAAGATATTTTGACGAACAGTAAAATGTGGGTCCGATATCGTATCGGGATTAGGGGATCGTGTCGTATGGTATCGTGTTTAGTGCGCGCCTCCTGGCCGGCGTAAATGCCTTCTAATCATGCGGTTTGAGTGCGTACAATCGCCAAGTGGCTTTTACAACATCAAAGGCGCCCCGTAATCCCCCGAAGGAATGGAGACCCGAAAATTATTTATTAGTTGCCAGAAATGAGTTTTATGATTTCCGACTCTCTTGATGCAGAGACACCGCAACTGTGGCGGCTTTGTGGTGGCTTTAAGATTTCCGTAATTAAAGCGCTTTCATGTTTTATCTTCATACTTGTTTTAATATAGGTCGCGATTTTTGCCTCCACTTTGGCTTTACAGATGTGAAAACAATGTTGTTTGTCTAGACGTTAATAACATGATCTATAACGCGCTGTAAAAGAAAAAAAAGTAAAAAAGAAAACAAATTAAAAAAATGTCAAATAAAAAAATTGTGTTAATTACACACAGTGCCATTTAGCCCCAAAGTAAGCTAAGCATAGCTTTTATCATTAACCAGACAACTGATAAAACATTTAGATATTTTATTATGAAAGTAAAATGTAGTACATATTAACACCCAGATACAGAACAAATATCTATGTTCATCACACAATGTCCTAGGTGAGAATCGAACCCATGACCTGCAAGGCAGAAGACAGGGTTGACTTGAATTACCCGTGCATTTCAACTTGTATGTTGTTTTTCTGAAACAAAAATTAATATATGGTTAGGTGATTTTATAATGATATGCCTTGACCTTGAAAATAATCGCATTTACAAATCCACAGCTTCAAATAGAGTAACATTCAGTACACAGATTTACTCAGAAATATCCATTCTTAGATTTCCAAATATTCAGTCTCATTTTCTATCTTGAAGAAAAATATTAAGGCGGAAGAGGATTTTGAAACAAAAATATTCATAATTCCTAAAGAGAAAATCTTTTTATTAACAGACTTCAGAAAAAGGAAGAGGTTCGCCATTCGGTTGTTTTTGTATGTTTGTTACCTCAGAACCGTCATTTGTTTGGGATAGAATGTTTGGTTTATAAATCAAAATAACTGGAAAAAAATTGTCATCCAATTACGAGTCACGAGGAACCACTGTCGTTCATTGGCGAAGAAGTCGGTTTTTCGTTTTGCAGCGCAAGTTAATTATTTTACAAGTATTTTATAAGTAATGAAGAGGTGGCTTTTTTAGTTGGCAGTAAAGTCGGCTTACGATGTGAAGGTCGTGGGTTTGAAATCTATAATGAGCCTAACCTTCCTGATAAGAAAGCCCTGCCTGTCTAATCTGTCGGTGCACATAACGTTGTTTCGGTAGATTCAATTGAAAACTAGTTCCCAATCCAGGCTTTGCTTGACGTCACCATCGTCAACATAATCGCTTATCATCACACAATCAAATTCTATTTTATATCTATTTCTGGTGGGCCATCTGCCCGCTAGACCAGATTATGCTTATACTACAATACGACAAGCAATACGACTTGGGTGCTCCCCTACTTAGGAACAGAAGAAATAAAAGTTATTACACATATTCAACTGACCATAACACTGATATGCACTCACCATTCACCTCCTTCAACTTTACAATTTTATCGATAGCCACAGAGCCCATATTCCACAACTCTCTCGCTATCAAATTCATTATAGTCTTGTTTGAATAAACGAAATCCATCGCCTTTCCGACAAGTTTGTCCGAAGTACTCATTCCATCGTTTTCGATTTTCTTCATCTGCGTTTTTAAATCCGCCAGGGTTTTATAGGATTCTGTCCACTGGATGAAAATAAATATGAATAGTAAGAATGTCCGTCGTAACATTGTGAGGACTGGCACTCGAATGGATCCGATGAGTCGAGGAGTAATAATATAGGGCAATGAGGTAGTGGTAAGAACATTGCACCCGTTAGGTAAACAGATTGAAGGTTTTTCGATCCAAGAATCCAGTAAATTAAAAAAAACATATTAAAATATATCATAGTGTATGTAATGGAATACTGGAATACTGTACTTTTTTTTTTAATATTTCATAAAACTTTTAGTAATTTTCGAAAGACGTTATTGGGTTCACCACCACGAAAGCTACATATTATGAAAATAATAAAATAGTATAATCTTCTATAAAATCTATAAAATGTAATTTAAATAAACATTACTTACTACACTTAAAGTTTATTTAAAAATACTTTTTTAATTAAAAGTTCCATGTAAGTAATTCCAAGATGTTGATATTCTCGTATTATGCTTTTTAATTAAAAGTTCCAAGTAAGTAATTCCAAGAAGTTGATATTCTTGTATTAAGAAATGCATTTATTATGTTGCGAGAAAACTCAGCTACGTTTACTTACGCTCGACAATGTAGATACTACTATCAACTGTCGTTTGCACTCTAAGACTTCTTACAGAGAAACGAGTATTACTTCATGGTATTGTGTATTCTTTGCTAGATAGAAACTGAGATCGGATTCAAAGATTACAAACAATTATACAAGAAATACCTGGAAACTTTTCATGAATTTAAAAATGAACTCATTATTTGAAATATCGCTTGTGTTAATCCAGGATACACACACGCACATACACACCCACACACACCCACACACACACACACACACACACACACACACACACACACTCACACAAACACACACACACAGACACACACACACACACAAACACACACACACACACACACACACAAAATTCACCTTTATAATGTTAGTGTGAGGCACAAGTTTACATTCGGGTTAACATTTTGATAATCCGTTGTACGTTTATTGCTAATAAACACTTCAATAAGCCAGTAAGTGCCATGCCAAACAATGAAAACATACAAACTCTTCGTAACAGACAGAACCCGTACTAATTAAAAGACTGCTAATTCCCGCTGGACTCATCGCCAATCAAACAATAGTGAAAACTACAATATTTGCATCGCACCTTAGTTATAACAAGTTTTCCATTCAGGGAATAGAACCCACTCATAAATACTTACCACTTTCAATATCAGAGCAAAGGGGAAAATAGCATCCCACGTTCCCTAGTCAAATTTAAAAGTGGCACCTTGGAGGATCAGTTTGTCAGGGCACGAATGTGTTAAGAAATTCAATATTATGTTATTTTAATACTGAAGCTGCCCTCTGTTGGGATCGCGGGACCTCGTTTGAACGTCAAATGATGGTATTTGGGAATAGATTTGCAGCAGAAAAATAATCCACAAAAAGTATTTCACTATTATAATATTTGTCACAAATATTTCTCACCAGGTTTCTATTTGTGACAAACCAATCACAGAAAAAAAACACCAAATTACGATTCTCTAATAACCGATGATAAAAGTCAAATAACATCTATTGAATAGACGTAATCGAAAAATAGGGTCACGATTTCCGATATTATATCTTTGAAACGCTATCATCATTCCAATAAATACACGAAAGGGTCCCGTTTCACAAAAGGCTCTGGCGGTCAGTAATCTTCAGTCTGCTTCTCTTTACACTTGTAACTTGAAACAGGTTCAATAACTTAAACTTTAAAGTAGATACATTAATTATATAGTACCTTCACTTACCACACATAAAAAAAGATTATCCCAATATGTGAGGAAAGTTCGACAGCCTACTAATAAATAAATATTGGACATTTCACACAGCGCCGTCTAGCCCCAAAGTAAGGTAAGCATAGTTTGTATCATGGGAAACAGAAAATTGATATAAATCTTATATACTTTTTGTCAATACATATATACACAATACATATTAACACCCAGACAGAACAAATATCTATGTTCGTCACATAAATTGTTGTCCCAGGTGAGAATCTACCCTCAACCTACAGCGCAGGAGGCAAGGTTGAAAAAAGCAACGAAAGTGGAGTGAAAAAGGAATGAATAAACTGGCATTTTGGAAAGCTAGATGGTGAAATAAAGAATAGAATAGTACTCGCAATTAATCAATGGGTCTTATTATATGGACGTTATATTTATTATAGTTATTTACCGGTTATAAGAAGATTCTAATATCTCGTTTTACAAGTAAAGCATACTACCTATTAAAAAACTATAATCCTTTAGAAATGCTTTCATAATCAAATTTTAAATTACCTCTCAATCGTTATTTTAGATATTAAGATTCCGTATCTTCCTAAATATTAAGTATTTCATGAAACCGACCACTGATTCCACAAGGGAAAACTGAAAAAAAGAAATTTCACCAGAATGCTGGAAATTCTCATTTAAATACCATTATGATGTCGAACGTTTCTGCCAATTTTTATGAAGATATTACTTTTTACAACGGTTGTCGGCCGGTCTTAATTTTCGGTGGAGTGCAGATGGCGTAAGAATTCGTTATAATGTTCATGAGAGTTTCAATTTAGGTTGCTAAGAAAACTCAAAAACAATTACAAGCATCCAGCGGCAGTTTTGATTAGCAAATATATCATATACTAACTAATGACTCGCTCCGGCTTCACACAGGTGAAAGTTTTCAAGGTGAACGGTTTTACTGTCTAAATCAAAACATCTACAAAGTTCAGCCAATTGTATGACGTATTTACAAATTATCATAAACACAACATTTCTTTGAATCAGCCTTTTAATTACTGAGAAACTAATCAAAAAATATTTACAGTAAGGTTCAGAATTTATGTTATAAAAAGATTTTCCTGATAGAAAAACACAACGAAAACGATAATTTGTAATAATGAAGTGAGATGACGATATAATAGACACCATAATTACAAGAAAACGCCAAATAATTCGAATTAGTGGAGTTAGCAAAAGCAATTAGAAGCAGCAATAAAAAAATTGTTACATCCTAGATATGCGCTCTGACCTCACACTTTTCCTTTCAAGATTTTTCTGACACGTGGGTATCAGAAGTAAGAGAACAGACAACCATTGGCACAAACAGAGCTGTATGTAACAAATATTTCCAGAACTGTCGCGGCTGTAACCGAAGTACTTACGGGATATATAGCCTCAATCAGTTGCTTAAACTATTATTTCACTGAGATCATTAAAAAGTGATACCAAAATTCATTACAAACAAACATTTTGAGAGTAAACATAAGCATTATGACCCTATCCTTTGGCCACTGATGCTTTCAGTCCACACTGAGTTGTTAATTTGACAGTAACATGACTTGGCACATGAAAAATGTCGCGTGCCTTTAATTGCACCACTATCCATACTCTTCAAACCGGAACATGAAACTGCTAGGTGACAGAAATAAGTACAGTAAAGACGTACTTCTCCAGATGATAGATATTTAATTCTACTGCTACTAAATGTTCACAACTAGTTTTCGCTCGCGGATTCTTCTACCCGAGTAGTATGTTAGACACAGCGGTACGAGTAGCACGAAGTTTTTGATGTGAAACATCTATAGCCGCACGTAAAACCTATTTCTGGCGTGGCGACGCGTCGCCACGGCATGCGTTGCATATTACTTTTACAAAATAATGTCGATGTTTCACATCTGGCAGGCGTCCTGTGACGGCTAACATTTTTTTTGTTTAATCGATCATTATGACTATATTATTGTGACCTGAGAGACTTATTTCTCTATTTCCTCCCATGCAACAACGCAATAATGCATTTTCTTTATCCTTTTCTTCTCCCTCTAGAACAGCTTCCTCTCATAATTTTTTACTTTATTCTCTTCCCTTTTCTTCTCCTCATAGTTCTGTCCCCCATGTCCTTCCATTTGTCTTCTTCTTCTTCTTCTTCACCATCCGTTTCTCATTTTTTCATTTCTTCCTCCTCTTAATCTCTCCTTCCAATCTTCCGACCAGAGGAGTCCTCTGGTTGAGTGTTTCGCTATGAACTGAATCGAATAACGAATTACACAGTTACTTTCTTCCATACTGAATTCACCCCTTCTTTTTAATGTGTATTACCCTAAAACAAAATTTCATCGAAACAGATTTGATAGCTTGAGCTTGAACGGGTAACAAATAGACAGACTCGTTTCCCATTTATAAGAGAAGTTGGGATCATAACGAGTTCCGATTTTGCCACTCACAATGAGGGTTGCTTAATTGAAATAGCGATACAAGGTCTAAATGAAATGCCGAGGCGCGAAAATCAATCTATTTTTCAAAGCGTTTCGCAGTCTTTTAGCCACCCCTGTTTGTTGGGTAGAGTTGGCAGATAAAATTTTATATATACTGCTTTTATCCGGCTAAAAATCCTACCTTAAAAATATGTTCCGGGTCTAAATTTTACTGCCATAATTTAAAAACAAAAGTAATTTATATAATGGTGACTCTCCGGAAATCCTATTAACAGTTGCAGTACCTACTGAATAAAAACTGTTAGTGCCCATTAAAACTAACCTTAATTAAGATTTACGTATATCTTTCCCGTGTGATTGAAGAGAGAGATCCTGACAGTAGAGATTTCTAAACCTATTTGTTAGGTCTAGAAATCTCTATTGTCTAGGTAAGTTAAGTGATTCATATCAGGTTTGTGATATGTTTCTATTCTAATCTATTTGTGATCGTGTACTATCCTTTCAAAAATTGTCTTTGGACGCCGTGTTTGACAGATGCTAAGTTTCACATTATTAGTCTTCTTCAAGGAGAGAAAGAGGTAGGCAAACAGTGTTAAAGCTGTCAACAGATTCACCGTTATATTGATAATAGTTGACCGTGCGATGTCTTGTATAAGCTTTAAGTGCACTCAATAAAGTGATAAATTTTTTAAGTTTGTATAAAGGAGGTAATCTCTAAAACAACTGATCCTATTCTGTAAATTCTTACAATACTAATAATAATAGTGGTGGAAATTTCACACAGCGCCATCTAGCCCCAAAGTAAGCTAAGCATAGCTGTATTATGGGAACCAGGCAACAGACATAATACTTGTATACTTTTTTTTGTAAATATATACATACATTATAATACATATTAACACCCAGACACAGAAAATACATCTATGTTCGTCATACAAAATTTGTCCTGGTTGGGAATCGAACCCACGACCTACAGCGCCGAAGCCTTACTACCAACTGAGCTATATGGCCAGTCTTACAGAAAATACGCGACTTGTTTTACAATTTGTATTTACCCGGCAACAACTCTACGTGGGTACTGTTTCGCGCACAGTCAATAGCTAAAATTTGATTAGCTCCCCTCGGCGTTCTCCTTGCTTTTCCTCCAGGCAGCGATACTTGAAATTGAAAACTCTTATCGAACTTATTCACCTTTGAGCCTTTATAGGCTACCTAAGAAAAGCTACTTACTTATTTATACTGATAAACAGGTTTTATCTAAACTCTAAGATCTCTAAGTTTTTGGTAAAAATGTGGAAATATTTGTTTTCTGACCAATGTTTATTTAATGATAATAGTATATTTTTTACTGCACACTATGAATCAGATGTCTCGGTTCTCTCTTGCTATGTAAAAGCGGCGCTGCACAAGATAACAGTGGGGTGCACACGGGTATCAGGAATAACGGATAACGGAATAACGGCCTACGTACACCCTTATGTCATCTATGAAATAATAGGCACAATAGAACATTGAACATTGAACTTTCATGTTTCAGGATCCGGTGCAATACAATGATATTTGTTTCTTGCCATATAGTTAAAAGTGTCGGTATGAGACATAAGGATATACGAAAAATTGCAGATATACAATAAAATTGTATGCAGATCCTTGGTCCTGTACCTGTGACTCTTGCAGTAACTTTCAATCGGCTGCTCCAAACACTACGATACGCTCACGGTGTTTTTTCTTTCCATATCCGTTAACTTTTCTTTATTATTTAACCGCTAAATGGACTCCACAGTAACAGTAGGCGGCTTCAGTTACTTCTGCAGAGAGCAAAGGTTATCTGTAAGATATAGCTTTATAGCGACTAGCCTCACAGCGCAAAAGGCAGGGTTACTACCACGTAACCCTGTCTTTTGCGCTGTAGGTCATAGGTCAAATTTCGGCAAAAGGAGCAGAGTAGATACATCTAAATGAAATTGCAGGCGCATGAGACGTATCATCCCCGTTTAGGGGTGATGGACGCAACGCAATTTTGCGAATCGATGCGACTTGAGTCATCTCATACTCTGGTGGAGAGGGCTTGAGTCTTACTGTTGTTGTCCATGGGCGGCGGTTACCACTTTACATCAGGTGGGCCATCAGCTCGTTCTATCACCTACATCACATAAAAAAACTCACTTACACAAGAATAAATTTTGAGTCACAGTTTTATAAACAAATGTTAAGTGAGTTTTCTAGGCGAATGTATTTATTGATTCATGTTTTGTTAATTAAGAAAAGCATTATAGTCACATTAACAATTGCTTATCTGAATTTACATCATTTTTAATCATCAAAAATAATTTCAAAAATACAGTAACAAGCATAACACCTATCTACTTTCATATAAAATGTGGGTGTTACTGTCGTTTCACTCCGTTAATTAGAGAGATCTTATAAAAATACTTTCGCCAAGTAGACTCTTTGATGAAAACTCAGAAAAACACCCCGCAACGATAAAGGAGTTTTTAATTAGAGACTCCAGATGTCAAATAACCTTCAGTGGGGTGTTGTAACTGCCTACTCCATAAGGCGTAAGCGTTTGAAGTCTGGCTCGTCGGCGGCGGCGACGCACCTACTGAGTGCCACTCAGACATCAAAGGCATCGCGCTAAGATGGGTTGCGAGTCTGCGCCACAGTTTTTCAGATATGCAGGTAGATACGTAGAAAGCACGGTGGAAATCTTTCTCAGAATCTAGCTTTGGGAAAACTGCCGACGTTGAAATAGTTAGTGCTACGTACTTCGTATTTCTCTTCATATGATTATTGATATAGTACAAATTACAACATTTTTAGGAGTCAATGTAGAACATGTCATATTATTAAATGTAACAAAAGTTTATATAATAATTGAAAAGCAAACAAATCCATTGATAAATAAAAAAACATTAATCAGTAAATGGAGATCGTCAAGTTATCTGAAGTATACAGACTCTATACAAAGACTACCTGAGCGGTACCCAAAAGAATACTTCCGAGAAAGGATTACTCACATCCAAGTTTAATTTTCTTGATGTCTCCGTATATTCCAGTGAATTGTTGATTGAAATACAATCCAAGGTCCAAGGGTACGTGAGTACCTGACTCATGTACTCTTGGACCGTGTAATTTTTATCTGCTCTATTTTCAGTTCACTTTACGGTCTCAAAATTAGAATCGAAAATTTTAGACATGTAACATCTACTGATCCGGCTGAGCAATCATGGTGGATTAAATCCATATCACTCTTATATGCTGCCAGTAGGCCGTTGTCTTTAGTTGACAATAGTAAAAGTTAGGAAGGCTTTTTTATTTACAATCTAAGATGAAGGATCAAGCCGATGGTTCACCGGATTATGAGAACAAGTCGCGGGGTATTGTGTCCATCGCTCTACTACTACTACTCGTGACACTGATGAAAGGATTAAGGCTTCTTTCGTTCACTTGAAGTATGTCTTTTGGTTCCTGGAGATGTCGGTTTCCTCACGATATTTTTCTTCCACACTTTGGAAATTGCGCCTATCATATCATTATTTTTAATGTGAAAAGTCTCTTTAGTTCAAGTCGGGATTTGAACCAGCGACCACCGGATTGGATTTCAGGGTCTGTACCGCTGGGCCACTTCGCTCTCACGTCACTGTGAAACATGAAGATGGAATATATCGTGCTTCCTTAACTTCACCCGCAACCCACTATCAAACCGGATCACAGTAACGCTGTGTTAACTTACTGTGCTGTGTTACTGCTTAGTCACAAATTATACCAATTTGTGACTAAGTGTGGCAGTACTTTCCCGGCCAAATATAATAATAATAATAATATTGGTGGACATTTCACATGCCTTTCATGCATTTCACGCGCCATCTAGCCCCAAAGTAAGCTAAGCACAGCTTGCATCATGGGAACCATACAACTGATATAATACTTATATACTTTTTTTTGTAAATATATACATATAATACATAATAACACCCAGATACAGAACAAACATCTATATTCGTCACACAAATGTTTGTCCTGGTTGGGAATCGAACCCACGACCTACAGTTCAGAAGGCAGACTTACTAACCAACTGAGCCACAAAAACAACAAATACAACAAAGGGTTCTCTTACTAAACTTCTAGGTAGAAGTATATTATGTTAAGATTGCCGTAGCAGTCTCAATACTCCATAGATTTATTGCTTCACATAATATTTATAGCTTAACTGTTTGTTTACATCAAGAGTTACATATTATAGAGGCAGGCCGAGGTTTTCTAGATAAATACAGGTACTTAAAATATAATCATAGAAATTCTCATAATAATATATAATGTACGTATGAAATATAGAATTTTGTTTCAAGCAAATTTACATTTAAAAAAAATATATTATTTTATTACATTTACTGATTACATACGAATGATTATGGATTTCTGTGGTCAGTTGTTTTATTTTATTCGAAATTAAATAACCAATTGTGCATTTCTGTTTCTACTTTTTATTTCTGATTAATTTAATTTAAAAATGTAATTGTTTACTTAAGGTGTTATGCACAAGATTTTATCCATCTTAATCTAAATAAATAAATGAATTCATTTTGAATTATATCAGTTGGACACAGGTCTCACCCATTGCGCACCAAGCATCTTCGGCTATCCGCATACAATTGAACCAAAAATCTATTTACTGGAGTGGAAATTCATATCCTACGCGTAAGGATGAAAACTTTGCCATGACAATGTTCCAGCCATGCGTCATATCCATGGTTTCAACAGCAGGCTGTTAATCATGAAAGTTACACCGCGAACTGAAGCCTCGACATACGATGAGCGTTCATTCAAACTTCGTACTTTAGTCGCAGGCAACGACTAATAGCGATCGACGACACCCCAATTGACGTAGCACTAAGGCTGATTATCGTCTGCCCCGGGCGAAATCACTCGGGTCTTTCGGCCGTCTTGTTAATAGAGTACGTGTAGCTAGTTCATATGTTATAAAATAATAGTTTTTGAGTTAAGAATGTTTGTTTATTAAGAACAAGAAAGCTTTGTTTTTTTTACTTGATTCAATTACGGAACGAGCCGACGGACCACCTGGTGTTAAGTGGTAACCTCAGCCAATAACACGGTGCGACTTGGGTCCTACTAGGTACGACAAAACCCAAATCGCGTCGTATGCACCCGTAACTTTGAGACGTGTTGATGGAATGTCTCATGTGCCTGTAATTTGACCGGAAACCAAACCTTTTAATCCGGAACACAGTAACGTGAATGTGTTACTGCTTGGCGGCAGAAATGGGTATGGTGTACTTCCCAGGACGACCTTGGCGAGAGTTCTACTGCTCTAGAATGATGATGCTGTGAATTGCTGTTTCATAGCGAAGTAACCAGCATATCATTACCACAATGACAGCAATAAACACGGTTCCTCCTACATTAAAATATAAATGACAACAATTGGGGTCGACGTGAAGGGAACAGTTGCAACTCATTGGAATTTCGCCCTTCAAATGATCAATTTCATTATACGGCGTAACTAATGCCAATCGAAATAATATAAACAATAAAAATTTATTTATCGGAAATATAGTATTCCATTTGATTCATGGTTTATTTGTCATGAAATGTATGGTTAATCTATTCTAAATAGATATTTTTTATGAATAGCAAATTATGAAGAAACATTTTGGTATATACTCCATTTGGGACTAGATGTATTTGAATAAGTTGTTTTTCATAGAAATGTGATTTACATTTATTACTTCGCTCGGATAATACCCTCGTAAAAACGTTTCTTGGCGTGTCTTTCATAGATAGTTATTGTTTTCATATATATTATACATATATACAAGCTATACTTAGCTTACTTTGGAGCTAGATGGCGCTGTGTGAAATGTCCACCATTATTATTATTATTATTACATTTCATAAGTATCTACTTTTACTATATTTAGTATGTACAAGTTTTTGTATGATTTACAAATAGATAGTGTTTATACATATATTATTATATGATATTTTTTTTATAAAACCACTTTTACTTTATATTTTACATACGTGTACTATATAAGATAATAATAATTAGAAAATATGGCAGCAACTCTTTAGTTTTTAAACAATATTTCAATAAAATATATATAAACACACTTAACTGCTACTTGGTACGAATCACTTATGTATTGTTTAAGAATCACTTAAACAAACCTGCTAAGAATGAAGCCACAAATTTATAGGTGCTTAGTCAATAATTCGCTCTAAGGTTGTATTCAAATTATTGTAATAATTCACAACTTCGAAGAAAAATATTTTTCCGTGTCACAATTTCCGTTTACCGCTAAAACCCATTAAAACTTTGACAATAGGGCCTAACCAAGCTTCAAATTATCTTTTACCTATCTTTCGTCATAAAACCTCTTAAGACATATTTGTGAAATTATTTTTGACAATGATCAAGAAAAATCCTGTGATGGCAATAATACAAGAGATAAAAAGGTTCCTTTCTCACTATACTCCAAAATATGCAGATAAAGCTTTATGACATAGTATACTTAGCAACAGTGCTTTAACTGCAACCGACATTATATTGCCTCGCGCAAAACGCATGAAGCGAGCAAATCATTAACCGAATTCAGGAGCAAGCTATCAAAATACCTATAGATACAGAGAATGTAGGCGCACATTGTGGCTTACATTATTATGAGACCCTAATTTTACAGTTAATAAAAGCACTGACAGATCCGACTTTTCTATCCTGAACGTTCAATAAACAGAAGATATTATTTTCCTGAGATAGGTGAAATATAATAAAACGTATGAAGCGAGCAAATCATTAACCGAATTCAGGAGCAAGCTATCAAAATACCTATAGATACAGAGAATGTAGACGCACATTGTGGCTTACACTATTATGAGACCCTAATTTTACAGTTAATAAAAGCACTGACAGATCCGACTTTTCTATCCTGAACGTTCAATAAACAGAAGATATTATTTTCCTGAGATAGGTGAAATAAAATAAAATCACGATATTTTCACATTTGAGGAAAGTCTCCTTAATTTGGACGGGTAAGAAAAGAAATCGTCGTCACCATTACGAGCAACACCCGTTAAATGTTATTCAAGCATTTTCACGTAGGAATAAATTAAAACAACAGATTGCAAGCCGATTATCACGTTTAAAAACGTGACCTAAAAATTCTCTGAATTAGCAATAAATTGTCTTATCTTGTACCCAAATTTTGGTAAATGCGATGATTGTTACGATATTCATTCTGTATACTATTGTACTGTGACATTTACTACGTGCTAATGACCCTCACAAATTACTAAAAACTGCTTTTTCAAGCTATTTAAACGTTATTTTATAGCCTCTCCTGCGGTTTACAACGTTTCACAGCAAATAATATGGCATAACATGAATCACAGTGTACAATTATTACTCAAACTGTGTACAGCTCGTAAACGAAACGTGTAGTCAGCTTATTTGTGCACAAGCTCAATTTTGTGCACAAAGCAGCAACTCCTTTGATAATTAGAGAAACGTTCACAAAATTCGTAGACGGGTGACATGCAAAATGATAGGTAGCAGTTTTTAATATTTAGTGCATTCGGTCTTCATATCTTGAATTGTCATACATGAATGTCTAGCTATTTGTAACAAACCTGTTGGAACCTAGCTGTAATACCTAGCTCTATATACTGCTATTACTATCTCGGAAGCGGTGGCTACCTGCCTTGCACCGGGAGCCAGACAATTGCTGAAACCACACACACACGCTCCATTATTTGACTGGCCTCACAGCTCAGTTGGTGTAACTCTGCCTCTGCGCTGTAGGTCGTGGATTCGATTCCCACCCAAGACAAATATTTGTGTGACGATATAGATGTTTGTTCTGTGTCTGGGTATCAATATGTATTATATGTATGTATTTACAAAAAAGTATATAAGTATTATATCAGTTGTCTGGTTCTCATGATACAAGCTAGCTTAGCTTTGGGGCTAAATGGCGCTGTGTGAAATTTCCACCAATATTATTTTATTTATTTATTATTGTCGCGAACATCAAACCTCAGTTTCATCTACAATCTTAAAATCAGAATAAACATATTTATAAAAAAAAACAGTCTGAAGACAAAAGCTGCTCAAATATGAACGAAAACAGATCCAGCATAATTAGAGACACAAATTTCACAGGATTCTCTGGTATTTTGGGTCAGCAAGTACAAATTGAGGGGTCAAGTTAAATTGGCTACTCTTGTCAGGGATTTGCTTCAAATTAGAGGGAAATCGCAATTTGACTTAGCAATCAGAAGATCAAAAGCACCAAACTGGACCAGTTGTGACTAAACGATATTTGGCACGTGACATATCTGCCGCAGGCTGGAGGCTTTGGTAACAATCCCTACTGTAAAATTATACCATTGTTTTATACTAATCCGATAAAGTTCAGCCACAGATAATACAGTTAAACAGTTAAAGATAACCAGTGGACAGCTGAGAGATCAAACTTCTTTACGAAATGTATACTGTTTCTATTTAAACTATTTATTGTGTTTCTCCTTGCATTCGTACGCCACCGAAGCGTTGAGCTGAAAATCAGCGCTGTAACCTGTTGCAGCACATGCTGAGCTCAGGGCTTTTCACACAGTCCTGTACGCGACAGGGTTCCACATACTTTTTGTTTTATTATATGTTTTTTTTTTATAAATAAAATTACAAGATTTCTTATCAAATATCATAATATTTTATAAAAAGTAGATATTTTGATTATTTTGCTCAATCATTATATTTTCAGAATCATAGCGTATGGGGTCTTTTGTAAGGGACTTTAGATAATTATTGCGTAAATAATAATGAAGTACCTTCCCTAAAATTACCATCGTCAATATCAATAATTTCCTCCTCATTATAAGAAGCATCAATGCCTTTGCATAATTAATACCAACCGGGAAACAATTTGCTCAAGAGACACATCTTTATCCGCTCAAAGAAAATTCCCTTTAATCCATACCCATCAGCTCAGACCATTAATATTTATACAATTCCCTGGTCGTTGTTGAAAGCTTATTAAAATTCATCTTGAAAGCCCCGGACTAAATTTGATTTGATTACACTTGTTATTAAAAGCTATTTTCTATTCAACTGCTTGCTTTACCGAAAATATCGTTGCACATATACCTATTATAAATTCACCCCACGGGAACAGTTCATTTTTCCAGGATAAAAGTAGCCTATGTGCCTATATGTGACTATAATCTATCTCTGTGCTAAATTTCATCCAAATCCATTCAGCCGTTCTGTATTGATTGAGTAACAAACATCGAAAAATTCGCATTTATAATATTAGTAAGGTAAAGATTGGTTAAAGTTATATATTGATGTTTCAAAATGAACTAAATGAAGTTTATTTGCCACAAGGTGTGGTTTCGAAGTAACAAAATATCCACAAAAGTTTCACAAACTTCGCCGGCAAGCAAAAAGTAAAATATTGCATCATTTTTTTTTGTGTACAAGTTTTTTTTTATATGTATCAATTGATGGTTCATCTAATGACAGCAGGACCTTTCAAACTTAAGTACGACAATACGTAATTTCACCTACACTTACCCACACCGTTCGAAATGGCACAGCATCAGTGCACTTATGTTTGTGCGCAGAAATAGGTATGTTGGCAGTAATTACTTCCCGGGCTGTAACATAATTTATACATAGAAGCGATTAATTTTCGAACAAAATTTATTAAATAAACAGTAAAAAGAAGTGAAAATATGGCCACACACAACCACTACACTTGAACTGACAGTTCATAGTGGCATAATATCCAGTCCAAATTGAAATTGCTGACCAAGTATGATGGCAGACTGTTTGAGGTCACCTTGTTAGCTCTACAGGAACTGCAGTTCGGTGTCCCATTCAGCACGACAGCAAAATGGCTGAATGGACACGTTTCTTCGACAATCGGTTAATCCTTTAGATTGACTGATCTAGGTTAAAAATGTTATACCGTAGCGCAAGCTTTAGCGTCAAGACAAATGCAGCTCCTAATAATTTGGGTTTAATTTTTTCTTACAAACATACCGTTAACATAAAACACTGGTATAGTTTTTTTAATGTTTCTCCTGGACCTTTAATAAATACTGGCTTCGTACCAACAATACCCAATCTATCGTTTTCAGTAAAATAAAAGTTTATAAATGTAGTATTCAACCAAATCATATCAAAATCGTATCGGTATCGGTTATTAAATAAGTTAGCTAAGAGTCCAAAATAAGATCTAAGACGATGACTCTCTACGACGTCTAGAAGCAAAGTAATCAAATATAAATTTATCATTTAAGTCGTTTATTGTGGTAATCTGTGTTACCTATTCATAATTTTTATAAATACGGCTACTTTGGTGTAAAACAATATAGCTATTCATCATAGACATATCCCAAAATTTTCAATTAATTTTTATTTATATTTTATGTCAAAAATAAATCACAATACCTACACCATATGTAACATAAATTGTTATTAAAAAAATCCTTGATTAACTTTATTAGTAAACGAGAATTAGTGTATTTGCTATTACGTATAAATAGGCACTTGTACAAGCAAGCCGGCAAGCAAAACCGTGTACAAATTCCTGGAAGCACTCACGAAAGTACAGATTTAATCATAAAATTGAGACTAATATTTTGGGTTGTTGAGAAAAATGCATTCGATTGGCTATCCCGACTCTTATGAAAACTACTTCGTTCCGGTTAAATCGGCGAGCTCGGGAAAGCAACAAGGTTTTTGCCTGCATGTTGATGTGAACACGTAACTACCTATATAGTCTATCCGTTTAAAAAAGTTTCGGTCCACCGTAACGATACACACACATACATAAAATCACGCCTGTTTCCCGGGGGAGTAGATAGAGACCACGATTTTCCACCTGCTGCTATTCTGACATTTTCTGCTTAATTTTTCTGTCATTTAAGTGACGGACGCGCTGACGGCCCACTAAACAAATAAAAATTTACTTTGACTCTTCCGGCTCAAATGGTAGCCGACCCCTGGTATAGTATAGTAAATAAGAACTGTTTGAACTGTTGGATTATTAACAATGATTCAAGTGCAACCCACAAGAATAAGTATAAAAAAGTCGCCCATTGGGAATAAAAAGCGTGAAGTATCTTTGTAACTATTGCACGTTAAAACTACTGGACCAATTTTTAGATAAAGCAGATGAATATCTGGATTAATATAATTTATATCCAGATACCGCATGGGAGAAAGGCAATTTTATGTTAAACTTCTGTATATCGTCGTTACTTAATGAGAGCCTCACATCTCAGTTGGTATAACCCTGCCTTCTGCGTTGTAGGTCGTGGGTTCGATTCCCACCCAGGCCTATTCTTTTACCTAAATGAAGCAAGGCATGCAAACTATTTGCGTACAAAACAACTTTTGGTCTGTGCGATAAAGTTGGGGCGGAATCCGAGCTATTAGTTCGGCGAAACCCTAACCGCCGCATACAAAATCTTTGCTATCACATTGTTCGGGTTAAGTCAAACCACCGTGCGGTATTTGCAGATTGCATAGCGTTACTTTTAAAACATTTGGCGTATACAAACCAAAGCAGTATGAAAATTTAAAAATATTATGGAAAATATGGAATAGCATCAGGGGGTCCATTGCTATTAGCTTGTTTTATAACAACCCCAGATTTCCAACGTAGTGCTCAGTTTTGCTTGATTCTACAAGCGCAAATTGTATTTTTGATCAAAATACATAGGTACTCAAAACGCATATGGTTGCATATGTCTATGCAATTTGGACTATACTAAACTATTTATTGTATACCAAAGAAACAAAAGAAAAATTTTACAAAGAAAATACATTATAAAGGTAGATGCACAATGGGCGGAATTATCACTAAAAGTGATCTCTTCCATGCAACCTTCTAGTGATGACTAGATGATTAGTTAAAAAAAAAGTGCACTTACCACTAGTCAGCTATGCTTCCCTAGGCGGACACTCCACAAGCAGTTAATTCTACTGTTATTTTAGAGTAAATTAAAATATAAGTTTTACATTACTCGTACTACCCACTTTTTAACTTTTATGAAACTACCCTCATCAACTTCACAACATCTGGTCGGGAACATTATCTCCAAAAATCCCCAATACGATGTGTTTATTTAAGCAACGGGATTTCTGATTAAAATAAATGAGAATTCCCGCCAGTAAGAAATGTTTAGTGGGGATTCATGGGATAGATCATGCAGTGGCCTTCACGAGCACCGGCGCGGCGGGCCATCCCGTCATATATGTTCCTTAATAAGAAAGAAAGAAGAAAGAAAAAATGTAAAACATTTATTTTGGCCACTGACAAATACACACTAAGTATTTTCACGTGGTGTTGAGCCGTGAATGTATCCAGAGTCTAATGTCAAGCAACGATAGCTTCAAATGAATAGAAAAAAGATCAGCACTTGCTCTCTTTTAAATTAATGTCTATGTCTAGAACTCACGCCAAGTTCGTCCGGGCAAATACTGCCACCATGCCCATTTCCGCCGCCAAGCAGTAACGCATTCGCGTTACTGTGTTCCGGTTTGAGGTGTGGTTGCCGGTGAAATTACAGGCACATGAGACATTCCACCTACACGTCTCAGAGTTACGGGAGCATACGATGCGACTTGGGTCTTCACTTGAATTCTTGAGTCGAAGACTCACTTCTTGTCCTACCTAGTAGGGAAGAACCCAAGTCGCATCCGTTGTTATGGGCAGAGGTTACCACTTAACACCAGGGGGGGCATAGGTTCGTTCCGTAACTGTATCACATAAAAAAACATTAGAAATACTCATACCTAGATCCAATTTTTTTCCCCTGCAATATAATCTATACATATAATAAAATTGTAGAAAAGTGGTGTCTGTACAATGGAAATATATAAAAAAAAAGTAGCAGGGGTTGTTATTATATCGATGCCGAACCCGAAATTGTAATTAATATTTTTTTTGTCTGTTTGTCTGTTTGTCTGTGTGTTTGTGCACGCTAATATCAGAAACGGCTTATTTGATTTAGATACGGTTTTCACTAATATATTGTAGTAAGCTTCACTTAACATTTAGTGTTTATTTCATGTCAATCGGTTCATAAATAAAAAAGTTATGTCAATTTAAAGAATCACGGCGAACATTTTTAATTCAAAATATGCTGCCCGAAAAGTCACTATTCCACGCGAACGAAGTCACGGGCACAGCTAGTACAATAATAAATATCAAAGTCTAGCGAATTCCAGCATCCCGATATCCTTGTATCTCAGAAGCAGCAGATGGACTAAGTTTGGGGGTTAATTCTGTAGTTTAATAGTTGCTAACGATATCGGAGCTAACGCCCGGAAACTTTGCTAACTAAGTAACCGTTGTTCCCGCCTATCTGCTCAGCCGAGTGGTAGATAACACAGCTAGGTACATACTAACACATTGAAATAAGATTTATATTGTTAACTACTAGACTTTTGCTCTTGGTAACTATGTAATAAAATATTACATAGTTTCACACAAAAATATTATCTGTACAAAATTACCTTCTTTTTACATCTTATTTTATTTTTATTTTTTTCTTTTTATCTTTTTATCTTAGGCAGCACGAGCTGACGGCCCACCTGATGTTAAGAGGTAACCGCAGCCCATAGACAACAGTGATACGACTCGAGTCCTCTCCACCAAAGTACGAGGTAACTCAAGTCGCATTGCGTTGCGTCCATCACCCCGAGACGGGGATGTTACGTCTCTTGCGGCTGCAATTTCACCGGCACCCACTCCCTTCCACCGGAACACAGCAACACGAGTGCATCACTGCTTGGCGGCAGATTTCCTGGTGTGGTGGCAGTAGTTCTCCGGGGGAACTTAGCACAAGTTCTACTGCTACTTCATTGTTATCGATTAGTCTCACGATTAATCTATATGATCTGACTTATCAACATTTAAATATGATATACAGACATGATGGATACTTCAAATTTGGCAAATACACAGCCTCCCCGTTGGTTTTTCATCTGAACGCATCTGAGATGGGTTTAATGATTGACATAAATGTTCCTAAAAATATCTTGAATAGCTACAGGGGTCTAGTTTTTAAACAATGTATACTTTGAAACTCTCGAGCGACGTTGGAGTTTTTTTTTATTTATAATATTAAAAGTTATTTATTTTTTTCCATAAAGGTACAATTATACATACAATATTGAGCAGTTAAATGAGTCACATAATTGCTTACGATAAAGGTTCACTAGACCTAGTTAAAAACTGGTATAAATGAAAGCATATTAACCCTTCATTCCTTAAAAGACTAATCTCTTAAAAAAGTGTTATATTGATAGCAAGGGAGACAAGTCTTGAAGGTCTTTTCGTGAAGTTTCGCAACTTGCCTTCACCAGGTCTTTGACACAGTACCCAGACCGTAGGCAAGTATTAGGAAACATACGATAGTGATTGTTGAAGTGTAGTTTTGAAGGACTTGAGAGATACAGCTCACGTGGAACGTGGCTAAGCTGGGCCGAGTGAGACTTTAAATCCGGAGGCCGCCGGTTCAAACGCTGACATGGCCTTGAAAGCTTAAAAAAAAAGCTTTGTTTCAAAACGGTGAAGGAAAACATCGTGAGGAAACGTGACATAGAACAGCACTAATTGGGCCGTCGCTTAAAACCCATTCTATTCTATTCTGTTCGAGTCACTGGTTCTCTCGAGCCAGTGTGGTGAAAGGATTGTAAGTGCGCCTCAAAGAGGCTCCTCTCGTGTACTTGACACATGTCTTCGAATTTTTAATTCTAGGACGTGTCGGTTTCCTCACGATGTTTTGCTCACCGTTTTGAGAATGTGGAATTGGGCACATAAATCTTTTAATCAAAAAACTCTTAGGTGCACGTCCGGTTTTGAACCAGCGACCTGCGGATTTAAACTTGGGGTCAGTACCACTAAGCCACGCTCTCGTTAAATGCCGTTAAACAATAACATAATACACGTAATAGTTAGTTAACTCGCATAAATGTACGATAATACTTTCAATTTTCACGGGCTGATGGTTCAGGGCAGTGGCCGTGGTTTCTCCGGACGCGTTTAAGAATGTCCGGTGTTAAATACTTTGAACTGAACAATTTGCGTTATTGCTTGATAATTCCCTGATGTCGGAAACTCGAACGAAATTTAACTTCCCTTTCGTAAAGCCAAACGATCAGTTACCTACTTTTTAAAGACTATGATAAAAGTAATGGTGTCTCTTTTGCTCCATTATGTGAAATAGAACGAGATGTATGGATTTCACCGTTTTCCTGTTCCCTGTTGTTGTTTCCAGAAAACTATATATAGATTATTAGTCTACACTGTAGACTACTCTACTACTGTGTTCCGGATTGAAAGCTGTGGTCGCCGGCAAAATTACAGGCACATGAGATTCAACCTTCACCTGGGTTACGGGTGCATATGATGCAACTTAGTTCTTTTCTTACTTACCTAAGTAGGGAAGGACCCTATTCGTATTGCTTGTTATGGGTATAGGTTATCACATAACACCAGATGGGCCATCTGCTCGTTCCGTAACTTGATTAAATACAAAAGTTTGGACTGAAGTTGTTCGTCTTGGTGTCTTTAACGGGAAAAAACTCTGTTCTATGGCCCGAAAAGTTATCGTGTTTCTACTGTAGGACCACTCACTGACTTACTCTCGACAAGTAAGAGTAGATCATATATATTTATAATTAAATTCAACTTTTAGTTACTTAGGAATGTCAGTTTCTTCACATCATTTCCTTCATCGTTTGTAAATCCACGATTTTGATCACTTTTTAACAAAATGGTGCAAGTCTTCTGTACTAGTAACATTCGTATTACGAGTCAGAAGACATTACCACTAGGCTCCGCACTCTCTTCCATAGTTCAATTGATCTGTTACGAGTGGGTGGCATTTTATTGTTACCTTTGGTTACATAAATGGTTACATACGCGTCTTTTCAACCGAGCAATTATTGAACTACTAGCTGCGCCCCGCGGTGTTACCCGCGGTGAATAAGTAATCCTACGGAAACACTGCACTTTTTCGGGATCAAAGTAGCCTATGTGTTAATCCAGGATATAAGTTATTATGGTACCAAATTTGATCCAAATCCATTCAGCCGTTTGAGCGTGAAAGAGTAACAAACATCCATATAAACTTTCACGTTTATAATATTAGTATATAGTTACCTCGTAAGTTTCAAAATAATCTATGAACATTTTCAAACGGGATATTTCACCAGCAACAATTACTGGTACCCAGGCGAGACCGGTTGGTTGCGCAAACTGCGAAAACGACTAACGAAGTTGACCATGTACCATACTGGAAGGGTCTGGTCTAGATCCTGTGCCCATGTGGTGAAAGGTCAGTAGCACTTATAGAGAGCGTGGTGGTCTAGTGGTACTAAGTTTCAATCCGGAGATCGCCGGTTCGAATCCAAACGTGCACCTACATAATGAGTAGGTAATTTTTTGACAGTAACTACGCTTAGCGGGGCATTTATTTATTATTTAACTTGCAATTTCTCTCGATAAGGTTATAAACCCTAAATTCGTACCTATAATAAAAGAACAAGTACACAATTATAGATTAACCGAAAAAATTTACAAAACAAATTGTCCAAATGCCTAATTGGAAAGGTCTAGATTTTTCTACAATATGGCCTAAGGCTATCTTGGTACCAAATTTCATCCAAATCCATTCAGCCCTTTTTGCATGAAAGAGTAGAGTTTACAAACATCATCACAAACTTTCACGTTTACAATATTAGTAGGATAGTAGAGTAGATTTATTTACCCATTCTGTTTCACTATTAGAGATATTTTTTTACAAGCCTTGTCTTCGCATTCGAAGCTATCAAGAGGCACTTTTTTTCATCTAGATCTACATATATAGTTCAGTCAATTTGCTCAAAATTCACGTCTCTGGATTACCGGCGCATATAATGAACTTGGGTGTTTTCATACTTCGGTAGGGAAGGACCCGAATCGTATTACTTGTTATGGGCAGTGGTTACTATTTTACATGGTGGGCCATTTGCTCGTTCCGTAAATTTATCACATACAGGGTCACCCACTTTCCAATTCAACAATTATATATCTGACATTTTTCTAGTTATAATTGTTTGTGTTTTTTTGATTTATATAAATATTTTTCCTGGGTGAGAATCGAACCCACGACTACAGCGCAGATGGTAGATTTACTACGTTCTTGTTTCAGTGAGCTCAACTTCAACGTATATATACTACGACAACGTAACGTTTGGGCGCTTTGGATGACATCTGTAAGGTAATTATGTAATTTAACATATAAATAAACCTCCTCGAAATCTATTCTAGTTTTGATCTGAATTTAACCATTGCCCAACAATTCCATTCCTTCCTTAGCTGAGGTAATGTCAGATTCCCCCACTCTGGAAACGCAGAACTCTTGCTTCGCAGTCCATTGCAGTTGATACCTTGGTACAGTGCTGTGGTGCAGTTGGCAGAAACACTTGAGTTCAGAACAAAATGTGCGGGGATATGGGGAAGGCGGTGTTGAGGGCGCTGACGGGCGCGTTGCTCTGCACTTTGGTGTCAGATGCTGCTTATCTGCAGGTTAGTTCTGATCAAAATGCATTGTAAAATCTTTTCCCGGGTATGATTCTCGTGGTATAAAATAATTATTTGCCTCCTGTAACAGTTTATGTAAACTAAAACAGGAGGCAGAGCTACAACAGTTATTTGTACCTTTACAATGTCATTTTTTATTTATGTATTTATATTTATTTAATCTGTTGGGCTGTAAATCTATTTAGAGCCCAATCCCGACATGTGGGCACCGATAAACATTTGGCATTTCTTTTTTTAAATGAAATATTTGAATTTGAAAAATTACATTACATATCATAGTCAAACAGAAAAATTTCAAGACATATAGCTAAGTTTGGCGTTGTCATTTGGCGCGCATCTATCCCTATCCGACCCTCCATGTGAAGAACAGCTTGGAAAACACTAAAGGAGAGGGTTCCTTCCTCAATATGATCCTTACTACAATCATTTAGGAACTTAAATCTAGTATAAGACTGACCTCATAGCTCAATTGGTAGTAACGCTGCCTTCTGCGCTGTAGGTCGTCGGTTCGATTCCCACCCGGGACAAACATTTGCGTGACGAACATAGATGTTTGTTCTGTGTCTGGGTGTTAATATGTATTATATGTATGAATTTACAAAAAAGTATACAAGTTGTCTGGTTCCCATGATACAAGCTATGCTTAGCTGACTTTGGGGCTAGATGGCGCTGTGTGAAATGTCGACCAATATTATTATTATTATTATTAATCTATTTGGTTTGTAAATGTAACACCTGTGGCCCTTAGGCGAAAAAGCGAAAGCCTAACCTAACACGTGGAATCAAGTTACTGCGCAACCAGCCGGCCGTGACTGCAGCGAGAGAACTAAGTACCAGCTAATTATTTAGGGTTTCGCAATTAAGTTGCCACATTTTTGTAAGCTTTTTGTAGGAATGGAATCACGACAGGGCTGCCCTGATTCGTGCGTAGGGCTTAAACCGGCTTGTAATTTAGTTTTGTAATAAAAGAGGTTGCTTTTGTAATAAAAGTGGTACAGACCCCAAGTTTCGATCCGGAAAAAGGAAGCCCTCCATTAGGGGTTTCTTGTCTGTTCTCCTATGGAGGGGAGCGATAAGTACGCATGACCTTATGTTTTGAATATTATTGACGTTTCCAAGCAATTTCTTTATGAATTCTATGGAAATAAAGTTTTTGACTTTGGAGGTCGTTGGTTCAAATCTTGACGTGCACCAATTATTTCACTTGAAACATATGCGCAATACCACGTTTAGGAAAACATCGTGAGGAATCCAGCATCTTCTAGAACCAAAAATTCAAAGACATGTGTCAAGTGAACGTAAGGCGCTAAAGTGCGCCTTTAAGAGGCTCCTTTCACCAAACTGGTTTGAGAGAGACATTGACACGATTAGTAGTAGTTTTGTCATATAATTGGCCCACTTTTACAAGCTTTTTTATTTGATATATACTTATATGCTATCTGCACTTAAAGTCTTACTAAGTCAATACGTGCAGAAACTTAGGTCGTATGTCTTTCCGGTTGAAAAATGCAATTTTCAAGCATTTTTGCTGAAATTTCGCAGACAGAAACCTAACTGAATGATGGTCATAATAACTACTCAACCAAATAATAAATTCACCCTGTGTTTGGACTCTTTGGGTTCTCTAGGTAATGTCCAGGGTTTGATTTTAAAAGCTGGTTTCATAGAAAACATATAAAATTATTATTATTGTAGTTCCAAGTCACTCTAATAACTACACCATACCACCGTTGACATCTGCGTCGTCATGTAATAAATTATAACTCTAAAAATAGTCGTAGTTTTCACTGATATCCATTAATCGTAGCCATCCATTAAGCGTGACTTTGTGAATAATGAGAATTTTAGGACTACTAAGCGTTTCACAACCGAAATAACTGACCTACAGTGAAATTTACACACAGATGTCATTGATCAATCTGTTCCAGACAACCTTTGAAAGTTAATCGTCTTTGAATTACAATACTTTTTTTCTTTTCTTGTTAAGGTCGTTAAAGTTGCATAAGGCGTTACCTAACAGGTACTTTCCAAATTTCTTTATTAATTTATGTTTTAATAACTGACCTTTAGCTATAATAACTAACTATAAATACGTGTGTTATATCATAACACACGCTACGTTGCGCAATGTGTACTTGCATTGCTAAAAGTAGAGCGAAGTCAAGGCTATTAACTCGCTATGGTGCTTACGATCTTAATATGGTCATTAATATAATAATAATACTGGTGGACAAGTCACACAGCGCCATCTAGCCCCAAAGTAAGCATAGCTTTTACTATGGGAACTAGACAACTGATAAAATACATATTTTTTTGTAAATACTTACATATAATACAGAGTACACCAGACATAGAACAATTAATAAATACATAAATATTGGTGGACATTTCACACAGCGTATCATGGGAACCTGACAACTGATATAACACTTATACCTATATTTTTCTTTTGTAAATACATACATATAATACATATTAACACCCAGACACAGAACAAACATTTAAATTCGTCACACAAATGTTTATCTTGGGTGAGAATCGAACCCACGAGCTACATCGCAGAAGGCAGTTACTACCAACTGAGCTGTGAGGCCTGTCTATTATAATATATTTGTGTCGTGCATAAACATTTTGATAGAATATGTTAAACCATACCAAAGTGGATGCGATATGGCGGTGTTGGCTTGTGGTAATTCCAAGATCTCAGGTTTTTTTAAAAAAAAGGTAGCTCATGGAATTGACAGTGACGTAAATATGTTATTTCGGGTAAAAGCACGTATCCTGTGGGATAAATCTGAAATAACCACGGGAGCAGAGCAACGGTAGAAGTTAATTGAATTATTGTAGTGATGTGCACAGAAGTTTTAAAGACCGGTAGCGTCTCTTCATTGCGTCTAGTGTGACTATGTCATGACAATGAATTTCCATCAAATGTCCCATAAGCTCGACTACCAGCTATTACTAACACTTATTGAAGCTTTACACTTAGCTAGATTTAGTAAAGTAAACAAATGGGCTGAATTAAGCCTTAAGAATTAACATAGTTTAAATTTGCTTATTTTTAATTCAAATTTATCCTGTATAATGCACTTTAAATAGTTTGTTCCAGCAGAATCTAAATACGTTATTTTTTTATATTATATGCTGTTTCCCTCCAGAAGGTCGTACACTATGTAATTTTATGTAAGTTGTATTTTTATTATCGAATTGTGTAACGTCGAGTTTGGGAGACCTAATAAAAAAACCTAATGTAGACTTTTCGATATACAGATTATAAAGAGAGACAAATTAAAAGAGAGTAAAGAGAGAGAGAAATAGGGCACTGAATTAAGAAGCGTAAATTGCCTTTCGGTATTTCCTGGACAGATTTCTCTTGTTTCAGAGATACCAACCCGAAGCGCAATACGAACAGGATTTCTATTACGAGCGGCCCGCACACCAGAAGCCCCTGAGGGAACACGAGAAGCCACAAGATCTGCGCAACGTGCCCGGGATACCCGGGGTGGACTACCCGATCTACCACGCCGTCCCGGAGACGAGGTTCTCGTGCGCACATGTGCCGGTACACCCTGGGATGTACGCCAACGTTGAGACTGGATGCCAGGTGAGTTTTTCATATGTGGCTAAAAGACGAAAAAATCTAGTCGAATTTAATATATAATAGTAATCTTTATTGTTTTATCATCAATGTACAATCAATTGCTTTGAAGCCTTTGGCTCCCGAACTAGTTAAAAAATTTATTTTGAAAGCCATCGTCTTCTCCCAAAAGTGGGTAACCAACATATATTTAATATTGTGTAATTCTAAAAACAGATATCCTATTCATATAATTAAATTCATAAAATACAAGTATTTTTTCTTGGAAATAATATATTGTAATATAATAATAATAATATTCGTGGACATTTCACACAGCGCCATCTAGCCCCAAAGTAAGCATAGCTTGTATCATGGGAACCAGACAACTGATATAATACCTAAATACTTTTTTGTAAATACATAAATATAATACATATCAACACCCAGGCACAGAACAAACACCAATGTTCGTCCCACAAATGGTGGGAATCGAACCCACAACCTACAGCGCAGAAGGCAGGGTTACTACCAACTGAGCTATGAGGCCAGTCATTATATCACGTGTATTGTTATTTATTTTTACTTCTCTTATTTGTATGTATATGTGGTATATGTGTGGTGTACAATAAAGAGTTTTTTATCTATCTATCTATCTATCTACCGATTTCGTTATCCCGACAGGTCAATCGCCACGCACAATTGGAGTAGTTACCATACCCAAGCCACATCGAAGCAGCTACATTTTCTAGTACATTTCATAGCGGAATTGATGACATACTATCACAGTAATCGCAGGATATTTTGTAATGCTACGTTGGAAATAATAGTACCGTTCAATACATAAAGCTAAGGAGATAATTAAGAGTTATATTATTTCTAAGAGCAGTAGAACTCACGCCAAGTTCGTCCAGGGAAGTACTGCCACCATGCCTATTTCTGCCGCCAAGCAGTAACGCATTCGCGTTACTGTGTTCCGGTTTGAAAGGTGTGGTTGCCGGCTAAATTACAGGCACATGAGACATTCCACCTACACGCCTCAGTTACGGGCATATACGATGCGACATTGTTCTTGTCGTACGTAGTAGGGGAGGACCCAAATCGCAACGGTTGTTATGCCGAGGCCGAGGTTACCACTTAACACCAGGTGGACCGTCGTGGGACTGCAGTTACGGAACGAGCCGACACAAAAAAAGCTGTACCAGAAATTACTGAATATTTTTTTAGGTTTAACACTTTAACTGGGTTATCTCCTACAAACAACGTAACTCTCGTGCCCTACTACCCTTCGTCATGCTGAATATTAAATTAGCAGCAGGCATTCAATGACAGAGGTCCCATCTCATGACCTCTGAAACATTTCAGCGATACCGTCATATTCCGTCACAAAAATCAATAATATTATATATACAAAGTCAAATGTCAAAAATAAATTTATATTAAAAAACTTTTTAAAAACAAGTTTTATTTAAATGCGCTAAAAAAGAAAAAAAAGCCCTTTCATTTGATACCCATATTGTAGGAGCGCATTGAAAATGACTAGTCCGCCATATTGGGTATTCCGCCATGTTGGATTTAGAATGACGTCATATAGCTAGCCATGCATTGTCATCCAATTTAAACATGCGTACGAAATTTCAGCTCAATTGATTGAAGATATCTGCTTCAAAATTCAGTTGCAAGATTCCACCCGAACAAACATAGTTACATACATTACAAGTTAAATAAAAGCTTGTAATAAAGTACGGCATCCAGTAGCCACAGGACTTAAGTTATCAATCGAATAATTATTTAATCCCATCGAAAATTCCATTTTAGTTGAGCAAGTTTATCTTGGAAATCATTAAGCCTCAAATCCAATAGGGCTTACGGAATTGCCCGACCGCCGCAGAAATTTGGTTACGTGTTATCTACAAAATTGATTATGTTTAAAGTTAAATTGTCTTCTGAAGGCTTCCTTGGGCTCTATACAAATAATTTCCTTTAAAAAATTGTATAGTTTGGAAAGGAATACTTGTTGAGTGGGAAAGTAAGAGTGCTTATTTCGATTGAATTAAGGATAAAATATGTTGACTCTACTTGGGTTTTTATTTGAAAATATGTAAATTTTGATTTCACGATTTTATCCCTTCAAAATAAACACAAATGGTGGAGTGATGAAATAGTAAAATGTTAGTGGATTATGATTAATAGAGTGCTAAGGCAAAAATATGGTATGATGGAATTGGTGAGATATTATATGGGTCACAAAGAAGACTGAGAAGATAACAATGCCGGTAGATGTGGTTTTAGTATACTATACTATACTATTTAGTATACTATACTATAGTTACCATACTATAGTTACTATATTATAGTTACTATACTATAGTTACTATACTATAGTTACTATACTATAATTACTATACTACTAATTGGAATAAAAAATCTTATCATCGGTGTATATCATACAGGTACTAGCTAACCCTGACCACACTTCGCTGTGGCTCAGTATGATAATAATTAGCTTGAAATGTCCCATTCTCATGGGAATTTCGGGATAAAAGTTATAAAAGAACAAGTTTATATAAAAAAAACATTATTTCCTTAACAAAATTACGTCATTATCATTGGTTGTTTTTGGTTTTTGCAGACACTGTGGAAACGAATTTTTTTATACAAAGATTACAATTAATGTTTGTTCTTTCTCGCAACAGGCCTACCATGTGTGTCACGACGGTCGCGAGGGTCACCAAGGGGCTTCGTTCCTCTGCACCAACGGGACCCTGTTCGACCAGGCCAAGTTCGCCTGCGACTGGTGGTACAACGTGGACTGCTCGCAGGCTATTGAGCATTACAAGTGAGTACCGTGGAGAGCGTGATGGTCTAGTGGTACCCACCCCGAGTTTCAATCTGGAGGGTTCCGGTTCAAATCCTGACGTGCACCTATGTGTTTTCGATTGAAAGATTTATGTACGCAATTCCACGTTCTCAAAACGGTGAAGGAAAACATCGTAAAAATACCGACATGTCCTAGAATTAAAAATTCGAAGACATGTGTCAAGTACACGAAAGGAGCCTCTTTGAGGGCACTTTTTTTGGGGCACTTAAAATCCTTTTACCACACTGGCTCGAGGGAACCAGTGACACGAATAGAATAGAACAGAGTGAGTACCTAACTTTGCAACATCAGTTAGCCTTTCTTGATCGTACAAACATCTCTTGTAGAAAGGGATATCAACATTATATTTAATAGACCGTTTGTTTATATTTAAGTATTTTCACCCATTTTTATTTTAATGTTAGGTATACTAATAACCTTAGGTCTTCTGTTATGTGCTCACACGTAAACAATGCAATTATTCTATCACTTCACAGTTTAGTGCTTATAACATCTTTTTTTCAATCAAATCTTTTCATTCTTTTTTGAATATTTCTTTCTCCAGAAATTTCATTACCCAAAGTCATAAGTCAAAAACTTTATTTCCATAGAATTCATAAAGAAATGGCTTGGAAACGTCAATAATATTCAAAACATAAGGTCACGCGTACTTATCGCTAAGTTTGACGCCTGTTCAAATCCTATCTGACCCTACATGGGGAAGACATATACGATGTATAAGATATAAGACAATAAGATGTCATTATTTATTTCAGGATAAACGCCGACCCCAACAAAAACCCTTACGTTCCTAAGAAGAAGATCGTGGAAGAACCCCAGCACCACGACGAGTATGGAATCTTCTACAGGGAACATTAGAATAAACAGCAAATATATTATGTATACTTATATTATCATAATTAAAAAAGAGATTTTTGTTTTATAATAAAAATGAATTCAGCACAATTTTCCGTTTATAAGACTCATGTTATTTAAAAAAAACCGTCACTTTATGTAGATGTCATCTTTATTATACAGAGCTTCGACATTTTTACGCAACACATCTCTTTTGATTCCTTTATTAACTTGTCTTTCCTTCTGCTTCGATCATCTTTTTTTGTATAAATTATTGATAAGTTTATTGTCATTCGTCAAAAATGCCACCACACCATCTAAATTCTAGATCTTATTGCCTGCCATTCATGTATAAGATTAGAATTAGTTTAATAAACTAACTGCATCAGAATATAACATTCATATACATATAATATTCAAATAATCTAAATCTCAACTCATTAACTGAATTATTTTACTAGTGTTATATTACATTGCGTTTAGGTTTTGAAGCACCACTTGCCTAAATAAATGTTTAAATTTAAGAGCCAACTATCATCTCAAAGAATTGAGGCGAAAACCTACTTATACATATATTAAGATTTTTGTAAAATGTATTTTTAAGAATTAAATCTTGTTCAACATATGTATTATTTTTCTTGTCAAGCAAATCTAAACGTCCAGAAAGTCTAGGACGTTAACAAATTCTTAGCCTAGGACCCTTTTCACCCAAGCAAAGACAACAATTTTAAATAAAATGACATGAGAAAACATAAAATTTATAAACATAAATATACTATTTATTATGTATGTGATGTTATAAAAAATAATTATACCTTTATTACAATTCTTACCTCGAACATAATACTGTTCGCATTTTTATTCCAACTTTTACCATTCACAAAAAAGTTAAGTGCATATTTTTTTCCTGCTCCGAAGATTCCAACCCACGAACTTCAAGACTAGCGGTTAGGCTACTAAACCGTGAAGTTAAGTACGTATTAATATTTCCCGACATATTAATCGAGCTAAAGGTTCTAGTAAATGACCATCGTGAGGACGAATAGCGACGATATATTACTGGAATCATCGGCTCGAGTGGTCCATCGCGATACGGAGATAAATAATGAGCCCTTCTTGAGGGGCATGGAATAGTGACGAGTTTCTACTACTGCTGAAACAATGAGGAAAATTTTGTTATGTAGATAACAGGAACCGTTGCAAATGTGGGTTCAGGTCTTTTAGAAGCAGCAGAACTTATGCCAAGTTCGTCCGAGGAAGTATACTGCCACCATGCCCATTTCAGCCGCCAAGCAGTAACGCATACGTTACTTTGTACCAGTTTGAAAGTTGTGGTTGCCGGTAAAATTACAGGCACGTAAGACCACATACACATCTCACAGTTAAGGACGCATACGATGCGACTTTGGTCTTGTCGTACCTATGCAGGGAGGAATGCTGTCGTGATGTTTATGGGCCGAGGGTACCACTGAACGCCAGGTGCGCCATCTGCTCGTTAAATAACTTTATCACATAAAAAAACAGTTTTAAATTTCTAACGACTAGGCTTTTAAATTGCGTTTTTTACAATATGCCACAAAATCCAGCTCGTATCAAAAGTTTTAAAGAATAATCTAAATTTGCCAAATATTTGTTTTATGTGAATAAATAATGTTATTCTTTCCTAGTCGAAATGTAGATAGTTTCATCCCATTTATTGCAGGTAAGAACGCACCTTCGTTTAGGCAGTACAACTTGTGCCAATTTCCTACTGCTGGGAAGTACTGCTACGATACCTATTTCTGCCGCCAATCAGTAATTTGGTCGCATAAGTTGATATAATTTTAATAATTAAATTTAATCCTCATAATTAATTTACTTTTAGTTTTAGACTTAAGTAATCGTCAATAACTTTATTCATGCTAAGCTTCGAACCCGCGAACATTATCGCGAAGCGGTGTGGCCAACAAAACTTGAAGTTAACTGTGTATTAGCATCTATTTCGCGAAATATTAATCGACTAAAGGTTCTAGTAAATGGCCATCGCGAGGACGAATAGCGACGATATATTACTTAATCATCGGCTTGAGTGGTCCATCGCGACACGGAGATAAATAATAAGCCGTTCTGGAAGTTCATATTCATTCGTTCATTCGAGGAATGGTGTGTTTCTGACTGCTGAAACAAAGAGGGCAGTCGAAAATTGTTATGTAGATATAGATAACCTACATAAGTATTATGTAGTGCCGACTCAGTTAGTTTAATTCCCAAGATAAGAAGCATGTATGTATGGTATGTCATTTAAAAAACGGTTTTCTGCTAGGAACCAGCTTTGAAGGATAAATTTTTTTTTTTTTTTTTATTTGTTAACTTATGATGACTGGTTGAATAATAAATACATACAAAGTAATTGGTTCTGTTGCTACAAATTTTCATAAACAGGTGTATAATGTTCAAGCAATTCTAATGGCTGTGTACTACCTATTATCGCCCGAACTTTCTGGCTATTTCTTTGATATAAGATTTGTCTGTCTGTCAAATTGTTAAGGAATGATCTTGTGGAAGAAATTGTTAGCTGATTTGGTTCGTGGGCGTGAATCTATGTAGTACAATTTCTGTATACTTTTAGGCTATACCTACGCATGTTATCTGTGGTATTAGACAGAACGTCACCGAACGTAAAAAAAAAGGATTAGCAAGTTGTGAAATCACGGTGGTAATCTCTACATCTTGTATTTGAGCAAACATTACCGGGTAGAATCTACCTTTCCTTGCGGATATCTTCACAATTTTAAACTAACTTAGAGCCATCTAATATGCTTTTCATAAAGCTCTACTAAATGCTTGTTCCAAACAACCGACGCGACGGTAGACGCAGTTAGAGCCACCAAAAAGTAGACAGTACATAAATTAAAGCATAGATGGCGCTATTCTATAATTTTTATTTTCATGCATTGACGGGAGCGGCAGGGTAACAAAAACGCAGTTTTTCAAGGCCCGGATTATCATTATTGTCATAGCAGAAACTTATCGGTTTCATACATTTACCTTTTGATGACACAATGACGCGACTCACCCCGAAACAATACTAATATAATAATCCACACCTTAAATTTTAACCCCGCAAGTCGTGATAGCTTTACGAATACCAATAACTAAGGCATTATTTTAGCATTAACAGCATTACTAGAAAATCTCACAGTTGTTTTAGATTATTATAACATACTATGTTTGATCTGATGATGGTAGAATGAGTAGCCCTATTAATGCCGCAATTTCTTTTGTTATTAGTTTTTATTTAAAAGAATGAACGAAAATAGGTCTGCGAGAAACACAGATATTACTGTGTCTGTAGTGCGAGAGAGAGAGAGAGAGAGGATATAAAATAAAAACCACAGACTTAAAACATATATTTAAAACTTATATTTTTCACCAAGATTTGACTAAATGATGCGTCAGAAAATATGTTATTAAATTTTACGGTAAATCTTACACGAAAATCTTACTTGTTTTCTCACATAATGCTAATAAACACTACAGCATTTACGTGGTCAGTTAACTCTAAAACTTCGAGATGGCGCTGTTGGACTGTTATGTTTGTTCGGGGTTTCTGTTCGTTCGTTCGTTCGACCGACCGATTATTGCTGGACAAGTAAGATGGCGGCGACTAATGTGAAAGGCAAAACGTTGTCGTATTCCTACTTGTAAATAAAGTTAGCTCGATTTTTGATACACCATAAATATTGAATAAACAAAGTACAATCTCTCGTAACAAAGTGCATTACAGAAAGTGAACTATTCGTGTATGAAACAAGGCGTGAATTGCTATTCATTTCACAATAGACAAAACCCGTCGTAGCAAGCACTCAAGGAGTCAACTCGAGGCCATATTTATGATGTTATCTGTCGTGTGAGCGTCCTCCGAAACCACATTGAGATACTATGCATGTGGAAAATAAGGCGATGGTATGTTTTTGCACCTGTATATATGCTTAACGTTGAGCGTAATCCCTAACTGTGCCCCTGTATTGTTGTGTCATTCAACGACGCTTGCGAGGCAAAGCGGCGGTTCAACTATTTTTACTTTATGAATGGTCCTCTAATTACTCCAAAACTACACATCCCGTCATATATCTCTCTAAATAAGCAAATGCGATCATTTCTGTCTCTAGTAGTGTAAACTTTAAGATGCTTGTGCTATGATTAAGGTAGTCATTGTTGTCATTCTACTGATGATCTTTCTTCTTTTCAGGAGTTTTTCCTGTGTGCAAAATTTACGTGATACATCATGAGTTTCAATGGACTGTTGTGGTAAAAACAAAAATCAATGGTGTAATACAAACTATGGATGAAAGTGTGGATTTCTGTTGACATATTACCTATTTATAAACAATAAAACAAGACGAAGTTGGTAATGGATCCAGTAGGACCATGGTCAGCATATGCCTCATACAACCGGTTGGCTGGAGTTCAGGCCAGTGCGGCAAGCGGGGACTTTCATCACCATCTAGCAAGTGGAGGCACCGGACTTGGCAGTCAATCAGTTCCATCCACCACGAGCCAGTTATTGCTGCAGGCAGCGCACACCACTGCATCACTAGCAGGACAGCTGGGTTCATCAACCGCATCACCTTTCAACCCAGGAGGCTTCCTCTCCCCACCGGCTGTGGGATATGATGCAGTATTCTCCCCATTGTTTCATCATGCCAACCCAAAACCTGCCCACTATAGTTCATCCCTACAAGCCCAGCATAGACAAGTTATAGCTCAAGCCCAGGCAGCAGCTGCATCCAAGCAAACGTCAGTTGAATCTGAGCTGTCATCACTAAGAGAAAACTATTCACATCAAACATTAGCCGCACAGGGTTCATCGTTTTTTGATCAGTCTTCCAATCCCGGTGCGGCTGCCGGTCTCAGTTGGCAGGGGAATAATCAGCTGCCCAGTCCGTTTGGAATTTTACCCCATGAAAGTGTTGTGCCCTCGTCTCCAAGTCCCGCCACGACGAAAGCTTCTGGAACATATGAAAATTTCAATGCACATTTTGCTGCAGCACAAACACTAAATAATCACCTGAACTCGCAGCTTTCCAGTGCTGGAAAACAAACCAACAGGTCAGCGTCGCCCGCGGCCGCGCCCAAGCAGCCCGCATCCTCTACGTCATCATCAACATTTTTTCAATCTCCTTCATCGTTTGGAAGTCAGACTGATAATTATAGTACAAGCAGTGCAAAAAGTGGTCAGTTGTCATCACAGCAGGATTACGCTGGAAGTAAGTCGTATTCAAGTTCTGCAAGTTCAAATGCCCACTCCCAACAGTCATGTATCGTGTCAACTCCACCGGTGACCTCCTCCCCCACCCCGCCCAGCAAAGAATACCGGCCGCCTTCAAACTCATCTCGCCCTTCCGCTTCCATTTATAACTCACAATCCCCCAAAAGTTCTAGTAATGATAAGCCAATTAGACCTGTCCCCAGCAATAATAGTAGCTTTATTCCACCCACATCAAAACCACCCCAAGTCCAAACGAAAGCTCAAAGTAAAATATATCCAGAGTTGTCGAGCGAGCAAAGAAAAAGTTGTGATTCTAATGAGAAGCTGCAACCTCAGTCGTCTCCCATAAGCTATTCCATTATGGATGCACCGGGAAGACTAAGCTACACCAGCAATAGCTCTTCCAAAACTGGCCGAGGCGGTTCACAGTACTCTTCCTCGCAGGGGTCAAGTTTTAGACATTACCAGAGTGGTAACAATGTGGAATCGGACTATCATGTACGAGCAAAAAGTAGCTCTAGTACAGATACCGGTTATTCCAGTAGCAGTTCTCAAAACGGTCCCGACTGCAGCGTGGTAGTGCCGAGGCGGCGAAGCCCCACTCAGACACAACCACAAAGCTCCCCCATCGGTCACGGGTCTAGTCCAGCTTACCCTATGTATCATAGTCCTATGAACTCTGTTAATTCTCCCCAACAACTCTCCGATCACTATAACAAAGCCGGCAATGCACCGCGATCTCCTCTAGATGCGTCTGTGACTCGATCTCCATCCCAAAACAGTCAGGTAGCGTACCCCTCCGTCATAACTCGAGCTCTAGGTCTCGAACAAAACAAAACTTTCAATGAGACGCGATTCGAGCGTAATCAGAATCAGTCTTCCTCTCAGAGTTGCTGGGAGAACGATAGACAATCTACCAGGAAGTATTCAAACAATGACATCAATTATAATAGTGGTTTGACAGAAAATAATTCTCGCAGAGAAGACTCTGCCCCCCAAAATTCCAGTAGAAATATAAATTTAACAGACAACAAACAAAATTATTTCGATGGTAGCAATGTAGCGTTACAAGATCTGTCTAGTTGTCGCGGCGACCCAATGAGTATAGTTAAAAATTTGCAAAGTCTGCAGCAGAGCTGTCAGTTGCAAGAAGTAAAGTCCACGAAAGCCCCAACTCCCACTGCGAACACCGCGACCGCGAGTAAACCGGTACCGCGGAGAAAAAGTATAGAAAAGCCCCCTCCACCGAACATGAACGAGCTGTCGAACGTCGCCGTGATGGCGGACTACCTCGCGACTCGGATCCCTCCTCCGGCACACAGCTCCACCAGTAACCAACAGCAAAACGGGAGCTACTTCGACTTCGAGAGGTGGAACCTCCCCCCTCCTCCCCCCAAAATGTTTCCCGGCACTTCGGCTTTCGGTTCGCAAGCCCCCCTCCACGCGAGCAACTTCAACCAGCACCAGGCGCTGGCGATGCAGCACGGCCACGCGCTCACTTACTTCCCGCCGTTCCACTTGGGCCCCCACCCCGAGTTCCAGTCGTCCGTGGAGTTGACACCTCTGTCCTCGTTTAGCGAAACTCCACCTTCGGCCTCCTCGTCGTCGTTCTCGACGCCCGAGACGCGCGAGGAGGAGCAGCCCAAGGTGGTGGTTCCTAATATAGAGGAAGAACTCGGTTTCCTTGCAGAACAACGGGCAAATACCGCATCCACGGTAGCACCCTCTTCACACCAGGCGATAAACAGCCAAGACGCTAAGATGGATAAAAAATTCTCCGTGCCGACGACGGGGCCCGGCTCGGGCTTCATGGCCTCGTACCTGAAGTTCTTGCAGGGGGAGCGGGACACGTCCCCCCCGCCGGCGGGGCGGGGCGCGCGCAAGTCCACCTGGTCGCGGACCACGAACAACGCGAACGCGAACAACAAGTACCCGCCGCAGAACGAACACGTTAAGAATCACTGCGAGGGCCAGCAGAACGCGAACGGCACGATGGCCCCGGGGCTGGTTCACGCGGGGATGGCGCTGGGTGGCGGCGGCGGCGGCATGGCGCAGGCGCAGGGCATGCTGGGGCCGCACCTCCTCGCGCACGCCGCCGCCGCCGCCGGCGAGCGCAAGCGCAAGTACGACGAGGAGGGCGGCTACGAGCCGGAGGAGGAGCGCCGCAAGCAGCCCGTGCTCAACGTGCCCGCGCCCGACAAGGGCAAGAAGCGCTCGCCGCCGGTCGCGCCCGCGCCCGCCGCGCCCCCCGTGCCCGCCTCCGCCGCCGCCGCCGCGCCCGCCAGCAAGCCCCCGCCGGCGCCGGCGCCCGCCGCCGCCCCGCCCGCCCCCAAGAAGCCGCGCGCGCCCCCGCCCGCGGCGCCGCCCGCCCCGCCCCCGCAGCACCAGTACTATTACCAGCACCAGCCGGACGAAGGTGCGTTCAATTTGCTAGACTTCCATCTCCGGAGTAGGGCGCGCTGGTGAAGAGCCGGCCCTGGAGCTTGTATGACAGGAGCGAGCTAGCCCGCGCGGCGGCTCCGTGAAAACTTGTTACATTTTAACTGTGATAAATGTACATTATGATTAGATGAAATCTATCCACCATTGACGAGCTGTAAATATGAATGTAGTGATGTATCTGACGCGGCGCGGCACGGCGCGGCGCTAGGGTTAGCCTGTAACAAGATTTCACTCCGTTTGTTGTTGATGACACGTGCACAGTGCCATTTCATTGTAAATTATAAGATTTGTGACTCTTGTCATACTCGCTACTGAAGGGGTGCTACCATTAATAATTCCAAAAGTATGGTATATTTTTATATGGAATATCATCACCACTCGCTGGGTGTCTGTTGTACATATTGTCGTAATGTATTTTACAGTATTTGAAGTTAGTCGGTACTTACCATAGCGTACGCATATTCTCTAGTTGAAAGTGATTTTATATGTAAGAATGAACTGCATAATAAATTGACAGCTATCGATATGTATTAGGTGGCCATGTCCCGACGTATTTTTTTTGTATTCTATTTAATTGTTATTTGTTTATGCACAAAATTCTCAATATTTTATGTAAATATTTTGTATAATAATAATAATAGGAGGAGACCTAAAATAAACACAAGTATATTACTGACCATGTGTTAAAATTTTAATTTGTAATTATTCCTGGTAGCACCCCTCACTTCGCCACATAGGGATGACATGTACGATGCGACTACTGAATAAACAATTGTAAATAAATACATATAAACAAATTGTCATGATACGTTTCAGTGTAACAGTGGTGCAATACACCACTACATGTCACCCCTATAACCGTTTGCCGGTGTGGCTTCCCCCTCCCTCCCATCCCTTCCAACTTAGGCACCTTTACCTTTTAATTTAGTAAAAAAAATAAACAGGGAAATTTAGGTGAGTTACTTACGCACAGTCTCTTTTTTTTCTTATATATTTCGATGATAACTTCTCATTTTACGGTTTTGCGTTTTAGCTGTACACGGCGCGAATTTGGGTTACGGTTTATATGGAGCTTCTGATCACGATTCCAGTAGAAAATTGCACCATATAAAGTCTCACCAAGTTTCGAGTACTAGCCAACTGGACGGCAGCAGAGCTATCGAGGAGATGCCCTATCAGGTATGTGTCTTACATTGTCTTCCTCTTCTGATAATGTAAAGAAAACGAGTGAGACTTATTTTCATAGAATAGTGGTTGCTGGTGAAATTACAGGCACATGGGACATTCCACCTTCACTTCTCAGAGTTACGGCCGCATATGATACGCAGCTTGGATCTTGTTGTACCGAAGTAAGTCCTGTAAGTAATATATAAGGACCCAAGTTCATACAGCTTGTTACGGACTGAGGTTACCACCTAAAAAACACCAGATAGGCCATGTGTTAGTTCCTAAAATTTACATAATAAAAATATGTAAATAGCTTGGAAACGTCAATAAGTAATATTCGTAACAAGGTAACATACTTATCGCTAAGTTTGACAGCTTTCCAAACCCTATGCGACCCTCCATTGGGGAAACAAGCAAGAAACCCGTAAAGGAGGGATTTCTATTGGAATTATTTGTTTTGTATGACAGACTAACATCTGCCAGGTAACTGTATATATTTGTAGACTCAAGTACTTATATCAGACACTAAACGCCATGTAATTTATGCAAAATAGTTGCAGCTAGCTACTATAGCGTGGTGGTCTAGTGGTACTGACCCCGAGCTACAATCCGGAGGTCGCCGGTTCAAATCCCGACGTGCACCTATGAGTTTTTCGATTGAAGGATTTATGTGCGCTATACCACGTTCTCAAAACGATGAAGGAAAACATCTTGAGGAAGCAGACATGTCCTAGAAAAATTCGAAGACATGTGTCAAGTGTAAGAAAGGAGCCTCTTTGTGGCGCACTTAAGATCCTTTCACCGCACTGGTTCGAGAGAGCCGGTGACTCGAATAGATAGTTGCAGCGAACAAAGCATTTATTGTATGTAAATCCGTTTTGTTTGCAGTCCGGCGAATTTATCGCGCTGAAGAATGAAGTTAGCGAAATGTCAGTGTGGCCGTCGATATGGCGGGTCGACGGCAAAACGTTACTGCAGAAATACGAACCTTTTGAAGATAATGGGAAGGTGCTATATAGGAATATATCTACAGTAAGTATGCCTGTCACGTTTTTAGTAAGATCAGTTAAGTTTATCATCTTCCAACCTTCTGGGCCGTGGGTTCCATTCCCACCCAGGACGAACTTTTATGTGACGAACATTGATTGATATTTGTTCTGTGGGTGGGTGTTAATATGTATTATATGTAAGTATATTACATATATCTGTTGTCTGGTTCCCAACATACAAGCTTTGCTTAGCTTACTTGGTGCTAGATGGAGCTGTGTAAAAATTCCGCTATTATTTTTATTTATTAAATCGTGGGTGATTCTAATACATGATTAAATATTTTCTTGATAAAAAAAATATCCTTAAGTCTGTATATATCCATATTCTACCAAACACTATTCATTGTTATGGGCTGAGGTTACCACTTAACACCAGGTGGGCCGTCAGCTCGTTATGTAACTGTATTACATAAAAAAATATATATATATAGTTAAGAAGAACAACATATTATTTAATAATGAAAACAGCTATTTTTTTCTAATATACAACAAATTTAAGAGCAGTAGAACTCACGCCAAGTAAGTACTGCCACCATACTGTTTCTGCCGCCAAGCAGTAACGCATTACCGTGTTCCAGTGTGAAAGGTATGGTTGCCGGTCAAATTACAGGCACGTGAGACATTCCACCTTCACGTCTCAAGAGTTACGGGCGCATACGTTGCGACTTGGGTCTTGTCGTACCTAGTAGGGGAGGACCCAAGTCGCGTCGGTTGTTACGGGCCGAGGTTACCACTTAACACCAGGTAGGCCGTGCGTCTTGTGGCAGAAGTTGTGAATTGTGAAGTTTGCTGCTAAAGGTCTCTTACCGTGCAGGAGAAATGGACTACTGCTACTGCTCCTGTCTCTAGCTTTCTCGAACCAGTGGTAAACGATTAAAGTGCGCCTCTTCGAGGCTCCTTTCGTTCACTCGACACATGTCTTCGAATTTTTGGCTCTAGGACGTGGCTTTCCTCGCGATGTGTTCCTTCACCATTTAGAGAACATTGTATGAGGCATGGTATATGCATTTAAAAAATCATAGGTGCACTGGCACTGGCATTTGAACCAGTTACCTCTGGATTAGAACTCGGGATCTGTAACGCTAGACCCTCACGCTCTCTAGCATAATGTAAGCAGACAACGTCATGTATAGACTGGCCTTATAACTAAATTGGTAGTAACTAGGTCTTCAGCACTGTAGGTCGTGGGTTCGACTCCCACCCAGCACACTTATTTGTGCGAGGTACATAGATATTTGTTCTGTCTGGTTGTCAATTAGTATGTAATTACAAACAAGTATATAAGTTGTGTAGTTCTCATAGTACAAGCTATGCTTACTTTGGGGCTAGATGGCACTGTGTGAAATGTCCGCCAATGTTATATTAAACTAGCTGTTGCCCGCGACTTCGTCCGCGTGGAATTCGGTTTTATCACGCACCCCTATTTTACCCCTCTGAAAAGTAGCCTAAGTTACTGTTAGTTAAGTTGACGGGACTTTCACTGGCAGATAGCTGATGTAACAAGGTACTCCTTGTTACATCAGCTATCTGTCCAGCCATTTCAGAGATTAGCCGGAACAAACAGACAGACAGACAAAAATTGTAAAAAAAAAATTGTTTTGGTATATGTACCGTGTATACATCCATATGCACTTAGTTAAAAGCGGTTATTTTAATATTACAAACAGACACTCCCAATTTTATTAATTTGTATAGATATATTGGCATTTAGCAGTTAGTTTTAGAGTTAAAATTTATATCCACCACTAGAAGTTTAAAAATACTTTATAGAAACGCGTACTGTAGACCCAAGTGACCCGAGATTTTACATTGAACAAAGAAGCAGGAAAATCTTATTATAAAATAATATGACCGATGTAATAACTATATATGAACCAAAACCGGTTATTTATGTGGGAACCCAACCACTGCTTAGTCATTGGACAGTCACGTTTTTCTTTTTCGTGAATAATAAGAGTACCCTAAACCGACGAGCATGCATGAATGAGAGTAGATGAAGCTAAGGATGTATGTCAGGATCGTAGCAGGTGGAAAACATGATCTCTGCCTACCCCTCTGGGAAACAGGCGTGATTGTATGTATGTAAATTACTGAATGGTCCGACATTCTGTGAATTGTCTCATGTGCCTGTAATTTCACCGGCTCGACAAACTTTGCAGTATCCCCGAAAATGCTCAGTGGCAATGAAAGAAGCCTACATACGTCCATAATTTTAAGTCATATATTTCTATGGTCTTGTATGTATATTATTACTACTGTGTTTCCAGTAAATAAAATGAGTCGGCCAAGTCGATATGTGAGATTATTCCGACCGGGTTACCAGGACCCAGTTTAACTTAGCAATAATAATTATTTTAGTTACTTATTTTAACTATATTATATCAAAACAGTTGCGTCCTTCAAAGATGGTATAAACTCTTTGTTCACCTGTTTTAATGGACTCATTTTATTTTAGAAATATTGTTAGCGGTTTAATTATATGTTTCTGTATGAATAATTAATTTAATATTTGTGAAATAATATCATGTTGATTCAAAATTATAATTTTCAGTACCCTATTTTTAAAGGAATTTGTGCCTTATTTGTCCGGGGAGTACTGCCGCCAAGCAGTAACGCATACGCATTACGATTTGAAAGGTGTGGAAATTGCTGGTAAAAATATAGACACATGAGAAAATTCATCTTCACGTCTTAGAGTTACGGGGCGTATACGATGCGACTTGGATTTTGTATCTAAATAAGGGAGAACCCAAGTCGTATTGATTGTTATGGGCAGAGGTTACCACTGTACACCAGGTGGACCGTCTTCTAGTTGTAACTGCCATATAAGCAAACATATTTAATTTTGACTGGCCTCATAGCTCAGTTGGTAGTAACCGGGCCTTCTGCGCTGTAGGTTGTGGGTTCGATTCCCACCCAGGATAAAAAATTGTGTTACGAGCATAGGTGTTTGTTCTGTGTTTGTGTTGATATGTATTCTATGTATGTATTTAGAAAAATAAGTACTTGAGTATTTATCAGTTATCTGGTTCCCATGATACAAGCTATTTACTTAGCTTACTTTGGGGCTAGATGGCGCTGTGTGAAATGGTTTTTTTTTTTACGGTAACATTATTATGATGGGTACATACTTTAATTAAATTGTATCCTGTGATTTTCACACTAGGCAAGCCTGTATCGTGAAAACCACACATTTGAATTAGCTTTACACATTTTGCATTCTGCCTCTTGAATATATTAACAGATTATAAAGTAAATAAATTTAATTACAAATAAATATATATATGTGTCCACAAATATTTATTTAAGTTAACTAAATATAAGCTTTTAAAATAAAGTCAGTGTACAAACTTAAAGGACAATATTATTTTCAGTATACGGTGTGGAACCCAGATAATAAGAAGTTATACACACAAGTGGCAGTGAAAGTGCGGACCCAGTCGCACTTGGAGACGATAGTCGAGTTAGTGCGGGCCGAGCTGCCCGCGGACGAGACCAGTTTCATCGAGAAGAGAATGATGGAAACGCAGATGTACCAGGAAAACTTCGAGGTGTACATACAGACGTTGATATCACACGCGCTCGACCCCAACTTCCTGACGGAGATATTTCAGGAACAAGGTAATTACACTGGTTGTTTGTGTGCACGTAATTCGCTGTTAGAGATTCCCAGATTGTACCATGTGCCTGAAGAGAGTAGGTCAAAAAAAAATATTTCCTTCAGCTCGGTGTTAGTGTTTTTTTTTAATTGGTTCACTAAACTGGACAAGTATTCCGTAAATATTCTTCTATACAAATAAATAAAATTGGAGTGTCTGTTTTTAATATTAAAATAACCGCTTTTTACTAAGTGCATATGGATGTATACACGGTACAAATACCAAATCATTTTTTTTTACAATTTTTGTCTTTCTGTCTGTTTGTTCCGGCTGGACCGATTTTGACGGGACTTTCACTGGCAGATAGCTGATGTAACAAGGTGTAACTTAGGCTACTTTTCCGAGGGGTAAAATAGGGGTGCGTGATAAATTCAAATTCCACGCGGACGAAGTCGCGGGCAACAGCTAGTAATTTGATACGTTTTCTCACACAGACGACTACTTCCTGTCGAACGTGAAGACAGTGGACGAGGTGACGGAGACGATGCGCGTGCGCGTGTCGTGGGGCGGGTGCGGCGCGGGCGGGCGCGCGCTCGACGCCGGCGTCGCGACGTGGCCCGGCCTCAGCGTGGGCGGCGGGGCGGGCGAGTGCCGCGCGTGCGCCCGCCCCGCGCTCGCGCGCCTGCTGCTCTACGGGCAGCCCTACAACCCGGCGACGCTCGAGCCCGTCCAGCCGGACTCGCGGCTCGCGTACGATAAGGTAACCGCCATTACACCACTGTGTACAGTTCCACTGCTGTTAAAATCCATGACGGGAACTAAATGTAGTTAATTCTCAAAATAAAATCTCCGTCCGCTATGTTTACAGGAGTTCTTAGTGTGCGCTTCTTGCTGCGCCCGCGTACAGCTGTACGCGAGAATCGCACACCAGAAGTACCTGATGTACGCGGAGTGCAGCAAGCGCGTCGCCGAGAAGCGAATGCACGACCCGAGAAAGGACACCACACTCATTCTCAACGAGCTGCTAGCCGACGAGCCCTGGCTGTCACAGGTATACACACACACACACACACACACACACACACACACACACACACACACACACACACACACACAAACACAGACAGACAGACAGACAGACATAGATATATATATTTTTACACCCAGTAAAACTTACGCTACTTCGTCTGGGGAAGTACTGCTACCATAGTTTTTTTAGTTTTTACTAGCCTTATACCTCTGTTGGTAGTAACTGCGTTCTGCGCTGTAGATCGTGGGTTTGATTCCCACCCAGGACAATTATTTATGTGATGAACATATATGTTTGTTCTGTGTCTGGGTGTCAGGATGTATTTACAAAAAAGTATATAATTATTCTATCAGTTGTCTGGTTTCCATGATACAAGCTATACTCGGATTACTTAGGCTACATGGCGCTATGTGAAATGGCCACTATATATAATTATTATTATACCCATTTCTGCTGCCAAGCAGAAGCATTCGATTACTGTGATTTGGTATGAAATGTGTGTGAAATTACAGGCACATGAGCATTTCACCTTTACGTCTCAAAGTTACGGGCGCAGTACAATGCGATGTGGACTTCCCACACCCTAAGTAAAGGGACCCCAAGATGTATTGCTTAGTGTGGGACTAGATGTCACTGTTTGAAATTTTCGATAATATGTTCATTCGTGGTCTGTGTGCCTGTTCAGACCCTAACCGACTTAGGAAAAGGGCTGAACATTATAATATTAATAACATTTATTTTAGTATCATATTCTTTTTTATTTCAGACAAATCAATACACTTCAATTAAAATGTCCATATATTAAATCAAATTAAAATAAATCATAATAATATTACACTTCCGCCTCATTCCAGTTGTTCCGCGACGTGCGACACACCTGGGCGGAAGCGGAAGCTTGGGAGCGTTCCGCGCGACTCGGCACGAGGCATATGATGTAACCTCCGCAGGGGAGACGCGACTTAACAAGGACTATTTAACTTGGTGAAGGTTGCCCAATTTGCCCAACTCACCCCACGGATACAAAATTTGTATCCAGGGGAAGTAACTTTTGAGGCAAGGTCTCAAACAAGACGAGGTTACCCCCCACGGAAACGAGGAATTTGAACCAATGGAGGTAACGCAAGAACTATTGTCGAGTGCAGTTGAGGTTACCGACCAAGGACTTTGACTTTCGGAGGTAACTAATACTAGGACTTTTCAAGTGCAGGGATTACCCTTTGGAAGATGGACTGTGTAACATATGACAAGCCTACGGAACCACAAGGGCTTTTTATTTGTGTATGTGAAATCTGTACGTAATTGTTTTTTTATATAACTATCGATATATTTTAGCATTTAATTATTGATGGATTTTAAATTAGTTTCATGTATGTTAGTTTTTGTGCCTACGACATGATCACACTTGAGCTTGATATGTTGACATAATTGATATCAGAGAACGATAATAATTAATTAATATTTTAAAAATCTGTGTAAGTTAGGACTTCGCCCCAAGACTTTCGACTACTCTTGATTATGGTAGTATAGTACCGTAATTGTGCGTCGTGGTTTAATTTTCCGAAATATTTCGATCCTAAAACTTACATGTGCAAGATGGTTAAACTGTGTCGCAGTTGATAGAAAATCATAATTTACGTCTCTAAGCAAATCAAAGTAGAGGAGGGATAATAGATACAGTTTTTGATTCAAAGTCCAGTCGAAAACTTTATTTCCATATAATTCGTAAAGAAATGAAACGTCAATCGGTAATATTCAAAACATAAAATCACGCGTAATTATCGCTTAGTTTGACGCCTGTTCAAACCCTATCCGAACTCCATAGGTAGAACAAACAAGAAACCCCTAAAGAAGGGATCCCTTTTATTTCGCGAGCACGATCATTCCATTCTGTGAAAGCGGCTGGTCCGACAAATCGAAAGAATTGAGCTCAAGTGTATCTCTGTATCTGTGTTAATCTGAACATCACTTTAATTTATCCAGCGTAATATTTTACGAATTTTATTGGCTGTTACTTAGTGCATAATATAATTATTGTTTGTACTTCTGGTGCCATTATTACTCCGCTCAGCAGCTAAGCGTTTCGGCCCGAGTTTGTCTTAAAACATATTGTACGGTAAACATTATTTATTAATATTATTTATTTATCATATTTATTACACAACCATCACAAATATATTGTACAAAAAGAGGTCACTTGGACAGTATCGGCAATAGATTTACTATAAACCTAGAATTTGGCTGTCAAAATCTGAACGGTGATACATCACATAGCAATAACTAGCTTAAGTTTACAGGGATGAAAATTCACTTCAGTTTCTTGTAATTTCGCGCGATACTTTGCTGAAAGTGCCAAAGTAGGAAGAACACATCGATTACGTTTGGCGTCTGCAGTCGACAAGTCAACAGCCGCGTGTCAGTTGTTGCTTGAGCAAAATTCTCAATTGATGCACTGTTCGTTTTACTCGTTAACAATATACTGGTTGCTGCGCTGTTCGTTTCACTTTGAACAATATACAGGTTGCTGCACTGTTCGTTTCACTTTGAACAATATACTGGTTACTGCACTGTTCGTTTCACTTTGAACAATATACTGGTTGCTGCACTGTTCGTTTTACTTTGAACAATATACTGGTTGCTGCACTGTTCGTTTCACTTTGAACAATATACTGGTTGCTGCACTGTTCGTTTCACTTTGAACAATATACTGGTTGCTGCACTGTTCGTTTCACTTTGAACAATATACTGGTTGCTGCACTGTTCGTTTCACTTTGAACTACATACTGGTTCCCAAGTGGTGCGGAAATCCGGCTGTATATACAAACATAATGTTCGTTTCATCGTTCAGTCGTCGTTTCACTATCATCAGGATTTGAAATTTAGATAAAATAAAAGGTTAACTTACAAATTTAGCGATGATCAAGTTCTTGTTATTTTTATGACGGATGGAACTTTAAGGATTGCACGGAACCAGCAAATGCCCAGGCATTTATTGGAATACTCAAAAGTGAATTTTCATTTCGTTTTATCTAAAACGTGAATAAATGACCGATGTTTACTTATTTTTAAGAGTTTAAACTGTTTTTGCATGTGCTGCAGCCGTAAGGTGTCCGACGACATAATACTCTTTATAGTTAATGCCGAGTTAAGCGATTATTCGTTCCAAATAAGGTGATAAAATATTTATACATAAAAATGTCATGAAACAGTGTCATTTTATAAATTATAAAAATGTATGTCTCATCAAATTGGGTGCGTTATAAAGTGATAGGAAAATAATAATCTCAAGTACTTAGTTACATTATAAGTAGCTAATTTTATTTTTATATAAACGTAAGAAATTACGGAAATTAATTTGAATTTAGTTTTGTAAAAATATGAGTTCGGCCAGCTTTTAAACATTTTTGGTGCGTGAATACGGCTAAGATTGCGCTTATATTTAAATAATGATATCCAAAAATATATTAAATCCGTAGGCTGTGTTATATATATTTATTAATACGCTATTTTTATGTCAAATTATAACAGCAGCGATTATTGATACAAGTTATAATTTGGTTATTTTTAATAAAAAATTAAATTAATTTATATCGACCAATTAATTTTCAATGCACTGATTGACAGTATTTATGCATCAAAAATATAGGAAAGAGTATGATTTATTTATTTTTTATTGTTTGATTTAGACGGTTTTAATCAAATCATACAATTTATTTTATGAATGCCGATATTTTAAAATGTTTCAAATCAAACTCATGTCAAAAGTTACCTTAGGAAAGGTGATTAACACATTTATTTATGTTATGTTGGCATCATACTGAACTATATAATTTAAAGCTCTAAAGCGCTCTCTTTCACTCTTTATGGAAAGGAAAGAGATGGACTGGGTGTTAGGTTTGGTGTGGTATCAACAGAATTGCCAACTTAACAAATTAATATTTTGTACAGTAACTTGTAAGATTCTAGTGAGCTCGGGCTGGTTTTGCTGTAATTTTTTCAATATTTTTATGTTTATAATTTCTGACTCGTTCGTTCGGTAATATGTTGTTTGTAGATAGCGAAAATGTTTGTTTAAAGCACAACCAATTGTAATTTTTCCTACATTTGAGAAATATACAATATAATAATAATAATGTCAGAGTTCTTACGGGAATTCTAGAAAGTGCGACAAAATGGCGGGTTTCTGTAAGTCATACTACTTTACGTGCACCACATTTTTTTTTACAAGACTTAGAGTCGCTGCTGATACAGTTATGTATTATTTCGACAAATTACAAAATGAAATTATTATATATTATTTGAGAGCTGGCGAAAAGCCCCGTAAAATGTTATTTCCATATTCTGTGAAATCTATTGGTCTGGCGCCCTTTGGGTGGAAAAGATCTAATCCAGTCAAATTTGATTCTATGTAAATGTGTTCTCTGAAAACCTGAAGGTATTTTTCTTACTGTGGAAAAAAAAACATGGTTAAGTTATAAATCTGTAATAAAAAAAGTTGGATCTATCACATTAAAAATTATGTAGATACATCAAGCAAGTTACATTATGTTTTGAGATATTTCAGTGGTTCAAAATAACCTTACGCTGACCTCATATATACATTATGATATTTATATTTGACAGGTACCTGTACTATACAGGTGGCTTGTTTCACACCCAGTCCCTGAGTATTAATTTTGTTAGTGAAACCTGTTACCTGCCTGAGATATAAAAACATGAAAACTTAGATTTTTCGGAGTCAGTTTTCTGCATCTTCGTGTAAATTACATGAATCCCAAATGCACATTCCAGGACTACGACGCATGTGTTGTGTGACCGTTTCGGCCTAACGACGAACTCCCCGTTTCAAAGCGAACAATGTGAAGATATTAGTTTCTATTCTATCGTGTAAGTACATTCTAAAGATATTTTGTATAATTGCATTAGGTTGTGTAAGCTAAATTACCTACTACATAACGTAGTCGATAAGTATATAAGTTGCAGTGTAAAAAAACAGGTTCTACTCAGCTATTACAAATGAAGAGAATTATATCTAATTTATTCAAATTTGGTCAGGTTTAGGTCTTTATTAAAGTTTAGCAATACATACAAATGTTTTAAAAGCAATTTCGGGAAATAAAAACCTTGACTAGCAAAAGTAACGGTACTTTTTATTGCACCTTTATGAACGTTTCTATGAATGATATCATTGGTCGAGAACTGATGAACATTGTACACCGTACCGCGGCTGCGCGTGTTCTATGTAAGAATGATGCCATCAAAAACATAAATTGTAAGAAAAATCAAGTCTGGCAACCCAGTTCTTCTATCGTAAAAAGTTGTGAGATCCATATAATACCAAATCGGTCAATTTATTCAGTCCCTACTTAAAGATCCTTCCGTCTTAAGTTATTACGTAATTAGCTAACCTAACACTATCTTATAGTGACCATATTAATATTAAAAATATTGTTTTAAATAAATTGACTACCAGGCACCATGCCCATTTCTGCCGCCAAGCAGTAACGCGTTCGCATTACTGTTCCGATTGAAAGTTGTGGTTGCCGGTGAAATTACAGGCACACGAGACATTCCAGCTACACGTCTCAAGAGTTACGGGAACATATGATGCGATTTGGGTCTTGTCGTACCTACTATGGATCAGTCGCATCGGTTGTTATGGGCAGAGGGTACCACAACACCAGGTGGGCCGTCGGCTCATTCTGTAACTGTATAATATTGAAAAAGTGAACAGGAGAATGATCACCATTTCCGGTACATCTTACCACCATCCCTACTGGTAATTGCTGGAAACTAATCCGTTGTTACCCAAGTTCACTTATCTATACTTTGAAATTCAATATCATAAGGAAGGCGGGGTTCACGAATTATTTACAATAAAACTATTTAACTGTTTGAATACTTTTAATTTGCTCGCACACAGCCTCTATTGAGAGAATTATCGGAAAGAAAAATAATTGGGATGCAACACATACAAAATTCGCGAATGTCTTCGATATGAAACGAATCCTGTCAGTTTCGATGAGACATAAAATCGTGAAAAAGGCTGAATGTAAACAGAGAACCTTTACAATTTTAATGAATAATTTACAATTACAACAAAACAATAGTGTAAAAATATACATACAGTCAAGTTGGAGCGCAACAAAGGTTCCAAGAAATTATCACGTAAAATACTATAGCATACTTAAAATTACAGTTTTAATCAATTCATTAATGATTAAAAACCTAAGAGATTTGGAAAGGGTCCAGTACATGTATCAGTGTGTGCCGGGGCGAGTGAGTCGTGTGCACTCCTGTACTTACATTATCACGAGGGGTGGGGAGGGGCGCGCCCCCGCCCCCGCCCCCGCACTTAACAACACTACAATTACGTAACTTATCATAGATCGCATTATATCATACATCTAAATTCATGTAACTTATTTTTTCAGTTTCGGATTTTTAGTTTTGCTTTTTTTTTTAAATTGTTTTTTTTTTTTTTTTTTTGTTATACCATAATCTCTCACGTCACGTCGCGTTGTTGCCGGTGAAATCTGCCTCGCACAAATGGTTCAGTCCGTCACTGGGAGCGGGCGGGGGGGCTACTCGTCCTTGCGGTTGTAGTGTGCGCGCGGGGGGCGGGCGGGGCGCGGGCCCCCTCGGCCGCGGCCCTTGAATCCGTCGCGCGCGCCCGCGCCGCGGTGGTCGCGCCCGTTCTCGTAGTCGCGCGTGCGGTCGCGCGCCGCGTCCCCGGCGTCGCCGTTCCCGTAGTAGCCGTCGTCGTCGTTCCGGTACCGGCCCTGGTAGTTGTCGTACGTGCGCTCCTTGTTGCGGTACCCGTCAGAGTTCCTGCCCTGGTACTCCGAGCGGTCCGCGCGCTCGCCGCGCTGGTACTCGTCCCCGTTGCGCGGCCGGTAGAACCCGGAGCCGCGCCCGCGCCCCCCGCCGCCGCCGTTGGGCGCGCCCCGCCCGCGCCCGTAACGTCGGAACCGCCCGGAGCCGTCGGCTTGAGCGCGGCCCGTGTTGTCGCCGCGCGGGGGGCTCGTGGATTCCTTCCACTCGTCGTCTTTATCCTCGTTCGCGGCGGGCTCTTGGGCGCGCGGGGGCTGCGGTTGCGGGGCGGGGGCGGGCGTGGGCGCGGGCGCGGGCGCGGGCGGCGACACGTGGTTCACCATCTGGTGATGCATCTGCATGTGCATCGGATGGGGGAAATGTTCCGGGAGCGCGGCGAAGTGTTGCATCTGTTCCGGCATGAAGTGTTGGTTCGTGTACGTTTGGGATGGAATCTGCGGGGGGGAGGGCTGCGAGAGAGGCGGCTGCGGGGTGCCCGTCGGACTGTCGAGCTCAGACTCCTGCAGGAAGAAGAAATTCTGGGATCCGATGACTTCGGCTATGGGGCGTTGCTGCGGGTACTGATGAGCGAAGTACGCGTGTTCTACTTCCTGGAGAGTGATGGGGGGCAGCGGTCGCATTGGGTACGGGGCGGGGACCACCGGTAGCGCGGCAAACCCGGCGGGTACTACTTGCTCCGGGTTGACTATGGTTGGCACTGCCTCTGTGGGCTCCTGAGGCGGCTGGGGTTCGGGTTCCGGCTCGGGCGCTTCGGGTTCCTCGGGCTGCGGTGGCTGAGGCGGCTGGGGCGGCTCCGGCACGCGATCGAAGTACCCCGACTCGTGAATGGTGTTAACTATTTCCTTGATGCGTGCATAGGTTGTCCCGAGCACCTCCTTCTGCTTTCCCTCAGTGATGGAGCACAGATGCTCCGCTGCCTTTGCTGATGCTGCGTGGAAGCCCGGAAGGCCTTCCTCGTTTGGCTCATGTTTTGGTGACACTTCTGGGTACCTGCAGGACATCGACAAAATTCCTCATAAACACCAAATGCATCAAAAGTAACTAATCGTAATATAATGAGCTCCTTTAACAATCAATATTGGTATATCAGTGACATTTGATTTTCAAATAAATAAATAAATATTGGCGGACATTTCACACAGCGCCAGGGGCTAGCCCCAATGTAAGCTAAGCATAGTTTGTGTTATGGGAACCAGACAACTGATATAATACTTATACACTTTTCTTTTGTAAATACATACATATAATACATATTAACACCCAATGTTACAAATGTCACATAAATGTTTGTCCTGTGTGGGGATCGAACCCACGACCTACAGTGCAGAAGGCAGGGTTACTACCAACTGAGCTTCATAGCTCAGCTGGCCTCATGGCCAGTCCATATGGCCAGAATGAAAGGAATATATTGTGAACTAGCTGTTGCCCGCGACTTCGTCCGCGTGGAATTCGGTTTTATCATGCACCCCTATTTTACCCCTCGGAAAAGTAGCCTAAGTTACTCCTTGTTACATCAGCTATCTGCCAGTGCAAGTCTCGTCAAAATCGGTCCAGCCATTTCAGAGATTAGCCGAAACAAACATACAGACATTCAAAAATAGTAAAAAAATGTTGTTTTGGTATATGTACCGTGTATACATTCATATGCACTTAGTAAAAAGCGGTTATTTTAATATTACAAACAGACACTCCAATTTTATTTATTTGTATAGAAAAAATACAAATAATCATTGTGAAACAGTATACTTACAGGTTGTCTAGTATCTTGAGATCATCGTTAGTCAGTTTGGGGGCTCCGTTAGTGCCACTGAGGAAATCCTCTCGCACCTCGTCGGAACCCATTATGACAAGGCAGTCCAATATAAGCAAAACCTCGCGAATCTTGTCGGTGTCTGCTGCATATCGGACCCATGCATCCTGTTGACAATATTTGTGATTACACTTACTTGTTTCATGCAAGAGAATAATAGACAGACGTGATATCTTGCATACCCATGCATATAGTTTATGAGAAAGGGAGTGACACCTGTGCAAGGTTCAAAAGTATGTCTCTACATATTATGATACTGTACCATACTAAACTACCAAACTATGGAAATTTATATGGGGGCCCACGTTGCTCACGTATTAGGTGATCACCCGTTGAATTCTTACACGTGTCCCCCAAGGAGTGCAGAAGGAGCAACCTAGAGTAGCAGTAGAACTTGTGCTAAGTTCATCCAGAGAAGCCACCACACATGGTAATCTGCTGCCGAGCAGTGATGCACTCATAGTGCGTTCCGGTGGATTGGGTGCCGGTGCAATTGGAGGTGTATTAGTAGTAACATCCTGTTTCAGCCCGATGAACACAACAGAACGTCATACTTTGGTGGAGAGAACTTGAGTTGCATCGCTGTTGTCTATGGCAGTACCACTTATCAGGCGGGCCATCAGCTCATACACACTTGAATCACATCGAAAAAACAGGCAGAGGCATAGGCAGCATTGACCTTATTTGTTCTTTCAATCGAAAATCTATCACTTAAAACAAATATCTTACCTTTTTTGCTTGTTTCTTAGCATCTCTCTCAGCTGAAACGGCAATCTGAGTGATCTGCTTTGAAAAGTCCCTTGCAAACTCCAGCGTTTGATTGACTTCATCATATTTAGCAACAGCTACTTTCTGATCTTTGTCCAGCTCCTTACCAGCCTTTTGCAAGTCACGGTACTGTGTCAATTTCACCTGGAACATAAATATGCATAAGCCATTTGAGAAGTAAACAATGCATTCATTGCTTGCGACATTGATATGAGATGCAGATGGCTAGTTCTGAAGGATATCATATTCAGCACAATAAGTTCCTTCAATATAATAGGTACTATATATTAAATTACTTTACCAGCTACACAATAGGTATTTACTAGTGTATTGTATGAGTTTGCAACTTAAATTAATTTTTATAGCTATTTTTTATGATAGCTTAAAATGTATCGCCACTTGGATATTGGTTGCTTGCAAAACAAAGTACCGGTAAACAACAGACGCACGATTGTTTTATCTTGATGACTACGAAGATAAAATCAATGCCATATACAAATTATTATAGTAGTTTCATATGAAACAACTATCGAGAGGACAAATAAACATCTAAACGCGCATATCGGCGCCGCTTTTATCCTCCGTACTCACAGGGCGTCATGTCATGGATATTTCGTCAACACAGCGCGGAGCACATGTGCGAAAATGGCGTCATAGACTTTCTCAAGATCGCTTTATTTACTCACAAATGTGAATTTAGGATATATTACTAAGTAAAATTACGGTTCAGAAGTATCGATGCACGGCAAAAGTGTCGCAATGGAATTAACATTGTTGTTGTTACAACCGCATTGTACGCACCTTTCTTTTCTCCAAATTGCGAATTTTATGCTCAATAATCGTCATAACCTGTCGTATTGGTGTGTTATCCTGAGCCTCCGAAGAGGCTGGTTTGTCGGGTTTTCCATTCGCAGCTGAAGGCATCCTTCACAGGCAACAACTTTTCCAGGATTTTGTATGGTGGTTGTGGTTGCTAAAGAGATAGAAAATTCTATCTACCACAGATAACTAACTATACTTGCTACTCACCACACCATCTGCCGTCATTCACTCAGTGAGTGAGGGGAATGAACTTTTCGTTTTCTGTGTATTGGCAGCATCGCTCTTTAGTCTATGGTTTTTGCTTAGAGAACCAAACCCATAGATTATAATATCTAACAGGAGTGCTTACTACGTTTGACATAAAAACTAAAAATATACTTCATCAGCATGATATAAAGTTCAATTTGCATTACCAATTAATGCAAGGAAAAACGGTCTTGAAAAGGAATACTTTAAAGTATCGGTGTCCCTCTCGCACACATTGCCATTTTTCGTTAGTTCCTAAAGAAATATTAAAGTCCTACATAAAGCAGGTGGCTCAAGACCGTTCAAAATGGAAATCTTTGGGAGAGGCCTATGTTCAGCAGTGGACTTTTACCGGCTGATATGATAGTGATGATGATGACAAAGCTCCTACGACATACTAGAAAGTTGCGTTATCCCCAAGTTATTTTAATGGGTTTTTATGGTGGTATGGTATATCTAATTTTGATAATTAATATTTCTTGGACGACATGGTGGTGCAAAATTATGTTATTTGGGTTCACTATTTCACAACGAAAAGAACTGCAGAATAAAAAAAAACTTTTACAGATTGATGAAATATTGTTGTCTATGGTGTCGAGGAAACAATAACGGAAACATTTGAAAACTGGTTAACAAATCAAATCAACGTTTCTGATAGGACGAATTCTGACATGACAATGACAGAACGGGAAAATAAAAAAGATGCGAAGCGGGCGGGAGAGAGAGAGAGAAAAGAAAACAGTTTAAGCAAGCTTAGTAAAATATTGTATTTTGAGTTTTATTCCGGTAGATTCAATTTAATCGCTAAAACGAATAGTGGATCCTTCTATTGTTGCTATTCATCATGATCCTGTCGAGGGCAAGTGAATTATTTGTTAAAAACTTTTGCATGAAAAAACATAACCTAACCCTGCGTGTTATTGATGCATTTTTGAATTATTTATACTATTTTCGTCTTCATAGTTGACCTAAAGTATCAGATTGAAGCTATCCAGTACTTGTCTTATTTAATCATTAAATAATTAGGGGCATTAACGGAAACTTCGTGATGTGCGAGCATCCGGTAATGCGTGCATTGTTGGTCGGTAAAAAAAAAGGAACATACAACCAGATTATTGTTTTATTTTTGTTTTGTGTATTTCTTTATTCTCATTACTAATAAAAAATGCGTATGAGACACTTAATTTGCATTTTAAAATATAAAAATACCATAAAATATGTCATCGTGAGAGTGAAATCAAATATGAAGTTACCTACTTTCTTTTTAATGTATAAAAATTCTATTTTCAGGTGCCAAACCTTGCTCGGCAAATCATAGGATGTCAGTCTCTTCACACAACGGCTGCTAGATTCGACACACCAAAATCAGAAAAAAGTAAGATTAATAATAATTAGTAATCTAAAAAAAATGAATCTACACATAATTCTTTTTATAGCTTTGAATGCCACACTTGTCAATATTTTCTTGCCCAGTACTGTCTTTATATAAAACATTAAACATGGTAACTATTACTAATACTACTTAGGGAACGAAAATTCATCGTCAAAATCAGTCATCGAAAAATTAAGCCTTAGCAACAGAGTAGTAGTAATATCAGAGGTAGCAACAACCATAATATAATAAATAAGTAATATATGCAATATTTTCAGCATTAAACCAGGTAACTTTACTGGGAAGGGTTGGGGCTGATCCCCAGAAAAGAGGCAACGAACAGCATCCAGTAGTAAACTTCCCATTAGCGACCCACTTCAGCTACAAATATGAATCTGGGGACGTCATGCAAAGGACTGATTGGCACAGGATCAGTATCTTCAAACCCGGGCTTAGAGATACTGTCTACAAGTACTGTAAGAAAGGCCAAAGAGTGTATATAACAGGCAAACTGTCATATGGAGAAGTCAAAATGGATGATGGAAATGTCAGAACAGCATCCACTATAATAGCAGATGATGTGATATTCTTCCAAAGCACTCCTGAGCCTGAAACCCAGTAGTTACTTAAGCCAAGTTAATGTTACTTAGTTTGTAAGTGTAAATGATTATGTGACTAGTAATTAACTAGAATAACATTGATTAGTTCATAAATTTGTGATTCAATCTTATATGTTAGTTTTATTTATCTCTCTTGAGATTATTTTAAATAGATATCATTTACAGATAAAAGAATATTATCCAAGTAATAAAGGATGCCTATACAACATAATCTTCAAAACCAGTTTAAAACTTAGATTTTTAAAACAACCAGGCATTGTGACAGATAGTTGAATACTATAAGTACAAGCGATAGAGACAGGAACCCTCAGAGTTATAGGGTATTTGAGTTTTTTAAATTTATGCATGCAAACTAGCCAACGGGTCACCTGATTGAAAGTTGCCACCGTCGCCCATCTCATCACATCTACAACCCCCAGAGGCATTGCTGATGCGCTGCCGCCTTTTTGGTGAAATAACGGTGTTGGGATGCAGAAACTTCTCTAAAGAGGTTGTTAGCATTAAATCACATAATAGTCATGAAATAAATGATTCATTTAGAGCACTTATTATGATTTATACATACACGATAAACCAACATCCGTCCTACTGGAATCGTTCGCGTTTCCTGTCTTGCCTCACCGCCATTTTTGTCATTCTACACCCAGTGCATCTTCATTATGTTTTAAGATTTGAAGTCTATAATTACCTTAATCCCATCCCATATTGTTAGGCATGATATTCGGTCATTCGTCATTGGTTCATGTTGGGATTTGAATTTTGATCTCTGGATTGAAACTCTGAGTCTAACGCTAGGCCACTAGGAAAGAGAACAATATATTAGATTGGCTGGCCTCATAGCCCAGTTGGTAGTATTTCCGCCTTCTGCACTGTAAGTCTTGGCTTCGACTCCCATCATGACATAAATATTTGTTCTATGTCAGTGTTAACATATATAATACGTAAAGTGTTTAAAAATTACGTAAGTATTATATCAGTTGTCTGGTACCCATGAGAAAAGCATACCTAGTTAGTGAATAGTTTGGGGCTAGATGTGTGAAATGCCCGCCAACATATTTATTTTCGTTAATTTAAAAAAAGGCAGTGACGGTTGCTATGGGTTGGCAGAATGAAAAGTTAATGCATTGCTGCATTTTAATGGCACTATTTAAAATATTACAGTTATAAACAAGGCAAGAACTATACTATTCTATTGTCATGCTATATGTTTCGGGCGTTAACTTCACTTCCAAGACGATTGCTATGAATAATATTTCAGGCTGCCGGTGCTACTCGTGTACTGGATCTCTCAAACCTCGAGGTTTGAGAGATCAGAGTCAGAGGCTCCTTTCAGTCCTTGACACTATCACCTGTCAAGTCTTGGCAATCTCTTCGAATTTTTGTTTCTAGTTTTTTTGATTCGCTCATGGTTTCCTGTTCCGTTTTGACTTTTTTTTCAAGTCCCGTCGGGATTATTGAACCAAGGACCTCCGGATTGAAATTCGGGGTACCACTGGGCCACCAAAGGCGGCGACGATCTCACCCCTCGTCACGTTTACGTTCCCACGATAGTGTAACCCATTGAAGCTCTGCCAACCCCTTTTGGGGATAAAGGCGTGTATCTATTGAATTCTGTACTCTGTACAGTAGGTACAACTGCATTCATGTTTGTTTACTTACGTAGGTTGATATTTTCATATCCCAGCCCGATTGAGGGTCACAGTGCAACGCGGAAATTTAATTTCAAGTGTTGGTCAAAGGCCACAGTGTGATAGGGATATTATCCGGCGTATATTGTATCTATAAACCGGATCCCAGGCACTTAGTCAATTTTATATTGTTGATATAGATAGTAGATTGACAAATCTTTGTAACTGACATGACAACAGCGAAAATAAATATAATAAATAAATATTGGTGGATATTTCACACATCGCCATCTAGCCCCAAACTAAGCGTAGTTTGTACTATGGGAATCAGATGATTGATAGAATACATATATACGTTTTTTTGTAAATACATACATATTAATACTCAGGTTGTTACCTACTAATTTAGACAGAGCGATTAGGTCACGTTGCATTCTTCCCCAGATTAATTCTCCAAATATGTCGCCGTAGCTGCAAACCATTTTGGCTGCTACATACAATCAGCTCTTCTCTCTATTATTTTTTTGTAGACATTTCACACTGCGCCATTTAGCCCCAAAGTAAGCTAAGCATAGCTTTGTATCATGGGAACTAGACAACTGATATAATACTTATGTACTTTTTTTGTAATAACATACATAATAATACATATTAACCCCCAGACACATAACAAACATCTATGTTCGTCACGTTTGTCCTGGGTGGGAATCGAACCAACGACCTACAGTGCAGAAGGCACGGTTGCTACCAACTGAGCTGTGAGGCCGTTAGTATTTACTGTTAGGGAATTGGTAATTCAAACTAAACGTGTATCATATTATATTCTTCATTTATTTTTAAGTTATAATAAATCGGACACAATATTTGCATGTGTCCCTCTTTTACCATATTGTGTACAAGTTGGAAGTGTTGAGTTTCACTTCAAAATAGAAATAGATGTAAAAATACAAACTTCATTGTTATCGAACTTACTAACATACTAGGTACTTTGATAAAGCTCCACTTTGTTTTACAAATCGTACATACACTCTCTTTACAGTCAAATTTCTTATTCTAGCTTAGAGTTTAGCGCTTAACTAATATGTACAGGAGAATATTATTTATACTAATCGTACAGTCCTACCTACGTTGATAAAAGAGATCACAGAAAATTGTAGCTGGAAATCTTTGAGTTAAAAGTTCTAGCGTACTCTACATTAACTCTACCACTTTATATTTTCTTTTATCACAGCGGATTATTTTTGTTTTATTGTTTTCAATGCAATATTTGGTTGATTGGTCATTATTGTCTTTTCTTATATTAGTTACTGGAGCTGCCAATTCGCCATCGCAAAAAAATACTTGTGGTAGAAAACTAAATAACTTCTCACGCTACAATCGAAATGATTCGCAAAATATAAACAAATGGAAGACGATAACTCGTTATGAAATTATTATATCTATAAATATATTTATAATATTCTCATCAGGCTTTTTAGCAATGTTTTTAGCTATCAAGGTCAGCAATTAACAAAACGTAAAACTAATAAATAACGCAAATGCATTTATCTAGCGCGCGTCCCAACATGCATTTGAGAGCAGCGAGCGAACCACAGTCCATTGCACATAATCTTCATAGATGTACAGTTCAAAATTCACTTCTGCAACTATACATACATAATTGACACTTAATTATAAATCACTTGGCACAAAGGCATCTCAATAGGTCCATACCCTGTTTAACTCCAGAAACCATCTTAAATCTGTCAAAGTACTCTCAGCTATTAACGGACTGCCTTATATACTTTTAGATAACATTTAAGAGGAAGACAGGAGACATCCTTCCGTCTGAGAGGAGTTTGACTAGAACTTCAGTGGGTGGAGCCGGCACTCATTTACACGAATAACACATAAATGTGTTCATATATGAAAGTCATTGTTCACATTTGATTTTGTCACTTAGGTTGAGTGCGTAGTGATCGGTCGCATAATCGGGCTCTCTCTTCATCAGTATGTTGTCACCGATGAGTGCACTGATGCGGTGTTTGTCCTGCATGTGAGGCTGCGGCTCGGGCCGGGCGCGTTTCCGCCAGGGCTCCGCCGCGGCCATGCTCAGGTCAGTGGGCATCTCGTCGTCTACGTTGTCGTCCTCGCAGCGTTCCTCCTTCATCTCCGTCTTCACTCCGGCTTGTGGGACAACCCTGGTGGGGCTCATTTGTTGCCGCAGCAGAGAGATGTTCTTGATGTTCTTCAGCTCGGTTGGGTTTCTTAAAAACCTGTTGATAAATAAAGTAGTATTAATTACATGATCAATTTGAGACAGATAATAAAATAAATGTTGGTCGTAAAAGTTGAATATGAAACTTACTGGTAACAATGTCGCTCGCCTTGCACTTTCCTGAGGATATTGACACGGTAGTAATATCTCAGCGCGCGGGACATCTTGTCGTAGTTCATTGATAAATGGTTCTTTTGGATCCCCCAAAGTTTCGCGAGGCCGGCGGGGTCCACTATTTTGAATACGCCGGTTTCCCTGTTCTTCCACGCGATGTAGTTTGTGTAGCGCTGACTAGGGTCATTTAGTAGCTGTTGAAGGAAGTCCCATAGCAGTCTGCCGTCTGAAAGAAAATAGGTATAGGTTAAATAACATCTATACAAATAAATAAAATTGGACTGTCTGTTTGTAATATTAAAATAACGGCTTTTTACTAAGTGCACAGGATATACACGGTACATATACCAAAACAATTTTTTTTTTCAATTTTTATCTGTCTGTTTGTTCCGGCTAATCTCTGAAACGGCTGGACCGATTTTGACGGGACTTTCACTGGCAGATAGCTGATGTAACAAGGAGTAACTTAGGCTACTCTTCCGAGGGGTAAAATAGGGGTACGTGATAAAACCGAATTCCATGCGGACGAAGTCGCGGGCAACAGCTAATATATTATAAAATTTTCTTAAAAAATTAAAACAATATGTTGGTTTGTTAATATTAACTCACTTGTGTTGGACTCGGGCATATCATTTGGGAAGAACTCTCTATGCTGAGTGCGGTAGTGCGAATGCTGCGGCACCAAATGATTCTGCGGCGCGGGGCTCGCCAACGGAGTGTCCTTGGGCGAGCGAGGTGTTTGAGCAAAATGGTTCTCCTCGTCAGAATCTGACTGGTTGCTACCCGAGCTGGTCGCCTGTGTGGTTGTGGGCGCTGATGGTGCGTAGTTTGGTGCGTACGTGGTCGCTTCTCCTCTCTGCGGGCTTCCCGAGCTGTCGACCGAGGGCGCGGGGCTCAAGGTCACGGAGTTGGGTTGTGCTGCCACCGCAGCGGCGCTGTGGAAGTGGTGGAACCCGTCGATCGTCCACGTCGGTGTGGGGGGGTGGGAGTGTGGAGACGGGGGGTAGGGAGCCGCGCGCGCCGTCGGTGTCACCGGAGATGATGGGACCCTCCCCAGCAACGCTGCGTCGCGGACCAACATTTGTAGGACGTTGTGTAACACGTCCCCCGCTCCGGGGCAGCGTTCACCCAAATCATTCTTGGTCAAAAGGCATAACGCTTTACCTGTTGAACACAAACAAGCTGAGTATTCCTATTTCAAATGCAGATTCGAACACAAATACAAGCTTAGTATTCCTATTTCAAATCCAGATCGAACACAAATACAAGCTCAGTATTCTTATTTCAAATCCAGATCGAACACAAGTACAAGCTTAGTATTCCTATTTCAAATGCAGATCGAACACAAATACAAGCTTAGTATTCCTATTTCAAATGCAGATCGAACACAAATACAAGCTTAGTATTCCTATTTCAAATGCAGATCGAACACAAATACAAGCTTAGTATTCCTATTTCAAATGCAGATCGAACACAAATACAAGCTTAGTATTCCTATTTCAAATGCAGATCGAACACAAATACAAGCTTAGTATTCCTGTTTCAAATGCAGGTTTGTATTGGCAGTGTGCGTCCTTTCTTACCGTTCATTTGGAAGAGATCCATGTCGAAATTGGGCAAGTCGAATTCTCTCTCGCACCATTTCAGAAAAACGACAACGTCTTCTCTTGTCCATAGCCTGGGTTCTGGGGGGAGACCTGCCGGCAGCTGTGCCTTTGTGTCTCCGAGGGGAGATGGCGGCGGTGGCGCCCAGGGCAGGGGGTACCTCCACAGTAGCTCTGTAGGGCTGAATGGAAGGGGTAACCTCTCCATACTCGGCCCCGAAGGCAACTGTAGGCTCACTACTTTCATCTTGACTATCTGCAAACAATAAATTACCACATGAACTTCCTACAGTAAGCTCACACAGTTTACGAAAATTGTTTCACATATTTGTAAAACGTCCGAAACATTCAGGCCGCAAAATGGTAGCGCTATCCGACACAAGATGGCGCTAAGCGTCAACGTTCTATTTATTTTCCGATGTGGTAATGTATGAAGATTTATCGGCTTATTCGTATTCATATAAACGTTCTTAGCGACACTAGCTAATAGCGTTGTCTTTTCCGATACATTTGGATACTTCTCAGACCAAAAACTAACATTGATGAAGGTTTATGATTAATTAGATTTTCTTCCATCATTCAAACAAACTTAAAATACGAATATTTTTACGATACAACTTAACTAGTGATGCAATGATAACCGCGTAACGTTATGAATACGTTGATAGGTTAAATATAGTTAGAACTGTAATAGGTATATACTAGGAATCGAATTTATTATCTTTGACTTTCCAAGAAAAACAGGTAGCTTAGCAACCGGTTTTAATGAAGATATTTGTGTTTTTTTTAATAATCATAATAGTATTGTCTCAATAAAATATATTCTAAAGGGCTAAGTATAATTTCGTACCAAATTGCTCGTAGTTCAAAATATAATTTAATGTCACTATTTCTGTGGATCCAAATTTTATTTAAATCTTGTACGATTTTTCTAATACAATTGGAGGTGATATGATAATTAAGAATCAGATGATTTAATCATCATTAACATGTTAATAATCTTGAAGTGGGAAAACTAGACTATTAAGAGATCACGTACAGCAAATGCTACTAGCATAGGATCCCAGTAAACCACCTGTTGTTGGAACAGGATTCTTCAATGGCTAGGGAACCCCCGAGTGTTCCCTTACCGAGGTGGGTTTCATTTAATAACATATATTATCTGTGTAATCATTTAGCGGTTTCACTCGCCGTCATTATATTCTTCCGAGCAGTCTTTATCTCTTTTATATACATGTGACGCAAGTTGTTTGCTTATTACACCCTCCGTATCACATATTATTTGTGGACTTTAGCAATTTACTACAGAAAAAGCTTTATCTCGTGTAGGTACATCCATAAATAAGATGTGTTGTTGTGCGCCTGAGCACATTCCTCTTCGAAACTTTTATAAAGTTGTGCCAGAATTTGTATAGCATGCGGTTTGTAGATTCTGGTGTTGCATGTAGCCAGACCCATCTTTAGGCAACGTTCAGCCGCCTTATCGGGCGCGGTCGGAAATGCTGAGTTCGCGATAACAGGGTCCGCGATAAGCGCCGCTACTTACCGGCTGAGCTGATCCGGAACTTGATGTGTATTCAAAATCCTGTTTGGTTGACGGCCGTCAATTCAGCACATCATCTTCACAACACTATAAGCACAGTATCCAATGTGTCGGAAGCACCAAACACACGCGTTGCAGCGGCGGTCCCTCCAAACGTGTCGTGTTACGGCACACCGTAAACCAGCAGCGTATCTGAGGGATCGAGCTCGCAGACTAGCGTCGCGGGCGGCTCGTCGACGCGGACTGATGATGCGGCGGCGGCGCGGGCGGACGGACGCGCCGCGCCACCCTCCCCCGCGCGCGCCACCCGCCACCCGCCTCACCTCACCTCACACTGAGATAAACTTCGGGACTCAGCTCAGTTCAGACCGAGTCCCATTTTTAACTGAACACCGAACATTGTTTCCGCAAACCGTTATCGTATTTTGACGGCGCTCGACCACTTGTGGCATTACTGATTGATGTTATTTACTACTTATTATTTAGTCGTCTAGTTATAATTTGAAATAGGATCATATCTGAAACTAGCCTGCCAACCTAGCGCACGCGGAAGTTCTCGCTGTACGGTAGGTAGGATTACGTCACCGCGCCAGTTTTTAATAACTCGCAATATTTCCTTGTTTGTAAAGTAATTGCGACTTGTTCGAATTTAAAGTCTAAATCATTGTATGCGTAAAAAATATTCCGGACATGATTTTCTTTTATTCATTGTTAAGGATGATACGAATTACCTGCGTCATGGGGTTCATAAATATTAAAGTGATTTCTTACATTTGCATTATGATAATTTCGTAATAATATTGCTGTGGGACATTGTGGCTTTTAGTTACATAGATAACAGGACAAACAGGTAGGTCATTGGAAAAATAAGTTAAATAACAAGTATGTATTCAGAAGTAAGATCAGAAACGTTCACAATGTCGCACTATCATCGCTCAGACAAAGCACAGCACAGGAAATGTCTCCGCAGCCGATCGGCAGTTTCCTGGTGTGGAGTGTACAATATGAGACCTAACCGGTTTGAACTCAGCTCATTCGACTCGACTCCGTGCGTATTAAGATTGTACTCGTGACGTTCATGAATATCCGCCAATAATGTTACTTTAAACGAGGGATTGCTGATACAACTGCCTGACGAAAATCGTACGCATAATGCCCATGTATCTATCAATCGATGCGTAATTATAAAGTACGGAATGTTTACTGATATTGTTCTATTATGATTCATAACAGGTGAATGGCTAATGTACTGGCTACACGTCGTCCGGTCCCTTGTTTAAAACGCTCAACTGCAGGTCCGTGCGTGTGTCGTGTCGACTGAGATGATTGTGTGCGTCCTGGCCGCGGTCCCACTACCGGTTCGAGACAGAAATATTCGGCAGCCAAGACGGAAGTGGCCTCGGAATCTTTACCTGTTGCTCCCTTCGGCCGCGTCTCTCGTGCACCGTCTCGCTCCCACTTGCGGGTCAGATATCAAGCCGATGTCATCAACACGAAAGTTCGGTGGAGTTATGTGCAGTTGGTAATTTGGAGAATAAAAGATTGTGCGGTCATACGTGACCGTGACCGTAGATTACGCTTTCTTTATGTTCTAATAATATTACGCGCGCTCTTACACAATTGTATGTTGTAAAGTTACTGTTTGTTTCTACTCCGATCGATTCTTTATTCTTTATTGTAAACTACACAAATTATACAAAAAAGTCATAGTAATACATGTACAAAGGCGAGCTTAACCCTAAAAACAGTTCTAGCCGGTTGGATTGTAATACTTTTTAATTTTGTTTATACCAATTTCAGGCTAAAAAGATTGCTGTTTAAATTGGCTCCTGTTATTTTCAGTGTTTAGTTACACTGGTTATTAGACGGTAACTTATTTATTTAGTGATGCGACCCGTTCGGAATGCCGAGCGGGCGGACTCTACTTCACACGCGGAAGCGCCAGAAATAAGCCATGCTTGTGCACGATTAGGTACAACTATCGGCGTTAGGTAGTCTAGTTGCCACCTAATTCCAGCGTTTGATATCGGTTATGGCTCGCGGCTGTCTATTATAATGTCTAATCGGAAATATCTAGACTGCTTTTATATGCTGTGTGGTATGTTACATCTATTAATATGTTGTGAATTAGGTAATGACATTTACTTTGCAATTATCAAATATTGGACTTGAGTTAAGCCATTTAGCACATGGGTATTATTATGTGAGCATAAAGTTTTGGACAGTGTCAAGATTACATATTACCAGTAGGCCAGTAGATAGGTAGGTAGACTTAACTGAATTCATTATTCGTATAAAAAATCTCTGTTCAAAATAATTTTTTTTTGTGTTTTAATCATGCCAGTATCGCTTATATTTCACAGCTACAAAAGCTAATATAAGTTTAAGAAAAATTTGAAACAAGAGTTTCTTGTTGAACTCGCGATCTTAAACTTAAATTACGGCGTTCATTTGTAGTTAAAAAACTCTTAATATCCAAATATTAGGGTATAATATTTACACGTGTCCAAATTAAAACGGTAAATTAATATAAAATCACAAAAAAATCTTTAAATGCTGTCATCAATTGCAAATGCAAACATTCGTTTAAAATATGACACGTTTTATAGATACTTATTTTATTTGATTAGTGTCAATTTTAATTATGTGACTTTGACATTTATCGCGCTATCGCAATTGATTATTTTTTAATCTATAATAAAAAAACGCAATGTACCTATATTAATCCGGAAATTTATACATACGGAAAAAGGAAATTGGATTGCGAGGCGGCAACCTACAGGCACCGGATGTAAGGGGAGTGGGGGAGACGGACGGAAGAAATCTCTTCCGGTTTCCGGTTTAACGGTTGCCGATGCTATAACGAAATAAAAAATGTGAGATTTCTAGATTCTGGTGAAAGTTTATTTATATCGTTTGACAGTTATTCAAACTGAAGTACAAACAGACTTGAGAGTCACTGAGAGAACTGTCAATTGTCATGACTTGAGAGAACTGTCAAACTGTAAAATATACTTCCATGGAAAAGTTCATTGTTTTGTTGTAATGACATCCATTGTGCTGTTGTGCTCTACATTTTAAAAAAAATGTGAGCCGTCACGGGACGCCTGGCAGATGTGAAACATCGACATTATTTTGTAAGAAACTAAGTACCCCATCACTAATAATGTTTATGATTTGTCGTAACCTTGAACGGACCAATCAGCGCTCATGCCGTGGCGACGCGTCGCCAAGCAAGAAATCTGTTTTACGTGCGGCTATAGATGTTTCACATCAAAAAATGTAATTACCTTTATCAAAAGTATTTATCTTTCTGTCTATCTTGTAGAATTATCTACATAGACAAGATATCAAAAAAGGATTTCCCCGAGTACAGTAATAAGATAATCTACCCAACATATTTTCAGATTTCCTGCTTTTAATTTACATCAAAAGCCAACACACGGTCTTATGTGGGTCAGTTACCCTATTGTATTTAGTTAAATTCCTATTCTTCACTACGTACTAAGCATACTTATAACTTTTTACTAAATTCCAATCAGTTTGAATATGGGCTATTTAGACCCTGTCTCTAAACTTTTGTAAATAATGCCTCTTTTATAGAAAGATAATCCATGTATATGTACATAAATAATCTCAGGTAGGCTTCCTCAAGTTTTTCTTCAGTGTCCAACTATGCATGGTACATACTACTATTTTTTTATGATATATGTATTGTCGCCGCCATAGACAACAGCAATACGACTCAAGTAGTCTCCATCAAAGTACGAGTTGACTCAAGTCGCATTACGTTGCGCCCATCATCCCAAGACGGGGATGTTACGTCTCATGCGCTTGCAATTTCGCCGGCACCCACTACTCTACACTGGAACACAGCAACACGAGTGCATCACTGCTTGGCAGCAGATTACCAGGTGTGGTGGCAGTACTTCACCGGGCGAACTGAACACAAGTTCTACTACTACTTTGAGTTGCTCCTTTTGCACCACCCAGGGGACACCTGTAGGGATTCAGAGGGTAATCACCTACGGCCGCAAGCAATGTGGATTAGTAGTAATATTCGCATATAATACAGTCATTGGCTCTTTGGAACCAGTGTGATGAAAGATTGAAATGCGCCTCAAAGAGGCTCTTTTCGTGCACTTGACACATGGCTTAGAACTTCATGCCTCTAGGACATGTCTGTATCCTCGCGAATACTTATACTATACATATCGGATATGTAATTTGTTTGCCAACATAGTGGAGGAAGTGCGAACCGGATGTTACTACCTATTTGAAATTGCAACGTATGCTAATGCTAGTGCCACTAAGAAGTTCCAGTTTCCACACACGCCGTCACTTCCGGTGCACCGACCCGAATCGTATTTAGATTAACGAATGCAAGCATTGTTCTACTGTTACTTTATTATTGCTCGCTTCTATATTTAGACGTCACTTTTGCCTTTGATTTTCGGTGTCATATTTTACAATCATTTCGAGTTCTTGGATTGTTAGCCTGCCAATCTGTGAAGACATATATATATTTTGTATATATGTTTATGTAAAAGAATGACACTTGACTAGTGTAAGCAATGACTACTAAACTAATCTAATAAAATGAACTATTCCAGCCACTCGCCACTTCACTAAACACTTTACCAATCTGTAAATTGGACACTTGCTTCCTATATCTGTAATAATATTCAAGGTTCTTACAAAAAAATCTGTGGGCCACCACTATCCAAACATGAACAAAGTCAAAAAACAATTTCCATAGACTTCATAAAGAAATGGCTTGGAAACATCAAAAAGTGAAATTCAGTTTTTTTTAGGAATGGGCAATTTGCTGTTGGCCGCATAATATAGCCTTGACAATGTTTACACTTTTGGTGAGAGCAGACGGCTCTCAACCGGTACTCAAAAGATAAGGCCACGCGTACGCATACTTATGGCAAAGTTTGACGCGTGTTCAAACCCTGTGTAAAGTATTACGAATGTGTGCATTAGATATTGAGTAATGAAATATTGCAACTTCACAAATCCGAACGCACTTCCGACCTCAATATAACTGTTGTTCTCACGTTACATAAGCGAGCGCCGCGCCGCGCCGCGCCGCTCACAAGTAGGCAACTATGTCACACCGAAAAATTGCGACACTTACTGCCACAATCCGCGCTGTTCTGACCGTCGTTCTTTCATTGAGTAATCGCTTCCTTTTATGTTCTCTATTTTCGTAATTTTGATTAATGTTACTGTTTTACTTTGTTGTCAAGCGTTATTGTCTTAACACGACTGCCGTAAATAGAAGTGTAATGTTTTCAGGGTTCATGTATGTATGTGAGTTACTCTATGCCGTCTTAACTTGTAGATGCCTGAACAGATTTGTGGGGTATCGTTAGATACATAATCATCCCAAGAGACAGGAACAGGAAGAACATAATATTTTGTAAAAAACAGTATAGATTTTGTTTCAAAAAATTATATCCTTTTGTGTCAGTAAGGTTCCATTTTGAAATGGGGAAAAATTTATTTAATTATCAATAGACAATATAGATAAAAAAAATGGAAGGTCTAGATGAGTACATTCCAAAACTATACCTAGACATTATATTTACCTATACCTACGTATTTAGGTACTTTTGAGGTCGTCTTCTAGCAGGACATTTTATTACGTCCGTTATTTTATTTCAAGCAAACTCAATTAAATTTTTTGTTGTATGTACATAATTTGTATATATTGAATTTCGAAGCGAATGTTTTGAATATAACGTGGCTTGAGCTCCGTCGTTCCTTCTCGAAGGTTAGAAATCGTAATTGGTGGTTAGAAATCGTCCGCTTCCGTCCTCAGCACAGCCGATGGCGATTTGTGGTCACGCGAGTTGAATCAAATCTTAACCGTTCTAATTTACATATTCATTTCCACAGTAATATGTCCGTCTTTTGTGACCAGCGTATTTTAAGGGTAGCAATTTGTCAATCAAAAAAACCTTGATCAAAATTAGTATTTTCCGTTTTCTGACCAATTGATGTCGTGTTTATAAATATTTAAATCAGCATCCATTTTATCACAGCATCTAATTCCAAAATAACCTTTAGCATAAATAATTGGGGATACAAAAATCAATAGCACGCTGAAGTAGCTCTGAATGGACAATTAATCCACGTTTTTAAAGAGAACCCCCCAGGGTATGTTCGTAAGCGCACAAGTGTCACATAACAATGCGTGCGCGACCCCCCGCCCCGTCCTTTCAATCAGACTACAGTAAAAAAAGAACCAGTTTGAACTCAAATAAGTATTTTTCCGGTGATGCTCATTATTATTATTTTGCTACAAAGTTTTTGACGTGTCAACGTCTTATAATTCGATAGAGCCGGCTGCACGCACGAAAAAACATGACTCATGCGGCGTTACCTCGCTCTGAGGCGTTCCATGTAAGGCTTGTGCAAGTGCAAGCGAGAGCGCGGAACGAGCGACAAAGAAGCACAATCGGCCTTTGCGTTCGGCAGCGTTCGACATCCGTCTCTCTCCTACTTGAGTGAGCGATGCGTCTGCGTGGACAGCTGCTAATACTTACATTTACATGTTTTGATCGAGTATCAAGTGCATATATACATACAAATCTATTAAACAAATGAAATTAAAATTTTCTTTTGAAAAATGCTACCATTCCATCAGTATTTTCTTAAGACGTTGACACGTTCAACTATCGTCAGTAAACCGACTTTACAGACAACCATTTTTATCTAACCTGTAGGTACTGTCCCAGTGCTAGGCTCCAAGTTCTTCCACACATCCCAGTCTTTGGCTATTTCCCACCAATTTATCTCTCAAACATTTAAATACATAACATTATTACGAAAAATCATCTTAATGTATATGAAAGTAAATGTTATAACAATTTATAACACGTGACGCGGAAATTACTGCTTTTAACTAGATATTGTTTTTGTTTTGTAGTGAAATGTAAACCAAATTTATATTACATATGATAATTTATACTTTGAAATGGTACAAAGCAGGCGCATTCACGGTAATCGATCAATAAACCATTTACAGATAATGTTTTTTTTCCTTTATTCAGTCATCATTTCGTATGTCATAATTATCTGAAACGGCTCCTTCCTTATCTTTCAATACCCGCCATCTAAAGAACCTGATTGTTGTAAATTAAACAAGTGTTTATTTTTCTTAACAGTTCGCCATAAAATACCGTGACATAACTGCGTGTCGTAAAAAAACTATCGTCTGGGCTGACTATGTCCCAATTGGGCCATGTGCGCCCGATCCCACGCGCAGCCGACGAGCGACGCAAGTGTGCGCGAGCGCCACGAGCCCCCCGTGTGTGCGTAAGTGCTGCTACTTCCTGGTACAGCGAGAGGACGCTTTATTTAAATTCCTCCTTTGTGTGCGTACGCAATATTATTTATACTCGCGGGGTGTAGCCGTACGAGCGATACCAATATTATAATAATCGTGTGCGTGTGTGTGTAACGCGTCTCTTTAATCTTCATTGTACTTCCTGATTGTGTGGATGTGTGCGTGAACCACTTGTTTGAATGCGAGGGCGACTTTATCTCTGCGAGGGATAGAGTGCATGGTCCGATTACATTAGGGTGGGAATGACAAGGAATACTGGATGTTTTATCGGCACACGTGGTGATATGTGCACTAGAGTAGCTTTTGAATGCTCGTCGTAATAAATTTTGCAAATTTTATTTGTTCTTGTGATTGTAAAAGAAGAATAATTAATAGTACATGATAATGAGATGAATTAGACAAGTTTTATAAAAATATTTACAGCATGTACAGTCTTAAGATCGTACTGCTACCATACTATATCTGCTTACTGGTTTGAAAGGTGTGGTTGCTGTTAAGTTATAGGCTGTTGAGACACCACTTCCACGTCTGAAAGTGCTAGCCCAATATATGCGACTTGGGTCTTCCGATACCTAAGAAGGGGAGGGTCTAAGACATAACACTCTTGTGCCTGTAACTTCACCGGCAACCAGATCTTTGAAACCGGAACACAGTAATGCGAACGCGTTACTGCTTTACGGCAGAAATGAGCATGGTGGCAATACTTCCCCGGACGAACTTGGCGTGAGTTCTACCTGCTCTTAAATATATCTTATTATATCTATATCATTAAGATGTAATTAGGTTAAATATATTTATTTCCTCAATCTAGTTAGTGGAAACAATAGTTAGGTAATGATAAAACAGTATTATTGTCAATATAAACACCCGCCTTCGGTCAAAACCAAACAATGAACGTGTTTGTAATCCTCATTCGAAGCAGGAAGTATAAAGTCCGCTAGCTGATGTCCCAACCCACTTCTTAGTAAGAAAACAATGCCGGTTCCGCTGTGTTTGCAAACCGTACACCGTTCAGGAAGTCAATACTGATTGAGTTGCTAATAGTACTCGCCGATTATTGCACCATTCTAAGAGGAAGTACTTATTGTGACTGACTGGCAATGAATCGGTATCGTACTGCCTACACCTAGAGCGTGGCGGTAGACCCCGAGTTTCAATGCGGAGGTCGTTGGTTCAAATCCCCGAGGTGCATCAATGGATTACTTCACTTTAATTTTTTTTATGCGCATTACCATGTTCTGAAAACGGTGAAGGAAAACATCATGAAGAAACCGTCTCGTCCTAGAACCAAAAATTCGAAGACGTGTCAATTGCACGAAAGGAGCCTCTTTGAGGCGTACTTTAATCTTTTGACAACACCGGTTCGAGTGACACGAGTAGAAATATTGAATAATATTGGTGGAAATTTCTCCATCCAGTCCCAAAGTAAGCTAAGCATAGCTTGTATCATGGAAACCAGACAACTGAAATTTTAACACTCATATGCTTTTTTTTTGTAAATAAATATATACAATACAATTTACCCCCCGACACAGAACAAACGTCTATGTTCGCCACACAAATTTGTTTGCCCTAGGTGGGAATCGAACTCACGACCTACAGAAGGTACCTACTGCCAACTGAGCTGTAAGGTCAGTCATAAGTGTAGATAGTACTGCCGTTTGTTATCATGTAGGTTGTCTGGTAAGCGACAAGACCGCCGATGGTAAATTTCTTTTGTTTTTGTGTATTAAATGTATTTTCTGTTTTTATTGGTGTATTGCGCAATAAAGTGTTTATATATCTATGTGTTACATACCCTTCTGTATCCGTATGTGGACAGATGCACGTGTTAGTTGCACAATTGTGAGGGCTCGCATGTTATTCGCACTCCGAGAGGGCGCCATGAATTCGCCTCTAAGCCCCCTGTCGCACGCATCTGTCGTTGTTGGCCTCTACGGATTAGACACATCGACATTAATTGATTCTGTGCAGCGTAGGGTTGCTGTACATGTGTCGCATTCAAATGCATTAAAGATTCATCAGTATCTTTATTTTTACATAGTATAGAACAAAGTCGCTCCCGCTGTCTGTACGCTTAGATATTTTCAACACGCAACGGATTTTAATGCTTTCAGCAATAGATAGAGTGATTCAAGAGGAAGGTTTGTACGTAAAGTCCAATATTGATTTTTATTAATTTGTTGTAATATGACGGTAATTGTACAAGATGTTGGAAGAAATCAAACCGACTGGGAGCTTTGCTGGCGTACACCGCGTACACTGGCGTAAACCAATACAGTTGTATATCCTTATAAAATTATATTTAATCGTCTTCTTTTTTAGACGTATAATGTTCTGCTACACATTGTGCTTGGATGGCACAATGTGTGTGATGTAATTTATCTATAATATCCGGATGCAGTGTCGCAGTAGGTATGCAATCGATAATGCAATTACACGTTAGCTATGTTCCGAGAGGGATCGCGAAGGCCATTTGTGGGGTTTCGCTCAAACTGACGTAATACTGCTTATGTATTATTCGTGAATATATGCGTCGCTTATGTATTAATCCATAGTTTATGCGTATAACTCTTTATTTTATGTGATATAGTTACGGAACGGCCCACCTGTGTTAAGTTGTGACCTCTGCCAGTGACAACCGATGCGACTTGGGTCCTCCTACTAGGTACGACAAGACCCAAGTCGCATCGTATGCGCCCGTAAATCTGTGACGTTTAAATTGTGTACCTACTAAAGATGATTTTCAAATATTATAGAAAGCTGGTTTTTCGTGGAGAAGTTTGGGAAATAATCTTAGAGTACTTGAGGAATAAGCCTTAAACTTTTATTGTATCTCGCAGTTTAAAGAAATAAAAAAGGACACAAAAAGTTTTCTATCTACATATTCTTCTTCTTCTTCTTCGAGTCACCGGTTCTGTCGAACCAGTGTGGTGAAAGGATTGTAAGTGCGCCTCAAAGAGGCTCAAATCTACATATTGATTTGATATTACATATTTATTACATATTATTCATTTAATATTATATAAAATGACGCTATGTTATTGTCATTTTATATAATTGTCTTTTTTTTTATTTTAGTTTATGTAATATGTGAACTGTGTGTGTCAAATAAAATATATTCTATTCTATTTTGTTGCAATTAAATTATTTTTATCTACAAATCAGATCAAACATCAAATCAACAATATAGTATCATCTTTATGCATTTATATCATGGGTCCTTGTCATGTACCTGTTTTCTATAGACACCTTACAAATGCCCGGTAATTTATGAAGAGGGGAAAGTACAACCCAATAACCCCACATTCATTCACCCGATAACTACCTGATCAGCAGGTGTTCGCCTGAGAAATCTCAGTCGTATCACAGCACCTTAATTTGATATTTTTTTTTTTTTTTTTTTTTTTTTTTTTTTTTTTATTATTGGGGTAAACAAACAGTCACACAGTAATACTAAAATAACATAAATACTTAAATAAATTATTCACTGTGGAACCCACACCGTTTACCACAGATTACTTATTATTATTAATATAGGATTGCAGAATGGATGTGCTATCTTAAAACATCTAAAATTTTGTTTTTAAATTGTCTAGGACGCGTTGTCGTTATATCTATGGAGTTGAAGCTAGTGTTGAATGACTCGACTATTCGGTTTATAGGAGATCTCTTACCAGCATTAGTGCGGTAATGCGCTATTGCAAACAAATGACACGTATTTCGACAGTGCGTTCTAGTGGGAATCCTATAACATAGTTTGTTTATAAGAGGGATACAATCATATCTGTTACATATATTAATGTCGTTTATCTCACTATGACTGGTCTCATAGCTCAATTGGTAGTAACGCTGCATTCTGCGCTGTAGGTCGTGGGTTCGATTCCCACCCAGGACAAACATTTGTGGTAACGAACATACATGTTTGTTCTGTGTCTGGCCGGTAATATGTATGTATTTACAAAAAAAGTATATATTTATTCTATCAGTTGTCTGGTTCCCATAGTACAAGCTATGCTTAGTTTGGGACTAGAATCAGTGTAAAATCTCCATCAATATGAGAAGAAAATTTCGTAAATTAAACACATGACTCTTTCTACCACTTATTTCTATGCGTTGTGGTTATAAAGCTAAAAAATGGATAACATCTCAAAATACTGTAATTTTTTAAAATGCAGTGCCAAGAGACTACGCTACACATTTCTATACGTCACGCAGTTTGACAATGACGGACGCGACGCAGTGAATGTCACCCGTGAACCCGAGCTTTGTCCGCGGTGTGAAAGGGCTCACTCATTAGGAAGATTGCAAGGGCGCACAACGCGAAAACATTGCCCGCCCCGTGCGGTGTCGTTTTGTCTTCAGCTCGGTTACATGCAACCTCTGTAGTGTTGCCAGGATGTTTATTCACCACGATAATGGAACGAGGCTGAGCTGACAAAGGTGCATTCGGGTTTGATACGAATAAACGAGAACTGAGAATGTAGCACTCGTAATCTGCGTTTGGATTATGTCCATTACTCGGATTACGTATTCACAAGTGACGTTGCTTGTTGCTAGTTGCATATGTTTATAGTCTATAGTGTTTATGGTCTGTTTAAAATGTTTAAAAATTCTGTCTGTTTTGAAAAGCTAAGCTAACTACTTCATGTCCCTGGCTTTCTCTCCCAGTGCTGAGAAAGGATTTTAAATGCTCCTCAAAGAGGCTCCTATCGTGCGCTTGACACGTCTTCGGATTTTAGTTGTAGGACATGTCGGTTTCGTCATAATGTTTCCTCCACCGTTTTGAGAACGTAGTACTTTTTTTTAAGCTAATTAACTCCTTGGTGCACGTCGGCATTTGAACCAGGGACCTCCTTGAAACTCGAGAAACCATGCTCTAGTTATACGGTTTTCTATGGTAAGTAAGAAACTTCAAATAGCAAATTGTAAGAACAGGATGCGTACAAACTACCAGGAGACATACGTATTAACTTGCTAATGAACCTGACTGACATGCCTTGCAGAGCGTTTGAGTCACGTTTGAACAAAGCGAGCTGTAGGTATGTCAGGCGCCATTCGATTCGAGCCATTCCAAGATGGCATCGAACAGGAAGTGAAGTAGGAAAACGTTCTAGCGTCATCCAAGGTCAACTGCGCGACGAGTTCCATCCATAACTTAGAGATGCCGATACACTGGGTAGCACCATTGACACTTGTATCCGTTGAACAAACGTCTTACGGCCAACCAACAAGTTTTTATTATTTTAGACTAGCTGTTGCCCGCGACTTCGTCGTGGAATTCGGTTTTATCACGCACCCCTATTTTACCCCTCGGAAAAGTAGCCTAAGTTACTCCTTGTTACATCAGCTATCTGCCAGTGAAAGTCCCGTCAAAATCGGTCCAGCCATTTCAGATATTAGCCGGATCAAACAGACAGACAGACAAAAATTTTAAAAAAATGATGTAGTACCGATACATCCATATGCACTTAGTAAAAAGCAGTTATTTTAATATCACAAGCAGACACTCAAATTTTATTTATTTGTATAGACAATCACCAATTTGGTTGGTGGTAGCTAGCCACAAGTAAAGTCGCTTTAACTCAGACGTATTGTCATACCAGCTATTGTTTTGCAAATTGAAACGTTACGCTGATTTTAGACGTACGTAACAGTAAGTGGAGATGCTAATTATCACTTCCTTAAATTCGATCCGCCATTTTGTTGTCACGCTATCAATCTTTGCTGTTATTATTTAAATGGTATGGACTGTGTTATTGCAGACGACTTAAATAGCATCACAGCTTACAATAAAAAAAAAACTTGGGTAAATACTGGATTTTTAGTAGCAGTAGTAGAACATGTGCCATGTTCATCCCGGAAAGTACTACCAGCATACCTATTTAAGCCGCCAAGTGGTAATTCGCGTTACTATGTTCCGGTTTGAAAGGTATAATTGCCGGTGGAATTACAGGCACACATTCCACCTTCACGTCTCGGAGTCACAGGCGCATACATAGCGACTTCGGTCTTGTCTTACTTAGGTAGGGAAGAACCCAAGTCGTATTGTTTGTTATCTGATCATTCCGTTACTTAATCACATAAAAATGACTCTTTACAAACACTTTTTTTACCCGCACGTTTCTGTATCTTTTTAGTTGATTAGTTTATGGATATGGCCATTTCTCATATCAACCTCTGTACGCCATAATGCAGTGTAGAATATGCAATCCATTTAAACTGCAGGTAACGTTTGCGGTGCACAAAAGATACGTATTTCTATTGGCTATAATGTTAACTGACACAAAAGGGAACATTATACTTCCAAGGAGCAGTTCTTCACTTCCGAACAATAGGTTGAATAGGATGCGAAGTGGTAAACATTCGTTCCTGGCGCATCCATCACGTACCGAGGTGGCCGTCACTCATTGTATCTCTAATCATTAATAATACGCATCATGTCCCATTTTAATCATGTGTTTATATTAATTTAGATATCCTTATAATAATAATAATAATACAATATAAATAATGTATAATATAATAATAAATAAATCCTCCCTATAAATTCAGTACCTAACTACCTTATTATTTATCGAAAACGTTTTTTTTATTAATTAGGTAGTTAGACTGGTCGATTTGAGTTGTTAGTGAGTCAAGTTCTGGGCGATATTACAGACTCATTTTGACTTAGGTTTTAATATTAATTCTGGAATAAATGTGGAACAAACTCATAAACCATTCAGAGCCTCGCAAAACTGTCTTATTGATATACCTACCTACACCTAAGAATATTTCTATACTTTAAAACTTCGTCAATACATGACGATAAAATAATCCTAAAATTCTTAAGTAAAATACTAAAGTTCACCTTAATACAAAATGAAATAAATTCCATTATAATATAAAGTATTATTCTTAGAAACTTTGCAAAGTATTATGTATAATGGGATATTGAAAACTTAATTTCCACAATACTCGGGAAGAATTGAGGAAGGAAATAAAGGAATCTCGAGTGCTTTTAAGTTTCTCTCATTCTGTGGTTCGTAGTACAATAGAGGTTGAGTTTGTATGAGTTTGAGGCTCATCTTAAACGCCGGCGTTTCGAATACACAGAAACCTGCAGAATAACAATATTGTTGTCGAAAAACAGAATTAGCGAGAAATGGCTGCTGTTGCTTAAATTGTGGTTATTGTTCCTTTTATTCTGTTTATTGATTATATATGAATCTATAAATATTCTGAATTCTAATGAAGAACTACATACACAATAAAATATATTGGAATGCATCAACCAACCGCTCTTGAAATTCTCTCTCGTAATTATCTACTTACCAAGCTTGACCATCAGATTGGATCTCAGATAAAGCATCACGATGTGTTCCACTTTTATTCTGGTTTTCTCGTCTTTCGCCGACGCTTTGTCTGCTCGCTCCGACACACCTCAAAAGGATCCTATCCTGATCATTATAATTCCGGAGAGTATTTCCATAAAAATAATTCCGATCGTTATCTCACTGAACAGGTCGGATTCTTTTTTTTCAACTGCATCATTTATTATCTTAAAGGGTACAAAAAATATAAGGGTCTTTAAGGCGCCGCTACGTCCCTTCTGAGAAGCGGTAAGAAGCGGTCTCGGATTTGTTTGACACTCATCTGTGAGATATGGAGCGGCCAGTGGCGCGGGGGTTGTTCGCAGAATCAGCGCTGCCGGCAGTGGACACACTCGGCTGAGACTTTGCAAGCACAATGAGGTGTGAATCCAACACTTTTGCGTGAATCGAATCGATCATTGATACGATCTAAACACTTTTGTCCTGACAATGATCGCAAAGTGCTGCTCCAAAATACTTTTTCTGGCTGTGAATTATTTAAACACATATTCCGTCACATATTAATCATCTTTGTTTTTTTTCTATATAATTGAGGAGAAATAGCAGCTACCTACTGTCCTTTATTCTCTAGTTAGTTCCATAATTCATGTTCAAAGCTCCATAGTCACTTTTTTAAGGATTATCAAGTACAATATAAAGCTCCCAAAGGGTTGGCCCTTTAAAGGCTTTCGTTTTACGCTTACTGAATATCATCTGTTGACGGTATATGATATAGCCTCAGATAATGCGATGGATCAAAGATTCGTTATAACGGCCAACCATCGTCGTTGCGCAATTTCCCACAGAGTCTCAAAAGCAAATACCTTCTTTTGAATCAGGACACAAAGGCGGGCCAAGAGTCAGGTAAAGCGCCTCACACCGCGGGGTACCATCGCACAAGTTTTATATTTCCGCTTCTTTGTCATCCCTGAAGGCAATTAATAATATCTCTGGATGACCGAAGTCATTGTTGAGCTGTGCGTCCCTCGCGCCAAATAAACGGCCAAGATTGATGAACTGCCGGCAATTGTCGCATTTTATGTTTATAGACTGGATTTTTGGCTTTTACAATTCTTTGAATGGCGTCTACAGTTCTGGCGTGTTTGTCAATTCACAGTCTGACATTGTTCATTTGTGTCGTTTGATTCTACGATTGACTACTCGATGTGACAAATACTTTCGTAAGCAGACTATAAAAATAATATTGGTGGGCAATTCACACAGCACCATCTAGCCCCAAACTAAGCATAGTTTGTACTTTGTACTATGGGAACCAGACAACTGATAGAATACATACATACTTAAAAAAAAAAACTTAAAAAGTATATACCTATGCCCGCAAAAAATAGAAGATATCACAAACAGAAATCCGGTATCCATATAAATGTGGATTTTGGAATAATTTTATCGTTATAATAAATTTATATATAATTTTTTACTTCTTGTTATCTGTCCGAATCTGTATGAGAATCAATGACGTCATGAGGAAAACGAGAAACAATCGCAAAAAATATTCTATAGGTACTTACATAACTACTACATACCTATCGCATATAATTCTGTATCTTATCTAAAACCACTCGGAAACACACACATAGTAGATACTAACACACATAGATATATACATAACATATAATATATACTCTCGACTGGCTTCACAGCTCAGTTGGTAGTAACTCTGGCTTCTGCGCTGTATGTCGTGGGTTCGATTCTCACCCAGGACAAACATTTGTGTGACGAACATAGATGTTTGTTCTTTGTCTGGGTGTAGATATGTATTATATGTATGAATTTACAAAAAAAGCATGTATGTATTCAAAGTCGAAGTCAAAATCTTTATTTCTATAGAATTCATAAAGAAATGGCTTGGAAACGTCAATAATAATCAAAACATGAGGTCACGCGTATTTATCGCTAAGTTTGACGCCTGTTCAAACCCTATCCAACCATCCATGGGAGAACAGACAAGAAACCTCTAATGGAGGGCTTCCTTTTTTTTCGCGAGCCCGATCTTTGTAGCTTTGTAGTACCTGATTAGATTTATGTTGCATTTATAACCAAATAAAATTATGAAATAAGATATTACAGGATGTTTTGTGTGTCGTTGTATCATATCAGTTGTCTGGTGTCCATGATACATTAGCTTAGCTTACTTTAGAGCTACATGGCGCTGTATGAAATGTATCCACCATTATTATTAATATCTTATTTTTTTGATATATACATATAATTACATATAAAGACCTGGACACAGAACAAACATAAAATACCCTCTAGCTGTTTTATTAACTTAATTTCCATGCGACTTGGCGTTCACGATGGGGATGGAGTAATTTGACCTTTTGTCTTCGATTCGTCCGCCCGCACAGTCTCACAATATTTCCTGTTCGTGATATTATATTCAAATGTATGCATACTTTTTGTCGACCAGTTTACGAGCACCGGTGGCTGCGGCTAAGCCGAAAGTGTTGCCATGTCACCCACTTGAATGATGAAAATAATAGTGATCGAATAAAAAAGAAGTAATACCATAGTAACTATGGTATATGTTAATAACTCTGTAATATTTGTTTGTTATGTACATTTGGCAAAGTTTGTGATATATTTGTTTCCGTGGCTTTTATATTCCTCTGTTGTAAAGAATATGATTGAAATTACGATATACATTCAGAGTACTCAGATAACTTACATAAACCTGAAATTGACTTTGAAAATGTACCTAATTAATTCTGGCAATAAAGTTTTTGGTTTATTATTATTACCTAATATTCAAATTTGGAATGTGTATTTAAATTAACTGACTGTTGTATAACATCTGTATCGTGAAGTCTGCAAATGGAGATTTAAAAAGAAAAATCTACAAGGAATATCCAAATGATTCTCCCAATGGTTAGTAGATACTCGTTGGAACTTATCACATCGTATGTAGCGAGTCGGCGAAACACTTTTCTGATTTATTTTAGTGTTTCTGGCAACACTATGAACTGGCATGACAAGGCGTATAGATAACGCCCAAAATACAAGCATCTGTGTAAGTACCTATTCATTCGTTACTTCCTTGCGTTTTTGTGAAGTTTCTTAACAAATAATAATTTAAATTCTTTTATTTTCACATATTAATAGTCTCAAAATAATATGCAGGTACCGATTTGCTGATCATTTTATACCTCTCGAAGTCTCGAAGTAACTGAAAAGTTGGACATATTTTGAAAGAGTTTTGAATAATAAAATGATTATTTAGTTTAGTTTCTGTTTTACTCGTAACTAAGAAAACATAATTGAAATAAATGAATATATTCAGTCACATCTCATGCATAAGTCTTACAGAATATTTCTCACAAATAAATCGTCGTAAATCCTTTCCGTATGATTATACTACCGAGATCATCAAGTTAGTAGGTAGCACAGTTAGTTGTAACCCTGCCTTTTGCGCTATAGGTCGTGGGTTCGATTCCCACCCAGGACAAACATTTGTGAGACGAACGTAGATGTTTATTCTGTGTCTGGGTGTTTATTTATAAGTATGTATTTACAAAAAAGTATATGTATTATATCAGTTGTCTGGTTCCCATGACACAAGCTTTGCTTAGCTTACTCAGGGGCTAGACGACGCTGTGTGACATGTCCACCAATATTTATATTTAATTGAAAGAATTGCCTCCAGGATGAAACAGATTCCCAAAAGCCTAAGAAAACAAGAGGAAGGAACTGACACACTTGAAACGATTCTTAAAACCCGCTGATATGGGTTATGGAGTTTTTACCGCGTAGATCCGGGTCGCGTGTAGGGTTGACAGGTCGCAAAACCGGAAAGCCGGACAGACCAGCTACTTTAGCCGGACATTTTGGTAAAAAGGAGACCTCGTATTTTTAGTCTTAGAATAAGAAGACAATTTTTTTTAATAATAATAAGCTTTTTCATCATATACCAGATCATAATCAATTTACTTTTTCATCTTCTTAAATTCTAATGAAACAGCAATTAAATTTAATGAATCAGTTTTCTTTATAACAACATATTATGACAAATGTAAGAAAACTGGCCAAATTTAAAAAGCCTAGCGAAAGCCGGACAGGCTTGACACCATCTAATTTGGCCGCACGCGCAACCAAAAAGCCTGACTGTGTCCGGGTTTATCGGGACGGCTGGCAACACTAGTAGCGCGCGTCACGTAACGGGCTCTGGTAACGGGCAGACCTAGGCCGAGCTAGGTCGCGCAGCGGGATGAGCTACGCGGAAGTAGTAACGCGGTTGGTGCGTTCCTAGGCTCTGGCGCCGGCCGCAATGCGAACGTGCTCCGTGAGATACTTTGCAACGAGTCTGATTTGAGGGCACGTAAGATGCGTCTGAGCAATGTCAGCTGTTCAAGTTGGAAAATATTTACACCTACGTCTACATAATGGAAATCTTGTTCAAGTCTGAAAATATTGACTATAATAGAATAGAATAGAATATATCTTTATTTTACACCATAATTAAATGAGACTGACTAATGATAAATATCTTGCATATTCAGATTCACGCCTTTACCCCCCAAAGGCGTATGCAGACCCTCAGTGAGTCACTTTTCCCCTTGTGATTACACTGTCGTGCTAATGTAGACGTGACGAGGGGTGAGCTCGTCGCCTTGACTGTTTTCTCCCGGATAACTTAGCTATCCAGTAATTCATACCGCAATAACCCGAGAGCCAGGACAAATCTTATACCGATGAAATTACCAACAAGCTCGGTAGAACTTGCTAACATAACGTAAATGTAACATAGATCTAAGTAATCAGATTGTTAAAAGGATCGTACTCGCGAAAAAAAGGAAGCCCTCCTTTAGGGGTTTCTTGTCCGTTCCCCATGGAGGGTCGGATAGGGTTTGAACAGGCGTCAAACTTAGCGATAAGTACGCGTGTTATGTTTTGAATATTATTGACGTTTCCAAGCAATTTCTTTATGAATTCAATGGAAATAAAGTTTTCGACTTTGCCAGGACAAATCTTATACCGATGAAATTACCAACAAGTCTGGGAATTACTAACATAACCTTTTATGCGACACTAATACAAGACCAAACAGTTCTCGAAACAGGAAAAAATATGCCGTTTTACCGTTAATCTTTTCATTAAGTGTGCGGTGCATCAAAGAAATGCAATTACAAACGCAAGCGGAGTGCAAGTTGGACCGCTATGGACTCCGGGTGACACTTGCGAACCAGGCTGGAAGCCAACGGTTATGGAGACTATTATTGTACACTAGATTATATCCACCGGCTTCGTCTCTACTCGCCTTCCGAACGAATGCAAAGTTATTACATAAAAATTTAGTTTTATCTCTATTATGTACACCTTTATTGACTGGCTTTATAACCCAGTTGGTAGTAACGCTGCCTTCTGCGCTGTACGTCGTGGGTTCGATTCCCAGCCAGGACAAACATTTATGTGACGAATATAGATGTTTGTTTTGTGTCTGGTTGTTAATATGTATTATTTGCAGTATTTACAAAAACGTGTATATAAGTATTATATCAATTGTCTGGTTCCCATGATACAAGCTATGCTTAGCTTACTGGGGCTAGATAGCGCTGTGTGAAATGTCCAACAATATTATTATTATAAAATCACCTCTAGCCTCAAAGGTTTGCTGGAGAACTCTTTTTAGGGTTAAGCTCGCCTTGGACATAGACTACTTATAGACTTTTTAGTATTGTTTTATGTGTACAAGACTACTGAATGCCCTGTTTATGGGTCGGAATATTGGATACATACACAGACAACATATAGATTCACGACTTATCCTCACCCACAAAATATTCTTAGTTGATATCTCCAGCGTCATTAGATTAGTAAATAATTTCCTGCGGATTTTTTAAACTAGTAGAGTTTATTTATCACACAGACAGACAGAATCACGATTTATTTCTATAGATGTGTAACTACATGCCCACGTCAACTCGCCGTGTCTTCGTTGCGGGTAGTTGGACAACTCGATTTCATACTTTACCAGTCGCCCGTGAAACCCATTCTAACCCGTTCACAGATTACGACACAGTCACTACGTAATTATATATTAATAACACACAGTAATCTTATATCTTTGACTATCTATTGTTTTATGCATTTGAGTAAGTCTATCTATACTTACTTACTAGTTCTCTTTAATGATGTATCTATTTTTATAATAGAATTACGCATTTTTATTATATAAATCCAATTCTTTATCCAATCACAGTATTCTTTAGTATTTAACTTTTATGGAAACAAATGGTCTAAAAGGCGACTTCTACCAATGTTTAAATTTAAATATGTTTGTAATATTATTCATTCATTATTAAATAAAGGCTTTTTTATTTTATTGTATTATTTATTTTATAGTATCCTTTAGTATTTAACTTTTATGGAAGCAAATATACAACTTTTTTTTTTACGTTAATTTTTTATATTTGAGATACGAACCTAAGCGAAACAGTTAACTTCTTCTGCTCGAGTTTGGCATTGGAGTTTAGCATTATCAAAATTATGAAGCAATAAAAAAAATTAGCTTGTTCGTTATCGTGTTCATTACATGTAAATAATGTATATATAAACACTAGAGCACATACGAGTATATTATGTATTACCTACTCCACGAGTAGTCCAATTTCACATGTCTCGATTACCTACTTAGATAAAAAGAGTTACACAATAAAAATATTCTGATATAGTTTCTGCCAGCGGCTTTGACTTCCAGGTACCTGGATATAAGTATAAGTGGTATTAAGATAGTTTAAAAAATAACGATGAAATGACAAAATAAATTGTAACAACTTAAGCATTCCAGTATAGTTATCAAAGTCTAAATATAGAATTAAGTAGTTGAAATGTTACATAGACTGCACGAAAAAAGGAATCCCTCCTTTAGGGGTTTCTTGCTGTTTTCATGAGAATCGGATAGGGTTTGAACAGGTGATCTTAGGCAATAATGTACGCGTGACCTTATATTTTGAATATTACTAATTGAAGTTTCCAAGACATTACTGTATGAATCCTACGGAACTTTTGACTTTCACTGGTAAAACATATTTTTTGGTCACGATCATCTGTTTTCAAAAGGTAGCCAATGTTCTCTGAAGGTGGATCAAGTTGAAGAAAAGATGTTCCCTAAACTAGATTGAAAATATCTTTACAAAAACTAATGATGCTTTTTTTTAATTACATTATATTCATTGCATAAAATTATCGCAGAGTATTCAATATAATTTATTAAAATGCATAACTATATTAAATATCAAGTTAAACCGATTGAGTTGTTATGGCTTGAAAGAGTTATAAACCAAACATCCAAACAAACTTTCGTATTAACGATATTTGAGTAATAATGTGTTGCGAGTGTGGCCTTAAATGAGACGTAATCTGGTTTGGTAATAGGTATTATTTAACGAAACTGTGTTCACGGTTGGTTGACGCGACGCAGAAGAAAGTAAGTTCACTGCCACGGCCGCGCGCGCGGTGCGACAACCTTGCTGCTTCACGTTACGTAAATTTATCTATCGACTCGACGATTTGTGGCGGCTATTTTTCTTATGAATCTCTCGTGGATTTCTCGTACGACTGTGACAGTTGCGGGGTGACGGCGTGGTGGCCTAGCTGTGCTAACCCCGTGTTTCAATCCGGAGGTCGCTGGTTCTAATCCCGACGTGCACCAATTTGATACAACAACCCGTTGATAAATTTATGGACGCAATACCACTTTCTCAAGATAAAAAAACATCTAAGACTTGGTTTCGAGAAATATCCGCCTGTATGTTAAAAGTTGCCTGGAAGACATCGCTCCATAGGGATAAGACTTCCCATTGTACTATTAAGTGCTAAGATTTATGTTAATTTTAATATTCTATTGTATGCAATAAAATATTTTTATTCATCTTATTCGTGGGCTCAAACGAAACTTGCTATCCATTCCATTCCTTGGGAAAATCCTGACACTATTACCGAATATTGGTAGTAGGTTAACTCCGCCATTTTGTGGAAACTTTCGGTTAAGTTTTTAATAGTTATGATAATGATGTAGACTGCTGTTTGTTATCCTAATAATTCCTTACGTGGCTGGGCTCGGTTCGAAGTCGACACATCGACACAACTTGTGTAAACAAGACAAGGGGTTAGCGCTGAGTCACCTTTATTCCGTGCCTGTAATCAACACAGAGTTCGTTTATCGATAAAATACCATAATGAACGAATAACCGGCTGATAACTAAAACTTAGTAATTGATTGCATCACAGCTCAGTTGGTAGTAATCCTGCCTTCTGCGCTGTAGGTCGTGCGTTCGAATCCCAACCCGGACAACTGTGATGAAAAAATCAGGGGGCCATATTGCAAAGCAGAAGAGACTATGATGATGAAAAGTCTAGTGTATATAAATTAACGCAATTTCAGATTGCCGCTCCGTTTATACCTTGTTTCCGAAGTCCGAACTGTGTGAATTGTACAGTTATAGTGCCTGATCAAATTGATTGCCTGACCTTCGATCATAGGTTTTTTTTTTTGTGATAAAGTTACGGAACTAGCCGACGGCCCACCTGGTGTTAAGTGGTAGTAACCTCTGTCCATAACAACCGATGCGACTTGAGTCCTCTCCTACTAGTAGGGCTACCTTGATAGTCGTACTTAGGTAGGTACGACAAGACCCAAGTCGCTTCGTATGCGCCCGTAACTGAGACGTGTAGGTGGAATGTCTCATGTGCCTGTAATTTCATAATTCGTAATAGGTAATACATAGTATTTGCTCAAACACAGCTTATTTATCTCGTCTAAATCGTGTATATATGTCCGATACCATCTGTAAATTCCCTATAGGCGGTTTTGATCTTTATTTGCAGAACAACTCAATAAGAAATGAAGGGAATCATGCGAATCGTTGCGGTAAGATCACCATGAATGCAATAAAACAGCGAATTGGGTTCGTGATGGCGTCGATTCCATCGCATTAACTGAGAAAATGTGTAATTGGTTCGTATAATGTCACGGATTACCATACACAGGTTGTCGCTTACCGGTCTTCACTAGTTTCAACTTGTCGTTATGCTTTAATATTGGACAATCTCCTAGCTGTTTGCAATTTGCATAAACCTAGACTATTTTATACCAGATGTAGACTGTTTTTTGTGATACATTAATAATGAGCCGATGGAGCAAGGCAGTCACTGAATGGTGGTCAAGGGATATGCGTCGGCAGGGCAGACCACCAGCCCGGTGGTCAAAAGATAAAGTGAAGGCAGCAGGAAAACAGTGGATGAGACTTGCCCAATACCGGCAACAGTGGCGTGCCAGAAAAGAGGCCTACACTCAGGTGTTACTGGCTGAATAGATAGATAGATTAATAATTAACAGTAGGTAATCAGACGTCCCAACAATAATTTTAGGTCTTTGAAATTTAAAGACCTTAAAAGCTCATGGTTGCCACCTTATTAGGTATATAAGAACGGTTTTAGTGAATAACCTCTCTAAATCTTAGACACAAACGGATGTGTTGTGATCAACAGTCGTCTTGACCTATCTCGACCTTCATTAATTATTTGCGTCGCCAGACGGTTTACTTCAAAACAACAAAGTCTGGATATCTACCAGCATATGATTCACAAACCAAAAATGCAGCAAGCACTCACACTGTAGGTATTATGTGAATCAGCGCCGGAAACGTCGCCATGTTGGCTCGCTGCCGCCATGTTTATCAGTATACCGGAAGTTGCGTGCGCGCCGACCGTCTTAGATGCCATTTTCATAATTCGAGCGGGATGCTAGTCGGAAATATTCAGCGGTTATTTTAGTCACCGACGTTTTTCCGCTTCGGTGATACATTGGCCGGTCTTTATCATATTTTGACGGCGATATATTTAGGCTTAAATGATATTAACGTGCAGACGAATTTATTTTATAATATGCCATTTCCTTGCGACAGGTTGTCAATTCGTCATTTCGTAATGGCCACAGATCACTATTATTTATAAATCCACTAATCGGTGATTTGTTACGTACGTAATGATACTTGACATAGTTGAAAGACAAACTGTTCCTCGTCTGGCGTTATGACGGTGCGCTGTCAATGTCACCAAGTTACTATTGCTGGTGGCTCAGTGGTGTTTTCCTCGAGTTTCATTACAGAGGTCGCTGGTACAAATACAGAACGTACACGAGTATTTTCGCTCACTTCATCTCATCATCATCAAAAGGAAATCGGAAACCGACATGTCCTAGAACCAGAAATTCGAAGACATGTGTCAAGCGCACGATAGGAGCCTGGCGTATTCAAAATCCTTTCACACTATCGTTCGATATAACCAGTAACTCGACTGGAAGTAGTATAGTACAAATAATATTTTTCTTTACTTCGCTAATTTGACTGGCCTCATAGCTCAGTTGGTAGTACGCTGCCTTCTACGCTATAGGTCGTGGGTTCGATTCCTACCCAAGACAAACATTTATGTGACGAATATAGATGTTTAGTCTGTGTCTGGGTGTTAATATGTATTATATGTATGTATTTACAAAAAAAAAAGTATATAATGTATTCTATCAGTCCCATAGTACAAGCTACGCTTAGCTTACTTTGGGACTAGATGGCGCTGTGTGAAATGTCCATCAGTATTATTATAATAACCGGACCGCGAGAAGTTGTTGCATTTAAACAAGCGTTTCACATAAAATCCGTTCGCGCCCAATAAAAAACGATACACTTTAAAGCAAGGGTGCGCAAACGCAACGCAGGCTTCGGAGGAATGCGGTCTCGGGCGCGCGGGCGGGGAGCGGACGGGTTGAGGGACAAAGGCTCTGAAACTGGTTTCGCTTCCTGTACGTGTCGGATGTCCTGCGGCTTCCTACCCCCCGCCCCGCACCGACCTGCCACTGCACCCCACCTAGGGCTGACCTCACATACCACCACACTACCCAGATTTATGCCAGCGGAGATAGCTAAGTCAAAGTTAATTTCCATAGAATTCATAAAGAAATAGCTTGGAAACCTCAATAATATAGAAAACATAAGGTCACTTATCGCTAAATTTGGCGCCTGTTCAAACCCTATCCAACCCTCGATGGAGAAGTGCAAAAGCCTAGCTAAGCCTAGAGCATCATAATTTAATTGATGATGCAGGCCACACAGCTAAGTTGGTAGTAACCCTGCCTTCTGCTCTAGGTCGTGGGTTCGAATTCCACGCATAACATTCCACATGTATTTACAAAAGTACATAATGTACTATATTAGTCGTCTGGTTCTTCATTCTAAACGTGTGTAGCAGCCCTAGAGTGGAGGCGTACGCTCCAGGCAGGACACGCACGATTGAGGACATGGTCTCGAGTTGTTTTTGTTCTGATGCGGTCGCCGTAACACGACACGAGTCACCTCACCACGGCACTGATCCACGGGGGATTGCTACGGTGTCGGGTACCATGGATTGCCACTGTCTTAATCACACTATGGGAAGCCGTGGAGATAAAAGTGCTCACGGCTAGTCCTAGTGTTTTCTTTTTATATCTTTAGGTGGCAATGTTATGGGACAATGTGATGGCCCACCTGGCGTTAAGTGGTAGCTTCTGCCCATAACAAGCGTTACGATTTGGTTACTAGACCCCAAGTTTCGTATGCGCCCGTAACTCTGAGACGTGTAGGTGGAATGTCTCATGTGCCTGTAATTTCACCGGCCACCGCACCTTGAAATCGGAACGCACAAGCGGCAGAAATAAGCACTGCTACCATAGCAGTACTTCCCCGGACGAACTTGGCGTGAGGTCTACTGCTCTTCATAAAAGGCTGGGATTTGTTTCATGAAAGTAAATTTATATCCAGTTAAGTTTCATTTGAGATTGCATTCATCATGCCCACGATAGATAGCAACATAAAAACGATGTGATAGAAATAAATAAGCATAATCAGCAAAATAATAAATAAATCTCCATTCCTAGAATGTGATACCGGTGTGTTAACATGGCGAATTCTTGAAATGAACTCATCACATTAAACAATTCTTCGTAAGCCACACGCTAGGCGGCATAGTACGTGTATGATAAGAAGGGTTGGGTTCATATTATCATATTATAAACGTGAAAGTTTGTATGTATGTTTGTTACTCTGTCACGCTCAAACGGCTTAATGGATTTGGATGAAATTTGGTACCAAGATAGCTTATATCCTGGATTAACACACAGGCTACTTTGATCCCGGAAAAATTGAGTGTTCCCGTGGGATTACTTATTCACCGCGGGTAACACCGCGGGGCGCAGCTAGTATTATATATATTAGAAGCGGTAGAAATTAGCATAAAACTACAGTCTTATACTTAAGTATAGAACGTTGCTTTTATGTCATGGATCGTATGGATTGTAGGAGGTTTTAAGGAAAAAAGTTATTTGTACCTATTTGTTAACCAAACATTATTTGCGTAGGTCATGGCTTTTGTCGTATTATCTTCGATGTAACTTATTATTTTCTATATTAATTATAATTTTAAAATATAATTAATTCGGTTTGATACACGGAATTCAAAAAATAATCCCAAAAAAAATTGCTTTTCTATGGGCAAGTAACTGGTAGTTTTTTTTATATATTCATATCTTAACCATACACCGACCACACATCTGTAGTGATCACACAAATGTTTGTCCTGGGAATCGAACCCACATGTCCTACAGCGTGGAAGGCAGAGTGACTGCCAACTGCTGAACTAACTGCTGAAATAAATGCTTTTTCTTTCTTTCCTTTTCTTTAAGTTTAATATGTTTTCCTCTGTAACAATTCTTACCAAATCCCAGCTGCACTATTACATATGTACATATATTATAGATGGTATCACGTGAAATAAATCTTATTATTAATTACCTTATTTGAATGGTAGATTTATTTGGATGAGAATACATAATTAGATTCAAAAATTAAACCTAAGATTTCAGATTTAGTAGTAGTTATATTGTACAATATAGTTATATTATTTAGTGCACGAAAGGAGCTTCTTTGAGGCGCACTTAAAATCGTTTCGCCGTACTGGTTCGAGAGAACCTGTGACTCGAGTAGAATAATAGTACCTAGCACTTAGTTGAACAAAGGTTAAAAAACCTACTTCGAAATCTGAGACGAAACAATCTCAACTGAACTCCTAAAAGAATACCAAAAGCTTCACAACTTAAAGACCTAAAGTGGTACTTACAGTAAGGTAAGCCTATTACATAGTAGTAAGAAGGATATTTACATTAAAAAACCTACTTCGAAATCTGAGACGAAAAAATCCCAACTGAATTACTCCTAAACGAATACTTAACGCTTCACAACTTAAAGACCTAAAGTGGTACTTACATACTGGTAAGTGGTACGTAGTTTGTTTCTTCTGCATCCGTTTCCTTCGCCCCCCCCCCGTCCCCCGTCCCCGTCCCCCGTCCCCCTGCCTCTCAGACATCTACGTAATCTTCGCTAAAACAATGCTTTGTTGCTTCCGTATCGTCGATCGTTTTCCACGGCGCAAGGCTAATGCCAAGGTCTCGACTTTCTACCAGACAACTGCAGTTTTTTTTTCTTTAATAGCAAAACTTGTATGACTTCCTCGGAATGCCACTTCTGCGAGTTTTATATTATTGAATTCACTGGAATTTATCGCCATAATAGGTGGATAGTTTGAAAATTTCTTGCAAATTTTGTTGTGTTTTCATGACTGATAGAGCTATTTTAATTATACTATAAACGTATTTTCTAAACTATAATCCATGTAGCAAACTTTCAGAGCGACTGTGGGGTACTGTGGGGTATACCGCATAAATTTAAAAAGTGTAAGTACAAGTAACGTACGTTTAAGTAATGTAAGACGTGTAAGTACGTTACACAGGTCTTGGTCTGGTGTTGGACCTAGTCTTAGGCGACACATGAGATTCGAGTAAATAAGTAATAGAAAAAAAAACTCGTACCTGCTAACATTCTCTGATATTTTATATTAAAATAAAGGAATCATTTACCAAATTTTTTATTGTTATTGTAAAAAATACTCTATTGCAAAGTAAAGCAAAGTGCCGTCGAGCAAAGGATGACTGATTTCTGGGCCTACAGTAATCGTGATTTGAAACCACCTGATAATCAGTGGAGCGATTTCGGTAGTTTTGGGAAGCGACTACTATAACGCTACCCACTGACTGCAAAAGACAATTTCAAAATCACCGGAGCCGAAATGCGAATATGTGAAAATAAGTTTTCCTAAATGCATTGAAAAGCGTTTTTTTTACATATGTAAATAATTATACAATTCTTATTCATTGTATTTATGTGTGACTTTACTGTAACATTTTACAGTGCAGAACAGTCCCAGGTATAGGCAGCTGACATGTATTTTTTCGCATTAACTTTGGCAGGAACACTTTATGTTGGCTTTTAAAATATTATGTGCCTTAATATGCGATTATATAATCAAAATAAATGAAAAATAATAAATCACAAATAGATAGAAACGATCCCACAAACAGCTCAGTATACGAATATGAATCAGTCGTGGAAATATTTTTACAATCGTTCACTAGCAGCGATAAACACAGATCAGAGGGGCTAAAAATAATCACATATCAGAATTGCAAATATATTTCATGCAATTTCGTGCGAATCGTCAGTACAACGGCGAATATCATGCAAAGGCTTATCAAATTCAAAAACTCTATTTCCTTAAAATACATAAAATAATGGCTTGGAACGTAACGTAAGTTATATTCAAAATATTGTCAGTACTTACTTCTGCGCTATACCACGTTCTCAAAACTGTGAAGGAAAACATCGTGAGGAAACCGACACGTCCTAGAACAAAAACTTCGAAGACATGTGTCAAGTGACGAAAGGAGCCTCTTTGAGGCGCATTAAAAATCCTTTTCGAGAGAACCAGTAACTTGAATAGAATACTACTACCTACTTAAAGCTAAGTTTGACGCCTGCCCTGTACTCAAGTTGTTTTACACACAATGGACGCTAAGGAGCAGTGGATTCAAACATCCGCGATTGCGTCACGCGATCCGAGAAAAACTTGTACCGAGAGGAAAATGAATGGCATCTAAGCCGGATGTGGAGATTCACACGATCGTCCAATTATTCGCCGAGCTGGTCTGACCGCTCCTTGCACAGAGATGCCGTCCTTTAACTAAAAGGCCGTTAAGCCCATATTGTTGTTTTGAGATATGAATGAAAATTATTTATTGTATACCATTAAAATACAGTACAAACGTTAAAACCACTTAAGATACACGTAAAATCAGCGGTCTTATCGCTAAGAAGCGATCTTTTCCAATCAACCTTTGGATGGAAAGGATTTAACAAGTTCTGGAAGATGGAAGATATGTTCAGAGAACTCTTTTAAATCCGTCACTTAACGGCCTACAATTTTTTTGATATCTCTGGAACTAATTATTAATTACAAACGTTTATTAGACAGAGAGATGAAAATTTTGAACTGTATCGCTTCCTATTAAAAAGTCAAAATTGACCTTTTGAGGGTTAACGGCTTTCTAGTTAAAGGACGGCAGCGTGTCGCTTCCTCGGTGAACTCGTGAACCGAACAGGATGTAAACAGGCTTCGGTTACAACTTGTTATAGATTGGAAGGGCTCCCGGATAAGAACTGGATGTGAGGATGCATTTAGTTATTGTTGTAATATTAATTATACAGAGATTTTAATTTTACATTCTCGCAATAAAAATGTATGTCTTGTTTATCGAGCGTTAGCAAGCATTATGACAAATATCATCGCATTTAATTAAAAAACACGTAACCGATGTGTGTTTTTATTACAGATAGGTAGTATTGTAATGCATTTAATTTTAATGCCATTTTTTTTTTCCGTTTTTCCGTTTAGTATGAACCAAATTTCTTCCTCTTAGAGTCTTCCTCTTTCTGAATTTTATCTTTTGTAATATATAATTTTGTATTTTATATTCTGTACCTATGTTAGATTTCCGACACAATTGTTAATATATAATATAATATATAATATTGTTTGTGAAATAAATAAATAAATAAAAAGATTATTAATTTGTGAAACTATATATTTTGCGCCGTCGTCACAATCATTTTCCTGACCCAATCAATAAACACTCCTTGGATTGGGTAAAAAAAAATATTATGTTCGACATTTAAACAAGTAGTCAGGAACAAACACGAATGTCATATTTTAGAGTGCCTGCAATAATTTTGTACAGAGACGAGTCCATACCGTTGCTATAAATATACATTTAAATTCATGGTATTATGTGTATCAATTGGACACGCGTGTTGCGCTTAGAAACGAGAGGGCGTCGACTGGCCGCACGCAACTGTCACTCTCTTCTGCCCGAGAGGAACAATGTGATTTCTACGTACAAAAAACAATAATTTGTCTCATGCGATCTGCTTTAATGAGAATCTTAGATTGCATCTCTTTGATCGATCTAAATTAACGACGGAGTTATGCCTTTTGTTTTCCACTTTGAAATATCGTTCTTACATGTGAATGGTATGTTGTGTATATAAGGTTTCAATGGTTTTATGAGGTAGGTAGATGTCTGATTGTCAATTATACCTACATATGAATAGTCTACATGCAAACATAGCTAAGTAATTTTTTGACCGGATGTGAGTTAGTGAGGGAAATTAAAAGATTCTAATAGCTACACGACAAATAAAGCTTATACTACTAAAATCTCATGCCGTTTGACTATGAGTAATCCTATCGCATACAACTATAAAAGAAGAAATACAGTTTTTTTTTTATCTCGAATTTTGTTAAGACATAAATAGCCCGTTTTGCAATTGGAATACTCATATATGTACATGTTTAAAAAGTATAATAGCGTTCCATCAGTTGCCTGTTTCCATAGTACAACTGTGCTTAGTTTTGGGGCTAGATGACGCTGTGTGAATTGTCCACCACTATTATTATTCAGCTGACACTGAATAATAATAGTGGTGGACAATAATAGTGTCAGCTCTCTTCTCTCGGTTCTCTTCGGCTCGATCGGGGAATCCTTGTTAACAAAAGAACCGTTTAACAGAGAGAGAACTTTGTATAAACAAACATTGATATTATATCGATCATCCACCTCGCTGCAACGCGCTGATAAGCGTTATCGCACGTTCGTATACAGCACTAGTCGTCCCGGAAACCTAAGTTATCACTATGACGTCACCGCTGTACTACACTACCAATCAAATAAAGGACATAATTTTCTTGTCGCCAACGTAATACTGATTATGTGTGTGTTAATATTTTCATCATTCTGGGAAGACATTCTCCTGTAATACAGTCTCATGTAAGCTAAAACACGAGGCAGAGAATCAACAATTTACTTGTATCTCTATTGACAGGCCTCACAGCTCAGTTGGTAGTAACCCTGCCTTCTATGCTGTAGGTCGTGGGTTCGATTAGCACCCAGGACAAAAATTTGTACGATGAATATCGATGTTTGTTACGTAATTTGTACGTAATTTATTTCCGTTATAAACCTTCATCGAGGAGATAAAATTTTATTTTATTTTATTTATTTATTAATTCAGACTTTACATCTATTTGTGTTAGTTTTAGTTTATATAGATACTCATAGAAGCCGATGAAAATTATTTTTCTTGTATATTTTTTGTATTATTAAGTAACTAGCTGCGCCCCGCGGTGTTACCCGCGGTGAATAAGTAATCCCACGGGAACACTGCACTTTTCCGGAATCAAAGTAGCATATGTGTTAATCCAAGATATAAGCTATCTTGTTACCAAATTTCATCCAAATCCATTCAGCCGTTTGAGCGTTAAAGAGTAACAAACATCCATACAAACTTTCACGTTTATAATATTAGTAGGATTACCATTAAATTATTGATACATATTTTACATTACATATCTCCAATGGCTTTCACTGTCACTTGATTAGTTACCTCCTCAAACCTTTAACCTATAAATTAGATTCTTAGTTCAAGTTATTTTAGGTATTCCTGAGAAATAAGTCCTCGGAATAACTAGTCCTCTTCACGTCTGAATTTAAAACAATCAGCAGTACAAGTAGTGAATATCATACAACATATCCACACGCCACGCAATCGCAATCAATTACATTTATGAGAGGACAGCAGATGTTCGGGCGACGTCATCTCTGGTGGAAAGCGGAAGGGTGGCGTCAATTGGCACAATTGGCAGTAATTGTGGACGGTATGTCCGGGCGACCGCGGTCCGCCGCACGATCCAAATAAAATATAGCCTAGTGCACATACAGGCTTTGTTATAAGTTATTTATGTGATTAGAGACCTTATTTTATGTTAACTTTCTTTTTACCGAGGACCCCCCTGATTTTAAGCAACTTCAGCCTATAACTAATACGTCAACGTCTCAGGGTTCTCCCCTACTTAGATATGGGAAGAATGCATCGCACTGTATTGCATTGTGTTGCTTTGGCATAGGTGTGATGGCAATACTTCTTGGGATACGATGCAACTTGGGTCTTGTCGCACCTAGTAGGGGCCAAGTCGCATCGGTTGTTATGGGCAGAGGTTGGTTCGTTATGTGTTAAATAAAAAAAAAAAATACAAAAAAGCATATATGTCATGTGTAAGCGTATATATATGTACCTATTAGGTATATCAGTCGTCTGGTTCCCTTAGTACAAGCTATGCTTAGTTTGGGGCTGTATGAATTGTCCACCAATATTATTATTATTATTATTATTAATTCGTAACCTTTTCATGCCGCAACTCCTGATCCTGTAAAATGTTACTCATTTCTGTAAAGTTACAATATAGTTACACCAATTCTTTTGCAAATATATCATCTCCATTTTCATAACACATAAGCTGGTCTTAATATGATGTTATATCTTCAATAATTTCGTTCTACAAATAAGAAGTTAATAATGTACGAAGTGGTCACGAGGTGTGCGCACGCGCAGCGCTGCGGGCGCAGGGCAACGCGGAAGTGTGCGCGACTTCCGCGTGCCGCCATCTTGGCCGACACTCGTGAGATTCGCCTGTTTCGCTCAACGGCCTGCCCGTTTAACCCTATTTAAATCATCGCCCGTAAAATTCCTTTTATTACGTTGGGATCGCTTGACCTGTTGATTTATAAGATGGGAGTAGATAACAGTTATATTGATACTGCTGTAAATCTTCATCTGTATTGGTGCAATTTGTTGAAGACTGTGATCGAATTCTGGAGAGATGCAGGGACCTCTGACAAGCACTAAATACAGATTAATACATACAAATATATTGATTTTGGAACTCCTTTCTCCTAAAACTATAAGCTTAGTTA